>CM076570.1:95068709-96512866 GCA_034641835.2 Pinus albicaulis | reverse complement strand
GACAGAAAATCTCAACACCCATAACCTAGTCTAGCTGGAAAACACCCTACAAGAGGGGTTGCAGCTATGCACAACAAGCAGCTTCAAGAATAACGTAGTCTTTGATAATGTAAGCAGGAGGCCATCATATATAATCAATAAATGAATGTACAACAACAAATCAGAAGTAAAGTGAATCCCTTTCAATATATAGTATATTACATGAGACAAGAGAGCAATATATCTTTAGAAAATAGAGCTACAACATGTATATATCAGCAAAAATGGCTCAACAACGTTATTTTCAGGAGCTGTAGAAGCTTCATATTACAACTCAGATCTAGGATAGATATGTGGACAAAACATCAGATCTATATCAGATCTGGAAACTACATAGTTTTTTCTACAAGATCCCCTTGGGGTTTTGACCAAATCATGCATAAATAAGAGTAGATCTGAGATACAAGTTGCAGATCTGGAAAATCATTGCAGCCATACATTATCAACCCACCAACCATAGGAAAATCATTATAGGCCATATGGTCAATTTCCCAAATATGTTGACTGTCATAAGGATTAGTTACAGAGACATGCGAAGGCCAGAAGAAAGAAGGGTAGCAGAGAAGGTCGGAAAAAAAGCAATCCATAGTTAGGGACAGACATGCAAGTCCTTACCACACCAAGCAAATCTTCTATGGACAAACATTAATTACTAAAGTATAGCCATGTAAGGCCAGTAGAAAAGTCAAAACAAACCAAGATAACAGAGGCCTCTGTGAATTGAGGGTGGTGGAAATTTATTACGCCCTTCTTAGGAAGGTGAGTGGCCAAAGTACCTCCTAGAACTCCACAACTAAAATGCAGAGAGGGAGAAATGTAAACATCATTAAGAAACATGCAAGAAGCAATAACATATTTAAGAACCAGGTAATCCCAGGCCATGAATTGCAGAAGGAACGGGGAATCCAGAATAACCAGGACCAAAGATAAATCCCCAATAATATCATTAACGACCTTGTTAAACATAGACATAGGACTAGATACAAGCTTCATGGCATAGGTAAGAGGAGAATTCGATACATACCCTCGCAGAAAACATGTTGAAGTTGATAGAGCTCTCCACTGAATGTGTAGTTGCCTCCATTCATATGTAAAATTTTAAAGGTTTAATAAAAAAACAGTAAAACTTGTAATCTTAAGTAGTGTTTTTAATTTTTGTCTTTCATCCTCTAATTATTAAACGAAAATTCATTTGCTAATATAAATAAGAATGATGCATAATTTATTTTTTCTAGTAATGAAGAACATATTATTTCATTTCATCAATATTGTTCTTTTATAAAAGTGTTTTTAGGTTATGTAGTTTGGTCCTCGGGTATGTATGTTTGCATGGTATTAGAGAAAATTTATAAGCTCTTTCTTGTGTTTTGAGAGAGGTTTTTTAAAAGTGATTAGATACAATATTTTATGGCCTTATGTTTGCATGGTATTAGAGAAAATTTACAAGCCCCTTCTTGTGTTTTGGGAGAGATTTTTTAAAAGTGATTAGATACAATTTTTTCTGGCCTTGCCATATCTCAGTTTCATCTGAAATATTTCATATATATTACTTTATTGTTTCTAAATAAATATTCTAGTGATCCACAATAGTAATCAAGTTATTTTGTGGTCATGTAATCAAATCTATAGTGTATGTACTTTGCTAGGATGTATTCTTGCAGTTGTTGGCTCTAGCACCTACAACATCATTCTCATAAATTACCAGATTCAACAAAGATCCACTCCAAAACTTTGACTTTATTAAACTCTATGTTATTTTGACTAAAGTAAAGGATTTGTATTCACAAGATTATTTTGTTTTTGGAAAAATATTTAGTTTTTTCAAATTTCTCTTGGGAATATTTATTAAAACATTTGGGCAAATACTTTTCTCTTTTGGTCATTTTTTTTTAAGTGGTGAACTTAAATTCCTTTTGGTAATAATATTTCATTTTCCGGCAAGGTTTTTAAGATGTTTTTGATAAAAATATTTTAAAATTTGGTTGAAAGATCGATTTAGACCAAGCTTTTTTATAACATGTTCGAGTCAAGGACCATAAAGATTCTTACTCCCCATACTAATCACACTTTGAAATTAAAAATGTAACAAATAATCTAGTCAAAAGGACTTTGGAAAATTTCAAATACAAATCAGCTTACATTTACCAAATAACTAGAAATACTTTCCTATAGAAATAAGATGAAGCCACTATATTGATTGGGCTATTTGTTTCATATAACTTATTTTTTAAACTTGATAAATGTACAACTCCAAAATAAGTTGGGATAAGTTGGAATCCTTATCTGGAAAGGTCAAAAAATCTCATGCTTTATGATTGGAAGAAAAGTTTTTGACATTGGCACTTGATGAGAAAGCCTCTATTAAAAATTACATTTTGAAATTCAAGTTATTGTTGGCCCAATTAAAAGGATGTGGAAAAGAGAAACCATAAGAGGATTATATCTTCTTAATCTTATAAAAGATGAAGGGTCATTTTCAGGTTTTTCCATCTATATTATATTATACTATAAATTCCCTTGGAGAAATTTCATTTCAAATTCCCAAGTTTGAGACATTTTGTGATCACCTTGTATTAAGAGAAAAATTTAAGCCTAGGCATCTAAATTTTCTTTCTAATTCATCAAATCAAGCTCTTGTGTATCATACCTCCAAAGGAGAGCATAAATCCCAGTTCAGATAGAAGAAATATTTTTCTTAACCCCATGAGTCTCCCTCCAAGCCTTAGTAGAACACTAAATCTTCCTCTCCTACTTCAAAGTTTGATGGATGTTCCCCCAAGAAAAAGAAGAAGAAAAAGGCAAGTCAATCATGAAATTTTTGTGTAAAATATAGGTATATTGAAGAAAAGTGTTGGGAAAAATTAGATATCTTAAATAAATCAATGAAGAAGTAGAATATTTTGACAAGTAAAGGACATGATTTATTAGCTCAAGCTCTATAAAATCTTAATATAGTTGGATACTTGATTTAGGTAGATTCGATCATATGACTCCTTGTCAACACTTTGTTCCCTCTACACCCAATGTAGCATATATAAATTGTAGTTGGATATATTCAGCTTCATGTCTTGGGGTTCTTAACATCTCTGAAAATTTATTATCCATCCATAAAATTTGTCAGTTTGGAGATAGGAAAAAAATAGTGTCGTTTTCCAAATTAAGTAGTTATTCATGAACTACATGATCTGAGAGTTGTTGTTGCTTAGGTTTATCACACTTCCATATTTTATAAGTTTTATAGTTTCGAGCATAATTTTGTTTCCTTTTTCATTTCTTATTTTGATTTTTTAAGTAGGCTTTGGAATGAAATTTTTGGACATCTAAACTATAGATATTTGAAGTAGTTGTGTAATCAAAATATGGTTCTTGGTATTCCAAAGGTTTCTTGTACTAATGGGTTTTATGCAAGTTGTGATCAGCAACATCAAGATGCCTTTCATATAGGAAAATATTTACATGTTACAAAATCTCTATTTGATTTCATTTCCAACTCATTCTTTCTTAGTGTCTAAGTGTGCACCAACATATATTGATGATTTCTTATGACACTCTTAGGTTTACTTCCTTAAGTACAAGAGTGAATTATTTTCAACATTTAAGGAATTCAAAGCCTTTTTTGAGAAAAAATGGTCAAGGAGGATCCAAAAGTACAAGTGGCCTTGACAATAGCTGAAAAATAAAAGTTTTCATATGGAATCGAAACTAGGAATCATATTGTAGTGCACGTCGTCCTAATTCCAATAGTGTGAACGATACTCAAATACAAGTTTGTATGCTCAAGTTATAGCTGGTCAAAGTTTTGGTCAAACTTGGCCAAGTGGTAGGCTTAAGAAGGCAACAAATTGACAGAATCCTAGCCCACGAAATCTGGCCACTGGAATTCACAATTTTTTTGAATACTTAGAAAGACCGGTGACCCTTATTTTCAGAAAAATGTAAAATATCCATATTTTTATAAAAAAAAAATTAATAAAAAAAGGGGGCGAGTCATGCTTTCCAGAGCAACCCACCCCACTTGTCACCTATATTAAAATATATTAAAAATAAAAGGAATCAGGGTGGCGAGCCACCACCCCCGCCACACCCCACCATATATATATCATATATATTAAGCAAAGGGGTCAGGGACCCCACTCTTACTACCTATCACTTTTGATGAGGCCAACGCGGTTTGAACCCAACTGGCCCACATGGGCCAGGCCAAAAAACCATAATCAAATCAATAAAACAACATGACGGTAAAAAAAATTAGCATGCCCATTCTATGTATGGGGGGTTAGTGGGGTTGGAACCCCCAACCTACATGCTCCAAATTTTAGCTTTTACCAATGGGCCAACGACCCTCTTTGTTAAATCTGCCCTCACAACTTATAAAAAATCCATTCATTTTGTTCGACCAGGAGTGGAGCATGGAGGTCCCGGAGGAACCCTGAGCAGACATAGGGTGTGGAACCCTGAACTAGGAGAATCAAGAGATGCAAAAAAGATTCCCTTAGAGTTCAAGAGGTGCCAGTGCCAGAATTGGGCAATTTTATATTCTATTTTGCACGTTTCTACGCCAGGAATTTAGTGGTAATGTCCATTTATCCAGTTGAGCTCTATTTTCAGGACATCATATAGATTGGAGGTATAAGGTTCATTTTTGTAAAGTTTCTTGTAATCTATTTCTTTGATGCCACTTATTAAAACAAGGCCCCCCACTCTTGAGAAGGGCTCGGAGACGTAGCCCACATTGGGTGAACTCCGTAATCAAATTATCGTGTCTTTAATCTCATAATTTTTTTTTTTTTTCTGCTCCTCTTCATGTGGTTTAATTTACCTGGTTAACATGCTCTGTTATATGTAATTCCAAATGCATCCTTGAAGAAAAATATTTTGGATCAAGTTTGGTATTAGAACATGTATTTTTTGATGTGAATGTCATGAGTATATGCTAACCAAGAACAAGCTCCAAAAAGGTGAAGGAAAAATCAATTCCTTTGATCCTAAAGTAGAGCGTGCACCACAATACATGACATGGAAGGTGATGATGCATGAGATGAAGAAGAGAGAAATTTTCACAAGATCTTCAACATGGGAAACAAAGTTGACAAGTTGTTTTCAGAATATGAGAATACAATCAAGCATGAGAAGAAAGAGCACGAGGACCATGCATTGATACACCATGAAGGTGGAGGAGTATAACCTCCTCCCCCTCCATCCACCAGTGAAAGTTCTTATTCTTCTTATTTTTCTCATCATTCTAACAGGAATTAGAGGAATGCATCTAAAAATCCCTTTTTTCAAGATGGATGTCAAGTTTGATTTACATGTATTTAGTGGAGAATCTAATGTAGAAAAGCTATATAACTGGATAAGACATGTTGAAGTGTATTGCTGCATATTGAAGTGTATTGCTACATACAACAAATCTAAGAATATGAATCTAAAATCTAGCTAGCATCTCTTCGATTGAGTGGAACTGCTCTCATTTGGTGGGGAGGAGATTTGCAGTAAGGTGGCAAGAATAGTCATAAACTTCTTTCATCTTGGTCTGAGTTCACTTATGCTTTAAGGTGACATTTTTACCCATTGGGTTACATACAGAAATCCATGATGGAATGGAAACATTTGAAACAAAGTAAAGGTCAAATTGTTTAAAATTTATAGAGGATTTTAGAAAATAAGCACTCGCATTGAATGTTTGATTAGACACTCCCGAAATGTTGATGAATCATATAGGCTCTTTACATAATTATTTGCGTCATTCATTATTATTATTTGAACCTAAAACTATTGATGAAGCTAGTGTGAAAGTTATGCATCTTGAAGGTAGGGGGGAGCATGAACAATATGACTACCCAAAGAGGGCAACAAAAACTAAGAGAAGAGGAGAAAACCCCTCTTGTAATCATTGTAAGAAATATGGGAATTATGAGGAGAATTTTTGGAAACTGCATCCACAATTCAGAACTAATAGGAGCAACAAAAAAGAGAAGCAGAAGACAGTTGCAACTGTGTAACAAGACCAAGAATCTGAATCAGAGGAGGATGAGAAGATCATAGCTGCGGGATTTATAGGAAGTGGACCAATTGACCTGGGATTAGATTCAGGTGATGAAATGGAGATTACATCTCCTGGGATAGTAGCAGATGGACCCATCAATTTGGGTTCTAATTCAGGTGATGAGACAAATATTTCAGTAGATGTTGTACCAAATATGAAAAGGGAACAAAATGTGGCATGGCTCCAAGAACTCGAAGAAATCAACCAATGCATTCAGAAGGAGAATGATGACCTAATAAGACTCCTACAAGAAGAAGAGAAGGAGAAAAAAATGGCACAACGTCAGTTACAATCCAAGGAGGAGGCCTTAGAAAAGTTGCAGCATAACAAGCCTGAGGTAAAAATTTATTCTTCAATTTCATGTCATTTTTGTAGGTTTTAACCCAGTATAGAAATTATCTACAAACAAATCTTAAAATAGAAAATAAATAATAGCGAGAGCATAAAACATAAGACATAAATACACAGGGATTTTCCCCTGGATCCCAAATTGGCAAGACCTGCTTGATTTTTCATTATATTCCTTTTAGTGTTACAACGCATATATATACATGTCGAAGCATACATAAACCCCAATCCATTAAACCTGGATTAGAACATAACCGTAGTTCCCTTGACTGGATCTACAAAATACCAGAGGCCGAAAACCATCGTCCCCCAAAACCATGTGCAAACCCATGCACAAAACCATGGGTGGGTCCACACACCATTAACACATACCAAAAAAAATTTATGACAATGATTTTGTTGCTTTTGAGAGACATGCTATAGGAATTGGATCAAAATTATTGAATAAAATTTAGTATCAAGGAAATGGCCTTGGAATTAATGGCCAAGGGATTGTGAATCCAATCAAAGTGGAGGAATTTCCTCGTTATGCAAGGCTTGGATATGTCAAAAAAGAGTTTGGGGAATGCTCCAAGATAACCAGTGATCAACCAACGACAGATGGTGAAATCACCTCATCACATTCCAGTGATAGTGAGGATTCCACGGGAACTTATCCATAAATTTTGGAGGTGAAAGAATCATTGTAGTTATTGCAACATGGATAGGAACCATAAATTCTTGTGTCAAACACTCTAGGCCCAGGAAGTGTTATCACTCTAGTAAATTTTCTATCAGAAATATTTAAAACTTTGTAACTTACTAGAGGTAACCAAGAACCACTTTTAGAATTCAGGATCTAGCCTTCCTGAGTTCCGAAGAGGGATCTCTCCATATGATTTAGCTTTGTTTTGGTAAAATATTTTAGGCTAGCTATGAGTGAAAAGTAGGGCTTGTTTTAAAAGATTGGTGGGAATAAATATATTTCAAGGTAAACCAGAAGGATCTACCAGAACATTGGGAAATGGAGTCAACTCTCTAGGCAGGTAGAACTAAGAAATAAAACTTAGAGATGCAAATGTGCTAAGGGCAAGATAGGTGACCTTCTAAGGCTTTGTATAGGCTTGATTGATGGAGTGGGCGAAATCTTAGAAAAAGGGCACTTAAGAATCCTTAAGCTACAGATAAGAAGATTGAAGGAGGGGATCAAACTGGGACCTAGGGCAATTAAGAATTCTATGGTCTGGTTATCAAGCAGAAAACATCAAAATGCCAACAAGTTTGAAACAGGGAGTTTATTATCACTAATCCTGTTTAATTTCTCCTTAATTGATAGAAACAAATAATATGAATGAATGTAAACTTTAAAAGAAATACACTGAAAACAGGAAAAAACGAGACTTATCTTGTCACCACGAGAATCCTTAGCTATGATGTCTATTCGCTTCAGTTTCTAGCCTGCTGCTTCAAATTAACTCATATAAAATCCCAATGTTTCAACAAAAATTCTATAGTAATATTGATTATTTTATTCCACACAAAAACACTTCCGAGTGTGAAGTATTTATACAAATTCTAAACTAAAATATCTTGAAAAAATATCAAGATTAGTTCACAAATCTCTCCAACTGTTTTACATAAATAGAACTTAAGTAAATGACACTCAAACTAATGCATCTATTTGGAACTATTTTTTATGAATAGGTGATGACAAAGAGGAGAATTAAAATTTGATCCAACTCTTAGTTGATGATGAGGCATCCAAGTCACTAACTGATTCCTTTCTTTGTGCATTCTGCTCCAACAATTCTGCAAACTTGGGATCCAATGATATCTTTGTATTTCTCCATCTGTAATAGATATGTAAAAAGTGAAAGAGGTTATTGTGTATTAATATGTTGGTGAGATAAACCACTTTAAGTTTCCTAAAATTCCTCTCCATCTATGCACAATAGGCTCTGCAAAAATATGTGTAAAACAGAGTTTTATAGAGTCTGAAAAATAGCCCGTAAAGATGTGCATGTATCTCTGATTCTGAAATCAATGTGAAAAAAGTGAAATATTTTTTTGTAGATGGGTCTCTTAGGAAAAACAACCTCCTTCAGTTTGGTATGATGTATTTCGGATTGGCCACAATATTCTCTACAAAATGATGACTTAACCGAAATTTTCTGCAAAAAGTGCTTTCCAACATTGTTTAATATTTCCAAAGCCATAATAGTTGTTAGAAAAGTGAGAGAATTTTTGTAGATGGTCCTCTTAAGAACATAAACCTCCTTTAGTTTTGAAAAATTCATCTTGGATTGATCACAATAGTTTTTGCAAAACAATGAATAAAACATGAAATTTCTGCAAAAATGTTCCTTCTTGTTGTGTTTTTCATCTTTACACTTTTTAGTTCTTTTGACTGTTTTACTTTCACTTTAGATAAAATTCAATGTTGGTAAAATTATTTTCATTTCTTTTTACCATTTTACTGCCTTTGTATTTACTTTTACTGTTTACCTTTGACTACTCTGTAACTTCATTTTAACTTTCACTCTGACTTTTACCTGATACACTTTAACCACTAATACTGTTTAATTGTTATGCTTTTACTATCCTTGTAAATTCTCATTTCGCTTTTACCATTCACTGTGCACATTTCATCATTCTAATCTCTCTCTGACTTTGTATACAAACTGTTTGTTGAATGAAGATATTGAGTTAAAATCTGAGAATTTGGAGCAAACAATTTTGTCAACTTAGTATTGAAACTGTTGGTCCAAATCCATATTCTGATAGTAACCTACAAAAATCAAACAATTTGTTAATGAAATCTAGGTCTGCAGGGAGGTGATTGTAGGCTTTTTGAAAGACCTGTGGAATGAGATCAGTCTGTGAAGGTTTAACTCTATTTTTTAGGCATTTTGGGGAACTACTGCAAGATTAGATTGTTTGCAGGAGTTATTCACTTTTAACAGAGATGAAACTAAGTAATGTAGGTAAAGGATGGCTTTATTTTTGGCATTTTTTGCTCAATTAGGTTTTCTGAATTGGTTTGATTGAAAACAGGGAATATCAAGGTAATTAAGAGGTTTTAGTTGTTCAGATCCTTGATTTTAATCTCTAAACTGTGAAAATTGAGGAAATTGGCTTTAAAAAGGTTCACAGTCGAAGACAAGGCTTTTTGGTTTGTAACAGTCTTGAATTCAGTTGTATTTAGTTGGAAAAAGTCGTGGAGATTCTCTGAGGACGAATTTCAAAGGAAATGGCTCTTAAAATGGAAATTGGCTCGAAAATGGCATTGTTAGGCTTGAAAATGGTGAAAAGGGCTTTGCATAGGCTCTCAGGGTGTAATGGCACACAATGGTGAAAATTAGATGAAAATAGGCTCTATGAAGGTTTCACATGTTTAAAGCGCGAATAGGTCAAAAATTAAGAAAACATTAGACTTTAATTTATTAAACCATAGTATAAACTATAGTTAAGTTACATTAAACAAAGGTTAAGCAGGAGTGGTTTTGGAATATCGGCGGTGGTATTCGCATGGCTCAACGATGGTAAGCGGTAATATGCTTTTCGAACACGATGCAATAGAATCGTGACACATCAACGCGGGGTCGTTTGGATAAACCACCCATTTCGCGCGACTTTTACAAAACATCCATCGATTACTTTGTGAGCGCGAAAATGCGTTATCGTCGTCGGATCTGGCTTTGGGGAGCGAACGATTGGGATTAAAAGGGAAAGTGCAGGGAAAAGTCAATTATCGGGTTCCATATAGGCCATAGATCTTGGGAGTAAGAGAAAATATGATGGTTAAAAATAGCGCGATGGGTAGGAGTAAAAATGTATTGATCAGTCACTTTTATTTTCATTCGTTGGATCAAAAGGGATTTGGGGATCGAAGGGTCTAGGTTGAATCCCGATGGGAACAGGGCTTTTGATGGGATTTATATATAAAAGTGGCTTTTTCCAATGGAAAGGGTGACCGGGAAGGTTAATCAGGATTTTAACCAAAGTTAGGGGGTCGGGGAAGGGAAATATACAAGGGAATGGGTTTAGAAGTTTAGTTTAAATTAAACTTTGATATTTTTTGTTTAAAACATATAGAACATATGTTTAAAGGTTTTTCATATCTTTTTTATTATATGGTTAATTAAATCGAGATGACTTAACTACCATAGGGGGCGGGATATTTATATATATAGAATACTTAGCCAAAGGGGTTATAAGGGGGGTTTTTATTTAAACATGTGGAAATAAATAACTTTGGCTTAAGTTATATTAAGTGGGTTTTTTGGTTTATTATATAAAAAGGAGTTATAAAATAGGAAAAGGTTATTTGTATAGGGAGCTAATATATAAGTTAAATTTAATATGAAAATAGGACATGGTATACTCAAAACACATATTTATAACAAGTAAAGTGAGGTTTTAAAGATAATTTGCATTGATCTTATCACTTAACTTATGATGTAATGTTATTTTGAGCGATTAATGTGTTTAAATGATGTAGGAAGTTAGCTAAATAGGAATTACAAATGACTTTAAGTAAAAATGGAGTTTTACTTAGGATTATTCAAGGGAATGAGTGCATGAATGGTAAATGATGTGATTAAGAGATTAATATATACATTTCACACTTTCAACTGATCAGTCATAGAGCCTTGGGTCCGGTCCCAATAAAATTCAAGGAAATGCCTTGAGCCTTTCTGACTGATAGTCTAGAATGTTTCATGACTATGGGAAGGGGAAGTTAGTTATTTTGTAGCCCATGATGAATGATATTTACATTGAGACTTTTCACCTTCTTCTACCTACCCATCTTACCATGCTAACATTTGTTTCTTCCTTTGTAGTAGGTGCATTTAAGCTAGCAACCTTCACAACATTTATTCTTTCTGAAAGCAAGTAAAACTATCTAATTCTACACTTATTTCATCCATGAATCTAGATTAAACTGTTGGATTCACTTTATTTCTCTACCTAACTACTGAATTGTCATGATTAAACTGTATGACAACTCATTATTCTCTATCTATAACAAGAAAAATTGAAAAATGACAAGTTAAGATTAAACTGTTTAACTCATCATGGACTATGGCATTTATTGACACTCTACCACAGTCAAAAAGTAAAAAGTAGTGGCATGTATGCTTGCACACTTTCATTTTTTCTTTTGGGGTCTTTTATTTTTTCTAAGTCCTTTGATTATTCTTTTAGGACTTTTTACCCTCTTTTTGATTCTTTTGATTTTTTACGAAATATGTGAATACAACTTTATTTCTCTAACTAACTACCGAATTGTCATGATTAAGCAGCATGACAACTCATTTTCTCTATCTACAACAAGGGAAATTGAAAAATGACAAGTTAAGATTAAACTGTTTAACTCATCATGGACTAATGGCATTTATTGACACTCCGCCATAGTCAAAAAGTAAAAAGTAGTGGCATTTATGCTTGCTCACTTTCATGTTTTATTCATTTTTTCTTTTGGGGTATTTTATTTTTTCTAAGTCCGTTGATTATTCTTTTAGGACTTTTTACCCTCTTTTTTATTTTATTTTATTTTATTTTTTTTATTTTTTGAATTTTTACAAAAACATGTGAATACAACTTGCAGAAGGAAAAGTATGTATAGATTTACAAGATTATCAATAGTCAATTCAAAATTATGACCCTTATATTATAGGTTGCTAACAACGGCTTCACTTGGGGATGGCCTTTCCTTGTGAAATGCCAAGAACTCTGAGATCAGTAGCCTTCATCTTGGACCTTTGATGAACTTAGTAAGTGTCTTTTGTCTTCTACAAACTGAAATCTAATCTGAAACTAAAACAACACACAACAATTTTCAAACCAACTTATAGATCTTAAACATCTTTAGGACCTCATCCTTGGCTTTAAATCTTAATGAAAAACTAGCTGAAATTTAAAAACTAAAAAAATTCTCAAAATTATGAGCTTATTGGCACTCATCTACCTACTCTAATCTACTAAAATCTTATTGAATCAGGTAATACAAAAATGCCAATGAAGCCAATCAAGTAGCTGTAAAAATAAATGGATAACTTGATTGCTTGTGACCAAAATTGGAAGTATATTATGATCATGTGCCTTTATAATAAATGATATGATGTGTCAAGGCCATTTTTGATGTATTTGATCTTTATAGAGAAAACATGTTTGCAGATTTGGGCTAAAAAGATTCTCCATATAATCTAATATAGGATCAATAAAAGCATGATGCATGTTATTTACTTCTAGGCCTTCAATGACTAGTTGCTCAATTGAATTATGAATATTAGACCATGAAATTATTTCTTCAGTGTTGTGTTTGAAAGAACAATCATCTTCAATATGCAAGTCAAAAGGTATTACAATTTCTTCTTTCTTTGGAGAAGGAAGATTTTCAAAGAATTCTTTAGGATTTCGGAAATTGTATGACTGAATTTGAGAATGCAAAAGTTTGATTTCATTTTCATAATTTTCAGAAATTATCTCGAGAACACATATTTTCAGTTTAGGAGAATATTTTCTTGATTTAAAAATAAGAAAGAAAGCTCTTAGAAAATCCTCATCAAGCTGAACTTCTAATATCTCATCCCTCAAACTAGCTAGTGATTGTTTTGTGAAATTATCTTGAATTGGGAAATCATACTGATCATATTTAGGCAAATCCTCAGAAAATGGAATGTCATCAACAAAAAACATTGGATCAATAGATTTATCTTCAAACAATCCTAATATATCTTGATTAGATTGATTGCATTCTATTTGAAAATCATTGTTTTGTTCAATAGGTGTGATATCAAGCAATGGGCCTTTGTGGGAGGATAGAATAACATGAGCATCAAACTTATCTTCTATCCCTTCACGGATAAAAACTTTTATACATTCATCAACATTAGAAGAAGTAGAAACAATTTCTTCATTATGTAAATATTTTGAGGATGGTTGCATGTTTAGAAGCAAATTGATTTCTTCTTCGGTGAGGGGGGGTGGGAATCTCTGAATTCTTAGATTTGAATAACAATTGTTTTTTCTCTTATCTAAAAATTGATCACGAGGTTGAATATTTTATTTAACTCCATTCAAAACATTAAATGAAACATCATTTGTTAATACAGAGGGGTTTTGTGGATCTTAATTCATCTCCTGATATATTTTATCTTTGTTTAACTCCTCTTGATTATTATGACATTTAACTTGAGTATGAAAGTTCTGGATTTCTTCTAATAAATCTTCAGGAAACCAATTTCCAAAATCTTCATCAATATTTTTAAGGTAATGTATAATATCTTCAGCTTCATCACAACAATTTTCAGCTAATGATAAAGATGGAAAATCTTCTTTGTAATGCTCATAAAATACCTTAAGAGAATCTTTTAAAGAAAATAAACTAGCAAGTTTGAGAGCTTCATACCATTCCCTTGCTTTTCCTTTTAAGGTTACCATGAATATTTTCATGAGGCAATCCTCATGCCAATCACCCTTCAATCTTGATGAGTGTATATGAAATTTAATAATATGTAGTAAAGGATCATCAATGTTCTCATCTTGAAACATAGGCTGATTTTCACTCCAATTTACCTTTGGTAGTTTGTGTGGAAATCCAGGTATGTGATCTCTACTCATGGGAGCATATCTTCGTTTTATTCTTGGATCATCTTGAAAATCAGACATAATGAAAGGCCACGGTATCTATTCAACCAAGTTAGATCCTTATATAAAATACAACACATATTGAAAAACGTTCTTAACGAGAAAGAACATAATGTATTGGATTAAGATCTAAGTTGAAAGCCTGATCTTTCCATATTGTTCTTCCAGGTTCATTCCTCCAGTGGAGTCTTGATTGTGAAATGGATTTGGAGTCGCCAAGTGGATGATTTTAACTTTTGTGTGTCTGATCACTGTCCACCATCATAGATCAGATTTGAACCTGTAAAATATTTATGAAGAAAAAGGTTAGTCTTCCCCAGCTGAGTCGCCAATACATTATCACTCTAGTAAATTTTCTATCAGAAATATTTAAAACTTTGTAACTTACTAGAGGTAACCAAGAACCACTTTTAGAATTCAGGATCTAGCCTTCCTGAGTTCCGGAGAGGGATCTCTCCATACGATTTAGCTTTGTTTTGGTAAAATATTTTAGGCTAGCTATGAGTGAAAAGTAGGGCTTGTTTTAAAATACTGGTGGGAATAAAGATATTTCAAGGTAAACCAGAAAGATTTACCAGAACATTGGGAAATGGAGTCAACTCTCTAGGCAGACAGAACTAAGAAATAAAACTTAGAGATGAAAATGTGCTAAGGGCAAGATATGTGACCTTATAAGGCTTTGTATAGGCTTGATTGATGGAGTGGGCAGAATCTGAGCAAAAGGGAACTTAAGAATCCTTAAGCTATAGATAATAATATTGAAGGAGGAGATCAAACTGGGACCTAGAGAAATTAAGAATTCTATGGTCCAGTTATCAAGCAGAAAACATCAAAATGCCAACAAGTTTAAAACAGGGAGTTTATTATCACTAATCTTGTTTAATTTCTCCTTAATTTATAATTACATAATATAAACACATAATATGAATGAATGTAAACTTTAAAATAAATACACTGAAAACAGGAAAAAACGAGACTTATCTTGTCACCACGAGAATCCTTAGCTATGATGTCTCTAATCCCGTTTCTAGTCTGCTACTTTGCTAATTGACTTACCAACTTCAATATGTCCAACGAAAAGAATATAATTGTCTTGAGAAATTTTATTCCACAAAAAATACTTCCAAGAGTGAAGTATTTATACAAATTCTAAACTAAAATATCTTGAAAAAAATATCAAGATTAGTTCACAAATCTCTCCAACTGTTTTACATAAATAGAACTTAAGTAAAGGAAACTCAAACTAATTCATCTATTTGGCACTATTTTTTATGGATAGGTGATGACAAAGAGGAGAATTCGAATTTGATCCAACTCTTAGTTGATGATGAGGCATCCAAGTCACTAACTGCTTCCTTTCTTTGTGCATTCTGCTCCAACAATTCTGCAAACTTGGGGTCCAATGATATCCTTGTATTTCCCAATCTGTAATAGATATGTAAAACGTAAAAGAGGTTATTGTTGATAAATATGTTGGTGAGATAAAACTCTTTCAGTTTCCTAAAATTCCTCTCCAGCTGTGCACAATAGGCTCTGTAAAAAGATGTGTAAAATAGAGTTTTACAGAGTCTGGAAAATAGCCTGTAAAGATGTGCATGTATCTCTGATTATGAAATCACTGTGAAAAAATTGAGATAGGTTTTTCTATATGGGTCTCTTAGAAACAAGTACCTCCTTCAGTTTTGTATGATGTATTTCATATTGGTCACAATCGTCTATGAAAAATTATGACTTAACTGGAATTTTCTGCAAAAAGTTCTTTCCAACATTGTTTAAAATTTCCAAAAACATAATAGCTGTTAGAAAAATGAGAGAGTTTTTTGTAGATGATCCTCTTAAGAACATAAAACTCCTTAATTTTTGCAAAATTAATCTTGGATTGATCACAATAGTTTCTGAAAATCAATGACTAAAACATAAAATTTTTGCAAAAATGTTCCTTCTTGTTGTGTTTTTCATCTTTTCACTTTTTTGTCCTTTTGACTGTTTTACTTTCACTTTAGACAAAATTCAATGTTGGTGAAAGTATTTTAATTTATTTTTACCATTTTACTACCTTTGTATTTACTTTTACTGTTTACCTTTGACTGCTCTGTAACTTCATTTTAACTTTCACTCTGACTTTTACCTGATACACTTTAACCACTGATACTCTTTAACTGTTATGCTTTTACTATCCCTGTAAATTCTCATTTCACTTTTACCATTCACTATGGACATTTCATCATTATAATCTCTCTCTGAATTTGTATACAAACTATTTGTTGAATGAATATATTGAGTTAAAATCTGAGAATTTGGAGTAAACAATTTTGTCAACTAGTATTGAAACCGTTGGTCCAAATCCATATTCTGATAGTAACCTGCAAAAATCAAACAATTTTTTAATGAAATCCAGGTTTGTAGGGAGGTGATTTTAGGATTTTTAAAATACCTATGGAATGAGATCAGTCTGTGAAGGTTTAACTCTATTTTTTAGGCATTTTGGGGAACTACTGCGAGATTAGATTGTTTGCAGGAGTTATTCACTTTAACAGAGATGAAACTGAGTAATGTAGGCAAAGGATGGCTTTATTTTTGGCATTTTTTTCTCAATTAGGTTTTCTGAATTGGTTTGATTGAAAATAGGGAATATCAAAGTAATTCAGAGGTTTTAGTTGTTCAGATCCTTGATTTTAATCTCTAAACTGTGAAAATTGAGGAAATTGGCTTTAAAAAGGTTCACAGTCTAAGACAGGGCTTTATGGTCTGTAAAAGTCTTCAATTCAGTTGTATTCAGTTGGAAAAAGTCATGGAGATTCTCTGAGGACGAATTTTAGAGGAAATGGCTCTTAAAATGGCAACTGGCTCGAAAATGGCACTGTTAGGTTTGAAAATGGTGAAAAGGGCTTTGCACAAGTTCTCAGGGTGTAATGGCGCATAATGGTGAAAATTAGACGAAAATAGGCTCTGCGAAGGTTTCACAACTTTAAAGCACGAATAGGTGAAAAATTATGAAAACATTAGACTTTAACGTATTAAACCATAGTATAAACTATAGTTAAGTTACATTAAACAAAGGTTAAGTGGGAGTGGTTTTGGAATACCAGCAGTGGTATTCGTGTGGCTCAACGGTGGTAAGTGGTAATACACTTTTTGAATGCAATGCAATAGAATTGTGACACGTCGACGCAGGGTGGTTTGGATAAACCACCCATTTCGTGCGGCTTTTAAAAAAAACATCCATCGATTACTTTGTGAGTGCGAAAATTCGTTATCGCCATCGGATCTGGCTTTGGGGAGAGAACGATCAGGATTAAAAGGGAAAGTGTGTGGAAAAGTGAATTATCGGGTTCAATATAGGTCGTAGATCTTGGGAGTGAAAGAAAATCTGACGGTTAAAAATAGCACGATGGGGAGGAGTAAAAATGTATTGCTCAGTCGCTTTGATTTTCATTCGTTGGATCAAAAGGGATTTGGGGATTGAAGGGTCTAGATTGAATCCCGATGGGAGTAGGGCTTTTGATGGTGTTTATCTATGAAAGTAGCTTTTTCCAATGGAAAGGGTGGTCGGGAAGGTTAATCAAGATTTTAACCAAGGTTAGGGGGTCGGGGAAGGGAAATATACAAGGGAATGGGTTTAGAATTTTAGTTTAAATTAAACTTCGATATTTTTTGTTTAAAACATATAGAACATATGTTTAAAGGTTTTTCATATATTTTTTATTATATGGTTAATTAAATTGAGATGACTTAACTACCATAGGGGGCGGGATATTTATATATATAAAATACTTAGCCAAAGGGATTATAAGGGGGGTTTTTATTTAAACATGTGGGAATAAATAACTTTGGCTTAAGTTATATTAAGTGGGTTTTTGGATTTATTATATAAAAAGGAGTTATAAAATAGGAAAAGGTTATTTGTATAGGGAGTTAATATATAAGTTAAAGTTAATATGAAAATAGGACATGGTATACTCAAAACACATATTTATAACAAGTAAAGTGAGGTTCTAAAGATAATTTGCATTGATTTTATCACTTAACTTATGATGTAATGTTATTTTGAGGGCTTAATATGTTTAAATGATGTAAGAAGTTAGCTAAATAGGAATTACAAATGCATTTAAGTAAAAATGGAGTTTTACTTAGGATTATTCAAGGGAATGAGTGCATGAATGGTAAATGATGCGATTAAGGGATTAATATAGACATTTCAAACTTTCAACTGATCAATCATAGAGCCTTGGGTCCGGTCCCAACAAAAGTCAAGGAAATGCCTTGAGCCATTCTAACTGATAGTCTAGAATGTTTCATGACTATGGGAAGGGGAAGTTAGTTATTTTGCAGCCCATGATGAATGATATTTACATTGAGACTTTTCACCTTCTTCTACCTACCCATCTTACCATGCTAACATTTTTTTCTTCTTTGTAGTAGGTGCATTTAAGCTAGAAACCTTCTCAGCATTTATTCTTTCTGAAAGCAAGTAAAACTATATAATTCTACAATTATTTCATCCATGAATCCAGATTAAATTGTTGGATTCACTTTTTTTCTCTAACTAACTACCGAATTGTCATGATTAAGCAGTATGACAACTCATTTTCTCTATCTACAACGAGGGAAATTGAAAAATGACAAGTTAAGATTAAATTGTTTAACTCATCATGGACTAATGGCATTTATTGACACTCTGCCATGGTCAAAAAGTAAAAATTAGTGGCATTTATGCTTTCTCACTTTCATGTTTTATTCATTTTTTCTTTTGGGGTATTTTATTTTTTCTAAGTCCTTTGATTATTCTTTTAGGACTTTTTACCCTCTTTTTGATTTTTTTTTTTTTTGATTTTTTGAATTTTTACAAAAATATGTGAATACAACTTGCATAAGGCAAAGTATGTACAGATTTACAAGATTATCAACAGTAAAGTCAAAATTATGACCCCTATATTATAGGTTGCTAACACCATGATGCGTAATTTATGAGACGTACATGAGGTTGCAATGACATTTATGGAGGAGAAAGAGATATAGCACATATGCACACACACACATTGAAAAATACACAAATGTTGAAAAAGTTACATATTCTATTAAGTGTGATCTCGCCTTGTCTCAAGCACATTGAAAATAGAGTTTGTGGGGTCTAGGACTACATTATCTTTGAGGAATTTTAATCATAGGTATAAAATTAAACATGGGAGACAAGCAGAAGTTTTAGCCCGTCTTAGAGTTGCCAAACTGATACTCTAAAGTGACGCTGTTTTTGGTAATGAAATTCTTGGTCATGATTTTGTTGTATCTACAAACTAAGAAAACTTGATCACCTCATCCTATATTCATAGATCATTTACAAATTATTTAAGAGATAAAATGAGGAAGTTAATGCATATTGTGTTGAAATTATGAACAGATTGGTATAATTTCAAACATAATTGAATAGATTGGTATAATTTCAAACATAATTTATTTCATTTGTGTCATGTAGGAAATTGATAGTAAATAGTAATAAACTAATATCACCTAATGCACATTGAAAATTTCTACATTTACTAAGGTAATACAGTTGATTAATGCCTACAAATCACCAAAGGATAGATTCAATAGGACCAGAATATAGCCTACTAACATTATACTCGGGGGTGCCATGATGATAAACAAAGAAATCAATAGGACCAAGGAATATAGCCGTCAATGATAATTAAAAGTTATGATGATAAAAAGAAATAACATACATGAGAAAATAACATAAGAAATGGTGAATAGGAAAGGTAAACCATAGAAACAGAGGACACACTATTCAACATCAATTGTAAGGAATTGAGATAGAGGTAGAGATAAGTGAGGGAATACAGGCATCCCTGTCATCAATTATCATCATGGAGCAGCTGATTCAGACCCTCATAATTTTTGAGGAGTGCCTAAGGGTGAGAGGCCTAGTTGGATGAGCCTAGAAGGTTGGTATGGCACATCAAAACTCTCCTAACATTTGAAGCAGAAGAGAAGAATATAGTGATGGATGTTTCACTATAAAATCTAGGCTGAGGAGTAGTTACTGATGGCAACAAGGATCAGGAATGATCATGTGACCTTGTGGATGTGATACATCTATTGGTTGAGTAGGAAGATTTACATTGTCTCATAAATATGACATTTCCCACTTACATTGTTGTGAAACCAGCTCCAAAAATAGAAGAAAATAGATATCAACGCCTTAGAAATAAGCCAATTCGAGGGGGAAACCTCCAATACATTACATAAATGAACAATTCTTCGATGATACAAATGACAAAACCTCCTATCCATATATAGGAGTCCATGGGGCCACAATGTAATCCTAGTGGGGCCACAATGTAGTCCTAGCCGACCTAACAATAATAATGTAAGGGCACAATAATAACAATATGGGGGTTACAGGGGTACAAAAATAATAAAAAGTGGGTTACACTAACAACAATAAGGGACTATACTAGTAATATAGGGACTTAACATGCCCCTCTCCTTCAAACAAGTGTTGTCCTCAACGCTTGATTATTTCTTGATGCTTCTGTATAAAATTCTCATCCTCCCATATGGAAACTTCTGCAGGAAAGTTCTTCCACTTGCTAACATACTTTGAAATTTATCGTACTTGACGAGTTCTTGTTTCTATGACTGATTCATAACTTCTTTCGATGTGATGTTGATATTCATGTTGTTTCATTAGATTCTGCACCAAAATTAGGTTATCCTTTGAGAGTTGTAGAACTTGTTGTTGATGCTCGATGTGATCTTCCACTAATTTATCATCCATATTATATTTCATTTGATCCTTCAAACCATCCAACTTAGCCTCCATTTCCGCTTTTAAACCATCTATGTCATCTTTGGTTGCTCTTCGTAAGAATGAAATTTGTTGCACTTGGTACCATAATTTTGATATCTCATACTACAATTCTTCCTCTTCATGCGTCATAGTATAAATTTTTGAGGGCTTAATGGCTATGGAATTAATTTTTTGAGGCATTATATAACCCAATACTGATTAAAATTCTAAAATATGCCCTTGGAATCACTTCAAACTGCTTTTTCAAACAAACGTTATGCAATTTTAAAAACCAAATACACACTTTTTTTCTTGCTTTTGAGGAGCTCGATATTGAAATTGAATTATCTCTATACTTGCAGATCCTAAATATCTAAAATTTGGCCCTGTAGTATTACTCTGAAGCTTCTTTCAAATGCCACAGGTCTGACTTGATTTGGATTCTTCAAGACAAAGTTATGTCCAATCTCCCACAATGACCTAATTATGGACTGGTTCAGTAGAGCGAACTTGTACGACTTACCACGTGTCACTGTTTCCTCCTTTGACTCTAAAATTGATAGAATGAAAACTACAATTTGTGTACTTGCAGCCACTTTTTACAACATTCCAATCCAATGCTCAGAGAGAGATATATGAATATTTTCCCATGATAGCCTCTTTGAGATGAAATTCGGGAGCTTGAAAAAGACCTAACTTCCACAGATCATATCTTTGAAAATATTGTGAACCAATATCTAAAATTTTGTGAAAATGTTCTTCAGGATTGCAGCTTCACACTCTAAAAATTTCAGCTTCTGAACCTTCGTAGAACAAAATTTATTACGAAAATACCACGATGATATGTTTAGGTTAAATTCAGGAGCCTGAAAAATGACCTAACTTGCACAGATCATCTCTCCAAAAATGTTGAGAAACAAGCTTTGAAATTTTGTGACGATGTTCCTCAAGATTTTAGCTCCGCACTCTAAAAATTTCAGATTCTGAACCTTCATAGAAAAAACGTTATAGCGAAAATTCCACGATGACCTGTTTGGAGCAGCGAAAACCCTAGAATCCAAAGCTCTGATACCAAATGTTGTGAAACCAGCTCCAAAAATAGAAGAAAAGAGATATCAACACCTTAGAAATAATCCACTTCGAGGGGGAAACCTCCAATACGTTACATAAATGAAAAATTCTTCGATGATACAAATGACAAGACCTCCTATCTATATATAGGAGTCCATGGAGCCACAATGTAATCCTAGTGGGGCCACAATATAGTCCTAGCCGACCTAGCAATATTAATGTAAGGGCACAATAATAACAATATGGGGGTTAAAGGGGTACAACAATAATAATAAGGGGGTTACACTAACAACAATAAGGGACTATACTAGTAATATAGGGACTTAACATACATTGTCTCAAACATATTGACTTAAAGCAGAGATTCAGTCAACACTTAGCAATCTTCTGGTTCTTGTACATCTAGATGGAGAATATATTTGACTGATCTTACTTCCTCTTAGGGAGATCATAGCCTATACTTGTCTTTCCAGGGTGCATAGTGTCCATCAATCACTCAAGCATGCCATAAAACAGGAGTGTCCTCTACTGAACCATATCCAGTGCTATGTGAAATACTTCTGCAATGGTAGTGAGCACAAATGACTCACTGAAGAGATTCTTCAATACAAGTGGCTTCATAATAAGCCATGCTTTCTCAAAGGAACTGACTTTAGTCAATGATTCATCCATGGTGGATCCCAGAAGATGTACCACCTAGATGTGCTCTTACATACTGACAGCCCTGCAACTTACTGTGATAAAATATGGATCATTTTAGTTTAATGAGCAGATGACCACTGGAATCTAGGCATGTAATGAAAGACAACATCAATAGATGTATAATTATATTGAGAGTGTAACCATCTGATATTAATTCATGGATGTTCTAGCTCCCTCTTAAGGTGTGATCATCTGAACTTCAATCATGATCTTCCCATGTGAGAGAAGAGACTTAGCATGTGGCTCTGTCGTCAGGAGAGCTGCTCCTCTTATAAAAGGAGCTGAAATTTCTTTTCCATGGAGATCATTGTAGCTACTTCTCAATAGACAACCTTCCAAAAGATAAATTTTCTGAAGTGACCACTGAATTCTGAAGACAACTTCGATTGTGAACAAGATTGTCAGGTTACAAGAGTTAAAACATATCACCATAGCTGCTGATGCCATACATATGATACATGGTGACTAATAGAAGGCCTTCATATTTCGGGAAGACTATTCTTCCTTAAAAGTTTCAAGTTTATTATAACAATCTTTACTAAGTGTCAACTATGCTTCTTGTTGCAAGATTGATGACAGGAAGACCACCAGTTCAAACATAGGTCACTGTTTACAAGGTTACTTCCTTTATCACTGATCTTTTTATTCACAAGATACTAGATCATATAAGGTATGCAGGCGTACTGTCTCACCATCCATAAACATCATGGGAATATTGTTCAGAGAAATTATTAATTTCCATCAAGTACTGTTGACATGAATACAATTGATGGCCTTAACTATCACTGGTGCAGAAAAGATGATTCCTTTTGGGACTTTGAGTAAAATTTCTTTCATTTTGTCATCTATTTGGGACCAGCAAGAGAAGGAGTATTTGGCTCAACAGTCTGCTCAAGTGATAAAAGCTTCTAATGTGCTTCTTAAGCCTCTATCCAGAGCACGATATCTGGTACACAAGTATCCCTCTCCCATGTCTTTTCTCTCTTGAATTTAAAATTTGATTTTATTACTTTCTCACTGTTTAGACTTCCTTTCAAAATTGCACTGCTTCCCATAGGATTTAAGTATAGTAGTGAAGACAGTCCCTTTTCTAGTTGCCCACTGGATTCCAATCTCCTGAGAGCATATGCCAAAGCGTTGCAGGCTGGTTTGCCTACATAAGTTGGCAGCTTTGTGGTTCACCCCTTATGGGCTGAGGGCTATTAGCCATGTGGAAGTGGGGCCATATGTAATATTAGCTTGTTGAAGCATCACGTACAAGGAAAAAATGTTGCACCATTGTGTACTCAGGAAAACCAAAATCGTTGATGCCCACTAAGCTAGATCTAGTTTTTTCATGTGTGCCAGGTGTGTGCATAGGCATGTTTGTGCACATATCTTTCTCTAGCTAAGTATCATATATGAGAGTTTACAAATCGAGACTTGTCTAACATTTGTAGGTTACAAATGCCAAATTTTTTTTCTAAAATATTTCAAACTTTGAGAAGGGAATTTCACTTATTGTGTTGACATTTTCTATAAGGTGTTACAGTACTTCTTTGTTAGATATATTTGTAAAAGCTAGAATGGAAAGTTATTGAAAGTTTTTCATATATTTCGAAGCCCAAAAACTGTCAGGTTAAATGATATAAATCATAGTTTAGCCAGTTAGCATTCAGTTTGAGACTGTAAATAGTCAGTTGTATATACATTTGTGCCACAGTAGTCCACTTTTCAAACATAGAATATTATGCATATTCTATCATTGCAACAATCCATAAAAATATTGATAAGGTATATAGACATTGAAAAATACCAAGAGACTAGTTTGAATTTGACTGATAGTTATTTTTCTTACAATTAGTTTGTTAGTTGATGCTACCAACCTCATTTTGTTTGCAAACAAAACTCATCTCAATTGCAGCATATCTGCTAGACAGATTAGATGAGCTTTAGATATTTTACTACAACCGAATGGTCTCTATGCATTCTATGAAACACATAAATTGTTAAATACTATTCCCAAAAAAGTATCCTTTTTAGATTAACTGGATCATATCTTATGCAATACTCTAAAATTCATAAATTGTATACCTCCCTCAAACATAATTGTGCTTTCAGATTACAGAATTTTGCAGAAGCCATTCTTTGTGACACCGTCTTCAAGAATATCTGCATTGCTTATAGGGGTGGCAGGTGAGGGGGGAAGGTTATTTTCGTCCCCGAAGGATAGATTGAATTAGGCTACTCTTGGAATCTAGGAATAGCCTCTAATCCTTCAATGCCTTATTCTGGTTGCTTCTTCTCCAATCAGGTCCCTCATTATAATAGGAGACTCTAATAACATCATATGACATCTTGTGTTGAGAAAATTTTCTTCAGACTCTTAGCTGTGACATCTCCACACAAGAATCATGGGAAATCTATCCATATTTCGAATCACACAAGTAAATCATGTTCTAAGAGACCTCAACACTATAGCTGATAGGATGGCCAACCAAGCCTTATCACTAGCACCTGAAACCATGCATATTAAAGGAACAATGAGGGAGGCAATGATACCATAATTCAATGAATATGTCTACTCAATTAAAAAGAATGGAAGTATTGCTTTCTGCATTGCTGGAATGTGGCAATCACACCCTGTCTTGTGACAACAATGATAGAGTTAAGTTGAACTGGCATATTGTGGTAAGTAAGTCAGAGGAAAATGTTTCCAAGTCTTGGGAATCCATGAGAGGTACCAAACAATCATGTCTGCAACTGGAATACCTTAATAGGTGAAGAGAGGAGTTTTCTTGTGCGAATGGCATGGTATAGCCAGGTCTGTCGCATCCCTAAAAGTAGTCACCCCATGCAAGATGGTAGTGGGAAATATTGAGCACAAAGCAGGACTACAGAGGCAAGGTCGTGGAGGATTAGAGAAGTTAAGTTTTATATTACCTCCTCTCCTTGCACATCAATCAGTTGGGAATTCAAGGCACTCAGGGAGGTAACTTTCTCAGGGGACCTCTTTGTTATATTTTGCTAGGTTTGGTTCCAAAACACTCTAAGGCAAGAAGGGTAATCAAATTACTTGGCACGATCATTAACAGGAATGTCAGAGGAAATTTTGATAGGGGCTGGAAGCTCATAAACTCTGTACATATTCTAGGAGGCATGGAAGACAAAAAAGGAAAGAAATTCAGTGTAGGAAAGAAAAAGTGGGTGGTAGATGAGGATATTAGAATATAGATAGTGGTGCTGAGTAGGAAGCTTGATTATTTGTCGGCTTAGGTGGATGTGCTAACTAATATTCTCTCCAGTCACTACCAACAGATTCAAGATATGAGTATGGAAATCTAGCATGGAAGTCATGGTTCAAAACTAAGACAAGAAGTCATGGTCCAAATGAAAAATGCACAGGCTATGCAATAGGGAGAAGTACAGGGAAGAGATCGTCAGGTATCTTCAGTAAATTTAGTCCAAGCTGCTTCAATTGGATTTCCTGATGGACCTAAACCAAGCAGCCTTAATAGATAATTTGATTATCATAGATGATTAAGAATCCACCTTGGTTTAAATTTTGTTGAATTCCTGTCAATTTCTATCACATATATGCCTATTCCATAAACTATATCCTTATAGATTTTTTTGGACTCTGGAGCCTTGCAGTAGGATAGAGACAATCAACATGATCAAACTGGTTTAGTTACAAAATATTATGCTACATTTTTCTACAGAAAGTTATGGATGTACCTTCGATGTGGTTCAACAACATTTTTCCAATTCAAATTACGTTGTTATTTAAAAAATAATAATATCTGCAATACTTATATTTATATCAATGATTCAAACCTAGTTTTTAGGTTCATCACCAAGACAGAAGTCCAAACCTTTCAAACCAGAATATCTTAGTTTCACACTAGGATTCTTAGTTTTGAACCATGACTTCCTGTCCTAATGATGAACCAAGGTTGACTTAAATAGGAGCATTATGGATATTCTAGAATATGGTGTTGAGAAAACAGTCTTGGTTTAATCATTACTAGTATGATGCTGGTAATATTTGTCAGTCATTCTTCACAATGTTCTTGGAATTTTAGCAACCTTTATTTCTTCCTTGGTTCATATCCTTGATGTTTAGTGACTGGATTAGGATCAAAGTTATGGGAATTAACCCTAGGCATACCCACATTCATACTGTAATCACCCTATGACCACAAAATTGTTGATCCTGATTGGATTCTAGAGAACTTTCCATATTTTAATCTGATTTCTTTAGGTTTGTATGAGTGTTGAGTGGATTAGCATAATTGCTTATGGTTTTAGTGGAATTGTATCTTGTTGAATGAAATGATTCCCCAAGTTCGGGAATTATTTTCATCTATAGGAACAATTCCATGCATGACTTAAAAATTAGAACAATATGGTTTAAGCATGGAATGGGCCAACACAGGGTTTACCTAAAGGCTAAAACCTAAACCTAAACACCTTCATTTCACTTGCCTATTAGCATTACTTTTGTTTTAATGTCACCTGCACTTAACAATAGCAATTAATCTTACTAGCACATTGATTCCTCTTACCAACACAATGATTTCACATCCCATTACCATTACCAAGATTTGCATTGCAAAGAGGGGAGGGACTAGTAATAGTGAATTTGCTTAGGCTACGATGATTTCACTTACCATAGTTTTAACAAGGAAGAGAGTACAACCTATTTTTACATAGTTTAGACATAGGTCCTTCTAATATAATATTGATATGACATGGTACTCTGTTTACCACGAGCTTGTTTATTTCAGTTGTCTTAGAAGGTTTAGTATTCTTAATGCGTTCACCTTTTTGAGGATTCAAAAATTTGTCCCAGGTCCTTGCACAACCACCCTATACCATTTTAATTTTAAATGATTTAAATTAAGCACATGTAAGTCATTTGTAGAAATCCTTACAGGACCAATGTGACCCTAAATGATAACTATGGTGGTACACACTACAGTTGCATTATTTACTGCCCAGGTGCCTTAAGCAATTTTTGTTTCTAGTTCCAATATCAATCTGCTTTCAATTCTAGCAAAATAAAACTAAAATAGCTATGAATCATATTGGCGAATCATCATAACTGTTATGAAAGTTAAAGGTACAACATTCAAGCTTGTTCCATTTGACAATAATCTGATCAAAGATGTAGTATCTGGTTTACAGCAAATACAAGTAGATAGGCTTGATCCCACATATTGTTGATGGAAAATGTTGGACAGAGTTGTGACATGTCAAATGAATGAGAACACCCAAATAGATTTGAAGAAGAGAAAAAGGCAGCAGGGTTTGAGCTAATATAGAAGAAGCCAATTTTTTTTTTTAATTGGGTCAATTTGAGTTATAACACATACTGTAGCATTTCCCTCCTTGCTGTATGGCTCTATAGTTTGCACATGGATGTAAAGCAGCTGAAATATAACAAGGTTTGTTATGGTTGTCGCGTTGTACAGAAGGTTTATTTTTAGTAGGGTTGTTACTAGGTTTGCACAGTGACCAATATACCGATGAATTGTTTATAACTAACATCCATTGTTTGCAAACCTATGCACTGATTTTGTGGTTACTACAAACTGCATTTGCATAATTTTGGAAAACTTTGGAATATCAAATTAATTGATCTAGGAGAAATCTTGTTCCCAAATAAATTTAATAGCTAAGATTACCATCTCAAACATATTTACATCCATGAACATGATTGATGGACCTGCACATGATATTTCAATGCATTCTTAATGGAATTGTCTAGTATGGTCTTTGAATACTTTAAGTGAAAGCCTTTTATATTCTTAGAGGACATAATTTTGGAAATATTATAATGCTATCTCATGCACAAACTATGAGGGATCAGTTCTATAGAAGGGAAAGGACTCATGCATCCTGTAAGCTTTTGGGTACTATGCGAATCATCATAACTGTTCTGAAAGTTAAAGGTACAACATTCAAGCTTGTTCCCTTTGACAGTAATTTGATCAAAGATGTAGTGTCTGGTTTACACCAAATACAAGTAGATAGGCTTGATCCCACATATTGTTGATGGAAAATGTTGGACAGAGTTGTGCCGTCAAATGAATGAGAACACCCAAATAGATTTGAAGAAGAGAAAAAGGCAACAGAGTTTGAGCCAATGTAGAAGAAATGCTAAAATTTAGATAACCACGGTGTTCTATGCTTGATGCAATTTTACTTCAATCTTTCTTAGGCCTGATACAAAATATCAATCACATAAACATGAAAGTAAAATGTTGATAGAACACAATAATAGATCAATAGAAGACAAGCCAAAAAATAGATCAGTTTTACAATTCCTTTTGTCCAGCAAATATATGAGATATTGTTGCATTACGAAAGTCAATAGGATGCTTCAACCAGCAAAGTATTTCTTGGTCATCCAATCTTCCATGTATCACACCCATAGCCCTCAAAGGAATCTCATCAAAAGTCAACGCTATTCAACCCAAATTCAACGCAAGCAGCAACAGAAAAGTCAACACAACAGATTAGGGCTTCAGTCAAATAGCCTAGAATTCCTCGATTTTAGTGCCCAACATTACGACCTCCTAAAATCGGAATTTTCGCAGAAGTTGGAGGTCAAATGACCAAGGGTTTACCATGATCAACGCTGCTCAACACTGCAGCAAAAGGTCCTAAATAGATCCGCATAAAACAATAGGTACGCTCCACATGTGTGAGGAGAAAAATGCCTCGAAAGGCTAATGAACCAATTAGATCACGATGAGAGAATGTGTAATGAGTTGACGATGAAATGACCTCCAACCAACTGACTTTGATGAGTGATGGCTCATAAGATTAGATTATTTAGATTGTGATGGCTCATAAGATCCTTCTTCACTAGAGGAGGCTCCTAAGGAAGAGGGTGAACTAGATGGAGAAGGAGGAGAATCATATCCTCTAAGAAAATTCTGTTGGTTGGACTCACCAATAATTATCTCATACATAGATAGGTTTAGGTTAATGATTCTACCAGTGGGAATATCATGAAAAATATTGTTTAAAATTACGATAGTCTGAGGGATTCCTTTGTGTAGATCCAATATTATGGGTTGTTGTAACTGAAGGTCGAGAGGAGTAACTAAGTGTTGAGACAATATTCTTTGGATAGAAGAGGTTTGTTACATTCTTTCTTGAGTTTGAGAGAGAATTTATTTGGATCTTTTAAGAACTTCATCAATTTAAACTTTTATATGTGATTGACTTGGAGTGGTAGGCTGACTATTGGTTTGTGCATGTTGTCGCTGAAAACTAGTTTAAGTATCAACATGGGGAGGGTCTATGTGACTCATGGTAACAATAAGTGACCTAATGCCCTTAGCAATCATGCTTACATTCAAAATATGATTTTATGTATGGCTGGAACTGTTTTTTGGGACCTTGTTCAATTTACGAGTTGTAACATAGTCTGCTTCTATTCTCACGGTCACATCTTAAAAACGGTGCTGGTAAGGACCCCTATTGAGTCGCCTCCTTATATTTATAACTCTGGTCTGGGTTTTATGTTTATTTGCAATATTGCTGAACCAAATAGTTTTTGGGTTGGTCATATATTTGTTGAGAAATCCGGTGGAAACAGTCATTTACTTGGTCAATTTATCAATTGCAAGACTTCCGATTCTGTCTTCTTCCAGGGCAATAGTCACGGTGTGGGAAATCTTGTTTTGTTAAAACTTACCAAGAGTCTATCTGTAAATGAGTTTAACCCTGCTTATTTTAATTTTTGTAAAAACTCAGTTGCCTTCCAAATCACCATTAACAGTTTCATCCAGTCTACTTAGTCTCATTTAGCCATCTGTTTGTCTGTCAATGGTGTATCTGCTTTGTCTTATATTTTATGAAGGAATCAAGAAGGGAAGGGCTGGCATCAGGATTCTAAGTTTTATCTATTCACTACTGTTCCATATACAGGGTTTTTTTCAATTCAAAGCAGGAACAGAGATATTTAGGTTGCAATGAAAAAAGGAAAGGGAAGGAAAATTCACTCAAACCAAGTTGCAGAAACAATAAAAAGAGGAAGGAAAACCAATCAACAGACCCTTGAAAGTTTAGCAAAAAGCTATGAAACTGGAATTCCGATAGATATTCAGAAAAAAATACAGGGATGGGAGAGTGATACTGATGATGAAGAGGATGCTATTCAAGAAAGAATAGACTTCCTCTCAGACCCAGGTAGTACACGAGGGAGAGTCTCTCTCTTTCTACAATCTGTTAAAACATACTGGAAGATAAAATGTGTGCTTGAAAAATCACTGATGAGTACACAGGAAAAACAACTAAATTCTTCCCTGCTGTTTGAGCTCTAGCAGATGAAACAAGACATGCGGGAAATGACAAAGGTGCAGATCCAAACCAATGCGTGATTAGCACGGATGGAGCAACAACTGCAAAACTTACAGCATGCAGAGATGCCAGGGTCAACTACAAGAGACCTTGCCACGGTTGATTCATCAGATGGTTAACTCTCTTTTTTTAAGATATTTTTTGTATGTGTTTTGACGCTATTAGGCTTACTATATGTTTTATATGCAGTTTTTATGGACATAGTAAAGGATTAATAGCAGTTGTTAGAAGAAAGAAACAATACCAATTTTGGTTGGCTTATAACTCTCTGAGGTTGCCACTAGACCTGGTTTCCTTTGGGCAGGTTGAGGCTACCAAACATTGCATCTTTTGTATAGCAACTTGCTCTTTACAAAATAGAAAATAGAAAGGTCCTACGAAAATTACAAAAAAAAAAAAATGATCCTTAGGGCATAACACAACAGTCAACTTGTCCCACGATGTCACCCACCCTGCGAGATTCAAGGGGTTGGTTGAGAGAAGCATAAAAAATTCTCCTCCATCAACACTCTTTTGGTGATGATACTGGGGAACAAACATTGATATTTCCTAGTTTCTTGAATCAGTGAAATCCATGACCATATAATCTGCTCACTAACCCGATCTTGGAGTTCGCATTGATAATCGAAGAGATATTACACACTCTTTTTTCAGGTTTATTGTTGATCATGCTAACAATATCGAAGAATTTAAATGTAATTAGGTTGCCATAGCTCAATTTATTGAGTTACAAGAACAAAGAGAAGCCTTCGAAAGATGACTCCAGGAGCGTCAATGTGAACATGTTGCTCATCCTTGACTAGTGTGTGATCAAGGAGTCTCATTCCAAAATGAACATTCTTCCCACGTAACCTAATCATGTATTAATTCACTTCGAATTCAATATTTGATGTTATATTTGTGGTTATTTGTCCCATATTCCAAGGTATTTAATGGGAATCCTCTCTTGATCACATTGAATATTTCCTTCTGTTTTGTAAATCTATGTGAGGTTATGACATTTTGACTTCTTTTGATTTATTTTATTTCTCCCTTCATGGCAAAGCCAAAGACTGGTATAGTCATGTAGCACCTAATCCAAGATTTGTAGGAGAAAATATATTTATAAAGTTTATTATTGACTTTCCTCCTCCTCCCAACCATTTTGATTTTTTTCCTTGGGATTTTCAATGTGACTTTTGTGGTGGCCCTTATGAGAAAATTACTTGTGAATTATTCTTAAAATCAAATCTCAAATATCAAATAAATCCTCATCTATTCTTGACCATCGAAAAGGATAATCACATAGCTCATGTTGCTTCATCTTCAGAAATTTGTAAGGAATATTTAACCTATCTTTCTTCCCTCACCATCTCTGATCATGAATCTTTGTTCGATGTATTCCCTTTTAATGAGACATTTTTTCAGATACTCACCATTTACGATCAAGAATGTGAATGCTCTGATTATCACCATCACATCATGACACTTAATGATAATCTGGTTTTCTATGATTTGAAGGCTTCCACGCTCATTGATGATCAAAGTCAATCTCGTGATTATAATTTACCTTTGATATCTAATACATACACATGTAATGACGTTCATTCCCAATCAAATTTTGACCTTCTCTACCCTATAAATGATGTTATTTATGATGATTATGAATATAAAAGGTCTAATCTTGATTATGAAGATAGTTTTCTCGATTTTCGTGATGTATCCCTCTTTGAGGAAATTGATAAAGAAGTCTTTATTTTTAGCCTTGGAAATGACTCATCAATTAGTTTGGTGGAATTTGAAATGTTTGAATCTGAAATGACTAATCCATACATGGTTTCTTTCGTAAAGAGTCTTCGAGATTGCATTGATGCTTTTCTTGATATGGGCTATGGTCATAATACACACAAAACTCTTGACTTTCCTAATATAGTATCTAAACTTATGCCTGCTGGTTGGAAAGCTATACGAGATGACGATCAATTATTATGGCTTCTTGTAAAGCCTTCATTCTTACTGCATGCGATTGTTGGTTGGCAAGGAAATAATATTTCCTCAATTATGATCAACCTAACCATGAATATTTCATATAAAGCTCGAGATCCTTTTATTTATGCTAAGTTATATCCTATTTAAACTCGAATACATGATATTTCCCTCCTTTTTGTACATATGATTTTCCTTCTTTTTCTTCCTTTCTGTTTAATCCCTGCTTTACTTTTTATTAGTTTCAAGTTTTTAGTTTTAGCCTTCTATTTTCAATTTACTACTTTATTTCTATTTACTACTTTATTGCTTTAGTTTTATGTTGTTTAGTTGCAACTTTCACTTTCATTTCTATGCCTTTTTACACTGATTAATTTTAATTTTTGAGTTCACTACATGATAGCAGGGCTAATATACATATCTTTGAGGATAGTCAGAAATATATCTAACATGATAAGAAAACCCCCTCTCTCATATAATTTGTTTCAAGTTATATTTCTCTAAAAATATTTTTGTGCAAGTATATTTAAGTTGTGATTAGCAATATTTTTGACACAGGAAACAAGATACCTCTATATTTGCACGTAAATATGGGTTGCAAAAACACTATGTTGAACCTTATCATTCCCTGTACTAATCACCCCAAGTTTTGTTTTCTTTGTGCCACTTCTTTCATCCCATGGTTCATATCCCCCCAATGACAACTTGCATCCTACTCATTCACAGTCAAATTTATTTTTCTGATCACCATAAATTCTAACTTTTGGTTTACCTCCTGTAAACCACCCTGTGGAATCGATAATGTTGACACACGTCAATTAAAAATTATGAAAATCATTGAAATGTCCCCTAATTAAGCTTCTCTCCCTAACAAACAAGAAATTTCTAATTAAGAGCAAGAAAATACAAACAAAAATATGTTAGTAGGTGGGGCCCTACCTAAAATAGCATCATGATTAGTCAATATCAAGTCCAAGAAGTGCCAGTTTGTCATTATAAACTTTGTCATAAAGGGTCAAGGGTAATATCTCAAGATATTCATCTACGTTGTTTCAAGTTAGAAAAACATACTTACATTTTGGTTATATATATTTTCTTTTGAATATAATTGATGAAAGCACATTAATATGTATATGTAAAGTAGGGTTTGTGCAAACATCCAAATTTTTAAGGGCACATGATATATTAGTTCATATTTTGAACCTTTACCAAATATACAACATAACAAGGTTTGATAATGTTGGGAGGTTGAAACCATTATAAGACCAATATATATACCATGAAATTTATATAGTGCTAAAATGATCGAAATTTTGAATGAATTTTAAGTTGTGATTCGACTCCCTTAGATTATGGATTGGTACCTACCTCGTCAAGGTACCCTATATATATATATCACTGTGATTGATCAACTACAACATATATATTACTCGTCCTTTCAATAACCAACATTATAAATGTTGAAACAAAGTTGATACGCCATACATTCTTGGCAGCGTCACAAGTAGTGATGTTAAGGTTTGTATCAAGAAACATTTAATGAACATGTGTGTAGGGAATGATCTATGGCTAATCAGTGAACACCATTAACATGTCATCCTACGTGACCATCATTATAAGCATAAAACATGTACATCATTTGAAACAAAACAGTCTTGAACTACACCACTCCTTTGATGTGTCAATACACATAGATCCTCATAGCTAGCTTGAGTTTCGATGTGGCCACTAAGTGTTTAGTTGGGTACTAGTTCTTTATGTTACATTTAATCGTCAAGTTAATGTAGAAATTGATTTGACTTCTAAGCCAATAACCCAATTATTTTTGGAACCCTACTCATTCCTTGCAGTTCGAGTTAGTTCTTGAGTTGCTGGTGCTTAGTAAAAAAAGAGCCAAGAATTTGGATGCTTAGAACTATCACAACTGAAGGATTTTGTTGAGCACATATGTAGAGGAGGAAAGGTATGTCTCTTCTTTAATGAACTCAACAAGAAATCAATGGCTTATTTGATTTGAAGTTGCATGTAATGAATCATTTTGCCTATTTTTCCCTTTCTTGTTGTGGTTACATCAGACTCTAGGTGCATTAACAGTTCAAAATTACTCAATATCAATGTTTTCGTTATCTTGCTCCATCTATTCATACTATGACCACTATTTCATTTTAATACCACTGTAAAAACGACACTAATATAGCTCATGAGTCTCTAAATTCATTCTTAAACCTTGATTATTCCCTACACAACCCTCATTTGGCATCCAAAGGTTATCACTCTATTTTCCTCACATCTCGAAAACCCTGCCTAGCCTTAGGCATGATTTGCAGGGAAATACTTTTGCTTTTTATTCAAGAATTTTCATGGCAAGGCTATGTTTCAAATGGGACTTTTTTATTTGTATTTCTATATCATGACGATTTATATAAATCCTTACTCCTTCAGGAAAGTTTTTTCATTACTTCGTATCACCTAGGCCCTTGAGACTCCTGGTCTTGGGCCCGAACAAGGTTCTTAGATACATAACATGAAAGATATTTAGGAATTATTATTAATCCACATTGTGTTTCATAGTGGTGCAAATATTTTCACCAATAACATAAGATGATGATTACATTGTATCTTGGTTTTTACAAAAAATTATGAACACCAACATACATTAGTTAATAACAAGGGCTTGCTTGATATTAATCATGTATCTTGTAGTTGTATATACATTTGTTGACTAGACCCTAAGTATCAACTCTATTAATATCTACACCCTTTCAAAATATACATGTCTGTTGGACACCTAATCCTCAACGGGTAGGTGTGGAAGGTGAATGGACTAATGGAGTCCAAGAGACCACTTGGAAGATGAAGCCAAGGGTCACCTAATGTACTATAAAAGCACATCTATGGTTAATAGTAAAATAAATCACGCTTATCTTATCTTTCTCCTTGTGTGTTATCCATTTACCATGCATGTGTTTAACATGGTATCAGAGCCATGATGAGTGGCCTTCTTCTTCCTCATTGTGAAACATAAGGCTGCCCTCTTCACTGCCTTAAATAACGCTGGTCCTTCCTGACAAACCGTCAGATTATTTTCTCTTAGTGCCTAATATGTTGCATTATACACACTCCATAAGCTGGGCTGCCTCTGTGGATTTGTTATTATGGTCTAAGCCTTTTTTAATGATACCTTCTCAAGCATTTTTGTAGTAGTAATATACTATGATAATGCTCACTGTACCCAAGCTGGAGAAATACCACACCAATCCAATGCCCTCCTCCTGTAGAATCCGAAACGCCTCCATACACTCTTCCCATTTAATTTGTTGAGTTATCTATACGTTGAGCCTTAAATTTTGTGAGAATATTAATATTTGAACGGAGCACTCAGTAACTCCGTTGGAATATTACATGTGCATTTATCTAGCCAATCCTTGGCGCATTGAAGGTTCATTGTAGGCTTGTGTTGCGAAGATTTCTGGCAATACGATGAATGGTATTGAGCAACGATATTGAATACTGGAAATACGATGTATGGAGTGTGGGCTTTGACGGTGTGACCAAAATGCTGATGTGCCCTATGGTGGAGTTTCATATGGTTGGCATGGCCGTGGTATATGTTGGTCAGTTCTCTCTGCATTTAAAATTAAATGTTGAATTAAATTCAATCTGAAACCACTTTTCACCTCTCCCAAGGTCCCAATTAGCTCCTATACACACAGTATTGTTGGTCTGTTGGTCAACTTCCTCCACCGCTTCATCTCCCTCATGAAGGCTCCACCAACGACCCTCCTCCTGTGTCGACCTACCTTCCTTTCACCGACCCTCTACACCTTCAGTAGCTCTCCGTGGTATTTAAAGATTCCTTAAGAGAACTCTGATCTGTTCATTGCTGTTGTTGTAGCTTTACATCAGAGGTCTGACCTATTTTCTTGGTGTAGTCAGAACGACTTTGAATATTTTTGGAGGATTCGTTTGAATCTATGGTACATTCAAGCCTTTATGTTTTAGAGATCCAGAGATATCCAACATCGCATTATCACAAATTTTCTCTGCAGCCCCTCGTCCACTATAGGAATGACCTCGCTGATACTTCCTTGATGTTGTGATTTGATCTTCTTCCAGCCTAAGTTTTTTTAGTGGGGAAGGTTCTTTGTACCTTATATCATCCGACTACCTTCTCATGCATATCTTATCTTCCCTATATATGTTATCCTGTTTGAGCATATTATCATCAATCCGATAGTAATATCTGAGGGACATACCATTGTCGACATCGATTTCTGGGTACTGGTGGCTATACTCAACATTTTGGAAGGCACCCTCATCTTCATGTTCTCAGTTGCACGTGAAGGCGATCATGTCATCTGGTGTAATGAAGAAATCGATGAACGAGTTCATCCTCAGTGAACTCGATACAACAATCCGTCTCGAATAAAGCTACTTCAGTTCACCATTGATGATCGATCAATTCTTCATATTAATCAGACAATATACAGTAGAAACTTGGACAAGACATCCATAAACTTCTTCAAAAGACTGGACGACTTTCATTTATCCACCGGAGGCATGGGGACATGGACAGAGGAGAACTGAGATGCATAGGTTTGAAATATTTCCTTAAAGAACGTACTACAAGATTTATTCCCCAGGACCATTTGACAGAACAATGACATCTACAGAGTGTGCATCTCCAGCGCCTCCCACAACATTTGCATTTACATATGAAATTGATCACCTAAAGTATTAATTTCCAGCCATCGACATCGCTGGAGGTTTTCCACAACCCATTCTCTCAGCTGATAAATCGTTGTATACAAGCTAGTGTCGAACAATGTGTGTTCTATTCACTTAATACTGCAATCCTTGAATCACATTGATTGTTGTGTATGGCATGTGGGTTTAAGTATATCTTTTTCTCTAATGTTTAAATTGGTCCAAGCTACTACCTGAGGGTTTCTTTCTAGCTATTTCTAGATATATTGGTGGTGCATATTTTTCAAGGCAGAGTCTCTAGGAATTCTAAGAAAATCCTTTCACCATAACAGAGATGACAAGTTCTAGCTGGAAGTTATAGATGATTCAGGGGATTTTTATGTATGCATTATATATTCAACTATAGTTTGATAAAGAGTCGGTATTCCTCAATCTTTGGAATAAAGTTGGGGTTTGTGTATTCTTGTTCTAGCTTCCATTAGGATTATTGAGAATTTATCTTTGCTGAGATAATGGCCAAAGTTTATGAAATATTGGAGTTTTTGAACACTCTGATACTTTCCACCATCGATGATAGGGTAAAAATCAACAAAGCCCCTCTTTTTGATACTAAGCATTGTCTGCAAAATGCATATGAGAAGATTGAATTTTTGCAGCTTGAATCTCAGCTTCAGCAAGCAGAATTACAACAGTGGAGTCATCATTCTGAACTTGTTTCTGTTCAAAAAATGAAACAGAATCTTATAAGCAACAAGTAAATAATGATGCGGTCGATTCACATTTAGTGCCTAGTTCAAAAGCAGATTTGTATGCAGATGAATATGTTCACACTTCGCTTCCCAAGCCGATCATCAGACCTTGTGAAGAGCTTGTCCACAACAAGCACATAAATGGTCTTGGATATAACAAGGAATTGTCCTTTCATATTCCAGACTAGTCCAAGCCCATTCAATTTCAGAGCGCCAGATTTCTTTATGACAGTTCACCTTCAGTTGTTCCAGATCCTACTTCTCTTCCACAACAACAACAAAAAATTGAAAAATGCCAACACTGTGATCGAGTTGGCCATATGAAAGATCAATGTTTCGATCTTCACCCATGCAAGCACTGTGGTCGACACACACATTCTTCACACAGATGCTTCAGAAACAAGCCTCTTGCAAGAACAAAGATTCATCCTGGATGGATTGCCTCTTGGCAATGGGAATCAACAACCAAGAAGAAGTTTAAGTCAAATTTTAGATCTTGTTCTCGAATATTGAACAATCTTGCACTTGAGTTTTCGCCATCATCTCGCCTTGTACCTGACAGGGGGGGAAATTGTGGTCATCTACAAGATTCGAAGCCACATTAAGAAAGCCTGAGCCACAACTTGTCATTCCAGATTCATAGTTGTATCTAGAGACACACCACATCAATCGAGCTTGAATGACAATCTCCCATTCTAGATTCAGAGTTGTAGCCAGAGACACAGTAGTTCAAGCGAGCCTGGGCCATAATTCGTTATTCGATATTTAGAGTTGTAGCCAGAGACACAGATGCCCATGAGCATGCCTTTGGTTGGTGGACAACCTTAAACCATCCATGCGAGGTTGATATTCTTCCTCTTCAAAGAATTCGGGACACTTCCTCTTGTAGAAGACTTCAGCTTCTTTCCAGCTTTGGTAGAGTTTCGGGAAATGCATTAAGCATTCCAGAGTTAGTGGTCATCCTTAAACCATCACAGGTTTTAGACCTCCCTTCTTCTAGGTTGAAGGTCTCCATATTCAAATATGAGGGACAATTCCTCTAGCAGAAGCCCTCAGCTTCTTGCCAGATTTGGAAGAGTTCCGGGAACTGCACTAAGCGTTCCAGTGTTGGTGGTCATCCTTAAACCACCTCTTTATGCCAACATTTCAGAGAGCTGATTCAGCCTAAGTGCTGCCATGCATAATTTGCAGATTTGTATTACAACTCTCTTCTTGGACTCACACATACTCCTTCGGATTAAGGGGGGGAATGTTGAACACCTTCAACGGGTAGGTGTGGAAGGCGAATGGACTAATGGAGTCCAAGAGACCACTTGGAAGATGAATCCAAGGGTCACCTAATGTACTATAAAAGCACATCTATGGTTAATAGTAAAATAACTCACGCTTATCTTATCTTTCTCCTTGTGTGTTCTCCATTTACCATGTGTGTGTTTAATAATGTCATATGAATATGTGTGACCTGTGAAACTGAAAATCCAATTTTGAGAATGTTTTTCACTATGATAACTGAAAAAATATGCATAAGTTTACATTTAGTTGAGCCATGTAATTTATAGTTGATTCTACTTTGCATTTTAGGCTAACCCTACAATGCATCTGTTGTAGCTCCTAGAGACAACCTCCTGGTTGAGGGAAGTCAGTGCCCAGGACTGTGGAAATCTTAGAGTATTTGTAATATTTTTCCATTAAAATTTAACCTTTAAAACACAATCTGAATTATAAATGGTTCAAGTATCTCTTCCAAAGCTAAGATTCAATCATGAACAAAAAATTCTAGAGAGGACTTAACATTTGACTTTGGTGGCTAGCTTGCAGAAACACATAGTTCATTTGGTCATTATAGCATACATGAATGAAGAACACACGGAAATGAAATTTAATACACATGGCTTATCACATAATCCTATGCATCAAACTTCAACAAGAAAATGAGGAAGTGAAAACTGCAAATTAAATTCAGAGAACATAGGGTGCATATTGAGGACATTAGATCTCATTTATCACAGGCATCTTTGACCAAAATTAGACGCAGATGAATCCATGATTCTAAGAATAAATATAGTAGCTACTATTACATGTCATATGAGAAGAAAGAAACATGTAATGGAATAAACAAAGGATATATTACATACTAAAACTTCGTGTAATTAGAATCACCATAAATTCTTTATTAATCCACAAATAGAGCGTACATCTTTTATTATTTCCAAATTCACAGTTCAAGAAGCCCTTTAAAACAAAAATTTAGAACCTTTCAAAAATATCTCATAAACAATTTTATAGGGTCTCATGGACAAGTACCCCTTACAAAATTATTCCTTCTTGATATTTTAATGATTTCATAACAACAAAAATGGTGCTAGTGTGCTACTTCCACAATTGTCCCAACTAAAACATATATGACTTGATTGCATTCTTGAAATGGAATATTTACAAAAACATAAAATCATAAAGTGTCACAATTAACACAATCAAAATATCTTCATTGATGATGGGCCTCCTCTAGTGGAAAAGAACATGGCTCAATGTTTTGGAGTCGAGGTGGATTTATGAATTGGTCACATCTTTGCCATAGTGTTGGGCTTGGTAGAGGAGAACGAGAGAAACTTTGATAAGAAATATTTAGGCTCGTGAGCTCTGCATAATTGGCTTGGTAGGAAATAATGTATTCACCAACCACAACAACTGGAAATCCCTCCTTAGATAGTTTACTATAGTTTTTCCTTTGAGAGAGGAGGTCTTTTCATGAGAGGAGTCAACCTTGTTCTTAGCTTCCATTGGAATTTTCTTAGACTTCTCCCATGGGATGAGTCCGCCTATGATGTCCAAACAGTTGGGAAATTTGGCTCTAACCCTCTGATCAAAATCCAAATCAAAAGTAGCCATAACTCTTAACACTTTTTTTAGACATTATTTGACCTTGGCTCTAGTAGTTTTTTTTTTTTTTTTTTTGAATCTCTTGGAGACTTCCATGATTGCACTTAATCGATCCATGGTCCTCAACTTGCTGGTTGGATTTTCATTAAAAGACAAGACGAATTTTCCTGTTGTCTCAGCATTTTTGTCGTCTCCTTCCTTGGATGATAAAATAAATAACTCATAATATTTAACAAAATTTTTATGTTTTTCAATCAATGTTATATTTTCGCAGGTGCTATTTACTTCAGTTATGATTTCATCAACTTCTTGGCCTGGAGGAGGGGCATATTACCTTTCAACTTAATTTTCAGCTTAGTAATCTCTCGATTTGTAGTTCGTAGATTTTTGTTGATCTGCTAAGAATTTCCCCTTGCAGTCTCCACCTCCTTTTCCTTTTGTTCGAGATTATGCTTGGAATTTTCTAGATCGAGTTTCACTTTCTTGAGTTTACCTTTAGAGATTTTCAATTCAGTGAGGGTCTTAGTTAGCTATTTGGTGGCATTTTGTGGATTTTCTGGTACTACACAAATCCTCTGTTGGAGCGCTGCCACATATTTCTTGAGAGCCACCACTTCGTTATTTCTATCAATCATTTCTTTAGCTCAGATTTATTTTTCCCCTTCCACCTAAGCGGATTCCTTGGATTTCACATGTTCACTAGCAAACCTCTTCAACTTATGCCTTAGGTCTTGGATCTCACCCTGAGAACTCTAAATAAGAGTCTTTATCACAGTCTTATCTTTTCGGTTCACTCCCAATTTGAAAATTAGCTCTTTGAAGTTTTCATTTTGTATAAGGAGGGCTCTAGAGGTAGATCTCTCTTACTTCAGCTTTGTGGCAACCTTCTCTAGTAATTTATCAGCTTTACTGATTGTCATAGCATTTCGACTCAGTTCACTATAAGGAATTTCATCTAAATGTCTATGAAACGTTAGTTTTTTTTTGGAAAATGGACACTAGTCATTTCAAGTGATACGTCCACAATCCTAAATTTTGATCCCGGTGTAAGAGACTATGCTGACAGATGATAGAATGAAAAATTCATTTGATTTCTCTCTAGGTCCAAGGTATCCAGAAGTATGGTCTAATAAGGGATTGAATGTGATGCTAATTACTTTTGTATTTCCTCTATGATTCTCTTAGTTTTCTCTTCTATCAAACTCCCTACTACTAAACTAGTTCTTGTTGTTATTGAGCTCTCGACATAACCCATAATTGCTACCTATGTAGATGTGGATGTCGAAGCTTCAAGGGGATTTTCTAAGGTCACCTGAAAGCCTAAGTGGTCTAGATTTGTCTTAGTCAACCTAGTATTGATCTCCTCATCAATTGTTTCTTGAATTTTGGCTCTCTTTCTTGAGTGATTTTCTTCCATTTCGATGTCTCCAACCTTGTCCACATTTCTCTTATGAGCCTTATCCATTGAGGTCGGAGTCTCAATCTCCATCTCTATATTAATAGGCCACGAATCGAAGTTAGGCTTCCATTCAAATTTAGGCCCATATTCATGTTCATAAGTTGAGGCATTTATACTTTTCCTTTCATTTGAGATGATTCCATGGGGGTCATAGTTTCAAATTTATCTCATTTAAAAATTCATCTCCTTCAATAAGTCTTCGACTGGATGGAAGGCTTGTTTGGTATTTACAATGAAAGGAAATACTAGTTTTCTCAATTTGAACATATATCCCTTCTTGGTAGAAATGAAGTAGATTTGATTGGCATGTAGACTTTGTCAAATGAATTCTAGGGAAAATATTCTCATGGGAATAACGACGGGCAATAGATAAGGAGGAAGCTCAGACTCATAAACCCTAATTTTAGTATAATATTTGAACAAGTACCAGTATCCCACCCTGGTGTGTTTTCTTAGCTTGAGTATTACTTTTTTCTAGGGAATAATACTTGGGGGAGAGACATTATGGATGATTTTATAGGCTATAGACATATAGGTGGAAATGAAATGAGCATAACCCTCATTTTTGGGTTTCTTTCTAACATCTCAGTAAAATTCATATTTTCTCCGTTTTCGAGAAACCATAAGACTAAGTTCTACATGAGTATACATGAACATATTAAACAAAATGGAATAATATATAAAATAAGCAGTAATAGGAAAATGGTGCAACTGAAATTTAATAGATTCAACTAGGAATGAAGGTATATAAAAAACATGGCCTGGTTGTGTCATTACTCTCAGAAACTCTATGGAAACCTTTGTAATATTTGCGGTGTCATTGTTGGCCCTTGTTTTTGATCAAATTTTGCTTATTAAATCCACCTAATTTCCATCATTTTCCACTTTATACCATCCACATATGACCTATTTTGACCTTATTATGCATATTCAGGAAAATAAATTACGTTTTTCAATTTTTAGAAATTTTAGAAAAAATTGGGTTTTAAGAGTATTTTTGGAACTGGAAATTTCCGTAATGGCTTCCTTGATGTCATACTTTCAGGACACCTAGGCACAAGCTGAGCACATATTTAGAAAGCTTGGGAACTAAGAATGGACAAACACCTATTGGTTCGGTCAAATCGAGCTATAACAAGCCCGGTCAATGCTGGTCAAACATGACTTGTTTTTCAGGAAAGGGCAGAAATAGTATATTTTGGGATTTTTCCAGATTTGTTGTAACTAATTGGATGAGTTAAACCTAGATGGATGGGATTAGGATAAGATAAGGTTGTTAGAGGCATAATAGCATAGTTTTTTTATTATTATTTCTCTATTTATACCAAGTTTGTGAACCATTGAAACATGTAGAATGTAGAACATGTATGACTTAACATTATTATTTCTGAGACTTGGAGACATAATTGAAGATCTGTTCTATCATATTTGCTACTGTTATATGCTAGTTGATTGATTGAAGTTTTAAATAGCTGAACTCACCTTCAATGTGCGAGGTAAGGGTGGAGGGCCCCCACACCGATCTAAGTACACTTCTTAGTTTATTTTGTAGCTGCAATTTCTGAATTAGATTGCTTATGTTTAATTTTTTTATGCTGATTATTTTCAAGTATTGATGAATCTAATGATTATTATTAAGTTGCATATGAAAGGACAAACAAATGTTTAAATTTAAACATTATTTCTATCTAATCAAGATCTTTAGTTAGAATTCATCTTTACATGCCTTTACATGCTTCGATTGCTGATGGATCTTAATCTTGTTTCTATTCTGCATACGAAGAGACAAACCAGTATTTAAAGTTAAATACTTCTTCTATCTAATTAAGAGACTAAAAACTAAGATTCATCTTTCCTGTTTTTTTCTGAATTCTTGTTTTAACAATAGCATTGCTGATAAATGAATATAAGATGAAGGACAATCAGGGCCTCTTCAATTATTACTTCATGTATCTTAATCTATTGTTTAGTTAATTTTTTGATTTCTAATTCACATGGTAATCTTGTTAAGATAAGGACAAACAAATATCTTAAGTTAGGAGATTCTTCTGCTTCTAATTACACATTTGAATTTAGAAATTGTTTAAGTTAGATTTATATTTGTAATATGCATTTTCTTTTAATAATTCATCTTCTAAACTAGATTTTATTTGAAATCCATATATTTTGGAGATGCTTCTAAGTTCTACAAACCCGGATTTATAATTAAATGCTCGTGTTAATTTACCCAATAAATTGACCCAACATTCATCCTCCCGAAACAGTAGGGAAATCAAAGTGAGAATGGGTTACAAGGATTCTATAAACATGGGTACGAGAAAAGAATCAACGATGGGTATGGTTTAATGGTCAGGAGCTAGAATCGTCTACATAAAAGCTTGATGTTCCCCAGTTAGGAGAGAATTATAGTTGTAGAATAAGGTTGTATCTATCAATTTCTCAGGGTTGGGAGAAATTGGGTAGACAAAAGCCTTTAGAATCAATCCTTGAGCTATTTCCATAATTTTCACTCCAACAGAGGATATAAAATATTTGTTGTCTTCAACATAGGACACGACGAGCCAGGAAACAAATTCTGGGAAATGGTAGATATATGGGAAAATTTTATAATAACACCTTGACTCTACTACCCTAAATGGGTCTTCTCCCTTGTAATGATGGTCATACATGTCGAACCATAGGTCCGATAGGTGGTAGGAGCAGGGTGGGTCATGAATTTCAGCTTCCTTTTCCATAAGGGGCTCAATGTTTGAAGAGGGTTTAACCTCTCGAGGTTTGGGGGTTTTGGGCACAAGTTTCTTCATTTTAAGCATATGCAAGAAAAAATATGAGTTGATGGCTTGAGGGTTACCTAATGATCAGGAAAATTTGTACTGAACGACATTGAGGTAATTCTGGATTGTCTGACAGTCGAATGACATTGTGGACTGGTGGAACAACAAGAGGGCTCAACTGTTAAAAATAGATTTTGAAATTCAAATGGCTAGCGAGTCCAATTTTTATAGGCGGGAGAAAATGATAACATGACATCAGATGAGCATGTGAGGGGGTGATAGGTGGCGTTAGGGGGTTGGTAGGATGACTTGATGGAAGAGGAGGGGGATACTTTTAACCTTTTACTGCATCGCTCTCTTATTGTTCTCAATGGTATCTTGGTGTATAATGCAGCGGGTGTGGTCCCCATTTCTTTGGTAGGGTGAACAATTTGGAGTCAGGATTGAGCCTAGAATCCCCAAAGTAAATATAGGTCGTTGATCATCCCAATCATTCTCTTGTAATTTTCTCCTCCATGGACTGGAACCAATGTATCAGTCGCGCTAGTTCCCCCCCCTGTAATGTTTATGGGGGTTGATGACAATGTGATGAATGGTGATTCGTCGGGTAGTTGCTCAACGCTTAAACCTGCTGCTGCTACCTAGTGGAGATGGACCCTACCTTCCCTTAAATCTCATTCTTTTGATCATTATGCTTGCGACCAAGAAGGTATTTGATGTTTCCTTTATATGAGTGCACTAAGTGTACAGTAAACACCTATTTATTTTGTCCTTTTTCCCATCTGTTTCTCTCTATAAAAAAACAAAGCTCAAACCATATGATAAGAATATGAAAAGGAAATGAGGTGAACAACAATAGCTCCAATTGAGGACAATGCATTGGAAGAAATGCATTGAGAACCTGCGGATTAGTTCCTTCAACTTGGGCATGGAGTCAATTTATTCAGGCGTGTATAAAGGAAAAATATAAGCAGTAAAGATATAAGAAACACATCTGGCATGTACAATTGTAATATCTCAAATGAGATTTTTCGCTTAATTTTGCATAAATATGCTCAACCAAAATTTTTCCATAAAATTACCATTCACTTTGCAGAAGATTTCCAATAAAATTAAATAGAGAAAATGCATGCAATTACCTAACACCATAAACATAATATAATATCAGCTTTTATTAAGATATATAAACTGGGGTTACATGCACATACAAAAAAAAATAGCTGAGATGAAGTTGGCCTCCAAGATAATATGTTGTGTTGCTACATTGGCCCTCCAACTGAACTAAACTGCCGCTGCTAAGCTCTCCTGTGAATTCTGGATGATTTCACCAAGGGGAGAAGGGTTCTCACCCAATCTCTCTAAATCACCCGAGGGTTTCTGTCCTGGGGCTACCAATGGAGTAGAGAACTAGGTTCTCAATCCTCACATACAAGAACCAATATCAAATCCAAGATGTTATCTAATGCCCCTTCCTCCTCTTTTTATAGATCTGATGGACTCCTCTAGAAGCTTCTATTTTATTATTATTTTAATCATTGAGTACATTTCCCTTAATTAAAATATTATTTTTAATGTGGGAAAATGGTAAAATATCCACCATGTCTCTTGAGGTCACTGAAAGCAACTCATATCCATCCCATCCGCTATACCTTCTCGTTCCGCTTCCAACGAGCTATTACACTATAGTGTTATGGAAAGAATTGCTCCTGAAATGCCACCTTAGACGTAATTAATTAAGTTAGGCCCATTAATAACTCAATTTTATGAAAGTTGTTAGAATGCAACATAATGAAAGGAAAATAATGCAGATGGTGGAATATACCAAGAGAATTCCATCAAACGTCATAAGAAATTCTCAAAAACCCTCCAAAATCCCCTAGGGCCCGCCGATGATGCCATCTTGCACCTATGACATGTCTGCCCGCAACTCTGAAAGTCCATCCTAACCATGTCATAATGAATGCCAGAAAAAAGGGACATTACAAATCCTCCGTCCCAAGATTTCTTTCCCTCAATAAATCCAAATATGTGGACTCGTATGTTGACCCTATGCAACTGAGACCCAATGCCTAGATCCCATAAAAACCCCTAGGTGATGTTATGCCTCTTTTTCAACCCACCAGGAACAAACCCCTCAATGCCCGAATCCCATACCAATCTCTAACTGAGCATGTCATCAATAAATCCTCCTGGATCCAAATTCCACCAAGAACAAGCATCACTGCTCCATGGCTCCTGCTGTGCTATAAATATGGCTGAGAATGTTGGTCCACTGACTGTGTACCAACTCATCACCTCTCTCTAGTACAACCCCTGACTCAATCCAATGCTAATCCTGCTCTCCTAATGCCAGGACAGAATGTTGAGGAGATTTCGATCTGTATCCCACTGCCAACTTAAACCTGTAGTACCCATCATGTATAAAGGTACCCGCTCCACTATGCCCCTAACTAAGAAGATCGTCCCATCAATAGGATACTAACTCATGATATCCCGCCAATCTAACGTATGGGCACCTATGCAAGGAGTATATTTACTAGGTTGATACTATTCCATGCTCAACTCTTGATGCTCTGCCTGATAAATCAACAAAATATATCTAAGAAATCCTGCCTCTCTCCCTATAATGGACCCAAGTGGGAAAGCTGTGCTGCGAGCCCTATCTATGTAGTCTTGGAGAGGGTTGCTTCTTGAAAATTTTGCAACTCTGATGGCCACCACTACATCTACTTTCACCTAATCAATGTGTATACCCAAATATGGATGCATTGTTGTCTCCCTCTCCTGATAGGGAACTCCACACCCCTCTAGCCTACTAATCCTCTGCAAAACTATCCTGACAGACTCAAAAACCTCCTAAGGAAAAGTTTTTATAGATACTACCACCCTACTAGTTTTCTATCCACCTATATGCTCCTCATCAATGGCTGACCATAAGGGTGTCCGCTCAACCTCCTCCATCACGAGCTCAATGTGATCCTATGACTAGCCCTCTACAAAAGTCTCAACATGAATACTGTGCACATCATCCTCCTTAGTCGACTCATGCTCCGCTATATGCTGCTCATGTTGAATCATCACAGGTGACTCATCATCCTGAATGTCTCCCATGGGGTCCAATGGATGCTCACCAAACATACTAGAATATAAATTTGGCATGTTGTCCACAATTCCACATGACTTCTCATGCTCCTAAGAGGCATCCTCGTATGACCTTATGGACTCATCCAAAGAAAATTCCTCCTCCAGATATACAGAAGGAATTTCCTTGTGTTCCACCTCTGCATCTCCCAAGAATGAGCGGTCAGGTCCCCAAGGTTCTTTCCAGCTAAAGCAAAGACCCTTCCTCCTCAACTTATTCTTGTTGCATGGTCCACCAATCCTCCGCAACCACTCCTTGATCAATCGTCTCATTAACAACTCAATGTCCTTCACTACTAACCTTTCAGCTAATGCATATGAATTAGGTGAAACCGACTGCTATCTCCTCCAAATGGCCAATAATCTAGACTGCAACCTCCTGCAAATGGCATCATGGCCTCCCATACATGAGGAAAAAATGGACTACATGTGTGCTATGACTGTGTCGAGATGATGTTTCCTAATGTTGAGGAAGCATTGGAACATCTGCAAGATCAAATCGTCACACGCTATCTCAAACATGAGATCATAAGTTCTAAGCAAGGCCATGAATTCTAGAATCTCAAGCCTCTTCCCAAATGTAGGGCTCTCATTGTTATCCAAATCCTGAAAGGCCTCCACTATGATTCTAAAGACTCTCCTCATAATCTCATCATAGTAAGGAGGTATAGGTGCGGTCAACATCATGATACTATTAAGAGAAGAGGAAACTAGAATTTTGACTCCTATGTAAGGGTGCTCCAAATAATTGTGTTGTACTAAGGAAAACATGGTTTGCTTTAGAGCCCAAATAAAACTCTTCCCATCTGACTGATTCAACTTAGAGAGGAGTGAAGCAAGCTATTATAGTTTTAGAAGGGCTTTTTTGTCACCCCCATGCATCTCAAATTTTTCCCAAGTGCCTGTATTTTTTGTCCCAAATCATGTTCTTTTTGTGGCTGCTCTTGTTGTAGCATAGAAAGTATCCCCTTGGAAAGGGATATGTTGATGGTTATTGCTAGTTTATTAATGGATCTTACGAAGGTTTGATCCATGTTTATTTCAATGGTGGCAAGTACATCAACTGACTTATACCAAGCTAGAGGTACACAATAATATGAGGAATTGGCTCAACCAATCTATATTCTTTAAACCACCTCATACATCAGACTCTTCACTCACCAACATACACAACATGTCAACAAATTATCACAAAACATCACATACTAAACTATATGGACAACACCATACTCACTCATAGATAAACCCAACCCAACATTAAACATTGTCACATAGGTCTTGTTATACTAATAGCCACTAAACCCTGCAATCAACTCTTTGACCAACTTTTACTTATTAAGGAAACCCATGACTGAAATATTTATACATTTATCTGTGATACTCTAGCAGAAATATCAGCTCAATCACACTATCTCTGTCTCAACCCATATTTTAGAATTAAATACATTATAATGGGCATCAAAATATACTTTATCTATCCTCCTCAATAGAGACAAATAGCCCTTTATGCATGCATATGAGTCTCACATTCAATTTTACAACACCTTGAATTTGTTGAAATTTGCAACAAGAAACAGTGAAATTGTCAACCATAAAGGACAAAAATTGACCACATACTAGTGTGGGATTCCAGTCACACATTGGTGAGGAATTGAGTTACACATTAGTGCTAAATGTGAGCGTATAATTTATTTATCCCTTAAATGAATTGGAAAATAAATTGTAATTTCATCTCATAACAACTTATAGCAGTTAACTAATCCAGAAAGACCGAGTTAGCTCAATAATTTCAAGTTGAGTGTCAAAGGTGAGGCATGTAGAGTATTTATATTATTTTGGGGGTCCAGTTGCAGTTAATTCACTAATGGGGTGCATGTGTAATCAGTTAACTCAAATTAATTGAGTTAAAAGCAGTTTAACCAGTTCTAACTGAGTGATGAGCTAGTGAGAGGTCTAGTGAGTTAAATTAGATTTAATTCACAAGTAGTGATAAATAAGATAACTGATGATTCACTATTAATAGGTGCATTCATGTCAATTCTGATGAAGACCTAGGCAAGACAAAGGTTAAATGGAAGATAACTATCAATTGTATCATTAGAAATTTTTCCGCGCACAATTATAAAGTCACAAGAAGGCTCATGATGGATTGTGCAGTAAATGAAGGTTGATTATCCTATTTAATAGGGATTAATTGCCTAGGGATTGTGTGAGAAATACTGGGCTAAGCAAGGGTTGAGAATTGTCTAAGTGTTCGTCAAATTTTCCTAAGAATTTCTAGTCAGGTTTGAGCAGGATCAGGGTGAGACGATCGGTAGAGTGCATGATTTTCTCGATGTGAGAAAGCATTGTATTGTTTCGTGATTCTTTGAAAATTTACAATATATGATAGAGGGGTTTTGAGCAGGTTCTTTCCTTAGATACATATTGTGTTGTGTGATTGATGATTTCCTTTATCTTACTTGCATGTGATTGAGCGATTGTGTTTTATATTTCGCAAATATAGTATAAGGATTCAGTATCTTGTTTTAGTACATTAAATGATTAGATTAAATCCATTGATACATATATTCTATATAATTTATACTTGGTGTTAGAGCACCAAGAATCACAATATAAGAGAAGAAATTAAGTTTGTCTTGAGCAGGTTCAAATTTACATATTTATTCTTCAAGATCTAGCAGTAGATCAAGATGCATGGAAGGATAGGATGGAGGAAGTGTTGGAGGACAACGGGTTGAAGGAATTCATATATTTTGATATTCCCAAGCCCACAACAACATATGCCCAACTTCTTGATGCATGGAAGAGGAAGGTAGCAAAGGCGAGAAGGATCTTGTTAGAGGGAGTTCGAGATCATATTGTCTCGAGTCTCCATGGGAAGGTGACTCAATATGATATGTGGAAGGCCTTGACAGATATGTTTCAGAACTTCAGCGACCAAAGGAAGTTGGTGCTAAAGGACAGGCTCAAAAATATGAAGAATGAGGAGGGTGAGATGATACCAACATACTTGGCGAAGTTCACTCAATGTCGAGATGAGCTTGGAAGTGTTGGTGTGACTGTAGCTGATGATGACTTGGTAAGCCTAGCACTTCTAGGCCTTCCCAAGAGCTGGCATAGTTACCAGGACTCTATGAATGGGAGGGAGAAGTTACCAGACTAGGAGCATTTTTGGTCCGACTTGGTAATAGAAGAGATAAGGCAGAGCACCAGAGACGGGACCTCCGACACCAACAAAAAAGAAGATTTTGCATTGGTCATAAAAGGAAAGAAAGCCAAGGGAAATAAGTCCCAAGGCAAAGAGGGAAAGAGAGAATTTTCCAAGATCAGATGTTTTCAATGTTATGAGCATGTGCACTATGCTTTGAATTGTCCACAGAAGAAGGTAAGCAAGAAGGAGCCCGCACTTGTAGCGGGTGAAGCATTGGCTTCACAGTTTGAGCTTGATTTTACTCTCATTCAATGCATGGCCAACACTGTAATCGGATGCATGTGGTATCTAGACAGTGGTGCGTCGTTCCATATGACATGGAATAGAGATCTCTTCAGTGACTTGGAGAAGAAGGACCTCCAACAGAACTTAGAGTTTGGAGATGACAGGAGGTATAGGGCGATCGACATAAGTATAGTTACCTTTCAGAGGGAGTCTACCTCCCCTCTCAGACTAGCAAATGTTTTGTATGTTCCAGGTCTAAGGAGAAATATTGTCTCCATAACAGTATTGGAATACCGTGGTTATGATGTGATGTTTAGAAAAGGCAAAGTTTTCCTTGAACACATAGCCACGGGAGATGTGAAACAAATCAATATAAGAGTCAAGAACCTATATGCTCTCGAGGTTGAGGATGCATGCAAAGATTTGAGGAGAAAATTAGTGGTTAATGAATTGGTGGTTGAGAGGGAGCAATTATCTTTCAACATGCAACCTCAGAAGCAGTCTGATAAGGTTGTGGAGCAGCTACATTTGGAGAAGCAGAGAGGAGACCGAGTGGAAGAGTCCACTCAAGTAGAGACCTCTAGGAGGGGGAAATTTCGAGCCATAAGGGAAAAGGGAGTACATGCAGCTATACCTCCAGGTGTGAGTTGGGGCGATGTGCAGATATAATCCCAAGGAGAAATTTGGACAGGGTCCATTGAGATGGTGTGTCTCATGGATCAAACCTGGATACGAGGAGCCCATAGTACAAAAATAGCATGAAGGATTGGTTGGATTGATGCAGTCAGATTTCAGGAAGACAAAAATCAAAGTGACAGATGTCAGATACTAGAGTGTAGATCAGAGTTGGAAGTAGTGCGAAGTGCATGGATGCAAATGTCAGCAGCAACACAGGGATTTCAATAGACAGGTGCAGTAACTAGTAGAAGTCAGAAGACTTTGATGACAGATGAATCATACTAATTCAGTTTTTTGGAGGCTATTCAATTTCAGGATTTTCATGTGAAAACAACACTATAGAAGTGTTGCATGAAACACATTCCAAAGGTACCAGATCGGTATAGATGAATTCCTTTCTTGTTGAGAGGGAATGTTGAAATTTTAAACAAGAAACAACAAAATTGGAAACCATAAAGGAAAAAAATTGATCACATACTAGTGTGGTTTCCAGTCACACATTGGTGAGGAATTAAGTTACACATTAGTGCTAAATGTGGGCGTCTAATTTATTTATCCACTAATAAATTGGAAAATAAATTATAATTTCATCTCAAAACAACTTGTATCATTTAACTAAGTTAGAAACACTGAGTTAGCTCAATAATTTCGAGTTCACAGTCAGAGGTGAGACATGTAGAGTGATTCTATTATATTTGGGGTCCAGTTTCAGTTAATGCACTAGTGGGGTGCATGTGTAATCAATTAACTCAAATTAATTGAGTTAAAATCAATTTAACTAGTTATAAATGAGTGATGAGCTAGTGAGAGGTCCAGTGAATTAAATTAGATTTAATTCACAAGTAGTGATCAATCAGATAAATAATGATTCACTATTAATAGTTGCATGCATGTCAATTCTGATGAAGGCCCAGTTGAGATAGAGGTTAAATGGAATATAACTATCGGTTGTATTATTATCAAATTTCTCGGGTGCAATTATAAAGTCACAGGAAGGCTCATGATGGATTGCGCAATCAAGGAAGGTTGATTATCCTACTTAGTATGGATTAATTTCCTAGGCATTTCGTGAGAAAGGCTGGGCTAAGTAGGGGCTGAGAATTGGCTAAGTGTTGGTCAATTTTTCCTAAGAATTGCTAGTCAGTTTTGAGCAGGATCAGTGTGAGATGATCGGTAGAGTGCAAGATTTTATCGATGTGAGAAAGCATTGTATTGTTTCATGATTCTTTGACTATGTACAATATATGATATAGGGGTTTTGAGCAGGTGATTTCCCTAGATACATCTCGTGTTGTGTGATTGAGAATTTACTTTCTCTTACTTGCATGTGATTGAGTGATCATGTTTTATATTCCACAAATATAGTAGAAGGATTCAGTATATTGTTTTAGTACATTACATGATCAAATTGAATCCATTGATATAGAGCTTATATATAGTTTCTATAGGATTAATAGAAAAACAATAAACAAGAAGCCATGAGATTTCTTCAAATATGAAATACAATGATACTCACTAGAGAATTTGGCGGAAATTCCGACGGCCAATTCGTCGCTATTCCGACACATAGTCGTCGCAAGAGCGACAGTTCGGGGGCGGACAAACCGTGGTTTGTCATACCGTCGCCGTTCCGACACATGTAAAAAGTGTCACACTATCGACACTTCTTCCGTCGTTCCGAACAAGCGTCACTCTTCCGACGTTTGTAAACTGTCACACTTCCGGTGAAATGTGGTTCAACGTTTGGAACGTCACTCTTCCGACCCTTATAAACCGTCGCAATTTTGACCCAATGTGGTCCGACGTTTTGGACGTCACTCTTTCGACGCTTGTAAACCGTCGCAGTTTCGACTAAACATGGTCCGACGTTTTTGCGTCGCTCTTCCGACGCTTGTAAAATGTCGCAATTCCGACTAAACGTGGTCCGACGTTTTGGACGTCACTCTTCTGACGTCTGGAAGATGTCGTAATTCCGACGATATGTGGTCCGACATTTGGAACGTCGCTCTTCCGACGTTTTCATACTGTCTCTCTTCCAACGTTTCTGGGTTGTCGCAGTTCCGACGTCTACAAGGCGTCGGTAGACCGACGGAGGGTTCAATTTAAAAAAAAAAAATTAAAATTTTAAAAGACAAGAAACGCTGTTTTGAATATATTATATGAAGTAAAACAATCCATGAAAGTGAAATAGCAATATGTAGAATAGTAAAGCAACAGATGGAGTACCGACGTCCATTGTTCCAAATACAAATTAAAGTACCCAAAACCCTACAACAGTGAAGTAAAACAGTCCATGAAAGTGAAATAGCAGTATGTAGAATAGTAAAGCGACAGATAGAGTACCGACGTCCATTGTTCCAAATACAAATTAAAGTACCCAAAACCCTACAACAGTGAAGTAAAACATTCCATGAAAGTGAAATAACAGTATGTAGAATAGTAAAGCAACAGATAGAGTACCGACGTCCATTGTTCCAAATACAAATTAAAGTACCCAAAACCCTGCAACAGAGAAAAACGCTAATCATAATCATGTGAGGAGTGTGATATGTCCAAAATATAAAAAGACCATCAGACCATATCAATAAACTAGCAACATAGACCAACATCGCTAGTTTTGAAGGCAGAGTGATAAACATTAATCATTTTTTTTTCACAAGAGAAAAAACGCTGTTTTGAATATATTATATGAAGTAAAACAGTCCATGAAGTCATTACATTTTCACATCTAAAGATTGGAACCCAAATATCCATCCAGAAATGTGGAAGTCCCACCCCAGATAGTGATAGAAAAATACCCCATGTCACATACAGGGACTTGATATAAAACCCAGTAACGGTCCACATGGAGACTATCGACAATCTGAGAAAGCATCCAAATATGCCCGAGGCATCTATAAGAAAGTGAAATAGCAGTATGTAGAATAGTAAAGCAACAGATAGAGTACCGACGTCCATTGTTCCAAATACAAATTAAAGTACCCAAAATCCTCGAATAGAGAAAAACGCTAATCATGTGAGGAGTGTGATATGTCCAAAATATAAAAAGACCATCAGACCATATCAATAAACCAGCAACATAGACCAGCATCGCTAGTTTTGAAGGCAAAGTGATAAACATTAATCATTTTTTTCTCACAAGAGAAAAAACGTTGTTTTGAATATATTATATGAAGTAAAACAGTCCATGAAGTCATTACATTTTCACATCTGAAGATTGGAACCCAAATATCCATCCAGAAAAGTGGAAGTCCCACCCCAGACAATGATAGAAAATACCCCATGTCACATACAAGGACATGATATAAAACCCAGTAACGGTCCACATGGAGATTATCGACAATCTGAGAAAGCATCCAAATATGCCCGAGGCATCTATAAGAAAGTGAAATAGCAGTATGTAGAATAGTAAAGCAACAGATAGAGTACCGACATTCATTGTTCCAAATACAAATTAAAGTACCCAAAATCCTGCAACAGAGAAAAACGCTAATCATGTGAGGAGTGTGATATGTCCAAAATATAAAAAGACCATCAGACCATATCAATAAACCAGCAACATAGACCAGCATCGCTAGTTTTGAAGGCAGAGCGATAAACATTAATCATTTTTTTTTCACAAGAGAAAAAACGTTGTTTTGAATATATTATATGAAGTAAAACAGTCCATGAAGTCATTACATTTTCACATCTCAAGATTGGAACCCAAATATCCATCCAGAAAAGTGGAAGTCCCACCCCAGACAATGATAGAAAAATACCCCATGTCACATACAGGGACATGATATAAAACCCAGTAACGGTTCACATGGAGATTATCGACAATCTGAGAAAGCATCCAAATATGCCCGAGGCATCTATAAGAAAGTGAAATAGCAGTATGTAGAATAGTAAAGCAACAGATAGAGTACCGACGTACATTGTTCCAAATACAAATTAAAGTACCCAAAATCCTTGAACAGATCAAGAAAAACGCTAATCATGTGAGAATTCTAAGTAAAGTTAATCTATTAACATTGTGAATAAAATTACACCGAAGTCAAAAACATTGCCTGGCCATACTCATGGCAAATTTGTCATCAAAAAATCAAAAAATTAAGAAGACTGCCCTCATACGGGGAAACCAGTCTTGAACGTTTAATTTACAGAATTCAAAAATATTACTTAAAGGTCCAAGATCGGAAAAATAACCAAAAGGTACTTCAATTAATCGGGCTCAAGTAAGCAAGAAAAACAAATTAACCAAACTACTCCTCCGGTGGTTCCTCCACGATTCGGCACCATCCTTCGGAAGGTCCAGGATCGCTAGGTGCTACCTCCACATGCATGCCACGGCTCCCCTCCTGAAGGCCCGAATGCCGGCCGGCTTTTTCCGAGCTCAGACCCGCCGGACGGGTGCATTCTTCCTCCGTTTGGGCCTCCTCGCGGAAGACCACAGTGACTAAAGCCGTGATTCGCGGGCGGTTGAGAGAGAAATTAAAGGAAAATTGCGCAGAATGCGTCATGGGAGAAGGTGAACTAGCGGTGGGGAAGCGAGGAGTAGGGGAATCCATACGGTGGCCAGATCCTACAACCCGACCCCGCCCACTCCTAGTATTTGGATATCGACCTGCGTAATAATCACTGGACTGGTCGGAAGTCGACTCTGTTGAGGGGCTGGAGGGAGCGCGCAGGGGTTGACCTCTAGTGCTCCCCCTGCGGCAACGCATCCTATGACGCACGCGAGGCATGGGTGCAATCGCAGTGGGCACAAGAGACGAAGAAGCAGAATTCCAATTAACAGAGGAAGACAGACAGAGACAGAATCGAGAGAAATGGAAATATGCAGCAAAGTCTAGGCAGAAGTTCCGCTGGCCACTTCTCCTTATCATCGCAGTTACCAGACAGTGTAATCCAGCAACCGGCTTGTCTGAAAAACCATGGCTAAACGCCATTTTTTATGTCGACCCGTCTGCAATGCAATCAAAGGACGGCTGTCATAATGAATCTCTGATCATTAATAATGAGAGCCGAAGGCCGGATCAAATTGGAGCGTGCGGAATCGCTCAGAGGAGTGGAGGTCCGATCTTGAACAGTGTTAAAAATTAATTAATGCAGATTTGATGTGAAAACTTAATTGAACAGCATTAAATGTTAATGCGATTGATATGAAATCGCCATATCCATGTCCCATCACCTTAAACGCCATCAAATGCACCCACAGCCGGGAGCAGGGCAAGTTTTATTGAGGACACGTGGTAGAAATTGATTGGAGCGGATCTTTGTTTGGGCCGCTCGCGCAGTGGAAATCCGGACCCGTAAAATATTAGGGCGAATTTGATAAGAAATTCGCTTCACAAAATTGGCCGATGTCAGCAGGCTATTTTGGAACATGAATTTGGTTTGAATTATGGTTTATCGCCGTTTGAAGTCCGGCGGGCTCGACTTTTGAACAATTTTCTTATAAAATTTGTGTTGGTTTTCTTTGATAATACACATATTAAAATCCCACTTAATAAAGAGACAAAATTTTTGTGCTTTCGGAACCTGACCCGAGGATTGGACATGAGTTAACAAACAAAAGGATAGCGGAACTAGACATGCACCCGTGGTCAAGCCCTCTACCAAAACCACGAGCGGAATCACAAAAGCTGGTTGCCCATATCGCTCCGCTTTTGCGGAGTAGGCGGTATTTCCTATTCGCGAGCGATTCCATAGGGAATGCGACACGTGGCGAAGTGACCCCGGCAAACAACCGTTTAACCCACGCCATCGCATGTTAAAGCCCGACGTTGGAAGCCGAGCGAAATTGCCAAGAGTCGTTGATTTGGAGAAGGGCCATCGGACGGTGGTCGCACGTTGAACTTGCCCGGAGGTTAACTAAGGTGTGCGGAGGATAGCCAGGTACGATACGAGTGTTTGATTGGTTATTGATATATATAGGTGGGGCCGAAGTATAATGAAATTGTTTAATCAAACGATTGGCGGATAATTAGCATAAGTCTGGAGTGTGATTGTTGTAAGGCTGGGTGGTGAAATATAGAGCAGAAAGTTCATTACAAGTTATTTATTTAAAAAGAAACGTGGAGTATAAATACAAAGTGTTGAAAGTTAAACATTGGTTATAAGGATTGGAGATAATATAAAGTCGGGAATATAAATTAAAGTCCAACCATTGTGGATAGTATTTATCTATCAAATTCTACGAATTTGATAAATAAACCCGAAGAAAGAAGAAGTCAATTAAGACTCAGGCTGGAGGAAAAGAACGGGGTAAACCAAGGGAAAATGATGACAGAGCGATTGTAGACACACCAGCTCTCCTTAGGGGTCCAATTTCAGTTTTGTTGCGTCACACGATGATCTCTCTTCTCTAGCATTTACTTGTATTGAAGATCACTATTCTAGGAATAAGGAGTTATTTTCTCCAAAAATAACCCTAGCCAAACATCGACAATGCATCAAGTATATCTTTCTATGCTTCATAAGCAAATTTGTTCTACTTCTAAATCATGTCTTGGAAGTGGTTGTTTTGCTGGAAATTATTCACCAGTTGGTTTCATACCAAAGTCTTTTTCACATTTTCAGCATCCAATACATGAAAAAGATAATGGTTTAAAACAACATAAATATTTGAAATTTGCAAGAATTGTCTGGCACACTTTGAATATGAATTTTGAAGTCAAGTGCATGATGCTGTATAGGATCAAGTGTCATTTTGAATACCAAATGTTTCACAAGAAACTTCTCAACATGCTACCCTGCAGCAAGGATTAAATGACAATATTGCATCAACTATTTCCATAATAAAAGTGCACCTCGGCCATAAGACTAAACAACTACAAATGTTGTAGATCTAACAAGACCACACAATCAAATGCATTCCACAAGGCCAATACTGTATGAAAAATGAAAAGGAGTTTGTAACCAAAAATACCTTAGGCAACTAATTCAATTAGATACACCAAACCATCAGCAAAAAGGAAAACCAACCTACTCAAAAGGCAAGCGTTTACCTCCTTTGACAAAATTTTGAGTTCCGAAACAAGGGCCTTTATTGTCTTGTCAATGCCCCTAGTAATTTGAATGGGGTTTGCACCTGCTGTAACAACCTAAACAAAAAGGTTTCATTTCAAATTATTTTCCACAAATTTAAGATACAACCATTGTCAGTTTTGTATTTCCTAACAAGCTCATAAATTTTGACAAAAGAACCAAAATTTTTTAATACCCGATAGCAATTTTTTCACTCAAAAACTATCTTAGACTCAATAAGCCCAACCCAAAACTAAAAAACCAAACACCATAAGACCCTACAAAAATGAATAGATGATCTTAATCCAGTACTATCGACAAAAAGTTACCTTTACACACTCACTTATTAAACCCTGTGCTGTTGAATTTTAACTTCAACTGCTGCAGCAGAAGGATGGATGCAGCAGCAACATTTTTTTTTGGAGGTTGCTTGCATGCCATCCAGAAATTTAATTTAGCATTTAAAATTCCTGCAAGTTTTTTTTGTAGACGGCCGCAGCCATATTTCTGTACAGGATTGTATTTAAACACAACAACCAGCATTAACGCAATTCACCAACCAGAAATTAAACAAACAGAAATTTACCCGACAGTTTTGTAAATTCAAAAGGAGGACACGTGGAGCATTAATATTGGATCGCATGAAATTGAAGGGAATCTGAAAACCTGAAAACCGGACCCGAATTTTTTATAGGGCATATTGGATTGAGAATTCGAGTTAAAATTAGGCAGACGTCAGCATCCCATTTTGGAACGCGAATTTGGTTTGAAATTCAATCTATTTAGACTTTTGAAGTCCAACGGAAAGGGTTCTTTAATGTTTTGATAGTTTAATATATACATATGTTATATATATATCATATGCGAAATGAAAGGTGGGCCATAGAATTTAGTTTTAATTTTATTTTTTTTAAAAGAGGGTTTATTATAATATGTTTTATATGTTCCGGCATATAAAAATAAAAAGGTTGAAAAAGATTGGTAGTTTTTTTTATAGACAGTACGTAATTTTTTTATTACATAGCAGTGTGTAAAAAGTGAAAAACTGAGTGTAACTTTTTAAGTGTGTATGCACAACAGTGCGAAAGGGAAAAACACAGCAGAGTGTCTTAGAGACAGAGTATGTTTGTTTTGAACAGACAGTGAGTTGGTTTTATGCACTGTGTTTTGTAGCAGTCATAATTTTGTAATCCCTCTCAGTGAGGAAGTAGTGTAATAGTTTTTTTTTGAGTTATTGAAGGGAATAGAAGTTTGTTTTCAAAGTATTTAAACTCTGTCTCCTGTCAAAGAAATTTTTATTTTCTGTGTGTTAGAGGAAGGGAGATTTATGGGTGGTTCTTATGAATCAACCAACCATTCAGAACATGCTCATCAATCCAAACCATAAGTATTATGTGACAATATTCAAGCAGGCACTGAATCGGATTTCTGAAGCTATGTTAGAGAAACCCTAAACTCTAACTGAAAATAGGTGAAATGTGGCACCACTCAGAGATTGACATGTGCCAATTGGTACAAGTGGTAGACAATTGGCATGCTCAAACAACGAGGTGATGCAGGAATGACATGAGGGAGAAAATATCAGAAAAGCCCCAAATCCGGAGAACTAAAGCTCATCACCAACCTGAGATTGACAACTTTACATGATGTAACCTATGAAATCGTAAATGGAGAAATCATAGTAACAATAAAGTAACCTATGTAACAATAAAGTCGGATTCATCCTGGGAGTGGTAATGGGAGAAATCATAGTGAACAACAAGAAACATGCATAGTTGCTTACAATCAACTAGATGAAAAAACACATACAAAAAACCTAGATAATAATTGTGAACAAGCTTAATATTGAATTATGAACTGTAAAGGAACTTACAAAATGTGACATTACGAACCTGGTCAAGCGCACAAGCAAAAATATCCTGGACATGACCCTGGTTGACAAGTTGTATTGCTCATGATGCAAGAGGATTTGTACCTGCACTGCCAAGTCAATCAAAATCCATCATTATCTATACAATAAATACAAGTAATTGATGTAGTATTTTTTACTCTAATATGCATTCTTATGATAATGTTAGAACATATGTTGAAAATGTCAAAACATACTTGAATAAGCTCCTCTTCGTTTCAAGAACAATTTATTGGAGTCGCATGAACTTGGAACAAGCCTCCCACGATCTGAAAGAGTAGCAACTAAGTCAACAGTGACTTTTTTGTTGCTACGCTGGATCGAGGGAGGTTTACTCCAAGATTAAATCGCTCCAATAAATTATTCTCTACTAAACAGGGCCAACCACGTGAAGGTGGAAGCTCTTATGGCCCCTCCCCCCTCACATCACTCTCAATTCCCCAATACCCAATCTATATTTCATTTTTTACTTTCATGAGCATAAAAAAAAAAATTCAATAACTAATAAAAAAACAATTCAACAAAAAGTACGTAAGGAAACATTGCAATTAATGCTTGACATAAAAATAGTATGATAAATGAGTTTTTTATATAATGCAAAAAACGTTCCAAGTATGGTAACGTTTGTCTTATAATAATACAATATTTTACATTGCCAAATTTTCTTTTTCTTCTTCCTATTTTTAAAGCTCCTAATTACATCATCAATATCATCGTGCTCTGCTCCTGTTTCGTGCCTTTCAACCCGCACCGCTGACCTAGTTGCGTATTCACGATGTCTGGGCTCATCCAGTGACGGGGCATCGCCTACAAAAACAGATAATATTAAATTTTAATTGTCAGTTTTTAAATATCATTGAACTAGTTCGATAATATTAATAAAAAAAATTGCAATGAGATTATTTACCTGGTGCACCAGTTGTCGCCGCTGACCTAGTTGCATTGTCACGATGTCTGGTCTCATCCAGTGACGGGGTATCGCCTCCAAAAATAGATAATATTAAATTTTAATTATCAGTTTTTAAATATCATTGAACTAGTTCGGTAATATAAATAAAAAAAATTGCAATGAGATTATTTACCTGGTGCACCAGTTGTCGCCGTTGGGACTGTTGCCCTGTCTTCCTCTCTGGTGGTAAGATCCTCAAGGGAAACATTCTCTGTCATTTAAACAAAAAACGTTATAAGGAAAACCATCAAGGTATAATTAGAAAAAATTATAAGTGGAAATTAATTACCGTCACGGCCCTCACTGATACCAGCATTGTCGGCCTGGTCCCCACTACAATGATTAGGTTGCACGAGAGGATCATCTACATCTGGCTCTAAAACTGGGTTATTTGCCTCGTCGGTAGTGTTGCTCCCCTGATTTAAACAAAGTTGTTAGACATTAAATTTATGGACGAAAACAAAAATATTGAAAGGTTAATGTTTTACCTTATCAGGCATTGTAGATCTTGGGACCTGCCCCAAGCTTCTGCGACGTTCAACTACAGCTTGATAGCCAAAACGAAAGCGATATTTTTATCTTCCTCTGTAGTTATTGTTCCGAAGTCATCACCCTACATTATATATGATTGTGTATTTTTAATCATATCTGATAGGATTACAAAAACGTTGGAAGGCGATACAATTAATTATAAGATGTTTAGCTACTTAATTACAATTTTTGCAGCTAATTTCAAGTAGCCACCCTGGCCGAGCTTGTGATGGCCCTTTTTCTCAATCCTAGCTTTGGTTGCCTTTGAGGTGTCAGGCAACCTAGCATCAAAAGATTGAAGTCAGATATGACGTAGCACACTTTTATTTTAGACAAAGAAAATTAAAGCTATTGAATTAAAGTTGTAATTTACCTTGCGGGTCCAGTTGGCATTTTTCCTTCTTTCTTTGCCCTTTTCTCTTTTCCGTCATGGATGAGTGCTCTCCACTCACTCTATGAAACTGCGAGAGGACGCTCATATCTAGGGTTAAATTGCAATTGCGTCCTATAGGTGTCCTTGGTATATTTCAAATATTTGCCGGCTACCTGAGCCACCGCTTTTCTGTCAAATGTGCCGACCCCAAAAAGGGCTTCTAGATAATCTAGAAGTTCTTTTTTCTGGTTGGAATTCTGGGAATTACACCCTGTACGTATGGTTGGGCCAAAAATTACCAACGCATGGCTCTCCAGAATCCTGTAGAACTCATTGTTTCCTACACAGAATAAAACCAAAAGAAAAAGAAGATATTATCATTAATTTAAAAATAAAAATCATGATAAATATGTTTTAGTAAAGTACATGAAATAGTTAAAATATTAAAATTTACCTGGGAGTTGTACATGCTTTATAGGGACACCCTCATCGTTCACCAACAACGTGCCATTAATGGTCCCTGTGGAGCTGACACGTGTAGCTCCAGGAAACGCAATAATGTAGTTGGCCATATTAGCCTCATCATTGCCAACACGTTCAGCGGTTGGCTGGGTGTCTGCTTGGGCAGGGTGTGTTTCTTGGCTGGCACCTAAAGGAGTAGAAGGTGTACGAGAGGGTTGCTGGGCAATATCTTGCCCTTGTGTCCCACTACCACCAACACCGGGTTCAGCAAGTGCCAGAAAACGCTACATACAAAAGAAATTTTTGTTAGTTTAGTCAATGTAAAAATTAAAATCAAACTATCACAATTCATCTCATGCAGAACAAAAAAAATATCCTTTTGACTTTTTATTATTACCTGATATCTTTCTAGCTGCCTCATAAGATGTTGTATCCTCTCTTCTGTTTCAGGTGTTTGAGGCGTGTCTATCAAAGTATTAAATTCCGACCTTGCATCTCGTGCCTTTTTTCGCAACAAGAACACTCGAGATAGGGATGAAGAAAGCTCTTCCTCAAAGAGGGAATCATCAGGTGTACCATGGCTAGGTGTCTGCATATTTGAACAAAATTAATATTATTTCAATTATGTATATAACTAAAATACCTAAAGATAGAGCAATGCTGGCACTTTACATGTTCTTCCGTTGGCCTCTTTCCGCGATCATCCCGTCTCGGGGTTGTTCCTGCACTGCTCTGATCAGTCTGCCACATTGCAATAAAATTATAAATGTAAAAACTTGAAAACAATATCTAACTTGAAAACACAAAATGGAAACTGAAATAATTTCTAATAAGACACCGGAAGACAGAGTTAGAGTTTCAAATATGCCTTGCATTGAATTCAGTCCTGGAAACATGTCATTGCACATTAAGGCATCCAAACATTCAATCCACGAATGATATATTTAAGTAGGCTTCTCCTATTCTGGGAAAACACCATACCTATAATGCATTCACTTGCATGTATAAAGGGAAAGGAAAACATGTTTTCATACAACGGTGACAACGGCATCTTGGGGAAAGGTATCTTCACTTTTTATTTATGTTGTTCACCCACACCACTCTCGTGTTTTCACTAATCCTATTTTGTCATTTTTGGATTCAAATTAAGTTAAGGCCTTAAGTATTTTTTGACCTTTCGGTGTAGTTTTTATAAGTGGCATGTATGGATTTTCCATTAATTCTGCACTTTTTCTCTTCATGCGCATGTTTCCCTCGAAATCAAATGCATGATTTAGTCCCATACATTTAACAAGTTGTTGGATCAACTCCATAGGAAATATCATGTTTCCTATTCAATCAAAATTTATCTCAATTAGGGTAGGTAGGAAGGTTTTCCCTTTGTATTAATAGGGCACTTCTAGCTTGCATTTTTATTATATCTTTCAAATTTAGTGTCGTTTCAATTAGGGCATGATTTTTTGCAACTTTCAAGGTGAGAATGAACAAAGACAAATTCTTGTGATGGATGACTGTATATGACTCCATGGCCAGAGGAAAAGGCACTAATCTACTTCTTCAAATATCTATAGTTCTCATTCACCTCATACGAAGATGGTCCCCGATTTTGAGCCAAATGTTGCAGCAAAAAGTTCCCCCCCTCCATAATTTGATAGTCAATGGAAATTTCTTAAATTGATGATGGGGCAAGATTATGGAACATTGGCACATACATATGTGATGGAATTCCAAGATCATGATATATGTTTGCATATGTTTATGGCAATGTTCCACCAAGTCCCCTGGAGGTGGGAGCGAGGGGACGAGGGAGCGCGGGAGCGGCCTATGCAAAAGCTCCCTACCAATTTTCAGAAAACGTGGGGGGACGTCGGGGTCATAAAAATTATAAAATTTAATATTTAAAATGTAACTATATTTTTGCAAGGAATGTATATACAGTCATCATACACTTGCATCATGAAAGATAAATCATAAATGATAAAATTGCAAATCGATGAATGATGAATCATATAATTGAAACAAATTTAAAAGTTAAAATTTAAAACATACATCATACAATCATGCATGTAAGTTTGTAAGTTTGTAACTATATAATCATTAATGTAACTACTAACAATGTACAATGAAAATAAAGTTTAAGATATCATATGACATATTATATCAAGATTCAAAATAGAGTTTAAACCGAAGTTTACAACTCAAGTCTGAAACATAAAACTTAAACGCAAATAAGTTATGTCTGAAACATAAAACATAAAACATAACATATGAATATCAAATGATATCATCATATTGATAAATGAGCATAAATGCTCAAGTTAATGCCCCACTAGTCTCTGCATCCAACTTCTGCACGAATATATCAAGATCAACCATGTCACCATCGAATCAGAATCACTTGGATTCTCAAATATGCTAAGTGGCACATCAAATTTTAACACGAAACCATAAACTAAAAGGGGCGGTGAGGGGACGTGAGGGGGCGTGAGGGAAACATCCCCTAGAAGTCCCCAAGACCCCGGAGCACGAGGGGGCGAGGAATCTAGACCCCTAGGTGGGGGGCGAGACCCCGTGTAACACTGGTTTATGGAGGTGGTGGAGCAAAAAAGAGCTCAAATAGAGCTGAAATTTTTCACATAAAAAGGACTGTGGGCTTGACTAATGGTTCCATTTAAAAAATGATATCTAGACAGAGAATAAGTGTAGCATGCAAACATGCATTGAAAATCCAACTGAGTTTGCATTGTATTACTTATGATGGATTCAAATTTGGGTTTCAAAATGCCAGGTTATGGCATGATTTTGTCGAGAAACCCTTAGTTGGATTCTCATGTTGGTTTAATTTATATTTTAAGTTTGTTTTGTAATCTTTGGGTGATAGTAACTCATGAACTAGGTTACCAATGTGTAACAATCATATTTCAAGAATAAAGTTGTGATTTTTTTATATTATTATTATTATCTATTAGCTACGAGTACTGACACCTAATGCCTGGAATTTTGACATCTTGATAGCATGGATAATTTCGAAAATGTTTCTAGTAATGTTAACATAATAACTATCATTACGTGTCTTCACTTTTTTCACCATAATAGACCCGTGATATGGACTCATCACACAACTTCATATGCTATGTCCCAACAAGTTCAAACTGGTTGAACCTACCTCATAGTGTGGTTATTAAGGACAAGTTGCTTGATATATAACTCGATAGCCTAGACCACGTTGCAGTTCTAAAAAGAATCCTCAAGTGTCAAAAAAACTTCACAATATGTTCTACTATAAAGCCTTTTGGGATACCTGAAATAATATATGTATCATTGATGACTTTAAAGTATGACAAGATCCAGAGGGAAAGGAAATCAATGGAAGAGTGATCCACCAATGAGAACCTAGAATTTAGCATCAGATGAGTTAGAGTCTAGGAAATTGAAACCCTATAATTTTAATTAGTGATGAAGGACATCACATAGGTAATTATATTTTCATGTAGAATAATCTGCTAATTCAAATTTAAACTACATAATATGAAAGGCATACCATAAATTTTTCCACGTAAGTCCAAACAACCTATAAAAAGGGAAAACCTTCTTTTTCCATGGGAAATAATTTACCTTTCCTTTTTCAAGATAATCTAAATCACAAAAAAAATATGAACTATACTGCACACATTCTTGGATAATGTGAAAGTGGAAAAGGAATACCCTACACAAGTGATGCACACATGTACATTTGAACACTAATAGATTTTTGTAGTTGAAATGCAATGCTTGTTTTCATTTAAATGTAGGGTTTTTAAAGCAGTGAGAAATAATGGCTGCCAAATTAATAAGCGTTTCTTTGGGAAAAATTTAAATCTTGTATTGGGTGATGAAGATAATAGAGGGTATTGAATCTTGATTCTTGACATCTAGAGAGAACCCTACAGCCTAACACAATCCAATGGAATTGACCCAAAAAACCCAAATAGAGTCAACCCTACTATAGGAGGAAGGTTTGCAAGAGGCGAGGCGAGTGTTGTTACCAGAGGCGGCGAGCAACGAGGCGAATCTTTGAGGAAAATGTTGGCAAGAGCTGAGCGAATGCTGTTATGCAAGAGCTGAGGGCGAATCCGGGCGAATCTTTGTTCTGGAAACTCGGGCGAATCTTGGGCGAATCTTTGTTCTCTGAGCTCAGGGCGAATGCTGAAGGCGAATGCTGTTCTGCAAGAGCTGAGGGCGAATGCTGAGGGCGAATGGTGTTCTACAAGAGCGGAGGGCAAATGCGCGCGTGATATCAGACGTTAATGTAGCACACATGTACATTTGAACACTAATAGATTTTTGTAGTTGAAATGCAATGCTTGTTTTCATTTAAATGTAGGGTTTTTAAAGCAGGGAGAAATAATGGCTGCCAAATTAATATGCGTTTCTTTGGGAAAAATTTAAATCTTGTATTGGGTGATGAAGATAATAGAGAGTATTGAATCTTGACTCTTGACATCTACAGAGAACCCTACAGCCTAACACAATCCAATGGAATTGACCAAAAAAACCCAAATAGAGTCAACTCTACTATAGGAGGAAGGGCCTGCAGTAAGAAATTACCATTTTGCAAGAGCTGAGGGCGAATGTTGTTCTGCAAGAGCTGAGGGCGAACGCTGAGGGCGAATTCTGAGGGAAAATGTTGTTCTGCAAGAGCTGAGCGCGAATGCTGAGGGAAAATGCTGTTCTGCAAGAGCAGAGGGCAAATGCGCGCGTGATATCAAACGTTAATGTAGCTATTGCGACAAATACGAAACAATAAAATCATTTTTATGTAGCGCGCATATAAGTTTCAAATTTTTATGTAGCGCCCATATAAGTTTGGTATTTTTATGTAGCGCGAAAATAACTGTCACTATACCGACGGCGGCAAAGGCGTCGCTATTAAGACGGGTGCCTCCAAACGTCGCAATGGCGACACCTAAACATTGTGTCGCAGTTGCGACGTTTAGAGTCGTCCCAATAGCGACGCTTTGGGCCATGGTGTCGCAATTGCGATGCCTTCCTTTAAACGTCGCAAGTGCGACACTTGTTTAAGTGTCGGTATTGCGACACTTTTCTATAGACGTCGGTATAGCGACGGTTTTGGGCGGGATGGAAAAAAATTGGGAAAATTTTCGACATTTGGTCAAAAGCATCGGAAACAGGTGTCGTAATTTCCGCCAAATGTAGTAGTGAGAGCAAGTGCACCAATAATCAATGACAATCACAAAGTAATGCTCTTTAATAATTGGGATGCACAAATCAGGAAAGCAGAGCAAGCGGCAGAAGAAGAAACCACGGCAGCAAGCAATATTATTGATTGCATAAATGAAAATTTTCACAAGGCAAATATGATCTCATAAACTACTCTAGCGTACCTACCGAAAGCACAACAACTGTAGAAAAACTGGAGACAGAAGGCTCAAGAAAAGGCAGAATCGAATAAAATATTAACAAAGTTAAATTGGGATTCTTACTGGGCATGTTTGGTAAAACCACACAGCCAATGCATGACTCTCAAATGTATCATAAATTCTGCCGAGAAGATGGCGCTAGCTCATGCCAATTCTGTTTTCACAGGACAGTTAAAGTCTGAAGTCAGCAAGCCTGCTCTTCTCAAATCAATGCTTAACACTTGCAATTTCAAAGAACAGATTCACAAGTAGTTAGTTGTTAAGTTTTAATTTTAGATTTAGTATTAGTTTTGCTTTATTTTTGCCTAAAAAGAGGACGGTCATTTAAACCGTATCCTACATTTTTGTAATAAATTATTTTTAGATTTAATTAGTAGTATTTAAACCCTTCTCATGCATTTAGAGAGGGGTCATGAAATTTGTCAAAAACTTGTCCTCAGAACATGCACTTTTGCACCCTCTGAGGAGGTTTTGATGAATGAATGGAACAGGATTTATTGATATATGAGTTTAATATCTACTACTGATGTTGCACTTTTGTACTCTTAGTGGATGAACACTGTTACCGATGAAATAGGTAACCTGACCTCAAAACGGGAACTCTAGCCCAAAAACTCTCAAAAACATGAAAAAACACCCCCCCAAAAAAAAGTGTGTCTTCCAGAACGCACTTGTTTTTTTTTTAAGGTCAAATTTCAACATTTTCTAAAATTATGCTAAAAACAAAATTGTTTGTTGAAAAAAGGATTGAAAAAACACCCCCAAAAAAAAAGTGTGTCTTCCAGAACGCACTTGTTTTTTTTTTAAGGTCAAATTTCAACATTTTCTAAAATTATGCTAAAAACAAAATTGTTTGTTGTAAAAAGATTGAAAAAACACCCTCAAAACAAAACCAGTTGATGCTGGAATAACAAAAAAAAAAAATTTGTCATACTTTTCGCATTTTTAAAAATAGAAATAACATTTTTTAATTTTTAAAATTCAAACATTAAAAAAAACCTAAAATTTAAGAAAAAAATAAATTTAAAAAATAAAAACATTTAAAAGCTTAAAATTTAAAAATATATGAAGATAAAAAAAAATAAAAATAAAAACAAAATAAAAATTTTAATTCAAACACTAAAAAAAACCTAAAATTTAAGGAAAAATAAAATAAAACAATAAACAAAAAAAACTAAGATTGAAATTTTAAAAAATATAGAAATTAAAAAATAAAAATAAAAGCAAAATAAAAATATTAAATTAAAAAAAAAAAAAGTTAAAAAAAGAAGGAAATTATAAAAAATAAAATATAGAAATTAAATTTAAAAAAGAAAAAGAAAATGCTTATTAAATTTAAAAAAAATAAAATAATTTAAAACAAAAAATTAAATTTAAGGAAATATATTAAATTTTAATAAATTTAAAAATTTAAAATAAAAATATTAAAAAAAAAACATTATTTAAATTAAAAGTAAAAAAAATAAAAAATAAAAATAAAATACAATGAAAATATTAAATTTAAAACAGTACATATTAGAAACACAAATAAACTATAGAAAATAAATTAAATTTAAATTACAAAAAATAAAATATATATATGAACTTAAATTAAAATATGTATATAGATCAGATTTTATTAAATTTAAAATATATATATATATATATATATATTAAAATAACTAATTAAATGTAAAAACAAAAATATTAAATTTTAATAAATAAACAAATAAACAAATAAATTTTAAATATAAAAGGAAAAAAAATAAAAACTTTAAAAATCAATTGAAAATTGAAAATTGAAAAAAATATAAAAATATTAAATAATATTAAATAAAAAAATTTAAAAACAAATTAATTTAAAAAAAATTAAGTTTAATTAAAAAAAAATAAATCTAATTTTAAATACAAAATTTTTAATTGAAATTTAAAAATATAAAAATTTTATGTTATTAACAAAAAAATTAATAAAAAAGTAAAACATTTAAAAAACAATATTAAATTCCAATAAATAAATAAATAAATACAAAATTTATTAAATTCTATAAAATAAGAAAGAAAATTTATGAAATTTAAAAAAAAAAATTCGATTAAATAAAAAAAAAAAGCAAAATTTAATAAAAATTACTAACAAAATAAGTTAAAAAAAAAAATTAAAACAAAAAAAATAATAAAATTTACAAAAAATAAAAACAAAATTTAAAAAAAAAACAAAACAAATTGTATTTTATATAAAAAAATTAAATAAGAAAAAGAAATAAATTTTTTGAAAAAAAAATTAAAAAAATTAAAAAAATTTAAAAAAAAATCAATTTAAAAAAAAAAATTTAAAAAAATTAAAAAAAAAACCAATTTAAAAAAAAAAAATTTAAAAAAAAATTAAAAAAAAAAAAAAAAATTGGAGGCGGCGGTGGTGGTGGTGGGGGCGGCGCCACCCGGCCCTCGCGCCCGCCCACGGAGCCGGCCTCCGCCGCCGCCGGGGACCGAGGGCCACCCGCGGCCACGCCGCCACGGGCAGCCTCGCGCCGCCACCGCTCCCGGGAGGCGGAGGCGGGTCCCGCAGCCCCCCGCCCGCCCACGGGCCGGCCTCTGCCGCCGCCGGGGCGCAGAGGGCCGGGTGGCGCCGCCCCCGCCACCACCACCGCCCTCCTACCCGCACCACGCTTAGCCCCAAATTTTTTTTTCAATTTTTTTTTTTTTTAAATTCGTTTTTTTTTAAATTTTTAAATTTTTTTAAATTGATTTTTTTTATTTTGATTTTTTTTAATTTTTTTCAAAATTTTTTTTTTTTTTTTTAATTTAAATTTTTTATTTAAAATACAATTTGTTTTGTTTTTATTTTTTTTTATTTTGTTTTTATTTTTTTTAAATTTTTATTATTTTTTTTTTGTTGTTTTTAATTTTTTATATATATGTATATTTTTTATTTGATTTGATTTTAATTTTTAATTTTTAATTTTTTTTTTTAATTTTTAATATTTTTATCGTAATTTGATTTTTTAAATTTTTTTTTTTAATTTCAAAAAATTTAATTTTTTTTTTTAATTCAATTTGTTTAATTTTTTTTTAAATTTTCTTTTATTTTTATATTTACTATTATAGATTACTTATATTTTAAAATTCAAAATTTAAAATTTATTTATTAAATTTTTTACATTTTAATTTAATTTAATTGTTTTATTTTTATTTTTTTAGTTTATTTGGTGTTTCATTTTTAAAATCTATAAATTGTTTCATTAAAAAAAAGCACTAAATTTATGTGTATTTGTTTTTTAATTACTTGCATGTGTTTTTTCTCTTTTTTTTTTCTTTTTTAATGATAGTTTTTTAATTTTTAATTTTTAATTTTTATTTTCTTTTTCAATTTAAATTTTTTTTTTTTTTAATTTGTTTTTTTTTTGTTAATTTTAAATTTGTATTTTTTTTCTTCTTATTATTTTTTTTTAATTTAAATTTTTAAATTTAATTTTTTTTTTTAAATTTTTTTTTTAATCTAAATTTTAATTTTGTAATTTTAATTATTTTAATTTTTTTTTTTTTTAAAACTTTTTAATATGGTTTTTTTAATAAGTTTTAAAAAAATGTTTTTTTATGTTTTTTTTTTAATTTTTTTGGTCAATTTTTGTTTTTTTTCTTTAAATTATGTGTTTTTTTTTTCAAATTTTGTCATTTCCTTTGATATAATTTTCAAATATTTTTGTTTTTATTTATTTATTTTTGTTTAAATTTTTTATTTTCACGAGCTATTTTTGTTTTTTTTACATTTTTATTGGGTTTTTTTTATTGTTTTTATATATATTTTTTAATCTAAGTTTTGTGTTTTATTACCAACATGAAAATCACCACTCTAAAAAAAAAAGGTTGATGCAGCATCAATACGTTTCAAAATTAGCATGAAAATCACCGCTCTAAAAAAAAAAGGTTGATGTAGCATCAATACGTTTCAAAATTAGCATGAAAATCACCGCTCTAAAAAAAAAATGTTGATGCAGCATCAATATGTTTCAAAATTATCATGAAAATCACCACTCTAAAAAAAAAAGTTGACGCTGAGTTGATGCTGCATCAATACATTTCAAAATTAACATGAAATTCACTAACATTTTAAAACAAATATTCATACTTCATAAATAAAAATATTAGAGTGTCAAAAATGTGCACCAAAAAAAAAATGGTGATTCTGCATCACCACTTTTCAAAATCGGGTGCTTTTTATGCTACCGAGAAAAAGTAGGTAACATTGCGGTTACCTATTTCATCGGTAACATTGTTGATGTTGGATTAAGAAGAGATAAGTCATTATTTCATGAAGCTCATGAGTAGAACTAGTTATAAATGGTACTTTTATGTCTTAACTATTTCTGCCTCTGTGTTAAAGTGATATTTATGTTCAGTTGTTTATATATTAATGCCAGAATGCTTGAGTTATCATTTGGCACTTTTTTACGGTGATAGCTATTTGTTTATGCTTAATATATGAATAGCTTATTATGCGATATGTTTTTCACAACTGTTTCGTCTAACTTTTTATACAAAGTGGTTTATCTTTATTGAATTATTTTCTTATAACAGTTGAATGATATTTATTACCAATTTTTATTTGAAATCATTTTAGATCGCATAAGGAAAAGATTACATCCCGGGTTAGTTTAGAATTATATATTTTTGTTTAATTAGAATACAATTGCACATTATCGATTAGAATTAGAATAAAATCATTTCACTTAGGAACTTTTAGAAAGGAAATATCAATTCTCAACACACACATACACATATTGGGAAACTGGTCCCATTATCCCCAGTCGGACCCACTATACCAAACGGAAAAGGAGCTGCCAACCAAGGTCCAGACCGGGTGGGTATCCCCCTTGTTGTAGACCCGATTTTCGGGGTTTCAACATATTTGGCGCTAGAAGGAGGGCCCCGAACTATGAATGGAAATTAATTCAAAATCTAAATACCATTCTGAGAGTAAATATCCCTCACCATCTCCCCCGACTTCTTCATCTCACATAGAATCTTTAAATCTAGAGCCAGAAGTCGAAAGAACAACAACCACTGCCACAAACCCTGACTTTTCAAAAGAATCTACTATTGAACCTCCTGAAGTTGAATCTTTGATTCATAAACTTCAGCGATTTTCAATATCACCACAAAGATCTGATAAATCTCAAGGCAGTGTAACTTCGCAATATAATCCTACTCATCCTCTTACCAGATTACAGAGCGAAAATCTTGGCATTCAGCCAACTGAGTTACCTCTACCTACAAGGAAGAAAGCAAGGAAATCACCTAAAGGGTCTGATAGTGAGACTCTTTCATCATCATCATTCATCTCAACCTCTTCACTACGAAGTCAATCATCCACCCCTCCACTTCAGAATATTGTCCGTCAGTCCACTGGAACTTCTACATCTCCTTCTCAAACATATGGAATCGTAATATCCTCATCTTCCCAACCGCAGGGATCGTCTTCTACACTTTCCTCTGTTGGTAGTTCAGCGATGGCTCAATCTCCATGGAATAACCCAGGGGCAGTATTAATGCCTGCACCCTTGAGTCAAATACCGGCCCATCCTGAAAAATGGCTGCCTAATTTTAATCCTGAAGCAGGCATGCTAGCAGAAGAACATATAAATAAATTTATGTTGTCCATAAATCTCAATGGAGTTACTAATGAAGACGCTGTTGTCCGACTTTTTCCCTATACTTTACAAGGAGCAGCTAGATCATGGTTTTTCTCATTACCGTCTGAATCTATTACTAGTTGGGATATCTTCCAAGATCAATTTTTGACTAAGTTCGGTGATGACAGGTCTACAACGACACTGATCAATGACCTGTCCAATATTCGAGCTGAGTCAAAATAACCCATCAAGGATTTTAATTCACATTTCAATAAACTATTAAATAAAATTCCTACTGCTTCCAAGCCTAGCGAAGAAGTGCGAAGTGAATGGTACATCTCAGCTTTACCATCAAATATAGCAATCTTCGTTGATAGGGCTAACAAAACAACTTTAGCTGACAATATGAAAGAAGCAATAGCAGTAGAGAAACGTATCATTGCTCTAGAAAAGAAAAATGCAATAGAAGAACGAAAATCCAAGAAGGTTACTTTTAAGGAAGACCCCAAGAAAAAACAATCAAAAGATCCATTCGATTTAGAAGGATTGCAGAAAGTTCTGAAAACCATGTCCAACGAAATGGTTGACATTAAGAAACAAGTAGCAGAAACATCTTCTAAAAAGTCTTTCAAGCCTTATAGAAGAAACCCTTCAACTGATTCAAAACCGCCAAATGCTATCACAAATGCTGAATCAAAAGAAGAAGAAGAGGAGATTGCTACTGAAGAAACTACCGATGAAGAAGAAGTTGTAGAGGTACAAGGTATGTGGGATTTCATCCTCCCAAATGATGAAGATCAAGAGGCATCCCCGGATAGCACTCGAAGTAGAAATCAACTTGATCCTCCTCAACCTACTCCTAAGCCAAAGAGCGCAAGCTCAATGACTAAGGATAAAGTTGCATCCAAGAAAACGATATCCAAAGAAACTCAAACTAGCCCAGTCCAAACAGATTCATCAACTCCATCAAAAAAATTGATCGTTTCAGAAGAAATGGAGTATAATATCATAGAAGACATGAAGAAGACTAGGGCTAACATCAGTTTTTATGAATTGAGCAAGTTAAAACACCAGCAAAAGGTACTTTTGAAATAATTACATGCTATACCAGAAAAACTTTTTCCTAATCCTGTAATTTCTCAAACTTCCAATGAGATGGGAAGACCTCCAACTAATGCGATTAGTAAAGTTGATCTAGAAAATATCGCTTTAATTGGAGGAAGGTCGAGATCTCATACTGCTCCATTTCTTCTTACTTATGAAGTTTTCAATAAAAATTTGCATAATTGTTTAGTGGATTCTGGAGCTTCGTCTAATATTCTACCAAAATCAATATGTGCAAAATTGAACATCCAACCGCAAAAATCTGCTGTACGCATAGTTCAGTTAGTTCAGTTTAGTTCGCAAGTTGAAGTGATCGGCGAATTAAATCAGGTTACCATAAGGCTGTCATCTAATCCAAAGGTATGTCAAGTTATCGACATTTTAGTTGCAGATATTCCAGAATTTTATGGCTTAATTCTTAGCAGAGATTGGTCAGAAAAACTTCATGGATGTTTTTCAACTGATTGGTCGCACATGTGGCTTCCTTACAATGGTAAACCAAATCAGATAAAATTTGAGCGAGAAAAACATCAGAAAACATAGTAACATAATTGGAAGGAGAAAATGAACCAGTTGCATACAACAATAATATCATTGGCAACTATTCAGTTGATTATTTCTTAGGAAATTTTAATGCTCATACTTCACCTTACTTAGAACATTCTGTTTTATCTCAAATAGAAATTTTTTCTCAAACAGATAGTTCTAAATGCATTAATTTTGTAGATACTCCTGTAAATAAATATTTATTTTGGAAGTTATTTTTTGATGGTTCTAAGTCTAATGAAGGAGCAGGAGCAGGATGCGTGTTGGTTAGTCCAGAGGGAAACAAAATTGTGCTAACTTGCAAACTCGAGTTCGATTGCACCAATAATACCGTAGAATACGAGGCTTTAGTCCAAGTATTATACAAAGTAATCGGATTAGATATCAAATATCTACAAGTTTTCGGAGATTCTGAAATTGTAATTAGACAGGTACGCAATACTATACACTGTTTATTAGGTCATTTAAAGAATTATCAATATTTAGTTCAAGATCTGACTGAACACTTTATAGTATTTAATATTTCATCAATTCCCAGACTCCAAAATGCTAGTGCAGACCTTCTAGCTAATGTAGCTTCCAAGCTCATTTCTGCAGAAGACTATAGCCCTGATCGATTTTAAATCGAATTAATCTTTAGACCCTCGATTCCTGATAACATTACCAATTGGAGGATTTTTAATGATGATCCTAATATTGTAAGCTTCCTCACATCTGAAGGATCTTACACCAATCAGATAATTGATGAGGACCAACATGACAGACAATTACAACAAGATAGCACTAATAATGCTATGCCAAAGTCAGTAGTCAAGTTAGAAGACCTTTATGATTTGAAATATCGATTCAAAATATCTACGAATTCAAAACTGCAAAGTTCAACTTTGAACTATGAATTAGTAAATCTAGGAACTGATACCAAACCACAGAATATCAACCTAGGCCTCGGCCTAGCTCTTGAAGAAAAATTAGCGTATGTTCGTCTCTTGAAACAATACAAAAGTGTCTTTTCTTGAAACTACGATGAACTCAAAACTTATGACACTTATATCATCCAACATACTATCCCAATGATAAATGATGAAAAACCTGTCCAACAAAAGCTGAGAAAGATCCATCCCAATCTAGAAAATCAGATCAAATCTGAACTCAATAATTTATTGAAAGCCAAGATTATTTTTCTCGTTCGACATTCTAAATGGGTTTCCAATATGGTTCCCATTAGAAAGAAGAATGGAGACATTAGAATTTGCATTGACTTTCGAAATCTTAACAAAGCCTTCCAAAAAGATAATTTTCCTTTGCCTCCTATGGAGCAAATATTGCAGGCAGTTGCAGGATCAGAATTAATATCTTTCTTAGATGGTTTCTCTGGCTACAACCAAGTGTTGGTTCATCCTGATGATCAATTGAAAACCACATTCAGAACCAAATGGGGCACGTATGCATATCAAAAGATGCCTTTTGGTCTGATCAACGCTGGTGCCACATTTTAGAGAGCCATGGGCATCGCCTTCAAGGGATTAGTTAACAAATCAGTGGTAATTTATTTGGATGATATAACTGTATATTCCAAGAAACTAGGCAATCATATTAGAGATTTAAAACAGATCTTTCAACGTTGTCAAAGGTATGGAATTTCACTTAACCCCAAAAAATCCTTTTTTGCATTAAGTGAAGGAAAACCTCTTGGATTCATAGTATCAAAATCTAGAATTCATATTGATCCTAATAGAATCAAGGAGATTTCTGAAATACCCTTACCTCACAACAAGAAAGCTATGCAATCTTTCCTTGGCCAGATTAATTTTGTAAAGAGATTTGTGCCAGATTTTTCAAGAATTGTATCTCCTTTACAAGCAATGATTAAAAAGAATTCAAACTTCAAATGGGGCCAAAACGAATATGAGGCATTCAATCTGATCAAACAAGCAATTGTTAATGCTCCATCTTTAGCAACTCCAAATTTTTCCGATCCTTTTATTTTGTATACATTTGCCTCTGATAAATCATATGCTGCGATACTCACCCAAGCAAATCAAGACAAGGCAGAAGCCCCAATTGCATTTTTCAGTTCAAATTTATAGGGGGCTGAGTTGAATTATTCAGATATAGAGAAACAAGCTTATGTTATTTTCAAAGCAATTAAATATTTCAGACCCTTTCTACTTAAAACCCATACAAAAATCATAGTACCGTTTCCAGCGGTAAGAAATCTCTTAGTATAGAAAGATGTGGGTGAGAAAAGAGCCAATTGGATTACTGCCTTACAAGAATATGATGTAGAAATCAAACCAACAAGTATTGTAAGAGGTCAAGGCTTTTGCAAAATACTAGCGGGAGCATCGCTTATTTCTGAAAAACCATCTGCAGAGATACAGATGTATGAGGTAAGCCTAAACGATGTTGAATCATTAAATGCTAATATCATATTTTATCTAAAGAATGGATATGCTCCTCCAAATCTCGATTACACCAAGAAAAGAGCTCTAAGGTTGAAGGCAAAACAATATCAGCTTGTAAATGATGTTCTTTTTAGAATGAATTATGATTCTGTTCTCCTTAGATATCTTGAGAAATCTGAAGCTGAAAAAGTCTTGCAGGAACTCCATGATGGACCAGCAGGTAGACATTATGTTGGAGATGCTACTACACATAAAATCCTCTGTGCGGGCTATTACTGGCCCACACTATTCAAAGGCTCACATAGTTATGTAAGGAAATGTCAAGTTTGTCAAACCGCTACTGGAAGACAAAAGAAACCATCATTGCCATTACAATCAATCAACATCGAACAACCTTTTGATCAATGGGGATTGGACATAATAGGTGAGATCGTTCCTCACTCTTCTAAGCAACATAGGTATATCATTACAGCAACTGATTATTTTACTAAATGGGTAGAATCGGTTCCTCTTAAGACTGCTAATGCCGAACATATCATCGAGTTCATAGATCAGTTCATAATCACTAGGTTTGGTTTACCTTCTGCTTTAATGTTTGATAATGCATCGTATTTTTCTGGTAATGCTATGACTGAATTTTCACTCAAGAGAGGTTTCAAACTTAAATACTCTGCCAATTATTATCCACATGGGAATGGGTTAGCTGAATCTACAAATAAAAACTTAATCAGAATCATTAAGAGAACCATTGATCAAAATCATAAAAATTGACATAAGTCTTTAATATATGCTTTATGGGCAGATCGAATAACACAGAAAGCCTCCATTGGCACTTCTCCCTTTAATTTAGTTTATGGGAAAGAAGTGGTTCTTCCAACTCATCTAGCAATTCCTTCTTTGGCCTTAGTTCAATATATTGATGAAGCACCAACTTCTTCCTTACAACTAAGACAGCTGGAAATAATTAAGCTAGAAGAACAACGAGAACTGGCCAAAATAACTCATGCTCATCACCAAGCATTAGTTAAAGCTTCTTTTGATTCAAACATGATATCCAGAAAGGATTTTCAGGTCGGAGATCTAGTTTTAAAATGGGGCAAGGCTCATGAGGAAAAAGGGAAACATACGAAATTTCAACGAATGTGGCTTGGTCCTTTCCAAATCGCAGAGATCATAGGTCCATCTACTTTTATGTTACAGGATTTAATAGGAAAAAGAGAGTCTTTACCTATTAACGGACAGATCCTAAAAAAATATTTTCCATAGGAGATCATTCTTCTATTTTTGTATATTAGTTTTCTTTATTTTCATAATAAAACCAGTTGTTAATGGTTACATTTGGAATTCACGAAAAAAGATACAAATTCTCTTTTAGATTTTATTTTTTCACTTGTATAAATAGAATTCTTCTAAGAAAATTGATCATTATTATTGAAAGATACAGTTAAAAGCTTTAGGCCTAGAAATGATACTAGTTTCAACTTTGAAAATTTTGATAAAAAACAACTTTTAGTGGGAAATTGTTTTATATCAGTCTAATAAAAGGTATCAATAACAAAATGAATATTCTCTGTAAAAAAGTTCTTTCCAAAACTCTACCATTGTCGTCCAGAACTATCTTAAGGAAACAATGACTTCCTCCCCACCTAGGAAATTACAATGTTCGGAGAATAATCCAATGATACACTTTTAACTTAAAGAGTAAGAGGTCTCATCACGAGCCAACTTATCATGATCATAGATATTATAGCTTGCTGACTTTGCCAATACTGCATACCACAACAGGGCAATGACTTAAGATTGTTGCAATCAAAAGACAAGGGGTCTCATCACGAGCCAGCTTGTTCAGCAAAGTTATAAATCAAGTGAATGGCACTGTCATAAATTGGCTACCAAACTAAGACATTGTTATTTAAGGATAAAAAAGAAATTGAAAGCATTAAGTGTGGATATGGATTTCTCTTTGAAAATTATATATTTCTCTAAGTAGGATACAGGATCATTTTTGGGTAACAGGTAACCCTGTCGAGGCTACAGACGCCTGCTGGCAGTAGAGGCTCTACCTACGACAAATGAGCATATTTAAAACCGATTTACAAAGACGCCTTTATTTTTATCTTTATGACCAAGTAGTGACTGATATAGATACAAGGACTAGCTTGAGGAAGTAAACAGTCAAAGTTGAATATAGAAGAAACGAAATATCATTGATGGATAAAAGCATAATGTACTTTGTCTTTCTATTATAAAGTTTGATTTTCTGAAAAATTTTCTATTTTGAAAGTTTAGAAAATTCAAAAGAAAAACATAGATAACTGGTTCTTCCAAGTGAATCGCCAATTGTTGTGGCCAGCAACAACCCCCCTTCTTATTTAGTATTATCACTAGTACTAAATAAGTGGGGACCCTTAGCAAAAATTTTAAAAATTAATTAGTGCTTGTATTTCCTTTTTTCAATAAAACTTACTATCATAAACTTAGGAGAATATTCTTTGAAAAATTTTAAAAACTTAAATTTTATGATAGGATAGAATAAAATCATTCTTTAAAGAAATATTGCATCACAAATAGGTAATGAATACCTCCTTACAAGAGTAATTCTAAGATTGCGAGATTGCGATGCGAAACTACGCACTAAAAGAACATTCATCGCATCACATGCTTCAAATGTCGTATCTTACATTGAAAAACATCAAATCACCGATATGCAATGGCACATATCGCAAATCGCATTTCGCAGAAAAACACATTAATGGATGTTTGTCATATGTTACGTTCTTGCGATTTTGCGATATTGCGATCCAGCGATTTTTCTATTTTACGATATTGCGCTATTGTGATATTGTAATTCCACGAGATTGCGATCTACGATATTGCGATTTGCGAGATTGTGAAAGCAAATCGCAGATCGCCTTATCGCAGATCTTTAAGGCTCATTATACGAAAAAAATCTTTCCATAAACCGAGACCTGGTTATGCGCTTTAATGTTAATGAATGAATTGGTTGTCAATCATTAATGAAATATGGTTTCATTTTGATCGAAGAGCTATTTCACGTAAGGTGGTATATTTTATACGTCTTCAGCATTTAAAACTTTCCCGTCACCTTTTTCTTATCATTATTCTCACTTAATTCGTAAACTACAGGAGCGAAGAACATAGAACTATACAAAGCAGTATTCAGGGTATTATGGGAAAGAAAGACAAGGCTCCGAGTTCTGAAGATAAATAAATGACGTCCTTGTATACAGACACCACCTGTAAGAAAGACGCTGGTATTACTACTTGGGAGGGCGTGTATAATCTACTTGAGGAAGAGAACCCCAAAGTAATGGAGGTTACAGCTATTGCAGGCTCACATGGGTCTTCTGATGCATCCATTACAGAGCTAGCTTGTTCATTCTTGCACCGAATAGCAATGAGGCCTAAAATTATTCCATACACGGATATGGTTAAGTGGGTACTGGACAGCACGGATATTACAAACAGACAGTTTAAGACTCAGGGTCAAGAACTCATTGGTTCATTTACTCCACAAGATTTGAGACTCATGTATTATTTGTCAGAGCCAGAGGCAACTTATAAAAAACAGTTCATGGAGAAGTTTGCCAAAGAAAATGAAAACCTGGCAGAATGCACCAAGGACTGGTCAAGGAGAGACGAACCACTAAAGAAGGATAAACACGGTATGTATAGTACTGGTTCTCTCACTTCTCCATATTTCTTTGCTACTACTATGCTCTGTAGGCCTTTTGGAAAGCCAGATATTAATAAGTTTTCATCTGAATGGCTACCATTATTGAATGATGTTGTTAATGCTACTGTTGTAGATTGGGCTAAGATATTATCTGAAAACTTAGCCACAACTATTTTGAATTATCGGTCCAAAAGAACTGTTTCTCAGAGAATTTATCCCCCTTTTACTTATCTGCTTATGTGATGGATTCAATCTGTTATGTTTCTAATTTTCCTTTAATGGGTTGGAAATGGACAACTCAAGATCCCCTACCCATTCATGTTTATCACAAATAATTGTGGGATTCAAATTTCATTCCCTATTTTTACAATATTTGCCATGGAATCATGTTTCCCCTGTACAAAATGTTATATGATAAAGACACTCCAAGGTTTTCTCATGAAGCAGAGGTAGACATACTTCCTGTTGCGAGATGGTTTGGAAAAGAATTGTTTACATATGTTAGGGTATTTGGAAGTTTTTCCTCCCCTCATGTTTTACCTTTGTATGTTCCCGATAAACTCATGGCACGAGAAATTGCTTATCAAACCTGCGGAGAAGGAGGTTTGACTAAAGATTTGAAGGACAAAAAGAAGGCTATCTGGCCACAATTTCCTGTGGCCTGTGGGGCCTTTTCATTATTTTATGTTGGTCATGCATTCAAAGAATTAAACAACATTACATGTTTATGATTGTTCAAGTTTCCAAGAAGACCGTTCGACCCCTATGATATTGTTAAAAATTTCACTACTGCAGTCAAAATAAGAGTGTTTTCTAAAGAAGATGATCTTTTTGATGACATGTTCCAAGAAAAAAGCACACTTAAAGAGGTTTTACATTCGGCCCAAATACGGTTTCCTGCAGCAAAATTTCAAGAGTTCAAAATATACAGGGAAAGGAGGTTAACTACTATCCCTTTGGATAAATTAGTTTTGGAACCCGTAAGGGAACCAACTCCCAGTATTAGTCTCAGTGGAAGTTCAGGTATAGACAGGTCTAAGTCTAAGTCCGGGAAAGAAACCTCTGAACATTCTAAGAGGTCTGACAATGAACATTATAAAAGTGAAGGGTCAGTAAGGGATATTGCCCAGTCAAAGGAGCTTTCACAGCAACAGGTTTCAACCTCTCCACAGTTAAATCTTCCCCCTCTCATTGTACAGCAACCATCAGTCAGAACTAACTTAGATAAGGAATGGGAGACATTTAATGACTTGATTAATATTGAAGGACAGAACACACAGACGCCTGTGAGTAATGTACAGACAACAAAAACTATAGTCACAGGAATAACTAACAGTGTCTCAGAAATAGAACATATTCCCATTACTCCATCCTATGAACTTATGCTCAAAATAGAGGAAAATCCTCCTCTTGATGTATTCTATAGTCCACAACACAAGGCAGTGGTAAGAAGACAAAGGAAGAAAAGAAAATTGGAAAATGTGCTCTCTCATGATGCAAAACAATTAGATGTCCTATGGCAAGATCCTACTACTGATCCAACTGAAAATCTCACCAAATTATCTTAGATCACAGGAGCATATGCTTCTGCAACCATTGATAAATCATCTGAGGTACGGAAATTATTGAATGAAAAAGAAGATCAAGTACAGGTTCTGCAACAACAACTGCAACAAGCCAACGCCAACAATGAAGCACAGAAACAACTTGAAAAATTACAGCAAGACTTCCAACAAATACAGATAGGATATCATAACAGTTTGGCTGAAAAATAAAAACAGTTACAGGTTATGCAAGAGATCAACTACTACAGCAACAGGAAATATTATGCAAAATAATATCACAGTGGAACTCTTATTGTGAAGAAAGTGATAAAATCAGTAATCATGTCATAGAATTACGACATGATTATGATTTAATTGATAAAAGAGTTACTAACTATTTAGCTTGGCAAGAAATAGAGGAGGGGAAAAGATCAAGTGCACCAATAATCAATGACAATCACAAAGTAATGCTCTTTAATAATTGGGATGCACAAATCAGGAAAGCAGAGCAAGCGGCAGAAGAAGCAGCCACAGCAGCAAGAAATATTATTGATTGCATAAATGAAAATTTTCACAAGGCAAATCTGATCTCATAAACTACTCCAGGGTACCTACCGAAAGCACAGCAACTGCAGACAGACTGGAGACAGAAGGCTCAAGAAAAGGCAGAATCGATTAAAATATTAACAAAGTTAAATTGGGATTCTTACTGGGCATGTTTGGTAAAACCACACAGCCAATGCATGACTCTCAAATGTACCGTCAATTCTGCTGAGAAGATGGCGCCAGATCATGCCAATTCCGTTTTCACAGGACAGTTAAAGTCTGAAGTCAGCCAGCCTACTCTTCTCAAATCAATGTTGAACACTTGCAATTTCAAAGAACAGATTCACAATTAGTTAGTTGTTAAGTTTTAATTTTAGATTTAGTATTAGTTTTGCTTTATTTTTTCCTAAAAATAAGACGGTCATTTAAACCGTATCCTACATTTTTGTAATAAATTATTTTTAGATTTAATTAGTAGTATTTAAACCCTTCTCATGCATTTAGAGAGGGGTCCTGAAATTTGTCAAAAACTTGTCCTCAGAACATGCACTTTTGCACCCTCCGAGGAGGTTTTGATGAATGAATGGAATATGATTTATTGATATCTGCGTTTAATATCTACTACTAATGTTGCACTTTTTTACTCTTAGTGGATGTTGGATTAAGAATAGATAAGTCATTATTGCTTGAAGCTCATGAGTAGAACTAGTTATAAATGGTACTTTTATCTCTTAACTATTTTTGCCTCTGTGTTAAAGTGATATTTATGTTCAGTTGTTTATATATTAATGCCTGAATGCTTGAGTTATCATTTGGAACTTTTGTACGGTGATAGCTATTTGTTTATGCTTAATATATGAATAGCTTATTATGCGATATGTTTTTCACAACTGTTTCGTCTAAATTTTTATACGAAGTGGTTTATGTTTATTGAATTCTTTTCCTATAACAGTTGAATGATCTTTATTACGAATTTTTATTTGAAATCATTTTAGATTGCATAAGGAAAAGATTACATCTCGGGTTAGTTTAGAATTAGATATTTCTGTTTAATTAGAATACAATTGCATGTTATAGATTAGAATTAGAATAAAATCATTTCACTTAGGAACTTTTAGAAAGGAAATATCAATTCTCAACACACACATACACATATTGGGAAACTGGTCCCATTATCCCCAGTCGGACCCACTATACCAAACGGAAAAGGAGCTGCCAACCAAGGTCCGGACCGGGTGGGTATCCCCCTTGTTGTAGACCCTATTTTCGGGGCTTCAACACAGAGAAGGGGATTTTTGTGTTGTTTCTTGGCTGAGAGCTTGGTTTTTATGGTTGAATGCAATCTTTTCTTTCTATACACTAACAAATGTGATGGTTTTGTGCAGATATGGAAGAATTGAAGATCAAATGGAGAGAGAGAGACTTGGACACATTATAGTCGGAGTCCGAGAGGATCATGGTGTCCACAGTGCATTGGCCAGGTTTGGGTCCTATAGTTTATGGGGAGCCCTTGTTGGCCTGGATTGTCAGCTATTGGGATCTAGATCACGAGATCTTTATAGTGCAGGGCACCGGATTGAGTTGACTGTCCAGGATATATATTTTCTGACTGGTCTCCCACCACTTGGGATGGTGGGGAATACACAGCCAGTGTTATCATGAGGGCGGAACATCATGGAGTTTGTAGAGCACCATTGCTGACCAGGTATCCATGTGAAGGGGACACGGATATCGATCAGGGATCTAAAGAGGCTACAGACCCGTGCTGTGGCCACAGTAGTGCTGCAGATCCTTGGCAACCAGGCACTCCACCACATCACTGGGGGTCAGATGATGCTTGTTGAGAGTGTGTTGAGTGGGACCTACTATGGATGGGTCCAAATGATGTTTTCGTCGTTGAAACGAAAGTTGTCGCTATGCAAGCAGCAAGTGAACCATGACTGTGCATATGGCACAGTGTTATGCTTTCTCCTCTTTGAGAAGATCCCGACATAATGACCTCACATACAGATCCAAGATGGGTGCCCGAGAGAGGCCAGGATGCGCCATTGGGGGTGGCTACTATGTAGAGGGGAAGGTGGGGCAGTCAGACGGGTGTTCCGACCTGAATTTTTCGCTCATTGGGATCAGATGCCAATGTACATAGACGACTATCCCTATAGTAGGATGAGTTATTGTGGGGACCTGGACTTGCCACTGCTGCCTGGTCAAGTATGGGGGCCTGATGGTAAGTGAAAAGTTGCTGATATTTTTATGTGCTTTTTAAAGTTTCAGAAGATTGTATGTGGTGTTAATTCATTCACTTTTGGTATGTAGATACAGCACCAGTGAAATAGGATAGGTACATGGGACGACCTGTAGTACTGCAGGACCTAGTGAGACGAGAACACTACAAAATGAGGATGTAGTGGCCCTCCTACAAGACATCTGCCCTAGATGTGAGAGGCTTCTGACCGGCGTTTCAGAGCGCGGCTGGAAAGACTTGGATGACCAGTATATAGAGCCACGTATTGGTCTACCCTTGGAGTGGAAAGGGGTCATGCGGCACATGGCGATGGTAGGACAGGGGATGCATGATCTACAAGCTGCAGGAGCAGAGCAATTGGCTCGAGATCCTCCAGATAGTGATTAGGTATAGGGGCATGTGGTGCCCCCATTTTTGAGTTTTGGTAACATGCTATGGACATCTCAAATGTATCAGAGTTGATGGACTCTAAAACATTTTTACTGACGCATATAATGGATATGAATCATTTTTATGGGTTATGTCATTGTCTTGTGTTAAATGCATGTGATAAGTGCCAATCTCGAATATTTTTTGCAATGCTATCTACATAGTGATTTTTTTCTCTAGGTACATGACTGAATGTAATGATTTTGTATTCACGCATCAAAAGCTTCACTCGTAAATATTTCTAAAAAGGATAAGATTATGCACATGATAGACACCATTCAATTGCATGAAAAGAAGCAGGAAATCTAAACGAACATGAAGGTGAAGGATGTCATGGGAAAAGTGTTGGGAAAAATACTGAGAGGGGGAGGTGAATCAGTATTTAGAAAACTTTTTACTTTTTCTTTCTTAAAACCATACGCTACTTTACTGAATTCAACTTGCGTATACGCGTGGATATCCTGTATGTTTAGAGATCTTATTATGCATTTAATTCTTTACTTAGATCATTACATCACTCATTCATCAGATGTTTAGTAAGAAGTAAGCATGTGCAGTAATAACAGAATAAACCATCACACATAGGCAACACACATGAACACCAATATTTAAGGTGGAAACCCAATTCGGGAGAAAACCACCGCTGTAGTCATCTCTATCTTCAATATTTATTATAAAGAAAACTTCTTACAATTTTGTACTGGCGCAGACTTATACCAGCACGCAGGCACCTACCTGTAGAAGGCTACCACCTTCTCTCGTTCTCCAGTCACTACCGGAAGGGAGCTTCAACCCCTTGATCTCATTTACCAACCTCTCCTGGAAGGGAGCTTCGACCCCCTGATTTAACACCAGCTTTTACTGGCAGAAAGCTTCTACTTTCATACTGAAGGCTTCAACCCTCAGATCCACCAAATTTCTTCAATTTCTTCATCAGACTTGCGTCAGGTCTTCATCATTTCTTTTGCAGATCTTCCTAGAGATTCATCATTTCTAGATCTAGAGATATTGAACCTTCATCATATCCATAGGTGCATCATAGATTCTGATCTATCAGAGTTCAATCATGCAGATATCTCTTAAAGAGATTTATTCATTAACAACCCCTCCACATGCACACGTTGTACTATAATCCTCTTCTCCTTATATAGTTTTAGCCTTTATTAATACCATGAGTCAAAACCACCCAACCGCTGATGGTATTCCTGGACGGGATCAAATAGATAATCCAGCGGGGTCTACCCAAGCCCCAAACAACTTCTTATTGTTCTATTTTCTTGGTCTGGCAATTAGATAATTAATCTAAGACTTTTTAATATCTCAATCTGAGATTGAGATATTAATCCAAATTTCTCCTTTAGTAATGACCTCCCTAAGGCATACAAAAATTCTTTCTTAATAACAACCCACGTATTAAAAGGCGAACCAATCCAAATTGAATCCCCAACCTACGCTCTTCCATATACACTAATGCATACTCTCACAACACGAATTGACCCAAAGGTAATCTTTATCTCCACCATATAATATTATAACCAAGGTTAATAAACATTTACCAAGGTCCGGTGCTGGTCATAACTTTATTCACGTCTGTTAATAAACCTTTGACTCTGGGCCCCACGTATATGATCAACAGTCCAATCAAATTCCCGCGTCGTACTTTGGTTAACCTTCGCGCATCTTCCTCATACGACTGCTATCCAATGGCTCCCCTCCAAATTGACAACGCTCAACAATATCGCACGGCCTCCTTGGTCGATCATTAACGTGCGATGGCACGCAGTGATGGCGGTTTTGGAACTTCACCCGACGCCATGTGTCGACTGTTCTATGGAATCGCTCCCGATTCTCAAATACCACTTTCGCTGCAAAGGTGGTGCAATAAAAACCGCTTCCAGCCTGAACCACGTTCATTGTTCATCCGCTTAAACCACGTTCATTGTTCATCCGCAAGGTTCCGCCCCTCTACTCCAGGTTCCATCTGCGTACTTTCGCCAATTCGTTTCTCCGTGTTATTATTTCATATAACCACAATACTGTAATACAGCTCCGATGAAATCCTTATGGAATATTCGACTCGGTTCTCTGCGTGCATTCGATCCACCATTCGGAACATAGATAAACACCTTACTCCATAATACAGAGGGTTATCATGTGTTGGTTCATTTTCTACCAGTCGGGATACACAGTCGACTATATTAACATTGGTACCTCTAACTGTATACAGAGCACCATCAAACCCAACACCGGGTTTCTAAACTATCATGAATTTCAATTATCCGTCGTCAGGATGCATACATACACCGAACTTATTCAAGAAAAGCAGATACATTCAGTCTTATATTCTGCTTGTATAGAACTGCTGATGGATTTCTGAGTTCTTCATACAGTCATTATCTTCATCCTTTGTCAAAGAGTTGCCATCAAGGAAAATCAATTCAATATAATAGGATACCAGAAACATATTGCCAACAATCTCCCCCTTTGGACTTGATGGCAACCATGACCAAACATACATTCAGCAATATTATCCCCCTTTGACATCAAGGGCAAAGGATAGATCAAGATCCTTTGTACTGACAATACCATGCTTCCCCTAAGATCATGCTGCATCTTCAAACATAATATTCAATGAAATAACAGAAATGACTTATATACTCAAGATCAAAGATTCTCAAGCATGAGATCAGACTACAACAAATAATTAGAATGCCAACAATGCATCCTTTCCACATGAACAATGCTCCCCCTTAACCTGCGCATCCAGAGATACCCAACAGCACCGCAGCTGTGCTGAAGAATGCTAACCCAAAAAAAAATTTGTCAGCAAATACCCATACACAGTTTTCTGTGTATAAACTTGCGTATATACGCGACTGTCTTGCAGGAAATCCGCATATCCAATTTAATCTTCTGTATTTAAGTAGATCTGATCTTTTGCATGGTAGAGACTACTCCCAGATTTTGTCTGAGATATTCAAACGCTTCCCTGGGTAAAGGTTTGGTAAATATATTAGCAACTTGTTCTTTGGAGGGAACATACTCCAACTTCAGCTTTTGTTCAAGCACTTGTTCACGTAAGAAGTGATACTTGATTGGAATGTGCTTGGTCTTGGAGTGCATGACAGGATTCTTTGAAATACTGATGGCACTTGTATTATCACACATAATGGAGATAGGAGGTGAACATTTGATTTGAATGTCTTGTAAGGTTTGCATCATCCAAATAAGTTGAGTGCAACATGATGCGGCAGCCACATATTCTGCTTCTGCTGTAGATAAGGCAATTGAGCTTTGCTTCTTACTGAACCAAGATACTAACCGGGGCCCCATATAGAATGCACCACCACTAGTGCTTTTCTGATCATCAACATTTCCAGCCCAATTTGCATCAGTGTAAGCATGAAGAGTGAGATCAGCATTCTTTGGATACCATAGTCCAAAGTCTTGAGTTCCTTGCAGATATTTGAATATTCTTTTGACCGCCTGAAGGTGAGACTCTTTTGGATTAGCTTGGAATTGTCCCACAATCCCAATTGCATGCATAATGTCTGGTCTAGTCCTAGTGAGATAAAGTAGACTTCCTATCATAGATATGTATTCTGGTTGATTCACTGTGGGAGAATCATCATGAGAACTAAGATTACATCCGGTTATCATTGGTGTACTTATAGGTTTGCAATCTTCCATGCCATACTTCTTCATAATTTGCTTAAGATATTTTGTTTGTGATAAGAATATGCCATCTGTTGCTTGTTGCACTTGCAAGCCAAGAAAGAATGTCAGTTCCCCAAGTAAAGACATTTCAAATTCTTGCTGCATAACAGAAGCAAATTTCTGACTCATAGACTCTTCATTACTTCCAAAAATGATATCATCAACATATACAACCACAATCAATAGTTTATCATTTTCAGTTTTTGTGTATAAGTTTCTATCAGCAGACCCCTTTGAAAATCCTTGTTGATGAAGATACTTGTCAAGACAATAGTACCATGCCCTTGGATCTTGTTTGAGACCATATAGAGCCTTTTTAAGTCTAAAAACAAGTTTTTCATCATTTCCCAAAATGAATTCTTTTGGTTGTTCTATATAAAATTCTTCTTCTAGATCTCCATTGAGAAAAGTTGATTTAACATCCATTTGATAAACTTTGATTTGTTGGAAGCTTGAAAAAGCAAGAAACATTTTTATGGCTTCAAGTCTAGCTACAGGAGCAAAAGTTTCTTCAAATTCTATACCTTCTTGTTGAGCATACCCCTTGCAAACAAGTCTAGCTTTATTTCTTATAACATCCCCATTATCATTTAACTTATTTTTGAATATCCATTTAGTTCCAATGACATTTTTGTCATGAGGTCTTGGTACTAATTCTCAAGTGTGATTCTTTTCAATTTGATCAAGATCTTCATTCATGGCTTGAATCCAACATTCATCTTTGCTAGCTTGATTGACATTGTGTGGTTCAATAGTGGATAGAAATTCCAGATAGCTAGAAGATCCCACAAGAGTCCTTATTGTTTGTACACCTGATCCCTTTTCTCCCAAAATTTGAGATTCTGGATGATTCTTTTGAACATATCTGGATGGAGTTTTTTCAGATAAATCATCTTCGGGTTCTTCATTGGGTTCATTGTCTATATCATTCCTATCTGATGTAGAAGGATATATGTCATCATCGTCTTCATCTGTTGTTTGTTTTTCTTCTTTTGGAATTGCAGGAGACTCATCAATAACAACATCAATACATTCAACAATCTTCCGAAGTCTTTTATTGTAACATTTATATGCCCTACTCCTAGAGGAGTAACCAAGAAGTATTCCTTCATCTGCTCTGTGTTCAAACTTGCCAAGTTTTTCATCATTATTTTTGATAAAGCATTTTCTCCCAAAAACTCTAAAATACTTCACAGTGGGAGGATTACCATACCATAGTTCATATGGATTTTTATCACTATTTACACGAACATGTGCCTTGTTAAGAATATTTACCACTGTATGTGCTACTTCTCCCCAAAATGTGTCAAGTGTTCCAGAATCATTAAGCATAGCTCTAGCCATTTGTTGAACTGTTCTATTCATTCTTTCTGCTACGCCATTTTGTTGTGGAGTGCCAGCGACAGAAAACTGTCTTTTTATGCCATGTTGTGCACAAAATTCAAGGAACTCATCTGATGTATATTCTCCTCCTCGATCAGATCTAAGACACTTGATTTTTAGATCTAATTTATTTTCAACCAGTGCTTTGAAGATCTGAAATTTCTCAAATGCTTCATCTTTGTGTTTAATCAACCCAATCCAACACATTCTAGAGAAATCATCAATAGATAAGATATAGTATTGTTCACCACATGGTGAATTTTTCTTCACAGGTCCACATATGTCAGTATGAATGAGTTAAAGAGGCTTACTTGATGAACCTTCCTTGGCATTAAATTTCACTCTGGTTTGCTTACCGAATTGGCAATATTTGCATATGATACTTTCAGGTAGTGTAATATTGGGAAGATCACGAACAGCTTTAAGTCTGCTTGATTTGTTGATTTCAGAGAAGCTCAGATGCCCCAACCTTCTATGCCATAGCCAGTTTTATGAATATTTACTCAAGTAACATTGTTCTTTGCAGTTCTTTAATACATACAGGTTGCTTGGAGTTCTATTTCCTTTTATAATTGTTTTACCTGTATCAAGATCACGTACCACACATTCTTTTGAGCTAAAGACAACTTCAATTCCTTGATCACACATTTGATTACACTTAATAGGTTATGCTTTAATCCATCCACATACATGACATTATTAGCTTTCACCTTTTATTTTAGAAAAAAAGACCCTTTTCCCTTAATGACAGCAGGAGTATCATTTCCAAATGTAACATTCTTTTATTTTTCTAGAGCACTATATGCAAGAAGTTTGTTTTTGTCACCTATCATGTGTTTTGAGCATCCACTAGCAATGTACCATTGATTTTCTTCTCCTTCTGCAAATAAATCTATGCCACAATTTTCAACCTGTAATTCCTTCTTTTTCCATACTTTGGAGCTTGAAGGAAAATTCTCTTTTGGCTGGACTTTGCTCCTGCATTCAGATTCTTCATGGCCAAAGTTATTGCAATAAGCACATTCAACTTCATTTTGAAGAGGAGAAAAGTTGTTATATGTATTCTTCTTTGTTCCAATCTCAATCCTTTTCCTTCTTGCTTCTCTTGTCATGATGGTTTTATATGCAACACATTGAAAAAATTTATGACCAAAATTGTGACATGAGAAACATTGTCCATTGAAGAAGAAATTTCTGCGATCATGAAATCTTCTACTTGAATTTACTTGTTGATTGGTGTTTCTTTGAAATATATTCCTGTTAGTGTTCTTTGAATTGAGATGGTCATGCTTTACCTGTAAATATTCTTTATTCCCTTGCTGAGTGGTAGAATGTTGTATGCTGGCTGTAGCTGCTTTTAGATAATTTGGTGCTGAAGCCTGAGAAGATTCTCCGATATATCCAAGACCTATCTTTATAAGAGGAGAACATTGTACCTTGATAATCTCATCTAAGGTTTCAAATACTTTAGAAATCTAAAGTTCAAAGTCTTTACTTTCTCAATTTCTTTTCTTAGACTTACTATTTCATATTCTAATTTATCATTATGTTTCTCCTTTTCTTCAAGCTGGTTTTTCAGAGTTTCTATGGATAATTTACTTTCTTCTAAGCATATTTTGAGTTGATTGATTTCATCAAGAAAATCATTTTCCTCTAAAGCATCCATAAAAGTATCTTTTTCTTCTCTAGACTCTTTTTCAAATGCCATGAGAAGTCTGAGATCTTGTTCACATTCTTCCTCACTGTCTGATAACCCATCACTGTCTTCATGAGTATAGTAGCTTTTTCTAGTGCTAAATCAATTCTTATTCCTTCTTTCTACTTCCTTCCCTTTTTCATGTGTTTCTTTGTGAGGACACTTAGCAGCATAATGACCAACTCTTCCACAAGCAAAACATTTGAAAGGAAGCTTACCTCTGAACCGTCCTGTACCAATTTGGAGTTTCTTTACAAAATTTTCCTCATCTTCTTCTGAGATATACCCTGATCCTTCTGTCTCTGTACTTATTTCCCTTTTTTAGAAGCTCTAAAGACGGCTTCTTTGAATTCAGATGGTCCTCCTCTTCTCATTTCACATGCAGTTAGTATGCCATGAAGTTTCACCACAGTAGATTTTGAAGATCCTGCTTTTCTTCAAGAGCATAAACTTTTGACTCAAATTTTGTCGTTAGTGATCTTAAAACTTTCTCAACCCAAGTAGATTCGGTTATTGTTTCTCCCAGATTTCTCATACGATTTACAATATCATCAAGACGTAAAAAGAAATTGGCAATGCTCTCCTCATTATGCATTTTTAGATTCTCATATTGAATTTTGAGAGTTTGGAGTTTAGCACTTTTTACCTTTGCATCACCTTCATAACTTAGAATGATTTTGTCCCATATTGCCTTTGTTGTATCCAGCTGCATGACTTTGACAAATTCTGATTCAGTTAGACTTCCCAATAGAGCATTGACCGCTTTTTCATTTGTTTCATAATTCTTTCTTTCTGTTGGATCTGTTGGTACTGCGACTGGATATTGATATCCTCCTTCAACTATAGCCCATACATCTGCTCCCAGGGACTGAAGATAGGATCTCATCCTTGTTTTCCAGAAGATTAAATTGTTTTCGTTGAAGAGCGGAGGCCTGATAGATGTTGTTCCTTCTTGATTGCTCATCTTGTTTGATCTTCCTTCTAGCGGCTAAGCCTTTTCAGAAGGACCTTCTCTGATACCAATTGTTGGGAAAAATACTGAGAGGGGGGGGTGAATCAGTATTTAGAAACAATTTTACTTTTTCTTTCTTAAAACCATATGCTACTTTACTGAATTCAACTTGCGTATACACGTGGATATCCTGTATGTCCAGAGATCTTGTTATGCATTTAATTCTTTACTTAGATCATTGCATCACTCATTCATCAGATGTTTAGTAAGCAGTAAGCATGTGCAGTAATAATAGAATAAACCATCACACATAAGCAACACACATGAACACCAGTATTTAAGGTGGAAAACCAATTCGGGAGAAAACCACCGCTGCAGTCATCTCTGTCTTCAATATTTATTATAAAGAAAAATTCTTACAATTTTGTACTGGCGCAGACTTATACCAGCACGCAAGAACCTACCTGTAGAAGGCTACCACCTTCTCTCATTCTCCAGTCACTATTGGAAAGGAGCTTCAACCCCCTGATCTTGTTTACCAACCTCTCCTGGAAGGGAGCTTCGACCCCCTGATTTAACACCAGCTTTTACTGGCAGAAAGCTTCTACTTTCATACTGAAGGCTTCAACCCTCAGATCCACCAAATTTATTCAATTTCTTCATCAGACTTGCGCCAGGTCTTCATCATTTCTTTTGCAGATCTTCCTAGAGATTCATCATTTCTATATCTAGAGATCTTGAACCTTCATCATATCCACAGGTGCATCATAGATTCTGATCTATCAGAGTTCAATCATGCAGATATCTCTTAAAGAGATTTATTCATTAACAACCCCTCCACATGCACACATTGTACTATAATCCTCTTCTCCTTATATAGTTTTATCCTTTATTAATAACATGAGTCAAAACCATCCAACCGCTGATGGTATTCCTGGACAGGATCAAATAGATAATCCAGCGGGGTCTACCCAAGCCCCAAAAAACTTCTTATTGTTCTATTTTCTTGGTCTGGCAATTAGATAATTAATCTAAGACTTTTTAATATCTCAATATGAGATTGAGATATTAATCCAAATTTCTCCTTCACTAATGACCTCCCTAAGGCATACAAAAATTCTCTCTTAATAACAACCCACGTATTAAAAGGTGAACCAATCCAAATTGGATCCCCAACGTACGCTCTTCCATATACACTAATGCATACTCTCACAACATGAATCAACCCAAAGGTAATCTTTATCTCTGCCATATAATATTATAACCAAGGTTAATAAACATTTACCAAGGTCTGGCGCTGGTCATAACTTTATTCACGTCTGTTAATAAACCTTTGACTCCGGGTCCCATGTATATGATCAACAATCCAATCAAATTCTCGCACCGTACTTTGGTTAACCTTCGCGCATCTTCCTCATACGACCGTTGTCCGATGGCTCCCCTCCAGATCGACGTCGCTCAACAATATCACGTGGCCTCCTTGGTCAATCGTTAACGTGCGATGGCGCGCAGTGATGGCGGTTTTGGAACTTCACCCGACCCCACATGTCGACTATTCTATGGAATCGCTCCCAATTCTCAAATACCACTTTCGCTGCAAAGGTGGTGCGATAAAAACTGCTTCCAACCTTAAACCACATTCACTATTCATCCGCAAGGTTCCGCCCCTCTACTCCAGGGTCTGTTTGCGTACTTTCACAAATTCGTTTCTCCGTGTTATCAGTTCATATAACCACAATACTGTTATATAGCTCCAATGAAATCCTTATGGACTATTCGACTCGGTTCTCTGCGTGCATTCGATCCACCATTCAAAACATAGATAAACACCTTACTCCATAATACAGAGGGTTATCACGCATTGGTTCATTGTCTACCAGTCGGGATACACAGTCGATCATATTAACATTGATACCTCTAACTGTATACAAAGCACCATCAAACCCAACACCGGGTTTCTTAACTATCACGGATTTCAATTATCCGTCGTCAGGATGCATACATACACCGAACTTATTCAAGAAAATCAGATACATTCAGTCTTATATTCTTCTTGTATAGAACTGCTGATGGATTTCTGAGTTCTTCATATAGTCATTATCTGCATCCTTTGTCAGAGAGTTTCCATCAAGGAAAATCAATTCAATATAATAGGATACTAGAAATATATTTCCAACAAAAGGGCATCGACTAATAAACCTCGCACTACATCATATTCGGCTTGGTTATTGGTGGCAGTACCCATGCATATGCCGTTTGAGAGAACAAGTGAATGTAAGGGGGTAAAAATGGCCCAACCTACCGAGGCTAGATTCTGGGAGTAGCGACTTGCACCATCAACATAATCGATATAAGGTGTGGACGGGGGGTCCATCTGAAAGTTGCCACAAGACAAAAAATGAGAGGATGATGAACAGTGTCGGTAACCCAAACGCAAGGTATAAATCAAACAAACACTGCTAGAGGGAGTGCTCTGGGTAGGATGTGTACCACCCGCACATCGACGGGTAGGTGGTGTGTGGGGACTACCTTGGGGGAATCTTGTGCTCAGGTGGAAAAAGTCACCATAGACACAGATGTTTCCATTCCTCTTATGGGTAGGAAAGAAGAAGTCAGGGGTGGAAAGATTCCATGATGTTGTCATCACAATAAAAGATGGGGTGACAGGTGGAAGGGGAACCACATGATGCGGCAAAGCTACCTGACTCATCATTATGAGAAGAAAGGTTAAAATGTGCATCGTCATGGGGGGTGATGAAAAAAAAGTAGATAAGGGATCCAATGATGTTGAGCCTAGGGTGATCACTAAAGGGAGGTCAAGAAAAACAAAAGGGGAAGTCTTAGAGGGAGCTTCCACAGTGGATCTCATGAATGATGACAGGTAGAGGATGGTGTCCGAAGACTCTATCATCTCGACATCGGGACGGTGAATTTCAATGGGAGCATAGGTATCCTCAGGTTGGCCCAAAGCGTACTACGCGAGGACGAGAGAGGCAGACTGGTTCTGTTTAGTCTCATATTCTCGAACTACCTCCAAAGAGGCATGGTAATGCATGAGGCAAGGGCAATGATAGGTATAATGGCCATGGAGATCACACAAATCACAGGCCTGGTTTGTATGAATAGTCTTGGGGTTCTTGGCGGTAGTCGAGGGAAGAATAGAGGTTTTCGGGACCTTAGACTTAGGGAACGCGACATTGACCATGGGCTTGATACGAGGAAATTCAGGACAATGATGGGTGGCATGACCAACAACATCACACAAAGCACACGGGGGGGGTACGCTTTGAAGGCTGAGGAGGATCAGGGTTTGTCAGGGTGGCCTTGTATTTAGGTGCCTTCTTGCGAGCTTTTCCCCTCTCTCCCGAAGCTGTCACAACAAGATTGGGTTCCTATTGAGGTGGATGAGGCACAAAAGCAAGGGGAGGGGTCATGGGGACCGGTTGAACTAGGGTTAAAGCGAGATAAGGTTTGGGTTGACCAAGTGGGATAGTGGCTGGGGGATCAATGTACCAGACTAGAATCCCCAGGTACATGTTAGGATGTGATAAGGTAGCCATAACAAGTACCGAAGATAGTCCTGGAGGGGGAGAAAGAAATATTATTTGACCGGAGGGGTAGTGGCCAGGTGGGACAACTACGAGATGGTTAAGGCCAGGAGGAACTGTGCCAGAAGGGTAGGGAGGATCATGGATACCAGCTGCAGATGAGGGGCCTGGAGGAGGGGGGCCTGGAGGCTGAGTCGAGGTGCTAGGACCTGGTTGCGAAGGGTGGGGCTCCTGACTAGTCGAAGCATGCCGCTTGAGGTTGGACCGAGACGATTGCATCATGCAAACATTCGACAAGCTGGGATCAGAGACAGGAGGAGAAAGACCATGGAAAGAACCAATAAAAGAGGAATCTTTGTAGACTTCGGGTGAAACATTGATCAAAAGTTTGACTATTTTTTTATTGGCCACCAAAGAGATGATGGACTTAGGGGAGGTCTGAGACTTTGTTTCATAATATTTCAACTAGTCGATGGTGATAATATTTTTGTTGTGAGGAAAGCACATCTTACGGTGAACCGCAGATGGGACAACATACATCGTATAAGTTTAGCTACGACCCAAAATAATGTTGTAATCTAAGGGGGCATCAATTACTTCTACATCAACACAAATAGTCTTGCCCACAAGAGTAATAGGACAATTGCGGAATAGGCCTATGGGTTGGGAAGAGTGGACATCCCACGCTCGGAGGGTGATAATGGAAGGGGCCAACTCAGGATATCCGAGTTGCTTCCGAACCAAAGTGGACATCACACAAGTGGATGGCCCCTCATCAATGATACAATGGGAGACGTTGGCATTATGGATCTTGATAGGGATTTGGAAGGTGACAAAAGAAGGAAGGGGGGGATGTGTGGACCGGTCAACATCGAAGAAGATCAAATGATCATCTGAAGGATCCATAATTCCCATGGCAGTTATTATAGCTTCTCGTTGTGAAGGACACGACTGGAGGAGTTCCAGTGTTGAGATGGCAGTAGGGATTACGCCAAATAATCTGCTATACTATATGAATGGGAAGCTTTACCAAAAGCAATGTTTCAGCATAATGGTCCCTTGGGGATATTGGTATGAACCTCTGCCTTAGGCTGAGGGATCAGTACAGGACCATTGGTTATCGAAAGAGGCTCTATGGGACATGAAGAAGGGAGATCGAGGGCAGACGTAGCGGGAGGCTTGTTGTACTGACGGGACCAAGTCTGAAGGTTAAGGTCAACGGTAATGGGTTGGTTAGAGTTCATCATGAGAATATGGTAATCATAGGTACCAGATGGAGGAGGTTGAGTGGTCGCCTAACCTTCAGGTGGTTGGGTAGCCATGAATCCTTATTGGGGGAAAGGATTGGTAAACATAGCCAGCTGGATAGGTGTAGCATGGGGAGGAAATGAAGGGGAGGCTTTCTGTCCTCGGGATGCTTCTTGAGCTTCCCACATCTACCACATCTAAGGTAAAAGAGGAAAATCATGGGTATAGTGACCATAGACACCACAACAAGAAAAAGGTTTGTTCATGTGAACAGGCCTATCCTACTTGGGCTAAGTGCCCTGTTGCTGGTTAGCAGTGTTAAGTTTATTCCCTTGGGGATTGGGTCCTATATTACCTAGGGAAGATTGGTTTTGGTTGCCTTTCCTCTTATTTTTGGAAGTAGGAGGATTAGTCGCGCCCTACTGTGGATACACTTGTCCCTGGGGGGGTGGTGATTTTTGTTGTGGGGGTTGAGAAGGCAAGGGAGGTTGAGGTGCTAATGCTGGAGGAGATGGAGCACCAGGCTGCGGATATGGAAAATAAGGAGGTTTGGAAAAATTGTGGTAAATAGGTTGGGAAAAAGGAGGAGGCATGCCATATTATGGATACATGCTATCGGGAGGGGGAAAAGTGTTGGAGGAGTTGGCCCCTCCCTGAGGGAAACCATAACCCATGGGAGGATGAGTATACGGATGAGAAAGGGCTCCAATGATACCGTGGGTGACATGGGATGCCCCCGGTGCATTGGCACCACCATGTCTAGGGAGATTAGGTAAGACGACATAAACAAAACTAGACTGTGAGTAGATCAAGTCATATTTCAACGCAATCTCGAGGGAAACTTCTTCGGCCTGAGGAAAATGAGATGCGACATATTTTCCAATAGCAAGAAAAATAGATCTGAGAAACCAATCCATGTAGACATGGTCTTCGAAGGTAGGGGCTCGACATAGGCTCTTTCTTCTCCGCCATTCCTAGACATGATCATATAGGCGGGTCGTAGACGATTGACAGAAAGAGGTTAAAAGTTTGGTACCAGTGTCATAATGAAGGGGAAGTTAGAAGTAAGATAGAAAATACCTGGAAAGAGTCGCAAAGGTAGTATGAGAGGAGGAGGCCTGGTCAACATACCACTTGGAAGCTTCTCCGGTAAGCATACGTTGGAACAACTAAAGATGAATAGAGTCATCAGTGATGGAGTTATATGAACACCACATGTGGAAAGATCAAACATGGTTTGTAGGATCTTCTCTAGCAAGATCTTCAAACTTGGGGATGTCGAAAGGGAGCTTGGTTAGCATAGAAGGCCAACCAAGATCATGGTGTATGGGGTCACTAATCAACTAGTTAAAATCGGGAAGACTGAGACCTGCCATATAAGGGAGCAAGGGAGCAGCCGGGATAGTTCCTGTTACGGTCCCATTAGTAGTATTCCCAGCATGAGGACGGGGCTACCACCAGCGTTGGGTCCTAAACTAGACATGGTGAAGGTGACATGAGGATAACTGGGGATAGAACTAGAAGGGAACCCGATGAACCAGAAGCGGAGTTAGAATGGGGACTCAATGTAGGACTAACTCGAATCCTACGCAGAGGAGTAAGTATTCCTAACGGAAACTGAGGATGAAGGCCAAGAAGTCTTCGCGATAAACGCCTTGGGGGCACAGTGATGGAAGAATAGATATGGATCATAGAAGGAAGAGAGACCAACAAGGGTAAGGAGGTGCAGGATCAAATGATTACAATGTCAAAACAAGGGCAGAGAGGTGTGGGATCAAATGATTACAATGTTATAGTCTTGGCCTGGCGGTGTAAACCAGGCACTCTTCACTTAGGGTGTGTGTGCTAAGTGTGTTAATTTTAATTTTTAAAACCAGACATGTGTAGAGAAAAATAAAAAATGTGTTGTGTAACTGTAAATAAATCTTCAAATAACAGTAAAGTAAACTGAATATAACAGAAAATAAACAGCTAAAGATGCATCAATCTAAACCCAAGGAGGCGGGCTTCCCAACAACTAGTATATGGGTGGGAAAAATCTAGTCAAAACACACAAAAAATGGCCAATGGATCTAAATTCGGGAGCGAAAGGGATCTAGAGGTCAGATATACTAGAAATAGGTGCATAAAAAATCAAAAAACTAGAGGGAAAAGTGTTGCAAATGAGGTGGCAAAAGGCTACAACCTGAAGGGAAACGGAGGGGACCCTAGAGGAGGACCAAACAAAACTGAAAAGAGGTGTTTTCGATGGATGAATAACCAATATGAAATGGATCTGAAGGTACAGTATCACACTGAAATCTCGGACGACCTGCTTTAGCTAAACTTCTCTTAGAAGGGTGGAAGCGTATTGAAGCCCTATGGGGTTGGGTTCCTATTTAGACGAGTAAAACATAGAAATTACAGGTCCAAAATGGGCAGATATGAATGTCAGACAACCCTGAATAGTAGCCCAAAAAAACCCAGAAAAATCACAGAAAAATTCCTGCAAAAAGTACAAGTCACAGTTTCTGACCTGTTTTCAGCAGAGGTCGTAGGTTTTAGGCAATTTTCTCTGTCCTGAAGGTTGAGGTCACAGGTTTTGGCCCAAATAGTGCGACCTGCACTTTCGGCACTCTCGGGAGCAGGTTTCAAAAAAAAGTGTCGTCTCAACTACGGTTGATGCCTGCCCCCTGCGCAATAGGCCCAGAAACACACGAAAGTTAGAATTTTTATTGTTTTAGGGTTTAAAGGTTAAAAAAAACATCAAGAAAAGAAAAACAAAAAGCTGAAGAAAAAACCTAGGGGTTGAAGTAGTAGGTCATGCAAGGATTTGAAAAACGACAATGGTCATAATTATAAACCCTTTTGGAGTCGCTAGTTGTTAGTGTGAATTCTAATCGCAAGCGTACAAAAAAAGCTCATTTTAGCTGTGCATAACAAACAACCCTAAAATCAAAGATGGCTACCAATTTCTTTATATCTGTAGTTAGTTGACCAAGACAAATACTACAAAATCCAAATCTATGCATCCAATAGACAAGACAAGAATATTTTTAAAGAATTTTTGTATTTATGACACCTAGGAAGGGAACATATAAAGATGTTACGAGTCCTCCTCACTTGGGATGGGTTCTCGTATGTCCTCAGTGCTTCAAATCTAAGATCCTTCTCTCTTGATGGTGTAGAAAACCCAAACAAAAAATGAAACTCTAGGGGAGTTCACAAGCAAAAAGATAGAAAAATATGACAATGATGGAGGATCAAAGTCAGACCAAAAGTATATATCCAGAGTGATCTTTAGGCAACAAAAGGTAGTGAATGAATGAAAAATCCTTCTATTTATAGCAAAATATTGAGTTAGTCTAGATATTGTTGCATAATTAAAATATTATTAGCCAAATCTAGATCCAACTTTTATGGAATATTTTATTATATTTGTTAGAGGGAAAAAGAATTTGAATTTGATCAAATCCCTTTATTTGTAAATAATAAATAAATAAATGATTTATTTATTATTTTAAGAGTCTGGTTGAGTAATAATTAAATAAATAGCGATTTATTCAATTATTTATAAATGATTTAGTCAAATTTAACAAGGAATATTATTTAAATAATGTTTAAATAATTATTCCAAGAAAATAATAAGATATATAGTGATTTATCTAATTAATTTTCCTGTTTTGGGTTAAATATGACCATGAATATTAATTAAAATGATGTTTAACTAATTATCCCTTGAGGAAAATCAAAGAAATATGGATTTATTCAATATTTCATCATGGGGTTTCCTGTTTAGACCATAAACAACTTAACAGATTATGGATTACTAAGCTATTTTTCATAGTGAAAGCAATTTTACTTAGGGTAAAATTTCTCTTATATGGTGTACTTTGGTCCATCTAATAGTAACAGGTTATATGACCAAAAATTAGTTTAACAAATATATCATATGTCTTTGTGACACTTGAGGGGAATGGTCCCCTTGTATGCTTCCCTTTGACACAACCCTGACATATACCTTCATTATCATATTTAAACTCGGGCATCCCTTTCACCACCTCCCTTGTTTCGGGAAGGGATTTGTAATGAAGGTGTGCAAACCTCTGGTGCCATAGCTCGGTTTGAAAAGTTGAATCACATGACATAGCACAAAACATAATTCATCCAACCTGGTAGAGTGTATCAACTCTAAAACCAATAGTAAGATCTTCTTTGAAGTTCTTCTTCCAGATGTGTACCTTTCCATCAACGAATGCCACCTTGAATCCTTTGTCTTCCATTGTTGAAATAGGCACAAGGTTCTTCTTCAAATCAAGTACGTACAACATATCTTGTAAGCATAGGACTTTCCCTTGAGATAGATGAAGGGTCATAGTCCCTGTCCCTTTCACGAGATAGGTAGAATTATCTCCAAGGATAATTTCTAAAATAGTATCCTTCTAAATAAAATCAGAGAGGGCTTAGTTATAACCAGTGAGATGCCTTGAATCACCACTATCAATCAACCAAACATCTAGGGTGTCGGGATGATATGCAGCAAAGATGGAAGATACAATAATATATTCATTTTTATTATTATCAACAACATTAGGCTTATCGTACTTGAAATTTCTTGACCTCTTGAAAGGTTTCCCATTTCCACTTCGATCAGAGGGAGCCTTCCTCTTTCCTTTGAACCTGTTGATCATTTGATTATCATTCCCCTTGAATTTTTTATTGTCATCATCCCTGGGATATTCCCTTCTATTGGGGCACTCTCTTACATAGTGACCAGTCTTGTTACAAGTTTAACATCTTCCCTTCCTTCCTTTGGGCCCCGCTCTTCCATGGTTTTGATTGCTCAGGCCACCATAGTTCTTCTTCTTTGCATGAGAGGCGAAGGGAGTAGGTTCACCTCCATTTCCATTAGAGGGATGATCTCTCTCCATCATTCTTGTCTCATCTTGAGTGCATATCGTCAAAAATTCATCAAAATCATGAATCAAATTATTATTATTAATCATAGTATTAAATACATACTAGTCTCAAGGAAGTCCTCTGAGAGAAATGATGACGAGTTATCGATCATCTACTTCTTCGCCTATGGCAAGGGGATCATTCTTAATTTCTGTGAGCCTCATAAAATATGATTGGATGGATTCATATTTTCCCTTCTTGATGTTCTTAACCTTATTCTTGAAGAAAATAACTTGATTAACATTGCTAACCCTGAACATGCTAATCAGCTTATCGTACATATCTTTAGATGTGCCCAGCTCGGATATGTAATCAACCAAGTGCTTATGAATTGAATCCTGGATAATCATATTTTCTTTTATTTACCCTTTTCTATACTTCGTCTTTTTGGCAGCCGATGCATTTGATGGAAACTCATGGATCTTCCCCTGCACATAGTTTAGGACATCTTGGTCTTCCAAAGCCAAATCCAAAGACATATTCCATGCATGATAATCAAACTTTTTATTCAACTTATCATGAAACTTGAAACCCTTGTATATGGATGCCATTGATACTTGATAGGATTTTTTCTTCAGTGATTGATTTTCAAACTATCTCGGGCTTTATCTTCACCTCAGCTCTGATACCATGTTAAATTTAGATAACTATGGTATGTTATGTGCTTAATGCAGTTTTATTTCAATATTTCCTATAGGCCCAATTCAATTTAGAAATCGCATAAACATGAAAGTAAATGATTATAGAACATAATAATAGATCAACAGAAGACAAGACAAACAATATATCATAATTTATAATTCTCCTTGTCCAGCAAATGAATAGATAAATGTTTGTTACAGAAGTCAACAAGATGCCCCAGCCAAAAAAGTATTGATTTGTTCAAACCAACTCCTCCAACATCCAAATTTCCCTTCCAAAAGTGTCACACACACACCTCAAAGATAGCTCCAAAAGTCAATGCAAGTCAACTCAAACTAGTCAACGCAAATGTCAATACTGCAGTAAAATGGGCTTCAGTCAAAGTCAACATTTAGCCTTGATTTTTGTACCCAGTAGTACGACCTCAAAAAATTATAATTTCTGCCCAAAAAACGCATTCAAAGTCCAAGAGTTGACCCAAAGTCAACACTATCCAAGAACCCTAAAAAAAATCCTAAATTTGCAACAGCTTCTTCAGGTTCAGATTCACACATGTGAAGGAAAGAAGCCTCTCCTAGGTTGTACGAACCAATCATATCATAAGCTTAATGTTTGTCTTGAGTTGATGATGAAATGGACATGATCTCCCTCCAATTTATATCCATCAATGAGGGTGTGTGACACATTTGTAGGGCTTGTGAGCCTACATTACAAATCTGGCCGACCATGCACATTTGTGGAAAATAAAATCAAAATATATGTTCTGATCATCCAAACAAGATGATATTTAGATCAATATTTCACCTCTCTGAAAGAGGAATACAAAAAAATATAATCATCATCATATGAACAATGCAACATGGAGTTTGGACCTAGTTTCCCAAAATTAACACGGGTCCCTCTCTGATGTGGAATTCCCTTGGAATTTCCAGCTACTTGTTATCTCCAACAAACTTCTGCCCCATATCCTCTATTCTCTTCGTGAACTCCTGCATTGACTTTAGAAGGAGGTTAGAAAAATCCTTTCCAGCCTCTCTTTCCTCTTCCATTGGAGCTTTTCCCTTCTCCTCTTCCTTTGGAACGTTGTCTACTTGGTCTGGCGTGATTTCGAGCCTCCTTTCCTTGCTTTTGTACCACTTCCTTTGGCATGTGATGTTTTTCCTATCCTCCAATGTCATAGACTGCATGCTCCACAGGCTAAGCCAATTTTATGAGCTCTGATACCATTGTAATATCCCAAATTGGGAACAAACAATAATATAAAGCATGCAAATACTAAAACTAAAAAAAAAAGAAAATGACCATCAAAAACACCATGATAAAGCCAAAAAAATTTAAGCCATTTTATTAAATCTCTGGTGGGAAAACATACAAGGAGGTGCTTAGAAAAATTTCACCTTGGTCTACACAAGTCAAGCTAAAATGACCCCTCAACCCTACTCAGAAATCTCTGCTACTTTATTGCTCTGTGTGGCTCCTCCTCTACGTTGTCATGGTTGAATGTGTTGCTGCAAGCTAAAAAGGTATTGCATGTTTTGGATGCTCTGCTACTCAGAAAATTATGAGAATTAGACACCAGACTCTCCTCAACAAACCCATAAACATCCATGAAGAGTTTCCAGAAATCCTAACCCCGGAAATTTTCCCCTTTAGGATTGGCACGTTGTTCTGCTAGGCACTCAGGTTTTCTGGCTCAACTGCTAGAAGAAGCTACTGGAAATATGCCCAAGAACTCTTCTAGGAAGTGGCTAACATCCCCTCAAACTCCTGGCTACAATATACTCTTCCTTCTTCTCTCCCAAGGCTGCTCCTCAACTGGACTACGTAATTATCCTGCTACTTGTGTCACCTCTGCAATATCTTGGAGGGACTCTGTATACCTAAATGTGTTTTCGTGGTTCCTCTCTCGAAACTAGATGAGACTCCTCTCCTGAGTGGGCACTTGAAGTCCACCAAGGATGATGTTGAGATCTCTGCTCAGAAATATTTGTGCTAAACAACATGGGCAAACTCGGCTAAACAGATCAAGCATGCTTTAAGTCTATCAGACAGAAAAATCAGTGGATGAATGAATTAGGAATGAGTTTCTCTCATCCTATTTTACCTATTTCAGTGCCCAATGTTCCCTTAGGCCTCACTGGATTGCGCTACCACCTCTACCAACAAATCACTGCGCCATTGCCTCTCCCACGTTGTCACTGCATTGCCTACAATGCTTCCTCTCCCACGTTGTCACTAGGACGTTTTCTTCTTCATGTGGCTGGCCTCATGGCACCCACTCCAGCTCTAATTTTTCTCTTTGGGAATTTAGGAGAGTGAACTGACTTAATAGTTTATTTGTGCGTGCCCTTACACACTTTATTTCCTATTAACATTAGAAAAGGAAAAATTTGACAAAAAAATATATTCCCATTAGCTAACCGCTAATTTGGAATATTACATCATCCCAGCATGTCGATCCTGGAAGAACCATAGTTATGCGCAAAGGTGAGAGCCAATATGATGTGAATCTAGGTTGTGCGAATGAAAAAAGTGGCTAGAGAAACCAATAGGAGCATGGCGCATCAAAATCAAGGGGAACCCACTGATAGCTCTCATCCCAAGAGTTCTTCCTCGCAAGCTTCAAAGAATGGCACTTTAGTTAAAACTCAAGTTGAATAAGCGTCATGACATGAAGGCCTTGTAGTGGCAGTTAGATTTCATCCCAGCAACCTTATTATTGGTCAATGAGCATGGCATGCAGTCCCACAAGACACATCATCCCAGAGGATTGTCCCCACGCAAATCTCAAAGGACCTGCATTATGAAAAGACTGGGGAAACTGATCTAGAGAACAAATATATTTCAACATTTGACAATTTTGTCAATTATCAAAAGGCGCAAGCAAGAGCTATTTTTGCGATGGTTGCACGTCTTAATGCAACCAAGGGCCTACAGGCTTATTTTATTAAAGAAACATCATGTTTGTGGATTTAAAAAGGTGCCACAGCCTTAACTCTGTGGGCATGTGATCATGAACAGGTCTGCAACATTTAATAAGTTGACCAGGTTTATCAACACACCAAATACATTGCCAGAGTTAATAGTAAATGTCGAAAATGTTTTTTCAAGGAAACAAGGACCACTAAACTAACAGAGGTAATGGAGCTCTCTATAGTTGGATTATGTAGGAAATGAATGAGTCAACATTTATTTGATGTTCATATTTTGAATTCACAGGATGATTTTATTAATGGAGATTAGAACAAGAGCTTTGAATCCCATGTTGAAGTACATCTTGAGTTTTGGAGAGCAATGTTAGTTATACACGAAAAAATTAATGGTGGAATTATTTGAGTGTGCAGGAGGCATGAGAATTAATTTCAAGCATGGAAAATTTTCCAGACTCTATTCTCAAATTCATTATAGCTGCAACTGTTGTGTAGTTAAATATTTTATATCATGCAATCATATTTCCAGAGACTTACGAAGTTTCAATTGGGACCATCGTTGTGCTTGTTGATTGAGTAAACTGCGCTCATATGCATATTCTTAATTAAAGATCCATGAGCCATACCATAGGTTGAATGCGCTAGTTAATGAGTTGATATATTGAATCGTTTACTATGTTATTGTCGAACAAAAAGATCAGGAAACACTCAGCCAATGTGGGGAGTGTTATTGTGTGTTATGTGTGAGTGGTTAAATTTAGTATAAATTGTGGAGTGTGAGAGAAAACCTTAAGTGTAGAGAAGAGGGTCAAGAGTTATTGATTGTAAAGACTAATTGAGGACCAACAACAAAGTTTATGGATCAGTAAGGATATCAATGGAAATTAAGGTTACAGTACAGAGTTGGAGGAGTTGTAAGAGACAACAGACCAAGTTTTTTATATTTATTTGTAATATAAGTAGGCCTTTGTTACTTATTTTAAAAATTGTATAAAAATTAGGACAGTTGGTTGAAGCAAGTTTTGGTCTGTATCTATAACAATTTGGTGCCTCTTGGAAAGTTGTGGCTTGTTATTTTTTAAAGGGGGTTGGGGCTCACTCTGAGTGGGTTCTCACAAAAAAAAATGACAAACAAATTGGCTGTTTTCCCATTTTGGTTTCCATATTAAATCCATGTTTCCATGTGTATTATTTCCATATTGATGGTTTATGTGTTCACGTGAAAGGTTTACATTGTTTTTTATGTATTTTTTTATAAGTTCTCACACGAGTAATTACTAAATTAAAAGGAATTTAAGAATTGGGTTTAAAACTTAAAACTTTCATTTATCATTGATTCACCCCTCCCCCCTCTCAATAATTCCTTGTTCCAACAACAATTTTGACTCTCTTGAACCCCTTAGGCTCTATAATCAAAGCCAACAACTTGTAATGTACCTAGGGAGAATAATATGGGGTGCCTAGGGAGATAGACAATGCAATAATAAATGTAATGTGACCACACTAATGGAATAGGCCCACTTAGTAGTTGAAATGTAATAAAATGGTCCAAAATGTAATTAGAAATATTACTCATGAGAATATGAATATACTAGTATCATTATATTAGAGGTGAGTTGGATGTATTTTTTTTTATGAAACATGGCTTGTGGAATGATTCCTTCCATGGGAGTAATTGATGGTGTTACCCTATCTTAAAGGTTCTTTTGTTTATACTATGTTGAGGGTAAATATGTTCAATTTTTTTTAAATATGAAGATTACCAAGGAAAAATATGTATTTAATTCAGTTTTTCATGTTATATATATGAATGATGTTGATATTGTCTTGGGGTATCCTTTGAATGGAATCAATTAGTACTAGATAATATACTGTGAAAAAAGAAGTCTTTGAAGCTATGGTACAAGAAAAAAATAATTAGGAGTACAGGATATTTTTCTTACTAAGTAGGAAGGGCCCAAGGTAGGCCTAAAGAAATAATTTCAAGAAAACAACTTGCAATACTCAATGACACAATAGATGAAAATTCTAGGGTTGAATCAAAAGAAGATCCCTCATCAGCACTTGAAGAAAAACCAAAGGGAAAGCATCAAAAGGAAGAAGAAGTTAAGGAACCACATGTTTAAAAGTCAACGAAATAATAATATGAAATTAAGGTTTTCATATATCGCCCCACACATCTCTGAGAATCAATACTCATCAAGACAAAGGCATGAGCATCAACATACTTACTATAAATCAAGATGGAAATAGAAATGAAACCAGCATGGAGGTGCATGAAAGATTAAAAGTAATACATGGATATATTAGAGTAGCATGGAAAAGATATGGATCCCATGGAAAAAACAAAATAAATATTATGAAGAAAAGGCCACAATTGGACCCCATTCCACATTTCACTGAGATAGATGGATGCTCGTGCATAGTACCAATTGACTACATTGTTTAGTATGTCATATTATGGTTTTTTTCTCATGTTTCAAGAACAAAGCATGCCGAGGGAGATGGAATGTACATATAGAAAACAATATGGAGTTCCTAAGGATAAACTAGGGGATAATTAATGTAATGTGGTCATAATAATGGAATATGTGCACTTGGTAGTTGAGGGGTGTCAAATATACTTGTTACCACTCAAACATGTATGGGTCCTAGGAGGGGATCCTATAGGGCAACTACTAGATCAAGGGAAATATTGGAGCGATAGCCCATTATTACCTAAGCTCAATATCCATGCTCTTTATGGACTTTCATCGATGGGAGGAGACTCTTTATATGAGGAATCACAAGATGAATGGATCAATGGATAGATTAGGGGTGATTCATAAGGCCTATTCACAAGAGAGACTCAATTATATGGCTTGCTTGCTTTGGAAGCAAGGTGATGGGCTCTCTAGGAAGGGCTACTAGAGATTTCAAGGTTAGGGTTTGAAAATATGCCTTATCAAGGAAGTACCTAGCCTCAAAAGGCCTTATGGATACATGGATTTTGAATGATCCTTGTGGAATTGGATTGAAAAAGTTGTGAGACCACAAAAGGCTAAATGGACCCAAAATTAGGTCAAGAATATGGAATTAATCAACCAAGGATGTACTTTACCTAATTAGGGAAGGGAATAGGATCAAAGAAAGAGTATTCTATTGATAATTGAACACTATGTTCTTGATGAGGTTACTAGCCAATGGGAGACCAAGGGTAAGAATCGATCTTCGAGCTAGGGCTTGCAATATCTCAAGATCCCACCATCAAAATTGCTTCAAATTTGGAGCACTTATAGAGGAAACGCCAACACATTAGTGGGAAAGAGATCAATTTTTTTTATGTCTAAAACATGAGAAAAGTGATGCCCTGGGTTACCTATGGAGGCTATACCTAGAAAAAGAGTGGAAGGTGAGAGGAATTCTCTTTGAAAATGATCACCTATGGAAGAATCAGTGCCTTTTCCTTTGGGGAAGATGGAGTCAAGATGAAATTTATGATTTAGAGGAACTACACCCAATAAAGGAGCATGTTAGACAACTTTTGCATGGAAATTAGGGCATGAGAGTAACAGTCAGAAGAATTTATAATTAAATTTTCAATAATCGATGGCTTATCGAGATGTGTTCAAAGGAAACAATCTCTAGGAAAATTCACCCATTCACACATGATACATGAAATTATGCAATGCTACAAAAGATCAATATTTCCACAATTTTGCATAAGAAAAATAGTAAATTTCAGACCTAGTATAGTGAAAATCCCAGCAACATTCATGTATTAAAGTAAATAACGAGAATATACATAAAAATATCACTTACATGTGCAAAAGAGTATATCCAAACATCATATTACGCCAATAGTGAAGCTCCAAAACAAGAGAAATAATATCCAAACATCAAAATTCATTCATATCATCCAAATTCGTCTTCCAAAAGGGATAGAGAAAATCTCACAAGAGAGAATGACCCAATCCAAGTGATCATGAAAGAAAATTTATACAATCTTTAATGAGTTTGATTTAGCTAATTTGGCCTAATTGAGCCCCTAAAATAGAATAATGTGCATAATGAAAATACTTTTAGTGAAAACCCACCAAATAGCTCAATAATACAAGAATAAGCCTCTCAAGAGGGTCAAATGATCAATAAAGTGAGTCGTTGGGCCTTTGAAGAGGCCTAATGAAGTTCAAGGGGTTCCATGATGTAGAAATGGACTCTAAACATAGTGGATAGGGGGTTGGCCCCTTGTTTTCCAAGCAAGAATTTGTGGTGCTCCCAAGTAGGTGTGTGGGCACAAGGATATCCTCATGGGTCTCCAAGTGGATCGAAAAATCCTATATACCATATGTAATGGCTAGGATGATGATATAATTCCTCCCTCTGTAGCAGGAGACATCCTATGGACCCTGGAACATCTTCCAAGTGTATGGTGCATCTATGGAGCCAGTTGGGCATGGTGAACCAGGTGCATCATCCTCATCCAAAAGGTGGGACACAAGCAATCGATGAGCATTTTTGGGGATCCACGAAGAAAAAACTACTTTGGTGGAGGCCCATGGCTCTCAAAGCTCAACCTACAAGAGCCAATGTGGCCCTTTGGAGGGCTAGGACCCCGTATAGAGATACCATGCCCCAAATGGAGACCCGCCTGCAATCTTGCATAAGATCCAATGTGTACCCTTTCTCCCAAATACAACAGATCATAAGAATAATCAAGTAAAAAAGCTTACAAGTCATGGAACCAATGGGGCACTTCATGGTGGTATGCCATTACATAGTGCGCTTTGGCATGTACAAGTGTCTCCAAGCTCAATATGGGGTTATGTTGAAAAGTGTAACTAGGTTCGGTCTTCATAATGGCATGTAATTATGATTTTTATGTAAATTATGTAAAGAAAGAAAAAAATAGTTATTATTGTAATGGTTTCCTCATGGGTTTCATGAGCAAGGAATTTTATTTTTAGTGATGGTTCCCATTGTGAGCCTTTAGGATTTATCATCTAGTCATAAACGTCAAATAGAGTCAATATCATATATGAAGAACCCTTCTTGGGCATGTTATAAATGTATATGAGTCAATAGGATTGTCAAGTAGCCCTCCAAGACAAGCACAAGTTATCCCTCTTCAAGTTGGCCTCAAGATGAAATGAAGAACTCATGTTGGATTCACCTAAAATGGAGACACAATTGTTCAAATTGTCATGTTTTCCAATATACATGGACAAACTACTATAAATAGGCAGCTCCGCCCATTTTACATTCAAGAAGTTTGGATCACCTCTGAAATTCATATGGTTAATTGCAGAGACAAGTTCAGTGAAGGAGCTCGGATAAGGGTGCAAGAACTCGGGCTAATTGCGTATGCAAGTTCGAATAGGATTGCAAATATTTTGGTAATCACAGTAATAAAACTTTATTGTTTTCACAGTGATATGATCTCACAACAAAAAGGAACACTATCTCTATCTCGATATAGTCAAGGGAAATCTTTGTCTCAGTACAACAAGGAAAATTCAGTGTTATATCACAGTGAAGGGAAATCTTTGTCTCAGTACATCAAGGAGAATTCAGTCAAGTGAAATATTTGTCTTGACGTCACAACAAAAATGAGAATTCGGTGCCACCACAGTAAGAAGGTTTCAGTGTCATCACATTAGGAGGATCTCAGTAATACCACAGTAAGAAGATCTTAGAAAGAAGGTCTTGTTGTTGTAACATCTCAATGATAATACAGGAAGGAGACCTTGGTGCCATGATAGTGGTGATAATGTATCATTGCTGAGAAGGTCAAAGTGTAAGAGGACTTGTGTCTTGGTCTTGGAGTGGAAAATATTTCAAGGGTCTTGGTCTTGGTATTTGTTAATTTGAATCTCTATAAGAAGAATTTGTGTGGGTTTTCCTCTCAAAAAGTGAGAGGTTTTGGCCCTGTCTCATAGTCTGTATTTTTTTCTCTTGTGTCATTATGGTTTATGCATTGGTATTTATTTGAGGAATAATAACACTAATAACCTAAGTAAAGGAAGATCTTAATCTAAAGAAGTAAAAAGTATTCACAAGTTACTAATTGAAGAGAAATCATTTAATTCATATGCCCTAGATTTCTCAATAGGTTAACCGAGGACCATATTTGGTGGTTTCAACCTCTAAAGGGGGTTGCTGGGCCAGAATTGTAATCTATGGATAAACTACGCTTCCCTAGACTGGTGTCTAGTCTATAAAAACAAGTGAAAGACTGCACTACCCTTTTTCCTAACTCATAACAGATACACAGAGAGGATTGGATTCTTACCTGTTTTAGTCGCTTCCAAATGGCTCTTTTTTGTCGCTTCCACTACAGCTTCAAATTCAAGCAGTTTCAAATAGCTGAATGCTTCTTGCAAGAAATAACACTAAAACAGCAGAAGATGCAATAATATAGATATCTATTCAAGCTAGTTAGCTAAATCAGTTAACCATAAACTACATTCATCAACCAAGATTTTACAACATGGAAAATCAAACTAAACATAGATGCATGTAGGGAAAAACAAGAAGTACTCTTTATTGATGATGGAAGGAGAGGTTACAACCTAGTGATTTATTTGTATCAACCTTCCAGCAAAGTTCCCAAGTCTCATCACAGCATAAGTCTCTCTAGCAGCAACTCCACAAATCAAACTCTTTATTGAAAATTCTCCAACATTTCCCTACTCAAATTCTTCCTCTTAAACACTTAGATTTGTGTTCAATTTATAGATGAACTGTAGGTTTTTTTGTAATCAATAACATTCCAAAAATAGGCAAGACATGTTTCCATTCATGTAGATGTCAAATGGACACTTGGATTTGAAGCTTCACACATGTGAACCCTTCTAGAAGACACTGGCCAAGTGGAGATTCCGGAACAATGAGAATTTCGCTCCCAATGTGACCAACGCACCTTTCAATGTCAGGAAGTTCTTTGCAGAGCAGCCTTGAATGGGGCTACCTGCATATGCAACACACTTAGGCCCCTTAGAACCTGCGTTGGTGAGCTGCCACATGTTTAATAATAAGCTTCAAACCATGGAAAAACCTTGATTGATGAAAACCTTGTTTGATTTATGTTGTTTCCTATCTTAGGGAATATAGCAATTGAGATTATAGCGAATGATAGACCCTTTGATCATCGGTCTTGGAGATGATTCCCAGTTAACCAGGTCATTGGGAATGGTGCCCAAATTGACCTATAACAATTTCCCCCTAAAGCATGAGATCCAAATAATAAGAACATTTGATTGAGATGCTTTACACTGTGATGAGCCTAGAAACAAAGCGGAACGGTCACCTGCATCAATCTTATAATACATTACATCATGATATATCATCTATTGATCATAATTGCTAAGGGTAGGCATTCCCATAATCAGCACATAAAACAATTTAATAACATGTACATAATTCAGAAAGTTGTCTACATTGGAATGTTGCCCAGATGAAGACACGCCTACAGATATAGGCCCATGTTTGGATGACAATTTGTATGTAAGGTCACCATACAGATGATGTGTACAATAATCCTGAAATCACAGCCCAGATGGCTGAAACTAGATCCAGGGTCTTCTTATCTCGTTCACTCGATCATTCGAGCACAAGTCTAGCCATGCGAATATATGATTTGTCGTCGAACATGGAAAGACATCGTTTGATTACCAGCTAATAATGAAGGTTATTAACAAATGAGAGATAACCACCATTAATGTCAATAGCCCTCAAGGTACTGTAGTACATTTCGTAAGGCGTGAATAGATGATTTGATGTCGAACGCCAAACAAAATATTTCGGTCAAAATTCTATAAGCGAGGATCTTGTCGATGTTGTAACAAGCTTCATGGTACTGGAATCTGATGTTTCTAAGTGAACTTCCTGGATATTGATTTGTAGTCGACGGGAATTCACCTTATTGCAAAACTGGAGTTACTGATTTCGGAGACAAGGGTATGACCTGATATAGCAATTTTCAGGGATGACGGTCATGAAAATGAAGGTTTAAGAGTATTGCAGTTGGATGAGTTCTTAATCACTAGATGACTTCTCTTGAACATATTGGCGACACTGTGATGAGTTGGCAACATTGACCCAAAACCAAAGTGAATCTATGATGAACCATATGTTTGAATGAACCGTCACGATGATTACCCAACCCAAACAGTCACAGACATGGAGTGAAAGAAGTGTCATGTTCAAGAGCGACTTGCTACCAAAAAGAAACTTTGCTTGCTTTTCCCAAATTTTCCCCAGTCATTTGTCGACCAGTACCTCTTTATTTTTTAACAAGCTTGAGGAGGATAACATTTTCTTGATCTATAATTCAACCCTTTGGGCGAATAAAGAATAAAGTATCGCTATTTAATAATTTAACAAGTCTAGCGATGAATGAAACTCAATTCTGCCATGATTGAAAAGCCTGTCGCTATTTTATGTTTTAATGAGCTTAACGACAGTGACAACCTGGTCCTTTTTCACGTTTATAGAGTTTGAAAAAGAGGACGAAAGAGGACTCCAAAAGTAATTTTTCATAAATTTGTCTCTTAGATCCGAAAAAATTGTAAAATAATATCTGAAAGAACCTCTTTGTTCATGTTTAACCAAGGTATTCCTTTTTCGTAAATAATCTATCTCAGTCCGGAAAAGGGTTAAACTTATACCGAGTAGATGTCAATTCATTTACTTTAACGAGCTCGAAATGACAAGTGCTCGGCAATATTTTCACATTATCGGAGTCTGAAAAGCGCTGAAAGAAGACTCCAGGGGTTCCTTTTTTTTCGTTATCGAAGCTCGAAAAAGAGATAAAAGTGCGCTTCAAATCCTTTTTCATTTTTAACAAAGCTCAAAAAATAAGAAGAAAAAGTATGCTTTGTGGTCAATTCTTTCTTGAAATAAATCTGCACGACTAACCTGTTCGTCAGTTGTATTTCCTGTTCAGAAAAACATCAAATGGATTAAAAATACCTGTTTCATGATAAAAAACATAATAAAACCATAGTCATAGCAATAAATTTAACTTGCAAATAATTAAATGACTATACAAAGTAGTTTCACTATTCATTTTTACCATTCCATAGTTACCATTTGCATTTTGGAGCTCTGAACCTGATTTTTCCCCCGAACTTCAGTCGTTGATTACGATTGTTTCAATGGACAGATTTCATCGCCGTTTGATCCAGGTCAATAGTAAAAAACTCCTCTTTGTTTCAATATTCATTTCATTACCATCCCTTGCAAATTTTTTAGGGTTTTGAGGCCCCTAGGGTAAATTTTGCCCAAAATGAGGGCAACGCACCCATGAATGTCAAAAACTGCATTGCATAGCAGGTACAGTGAAGTGTACCTACATGTGCAACGCACTGTCTCAGCCCAAGGAGTGCGTTGGGCGCAGTTGAAGTTTTTTGTTTTCATATTGTGTCTAAAATTTGCCTAGTTTTTTGCAATGAATGGTATCTAATGGATCTTATGGTTGATTTTCAGGTTTCCATCGGATTATAATGATGATTACATGGAGAGAAAGAGGACATGAAGAAAAAGATATGATTTCCTTGAATGATCCAGGTACTGTAAGAGCTTTAAGAGATTGCGGGTTGCTTAAGTACTTTAAACTGTTGGGAATGAGGCAACAAATAGAACTCCTAGAATTCCTTGTTCGAGAATGGGATCTGGTGATAGAGGCATTTCACATAACAAATCAAGTGTTGTCCATAACATTTGAGGATGTGTATTTTCTCACAGGTTTGTCAAGGAGAGGTTTGCCCATTTCACTCACAAGATTTACCGTTGGAGGAGAAACAATGAGGGATTATGTTATGCAGTATTGCTATCCGGGGTCAGAACCTAGAAAATATGGAAAAATAAGCATCTGTGATGTTAGGTATTTTCCTTTGAGGACCATCCTATTCATGATCGCTAAACTAGCTAGCATCGTTACACTCCATGTAGCGAACAGATCGTATATGCAGTATGCGCTGGAATGTTTAGAGCCAACATTTTTCAACTGGTCTGAAGCCGTTCTATCTCAGATAAAGGAACAATTGAATAAAGCAAAGGGAGGAAGGAAGAAAAATTTCAGTTATGGTTCCATCCTTATCTCTTTTTCTTTGGAACGGATTCCACTAATGCAGCCACAACATGTAACATTGGATATATCCAGTCCTAGAGATCTTCGAATGCAGATATGGGTAGAACTCATGGGTCAGCATGTAGGCCAATCGACCATTGTTTTCTCAACTACATTCTTCGTCTGGTTCCGGCGACAGATTGTCACCATCAATGAATATGCATATGCAGGCGTCGACTTCCGAGGAGATCCAGATCTAGTTTTACCAGAAGGCGCTCAGTGGGGTGCAATAGGTAATATTGATTTGACCATGTTTTTTTATTTTTATAAGGTTTATACAATTTTTTTTGTGTTTTTATTTCTTTCCAAGACTAAACTAAATGTTTTAATGTAATGTAGATATCGGTCGCGTTCAACCAGTAGAGGAACCAGAGCGTGAAGCGGATGCGCCAGCAGAGAGGGCTGTCGGGAGAACCGTCCTTCAGGACCTTGATATGGCTGAGACTCTTGCTGAGCTCCAACAGCACATAAAGGGATTGACCTTCGGGATTCTGGATTTCTGGATCGAAGAGCTTCCCATGCGACTGCGGCGACACATAATTGGGGTTCCTAACCGTTGGATGTGGTTGCTCCGTAGGATTGCTAGATCTATAGCGTGCTATCATGAGCACCGCTAGTTTACTTATGAATTTTTGCATACATTTTGAGGTCAGATGACCAACGTGTCTTGGACACAAATTTTGTAAAAAACCTATAACTATCTATCTATATATTTTTGAAGTTTTTCCTATGTTTAATGCGCAATCATATTCAATGATGTGAATGTTTTCTTTACCTATGTCACAAATTTCTGTCTAAAACTTGATTAGCTAATGAATCAGTTAAAGTGTTCAGATTTCTGGAAATGTGCTAATATTGAATGAAATCAAAATGTCTTTCCAAAATTTGAACTCTTAGGAACAATCTAAGAAGTGTTGGATTTCTAACAGTATAAATACTAGTAAGTTGTAGTACCACAAGTTGTGAGTCTAACCTTATTATTATGCGGTTAATACCAAATGAAATGGCATCAGAGAGAAGTTCAATCAACATGCTATACTCAACAATATTATTCGTCGATCTACCGATACAAATCCCTTGAAAACTCACTAACTCGCCGTTCGGAGCAAAAATGGCCCATGCTGCAGAGGATAGATTCTGTGTACTACAACTAGCACCATCAACATATCCAAAAAATGGTTCCGAAGATTCAAACATCTGCCATAAAATGTAAAGCGGATTACTAACGTCAAGAAAACTCTAAAAAAAAATATTAAGATAGTGAATGCAAATCAACAGCATATAAACAATATAATACAAAAAATTACTACGCTCATGATTAAGCATAGTAACGTTTAAGATACAACCCATTTATAGGTTGTGCCAATGGAATCCCATCATAATCAACTAACTCGTAGGCACCTTTAGCAAGAACTCTTTTGGCAATGTAGGGGCCATGCCATAATGGCTATAATTTCCTTGTACCTATTACATCATCTTCCTAGTCGTAAAGAAGGACCAAATCGCCCTTTGAGTAGATTCGAGGCTAGACATTTTTGTCATATTTCACCTTTATACGTCTCTTATGCGCTTCGTTGTCCAATTGGGCTTCACGACGCGTTTCATCAAGATCGATGAGGTTAAAGAGACACGCTTCTTCTTCTGAGGTGTCAGGTAACAAGTCTATCACTAGTTTTAACGATGATATTTCGCATTGGATTGGTAAGATAGCTTCCAAACCATACACCAATTGAAAAGGAGTAAATCTGGTTGTGTTTCTCACCGAGGTTCGATACACCCACAAGGCGGAGTACAGGATCAAGTGCCAGTTCCTTTTGTGGACTCCTATCATTCGTTGAAGCATTCGTTTAAGAATTTTGCTAATAGCCTCAACTTGTCCATTCAATTGTGGATAATAAGGAGTAGAATTATCATGTGACAATCCTAACTTGGCTGTTAATTCAAACATCATATGGTTGCAAAAATTCTTCCCATGATCCGTAACTATAGCCTGTGGGACCCCAAACCGTGCAATGACGTGATTGAAGAAAAAAAATGCAGTTGTTTGTCCTGTGTTATTGAATGTAGGCATCACTTCGCCCCATTTGGTAAAATAGTCGACCGCGAAAATAATATAACCATGCCCCTCGGACAAAGGAGGGTTATAGGTCATGAAATCGATACCCCATTTCGTAAATGGTCTAGCAGAGACAACAGGATGAATTGGTTCTAGCGGTTTGTGGATTTTACGGTCATAAATCTGGCATGCATGACAACTTCTGACTGTGAGGATACAATCTCGAAAAATAGTAGGCCAAAAGTAACCGGCGCGAAGTATCTTCTGCACGGTAGAATAACCTGATAAATTTCCACCACAAGCCCCAACATAACAATCATTTAACACTTTTTCGGCCTCCTAATGAGTGAGGCACCTCCTTAAAATGCTATCGACACCACAAAGATAAAGTGTATTGCCGACGATCAGATAATCTTTGGCTTGGTATCGAATACGAAGCTGATCAGAGCGAGAGGTATTAGGTCGAAAATTTTGGGTTTGGAGATAAATGATGTAATATCCATACCAGGGATCAGATGATTTGATCAGAAACAGAGACTCGTCTGGAATAGATGGTTCAAACGTAGTTACAGTACTATCACAGGGAAGGTCACAGAGAAGCTCAGCCAAAACTAAAGACTTCTTTGAATTTGATTTGATGAATTCCAAATCAAATTCCTGCAAAATGATGATCCATTTTGAATATTTTCCCCCCAGAAATTGACGTGATAAAATGTAATTCATGGGGTTGCACTCCAAAACTATTGTTGTTTTTCGGAGCAGGATATAATGGCGAAATTTTTGGACAGCTTGAACGACTGCCAAGGCAAGATTTTCCATGTACGAGTACTTAACTTCTGTATCATTGTGATTACGACTCAAATAATAGATCGAATGTTCAATTCCATCTTCTACTTGGACCAAAACCATAGCGATGGTTGTTTCAACCGCGACGATATATAGGAAATAATCATTTTGATAATTTGGAGGATACATTAATGACGCTCGGACAAGATGGTCCTTGACAGCATCAAAAGAAGCTTGTGCAACTTGGTCCCAATGGAAGGGAACCCCCTTTTTCAATAATCAAGTAAATTATTTAGCCATTTTGGCGTAGTTTGGAATGAACCTTCTCAGGAAGTTAGCCTTTCCTTGAAGTTACTATATCTGAAGTAAATTTGATGGTGCAGGAAAATCAAGAATGGTCTGTACCTTCAGCAAGTCTATTCGAATTCCTTCTTTTGAGACTACGAATCTGAGCAATCGACCAGAACCAACACAAAACACACATTTGTGCGGATTGAGGCGTATCTTGTAGTGTCGACATCATAAGAAAATGGCTCTCAAATGCATCGGGTGATCAGTCCATTTTCATGAATGCGTTGGTAAATCATTTGGATATGGTTGGACAATGTGCTTGATGTCATTGAAAGCATAATCTATTGCTCTCTGAAAAAGTTTCCCCAACGTTATTTAAACCAAAAGGAAGTTTCCGATATGCGAATGTGCCCCAGGGACAGATGCATGCTGTCTTATGTTGGTCATCTAGGCGATATTGATTTGATTGTAGCCGGAAAATCCATCCATGAAAGAAAATATTTCACATCCAGCACAATCGTCAATAATCTGGTCGACAAAGGGTGTAGGATAGTTGTCTTTTGGATAAGCATGATTAACATCCCGATAATCAATGCACAGTCTAATGTTTCCTTGTTTTTTCATAACAGGAACGATATTGGAAACCCACTCAGTTAGCGGAACAGGGTAAATGAAACCAGCACACAACAGTTTTTCAACTTCTGTTTTGATGGCAGCGGCTTTCTTTGGATGAACAAGGCGAAGCCGTTGACGCACCGATTTCACATTAGGGTACATATTAATAGTGTGTTCAACTATACTAGTATCTATGCCTAGAACTTCCTCGTAAGACTAAGCGAATACATCACGAAATTCACGAAAAAGAGAGCGATATGAATCAAGTTCTGATGGAGAACAAGATACACCAACATGAATATTTTCTACAATGCCAGGTTTGGTTGAAATATCGATAGAAATAATTTCTTCAATATTTGATAAATTTCGCTCAGATTCAATTGCATTAATTAGAAAAGAATTCAAAAATAAATTTTGAATGGATGGGTGATATAGTTCACTAAGATTTTTTTCTTCATAATTTGGAAGATGGGAACGATGATGATAATCTTCCCATGTTTCTCCTTCTACCATCATAGCTTCCAAAATATTTTCATCTGTCAAAAATTTTGAGGAAAATGGATCAGATGGAGTACCAAAATCTAATGAACGATCAACCCAAACACTCGGCGACGCTGATTTCGTATTTTCCGCCCAAGAGAAATAGATTTATGGCTATTGTAGCTCAATGGGGCTGAGCATTAAAACATCATCCAACGTAGAAATATCAGAATCACCCATACTCTTCCTTAAGCCAGATAGAGTGGAAGAGACTATGTAGCAGGTCTCTATGCTTGCAATTTCTACCGACGTCGCTGGCAACAGTAATGCAAAGGTTCCCATAAGATTGGAATCCTTTAAGAGTCCTACACCGATGTTCTAGATTTCTAGTTGGGGTAAGTGAATATATGAAATGCTTCCAGTTACCTGCAAAGCAAAGGCAAAAAGGATAATTGATTAATGATAGTAATAGTACCTTTATGAGGAAAGGAAACCATTCTAAAATATGTAGAAACAATTGCAGTCATCGCATATACCCATGGTCTTCCGAGTAAAATATTATAGTCAAGGGATCCATCAACAACCTCAACATCAATACTTACTTTTTTGCCCCCTAATACCACAAGGTTTATATGTTCTTCCATCAAAAGCGTTCAACTTCATTGATGATTGCGATAATCATGGCGAGCCAAGTGATTTCCAACAGTTTAGATACATAATGCAGGTAGATGCTCCCTCATCAATAATAGTACGATGAACAAGGTGATTGAGAACATTTACTTGGATGGAGAATGCCAATTCTGCTAGTAGTTGTGGCACATATCCCGTATGATTAAAGATGACAAGATTAGAATCAGTTAGATCAATTCCACCAATGGCTGACAATAAAGCCTACTTCTAGGAGGGACAATTTTGTAATACCTCAAGAGTAGACATAGCTAAAGGGGATTGAGCCAAATCTTCAACTATATTATAATTTTGTGCAGCTCTTGCTCAAGGATTATATGTTGATTTATGAATTACTCCCTTTGGTGGCTTAATCGTCAATTCAGGAATAACAAGAGGTGGTACTGATTCATTAGATGGATTCATTGTCGAGGTAGTATGTTGATCAGTGGCCGGACTACCATAGTCTTTATTCCGCAACTAGGAGCTGGATCCGTAGCAACCAAATTTGTGTAAAGATTTGGAAATGGGTCTATCAACACAACTGATGCATTAGAAGTCTTGATGATTTTTGAAACTTCAGCACAGTGAGGACAATCCCTAAAAAAATGTTCCTCATTATAGATTATGCATAGATAACGAGGTTTCCGTGGTCCTGACGGTTGATCAGATGATCGTTCCTGCGGGTAGAAGTTTGCTTTTTCTTTGATTTCCCCTTTTTCTTACTTCTTGGTTGCTTATCACTTTTACCTTTGTCAAATGAGATGGCATTGATTTCGGAAGTAGGATCAGGATCAGATGCAGTAGTGTTGTGTGTGTTTACAATGCTTACCAAGCTATCTCCAGCATGAGATTCCTTTATTTGAGGAGGAACATTTAAATTAGATTGCTGCGCATTTGGTATTTTCTCATAGAGCGTGCCAGACTGAGTGTAAATGAAGTCTAAATACTGCGCACGAGCGATGACTTGCCCTTCGGTGACGACGCCACCTTTAGCCACATCCTCTGTTATAGATGGTAACAAGGATTTGATGAACCAAGAAGTTGATCAGGAACAAATGTCTTAACCATTCTTCGGTGGCAACGCCACCCATGAATATGATCTGAAATGTGAGTAGCATTACTCTGTTTGAAGTTGGTCAAGAGTTTCGTTCCAGTTTCGTATCTGATCGGTAACTGGAAATGGGTCAAAAAGATAGTAGCCAAGGCAGTGAAATTGTCAAAAGAAGCTCTAGGTAATTCAATGTACCATTTAGCTATCGGACCTGTGAGCGTTCTCTGGAAAAGACGTAATCGAACAGAATCATCATTTAGGGAATTTGATGAACACCATGAATGATAGGTAATAACATGAGTTGATGGGTCTTCTCCAGGGTTTCCATTGAATTTAGGAATTTCAGAGGGTAATTTATGTGGTATCACCGGCCACCAAGGAGCATAATTGATAGTATCATTAGTTAACCAGTTTAAATCTGGTAATTCCAATGTTGCAACAAAAGGAAATTGTCTATTAACTTCAGGTTAAGCATAGCCAAGATAAGATGGAATTGTTTGGGCAACAGGTCTTTGAGCACCAGCATATGGGATTTGATGTTGGTAACCCAGATAGGGGTTGTTTTGCATGGAAAATTCTTGGGAGTTCTGTTGACCAAAACCTGGATACGTTACTTGTCGAAATGAAGTTTGCAGAATTTGTGCCTGTGGCTGCCAAAGGGTCCATCCACCAATATTATAACGAAAATTTGTATAAGTTGGATTCGGTTGATATGTATAACCATATTTTGTTTGTGACATCCCATAAAATGGTGGACCAGGTTCTGAATAAATGATTCCTGATACAGGTTGTTGTAAATTAACCAAAGGATTTTGAGTCTATGGACCCAAAATTTGATGATATTGAGTTGATTAACTCACCTGATAAGGTTGATGTACAAGATTTTGATTCTGTAACAGGGGTATAGATGCATTAACAAGTGGTAATGAAGTGGGTGTAACAGGTTGAATTGGTTGATACGATTGGACAACCGTTTGTGGTTGGATAGGTAGAGTGGGCTGCCATTGAAAAACATTTAAATCAACATTAGTTTGACCAATATGTGACTAAGTACTGTCATATGGGGTAACCAAAGGTTGCCCCCCATCATAAGGAAGATAATAAGACGGAAAATATTGTTCACCGAATGCTGGGAGTCTAGTTGATAAAGGAATTTACCCATAATGACCGGCTTGATATTGCCCTGATGATGGATTTAATGAATCAAGTGGTTCAGTACTAACTATAGGACTACCAGTTAAAACACCAGATGATGACATTGGCAAAGACCATGAACATGAAGGTGCACTAGAGAAAATTCCATATAGTGATTTGTAACCTGCTGGGACTGAAGGGCCACCGTGAAAATATGACTCTGGTGAGGTTGTGAACATCGACGGTGTAGAGAGGGTAGGTGCTAACGTAATTGGAACAACAGACCCAACCAAAGATGTGGGTTCAAACATGGTTGTTTGACCAAATGTATACCCTCGAAAATAGACGAGTGATAGAACGACAATAGGATCAACAAAAGCATATGGCAACTAAGGAAATGACTGGTATAGGTAAAGGTCTCCCCCAAAGTGGTTTTGACTTAAAGGTGTATCAGGTTGAGGGATTTCTTCAATCGTGATTAAACTAGGAGGAAGAACTTCACCAGCAGGCCCAAAATATATTTCAGACGATTTACTGTGTGATATAGGATTTTCAATAGCTACAGAACTTTGTGGGATGACCAAGGTAGTTACAACTTTCGGCTGTTCAGATTCAGGATTCAGAGATTCTGGCAAACAAGAGACAGGATCTAGATCAATGTGTGTTTGAACAACTTCGGGTCCAGGAGATATTGTCTCAGCGATTGATTCAATCGTGACCACGGGTAGTTGTGAAGACTCCGTTTCGACAATAGTAGACGAACCGAGATGTGTGGAAACAAATTTAGCTAACTCTGGATTAAAATATGGTGTTTTTCCAGAGGTACGGATTGTACTTGATTCCGCAGATCGTGATCACCTTTGTCTACCAAAAATAACTTCCGGTGGTAAAGGTGGTTTTAAAGCTAATCTACGCGAACGACGAGAGGTAGGATTGTGTTCTTCCACGATTATTGATTTATTTTATCCAAAAAAAAATAAACAAAAAGAGGGTAATGCTAGGCAAAATGGTTTACCAGGAAACTGTGAACTACATAATACCTCTTGGCGAACCAAGAAGTACGGGCAGGTAATCTCCCCGAATGCTGTGTTCATTGTATCACAATTTCAAGGCAGCCGACTTGGTTCACTATGGATGGATAGCACCTAAAATTTTTCCTCCAAAATATACCCGAAGGTACGTGGAGGCCCAAGTCTGTATTAGCGATGTCTGATGTGAAACCGCACAGTGAGAGCACCCCTTTATACTTATCGTACTGTAACACCGCCCTATATACCTGAGAGTACATGGACGAGCTACGATATACTCATGTACGTGGAGTGAGGTATCACACTCGAAATGTATCGTAGACAAGTTAACGACAGCTGCTATGTTTTACGACGCCAGAACACATCTCTAGCCTAGAACTCTAAATGTTATCGTTAATGTTCCAAAGCGTTGTTAAGTAAATTGAGATTTATTTTATGTTGATCTTTCTTAACAGTTTTCCTTTCAGGTTCACCACGATGATGTATATGAAATTACTAAAATGCAAGATAAGAATGATAAACAAACTTTCACTGTTAGCTTTTTCAATGAAAGACCTAGCTACTAAGGGAAGAGAGAAAATAATTTGAGAGCAAACAAATCAATGAATCTCAAACTAAATGTTGATTTCCTAATGTTCCTTTTGAAAAAAACACACAATCCTACATGCAAATGCAAGTTTTTATTTTCAGTTTCCTTAATGTTATGAATGCAGAAAGAAAACTAGGTGCACTAGATCAATAATCAAAATGCTTTTTACTTTCGAGAAACGAATAATACAAACAACAATTTCTCTTTTGAAGGAAAAATGAGGATTTCAACAACAATTTCTCCTATCAAGGAAATGAAGATTTTATGACAATTTCCTATTTCGAAAGCAAATGATTCTTAATGCGACCATAAAAATTACTTTGAAATCAATTTTTCAATGATAATGAAAAACTTTTTAAAACAACATTGAACAAATTTTCAATCAAAGGAGAAGAAATATATATAGTTACTGGTCAATAGAGCATCAAAATTTTCAGAACAAATCAGCAAACAAAACTGAAGCAAAGCACAAATTCAGATTCAAGGGCATTTGTTTCTTTCAGGAGACAACGCAGTCTCCAAAGGGAGACAGTGCTCTGCAACGCAGGCTGAGAAGGGAGACAGTTCTCTGAAAAGAACTGTGCCCTAACGAAGGGTGTGTTGGGCGCAGTAAACAAATAAAAATTTATTGATTGGCTCACTAAATTTGCAAATTAAGCTCTGAAAATGTCTAATATTTATGTGAAACAGCTACTAGGTGGATTTAGAAAGAAAATCAGTGACTAAAACACCAAAAAACAAGAAAAATAAATCCCCAGTGAAGTCGCCAGTTTGTTGGGCCAGAATTGTAATCTACAGATAAACTATGCTTCCCTAGACTAGTGTCTAGTCTACAACAACAGGTGAAAGACTGCACTACCCTTTTTCCTAATTCATAACATATACATAGAGAGGATTGGATGCTTACTTATTTCAGTCACTTCCAAATGGCTCCTTTCTGTCGCTTCCACTACAGCTTCAATTCAGGAGGTTTCAAATAGTTGAATGCTTCCTACAAGAAAGAACACTGAAACAGTAGAAGATGCAATAATATAAATATCTATTCAATCTAGTTAGCTAAATCAGTTAAGCATAAACTGCATTCATCAACCAAGATTTTCCAACATGGAAAATCAAAGTAAACATAGATGCATGTAGGGAAAAACAAGAAGTACACTTTATTGATGATAGAAGGAGAGGTTACAACCTAGTGACTGATTTGTAGTAGCCTTCCAGCAGAGTTCCCAAGTCTCATCACAGCATAAGTCTCTCTAGCAGCAGCTCCACAAATTAAACTCTCTTTTGAAAATTCTCCAGCATTTCCCTACTCAAATTCTTCCTCTTAAACACTTAGATCTGTGTTCAATTTATAGATGAACTGTAGGTCGTTTTGTAATCAATAACATTCCAAAAATAGGCAAGACATGTTTCCATTCATGTATATGTCAAATGGACACTTGGATCCGAAGCTTCACACATGTGAACCCTTCTAGAAGACACTGGCCAAGTGGAGATTCTGGAACAATGAGAATTTCGCTCCCAATGTGACCAACACACCTTTCAATGTCAGGAAGTGCTTTGCATAGCAGCCTTGAATGGGGCTACCTGCATATGCATCGCACTTAGGCCCCTTAGAGCCTGCATTGGTGAGCTGCCACATGTTTAATAATAAGCTTCAAACCATGGAAAAACCTTGCTTGATGAAAGTCTTGTTTGATTTATGTTGTTTCCTGTCTTAGGGCATATAGAAACTAAGATGATAGGGAATGATAGACCCTTTGATCATTATTCCTGGAGATGATGCCCAGTTAACCAAGTCATTGGGAATGGTGCCCAAATTGACCTATAACAGGGGTGACATGTGTGAAAATTTATGAATCCAAATTACATAAACCCTAGTGCAGTATTCTGATTTACTTCTCCTACTTGTTTGATTTAATTAACAAGTTATTTTTCTAAAATATTCAATAAAACATCAAAGTAAACACTATTGCATCCTACACATAAATATAAATCTATAATTCAATAATAAATCCCACATGACAAAGGACACAATATTTTTTGGACAAATGTCCCCTGAAAAACCCAATGCGGGAAAACTGGTGCAACAGCTCTTAGAAGGTTTTATTATTATGCATAATTTTGAATACATTCAAGGGCACTAGACATGGTTTTCCCCAAAAAATAAAATCTCGGGAGATGTACCTCTATCACTCGGAGACAGAAAATATGGTTGATTCAGCTAAGGCTAAAGAAACCCACAAGTGCTTAATCAGTCATTAGGTCACCCTTCAATGTGGCTGCTTCACACCTTTTAGATCCACTGAAAACGAGCCCTCTATGGCCCATTGGAACCCTAGTGCTACCTCTCTTGGCATTGCATCATCTTTATGACCCTGCATAAGCCTCTGTGCAGCACAAGTTGGACCTACGTCACCATGGCTGAGCCTACGCTACCTCTGTACAACTCTGGTTGAGTATAGGATGCCTCTGTGCTACTCTGGTTGGGCCCACGTCACCCTTGTTGGGTCTCTATGCTGCTCTGGTATGCATCTACCTCTCTGCCAATGTATCCTCATCCTTAGATTTGAAATCCCATTGTCGATCTACCCCTCACTTCATTGCAAGCTCACTCGAAAATTTTCATCAAACCGTGCCCCAGAATTTCAAGTTAGCTCAAGTGTTGCCACTCTCTATGTGTTCTCCAACTGACCCCAAGCCTTCCTTTAATACTTTTCTTGTTGAATATTCAAAGGTTTTGATCTAGTCTCTAAACAAAAGCTAATATTATAAAATAATTGATCCACGTCACTTAGAAAATTCTCACCGACATGTCTAAATTAATTGACTTTAATTATTTAATTTCCCTAAGTTAGACTTAGGGTCTCCATTAAAATAATCAATATTTTGAATAACTTATGTTTCGGGTGGAATTTCTCCAAACAATTTCCAGGTCTTGGAGATCTCATGTGTTATAGCCCCTCTAAAAAGTTTCAAAGCTATAGAACATCTGATGCCACCCAAAATATCAACACTCACTCTTGGTGAGGAATGTGCTCTAGCAACACTTCACTCCAGAAGCGTTACTCTAATCCATGGCATCGGTCCCCTGCGTTGTTGATGCTTGGCCTGTTGCCCTTCATCCATTGTGTTGATGCTTTCTGTACTACTTCCCATGACTCTGCCACAGTCACTGCCACATATATACTACAAATACCTCTCAAATGCTAGATCATGTTGTCCATAGCACTTCCACTGCTAATTGTTGCACTGTAACTCAGTTGCTGAGAAGTAGGCAACTGAAGGACATCACCCAAAGTACTGACAGACAAGTCAGTTTGGCTACATCTCGATACTGAAGCACCCTTTGTTGTTGAACTTCACTGACCCTTTGAAGCTCTGTGTTGCTACTTCTCATCACTATGTAATCACCTACCCTCTACGCTGCTGAAGTCCCAACAGGCTCTGCACTGCTACTTCCACGTTGTTTCTGCCTCTGCACGTCGCCGCTCCAATATTTAGCATCGTCGCTGCCACTAGGCCTCCATAATCCTCTTGACCAACTGACTCCAATCATCCTGATACTATTTTTATGGGCTCACGTAGCTCGTATGTGATCCAAGATTTTGGGCACCTCAAGGATCCTGCCCCTTTCCACAAATTGTAGCTCCATCTAAAGATCTATGTCGCCCACCTCTTCTCTCAAGGTACATGAACACTCATGGCCACATCATCATCAGTGCCATCATCCCCTTTCATTGTTGCAACCTTGGAATCTGAATCTTCCTTGCCCTTCTTCTTTTGAGGACAAGTATTGGCAAAGTGTCCCAATTTGCCACATCTAAAGCACCAGGCCTTTGAGAGGTATTTCTTCTTCTTCCCTTGTTGTTTATGTTTTCCCTTAGATGCAAGGGCCGCATATTCCTTCTCCTCCTTCTTTATCTTGGATCCTCCGTTGTTTCTTCCCATCTTGGTAATTATCTTGATATCCTCTTGACGAAGAGTTTCCCACATGTCCTCCCAATTTGGAAGTTATGCTCTGCCCAGAATACTTTGGACAAAGGTCTCCCAATCATCGTTGACTGTATTCAGGGCGCTCCTCACCATGAGACCCTCCTCAGGAATTTCCCCCATAGCAACTAGTTGACCTTGAATTCCGTATAATCTAAGGAGGAAGGGATCGATTTCCTCTCACTTTTGCATCTAAAATAGTCAAAGTTGATTCTCCATAAGCATCTTCCTTTGGATAGAAGTAACTTGATACAATGTGGTCAAGTTCTTCCACATCTCATTTTCCGTATTCTTCTCAGAAATATGTGGGACCACATGATCCTTCACCCCGTACATAATCAAGTGTATGGCCCTTGCATGTGCTTCCTCATACTTCTTCAATGGATCAACATTGACCAGAATATCCATAGCCTTCTCGACATAATATTTGATGTGATACTCATCCAAGACAGATAGGATCCTGGCCTTCTAGATGATGAAGTTAGATGCACCATCTAACCTGTCATGATCCCTCAATCCATGAGAGGCCATCTCTGCTCAAAAAAATTGAAATAGATGCTTTTATCCTTTCTTCTACTACTTCTCTCAATAAGAGACCGAATCTAGGTTTCTTGGCGATAAAAAACCCTCTACAGAATATTTTCCCTCTAACAAGTGATTTCCCTCTCAAAAATCCTTAACCAAAACTTTAGAATCGACCCTCTCCAATCACTTCATTGATTGGATCTCAGACTTCTTGGCTAGAAAGTCTACTGAGGAAATTTTTCCCCTTACTTTTTCAACCCCACTAGACACTTCTCTGCACCGACAGAAAAAATTCCCCCCCAACAACTTCGAAGGTAAAAAACAACACCTCCAGCCATGGCAACTGTTACAACGTCACCCCCTCTTGGACTGTGTCACCCTCTTGGGCCTACATTAGCCTTTGTGTCAGCTTTGTGTGAGCTAGACAGGCTCTACATCACCCTTCTGAGCCTACTTCAGCCTCTGCGTCAGCTTTGCGTGAGCTAGACATGCTTTGTGTCACCCCTGTTGGGTTTGTGTTGTCCCTCAGGTGTTTCACTACCTCTTTCTAGATTTGGGTTGCTCCAGTCACCTTCCTGCAAAAAAAAAACTTCGTCACTTCGCTAATGGCTTAAAATCCCCTTGATCTGAAATAGCTTTGATACCATGTGAAAATTTCTAAATCTAAATTACATAAACCCTACTGTAGTATTCTGATTTACTTCTCCTACTTGTTTGATTTAATTAACAAGTTATTTTTTGGAAATATCCAGTAAAACATCAATGTAAACACTACTGCAACCTACACATACATACAGATCAAACACTGAAGAATAAATCCCACATGACAAAGGAAACAATATTTTTTGGACAAATGTCCCCGGAAAAAGCCAATGCGGGAAAACCAGTGTAGTACCTCTTAGAGGGTTTTATTATTATGCATAATTATGAATACATTCAAGGGCACCAGACATGGTTGGCCCAAATAGAGAAAATATCGATAGATGTACCTATATCACTCAGAGATAGAAAGTATGGTTGATTCAGCTAAGGCTAAATAACCCCATAGGTGCTTACACATTCACTACATCACCCTTCAGTGTGGCTGCTTCACACCTTCTGGATTTGTTGAAAACGAGCCCTTTCTGGCCCACTGGAACCCTAACGCTGCCTCTCATGGCACTTCGTCAGCCCTACGGACATGTGTAATCCTCTGCGTAGCACAGGTTAGCCATGTGTCACCCTGGCTGAGCCTATGTTGCCTCTACGCTTCTCTGCCTGGGCATATGTCACCCTTGCTGGTTATCTGTGCTTCTCTAGTACAAATATGCCTCTTGCCAATGTATCCTTGACCTTGGATCTGAAATCCCACAGTCGATCTTCCCTTCACTGCACTGCAAGCTCACTCAAAAATTCTCAGCAAACCGCGCCCCAGAATTTCGACTTAGCTCAAGTTTCGCCACTTTGTGTGTGTTCTCCAACTGACCACAAGCCTTCCTTTAATAATTTTCTCGTTGAAAATTCAACGATTGTGATCTGATCTCTAATCAACGACTAATATTAGAAAATACTTTATCCACGTCACTTAGAACATTCTCACCCACACATCAAAATTAATTCACTTTAATTATTTAATTTCCCTAATTTACAATTAGGGTCTCCGTTAAAATAATTAATATTTTGAATAACTTAGGTTTCGGGTGGAATTTCTCCAAACAATTTATGGGTCTTGGAGATTGTGTTCTATCCCCTACATAATTTTTCAGATCTAGAGCACATTTGATGCTACCCAAAATCTCAACATTATGTCCATAATACATCCCTCAAATGGTAGGTTGAAAACGATATAGTAATGGAGCGGAGTGGGGATCAGAGGAATCATACAGACCACATGATATTGTACAAGGGTAGCTATAATGAGGGAAGCCTACACCTGGGTATATAAGTGAAAGAGGGAGAAAATTGTGGTACATGAGTTACCTCGACCTTTTTTTTTCCACCCTTCTTCATATCTATTTTTCCTTTGATTGATTTTTATTCAAAACTACTTGGGGATCCAAGGGATGAGAGTGTGTTGTGTGATATATAGTAGTGGATACCTCCCTTAAGGTGGAGCAGTTCATTGCCCACCAAGGGTTGGGACAATCATTGGTTCCTTAATGATAAAGGGGTCTCATCTAGGGCCCATAGAACCAGGGTGATGGCCACGGATAATGGGTAGATCTCATGTTCGTATTTTTCTCACGTGCTAAATTTGTATTTCCCTACCATCCTTTTCATCTTGTGGTACATTTCTTGTTGAGAGTGGTCAAATTATGCTTTTTCTTTTCTTTCTAGTTGCATCAACCTTTAGGCATCGTTTAAGGCCCAACCCAAGGTGTGGACAAGGGGAGGGGGAGGCTAACCCTATGTGGACCTAGTGGACACATGTGGACCTGGATGGGATAAGAGATGAATGGGGTTGAAATGAGTGGAATGGGAGTGATGTAGGTGGTTTTGGGAATCACGAACACACAAATGAAATCAGGATTTCCCATGTGGTGCCAACCCTAAAGCTAATGGCTAGTAAAGGAGATCCCACTGTATTAGGATACAAGAGTAACCATAAAATTGGATAGTGGAGACAAGAATACAGACCTAACCCACTCTTTCTGTCGAATCCCCCCACCAATCCATGCCCAAAATTTCCCATGAAAAGTAATGAAAATTACTCAATTAGACCAATGAAAATCCATACCTTTGGGGTTGGGAGGCCCACCTTCAAATATAAATTGATGACAAGTGGTAGAGGAACCACATGGTTGGCTCAAGTGGCAGAGACAATGACACATTGAGCTATCGGGTGGTTGCAAGGGGTTGTTGGTTGAGGACCATCTAAGAGAAAAAAATTCTCCTATACACACTAACCACAGGTGGTTGGTAACAAGACCCACTATTTAATTAAAATGAAATAATATAATAATAAGGGTTAGTTGGAATAGACTCCTAACAACACATGAGAAAGCTAAATATACATTAATATAATTTTATTGGAGGTGTGTGGATGTATTGTTTTGTAAAAAGAATGGTTTTTGGAGTGACTTCCATAAATAATAATTGATGGCGTTATCCTCTCTCTATCTTAGTTTTTTGTTCATGGTGAATGTTTTGACATATTTGAAGATTAATGGCTTATTTATTAAGTTTTATAGTTTATTACATTACCCCATTTACCATCCATAGATCTTGGGGTAGTACTCAAACAATTTTCTTTCAAGGCTTAAAAGGCTTCAAGCATAAATTGGTGCTAAGATACATGTCAAAGTATTCCATGTAAAGGAAACAAACACCAAATAATGTAAAAGAAAAATTCCATGAAAATGAGTAAAAACTCCAAAGGAGTAAATTTTTTTGCAAGGTAGAATAGTCATGGGGGGAATTTCCCTAAACATAAACAAAATCCATCTATAAGATTAACACAAGGGCATCCAACCACGATACATTTGAATAGTGGGAATCAAACCAAGATTCTCTCTCTTCTTCATGTTCACTAATGGATAATGAAAAGAAGGCATAAATTTGAATACCAATCTATAAAGAAATCAAGATTTCCCCTTTGCAATTGGATTAAAGTATTTATATATTCCAAATATGCAGATATTAGTGAAGAAAAAAGTGTATAGAGTTTCTTAAAATATGGGGAGGTGTGTGCTGGAACTAATTCCTGGACTAAATGGCCAAAACACAAGCTCATTGGGGTGAAAAAAACCCTAACATGCCTTCCAAGACCTTTGCATATATAGCCCATTTGGAAAAATATCAATATCAATAGTGTGTTACTCAAAATTGGAAAATGCATCTACTTTTACATCATCAAGAGAATTAAAAAGAGTGGAAGTGGACAAGAATGTAGCAATGTCATGCTCGACAAGTGCATCCAAAAGATGAGTACAAAATTTTGGTAATGAGATTTATCCATGTGGATCTAAGGAAAAATGTTCGGATTCCACATCCAAAATGAGTTGTATCAAATTACCAAATTTGTATCGCAAGATTTTAATTATTGTTTCATAAACAAAGATATGTGATAGGAGTTTGTTTTCAACCTTCAGAGCTCAAATTCTCCCCTACAAATTTAACAATTTATGTCAAACGGGAACACACTTTTCAATGTTTAATCTACCATTTTATGCTTGCCTTGCATGAGTGAATACACCTTAGGGAATGATGTCATAAGAAGTGAAATAGTATTTTAGTAAAGTTTCTACGCTAAAACATGGATTTTCTGCAAATGGCATCAAAACTTAAAACTAAATGCACTATTTCGTTGTTCTCAAAAAATAATAAATTTCAAAATAAATGCTCAAAAGGGTATCAATGTAAGCAAGGTAAGCACCTCAAAAGTTTTAAAATCAAGGACAAAGCATGATTTTTCTAGGAAATTGGAATTTTCGTAGTAATGAGATAAAAAAATGCAAAAAAATAAAACCTAAGTGCATAAAGCATGAAAAAATACTAAGAATAAAGAAAACTACCCTTAAAAAAGTCATATCACGAATATATCACCTATTCAAAATCGACAAAATAAAAATCTACAACAAATGGGGTTTATGGATCACTAACATGGCAATGGGTGCACAACACTAATTTAGCTACTTATTATATTGTTCTCTGTGTGATGACTATGCATGGTAGGATGCCTTGTTGACTAAGTCTACACACTAGGCATTATTATTGCTTATGATGTGGCAATGGGTAGCTGACTTGATAGATACAATGATATAGCAATACAGTGGATGGTGTGGTGTCTTGTTGACATGGTAGTACAATTGATGATGTGATAATGCTACATGATAGCACAATCACTGACATGGAAGTACAACATGGAAATTCACTTGATGACATGGTATCATAGTACAATGAAGTTTCCACATGGAAAGGTCAACATATTTTGATGTTGAGTTGGTATTTCTAGGAGAAACCACAATATAATAATGAGATGGCAAGTGCACTCATTGTGTGTTTCATGTTACTAATTCATAGGACCTTGTTGTAGACTAGTGGGATGACAGTGGAAAAGCATTTCAATAAATAATTTAGATATTGAGAGGCAATGGGTATAGAATCGGTGACCATTTTTACAATTATCCTCAATAAGAGGACATCAATCAAATCAAATATTTAACCTTTCTAATCTTAGTATATTTTTATTATTATTTTTAAAGAAAATTTGTTTCAAAATTACTTAATATAAATAACCAACGTATGTTTCTCAAAGAAAATCCTCCATCTCTAGAGAAAATTAAATCCAATTTTGGTGAAACAACAAAACAATATTCATTAATGTGATTGGTCTAGACACATCTATATGGTCAACTCTACTAAGGAGCACAACAATTTGTACACTTTGAATAGCACCCCCAAATCTTCAAGATCAAATCTAGAAGGTACTAAAATTCTATTTCAAATACAGAATAACAAATATGAATTTCTTTTTTGACACAGTTTGGATCTCTCTTTGGATCATTTATCGGAACTCGTCTCAAAAGGCTAATATACCATACGGAAATTTTAACATGGTCATATGAATGAATAAAAAACAAGCTCATAAATGAACACTAAATTTATGTGTTAAACCTTTTTTAGAGAGAAACATTCATGGTACAAAATAAAAATTCAATCACTATTCTTAATAGGTTGAAATTCAATAAAAAACTCTCTCTTGCTCTCCATATATATATATATATATATATATGCTCAACTATCTCAATCACTCTCATGCATTGTGTAGAAAAGGCAAGGGACCTAGTGAACTAGGAGAGAATGCTACATTACCAAAGGTGCTCTAGTTGAGGAACCACTTGAAATGGTGATCATGGCAGAGACTCGTTCAAATTCTCAACTCTCTCATCGCTCTCATTCATTGTCTAGAAAAGGAAAGAGTCATAGTGACCTAGGAGAACATGCTACATATAACAAAGATGATCTAGTTGAGAAGCTACTTGAAATGATGATCATACCAATGACCCATTCAAGATTCTTTTGTTATCATCATGAGTTCAACTAACTTGATTTTAACTTAGGATAAGGATAATGATAATGATTATCAATAATTGTTACAGAAAAATATTGCACTTCTCAAGATAAAGTCTAAGAACTCAAGTGTAAATACCAATGTCCTTAGGAGAAGGGGTAGTGTCACCTCAAAAACCCTCCTCTCACTTCTATCCAACGCTTCTCTAGCTCAAGGGGGGTTCTCCCTAATAGATCTAAGGGATCAAATGACCTAATCAAACCAAGTCAAGCGCACCCTAAGGTTTCAACTTCAATTACCACTAATCAAAAGACCGTACAATTAGGTTTTTAGGTGGAAAATAGGATTGTTATGGTTTTAGGGTGATTTTCAATATTTTAGTTCAGAAGGAATGTCCCCGGACGCACACAACCAAGGAATTACAAAGAGAGTAAAACCCCAACAAAATGGATTAAATTATTTATAAAATAAAAATGGTGACGGAGGATAGAATATTGGTTCCTTAGTATGCCAATGTATTTTGGGGACATACAAGGTCAAGGAACAAAAAAATTGAAGAGATTGGAGTGGATACAAAATTAAAAAAACCTAGGATTAAATTACACATCCTAGGTTTTGGATAAAAAATCTCAATTTCCAAGGATGAACTAAGGGAAGGAACTAAAAGTCTACTTCCTCAAAGGCTTGGAAGAAGGCCTAGTTTAACAAGGATCATGAAACAAATACCAAGATAACATGCTTAATACATTATTCATCCATGCAATAAAAAATAAAACATAGAATTTAACCTACTATATTATCACGCATTTGTCCAAGCTTCACTATAACCATCCATGAAAACATATAGAAATCCACATCAACAAAGTCCCCAAGAAGTTCACTCAACTCGTCCATCAATAACAAGATTATAGAAGAGAGAAAAATACACAAAAATTTCAAACTTGCTAAAGGATTTCTCCCCAAAATCCAACAATGAGAAAATGAGAGGAAGTACATCACTATTTATAGAGGAGGTGCTCAACTTCCCTCACATTAAATTATTGATTTTCTAGACTAAAATCCCCTATTCTAGCATATTAAGGGGCAAAAGGTCCTCTTGTTTCCTTAATTAATCTAAATTACATACTTTTAAGGTCATTCATGCCAAATGTACAAATTTCAAAGGGAGAAAGCCCTCGTCAATGAAAAACTTCCTCAAATGAGGGGCATAAAGGGGACTTTGGTGTGACATCCAGCCTCCAAAGGCCCTTCAAGATCTCTTTTCCCTCCATAAATTCAACAAGTAGCATCTCCATGCATGCTGTTAGTATGAATCTTTTGTCGAAGTGTACGAGAAAAGACCACTTTAGCTATGCATAACTTATAGCCCTAACATCAAATATGGCTGCCAATATCTTCAGATCTGCAGTTAATTGATCAAGACAAATGCTGCAAAAATCCAGATCTATGCATAAAGAGACATTAAGTAGTAAAAATAAGGTTTTTCTCCATACATCCAATAGACAAGACAAGAACAATATTTTTGAAAGAATTTTTGTATTAAGGGCACCTGGGAGGAAAACAAGAAGGTGTTTCCAATTCTCCTCAATGGGATGTGTTCTTGGAAGTCCTCAGCACTTCAGATCTAGTATTTCTCTCTCTTGTTGGTGTAGAAAACCCAGACAAAGATAGAACTCAAAGGGAGCTCACACAGCAAATAATGGAAAATTTGACAATGATAATGGCTCAAAGTCAGACCAAGAGTATAGATCTAGAGTGATATAATAGGCAACAAAAGGTGAAGAATGGTAGGAAAAACCCTCCTATTTATAACAAAATATTGGGTCATTCTAGATCTTGGTGCATGATTAAAATAACATTAACCAAATCTATATCCACCTTTTATGGAATATTTTATTATATTTGTTGGAGGGAAAAAGTATTTGACTTGGGTCAAATCCCTTTATTTGTGAATAATAAATAAATAAATGATTTATTTATCATTTTAAGGAAGTGGTTGAAAGATAATCAAATAAATAATGATTTATTTAATTATTTATGGGTGATTTAGTCATATTTAACAAGGAATCAAATAATTATTCCTAGAAAATAATAAGATAAATAAAGATTTATCTAATTAATTTCTTTGTTTTGGGTTAAACATGACCATGAATAATAATTAAATTATTGTTTAATTAATTATTCCTTGAGTAAAATCAAACAAATATAGGTTTGTTTAATATTTCCTTTTGGGGTTTCCTGTTTAGACCATAAACAACCTAATAAATGTGTTTTATTAAGTTATTTTACATAGTGAAAGAAATTTTACTTAGGGTAAAATTGGTCTTACATGGTGTACTTGGGTCCATCTAATGATAATAGGTTAGATGACCAAAAAATGGTGTAGCACATGCAAATGGACCTTCAAGGCACCAAAGTTCCAAAAGTGAAATAAAAGCTCCCAAAATCAGAAAAGGACTCTTAAGGGTTGATTTCTTCCACTAACAAGCCATTAACACCCCAAAACCTCCACATGTGGATGTGTGGGAAAATATGAATATTCATCTATCCAAAATGATGCACGTATTCCTCAAATCCATATCAACAACCTAAGCTTGAGATATTATTCATGGATTATCAAGCATGCCACATAAGAATCCCCATGTTTTGGGGCTTAATAGTGTCCTAAATGTTATGATAAACAACAATTCCAAAGGATCACCACTTTGAAACAACCCTTGAATTGTATTGACAAAGGTATGCTCCTAGTCATATTTAACAAACCAGTCTCACAAAAAAAACACCTTAAAGAACCTACAAGTTGGCCACACCCTTCATCTACAATTTGGCCCTAAACTAATCCAATTATATGAGAATTGAACCTGTATACATATATCATCCTTGACCAATTTCAGAGAAAACTATTTTGAATTAAGAGTGCATCCTACCTCAAGTTAGTCTTGCACCCCGGCCTGCTCATGTGTTAAAGTAACATATCTCCTTCAAAGGGACAAGCTGTGTACATCGCAACTTGTTGTGCATACACCAAATTTGAGCCAAATATTAATCATCCATTGATAGGACTGAGGTGTGTTTTTGGAATTTGTGTACATATTTTCTATTTAAAGGGGGGTCAAGGACATTCTTGTGAAACTTGTTACTTGCCCATATCTTGATCTATGATCGGTATGCAATTGAAGTACATATCCAAATTAAATAGAATGTGGTTTTCCTCCTCAAGTTTACAATCATTTTTTTATGGTTGAAGGTGCACCCATATGTGGCAAAATATTTCAAGAATTCCTACCTCTTTTCAAGTGATGTATCAATGGTCCCTTTGGTAATAAGACAGTGAGAATTCACTCTCTTGATTTAGGAACAATAACTTCCATTGCATTATGGCCGAGAATTTGAAAATAAATATGAACCATTTGGGGACTCCCAGCTGCACCCATATGTGGAAAAATATTTCAAGAATTCCTACCTCTTTTCAAGTGATGTATCAATGGTCCCTTTGGTAATAAGACAGTGAGAATTCACTCTCTTGATTTAGGAACAATAACTTCCATTGCATTATGGCCAAGAATTTGAAAATAAATATGAACCATTTGGGGACTCCCAGCTTGAGACACTATTTAACCTTCCCATCTCCTAGTTAAGCCTTGATTATCATCTTCGAGTACCCAACCATTGGATAACATTTAATAACACAACCTGGGTGAGCACGTCATCCAAACAATAACTTGCACTAGCAAGTAAGCACACATTACCATAGTACCTTAGACCAAGTTGATATTTGGTAAAATCCCATAATATATAATTTTATAACATTCCACATGCATGAGAAATAATAAAAAACATGGCATCCACTTGGAATTTTAAATCAAAGTATAAATAAACTTTTCAAATGCATAATCCCCTCATGTACACTACAATTGATGTGTTCTTTGGACCATTAAAAATCTCTTGATGAGCACAACAATGAATGATAACTTTGCAAAGTTACAAACTCAAAAATGGTCATTTAATACCTAGAACATGATCCAGACATTTCAAGACACCAAATCAAGATCAACCCCTAATATGGGCCCAACAAGGCCATGACATTGATTTTCTACACCAATAAGTACCAGAATGGATAACAAATTATATATTGGTCCATTTCAAAAATATCTCACAACTTATCATGTTTCCAATTATCCCATCTTTACAAGACTAAAATAATGTGTCATCATAATATATGGACTCTCTATTGGGGTGATTAATGCCATATTTTTTCTTATAATGTACCCATTAATCATTATTCAACACACTTGACATCTTCTTGGTCTCATGTCTCTTAAACTAGCCTAACTAATCCAATTAAAAAATACACCATATATTATAAACTTTGACATCCTAAACCTCAATCATCTTCTCTGTATAAAGGAACGAGCATAGCATTAATATACTAACCTTAGGAAATTTCTCCCATAAGAGTTGTAAATAGTTAGAGACACATAAAATTCATTTCCCATCAAAAATGCCTCTGTTGATGTTATCTTATTGAAAAAATATTCCCTTCTCTATTAATGAATCTCTTCCTTTATTCAAATTATATGAATTGGATCATTATATTTTTTGTCATCCATCTCGATGTTTTCATAATGGAAAAGATGGAGGAATCAACTCATGGGACCTTTTTTATTGGCGAGACCTAATTTGGAAAAATGGGGTTGGAGACTTTCTAGAAGTATTTTGAGGCATCAGTCGATGTATTTTGGGGGTGAAAATTTTCCACTTTAGCACAAAAAAAAAAAATTCCCTTCTACGCACAGATACCTTTCCAACTGCGCAATAATCGTGTCAATCAAAGTATGTATGTGAAAGTTATTCCACTCAGAAGTTGACCTTCCTATTTTCACCACCATAATTCAAGAAAAAATCACGGCAGCCCTCATTATTCATGAAAAATGGGCTAGACATGTGATTATGATGAAGAAGCATCTAGAAAAGTCTAAATTGTAATTCTAGATAAGAGTTGAGGTAGTCAAACCTAACCACTAGTATGTTATCGATTTATGTTAAAACCAAACCACTAGGAGGAAAAGGGATTCCATTATTTCAAGTGCACTTGCCTCATAGCTTAGAAAAAATATCCATGAGGGATAGTAGATAAAGCACACACAGAGGATTTGTGTACTGTTATGCAAGCAACTCACAAAATAGAAGAAAAAGAAAATAGATCAAAGAATTATAAATCATCCTATTCGAGGGGGAAACCTCCTTTACATTAAATAAATGAACAATTATTGGATGATTCAAATGACAAAACCTCCTTTCTATATCAGGAGTCTGGGTCACAATATAATCATAGCCGACATAACAATAATAATGTAAGGGCACAATAATAACATTATGGGGACTACATGGGTACAACAATAATGATAATGGGGATACACTAACAATAACAATAAGGGGATACACTAGTCTTATAGGGACCTAACATGCCCTTCTCCTAAAAAAAAAAAAATTCCCTCAACACTTGAGTAGTTATGGATGCTTCTGTATGCAATTTTCATCCTCCCATGAGGAATATTCAATGGGTAAGTTCTTCCACTTGATGAGATACTCTGAAATTGATCGATTTCGTAGCTGTCGAGTTCTTGTGTCCATGACTACTTCTAGTTCCAATATAATTTTTCCTTCCTTGTCAAGTTCTAGAAATACAGTTTGAACTAGGATTTTGTCACCTATAACCTTGTTTAAGCATGAAACATGGAAATCTGAGTGCACTCGGGAAGATGCCGGAAGCTCCAATTTGTATGCCATAGTACCAATATTTTGCAACACCTTGTAAGGACCATAATACTTTGGTGATAATTTATTATCCTTCTTAGATTGCTTGAGGGACATTTGTTTGTATGGTTGTAGCCGTAAAAATACCCATTCGCCTACATCAAAACTTATTTCGTTGCGATGTTGATCTTCCTATTGTTTCATTCGCTAAAGTGAGGTCATCCTTTAAGAGTTGGAAAATTTTTTGTTGATGCTCGATGTGATATTCCACTGCTTGAACCTTAGAATTTTCTCTTAAATGTGATGTGATAGACGGTGGATGATATCCATAAAGTGTCATAAATGTGTTCATTTTTGCTACAATATGGAAGGAAGTGTTATACTACCATTCATCCAGAGATAACCACTTGACCAATTATTTTTTTTTATCAGATACAAATCAACGAATATATCCTTCCAAAAATTTGTTCACTATCTCATTTTTCCCATTAGATTGAGGATGATAAGATGAGGTATGAGCTAATTGAGTACCCAAACTAGAAAATAATTATTTCCAAAAATTTCCAGTGAAAATGAGATCTTTGTCACTTACAATAATCTTTGGGTTTCCATGTAGATTTTGAATTGTTTCCATAAATGCAATAGCAACTATAATGGATTTAAATGGATGCGATAATGCACAAAAGTGTGCATACTTGGTAAGTCTATCAACTACCACCATGATGACACTATTTCCTTCGGACTTGGGTAAACTTGTGATAAAATCCATTGAAACCTCCTCCCAACGTTGACTTGGAATGGATAAAGGGTGTAATAGACTCGGGGTCTTAGTTTTCTCAACTTTATTTTGTTGTCAAACCAAACATTCCGTAAAAAACTTTTGAATATAAAATTTAAGGCCATCCCCAAAAAATTCCTTCCTAATCCTATGGTATTTTTTTTTAAATCTTAATTTCCCTCCTAAGTGAGATTTGTGCAATTCCAAAAGAATATTTTGTTTGGGTTGGGATTTATTACAAAGATATAAGCGATCTTTCTACCATAAGGAATAGTTTTTCCAGCTAAATGTATCAGATTTATTGGGATCTTGTTGCAACTTTTGAATGAGTGCCCACACTTCTTCTTCATTCTTCCATTCATCCCTTTCTTCGATTATCCAATCTAGTTGGATAATAGAAATGGCGCAAATAAATGCTTCCACATCCTCATCCTTTCTTGAGAGTGCATCTGCAACAATATTTTTCTTATCTTTTTTGTAGATGATTTAAAATTCATAACCCAACATCTTTGTGACCCATTTTTGTTGCTCTTCTGAAGATAATATTTTTTCTAAAAATCATTTAAGACTATCATGATCCATTTTTACTATGAAGTTTCTTCCCATAAGGTAAGGTATCCATTGCTTAAGTGCATGTAGTATTTCCAACATTTCCTTCTAATAAATAGGTTTTTGTAAATACTTTCCTTTGATTGGATGGCTTTCAAAAGCAATGTGTCTTCCTTCTTTCATTAAAAAACACCAATTCCATTTCCTAAGGCATCACATTCTACAATAAAGGTTTTTGTGAAGTCTGGCGTAGTTAACACTGATGCTTGGCACATTCTCTCTTTAATTTGTTCAAATACCTTAGTTGCTTATGGAGTCCAAGAAAATGCATCTTTCTTCAGTAAGGTTGTTAGAGGTGTTTTTATTCTCCCATAATTCTTAACAAACATGTGATAATACCCTGTCAACCCGAGAAGTCGTCGCAGATGCTTTATGGTTGTGGGGTTTTTTTATTCTTTAATGCCTTTAATTTTTTTAGGGTCTACCTTAACAACCTCATGAGATACAATATGACCCAGATATTCCACCTCCTATACTCCAAAGAAACATTTGGAGGTTTTTGCATATAATTGTTTCTCCTCCAATAGTTTGAGCACATTGTCAACATGTTGAACATGATCTTTCCAAGACTTGTTGTAGATAAGTATATCATCAAAAAATACTAACACAAATTTCTAAGAAAGGGTTTGAAAATGGAATTCATCAAACCTTGAAATGTAGAAGGTGCATCGGTAATTCCAAAAGGCATGACCAAAAATTCATAATGACCCTCATGAGTTCTAAATGTTGTTTTTGGAATTTCTTCAGTCTTCATTCTTATTTGATGATATCCTGAACGAAGATCCAACTTGGTGAAGTAAAATGATCCATGTAATTCATCCAATAATTCATCAATGATGGGAATGAGAAATTTATATTTAATATTGAGTTTTTTGGTCTCCCTATAATTTAGACACATGTGCCATGATCCATCCTTCTTGTGCAACAATACTACTGGAGTAGAGAAAGAACTTTGACTAGGTTGAATTATATTGGCCTCTATCATTTTTGCAACCATACGTTCAATCTCACTCTTTTGGGCATAAGGATATCTATAAGGCATGATGTTTGGAGGAACACTTCTTGGAATCAAATGAATAGCATTATCATGATCACGAATAGGTGGGAGGCCTTTGGGCGTCTCAAACACCTTGGAATTATTTTCCAGGGATTTTTGGAGATTTGGAGAAATATATGATTTTGATGTTTGAACCTATAGTGAGCATAATTGTGTAATTACACCTCATTGTTCCTTCTTCAAAAGCTTTGTCATGACATTAGTTTATTATTTTTCCTATTTTCCCTGTGATACCTCGTAATTCAACTTGTTTTCCTTCCCAAAAACAATTCAAGAAAATTTCTTGAAAATTAAAAGCTACAGTCCCCAAAGATTGTAACCATTGGACTCCTAGTACAACATTAGCACCACCCATTGGAATAGAAAGCATTGGACAATTCAATAAATATTCCCCCATGGTTAGCTTGATATTATGCCACCTTCTTGAGAAATTTATACTTCCTCCATTTTCAACCATCACTTGACACTCTGGCACTGGATATAGGAAGAAATACAATTCTTTGGCTATCTTACAATGAATAAAATTATGGGTACTTCCTGAATAAATCAACACTATTACCTTTTTTCCTTGATATATCCTTCTACTTTGAGAGTTTGAGGAGTGGTAATTCCTGACAATGCATTACAAGATATGGTTGGATTCATTTCTTCCTTCTCTTGGGTTGGTTCCTGGTGTATATCCTTATATTTTGATGTTTCTTGTTAATTTTGTTCCTCCTGTTCACAATATATGTAAAATAATTTCTTCTCAATGCACTTATGACCTTTATTGTATTTCCTCCAATTTTTGTGGTGTCAACCATGTAGGTTTTGGAAGGCTAGGAGCAGCAACATTTCTATTTTTATAGTTGTGATTGGTACACTTCCTTGTTGCCATAATTTTGATTTCAACTTTTCTTGCCACCCTGAATGCCTTCTCCAATGAATCAAGTTCCCAAACCCAAACCTCATGTTGGATGTTATCCTTTAAAGTCCCTACGAAGACATCAATAATATGCTCCAATGGAATATTTGATACCCTAATATTCAATTTTTGGAAGTCCTCAATGTGCTCTTCCATTGAACCGTTTTGTTTGAGATTTATCAATTGGCTAAAGAAGGTGTTTATCTTTGTATCCTCGCAATGTGTTATCATTTCCTTCGTAAAAATTGATCAAGTGACAAGTGGTTTACAAGAAACATCCATCGATATTGTTACCACAAAAACCAACAAGAGACCTAAAAGGGGTTCCTAATAGGGAAACTGCTAGGTTAAGGGCAACAATGGAGACTTATCCCACTGTCACCACAACTAAGGCTCATTGCACTTTACTGATTTTCACTGATGGGAAGATTCGTGATGTTTTTTGGAAGCCACTTATGAAATATATTCCAATGAATAGGTGTGAAGTGACCCCAGAAATCCTTTCCTCGGATAGTATAAAAAGTGAGATAAAGAGTGAGACTTGCTTTCCTTTTAAGCAAGGAAATTGATCTTCTAGGGGAAGGGGGTGAGGATTGGAGGGTGAGGATGAAGTAATTACAACATGTAGAGGTAATTTTTGATCCCTATAATACTATAATAACTTGGATTCCCAAATATTCCTTGATGAATAATATTCGACAAAACATCGGACCACACGGGACCAAGTGGACCCAGCCCAGGTTGAGGGATGGAATATAGCAACCAATGATGCTCCTATCCTGGACAAGATGAGAGGAAAGGATCAAACAATAATTTTTACTTCAAAACATAAAATTGATCCTGCTAGATGCTAGCCTTGGGAAACACAAGATAAAACCTAGTCCTAGATCTAGGGCTGAGGTATAGGGAGATTCCATCTCCAAAATTTTCACAAATTCAAAGGAGAGTGATGGGAATAACCAATGCAGTTCCCTATAAGAGATCAAAGTTTTTCTATGGCTATATTCCCGGGAATTTGATGCCCTAGGTAACCTAATGGGGCTAGACCTGGGGAAAATGGGGAAAATGTGAAACATAGGGGAAATTGACCACCCTTTTTTGAGGGGCCAGTGATTAATTCACTTTGGGATATGGATTAAAGGATAATAATGAATAATAAGTAGGTTTCTTGTTCAAGGATTACCAAAAACTCAGTTTCATCCAATGTTAAGGGAAAGATAAGGAAAGTTACCTTCAGGAATTTATACTTCATACAAATGGTGCAATTTTATCGAGATAAAATGATCTCTATGACATTTAATTCATATAATAATGGCCCATACATATATTAATCTAAATAGATACATAATTACACATTTCAATCATGCAACACCTAGCCCTAATTATAGCAAAATATAGTAGTATGCAACAACAAGAAAAATAGAATCAAATTTACACTCGCAATGTTAGAGAATATATCCAACCAGCATCACATTTGCACATAAGAAGCTCCAAAATATAAATAGCCCAAATCCATACATCAAATTTCATCCATCATCTAAAAATTTCCACTAAGAAAAAATTGTGAAGTTCTCTTAAGAGAGAGAGATCCCAATTCAAGTGATGATAAAAATTAATCCAAATAACATCAATTTATACCCATTTTAGGAGTTATAATTATCCTATGGGCCTACAGTAGCCCCTAATAATAAATTAATGTGCAAATAAAACCACTTTTGGTGACAGTCCCACCAAACTAGCACACAAAATGGAATAATAAAACTCTCTCGGGATCAAATAATAAAATTTGCTTGTCGTGGGGCCCTCCAAAGGCCTAATAATATCTAGAAGTTCCATAATGATGAATAAACTCCTCAAAATATGATGGACAAGGGGGTGGTCCCTTGTTCTCCAAGTAGTAGACATGTGGTGCTCCCAATGGTTGTGGGGGCACATAAATGACCCCACGGGTCTCCATATGAATCGAAGATGCATGTAGATCCTATGTAGGGGCTTGAGTGATGGAATTAATGCTTCCATGACATAGTACAAGTATTGGGGCACCTTCCAAGAGTGTGGGGATCCTCTAGGACCTGCTAGGCATAGTTTACCAAGCACACCATCATCGTCCCAAAAGTGGATCGCTAGTAGTCTCTCAACATCAATGGGGATCCGTGGAGTATTTTCTGATGTTGTGGAGGGCCATGGCCTTTTACGCACACCCTATATGTTTCAATGAAGCCCTCTAACTTTTAGGACCCAAATGGGGAGACAAAACACAAATGGAAACCACTTTCAATCATGTATGAGATCCAATGTGTCCTCTAGCCTTCCAATACAACAAATCATTAGAGTAATCGTGTAAAATAGCTTACAAACCATGGATAAGAAAGTGGGCACTTCACAATGTAGTTCCCTTCTGTAGTGGGATTTGGAATGTGCTAGTTTTTCCAAGCTCCAAAGGGGGTTATCCAAGTACCTTATTAGGTGATTTCGACCCTTAAAGGGGATAGTATGTCCAAGGTATGTCCATCCAATGGAGGTGGAAAATGATAAATAAGTGAAATTAAGTAGGGAATGAGAGGAGAAATATTGGGCCACATATTGGGGCATAGGGCAATCTAGATAAGGGATACCCACACCTGGGTATATAATGTGTAGAAGGGAGAATTTGTGGTACATGAGATGCCCCGACCTTGATTTTTCCACCCTACTTTATATGTCTTTTGTCTTTTATGAGTTTTATTTAATTAAGTGCTCACAACTCAAAGAATAAGAGCATGATGTGTAAGATACCCCCTTTAGGTAGGGTGGTTTATTGCTCTCAGGGGTTGACACAATCATGGGTTCTTGAATGATAAAGGAGGATCGTCTAGGGCGTATAGAACCAAGGTGATGACCATGGGTATGGGGTAGAGATCATGTATTGGTTTTTCCCCACATGATAATTATTTTTGTTCCGACCATATTTTTCATTTTTTGGTACAATTTCTTGTTAGATGTGGTCAATTATGCCTTTTCTTTTTCTTTTAGCTACTTCAACCTCTAGGGCATCATTCCAGGCCTGACCCAAGTTGGGGGTAAGGGGATAGGGAGGTTGACCCTATGTGGACCCAGGTGGGAGAAATGATCAATGGGGGTATAGTGAGTGGAAAGGGAATAATATATGTGGATAAAGGAGTGGGACCACGCACCCAAAGGTGGTATTTCCAAATTATTACCACCCTAGAACCAAGTGGTTAATAAAGGAGATACCACGAGACTAAGATCCAAGGGCAACATCTAAAATAGATCAAGGGTACAGGAGAAAAATCTAAGCCCACTCTTTCCACCAAATCCCCCCATCAATCCATACCCAGAAATATCCATGATAAGTAAACCCAATCCTCAATTACCAAATGACAATACATGCCTTTAGATTCGGGAGGCCCACCTTTAAACATACGATCAATACAGATGGGTGATGGACCACATGGCTAGCTCAAGTGGCAGAGAAATGGCACAACGATCTAGTTGAAGGCTGTAAGGGGTTGTTGGCTTTTAGCTGAAGTCCATCATGGAGAAAAAATTTCTCCTAGGGATATCACCCATGATGTGGTGGGTAACTATTACCATACAAACTTATTGGGCTCTAAATATAAATTTGCAATGTGTACCTTGCGTGAGTGTTGCACATCATGGAGATCAAAATATTGATCCATTTGTAGTATCCATGTTATCAGATCCTTGCCATCAAACTTCCTCATATTTATATTTGTAATGTGTTGGTTCTTAAACCCAACATTGGAGTTTATAAAATCACAATTCATATTCATTTTGTCCTCACCATTATTTTCATGGATTACATTGTCACCACGAGGAATCCTTTCTTGTAACAACTTTGTCAAACCTTCCATGTATGATTCCAAACCATCCATGTCAGTGTTTAATACATCCTTCAAATATTCCATTTTTGCTTCTATTACATCCATCTTAGCTTCCATATCATCTATCTTAGCTTCCATTTCATTTTTTGTTACTCTTTGCCAAAGTGAAATTTGTTGCACTTGGTCTCATAATTTTGATATATCATGTTACAATTATTCCTCTTCATGTTTCACAGTCGAGATTTCTGAGGGCTTAATGAGTGTGAAATTATTTTTTGGAGGCATTTTAAAACCCAATACTATTATCTATGCTTAAATATTCCCTTGGAATCACTTCAAACTGATTTTTCAAACAAAAGTTACACAATTAAAAAAAAAAAATACACACATTTTTCTTTCTTTTGAGGAGCTCGGTATTGAACCTGGTCTATCTCTGTGATTTTAGATCCCTAATATTTGTATTTTAATCCTATAGTAGTCCTCAGAGTCTTATTTCCAATGCCATGGGTCATGCCTAATTTGGATTCTTCAAGATAAAGTTATGCCTGATCTCCCACAATAACCTGATTATAGACTAGTTCAGTAAAGTGAACTTGCACGGAGTGCCACATGTCAATATTTCGACCTTCGACCTTGTAATTGCTACACGAAAAACTAAATTACGTTTGATTTCAACCACTTTTTACAGAAATTAGATATGATGCCTGAAACGAAGTTATGACAATTTTTCCTAGGTCACCTGTTTGAGACTAAATTTTGGAGCCTACAAAAACCCTAACTTCCTCAGATCATATCTCCGAAAATATATCGAAAAAAGATCTAAAATCATTACATGAGGTTCATCAGTATTTCAACTTCAAGTGGTTTCAATTTCAACTTTTGAAGCTTCGTATAAAAAAAGTTATAGAGAAAATTCCAAGAAGGTCGTTTTGCACCAACGAAACCCTAAAATCCAAAGCTCTGATTCCAAATGTTATGCAACCAGCTCACAAAATAGAATAAAATATAGATCAAAAACTTATAGATCATATTATTCAAGGGGGGAAACTCTTTTACATTACCTAAATGAACAATTCTTGGATGATTCAAATGACAAAACCTCATTTCTGAATATAGGAGTCTAAGAGGTCACAATATAATCAAAGCCGACATAACAATAATAACGTAAGGGCACAATAATAACAGTAATTTTATATTTTCTACATAATTTTAATTCACATGCATATTTTATTAACAGTAATCTACAAATATATATATAGAGAGAGATATAAAACTGTAATAGTGTAGATTTGGAGTTTTAAGTATAATTTCATCAGAGTTATTGTGACGAATTGTCCAGTAGAATATCCATGGAAATTTATGGATCATATTGGTATCAAAGCATGTTTCTTTGGGTATATTGTGGAAATTTGCAGGGGATCTATATCAACTGGCTCAAAATTCGTAAAACCCTAATCATGGCCTTCGAAACTGTGAATAACCCCCGTAATCCTGCAGAGGAGAGGTTTTCACAGTTGGAACAACAATTTGTAGATATAACTCATAATGAAAATCTCCTCATTATGGCCTTGAGTAATAATCTTAGGATATTTGGAGAATATGGGGGTTCTAAGCCAAAGGAAAAATCAGAAGAGGGATCAGGAGATTTGGAAGAAAGATAGAACCAGTCGAAGAAAGGACCCAAGAAAGATCAACTAAGTTCGAGTGTCGTGAATCAATCACGACCCTTGTTTGAAATGGAAGTGAAGGTCAATATCAAGAAATACCATGACTATATTGATTCTTTAAAGCTAAATCACTAGTTGCAGCAACTAGAATTGTATTTCAGTGTCCATCAAATTGAGAAAGAACAAAATATTTCATTGGTGCAGCTGAAATTAGAGGTTCATGCCCTGACTTGGTGGGAAAGCCACACAAAGACCATGAGGTTAGAGGAAGAGCCTCCAATTACTAAGTGGGAAGACTTTAAAACCCTCATTAAGTCATATTTTTACCCTATTGTGTATGTATATGACCAGTGGATCCAGTGGCACTAATTCAAGCAAAATTTGGGGCTAAGTGTGAAGGAGTAAACCACATAATTTATAAATATGGCCATAATGTTGGGTATCTCCCCAAAAAACCCAGATGTACAAAAATATCTAGGGGTCTACACCGCCATCTATGAGAGAAACTGATGTTTTTCAAGCTCATATCGGTGGACAAGGCTTGTGTATAGACACGGTACCTGGAAAACACGGGCCTAAAAAAAGGGATATCAACTGAATCGAAGTAGAAGGAGCAACAGAATACTTCTAAGGGGGTAAGAAGAAGAGGAAATGGAGAAAATATAAAAACAAGGTAGCCACAACACATCAGTGTAAATATCACAGCAACCATTGCAACATTGATGACCATATAGAGGAAAACTTCTAGAAGTTGCATCCAGTGCTTAACCCGAAGAACAAAAATAAAGACAATAAGAAGAAGAATCTGCCATTAATTAAAGTAACCAAGTTGAAAGTAGCTCAGACGTGGATGATAAGATCTTCGATATATCAGTGCATAAGGAGGTGAATATGAGTAGCCTTCGGCAACAAGAAGAGAAATAAATGACCAAACTCCTCCATATAAAGAGACAGGTCAAGAATACAAAGATTGATGTTATGTTTGAATCGGGATCACGGGAAAATCTCATTGTAGCACAGTTGGTCAAGAAGTTGGGGTTGGAATTTCTTGATCATCCAAGCCCATATACATTATGGTGGGTAAATAAGGATGCGGATTTGAAGGTATCAAAACAGTGAAAAATTATATTTTCCATCAATTTTAATTGTATTGTTGAAGTATAACTAGATGTGGTTCCCCTGGATGTATGCAACATCGTATTTGGGAGTCCCTACATGTACATGCAAGATGCAATATTCATGAGGAGATCCAACCAGTTTGGCTCGTCAAGAACAAAAAATCATTCACCAACAACGTGCACAAAGGAAAGTCAAAAAATTCACCGATATGTGCCAACCAAGCCAAGAAATTAGTCAGTTCCAATAAGAAGTATGTTTTATTGTTTTTAAGAGAAAATCAGTCTACATAATATTCTATAAGAGGAAAGAAATCCCTTGAGGCGTGTACTAAGAAACAGAAACAACAACTAGAAGATTTGCTACAAGCATACAGGGATGTGTTCTAGGAGCCTAAAGGGTCACCACCTAAGAGGGAATTAGAGCACAAGATCCAACTATTTCCAAACTCCCCATTACCAAACATAGAGTTTTTTTTCTAGGGAAAAATTCATAATTTTCAGTTATGAAATAAAATTACATGTTGTACCAACAGCATAAGACACTATGCAAAATCGAGATCATACTTACCGTCATAAAATTCAGTAAGATCAATGGAATAAAACTTATAAACAATACAGTGCATGTCAAATAAATATCGACATATAATAAATAGTAACAACGAAAATTAATAAAAACCACCCAAAATCCAACAACCTAATTAGATTGTCGCATAACCATCTGCATCCTCTATGAAATTCCTGTGGAAGTACTAGTACAACTCTTATCCATCATGTTTGATTACTAACCATTGGCCCCAATTTAACTATGTGGCTTTTATGGAAAGTTGTTCAACCATCTGGCTCCTTTCCCTATAAATATGAGTAATAGTAATGGAGTCAAAATGTGATTTAAGAGCCATAACCTCGTCCAGTAGTCCTCTAAGTGTGTGCAAGTGACATCGAGCCTCATTGTTGAAACAATTAATTACAATCTTGGTGTTATAGGTCAATTTGGGCATCATTCCCAATGACCTAGTTAACTGGGCATCATCTCTAGGACCAATGTATAGGGTCTATCATCCCCTAACATTTCAGTTGCTACATTCCCTAAGACAAAGAACAAGACAAATCAATCCAAGACTTTCATCTGCAAAGGTTTCCAAAATTTGAAGTTTATAATATATCATATGAGAGCTCACCAATGTTGCCTGTAAAGGGACTAACTGCGTTGCATATGCAGGTAGACCTATGCAAGGCTGCTCTGCAAAGCACTTCCTGGCATCTATGGGTGTGTTGGTCACATTGGGAGTGAAATTCTCATTGTTCTGAAATCTCCACTTGGCCAGTTCCTTCTAGAAGAGTTCACATGTGTCAAACTTCGAATCCATGTGTCCATTTGAAATCTGCAAGGTTGGGAACATGTCTTGCCTATTATTGGAAATTCATTGATTGTAAAACTACCTCAACTCCTCTATAAATTGAGCATAGATCTTAGTGTTTGAGAAGGAAGAAATTGTGTAGAGAAATGCTGGTGGATTTTTCATTGAGGAGATTGATTTCAGTAACAGATTGTTGGAGATATCTGCATTGTGATGAGGTTGGGGTGTTGTTGGAGATGGTGACACTAAATCAATCATCGGGTTGTAACCTCCCCTTCTATCATTAATAAATAATACAACTTAATTTTCCCTATATGCATTTGGATTGGCTTTGATTTTCCATATTGCAAGATCTTATTTGATTTATATGGTTTATGCTTTACTGATTTAGAAAACTAACTTGAATAGAAATTTGTATTATTGCTATCTTCTGTTGTTTAGTGTTCATTCTTGCAGGAAATATTTTTCACAACCAGCTGGAATTTGAAGCTACAACGGAAGCGACAAAAGGAAAAGTAGTCTATGTGTTTGTTCTATGTGTTTGTTCTTAGTTAGGAAAAGTAGTCGTATATTCTTTAATCTGTTTTTCTAGATTATCACTTGTCTAGGGAAGCGTGTTTTATCCGTAATTCACAATTCTGCACTAACAAATTGGCAACTCTCCTGGGGAGATTAGTCTTTATCCTAGGTGTTTTAGCCTCTTTTTTTCTTTGTTTATTCACCCAGTAGTTGTTACTCACAAATATTAGGCTTTTTAAGATCCAAAATTGCAAAAGAAGTGTGTTAAACATCTGTGTTTTTCCTTTGACACTACGCCCAACGCACTCTTGGACAGGACACAGTGCTTTGCATAGCAATGTCTCTCTTTCAGGCCTGTGTTGCAAAGCACTGTCTCTCTTTAGAGACTGTGTTGCCTCCTGAAATCATCCAAATTCCCTTGAATTTGTCTTTGCAGTTTGTTTCATTTTGTTTGCTGTTGTGTTTTAGAAAGCCTGAGCCTCATATTGACCAGTGAATTCATCTACCTCTTCCTTATTTGAAAGAAAATTTGTTCAATGTTTGTTTAAAGCATTTTTTTTTATCATTGGCAAGTTAATTTCAAAGTATTTTTATTGTCGCATTAGATCCATTTTCTTTTGAAAAATGAAATTGTCATAAATTCTTTGTTTCCTGAGAGGAGAGATTGTCGTTTCATTCCTCATTTTTCCTTCAAACGAGAAATTGTTGTTTGTATTCCTCATTTCTCAAAAGTAAAAGGCATTTGTTTTTATTGATTTAGTGCACTTAGTTTCTTTTCTGCATTCATAGCATTAAAGGAACTGAAAAGACAAATATGCATTTGCATGTAGTGGTTTGTGTGTTTTGCAAAAGGAACAATTAGAAAAACTTCATTTAGTTTGGGTTCTTTGATTTGTTTGCTCTTTCCCTCTAGTAGCTAGGATTTTCATTGAAAAACTAAAAGTGAAATATTGCTTATCATTCTAAGTTTCATTTTAGGAATTTTCCAATACATCATCACGGTGAACCTTTGAAAGGAAAATTGTTAAGCAAGATCAACGTAAAATTAATCTCAATTTACCTAACAAAGCATTGGAACCATAACGATAACATTTAGTAGGCTAGAGACGTGTTCCGGCATCGTAAAACATCGCAGTTGTCGTTAACTTGTCTGCGATACATTCCAAGTGTGATACCTCACTCAACATACGTAAGTATATCGTAGCTCATCCACATACTTTCAGGTATATCAGGCGGTGTTACAGTATGAAAATTATAAAGGGGTGCTCTCACTGTGCAGTTTTGCATCAAAAAGCGCTAATACAGACTTGGGCCTCCACGTACCTTTGGGTATATTTGGGAGGACAAATTTTAGGTGTTATCCATCCATATTGAACTGAGTCGTCCACCTTGTAAAGTGTGATACACCGAACACAGCGTTCGGGGAGATTGCATGCCCGTACTTCTTGGTTCGCTAGGAGGTATTCTGTTGTTCACAGTTTCTTGGTAAACCCTTTTTCCTAGCATAACCCTTTTATTTTGTGTTTTTTTTTTTGGTTAAAATAAATCAATAATCGTGGAAGAACAAAATCCTTTCCCCCGTCGTTCGCGTAGACTAGTGTTAAAATCACCTTTACCACCAGAATTTACTCCTGGTAGGCGAAGGCGATCACGATCCACCCAATAAAGTACAATTTGTACCTCTAGTGAAACATCATTTTCCCATAAACTAGAGTTAGCTCAAGTTGTTTCTACACATCTCGGTTTGTATACAGTTGTCGAAACAAAGTCTTCACAGCTACCCATGGTCACAATCCATCCAATTAGTGAGACCATACCTCCTGGACCCAGCGTTGTTCAACCATAAATTGATCCATATCATATCTCTTCTTTGCCAGAACATCTGAATTCTAAATTCGAACAACCGGAAGTTGTTCCTACCTTGTTCATCCCACAAATTTCTGTAGCTATTGACTCTCCCATATCACACAGTCAACCACCTGAAATATACTTTGGGCCTGACGGTGAAATACTTCCCCTTGGTTTAATTGTGATTGAAGAAATCCCACAAGACGAGACACCTTTAACTCCAACCCATTTTGGGGAGGACCTTTACCTATACGAATATTTTCCTCAATCGAAACCATCTACTTTTGTTGATCTTTTTCCTTTTCAAACTCTTTTCGATTCAAAAGGGTATACATTTGTTCAAGTAACCATGCCTGAATCAACATCTTCAGGTGGGCCATCTATTCCAATTACGCCAACTCCTGCCCTCGCTACCCCATCGATGTTCACAACTTCACCAGAGTCATATTTTCATGGTGTCCCTTTAGTCCCATCAAGTTACAAATCATTATCTGGCATTTTCTCTGGTGCATCTTCAAACCCATGGACTTTACCAATGTCATCATTTGGTATTTTAGCTGGTAATCCTATAGTGAGTACTGAACGACTTGATTCATTATACACATCTTCAGGGCAATATCAAGTCGGTCCTTCTGGGTTTAATCCTTCAAGTACCATATAAACTGGACTCCCAGCATTTGGAGAGAAATATTTTCCATCTTATTATCCTCCTCATGCTGGGGGGGAAACCTTTGGTCACCCAATATGACAGTACTTCGTCACTTTTTGGTCAATCTAATGTCGAAATGAATGTTTGTCAATGGCAACCCACTCTACCTATCCAACCACAAATGGTTGTACACTCGTATCAACCAGTTCAACCTGTTACACCCACATCATTTCCACTTGTCAATACATCTTTACCACTGTTACAGAATCAAAATGTTGTATAACCTTATCAAATGTTGGGTCCACCGACTCCAAATCCTTCGGTTAATTTACAACAACCTGTATCTGGAATCATTTATTCACAAGTTGGTTTACCATTTTATGGGATGTCACAACCACAACCTGGTTATACCTATCAACCGAATTTAAGTTATCATAATTTGGGTTATAACATTGGTGGACAAACCCCTTGGCAGCCTCAAGTGCAAATTCCTCAAACTTCATTTCAACAAGTATCATATCCAGATTTTGGTCAACAGAATCCTCAAGCGTTTTCTTTTCAAAACAACCCCTATCTGGGTTACCAGTAGATTCCTATCTGGGTTACCAGCAGCAGATTCCTTATGCTAGTGCTCAAAGGCCTATTGCTCAAGAAATTTTATCTTACCCTGGCTATGCTCAACCTTACCTTAATAGACAGTTTCCCTTTGTTGCAACTTTAGAGTTACCAGATTTAAATCGGCTAACTAATTATCCAATTAACTATGCTCCTTGGCGGTCGATGATACCTCATAAATTAACCTTGGATATTCCTAAGTTCAATGGAAACCCTGGAGAAGATCCATCGACTCATGTTATGACTTATCATTTATGGTGTTTATCAAACTCCCTGAATGATGATTTTGTTCGACTACGTCTTTTCCAGCACACACTCACTAGTCCAACTGCACAATAAGGATGGTTCTTTTATTGTGTCAACCTCATTAAAAAATTAAACAGGTTATGAGGATGGTTCTTTTTACTGTGTCAACCTCTTTAAAAAATGAAATAGAGTCATGAGGATAGTTACTTTTTCTTATGTCAACCTCGTTAAAAAATGAAACAAGTACCTTTGAGGATAGTTTTTTTTTCTTGTGTCAACCTTGTTAAAATGAAACAAGTTCCTATGAGGATAGTTATTTTACTGTGTCAACCTCGTTAAAAAATGAAACAGGTCATGAGAATTGTTCTTTTCTAGTGTCAAGCTCGTTAAAAAATGAAACAAATCCTCCCCTATAATGAACCTTCATTCCATCCAACTATTGGTAACCAGTAATCTACTTAGGTGAATGAAATTAAGCTTGGGGGGCATCTTCTCTTCCAGGGGGCATTTGAAATGTGCTCTTACTGGGGGCATTCAAAACATTCTTACTTATTTCACCCAATCAACTGCTAAAGTTCGAGGGTAAAAACAGGTTCAGAGCTCCAAAATGCAAATGGTAACTATTGAATGGTAAAAATGAATAGTAAAACTCTTTTTATTTAGTCATTTAATTGTTTTCAATGAATATTTATTGCTATGACTATGGTTTTATTATATTTTTATCATAAAATAGGTATTCTTAATCCATTTGATGTTTTTATGAACAGGTTTTACAACTGATGAACAGATTAGTTTTGCAAATTTATTTCAAGAATGATTTGACCACAAAGCATACTTTTTCTCCTTATTTTTCGAGCTTTGTTAAAAATGAAAAATGATTTGAAGCGCACTTTTATCTCTTTTTCGAGCTTCGATAACAATGAAAAAGGAATTTCTGGAGTCTTATTTCAGCTCTTTTCAGACTCCGATAGTGTGAAAAGATTGACGAGCACTTGTCTTTTCGAGCTCGTAAAAGTAAATGAATTAATATCTACTCAATATAATTTTAACCCTTTTCCGGACTGAGATAGATTATTTATGAAAAAGGAATATCTTGGTCGAACATGACTAAAGAGGTTCTCTCAGATATTATTTTACACTTTTTCGGATCTGAGTGATAACTTTACGAAAAAGTACTTACGGATTTTTCTTTTTTCCTCTTTTTAAAACTCTCTAAATATGAAAAAGGACTAGGCTATCACTGTTTTTAAGCTCGTTAAAACATAAAATAGCGATGGGCTTGTCGGTCATGGCAAGAGTCAAGTTTCATTCATTGCTAGGCTCGTTAAATTATTAAATAGCTATACTTTATTCGCCCGAAGGGTTGAATTATAGATCAATCAAATGTTATCCTCCTCAAGCTTGTTAAAAAATGAAGAGGTACTAGTCAAAAATTGATGGGGGAAAATTTGGGAAAAGTGAGAAAAATTCTTTATGGTAGCAAGTCGCTCTTGAACATGAAACTTCCTTCAATCCATGTCCTTGACTATTTGGGTTGGGTAATCATCTTGACGGTTCATTCATACATATGGTTCATCATACCTTCACTTCAGTTTTGGGTCAATGCTACCAACTTACCTCAGTGTCATCAATATGTTCAAGATAACTCATCCAGTGAATAACTCATCCTTCTAAAATACTCATAAACCTTTATTCTCATGACCTTCATCCCTGAAAATTGCTATATCAAGTCATACCCTTGTCTCCGAAATCAGTAACTCCCATTTCGCAATAAGGTGGCTTCCTGTCGATGACAAATCATTATCCAGGTAGTTCATTTAGAAACATCAGATTCCAGTACCATGAGGCTTGTTACATCATCGAAAAGATCCTCGCTTCTTGACTGTTGACCAAAAGATTTTGTTTGGCGTGCGAAATCCAATCATCTATTCACACCTTACGAAATGTACTGAAGTACCTTGAGAGCCATTGACATCAATGGTGGTTCTCTCGCATTTGTTAACAGCTCACATCATTGGCTGGTAATCAAACGAAGTATTTCCATGTTCGACGACAAATCATATATTCGCATGGCTAGACTTGTACCTGAATGATCGAGTGAACGAGATAAGAATACCCTAGATCTAGTTTCAGCCATCTGGGCTGCGATTTCAGGATTTTTGTACACATCATCTATACGGTGACCTTACATGCATATCGTCATTCAAACATGGGCCTATATCTGTAGGCATGTCTGCGTTGGGAAACATTCCAATGTCGATGACTTTATGAATTATGTACATGTTATTAGATTGTTTATGTGTTGAACATAGGAATGCCTACCCTTACCAATTATGATCAAGAGGATATATCATGATATAATTTATTGTAATATTGATGCAGGTCGCTAATCCGCTTCATCTCCAGCCCATCACAGTGTAAAGCATATCAATCAAAATGTTGTTATTATTATTCTGACTTCATGCTTTAGGGGGAAATTGTTATAGGTCAATTTAGGCATCATTCCCAATGACCTGGTTAACTGGGAATCATCTCCAGGACCAATGTATAGGGTCTATCATCCCCTAATATTTCAGTTGCTACATGCCCTAGGACAAAGAACAATACAAATCAATCAAAGACTTTCATCTGCAAAGGTTTCCAAAGTTTGAAGTTTATAATATATCATATGAGATCTCACCAACGCTGCCTCTAAAGGGACTAAGTGTGTTTCATATGCAGGTAGCCCTATGCAAAGCTGATCTGCAAAGCACTTCCCGACATCTATGAGTGTGTTGGTCACATTGGGAGCAAAATTCTCATTGTTCCGGAATCTCCACTTAGCCAATGCCTTCTAGAAGATTTCACATGTGTCAAACTTCAAATCCATGTGTCCATTTGACATCTACAGGATTGGGAAAATGTATTTCCTATTATTGGAAAGTCATTTATTGTAAAAATACCTTAACTTCTCTATAAATTGAGCACAGATCTTAGTTTTTGAGAAGGAATAAATTGCGTACAGAAATGCTGGTGGATTTTTCATTGAGGAGATTGATTTGTGTAACAGATTGTTGGAGATATCTGCATTGTGATGAGGTTGGGATGATGCTAGAGATGGTGACACTAAATCATTCATTGGGTTGTAACCTCCCCTTATATCATTAATAAAGAATACAAATTACTTTTCCCTATATGCATCTGTATTGGCTTTGATTTTCCATATTGCAAGATCCTAGATGATGTATACGGTTTATGTTTTACTGATTTAGAAAACTAACCTGAATATACATTTGTATTATTGCTATCTTCTGTTGTTTAGTGTTCATTCTTACAGGAAATATTTTTCACAGCCGACTGGAATTTGAAGCTACAACGGAAGCAATAGAAGGAATCATCTGGAAGCGCTTGGATTCCAAGTAAGCCTTTAATCCATTCTATGTGTATGTTCTTAGTTAGGAAAATTAGTCATATATTCTTTAATATGTTGTTCTATATTAGCACATGTCTAGGGAAGCGTGTTTTATTCATAATTCAAAATTCTGCAATAACACTTGGAATACCCAAAAATCTGAATCCTGGTCCAACTCTTCTCAAGGGAAAAGATAAGTAGGAGCCCAAAGTTGTTGAGTTCATAATAGTTGTTTGTCCCTGGCCCTAGAACCATTTTGATTTTATAGGGATGAGAGTCTAAAAGGAAGAGAGAGCCCCCCACCCCCCCCCCCCCACCACAACCAGCAATGTTAGAAGCCCCATAAAAATAGGTCCATAGGCATGTTTTATCAATAGGTTTAGGTGCGAGCACTCTGATGTGAGTGTTGGGGTCGTCCGCAGGGAGTGAGAGGAAAAGAGCAGTAATTGAGGTGCAAATGTGGGGCCATTCAATCACTGGGTCTTGAAAAATACATTGGTTATGAGCCAACCAGATGCCCCAAGATACCAAAAGGGGGAGGTTCTTGTATTTCATGCTTGCTGCGGAATTCAACGAGTTCTTCCATGCCTCAGTGAAAATGATGCCATGACAATTGAGTGTGATTCCCATTGCAGTAGTGGTCAGTTTCCAAATCAATATGGTGGCTGGAAATGAGAGAAAACGATGATCAATATCCTCATTATGTAGTTTTCATAGGCAGCATCTGGAAGGTCCATGTATGGAGCATCTGGAAATATTGTCATCTATTAAGGCACAGTTACTAAGGATGCACCACATCAATAATATGTCCTTTGGAGGAGCCTTCAGGTTCCATATATGCCTCCACCACCATCAACTATCTTGAGGTTCAAGCACCGCGATAAGAGACACATACCCCTCTTTTGGTGAGTAGATGCCTCAAGGTGATAATTATAATAAAATTTCATCATCCTGCTCTGTTAATCTAATGTTAGTAGCATAGAGCGCCCTGAGATATCTATTCCACTCAGCCTACCAGATATCTGGAAGACCCATATCTTAAGAATATTTCCAAGCCTGAGCGAGCCAAGTGGTATTGGCTTTGTTTGCAATTTGAGATATGGTGTGAATCCCTGAATCCATTAGGAGTTTTCTTATAGCCAAGGGTATTTGAACCTCTTGTCCACTTCCTGACCAAGTATCCATGCCAATTTGAAACTTAGCGCCCAATATGATGTGCCAAGCAAGTCCTCTTTTGATGATATGGATGGATCTGATAATGGCGGGCCAGACTATAGAGGACCCAGTTCTATTCCTAATGGTACCCCTAATCCAATAAAGGGTGGTCAAAGGGGAAATGTATTTGTAATAAGTGACCTCTTGCCACATGCTACTAGCATTTAGTAAATTCCACCCCATATTAGTAGCCAGAGCTGTGGCGAAGTTATTTAAATCCTTTAGACCCCATCCACCCTAGCTTTTGGGCTTGGAAATAATGTTCCAAGCAACCCAAGAAAAAGTATTTCCATCCTACTTCCCCCTCCAAATGAACCTTTTGCAAATTTTCTAGATTCTAGCAGTCACACCCTTGAGAACAGGGAAAATTTTAAGGATGGAAATTTATCTTAAAGTTTAGCAACCTTGGCGAATATCACTTGTCCCTAATATCCAAATTTCAAAATGTTTGACGATAATTTTGTAAAAAATTTTATATTTCTGATTATTTTGTATTATACAATATACAATATTGGCGATTTTTAAGGTAAAATAATTTATACTATAAAATTTTGGCGATTTAATTTTAGAAAAATGGAAATTGGCGAATCCTTTTTTTGGAAAAAGGATGGAATATTAGCCCACCTGTGAACATTAGCCCCTAAATTTTCCCTACTTGGGAATCTAGGCCAGTGCCATCCAATGGATAGGAATTGCCTCCAAAATCGATTTGATAAACACTAATCACCCTTCTCTAGATAGCCACCTCTGCTGCCATATATTAACCCTTCTATCAACTTTAGTGATTAGCTAGTTCCAATCAGTTATTCTGTAATCATTTGGATTGAGGCTAAAGCCCAGGTATTTGATGACATCCTCAATATCCCTAAAACCAAAATGAAATTGAAGAAGGGCATGTATGATTTCCTAAAGGATGCATTTATCCAAGATAATAGTATACTTGTTGTGTTTGGGATTCATACCAGTAGCCTTGCAGAAGGCAGACAATATCCTCTTGAAGCTATTGGTGTCTTGGATGGTACCATCAAGACAAATAAGTACATCATCTTCAAATAATAAGTGGGTCAAATGGATAAGATCAGAGATTTTGACACCTGTTATTGACGCGTCAACCTTGGAAGTTGCCAAAATCTTGGTCAACCCTTCCATGATTAGCAGGAATATTAAGGGAGATAATGGGCATCCTTGACGAAGCCCTCTACCTGCATGAAAAAATTAGAAGTTGCACCATTGATGAGAATGTTGAAAGATGCATCAGTGATATAGCCCATGATCCAATTAGTGAATGAGAGAGGGAAACCAGTATGGAGAAGAATGAGTTGAATGAAGGTGCATCATGTACAGTCATAATCTTTGGCAAGGTCAATTTTTAGGATGGTGTTTTTAATAATTTTGAGCTTGATTTAGTGCAGGGATTCTTGAGCCTACCAATAGCTTCATGAGTTTGCCTTCGGTGGAGGAAGGCAAATTGTTCTTTGGAGATTGTTGAGATAATATGGGCTTGATACGATTGGCAATAATTTTGGTGATGATCTTGTAAATACAGTTGCATAAGGATATGGGCTTGCAGTCATTGAAAGTCAAAGGTTTATAAATTTTATGGATGAAGACGATGAAGGTGGCATTGAATCCATCATACATCGAGCCAGTAGTTATGCACTCCTCAATGACTTATAGGAGGTCCCTTACAATGTACTCAAATAAGGTGAGATAGAATTCAATAGGCCAACCATCTGGACCAAGGCTCTTGTCCTTCTTAAACCCTTTTAGTACCGCTTCAACTTCCCTGAATGTTACAACCACATTAAGGTTTTCAATACCATACACCTCCACATACCTCTGCATGGTCCTGGAAATCTCTATCACTTCTGATATGTTGGCCACCCGGGGATCCCTATAAATGTGAGAGAAGTGTCTTAAGCTCATGTTTGCAAGCTGGGCATGATTTTTGGCCACCCTTCCAGCTTTATCCTTCAATTCCAAAATAGCATTGACACTCTTCCTACCCTTCGCACATTGTTGGAAGAAATGGTGTGTTGTCATCTCCTACTTTGAGCCAAATGGCCCTGCTTTTGAGTCTCCATGTTTCCTCCTGTTGCCTTAACAATTTAGCTTTATCCAATTCTAGTTGAATCAGATGGTTCTTGGCCTCAGTGGATTGAAACCCTAGGCAATCAACTCCATCATGCCTTCGATTTCTATCTCAATCTTCTTCAATGCTTCTTCATCATGTCTTCTTTTCTCTCTAGCCCATTTTATATTTTTGTCTTTGATCCTGGACAGGTTGTTAGAAAACACACAGGTTGGCTCAGAGTCTGGAAACTGATCACAATGGGTCTACGAGCTCTTGACTAGGAGATGGAAGGAAGGGTTTTCTAGCAAAATAGAATTAAACTTGAAGGTAGAGTTTGTTCTATTCTTTTCCCCAAGGATTTCAAAGTATATGTGGGAGTAATCTGATAATCCTCTCGAGCTCGCCCATTTCCTACCCTTTTCAATCATGTCTGCCAACTTGGACTTGATGAGAAAGGGTCTAGTCTGCACGCAAGGGTCACCTCCCCAATCCTTCTATTGCGCCAAGTTGGGACTTTTTTTTTCATTTCTAAGTCTGACAGATCTGATTCATTGACCAACTATTCAAAGTAATCCAACAAAGGGTCCAGAAGTGCTATAGGTCCCCAAGATTCTTCTATGCCAATGCAAAAATTGAAATCTCCATCGATGATTATATTATCCTCTTTCATGAATTCTGTGGCCATAATATTGTCCCAATAGGTCGCTCGATTGTGACAAGTTCCATAAACATTTATGAATCAAATGGGCATTTCAAATCTAGATGTTGAAATGTCTGCACCAAGAACCCCTTCCTTCCCCCACCATATTTCCACTTTGATGGTTCTGTTGTTGAACCCATTGCAAAACCTATGGATCACTGTTGTGGAGGTAAATCCCCTTTGCGAACAGAGGCAATCCCACTAGCCCTAGAGTGGGTATAGCAACAATCGACACACGCAAAGTTATTGGTTTCTAGTTACAAAAGATAGAATCGCAATAGATCGCTTACCGTGATTCCTTCGCTGTTGTTGTTGAAGAACAAGTGGCGCTTCCGTTCCTAGCTGGACAGGTCACTATCCGCTAGCTTGTTGCATCCAGATACCTGTACACGTGTAGAGAAGAGAGACAACATGTAACGTAATATTTTACACTTTATAACTATCGATCAGTCAGATAGGAACGAATGAAATTGAATTATATAATGGACAAAAACAATCATGGAACCAATAGCAGAGTCATGTATATTAAGATACGTGAGAACAATTACAACCGGTGCTCTGACGTCGTGATCTTCCTTCGACAGGGTTCCAGCGGGACATGTCTCACAAAGCTTGTCAGGGATTTGACAGAACTCTCTCTCTCATAGGGTTCTCCTTAGCTCTGCTCTTGATTGTCACTCAGCTATAATTTCCTTCCCAAAATTTCAGCTAGCTAGAAAATGGAGAGGGTAGGCTTTTATAGAGGGAGAAGGAGAGGTTAGGCTCCCTATAATAATGGGGGGGAATCCTATCTCTTAGGAAGGTTCCATGAGAGGTGGAAAACCACTTCCTAATCAGGGAGATTCGAAGGAAAACAACCCAACCTCATTTTAATGATCCATTCTGAAGTTGTTAGAATCAAACTTCCGCCTTCTATTGTTAAAAAAAATTCCTTAATAGGCTTGGAATGGGCACAACACACGGACAGAGCGCCAGCTAGTGCGCCCAATAGTGTAAATTTTCCCCATTGGCGCGAGGGATGAACTAGCTACCCGCTCCAATGCCAAAACATGGGTTTTTATTGTTTTTCAGAGGAAATGTTCTTCAGGAGAATTTGTGTCCCTATGCAGAAGGATGTCATCAAGGTGTTTTTAGCACATTTTACTTTTCACAGGTCACGAGAATAGTCCTCCAATGTATGGGACGAGGGATTGTAGGGACGGTGACAAAATGTTGTGTAACAATAGCCCATGCACATCCAATGTCTTAAAACTCTAGTTTGGGAGTAGGCAGGATAGAATTTTGTGAATATTCTCTCCATCCCCCAAGGTTTATTGTAGAAAAATTACATCCACTTTTTCTAACGCCATCAGCCTCCTAAAAGAAATTTTTTTGTCAAGTCTCGTTAGGGCCTTTGTAATTAAAAGAGAGGAAAATCATGGATAACCCATGTTAGGGGTGTCCTTTTATCTAAGAAACCTATCAATAGATGATTGTTTCCCTGACGCCACCTCCAAACCAGCACGGAGGATCACTTTTGAGAGTGAGGAAGGTCTACCCTTAGATCCTCACCTAGTCCAAAAGAAGGGGGGTTGAGGCTTTAGCCAAAGATATAAGGTTATAACTGTGACAGGAGTTGTTTCCCGAGTGCTCAATACGAATGGGGTGCTTGAGACACCCGCAAGGATAAGGGGATCTAGACGAGAAGTCGAAGGGGGGGCAGTTGCAACAGGGTAAACAATAAGATCGAGATTATGATTTAATAAATCGACACTTGAATCAGTATGAGATAATACAGGTGAAAAAATTCAATCAAAATCAAAATTAAAGGGATAAGGAGATGAGGTAGGAGTACCTAGGATCGGTCTGGATTCTGCATCAAGATGATGAATGGCCCGAGCCGAAGGTGCTTGAGATATTTATTTTTGCGTCGCCTTCCAGGGTGGATGTAGTGATCCAGGAATCGACAAGGGCACCTCCTATGAAGAGCTTGGGTCACTGATATCTTGTGTTTGAGTTCCTGCATGCACCACTACTTTATTAGGTTCTGAATTGGCCGAGATGATAAAGGGAATTCCTTGTATAAATTCCCAACTTCATGGCACCGATGACATCTAAAAGGCACCCCCTCATAGTCCAAGATTTGGCATCTCGATATATGCCTGAAATGCAGGTTGTAACTCTACACCAATCCTTCGCGGGTATCCAGATGCACTAGTATTCTTTCCACTGAAATATTTTTGGTCTCTAGATAGGACCTGTCATGGTCCAGATAGATTCCCAAATCTTCTCTGATGAACCAAAGCGCTTCCTCTATTCATAATTGTAGAAGAATTCCAGGAAGACGCACCCATATGGAGCCTGCCCCCATATTTTCCTTATCATGGTCGAACAGAGGGGTCCATCTTTTGAGCATAACTGGGGTCATTTCTATGTGCCAGTATTTGGTGAGCACCCAATTTTCCATCTCTAGATGAGGAAATATGAGCGCAAAACACCCTCTATTTATCATGAGAAACCCAGGGAGTTGCTCCAAAAATTTTCCCCAAATTTCTAAAGTCCAAATCTTAAGTCTATTTGTGTTGTATTTCATACCTCTTACTCGACCAACAAGGACCGTTTGTGAGGTTTCTTCCAGCCTATCTGTTCTAATGCCTTCACTGAAGACCAAGGTCCTACGCTGCTTCCAACTCTTTGTGAACTTGTGCTTCTTCTTATCGGTCTTATGAGATGGATTATATCAAATGTGGCCCTATCCCTCTGGTTGTGTGTCATTTGAGTCAGACGTCCTGATATTTTCTGTTGGTGGTATCATCTCCGTGATGCCCTCGAAACAGCCTGACACAACCACAACTGGAGGGCTCCTCGGAATATCAATTGGGGTGTTGTTTTCATTCACAGGGTTAATTCACAGGTGCTCAAAACAAAAATATCCATCGAGGGCATCAGAAGTAACCCTCGTACCCATAAATACCTGACCCAGCACATCTGGTGTAGGTTGTTCCTGTTTCTCCGATAACCTAAGAACCGATGGAGAGGGTATGTAAAAATAGGGCGAAGCTAGTGCCTCCGTGGTGGGTTCAACATAATCTGCCGCTAATGCTCGATAAGAAAGCCTACTATGTTGTTGATATTTAGATGACTCACCAAGCTCCATGTCCATGCTTCGATGGTCCACCTGTTCCTTGGCTCCTAGGTCAACAATCATAGGCAGTCCATATGTCTACTGATGTGTGAAACCTGTCCAGATCTGCGACGGTTCCAGAGTGTCGGATGAGTATTCTAACTCAAACTCCTCCATAACAGCGTTCAAGGTTGAGCATTTTTGTTTCCGAAATTAATCCCTGAGGTCATCGTGATAATCCTTGTATGTTCTGAGGAAAACTCCCAATGTCTGTGATCTGATAATGACCTGGGTTACTTAGCTCTATTTTGGAGATTGACTGTAGGGGCATTTACTGGATATGTCACCCTTAAAGAAAGGATGAGATCCAGAGGCTACCTGGCCCTCTACAAACTCTGTCTATAGAACTTTATAGCAATTAACACTCAGGTTATTAAAATGAGGAATTTTAACCAAGATCGTTTCTAGTCCTTGTACAACATGTGATTGGCAGTATTACTAAACAGTTATTAGGTGCATTAACTGTTTAGGCATGAAATAATCTATGTATGTTTAGATTGAATAATTTCACATCAATCACACAAATCATACCATAAGACAAAGAGGTTTGTGATGGAGTTCATCCCACCTGGACTACGTCTCTGGGTCCGCCTCAGAATTGTGTTTCTGTTGTATTCTTTAAGCCGAGAGAAATATGCTACAAGGATTCATCAGTTTCACTACTGATGTTGCAGATATGGACCTTCCCTTGAATAGGCTAACTGATACAACTCTTTTCTTTCAACACATAAGAAAATACATGGATGATTCGCACACTAAAACAAACTGAGGACTGAAGCTTTATGGACCTTCGACAGCTTGGTGGATGAAAGAGTTTTAGAATGTCAAATTTGATCTTGTCATCATCAACATACTTCGATGTTGTCTTTATGCAAGTAGGATGGCTTCGCTCCTTCAATAAACCTGCAATGAAAAACCCTCCACCAATTACATCATCTGTCTTCTTTAAGAGTGTCTCTTGAGATCTCACTCTCAACAGTCTTCTCTTCAAAAAGTCTCAACACTCTCTTCAAAAAGTTCCCTCTTCTTTTTACAAAGAAAAATAATTTCTTTTATACAATAAGAGCTCATAAATTCATGGCAAATAATGTTGCCTCAACCTTCAATAAACCAAATTAATCTTTTGGTTAAGATTACAAGGTCTTTGAATTTAATTTAATTCATGAACCTTCTTAGTTAGGTTCTTAAGCTTCATGCTTAATTCACTTCGAAAGCCCACATGGAAATCATTTCACTTCATGTTGGCTTGATCTTTGAACTTCTATTTTCTGCAATTAGAAATTTCTTGGAGATTATTTGGTGATAAGGGATTTGAATCCCATTATCACATTTCATTCATAGGGATTAATTGCATTACTTTAGCTCCAATATAAATGCAAAAACCCATAAATAAAATTTATAATATGAATCTCCACTCGACAGTTAGGCTAATCGCGTAGGAAATGCTGACTGCACCGTGTGAACAGGCGGGCTTCTATCTGGCGGTTAAGGATCTCATCCCGAGCTTTGCTGACAATCTTTGTTGCGGTCTTCAAACTATTCACATTCCAACTTCCCGACGGTTCTAGTGGCCCCAACGGTCACGGCTTATCTGATGCCGTTTGACATCTGTCCTGACAGCTCATAATCCATGCGGTTTACAACTTTCCGCTACGGTCTTCCACTGTTCTGGTCACAAGACTTATCTCCGACATGGTTCTAAATCCCGCGGTCTAGCAACTCTGTGGGTGTATTTACAATGTTTTAAATAAAACATATAACCCGAACCTTTTTTTTATACCTATGCACTTTCCTCTATAGGTTTTATACAACTCGAATCAAACCTTGCATTAAGGTTTATTACATAGGTTTATAATATTACATCGAACCATTGTTTTATATCATAGGTTTTATAAAACCTGATTTCCGAACCTTTATTCTAAAGTTTTGGCTATGGATTATAAACCCGACCTTTGACATAGGTTTGTAAACATTTCATCAAACCTTTTAACATAAATTTTATACCCCATGGTATTAAAACCCGATGGTTCAACTTTTTAAAAGGTTGTTTGACCTCCGAACCTTATAATAAGGTTTTTGGCATAATTTTCGAAGTTTAATATACAACCTTTTGTGCTAGACTTAGACATCCATCCTCCGAACCTTTTTTAGAGGTTTATGGCTTAATTTTTGTGTTAGGGACTTTGAGTCCATAAGTTTAGAAAACTTAGGAATAGGACTTGAATTTGACATTTTTCCCTAGGAGTAGATTTAGGCTTTTATAAAGTGTATTTTCCTTCAACACTTAGCACTAATCTTTAGGACTTAAATTTAGGACTTAGGATTTTAAATTAAGTCCTTTTTTTTACCTTAGGATCTGTTTTTTCCATTAAGGTTTACAAAAGTGGACTATAGACATTTTTGACCTTTACATAAAGACTTAGGACAAGTTTTATTACATAAGTCTTTTTGACAAATTGGTTGTTTCTGTCACAGGTAGATTTGACGATGTCTTTGATTGGCGCTTTGAAACATTTGCTAGAGTCGCATCTGAAGTTGATTTCAATCGATGTCGCACATTTGAACTTCACAAATTTAATGATCACCTTGATCAATAACTGAATTATTACATAATCGATAATTACCAAATGCCAAATAACCATCTTGGTCGACTGAGTAATTTTGATATAATTTTAACAATTCTAAAATTGGATCACACCTCCCAACTAAAAGAACTTTTGGCTATCCAAAATTTTTTATTACAATGCTTTTGAAAAATGAATTCCATCCTAGAACCTAGTTACAAATTTACTAGATCTAGATATTACAAAATCATTTAAGCATAAGGCATGAAGTCGGCCCAATTCCATTCAGTACTTGTTTGATCTCCAGCAGGTGACTTGGATTATTCCCGGGCTGCTGGTGTCGGTATTTTTTCCTTTGGAAGTATTGGACAATTGTCTTGAACATGCCCTGACAATTTTCAATTTTGACAAGTTGACAGCTAGCGAGGGTTCTTGCCCATCTTATACCTGCAAATAACTAGCTGCTCCGATACCACTTGTTCTGATAATGACCTAGGTTACTTAGCTCTATTTCAGAGATTGGCTGTAGGGGCATTTACTGGATATGTCACCCTTAAAGAAAGGATGAGATCCAGAGGCTACCTGTCCCTCTACAGACTTTGTCTATAGAACTTTATAGCAATTAACACTCAGGTTATTAAAATGCGGAATTTTAACCAAGATTGTTTCTAGTCCTTGTAAAAAATGTAATTGGCAGTATTACTAAACAGTTATTAGGTGCATTAACTATTTAGGCATGAAATAATCTATGTATTTTTAGATTGAATAATTTCACATCAATCACACAAATCATACCATAAGACAAAGAGGTTTTTGACAGAGTTCGTCCCACCTGGACTACGTCTCCGGGTCCACCTCAGAATTGTGCGTCGTTGTATTCTTTAAGCAGAGAGAAATATGCTACAAGTATTCATTAGTTTCACTACTGATGTTGCAGATATGGACCTTCCCTTGAATAGGCTAACTGATACAACTCTTTTCTTTCAACACATAAGAAAAGACATGGATGATTCGCACACTAAAACAAACTGAGGACTAAAGCTTTATGGACCTTCGACAGCTTGGTGGCTAAAAGAGTTTTATAATTTCGAAGTTGATCTCGTCATCATCAACGTACTTCGATGTTGTCTTTATGAAAGTGGGATGGCTTCGCTCCTTCAATAAACCTGCAATGACAAAATCTCCACCAATTACATCATCTATCTTCTTTAAGAGTGCCTACTTCCTCCTGAAGTAGGGAAAAATCTCCTCTCTTGAGATCTCACTCTCAACACTCTTCTCTTCAAAAAGTCTCAACACTCTCTTCAAAAATTTCCCTCTTCTTTTTACAAAGAAAAATACTTTCTTTTATACAATGACATCTCATAAATTCATGGAAAATAATGATGCCTCAATCTTCAATAAACCAAATTAAGCTTTTGGTTAAGATTACAAGGTATTTGAATTTAATTTAATTCATGAACCTTCTTAATTAGGTTCTTAAGCTTCATGCTTAATTCACTTCAAAAGCCCACATGGAAATAATTTCACTTCATGTTGGCTTGATCTTCGAACTTCTATTTTCTGCATTTAGAAATTTGTTGGGATTATTTGGTGATAAGGGATTCGAATCCCATTATCACATTTCATTCATAGGGATTAATTCCATTACTTTAGCTCCAATATAAATGCAAAAACCCATAAATAAACTTTATAATATGAATCTCCGCCCGATGGTTAGGCTAACCATATGGGGAATGCTGACTGCACTATGTGAATAGGTGGGCTTTTGTCCGGCAGTTAAGGCTCTCATCTCGACGGTCTCATCTCGAGCTTTGCTGGCAATCTTTGTTGCGGTCTTCAAACTGTTCACATTGCAACTTCCCGACGGTTCTGGTGGCCTCAACGGTCACGGCTTATCTGATGCGGTTTGAAATCTGTCCTGACAGCTCATAATCCACGCAGTTTACAAATTTTCGTTGTGGTCTTCCACTGTTCTAGTCACAAGACTTATCTTCGACACGGTTCTAAATCCCGCGGTCTGGAAACTCTGTGGGTGTATTTACAATTTTTTAAATAAAACATATAACCCGAACCTTTGTTTTATACCTATGCGCTTTCCGCTATAGGTTTTATACAACCCGAATCAAACCTTGCGTTAAGGTTTATTGCATAGGTTTATAATATTACATCGAACCATTGTTTTATATCATAGGTTTTATAAAACCCGATTTCCAAACCTTTATTCTAAAGGTTTTTGGCTATGGATTATAAACCTGACCTTTGACATAGGTTTGTAAACATTTCATCAAACATTTTAACATAAATTTTATACCCCATGGTATTAAAACCCGATGGTTTAACTTTTTAAAAGGTTGTTTGTCCTCCAAACCTTATAATAAGGTTTTTGGCATAATTTTTGAAATTTAATATACAACCTTTTGTGCTAGACTTTGACATCCATCCTCCAAACCTTTTTCAAAGGTTTATGGCTTAATTTTTGTGTTAGGGACTCTGAGTCCATAAGTTTAGAAAACTTAGGAATAGGACTTGAATTTGACATTTTTCCCTAGGAGTATTATTAAGCTTTTACAAAGTGTATTTTCCTTCGACACTTAGCACTAATCTTTAGGATTTAAACTTAGGACTTAGGATTTTAAATTAAGTCATTCTTTTACCTTAGGATATGTTTTGTCCATTAAGGTTTACAAAAGCGGACTATAGACATTTTTTACCTTTACATAAAGACTTAGGACAAGTTTTATTACATAAGTCTTTTTGAAAAACTGGTTGTTTCTGTCGCAGGTCGATTTGACGATGTCTTTGATTGGTGCTTTGAAACATTTGCTGGAGTTGCATCTGAAGTTGATGTTTATCAATGTCGCACATTTGAACTTCAAAAATTTAATTATCATCTTAATCAATACCTGAATTATTACATAATCGATAATTACCAAATGGCGAATAACCATCTTGGTCGACTGAGTAATTTCGATATAATTTTAACAATTCTAAAATTGGATCAGTCTGTAACTATTTTCCCTAGCAGATAGGGTCAAGAAAATATGTAGAGAAAATAAGAATTACCTATATTTGGGGTTGTTAAGACCTTGCAAAACACTTATGAGCGTTCTCCTGCCAGCCTTATAACCATGTTGACCAAGACTGAGAGCACCATTAACCTCATCTAAAACCCCAGACTGAGTGCATCCCGAAACCTCGCCTATTACCTTGGATAAACCACCCTCAAACCACTTGTTCGCAAATAGTGACCTGCCATCAATTGACGTTCCACGGTTCCGCCATCGAGATGGACAAGCACCGTTATGGTTTAGCCATGGCTAGGGCTCGCACCAGCTTCCCCACCTCTAAATATATTCACCAAAAACTGGGTTCTATAGGCAGTCTATTACAAAATCAAGTGGGTGAATAAACAATTGCATCAGATATTGGAATAGGGTGTCATTCAACCAAGTACATCAGCATGTGGGTCACCCATCATCACTATGTCAAAGAAGGATGGGACTTGGCGGATGTTTATAGATTACAAGGTGTTGACCAAGATCACGCTCAATAATAGGTACCCTCTACACATGATATATGATCTATTAGATAAGTTACAACAAACAAAATGCTTCACTAAGTTGGACTTAAAGTTTGGATATCACCAGGTTCGAGTCAGAGAAGAAGATACCTAGAAGACCACCTTCAAAACCATGCAAGGTTTGTATGAGTGGTTAGTCATGCCACTTGGCTTATGTAATGAACCAGCTACATTTATGATATTAATGAGTGATGTACTGCGAATTTTTAAAGATTCAATTGCTATTGTCTATTAATTGGACAATATACTAGTATAAAGTGATACTTGGGAGGAGCACATCTCACATTTGACGTAGGTGTCGGATACATTAAAGAAGCACTCATTGCTAGAGAATCTCAAGAAGTGTGAGTTTTCATGGAAATATTTGGTGTATATAGGGTATGTAATAGGTGGAGGAGAGATGAAGATAGATCCTGCTAAGATGAATGTCGTCATGAAAAGGTCAGTGCCTACTAATTTTACTAAGGTTAGGAGTTTTTTTTGTGGTGGCACAGTACCTGAGAAAATTCATAGCCTTATTTTCAGCAGTAGAAATGTCATTCCATGCCATAATAGCAAGTGAAAAGAATTTTTATTGAGGAAAGGGTCAGCAGAGTTTCTTTAAGGAGCTAAAGAAGAAGATAAATTAAGCACCAGTTATAGCATTTCCAAACTTGCAACATCCCTTTGAAGTAGAAATACATGCGAGTGGGTATTCTATGGGAGTGGTCTTGATGCAAAGTGGAAGGCCTTTATGCTACCATTATGAATTATTTCATGGGGTATTTCTTAATTACCCTACCTATGACAAGGAGCTCTATGCCCTAGTGCAAGTTGTGAAGAAGTGGAAGCATTATCTTATGGGAAAAGAGACAGTAATCCACACAGATCACCAGCCACCACATTACCTGCAAGCCTAGAGTAAGCTACAACAGACTAGGCATTACAAGTGGATGGGGTTTCTACAATAGTTTCATTTGGTGATCAAGTACAAGAAGGGAAGCACAAAAAAGTTGGATGACATGCTCTATAGGCCACCCACATTAAATATCATAGCTTTGGGGACTCTTATGCTCATGGAGCCATTCACCTATGATGCATAAAAAGAAGCATAATCAGAATATGATGACTTCAAGGAGGTGTTTTAGCAGTGACAAAGTCAGAGGCATCTGCAAGATGGTGATAGCACCGTTGACTACCATCTCCAAGATGGTTTGCTCTACAGGTTGGATAAGTTATGTGTTCCTAAAGTTGAGAAATTGTAATTGATTAGAGAGGCATGGAAATTTTGTGTAGGGAATACCATGGCCAACTTGCAGAGGTATGTGTATTGGACCTATTGCACACATTTTGTCAAACTTGCAAGGAAGCAATTTTTCCAAATTTTTCACAAGATCAAGATCATCAACCAACGGCTTATTTAGTCATTGTAAACCCATTCTAAAAAAATTTGTAATGTAAATGATACTGGTAAGACCATGTACGTATATAACAACCTAGGTAAGCCTATTATTTAGGTGAAAATTTCATCCTAACAGGTATTTTGTCTCACTGATTCATCTGTGTTTTTAAACACGGATAGTCGGCAACGTTTTTCCCTCCAGCCTCACCCTAAAGCTAGGGTGGAATTTAATATCAAAATCTTAGGTGAGTCCTAGTGTTCTAGTCGAGTCTTCTATAAAAGTGATTTGGGAATAATTTAAGATAATTGGCTAAATTATTTTATTATAGATCACTTGGTCTACTATATCATATTTTGTCACAGAAATGGGTATTTATTTGAGGATCTATACTGAATGGGTGTTCCCCCTTTGAGGGTTGAAATGTAATTATCTAATGTAAAAAATATTTTAGTGCATGGACCTCCATACTTAGACACCATGGCTAAAATATTAGAGGGTGGAAAGATTTAATCCCCTCAGTTGTAAATTAACTAACTTTTCTCGCAAAAATAAAATTAATCCTAAGCCAGAAGATTAATTAATTAGAGTCAAAATTAAAGTCATAGAGAAATTAAATTCTCCAAGTGGAAAATTTCGTGGGTATAAAAGAAATTAATTTTTGGAGCTCCCCCACCAAAATAAATATTCGAAATTTAAAAAAAAAAATGGACCCTTGGGCCCTGGTAGTTAATTCAATCAATGTTTTTAGGAAATTAGCATAAAATAATTAATTTTGAGCTAATAAAAAATGGTTTAAATGAGAAATTAAAAAATTCCTAAAAAATAAAGATTTTTTACGGTGAGATTTAAAGATGATCAAATATATATCAATAGTCGAGATTATTTTGACAAGGATCAAGCCAACTACCATTAATTTTCCACTTGGAGGATTTATCTATAAATTGAGAGTAATTTGTGTCTCAATAAATGATGATGTAAGCTCTGGCTCTGGTCCATGTAATTTTTTAATGCTAATGTTGTTCCACTGATGTGATGGGAACGTTCGAAATATCATAATAATAGACTTTAGGGTTGAATTCATGGTGTTCTCTTTTTGATGATCTTTGGTATGTATTGGTTACGGGCTTTCCTATATTGTGCTTAAATTTTTTATAGACTTGTTTATTCATTAGATGGGGATAAAAACATTCTATTGGTATATTTTGAGTCTAACTTAAGTGATATGATTCGCCATATGTCTAAAAAGTTTGCTTGAAGAAAAATGTAGAGTTTTCAAGTACACTAGCCCTTGGGCTCCAAGTTCACAAAATTTGAAGGAGAGCCTACCTTGTATGGGCTCCGAGAATTTTGTTTGGTTTTCTTACTTTGCTAAGGCTTTGGGAAACACCATAACTTTCAAACCACGTCAAATCTATTGTCATTATTCATCATTTAAAAAATTATTTCTCAAAATTATTTTATTTTCAAACATTGTACATTTGTAAATCATTATAAATATTTTTTGTAAAATAATTTTCCTAACTCGTCCCGTGTTTGGCAGCGAATTGGGGTTTGGGGATTTATTTTGAATTTTTTATATAAATTGGGGTTTTGGGTATTTTTATTTTCATTTGTGCAGGTGAGATCAAAGGAAAATAGTTGGAATAAAGTTGGATCTACGCCCTTGAGGGTACGATATAGCCACTAAAAAAATTTGTAGTGCCAACTACTGAATAATTTTCCAAAAAATTGAAAATAAGAAGAAAAAAAATTTGGAGCAAGAGTTAAGAAAAATTTTAGGGAACATTTTTGGGCCCTAAGGCCCAATGTCCTTCTCCAAAGCTAGCATCAACCAATCTTCCCCCTGCATCCGGTCGTTTTTCCATTATGTCATCTTGTTTAGTCCCCTAGAGGCTGGTTGTAATCCCCTATGGGCCTCGACCTTCCTCCTCCCCCTTGGTCGTGGTGTTTTAATGCCTTTTTAGGCCCGACCGTGACCCTTTTAGGCCTTGGCTTCCCCTCCTAAGGTAGTGGCAGGTCTTAAGGGCTTCACATCCCTAGGTCGTAGCCTCCCAAGGCCTTTCCGCCTCCTCATTAGGTTAGATGACAACCCTTAGGGCTTGTTGTGGACCTATTTAAGCCTATTCTCCTCTTTCGTGGCCTTTTCTAGCCTCTTTGCCTTAGTCGTTGCACTTTTTTTTTCCTTTTTCCTTTGTCTCTTTCCCTTTTCCTAGCCCTATTTTTCCCTCACCCCATCTCTAAAATTTTGGACTGAATATTGGGGCTTTTTTAGGAAAGAACTGGCTCAAGTTTGGTGTGTTCAGGTGCAATACCATTGAAAATTTTTTGGTAACTTGGGAAAGCAGTCTACAAGGCCTTGGCCTAGGGTTTGAACTCTAAACCCTTATTTTTTCACTGTTTTTCTACAGCTATGATAAATAAATATTTCATAACAGTGATAAACTTCAAGTTTAAATGCTCTAAAATCCACTCACAAATTTCCTAAATACACTAAAAGTTTCATGCTAAAAATTTACTAACTGTTTGGTAAGTTGGGCATTGATTATTGAGCATAGATCTAACTTGTTTAGTGATTGAATAATGTTGCATAAAGGTCTAATAATATATGATATAATTCTGAAATAGCATATGAAGAGGGTTAAAAATCACATAATTTCATATTAGCAAACTTGTATTTGGTATTCAGAAATTTTTGGCACCTTTTTTGACACACTCTCACATTGATAACTCATTGTTTCTATGATATTATTATTGTTTTCATAAGTGATTTCAGATCTGATATAGCACTGAATAATTCGTCACAAGAAGGCTAAGTAGCTCATATAAGTGTTTCTCATGGTTTCATGCTCTAGTTAGCTCATTGTGATTTATGCTGTAACATTTACTTGTATTCTAAAATAATTAACTAAGCACTGAAATCAATCAATAAGAACTCTAATCGCAAATAATTTGGTGTTGAATAATTCAAGTTTTTTTTAGCATCTTGATCTGGTTTTTTCTTGGTTGGTATCATGTAACATTAGCATAAGATCATTGATAATCGTGTTGATATCCTGAGAAATTGTGATTGGTATCTTGTGTTGATAATCATTGGATAATTTCTCGAATTTAAACACATAATATTGTTATCCTCCATAATCTTAAGAAGCTTTGGTAATTTTATCTGTCTATCTTAAGCATTGGCATCTTGAGTTTTTATTGGTTATCATTTTAAGTAAGCATATCTTGGTATTTATCATTTTACTTTGGAAGATCTCAAAGTGTTCTAGTTTGATATCATTGGTTAAATATCTTGTATATTGATCTATTGTATAAACATTGGCACTAAATAAATTGGAACTTTGTTAGTGATAAGTTCATCCTCTTAGTTGTTGTTAAGTACTCTTTTCATTGAAGACTAATTATAACTAATGTACTTGAATCACATAAGTGATCTTAAACTAAGAATTCACTCACCTATCTTGCATAAGAATTATATTTCTAGTTGCATTAATAATCAACCTCCAAGAATAAGCTTGGTTCATAGACCTCTAGGACCACCCTTTCTCACTTAGCTTGAAAAATTTAGTACATTTCTAGTGGTTAACACAGTGACCTTGAAATCGTCAGAGCCACAGTGTCTGCAGCGCTGAAGGCATCGAGTTGTTGGAAAACAAGGGGAGGTATTTTTAACCAAGCTTCTACTTGCTTCTCATTGGATTCAATCCCATAACCTACTCTAAATACTCGTCCCAAAACAGTTGAGAGGAAGTTATTGTTTATAATAGGAATGTAATTAATAATAACCAATATCCTTGCATCACACCTAATATTTATAAATTCTCATATCATATAGGTTAATGAAGAATATAAGCAGCGATTTTCAATCTGGTTACTTGGAATTTAATCTATAATAAGCGAGAAATTGACTCCACAAGGCACTGGTCTCAAAATTTAATCTAATTTAATATTTAATTCTTGCTTAAATTAAACAAGTAGTTAGGCCACTCAATCGTGTCTCTCAAAATCATTGGTTGCCAACTTGTCCTTCACATTCACATTTCCATAAGGACTATCCCCCATAGCCTGTTGTTGGGAGATAGATAGAATGGAGAGGTCGGGGATCAGGGTGACAACCCCCAACTTGAGTTGTTGTCGCAGTGTCGGTACAATTTGAGCAACAACAATTTTTTCCGTTGTTGCCGAGGAACAATTTGTTGGACCTTGGTATTGACGAAATCCCTTCATTATTGATTTTTCATCCTTTAATTTAGCCTGTCAATCGCCACATTTTTTGGTGTTGTTGATATCTCTTCATCTCTTTATCACTTTATCCTTACACTAATCTTCTTATCTCCTTACTCACATTTTCTATCTGCAGCTTAGCACCTGGATGTTTTGGTTGATTTCTTGTTTGGGTGGCGACTCCACTTATTCATCCATTTTTTCTTAGACAATAACCCTCCTTGATATCCATCTACTTCTCCCTGACTAATTTTTATGTTTTTTCCTTTTGTATTTTTTAGTTAGATTCATGTTCAGGTGGAAACTCCACTTCTTAAATTTCTTACCAGAGTTTCTGGTAGAAGCTCACTTCTTGTGGATTTCTTGTTTTTCTTGAAAAATAATCTCTCTCTTTGACATCCATTGGTTCCCTTTCCCTTTAAGGAGGTCATCATGGATGACCTATCCTCCCCTTGTCATTTTCCTAACATTCAAGGTTATCCTCATAACCTTACAAAGAAAGAAGATGAACAAATTAAAAAATTAACAAAAATCATTACGAGTATGTGAGAGGAGCATAGAGATCAACTTGTTGATATAGAGAATCGCATGGAGAAGTTTAAAGAGAATGAGTTTGTCTATGATCAAAAATTTCCATATTGTAGACCTTATTACCACTTTCATGACGAATCCACCTGTGCCTTTGCCATCATAATATGAGATAGTGGAAAGGCAGGAACAAGTGAACAAGGGGATCTTATCAAGGAATTAACTCAAAGTATTAGAGACATCCAGTTCATTCAAGCTCAATTAATGAAAACTATGGAGCTTAATCAATAAAAATTGGTGGCAGATCACTCTAGGGAAATGAAATCCCTACACATCATTTGGATGGATATTGAGAAAAAGCATGTTGAAGAGTTGACCACCATAAAAAAAAACCATAAGAAAGAAATGAGCTCTATGTCAGACAGGGAATTCAGTATTCAAAACAAGTTGTTAACCATAGAAGAACAACATGATGAGGAACTGTTGAAGCCTCGAAAATCGCTGCAACAACATTGGGGGATAACCACCCAGTCCGGACCTTAATACAGTTCATTTTCCATTTATGATAGTAGCTCCAACTGGTTTAACTAGGTCAAGTTACCTTTTCCCTATCGCTATTGGTTTATGATGTATCCTTAACTACCAATAGACAGGGATATCAAATCAATTCTTCTTGCTGATCAGGCAAGAGAATGACCCTTAAGCTGATTTGGGTTCAGCCAAACCACAACTAATATTTTGCCTCTTTGAGAAGAGGACTTAAAAGAATATAAAAATTAATCTAAATGTAAACTTATTCTATAATGCAAGCAAAAGAAACTAATATAAATCCTATCTCAATTAGGTAGATATAGATCTAACCCAACTAAGAGCAAGATAATTAAATAATGAGAATTTATATATGTATGGCTTTAAATAAATTTCAAGCTAACGAAGAAATTCAATTAGCTCACATTTGTAAATACCAAAACACATTCTATTGAGACCATTTAACCGAAATAATAAATCAACAACACTCCGGAATAAATTCACAAAAATGATATCGATTGTCAAATCAATCAAGCCAATAATTAAACAATAATATGTGGAAGAAATTCACAACACATTACTATTTAATAAATCATTTTTATAAGATAGATGTCTAAGTAATGGTTACTCAGAAATCAGAGTTTAATTCATAATATCATAGATACATAACAATTTGAGACAAATTATCTATATCAACATAAATGCATAAATATGAATAAAATGAAACAACAATTTTATTAACATAAAAATGAAACTAGTATTTGATACAAAAATGCCAAAAATACCATTTAATTGAATCTACTTCTCTGATCTTGGTCTCTAACAGTACTTTACATTACTTGAATGTCTACTTTCAAAACTAGAGCTGCAAAAATGCAAACTCTGCCCATCATACATAATTCAAGACATAAAGAAAAAAAAAAACCTCATTAATGTTCAAATATGAAATTTTCTCTCCTCCCCATCTACAACTCTAAATTCCTATTAAAAAAATGCTTTTAGAAGTCTGGAATTGCAGAGGAGAGTAACCTCCGCTCTTTACGTTTTGCAATATGCCATTTATAATATTTCCAAAAGTATTTTGAGAAGAGAGTTTGTTGAAGAAAAATCTGCTCAATCCAATTTTATTTGCTTAAAATTTTCAATCTTTAATTGCTGGAGCTTTCTCATTGATTGATATCTTTTTCTCCATATCTCTTCTATTGTTTTTCCTGCAAAAGAAATTAAAATGAATTAAGATGCAACAATAAAATCAAAATATTATTTCTAACATTAAAACAAATCCAATCAAATTATATTTAAATAAATAAAAAGGAAATTTGAGCTTATTATTGATGCTCATAATGATTTTAATTAACCAAGGATATTATTTATGCATGAATATGCAATTAGAAGAGGTTGGGCAAATGAAAATGAAGAAAACAAAACTCAGAAAATTGATTTTATTTTAGAAATTCGGAGCTTGATCTTCGGTCTTATTTTTGACCCAAAAAATGACCAAATTTGTCAGTGAAACCTCCTCAGAAATATTATCTTTGATTTTCTCTTTTCAATGAGCCGTCCTGGGCCTCATTTGGCCAAGTAAAACTCAATCTATGAGCCTCCAAAGTTGATAAGTCAAATATGATATAAATCTGGAAATTCTGTTGTTGGACTAAAAAAATCAGAATTTTAATTAAAAATCTAATCATAAATTAGCCTACAATTAACTAATAATTAATTCTAATTTAATTTTTAATTATATACTAAACTAATTATTTAATAACCTATTTATTAATGAATATTATTCTAACTAAAAATTATAATTAACTATTTATAAATTAATTAATTTAAATTAATAATTAATTTAATTATATTAATTATATTTTAAATTTTAATTAATTTAATTAATTTTAAATTAATTATTTTAAATATTTAAATATTAAATTAATTATTAAACTAAAACTAAATTAATATTATATTAATTTAAAACTAACATATCACTAACAACTAACACTACTTACCTTAATACTAACATTATGATAAGACTAACTTAACACTAACCTAAAAACTAACATATCACTAACTAATATAAAACTAACATTGATATATACTAACTTAATACTAAAACTAACCTACCATCCTACCACTTAAACTAACCTAAAAACTAATATATTACTAACTTACAATAACACTACACCTACTTTAAAACTAACGTTAAAATTATATTAACTTAAAAATAACACTTCAAAACAAAACTAAAGCTCCACTACTACTATCGTTAATGTTACGTACCATAACATTACTTACCATAACGTTAATAACTCATCGCATCGGGGATAATCAAATGAGTTCATCGCATTGGCATTTAAGAACTCATCGCATCGGCACATTATGACTCATCGCATCGAGGATAATCAAATGAGTTTCATCGCATCGGCATTTAAGAACTCATCGCATCGGCAATTAAGAACTCATCGCATGAATTTAAAACAAACATAAAGCAAATGAGTTATAACTCATCGCATCGGGAAATCGGGAAGGAGAGTCATCGGGGTTTTAAAACTTCTGATGCGATGTAGTGTATTATCAAAACCTCCGATGCAGTGAATTTTTTATTTAATTTTTTTATTTTCTGTTTTTATTTATATATATATATATATATATATATATATATATATATATATATATATATATATATATTTAATATTAAATTTTAATTTAATTAATTAATTATATAATAATTAATTTAATTAATTTAAAATTTAACATCAAAAATTAGTTTTTTGTTTTGGTTTTATTTTAATGATGTTTAAATTAGATTATGAATTTATCTAAAATGATGATTTGCCTATCTAAACTACAGCCACTTTGTCACTTTAAATTTTTCGAGATTAGTAATTTATTTAAAAAATTGGAAAATTGGAATAAATGACTGAAATCCCAATGCTTTATAATTTGGTTGTATAAGTAAAAAAAATGAAAAATGTTAGCAATAACTAACTACGAGTTAATATTTAATCTAAATGCATTATTGAACTAATTTAATTACAAAAATGAAATATTGTACATTTTACACATTTTTTAACCCAAACGATATAAATGATTAGACTTCAAAGGAGTGTCATTTACAAACCAGTTGACCAAATGAGGTGAAACAAGTATCAATAAAAAGCATATAAAAAATCGATTTCAACCAAGCAATCAAAACAAAAATCTAAAGAAGATGAAAAATCAATAAAATCACGAGGTAATTAACTTAATAAAAATCTTAAAAGACACTTAACCAAAATTTTATAGAAATGGTCCCCATTATTTGAAGTGAACAAGTTAAAAATGGGGGGGTTGTTGTACCGTACAACAGGAACTAAAGAGCTTAGAGATTAATAAATAAATATTAGTTACCAATTATGCTAAGGATATAAGTGACCTCAAAAATAGGTTACAAGCAATGGAGGAGGATCATGCTAGGGAAGTCAATGTTATGAAGGATGAACATTCTGTTAATTTTTCATAGGGCTACATTGTTCTTTTCTTTGATAGTTGCATTTCTTCAATAACATGATAATTTCACCCCATATAATTATATCATTGTTCGGATCTACATTATTATCCATCATCATGCACAACTATGTAGAAATAACAATAGCAACATCATCATCTATGCATCCGAACATAAATAAACATAAGAAGAAAAACATGCACACATATAGACACCAGGATTGGTCTGAGACTAAGGAAAAACCCACTATGGGGAAAACACTTGCAAATTATTCTTCTTAGATCATCATCAAATGATTCAGCAAACAAGAGTACAATGATCCATTGATACATATCTTCAAAATGTAGTAAAATAACTAGCACATGCATAATATAACCATAAACATACTTCTGCAAAGTGATCATGCTTCTAAGAACTATAATGCATTGTCACTACTTGTAGCATACTATTGAACATTGTTGTCACTGAGTTGAAACTTCAGAGATCTGTAGATGCATCTTTGAGGGCCTGATTTTCAGTGGAAATATACTGAACAGATCTACAGATCTACAACATCAAGAAACACGGATCCAATATATCACCGAATATCAACTGTCAAATCCTATATCTGAATCTAGAATGATATCAAAGACTGATCACAAACCTCTGTGACTGAGCGACTGATGTTTGGAAGCATTGCACAAGAAACTAAAGATGAACCGACTCATATATGCTCAGATAAACCCTTAGCTACAATCTCAAGATGATGTTCCTGTGGCTATAGCTCCCTCGTCGATGGCAAGACATAGTGCCTGTAGCTCTGGCTAGGATCAGCCTAGTTTAGCCTCAGAACCCTAACTGCGACCTTATCACACTCTTCCCGTGGCTATGGTAGCTTGGTCGCTACCTTGCCACACTGAGCCCGCAGATATGGCCCGATTTCAGTAGTTATGTGTATGCGGCTATGGCCTAGGAGCCCTAGTTCAGTGCGAGCCTCTCACCTATGATTTTGTACCCTACGCGAGATTTTTTCGTCGAACATGTGCGAACCAAAATAGAATAGACGAACGAAGATAAAGGGTGCAAGAAGAAAATCTCATGAGTGAATGTGTGAGAATGAGCTTGAGGTTGCTTCTATTTATAGCTTTTGTGAGGGACCGCTTGGGGCTTTGACTAAATCCACATGTCTTGAGGGTCGAGCTGACCCTTACCATTTCATTAATAAATAAAATAATTCATAATTTAACTTCCACTTAACCGATTGGGGTGACCTATAGGTTGATTTTTGTCCTCTCGAAAAGAGGAATCTAATGCAATTATGATCACGACCATTTGAGTTTACCAAAGTGGAATTTTACTGCATTTGTGTAATTTTAACACTCCCTATCAACCAGGAAGAATTCCACCTGCCAATATATTTTCATCGATCAATATTCCATTCTAGTATCTTCACGCATCATCATGTATCATCACTGATATTCTCTGTCATATAGTCGTCATGTTGTCAACCTTTCTCATTACAAATCATCAATGTGCTTTACATGCATATTACTACTTATCTCTTGATTGTTCCTACTCGTATGTTGAACATTCTCTGATATAGAAGAAGAATAATTTGTCATTGGAGTGGATCTTAGAATACCACCCTTCATCCATCAGACTATCATCTAGAATCTCTGCTAGTGGCCTACTACCCAAATTATCATCATCAATCATCATCGGAGAGCATATCATCAAGGAGTACGCCTCAACGTGTAACTGCATCGGGGAGCACATCTCGACCTGGAATCTCATGGGGGAATCATATCTCCACAACCCCATATCTAGAAATAGGATATCCATCCATGCAGGGGAGCCCATCTTGACCTTGTTATCACATCGGGGAACTCAATCTCAACTCAAAACCGCATAGGGTTATCTCAACCCATCCTATTGACTTCTGATCTTCCCATAAATGAATCTGAACAGTTATGTGGTCGAACACTTGCATCATAATCTACTTGGGTTATACACCCTAAGTACATACTCAACTCGTTAACAAAACGAAAAGCGTTATTCCCAAAAATTCCTGCTTGTGGGTATGATCCCAACTGGGGTATAATAAACAAAGACCAATCAGGGGAGAAAAATTCTCTGACCTTATGAAGATAGGGTAGAAAAATCTCTAACCCTATGGGTAACATATAGGGTTCATACCCTATTTTCCAGATTTCCCTCAACCCTGGGAGCCCTCCATCTCAACTCCTTGTCCTGGGAGCTCAGACGGAGAGGAAGAGTTTTCTTAGTGTCCTTGATCAATGCTGCTCTAATCATACTCATATCTGGTATTTTCTTGTTTCAATAGAAGTTGATTATTGTTCATACAAGACATAAAATCAAATTTTATGTTAGAACATACATAATCTTGTAAATCACAACAAGATACCATAATCATCCTCCCTCTCACAGAGGTGTCAATAAAAAATGGATACCATAATCATCCTCCCTCTCAAGGAGGTGTCAATCACAAGTCGAAGCTTGTCTCGAACAATTTCACTTTCTCAGTGTAAGAATGTTTGTCCCAAATATGTATATATATGGGATCATTTATCAACACAATGTATCCATGTCATATCCAGATCATGCTCAAACACCTCTCTAAGGAGATTCTTCATCCTGCCTCACAATTAGCCATGCTTGCAGCATTGTACCTGACTTGGTCGTGCTATGGACCTCTCATCCAAGATATCATGGCAGATCTCATATTAATGCAGCATCCAACTGTGCTCATCAATAATAATCCCAAACATCATCAGTTCATTCATGCAGGTACATATCATGGGAGAAATATCTCAACCTTGAAAATTAAACATTTCATGCAGATATTTCAAAAATATTTTTGGTGGAAATTTTGAATGAAGAAGCTCAATCATGAATTTAATTATGTTATATACACATCATATACAGATGGATGTTAAAAACGGAACATCAATGCTTCAATCAACTATCGAATGAAATTTCAAGTTCAAAAACATTTGAACTTTAACCTAGAGAGTCCAAGGATGTACATTTCCATTACACAAAGACATTTTATCAACATATTTGCAACATGCACTACAAGGAAAATACCCTCTAGAGAATGTTTTTGAGGAACCCATTATAAAAATAGTCCATATATTCATTTGTAGTGGATTTTTATACAGGACATTGGCGAGTGGAAGTTTTTGCGGATGTTTTTTTCTCCGGTGCGTTTAAAATCATAAACTGCACCGGTGCGTTTAACTAGAAAAGCACTGGTGCGTACTAAAAATTGGTACACTGAGACACCATGCTCTCCATACAAACTCACCTAGTGCATCTCAATATTGTAGCACACCGGTGTGATACACAGATTCAGGCCTAGTGCGTCATAAAAACTCGCGTTAAACAAAAACAGGCCTGGTGCGCCTAGAAGAAACCGCTCGATGCGCCTCAAAAAACCGAGCATCGGAACAAGGTTAAATAAAAAAAAATTATGGAAAAAAACTCCGCATTTTCACTTCTTCAGTTCTCCAGAGCTCTCAAACACCGGTGCAAATTTCCCTTGTGTGAGACGCCCTGCCATCGGTGCTCCCATTGCACGCACTGCTATCGTTCATTGCCCACCTTCTAGATTTCGAATTTTGGAAAACGGTAGGAAAATTTAGTTTTGCAAATTCTTCAGTAAATATGCCTCCTCGATGCCCAAATGTACATTTATTTTACTTGTTTCTCCATAATTAAAATTTTTAGCGAATTAGATTTCTAAAAAAACTAAAAAATTTACCATTAAAAAAAAAAAAAAACCTGTGCATTGCACTCAAGCCGTTTAGCTCGCACCGATTCACGGTGTTGCCTATAAATTTATAGGCCACACCTCGAACGGTGCTAATATAAATCGCACTGGTTTCGGTGTGGTACCGAAAAAACGCACCATGTTTTTTTAAAACACATAAATGGCAGTGCGGTCATTTAACCGCCCGCATCATTGACTATGTCCAAGTTCGGGAGGGCAGTGCGCTGACCAAACTATGCACCCAGGGGCGAATAGTTTAGTCAGTGCACCACCCTCCTTACATCAGTACATGGTCAACGGTAGTCAATGGTGTGGTCGGCTAAAACACTACACCGTTGACCATGTAATGATGCTAGGAGGGAGGTGTGCTAACGAAACTATCCACCCCGGGGCGAGTAGTTTGGTCAGCGCAATGCCCTCCCGAACTTGTACATAGTCAACGGTGCATTCGGTTAAACAAATGCACTGCTGACCATGAATTAATGTTGGGTGGTGCATTTATGTAACTATCCGCCCCGAGATGAATAGTTTCATCAACGCACCACAGGAGACAGTAAATTTCATGTTGTGTGGTACCGGTGCATGCCTGTTTTTTTGGCGCACGCATGCCTCAATGAAAATGATGCCATGCCAATTGAGTGTGATGCCCATTGTAGTAGTGGTCAGTTTCCAAATCAATATGGTGGCTTGACATGAAAGAAAAATATGATCAATATCCTCATTATGTAGTTTGCATAGGCAACATCTGGAAGGTCCATGTATGGAGCATCTAGAAAGATTATCATTTGTTGGGGCAAAGTTACTAAGGATGCACCACTTCAATAATCTCTCCTTTGGAGGTGCCTTCAGGTTCCATATATGCCTCCACCACCACTGACTATCTTGAGGTTCAATCACCGCGATAAGAGACACATACCCCTCTTTTGGTGAGTAGATGCCTCGATGCGATAATTATAATAAAATTTCATCATCCTACTCTGTTAATATGACGCTAGTAGCACAGAGCGCCCTGAGATATCTATTCCACTCATCCTGCCAGATATCTGGAAGACCCATCTCTTGAGAATATTTCCAAGCCTAAGCAAGGCAGGTGGTATTGGATTTGTTTGCAATTTGAGATATGGTGTGAATCCCTGAATCCACTAGGAGTTTTCTTATAGCCAAGGGTAAGTGATGCTCTTGTCCACTTCCTGACCAAGTATCCATGCCAATCTAAACCTTAGCACCCAATCTGATGCGCCAAGAAAATCCTCTTTTGATGATATGGATGGATTTGATAATGGTAGGCCAGACTATGGAGGACCCGGTTCTATTCTTGATGGTACCCCTAATCCAATAAAGGGTGGTCAGAGGGGAAATGTATTTGTAATAATTGACCGCTTGCCAGAGGCTGCTAACATTTAGTAATTTCCACCCCATATTAGCAGCCAGAGTTGTGGCGAATTTATTTAAGTCCTTTAGACCCCATCCACCCCAACTTTTGGGCTTGGAAATCATGTTCCAACCAACCCAAGAAAAATTATTGCCATCCTGCTCCCCCCTCCAAATGAACCTTCTGCAAATTTACTGGATTCTATCAGTCACACCCTTGATAATAGGGAAAATTTTAAGAATGGAAGTTTATCTTAAAGTTTAGCAACCTTGGCAAATATTACTAGTCCCTAATATCCAAATTTCAAAATGTTTGATGATAATTTTGTAAAAATGTTTATATTTCCGATTATTTTATATTATACAATATATAATATTGGTGATTTTAAGGTAAAATAATTTATACTATAAAATTTTGGCGATTTAATTTTAGAAAAATGGAAATTGACGAATCCTTTTTTTGGAAAAAGGATGGAATATTAGCCCACCTGCGAATATTAGCCCCTAAAATTTTCCCTGCTTGGGAATATAGGCCAGTGCCATCCAATAGATAGGAATTGCCTCCAAAATCGATTTGATAAACACTAATCACCCTTCTCTAGATATCCTCCTCTGCTGCCATATATTAACCCTTCTATCAACTTTAGTGATTAGCTAGTTCCAGTCGGTTATTCTGTAATCATTTGGCTTGAGGCTAAAGCCCAGGTATTTGATGACATCCTCAATATCCCTGAAACCAAAATGAAATTGAAGAACGGCATGTTTGATTTCCTAGAGGGTGCATTTCTCCAAGATAATAGTATACTTGTTGTGTTTGGGATTCACACCAGTAGCCTTGCATAAGACAAACAGTATCCTCTTGAAGCTATTGGTGTCTTGGATGGTACCATCAAGACAAATAAGTACATCATCTTCAAATAATAAGTGGGTCAAATGGATAAGATCAGAGATTTTGACACTTGTTATTGACCCCTCAGCCTTGGAAGTTGCCAAAATCTTGGTCAACCCTTCCATGATTAGTAGGAATATTAAGGGGGATAATGGGCATCCTTGACGAAGCCCTCTACCTACATGAAAAAATTAGAATTTGCACCATTGATGAGAATGTTGAAAGATGCATCAGTGATACAGCCCATGATCCAATTAGTGAATGAGAGAGGGAAACCAGTATGGAGAAGAATGAGTTGAATGAAGGTGCATCATGTACAGTCATAATCTTTGGCAAGGTCAATTTTTAGGATGGTGTTTTTAATAATTTTGAGCTTGATTTAGTGCAGGGCTTCTTGAGCCTACCAATAGCTTCATGAGTTTGCCTTCGGTGGAGGAAGGCAAATTGTTCTTTGGAGATTGCTGAGATAATATGGGCTTGATACGGTTGGCAATAATTTTGGTGATGATCTTGTAAATACAGTTGCATAAGGATATGGACTTGCAGTCATTGAAAGTAAAAGGTTTATAAATTTTATGGATGAGGACGATAAAGGTGGCATTGAATCCATCATACATCCAGCCAGTAGTTATGCACTCCTCAATGACTTATAGGAGGTCCCTTACAATTTCCTCAAATAAGGTGAGATAGAATTCAATAGGCCAGCCATCTGGACCAAGGCTCTTGTCCTTCTTAAACCCTTTTAGTACCGCTCAACTTCCCTTAATGTTACAGCCGCATTAAGGTTTTCAATACCATACACCTCCACATACCTCTGCATGGTCCTGGAAATCTCTATCACTTCAGATATGTTGGCCACCCGGGGATCCCTATAAATGTGAGAGAAGTGTCTTATGCTCATGTCTGCAAGCTGGGCATGATTTTTGGCCACCCTTCTAGCTTTCTCCTTCAGTTCCCAAATAGCGTTGACACTCTTCCTACCCTTCGCACATTGTTGGAAGAAATGGTGTGTTGTCATCTCCTACTTTGAGCCAAATGGCCCTGCTTTTGAGTCTCCATGTTTCCTCCTGTTGCCTTAACAATTTAGCTTTATCCAATTCTAGTTGAATCAGATGGTTCTTGGCCTCAGTGGATTGAAACCCTAGGCAATCAACTCCATCATGCCTTCGATTTCTATCTCAATATTATTCAATGCTTCTTCATCATGTCTTCTTTTCTCTCTAGCCCATTTTATAGTTTTGTCTTTGATCCTGGACAGGTTGTTAGAAAAGACACAGGTCAGCTCAGAGTCTGGAAACTGATCACAATGGGTTTGTGAGCTCTTGACTAGGAGATGGAAGGAAGGGTTTTCCAAAAAAATAGAATTAAACTTGAAGGTAGAGTGTGTTCTATTGTTTTCCCCAAGGATTTAAAAGTATCTCTATATTGGGAAACCAGCTCCAAAAATAGAAGAAAATAGATGTCAATGCCTTAGAAATAAGCCACTTTGAGGGGGAAACCTCCAATACATTACATGAATGAACAATTCTTGGATGATACAAATTACAAAACCTCATTTCTATATATAGGAGTCCATGGGGCCACAATGTAATCCTAGCCAACCTAACAATAATAATTTAAGGACACAATAATAACAATATGGGGGTTACAAGGGTACAATAATAACAATAAGGGGGTTACACTAATAATATAGGGACATAACATGCCCCTTTCCTTCAAAAAAGTGTTGTCCTCAATGCTTGAGTAGCTCTGGGTGCTTCTGTATAAAATTCTCATCCTCCCATGTAGAATCTTCAGTGGGTAAGTTCTTCCACTTGATGAGATACTCTGAAATTGATCGATTCCGTAGCTGTCGAGTTCTTGTTTTTGTGACCGCTTCAGGTTCCAATATGATTTTTCCTTCCCCATCAAGTTCTGGAAATATTGTTTGAACTGAAATATTTTCACCTATAACCTTCTTTAAGCATGAAACATGGAAAATTGGATGCACTCGTGAAGAAGCAGGAAGCTTCAATTTGTATGCCATAGTAGCAATATTTTGCAATACCTTGTAAGGACCATAGTACTTTGGCGATAATTTATTATCCTTCTTAGCTTGCTTGAGGGACATTTGTTTGTATGGTTGTAGGCGTAAAAATACCCAGTCTCCTACATCAAAACTTCTCTCACTGCGATGTTGATCTGCCTGTTGTTTCATTCGATTTTGTGCCAAATTCAGGTTGTCCTTTAAGAGTTGGATAACTTCTTGTTGATGCTCGATGCGATCTTCCACTGCTTGAACGTTCGAATGTTCTCTTAAAGATGATGTGATGGATGGTGGATGATATCCATAAAGTGCCATAAATGGGGTCATTTTTGCTGCAGTATGGAAGGAAGTGTTATACCACCATTCAACGAGAGGTAACCACTTGACCCATTGTGTTTGTTTATCAGATACAAAACAACGAAGATATCCTTCCAAAAATTTATTTACTATCTCATTTTGACCATCAAATTGAGGATGATAAGATGAGCTATGAGCTAATTGAGTACCCAAACAAGAAAATAACTCCGTCCAAAAATTTCCAGTAAAAATGGGATCTCTGTCGCTCACAATAACCCTTGGGCTTCCATGTAGCTTTTGAATTCTGTCCATAAATGTAGTATCAATTGTACTTGCTTTAAATGGATGATATAATGCACAAAAGTGTGCATACTTGGTAAGTCTATCAACTACCACCATGATGACACTCTTTCCTTCGGACTTAGGTAAACCTGTGATAAAATCCATTGAAATCTCCTCCCAACGTTGACTTGGAATGGATAAAGTTTGTAGAAGACCCGGGGTCTTAATTGTCTCAACTTTATTTTGCTGGCAAACCAAACATTCTGCCACAAACTTTTGAATATCAGATTTAAGGCCATCCCAAAAAAATTCTTTCTTCACCCTGTGGTAAGTTTTTAAAAATCTCGAGTGTCCTCCTAAAGGAGAAGTGTGCAATTCCAAAAGAATCTTTTGTTTTAGTTGAAAATTCTTACAAAGATATAAGCGATCTTTGTACCATAAGGAATCATTTTTCCAACTAAATGTATCAGATGTACTAGGATCTTGCTGCAACTTTTGAATGAGTGTCCATACATCTTTGTCCTTCTTCCATTCATCTCTTGCTTCTGTTATCCAATCTGGTTGGATAATAGAAATGGCACAAAGCAATGCTTCCACCTCTTCATTCTTTCTTGAGAGTGCATCTGCAACAACATTAAGCTTTCCTTTTTTATAGATTATTTCAAAGTCATAACCCAACATCTTTGTGACCCATTTTTGCTGCTCTTCTGAAGATAGTCTTTGTTCCAAAAGTGTTTAAGACTATCATGATCAGTTTTTTCCTTAAAGTGTCTTCCCATTAGGTAAGTTCGCCATTTCTTTAGTGCATGCAGTATTGCTAACATTTCCTTCTCATAAATAGGTTTTTGTAAATACTTTCCTTTGATTGGACGACTTTCAAAAGCAATGGGTCTTCCTTCCTGCATTAAAACTGCACCAATTCCATTTCCTGAGGCATCACATTCCACAATAAAGGTTTTTGTGAAGTCCGGCGTAGCTAAGACCGGTGCTAGGCACATTGCCTCTTTAAGATGTTCAAAGGCCTTAGTTGCTTCAGGAGTCCATGAAAATGCATCTTTCTTCAATAATGTTGTTAGAGGTGTCGCTATTTTCCCAAAATTCTTAACAAAATTACGATAATACCCTGTTAACCCAAGAAATCCTCGCAACTGCTTTATGGTTGTGGGGACTTTCCATTCCTTAATGGCTTTAATTTTGTTAGGGTCTACTTTAACAGCCTCGTGAGATACAATATGACCCAGATATTCCACCTCTTGTACTCCACAGAAACATTTGGATGTTTTTGCATATAATTGTTTCTCCTTCAATAGTTTGAGCACCCTGTCAACATGTTCAACATGATCCTTCCAAGACCTGCTGTAGATTAGTATATCATCAAAAAATACTAGCACAAATTTTCTAAGGAAGGGTTTGAAAATGGAATTCATCAACCCTTGAAATGTAGAAGGTGCATTGGTAAGGCCAAAAGGCATGACCAAAAAATTCATAATGACCCTCATGAGTTTGAAATGTTGTTTTTGGAATATCTTCAGTCTTCATTCTAATTTGATGATATCCTGAACGAAGATCCAACTTGGTAAAATAAATTTCTCCATGTAATTCATCCAATAATTCATCAATCATATTAATGGGGAATTTATCTTTAATGGTGAGCTTATTGAGCTCCCTACAATCGGGACACATGCGCCATGATCCATCCTTCTTGTGTACCAATACTACAGGAGCAGAGAAAGAACTCTGACTAGGTTGAATTATACCTGCCTCTAACATTTCTGCAATCATACGTTCAATTTCACTCTTTTTGACATAAGGATATATATAAGGCCTTATGTTTGGAGGAACACTTCCTGGAATCAAATGAATAGCATGATCATGATCAAGAATAGGTGGGATTCCTTTGGGATTTTCAAAAACTTTGGAATGATTGTCCAAGACTTTTTGGAGATCTACAGAAATATATGATTTTGATGTTGGAACTTTTAGTGAGCATAATTGTGCAATTATGCCTCGTTGTTCTTTCTTTAGAAGCTTTGTCATGAAATTAGAGCTTATTATATTTCCCAGCTTCCCTGCAATACCCCGTAATTTGACTTCCTTTCCTTCTGAAAAAAATTTCAAGAAAATTTCTTGAAAATTAAAAGCTACCATCCCCAAAGATTGTAACCATTGTACTCCTAGTACAACATCAGCACCTCCCATAGGAATGGAAAGCATTAGACTATTCAATAAATATTTCCCCATGGTTAGCCTGATATTAGGGCATTTTTCAGAGAAATTTATAGTTCCTCCATTTGCAACCATCACTTGACATTCTGGTGCTGGGTATAGGAAACAATTCAATTCCTTGGCTACCTTACAATGAATAAAATTATGGGTACTACCTGAATCAATCAACACTACTACCTTTTTCTTCTTGATATGTCCTTCTATCTTGAGAGTTTGAGGAGTGGTAATTCCTGCCAATGCATTACACGATATGGTCGGACTCATTTCTTCCTCTTCTTGGGTTGGTTCCTGGTGTATATCCTCTTCTTGTTAATTTTCTTCTTCCTCTTCACAATCTATGTAAAATAATTTCTTCTCAGCACACTTATGACCTTTAGTGTATTTGCTATCACAACTGTAGCAAAGCCCTTTTGCTCTCTTTTCTTCCAATTGTTGTGGTGTCAACCTTGTAGGTTGTGGAAATCTAGGCGTAGAAACACTTCCTTCTTTATAGAAGTGAGTGGTAGGCTTCCTTGTCGCCATAATTTTACATTCAATTTTTCTTGCCAACCTGAATGCCTTCTCCAATGAATCAGGTTCCAAAACGCGAACTTCATGTTGGATGTTATCCTTTAAAGCACCTATGAAGAGATCAATCCTATGTTCCTCTGGAATATCAGTCACCCTTATATTCAATTTTTGGAATTCCTCAATGTGCTCCCCCACTAAACCCTTTTGTTTGAGATTTATCAATTGGCTAAAGAAGGTTTTTTTCTTTGTATCCTCATAATGTGCTATCATTTCCTCCGTAAAAATTGACCAAGTGACAATTTTTTACGGGAGAAAAGCCATCGATACCATACAAATGTATTTTGTTCTAAATGTAAAGTTGCAATGCGTACCTTTTGTGTGTTTTGCACATTATGGAGATCAAAATATTGCTCCATCCGTAGTATCCATGTTACAGGATCCTTTCCATCAAACTTCCTCATATCCATTTTTGGAATATGGTGGTTCTTCCCTCCAACATTAGAGTTTATGAAATCACGATTAGCATTTATTTTGTTCTCATCATGAGTTTCCTCTACTATCTTTTCACCATTAGGAAAAATTTGTTGTATCAACTTTGTCAAACCTTCCATGTTTGCTTTTAAATCATTCTTCATGTTTTCCATTTTAGATTCCATGCCAGCTTCCATGCCATCTATCTTAGCTTCCATGCCATTATTCAAACCATCCATCTTATATTCCATGTCTTTCTTCAAACCATCCATCTTAGTTTCCACACCTTTCTTCAAAACTTCCATGCCATTTTTTGTTGCTCTTTGCGAGAGAAAAATTTGATGCACTTGCTCTTGTAAATTTGATATGTCATGTCGCCATTCTTCATCTTCATGAGTCATAGTAGAGTCTTCTAAAGGCTTAATGGGTGTTGAATTATTTTTAGGGGCCATTTTAGAATCTAATACTGATATATATTCTACAATATGCCTTTGGAATCAATTCAACTTGATTCTTCAAACAAGACTTATGCAATTCGAGAAAAAACAAAAATACACACCTTTTACTTTCTTTTGAGGAGCTCTATATTGAAACTGAATTATCTCTGTAATTGTAGATCTTCAATATCTGAAATTCGGCCTTGTAGTATCCCTCTGAAGCTTCTTTCAAATGTCACAGGTCTGACCTGATTTGGATTCTTCAAGGAAAAGTTATGTCTAATCTCCCACAATGACCCAATTATGGACTGTTTCAGTAGAGTGAACTTGTACGACTTGCCATGTGTCTTGTTTCCTCCTCTGGCTTTGAAATTGACAGAAAATAAACTACAGTCAGTGTACTTAAAAAAACTTTTTACAGCATTCCAATCGATGCTCAGAGAGAGAGTTATGAAGATTTTCCCATAATAACCTCTTTGAGATGAAATTAGGGAGCCTGAAAAAGACCTAACTTCCACAAATAATATCTCTGAAAATGTTGTGAACCAAGATCTGAAATTTTGTGAAGATGTTCCTCAGAATTTTGGCTTTACTCTCTCAAAATTTCAACTTCTGAAACTTCATAGAAACAAAGTTATAGTGCAAATTCCACGATGACCTGTTTAGGTTAAATTCAGGAGCCTGCAAAAAGCCCTAACTTCCACAAATCATATCTCCAAAAATATTATGAACCAAGCTCTGAAATTTTGCGACGATTTTCCTTGGGATTTCAGATTCGCACTTCAAAAGTTTCAGATTCTGAACCTTCGTAGAAAAAATGTAATAGCGAAAATTCCACGATGACCGGTTTGGAGCAGCAAAAACCCTAGAATCCAAAGCTCTAATACCAAATGTTGGGAAACCAGCTCAAAAAATAGAAGAAAAGAGATGTCAACGCCTTAGAAATAAGCCACTTCAAGGGGGCAACCTCCAATACATTACATTAATGAACAATTCTTCGATGATACAAATTACAAAACCTCATTTCTATATATAAGAGTCCATGGGGCCACAATGTAATCCTAGTGGGGCCACAATGTAATCCCAGCTAACCTAACAATAACAATTTAAGGGCACAATAATAACAATATGGGGGTTACAAGGGTACAATAATAATAATAAGGGGGTTACACTAATAATATAGGGACCTAACACTCTGGGAGTGATCTGATAATCCTCTCGATCCCACCCATTGCCTGGCCTTTTCAATCATGTCAGCCAACTTGGTCTTGATGAGAAAGGGGTCTAGTCTGCATGCAAGGGTCACCTCCCCAATCCTTCTATTGCGCCAAGTTGGGATTTTTTTTTCATTTCCAAGTCTAGCAGATTTTCTTCATCGACCAACTATTCAAAGTAATCCAACAGAGGGTCCAAAGGTGCTATAGGTCCCCAAGATTCTGCTATGCCAATGGAAAAATTAAAATCTCCACTGATGATGATATTATTATCTTTCATGAATTTTGTGGCCATTGGATTATCCCAATGGTTGCTCGATTGTGACAAGGTCCATAAACATTTATCAATCGAATGGGTATTTCAAATCCGTATGTTTAAATGTTTGCACCAAGAAACCCTCCCTTCCCCCACCATATTTCCACTTTGATGGTTCAGTTTTTGAACCCATTGCACAACCTACGGATCACCCATGCACATCCAATGTCTTAAAACTCTAGTCCGGGAGTAGGTAGGATAGAATTTTTTGAATAGTATCTCCATCTCCCAAGGTTTATTATAGAAAAATTATATCCACTTTTTCTAACGCCATCAGCCTCCTAAAAGCCATTTTTTTGTTAGGTCTGGCTAGGGCCTTTGCAATTAAAAGAGAGAAAAATCATGGATGACCCATGCCAGGGGTGTCCTTTTCTCTAAGAAACCTATCAATAGATAATTGTTTCCCTGACGCCACCTCCAAACCAGCACCGAGGATCACTTTTGAGAGTGAGGAATATCTACCCTTAGATCCTCACCTAGTCCAAAAGCAGGGGGGTTGAGGCCTTAGCCGAAGATCTAAGGTTATAATAGTGATAGGAGTTGTCACCTGAGTGCTCAAATAGGGACGGGGTGCTTGAGACACTCGCAAGGATAAGGGGATCTAAATGAGAATTCTAAGGGGGGGTAGTTGCAATAGGGCAGACAATAAGATCAAGATTACCATTTAATAAATCGGCACTTTAATTAGTATGAGATAATACAGGTGAAACAATTCGATCAAAATCAGAAGTAAAGGAATAAGGAGATGAGGTAAGAGTACCCAGGATCGGTCTGGATTCTGCATTAAAATAATGAGTGGCTCGAGCCGAAGGTGCTTGAGATTTTTATTTGGGGGTCGCCTTCCAGGGCGGATGTAGTGATCTAGGAATCGACAAGGGCACCTCCTATGAAGAGCTTAGGTCACTAATATCTTGTGTTTGAGTCCCTATATGCACCAATACTTTAGTCGGTTCCAAATTGGCTAAGATGACCAATGGGCATTCCTTGTATAAATTCCCAACTTCATGGCACCAATGACATCTAAAAGGCACCCCCTCGTAGTCCAATATTTTTCATCTCGATATATGCTTGAAATGCAGGTTGTAACTCTCCACCAATCCTTCGCAGGTATCCAGATGCATTAGTATTCTTGCCATTGAAATATTTTGGTCTCTAGATAGGACCTGCCATGGTCCAGATAGATTCCCAAATCTTCTCTAATGAACTGAAGCGCTTCTTCTATCCATAATTGTAGTAGAATTCCAGGAAGACATACCCATATGGGGCCTGCCCCCATATTTTCCTTATCAGGGTCGAACAGAGGGGTCCATCTTTTGAGAAAAACTGGGGTCATTTCTATGTGCTAGTATTTGGTGAGCACCCAATTTTCCATCTCTGGATGAGGAAAGATGAGCGCTAACCACCCTCTATTTATCGTGAGAACCCTAGGGAGCTGCTCCAAAATGTTTCTCCAAATTTCTGAAGTCCAAATATTAAGTATTTTTTTGTTGTATTTCCTACCTCTTACTCGACCAACAAGGACCATTTGCGAGGTTTCTTCCAGCCTATATGTGCTAATTCCTTCACCGAAGACCAAGGTCCTGCGCTGCACCCAACTCTTTGTGCACTTTTTCTTGTTCTTATCGGTCTTGTGAGATATATTATCTCGAATGTGGCCATATCCCTCTAGTTGCATGTCGTTTGAGTCAGACGTCCTGATATTTTCCATTGGTGGTATTGTGTGCGTGATGCCCTTGAAATAGCCTGACGCAACCACAACTGGAGGGCTCCTCAGAATATCAATTGGGGTGTTGTTGTCATCCACAGGGTTAATTCCCAGGTGCTCAAAACCAAAATATCCGTCGAGGGCATCAGAAGTAACCTTCGTACCCACAAAGACTTGGCCCAGCACATCTGGTGTAGGTTGTTCCTATTGCTCCGATAACCTAAGAACCGATGGAGAGGGTATGTAAAAAGAGGGCGAAGCCAATGCCTCCATGGTGGGTTCAACATAATCCGCCACTAATGCTAGATAAGAAATCCTACTATGTTGTTGATATTTAGATGACTCACCAAGCTCCATGTCCATACTTCGATGGTCCACTTGTTCCTTCGCTCCTAGGTCAGCAATCACAAGCAGTCCATATGTCTACTGATGTGTGAAACCCATCTAGACTGCAACGGTTCGAGAGTTTCGAATGAGTATTCTAACTCAACCTCCTCCATAACACCGTTTCGGGTTGAGCGTTTTCGTTTTCGAAAGTAATCCCTGAGGTCGTCGCGATAATCCTTGTATGTTTCGAGGAAAACTCCCAATTTCTGTAACTGTCTACCCTAGTAGCTAGGGTCCAAAAAATATGCTGAGAAAATAATAATTGCCTGTATGTTGGGTTGTCAAGACCTCGCAAAACACTTAGGAGCACTCTCCTACCAGCCTTATAACCATGTTGATTGAGACCAAGAGCACCATTAACCTCATCTAAAACCCCTGACCAAGTGCATCCCGAAACCTCACCTATTACCTTGGATAAACCACCCTCAAACCACTTGTTTGCAAACAATGACCTACCATCAATTGACATTCCATGGTTCCGCCATCGATATGGACAAGCACCATTATGGTTTAGCCATGGCTAGGGCTCGCACCAACTCTCCCACCTCCACTAGGTTGTACAAGCAGTCTATTATAAAACCAACTGAGGTGAAGAAACAACTGCATCAGATATTGGAATAGGATGTCATTCAACCGAGTACATCAGCACGTGGGCCACCCATCATCACTATGTCAAAGAAGGATGGGACTTGGTGGATGTGTATAGATTACAAGGTGTTGAACAAGATCATGCTCAATAATAGGTACCTTCTACACATGATAGATGATCTATTAGATAAGTTACAACAAACAAAATGCTTCACCAAGTTGGACTTAAAGTTTGGATATCGCCAGGTTCGAGTCAGAGAAGAAGATACCTAGAAGACCACCTTCAAAACTAAGCAAGGTTTGTATGAGTGGTTATTCATGCCATTTGGCCTATGTAATGCACCAGCTACATTTATGATATTAATGAATGATGTACTGCAAATTTTTAAATATTAATTTGTTATTGTCTATTTGGAAGATATACTAGTATAAAGTGATACTTGGGAGCAGCACATCTCACATTTGACGTAGGTGTTGGATATATTAAAGAAGCACTCGTTGCTAGCGAATCTCAAGAAGTGTGAGTTTTCATGGCAGTATTTGGTGTATCTAGGGTATGTAATAGATGGAGGAGAGATGAAGATAGATCCTCCTAAGATGAAGGTCATCATGAAAAGTTCGGTGCCTACTAATGTTTCTAAGGTTAGAATTTTTTTGTGGTGGCACAGTACCTGAGGAAATTTATAGCCTTATTTTCAGCAGTAGAAATGTCACTCCATGCCATAATAGCAAGTGACAAGAATTTCTATTGAGGAAAGGGTCAGCAGAGTTTCTTTAAGGAGCTAAAGAAGAAGATAAATTAAGCACCAATTATAGCATTACCAAACTTGCAACATCCCTTTGAAGTATAAATAGATGCGATTGGGTATGCTATGGGAGTGGTCTTGATGCAAAGTGGAAGGCCTATATGCTACCATTCTGAAGTATTTCATGGGGTAGTTCTTAATTACCCTACCTACAACAAGGAGCTCTATCCCCTGGTGCAATTTGTGAAGAAGTGGAAGCATTACCTTATGGGAAAAGAGACAGTAATCCACACAAATCACCAGCCACCACATTACCTACAAACCTAGAGTAAGCTACAACAGACTAGGCATTACAAGTGGATGGGGTTTCTACAATAGTTTCATTTGGTGATCAAGTACAAGAAGGGAAGAACAAACAAGTTGGATGACATGCTCTATAGGCCACCCACATTAAATATCATAGCTTTGGGGACTCTTATGCACATGGAGCCATTCACGTACGATGCATAAAAAGAGGCATAATTAGAATATGATGAATTAAAGGAGGTGTTTTAGCAGTGACAAAGTCAGAGGCATCTGCACAATGGCGATAGCACCGTTAACTACCATCTCCAAGATGGTTTACTCTACAGGTTGGATAAGTTATGTGTTCCTAAGGTTGAGAAATTGCAGTTGATTAGAGAGGCATGGAACTTTGGTGTAGGGAAGACCATGGCCAACTTGCAGAGGTATGTGTATTGGACCTATTGCACACATTTTGTCGAAGTTGCAAGGAAGCAATTTTCCAAATTTTTCACAAGATCAAGATCATCAACCATCGGCTTATTTAGTCATTGTAAACCCATTCTAAAAAAAATTGTAATATAGATGATACTAGTAAGACCATGTACTTATATAAAAACCTAGGTAAGCATATTATTTAGGTGAAAATTTCATCCTAACAGGTATTTCATCTCACAGATTCATCTTTGCTTTTAAACACGGATGGTTGACAGTGTTTTTCCCTCCAGCCTCACCCCAAAGCTAGGGTGGAATTTAATATCAAAATCTTAGGTGAGTCCTAGTGTTCTAGTCAAGTCTTCTGTAAAAGTGATTTGGGAATAATTTAAGATAATTGGCTAAATTATTTTATTACAAATCACTTGGTCTACTATATCATATTTTGTCAGAGAAATGGGTATTTATTTGAGGATCTATACTGAATGGGTGTTCCCCCTTCGAGGGTTGAAATGTAATTATCTAATGTAAAAAATATTTTAGTGCATGGTCCTTCATACTTAAACACCATGGCTAAAATATTAGAGGGTGGAAAGATTTAATCCCCTCAGATGTAAATTAACTAACTTTTCCCACAAAAATAAAATTAATCCTAAGTGAGAAGATTATTTAATTAGAGTCAAAATTAAAGTCATAGAGAAATTAAATTCTCCAAGTGGAAAATTTTGTGGGTATCAAAGAAATTAATTTTTGGAGATCCCCCACCAAAATAAATATTGGAAATTTAAAAAAAAAAAAAAAATGGACCCTTGGGCCCTGGTAGTTAATTTAGTCAATATTTTTAGGAAATTAGCATAAAATAATTATTTTTGAGCTAATAAAAAATGGTTTAAATGAGAAATTAAAAAATTCCTAAAAAATAAAGATTTTTTACACTGAGATTGAAAGATGATCAAATATATATCAATAGTCGAGATTATTTTGATGGGGATCAAGCCAAATGCCATTAATTTTCCACTTGGAGGATTTATCTATAAATTGAGAGTCATTTGCGTCTCAATAAATGATGATGTAAGCTCTGACTCCGGTCCATGTAATTTTGTAATGCTAATGTTGTTCCACTGATGTGATGGGAACGTTCAAAATATCATAATAATAGACTTTAGGGTTCAATTCATGGTGTTCTCTTTCTTATGATCTTTGGTATGTATTGGTTACGGGCTTTCCTATATTGTGCTTAAATTTTTTATAGACTTTTTTATTCATTAGATGGGGATAAAAACATTCTATTGGTAGATTTTGAGTCTAACTTAAGTGATATGATTCGTCATATGTCTAAAAAGTTAGCTTGAAGAAAAATGTAGAATTTTCAAGTACGCTAGCCCTTGGGCTCCAAGTTCACAGAATTTGAAGGAGAGCTGACCTTTTATGGGCTACGAGAATTTTGTTTGGTTTTCTTACTCTACTAAGGCTTTGGGAAACACCTTAACTTTCGAAACACGTCAAATCTATTGTCATTATTCATCATTTAAAAAATTATTTCTCAAAATTATTTTATTTTCAAACATTGTACATTTGTAAATCATTATAAATATTTTTTGTAAAATAATTTTCTTAACCCTTGTTTGGCAGCTAATTGGGGTTCGGGGATTTATTTTGAATTTTTTGTATATATTGGGGTTTTGGGTATTTTTCTTTTCATTTGTGTAGGTGATATCAAAGGAAAATAGCTGGAATAAAGTTGGATCTATGCCCTTGAGGGTACGATATAGCCACTAAAATTTTTTTGTAGTGCCAGCTACTGAATAATTTGCCAAAAAATTGAAGATAAGAAGAAAAATAATTTTGGAGCAAGAGTTTCGAAAAATTTTGGGGAACATTTTTGGGCCCTAAGGCCCAATGTCCTTCTCTAAAGATAGTGTCGCCATTCTTCCCCCTGTGTCAGACCTTTTTTCCACTATGTCATCTTGTTTAGTCCCCCAGAGGCTAGTCGTAAGCCCCTAAGGGCCTAGACCTTCCTCCTCCCACTTGCTCGTGGTGTTTTAATGCCATTTTAGGCCCAACCATGACCCTTTTAGGCCTCAGACTCCCCTCCTAAGTTAGTCGCAGGCCTTAAGGGATTCACATCCCTAGGTTGTAGCCTCCCAAGGCCTTTTGGCCTCCTCATTAGGTTAGACGACAGCCCTTAGGGCATGTTGTGGACCTATTTAAGCCCATTCTCCTCTTTTGTGGCCTTTTCTAACCTCTTTCCCTTAGTTGTTTCCCTTTTTTTTCCTTTTTCCCTTGTCTATTTCCCTTTCCCTGGCCCTATTTTTCCCTCACCCCATCTCTAAAATTTTTGGACTAAATATTGGGGCTTTTGTAGGAAAGAACTGGTTCAAGTTTGGTGTGTTCAGGTGCAAGACCATTGAAACTTTTTGGTAACTTGGGAAAGCAGTCTACAAGGCCTTGGCCTAGGGTTTGAACTCTAAACCCTTATTTTTTCACTTCTTTTCTACAGCTATGATAAATAAATATTTCATAACAGTGATAAACTTCAAGTTTAAATGCTCTAAAATCCGCTCACAAATTGCCTAAATACACTAAAAGTTTCATGGTAAAATTTTACTAACTGTTTGGTAAGTTGGGCATTGATTATTGAGCATAGATCTAACTTGATTAGTGATTGAATAATGTTGCATAAAGGTCTAATCATATATGATATAATTCTGAAATAGCATATGAAGAGGGTTAAAAATCACATAATTTCATATTAGCAAACTTGTATTTGGTATTCAGAAATTTTTGGCACCTTTTTTGACACACTGTCACATTGATAGCTCATTGTTTCTATGATATTATTATTGTTGTCATAAGTGATTTCAGATCTGATATAGCACTGAATAATTCATCACAAGAAGGCTAAGTAGCTCATATAAGTGTTTCTCATGGTTTCATGCTCTAGCTAGCTCATTGTGATTTATGTTGTAACATTTACTTGTCTTCTAAATAATTAACTAAGCACTGAAATCAATCAATAAGCACTCTAATCGCAAATAAATTGGTGCTGAATAATTCAAGTTTTTTTTAGCATCTTGATCTAGTTTTTTCTTGGTTGGTATCATGTAACATTGGCATAATATCATTGATAATCGTGTTGATATCTTGAGCAATTGTGATTGGTATCTTGTGTTGATAATCATTGGATAATTTCTCAAAGTTAAACACATAATCTTGTTATCCTCCATAATCTTAAGAAGCTTTGGTAATTTTATCTGTCTATCTTAAGCATTGGCATCTTGATTTTTTATTGGTTATCATTTTAAGTAAGCATATCTTGGTATTTATCATTTTACTTTGGAAGATCTCAAAGTGTTCTACTTTGACATCATTGGTTAAATATCTTGTATATTGATCTATTGTATAAACATTGGCACTTTCTTGGTGATAAGATCGTCCTCTTAGTTTTTGTTAAGTACTCTTTTCATTGAAGACTAATTATAACTAATGTACTTGAATCACATAAGTGATCTTAAGCTAAGAATTCACTCACCTATCTTGCATAAGAATTCTATTTCTAGTTGCATTAATAATCAACCTCCAAGAATAAGCTTGGTTGATAGACCTCTAGGACCACCCTTTCTCACTTAGCTTGAAAAATTTAGTACATTTCTAGTGGTTAACATAGTGACCTTGAAATTGTCAGAGCCACAGTGTCTGCATCTTCGGAGGCATTGAGTGGTTGGAAAACAAGGGGAGGCATCATTAACCAAGCCTCTACTTGCTTCTTATTGGATTCAATCCCATAACCTACTCTAAATACTGGTCTTAAAACAGTTGGGAGGAAGGTATTATTTATAATGGGTGTGTAATTAAGAATAACCAAAATCCTTGCATCACACCTAAGATTTATAAATTTGCATAGCATATAGGTTAATGAAGAATCTAAGTAGTGATTTTCCATCTGGTTACTTGGAATTTAATCTATAATAAGCGAGAAATTGACTCCACAAGGCATTGGTCTCAAAATTTAATCTAATCTAATATTTAATTCTTGCTTAAATTAAACAAGTAGTTAGGCCACTCAATCGTGTCTCTCAGAATCATTGGTTGCTAACTTGTCCTTCACCTTCACATTTCCATAGGGACTACCCCCCATAGCCTGTTGTTGGGAGATAGATAGAATGGAGAGGTCACGGATCAGGGTAACAGCCCCCGACTTGAGTTGTTGTCGCAATGTCGGTACAATTTGAGCAACAACAATTTTTGACGTTGTTGCTGAGGAAAAATTTGTTGGACCTTGGTATTGAAGATATCCCTTCATTATTGATTTTTCATCCTTTCATTTAGCCTGTCAATCGACACATTTTTTGGTGTTGTTGATATCTCTTGATCTCTTCATCACTTTATCCTTACACTAATCTTCTTATCTCCTTACATTTTCTATCTGTAGCTTAACACCTGGATATTTTGGTTGATTTCTTGTTTGGGTGGCGACTCCACTTATTCATCCATTTTTTCTCAGACAATAACCCTCCTTGATATCCATCTGCTTCTCCCTGACTAATTTTTCTGTTTTTTCCTTTTGGATTTTGGAGTTAGATTCATGTTCAAGTGGAAACTCCACTTCTGTCATTTCTTACCTGAGTTTCTGCTAGAAGCTCACTTCTTGTGGATTTCTTGTTTTTCTTGAAAAAGGATCTCTCTCTTTGACATCCATTGGCTCCCTTTCCCTTTAACTAGGTTATCATGGATGACATGTCCTCCCCTTGGAATTTTCCTAACATTCAAGGTTATCCTCATAACCTTACAAAGAAAGAAGATGAAAAAATTAAAAAATTAACAAAAATCATTAAGAGTATGTGAGAGTAGCATGAGATCAACTCGTTGATATAGAGAATCACATGAAGAAGTTTTGAGAGAATGAGTTTGTCTATGATCAAAAAGTTCCATATTGTAGACCTTATGACCACTTTCATGACGAATCCACTTGTGCCTTTGCCATCATAATATGAGATAGTGGAAAGGCACGAAAAAGTTATGAAGGGGATCTTATCGGGGAATTAACTCAAAGTCTTAGAGACATCCAGTTCATTCAAGCTCAATTAATGAAAAATATGGAGCTTAATCAAGAAAAATTGGTGGCAGATCACTCCGGGGAAATGAAATCCCTGCACATCATTTGGATGGCTATTAAGAAAAAGCATGTTGAAGAGTTTATCACCATAAACAAAAACCATAAGAAAGAAATGAGCTCTATGTAAGACGGGGAATTCAGTATTCAAAACAAGTTGTTAACGACAGAAGAAAAATATAATGAGGAACTAAAGAGCTCAGAGATTAATAAAGCAATATTAATTACCGATTATGCTAAGGATATAAGTGACCTCAAAAATAGGTTACAAGTAATGGAGGAGGATCATGCTAGGGAAATCAATGTTATGAAGGATGAACATTCTGTTAATTTTTCATAGGGCTACATTGTTCTTTTCTTTGATAGTTGCATTTCTTCAATAACATGATAAGTTCACCCCATATAATTATATCATTGTTCCGATCTACATTATTATCCATCAGCATGCACAACTATGTAGAAATAAAAATAGCAACATCATCATCTATGCAACCGAACATAAATAAACATGAGAAGAAAAGCATGCACACATATAGACACCAGGATTGGTCTGAGGCTAAGGCAAAACCCACTATGGGGAAAACCCTTACAAATTATTCTTCTTAGATCATCATCAAATGATTCAGCAAACAAGAGCACAATGATCCATTGATACATATCTTCAAAATGCAGTAAAATAACTAGCACATGCATAATATAACCATAAACATACTTCAGCAAAGTGATCATGCTTCTAAGAACTATAATGCATTGTCACTACCTGTAGCACACTATTGAACACTATTGTCACTAAGTTGAAACTTCATAGATCTGTAGATGCATCTTTGAGGGCCTGATTTGCAGCGGAAATATACTGAACAAATCTATAGATCTACAACATCAAGAAACACGGATCCAATATATCACCGAATATCAACTGTCAAATTTTAGATCTGAATCCAAAATGATATCAAAGACTGATCGCAAACCTCTATGACTGAGCGACTAATGTTTGGAAGCATTGCACAAGCAACTAAATATGACCTTACTCATATATTCTCAGTTAAACCCTTAGCTACAATCTCAAGACGATGTGCATGCGGCTACAGCTCCCTCACCGATGGAAATACATAGTGCCTATGGATCTGGCTCGGATCAGCCCCATCTAGCCTCAGAACCCCAACTGCGACCTTGTCACACTCTTCCCGCGGCTATGGCAGCTTGGTCGCTACCTTGCCACACTGAGCCCATGGCTATGGCCTGATTTCAGTAGTTCTGTGTCTATGGCTATGGCCTAGGAGCCCTAGTTCAGTGCAAGCCTCTCGCCTGTGATTTTGTACCCTACGCAATATTTTTTCGTTGAACATGTGTGAACCAAAATAGAATTGAAAAACCAAGACAAATAGTGCAAGAATAAAATCTCATGAGTGAATGTGTGAGAATGAGATTGAGGTCGCTTCTATTTATAGCTTTTGTGAGTGACCGCTTGGGGCTTTGACTAAATCTACATGTCTTGAGGGTCGAGGCTGACCCATTCCATTTATTCATAAATAAAATAATTCATAATTTAACTTCCTCTTAACCGATTGGGGTGACCTATAGGTCAATTTTGGTCCTCTCAAAAAGAGGAATCTAATGCAATTATGATCACGGCCATTTGAGTTTACAAAGTGGTATCTTAACGCATTTGCGTAATTTTAACACTCCCTCTCAACTAGGAATAATTCCACCTGCCAATATATTGTCATCGATCAATATTCCATTATAATATCTTCATGCATCATCATGTATCATCACTGATCATCTCTGTCATGTAGTCATCATGTTGTCAACCTTTCTCATTACAAATCATCAATGTGCTTTACATGCATATTCCTGCTTATCTCTTGATTGTTCCTGCTCATATGTTGAACATTCTCGAATCTAGAAGAAGAAGAATTTTTCATTGGAGTGGATCTTAGGGTACCACCCTTCATCCATCATACTATCATCTAGAATCTCTGCCAATGACCTACTACCCAAATTATACTCATCAATCATCATCGGAGAGCATATCGTCAAGGAGTACGCTTCAACATGTAACCACATCAGGGAGCACATCTCGACCCGAAATCTCATGGGGGAGTTATATCTCCACAACCCCATATCTAGCAATAGGATATCCATCCACGCAGGGGAGCCCATCTCGACCTTGTTATCACATCGGGGAACTCAATCTCAACTCAAAACTGCATAGGGTTATCTCAACCCATCCTATTGACTTCTGATATTCTCATCAATGACTCTGAACAGTTATGTGGTCAAACCCTTGCATCATAATCTACTTGGGTTGTACACCCCATGTATACTCTCAACTCGTTGACCAAACGAGAAGCTTATTCCCAAAAATTCCTGCTTTTGGGTATGATGCCAACTGGGGTATTATCAACAAAGACCAATCAGGGGAGCAACATTCTCTGACCTTATGAAGATAGGGTAGCAAAATATCTAACCCTATGGGTAACATATAGGGTTCATGCCCTATTTTCCAAAGTTCCCTCAACCCTAGGAGCCCTCCATCGCAATTCCTCGTCATGGGAGCTCAGACAGAGAGGAAGATTTTGCTCAGTGTCCTTAATCAGTGCTACTCTCATCATACTCTTATCTGGTATCTTCTTGTTTCAATAGAAGTTGATTATTGTTCATACAGGACATCAAGTCAAATGTTATGTTAGAACATAAATAATCTTGTAAATCACAACAATATACCATAATCATCCTCCCTCTCACATAGGTGTCAATAAAAAATGGATACCATAATCATCCTCCCTCTCAAGGAGGTGTCAATCACAAGTTGAAGCTTGTCTCAAACAGTTGCACTTTCTCAATGTAAGAATATTTGTCGTAAATATGTATATATATGGGATTATTTATCAACACAATGTATCCATGTCATATACATATCATGCTCAGGTAGCTCTCTAAGGAGATTCTTCGTCCTGCCTCACAGCTAGCCATGCTTGCAGCATTGTACCTAACCTTGGTCGTGCTATGGACCTCTCATCCAAGATATCATGGCAGATCTCATATTAATGCAGCATCCAACTGTGCTAATCAATAATAATCCCAAACATCATCAGTTCATTCATGCAGGTACATATCATGGGAGAAATATCTCAACCTTAAAAATAGAACTTTTCATGCAGATATTTCAAAAAGATGTTTAGTGGAAATTTTGAATGAAGAAGCTCAATCATGAATTTAATCATGTTATATACACATCATATACGGATGGATGTTCAAAATGGAACATCAATGCTTCAATCAACTATCGGATGAAATTTCAAGTTAAAAAACATTTGAACTTTAACCTAGAGAGTCCAAGGATTTACATTTCCATTACACAAAGACATTTTATCAACAAATTTGCAACATGCACTACAAGGAAAATACCCTCTAGCGAATGTTTTTTAGGAACCCATTATAAAAATAGCCCATATATTCGTTTGTCTTGGATTTTTCTAGAGGTTGGCAAGTGGAATTTTTTGCGGATGTTTTTTTTCCAATGTGTTTAAAATCATAAACTGCACCAGTGCTTTTAACTAGAAAAGCACTGGTGCGTACTACAAATTGGCACACTGAGACACCGTGCTCTCTGTACAAACCCACCCAGTGCGTCTCAATATTGTAGCGCACTGGTGCGATACACAGATTCAGGCCTAGTGCATCATAAAAACCCACGCTAAAAAGAAACAGACCTGGTGCGCTTAGAAGAAACCACCCGATGCGCCTCAAAAACCTGAGCACTGGAACAGGGTTAAATAAAAAAAAATTACGCCAAAAAAATCTGCATTTTCACTTCTTCAGTTCTCCAGAGCTCTCAAACACCGGTGTGAATTTCCCTTGTGTGAGGCGCCCTACCATCGGTGCTCCCATTGCACGCACTGCTATTGTTCATCACCCACCTTCTGTATTTCGAATTTTGGAAAACGATAGGAAAATTTAGTTTTGCAAATTCTTCAACAAATATGCTTCCTCGATGCCCAAATGTATAGGTATTTTACTTGTTTCTCCATAATTAAAATTTTTCGCGAATTAGATTTCTAAAAAACTTAAAATTTACTACTTAAAAAAATAAAAAAAACCCGCACAATGCGCTCGAGCCATTTAGCTCGCACCGATTCGCGGTGTTGCCTGTAAATTTATAGGCCGCACCACAAACGGTGCTAACAGAAATTGCATCGGTTTCAATGTGGTACCAAAAACACACACCATGTTTCTTTAAAACACATAAATGTCGGTGCGGTCGTTTAACCGCCCGCATCATTGACTTTGTCCAAGTTCGGGAGGGTGGTGTGTTGACCAAACTATGCACCCCGGGGCGGATAGTTTAGTCAGCGCACTACCCTCCTTACATCAGTACAATACAATACAATACTATGTATTGATTCCAGGAAACTATGTATTGATTCCAGGAGGGAGGTGCACTGACGAAACTATGTATTTCGGCTAAACCACCACGTCGTTGACCATGTATTGATTCCAGGAGGGAGGTGCACTGACGAAACTATCCAACCCGGGGCGAGTAGTTTGGTCAGCGCACCGCCCTCCCAAAATTGTACATAGTCAACGGTTCGGTCGATTAAAAAACTGCACTGTTGACCATGAATTAATGTTGGGTGATGTGTTTATGTAAATCTCTTCCCCGAGATGGATAGTTTCGTCAACACACCGTAGGAGAAATTAAATTTCATGTTGTGCGGTGCGATGAAAATTTCCAAGCGCACCGTGGACGCTACGCGATAAAAATAGATGCACCGGTACCGGTGCATGCCTGTTTTTTTTGGTGCACCGATTGTTTTTTTTTTCAAAGAAATTTATATATATATATATATATACATGTCTCATTTAATAAAAAAAATGTATTTAATTTGTGAATAATTAAACGGCGTCAAAGGAGAGAAGAAAGGGAACATCAAGAACATATGGCGGACCAGTATAACGTGGTTCGCCTATGGGAGGCACGATAGATAGAGAGACTTATGGACCCTCGCCCTATTATGGCAGCCACCCAGTTGCTCCTAAGGGAGGTAGGCCTCCTCAAGTTCTATGACGAGACTACATCCCTGAATGGCCATAATGGATTATTGGCACAACTCATCGTCAGGTGGGATTCCCACTGACAGGCTTTCTAGGTTGGTCCTAACCAGTGTTACGCGCCCACTGAGGACATATATTTCATTACTGGCCTATCTAGGAGAGGAAATTATTTTCCCTCGTTCCCAGAGGACCCCGTCGGCTATGTAGCAAGGAGTCAGTTGGTGTACTCCCAAAGATACATTAGCACCGATATACTTTCTCCTACAGATTTTCAGGTCTCTGATGGTCAGTTACGTATTGCTACATTTGGTGCAAAGGAGGTGAGGTGCCTCTCACTACTGTTGATGAACCTTGCACACCATACCAGTGAAGGGAAACGCATTAGTTTCTCTCTTTTATTTTATGTTGATTCTTTATTATAGGTGCCACGACTTTTTAGGTGGTCTATAATTTTTTTGGCGCAATTTTGTATAGTGTTGGATAGATGTTGTTCTCAGGCACATGGGAGGGTGAACTTCCCTTTTGTTTCAAATTTATTTTGCTTATTTTTTAGAGGTTTCCAGAGACGAGGCCTACTTTTGTTCGACAGCCTCGTAGGTCGATGTTGCACGTATGGATGGAGATGTGGGGCCAGATGATGCCCAAGAGGGGAAATTCTAACTTTAGTGCCAAGATATCTCATGATGCACAGGAGTTGTTATCCAGTGTTTATGATCACGCCTTCATTTTGGTGCCATGTTCGTATGTTGGTTTGGATTGATGAGGGTGTGCCAACATCCTCTTCACACAGGATGAGCCACCGAATGAGAGAGGTAATATTAGTGTTTTCTTTAAATTTATTCTAACATGTTCTTTAACTTGTTTTATTAAATTGTTTAATGAAATTTTCTAATTATTGTTGTGTACTTATATATATTTTGTAGATATTGGGTCATTTTTTGGTGATGGGTTGCCACCGTCACCGAATGATCAAGGTGTAGATCTTGCTGACGAGGAGATGACAGATGTGGAGGATTAGGTCGGTGACAGGCTTGGTGCTCATGATCAGGTGCAGGTACCGGCGGTTGTGAGGCATAGGCCTGACACTCAATATAGGATGGAGTTGGGCGACCAACTCTATCAACTCCTAGTTGAGGAGAGAGTCAGGTCAGTCACTATCAGAGAGATATAGGCTGATGATAGGCTAACAAAGATACGGAGAGTCATGCCCTGTGATATGTTGACCCTGATGCAGAATATTGTTGGAGCTACCAGATTACTGGCGTGGGCGAGGAGGTCCAGTCGACGTACACATGGTGGAGATGCAGTACGTCGATAGTTGAGCACTAACACATCCTCTAGTGATCATGAGGGGAGTGATCATCGTTTTAGTACTCCACCTCCTCCACCACCTCGTGCTGGAGATGATCACGATGAGTATCCTGCATCATCCAGCAGTCATGATCATGAGCAGGAAACTGATCCTGAGGACGGCGTAGGTCCATTTGAGGAGGCAGTTCCATTGACTAAGCTAGTTGCTGCACCATCCACTGATCAGCAAGTTGGACCATCCACGATTCATCATGAGCAGGCAGTTCCTGAACAGCATGAGGCACCTCCAGATCAACAGGCACATTATTGGCATCTATATAAGCATGTCGAGGTTGCACCATTGACTGAGCAGGAATCAACTAGTACTACTATTGATGTACCACCAGCTGATATTTGACATTTATATGCAGTTATATTACATTTGCATATTTTTGACATCATATATATATATATGGTCCATGTATTTTATGCTCATGTTGCAGACGTACTTAATTTACATGTTGTTGTTCATCATGATGTGTATATTGTTAGGTCATGTTAGATATGTTCATTTAATGTGCAGCTCGCAGATAGATGTGTATGTGATAGCAGTTATTTGACATGAGATGTATATTTGATGTTTGTGTTGTGATGATGTTATACAATGCTTTTGTTTTGTTATATGATCATGATCACGATGATTAGATGATGTTAGCGAATTTGAATGTGTTTTTTAGTCGAATATGATGTTTGTACGATGGTTATCATGATCGTGATGTTTATTTTTAATATTAAATCATGATATTTATTAAATATTATGTCGTGATTGTAATTGAAATTTTAATTTTAATTGTATGTAAAATTGTAATTGTATTTCTAATTGTAATTTTAATTGTAATTGTATGTAAAATATTTGTAAAATTTTAATTGTAATTGTGATATTAATTTATTTTGAAATGATTGTAATTTTAATTTTAATTATAATTGTATATATGTAAAATTGTAAAATTGTAATTGTAATTGTATGTAAAATTCTAAAATTGTAATTGTATGTGAAATTGTAAAATCGTAATTCTAATTCTAATTCTAATTCTAATTTTAATTGTAATTGTAATTGTATGTGAAATTGTAAAATTGTGATTGTAATTCTAATTCTAATTTTAATTGTAATTTTAATTTTAATTGTAATTGTATGTAAAATATTTGTAAAATTTTAATTGTATTAATGTGAAATGATTGTAACGCACTAGGCCTCACCCCATCTCCCTACCAGCTATTTTCTTCGATGGAGCATGCCGGGGTGGAATTATGGGGTGTGGTGCTGGCCTGAAGTTATGAGAGGATGAAAGGATCGAAATTTGCTGGAACGGAAAAAAAGGTACCAACAATCTTGCCGAGCTTATGGCCATCTGGTGTGGTCTTAATGTTGCAGTAAACATGGGTCTAAGTGGAGTCTCAATTTATGGGGATTCCAAGCTGGTCATTGACACAATGATCGGAAAGGCTTCAAACTCTTCCATGTCTGGCCACGGATGGTATAGAAGGGCTAAACACCTATGGGAACGATTGAATTGCCCGCCCATTTCCCATATTTACAGGGAAAACAATACCAGGGCCGACGGATTATCCAAACAGGGTGTGGGCATGGTTTTTGGTATACTACGGGTTTCTCAGTATATGCACAACAAAAAGGTATCAACCAGTGACATCCCAATACCTTGAGTGATAGGATATGTGCCCCATTGGGGATATCACCATTTTTTCAATACAATTTTGCCTACTACGGTTGCACTTTTCCCCATCAAGCAAGCCTACTCATGATAACAAGCAAGCCTGCATTACAAGCGAGCCGGTTTCAATAATTAAGCGAGCCAGAATGATACAATGATACAATATCTTTCTCTCTATTTTTGTTGGGTTCTGATTACCATGGTCAAGCGAGCCTATACTTCACAGCAAGCGAGCCAGATTCAGTTACAAGAGAGCCAGTTTTGATTCAAAGCCACATTAAAATCTCTCTTTTTTTGTGGGATCTGCCGCACATATGAACCAGTTTTTTAAATTTTAAACATGCAGGTTTATTTTGACTGATGCAGTTGTATTAGCCATCTGATCTTTCTTCTAGATACAAGAGAGCCTATCGTACTGAAGGTAAATGGCCAGTCTACCGGAAAATACACATGCGCACATGACTTTCAATCTAAAACAAATCTCTGAAGCTACTCAGGTAAGAATTATTGAGGATGCGGTCAACCAGATATATTGTTGGAATTGACCTATTCATTAATCTAATGTTTTTGTAATGTTCTGTTGAGAATGTTTATTAGCTCTATGATATTATATGTATTGTATCAGTTATATGTGGGTTCAGAAAGGAACTGTATCAAGACCATCAGATTATTATACATCCCTGAATATGGAAGGAATAATGTATTGAACAATGTATTGTTTATATATTTTCTATATAATACAGCGTTTTTTTCTCTCTGAAAAAATAAATAAATAAATAAGTAAATTTAATTGTAATTGTAATTGTATATAAAATTCTAAAATTGTAATAGTAATTGTAATTGTAATTTTAATTGTAAATGTATGTGAAATTGCAAAATTCTAATTCTAATTTTAATTGTAATTGTATGTAAAATATTTGTACAATTGTAATTGTATATATGTAAAATTGTAATTGTATGTCAAATTGTAAAATTGTAATTCTAATTCTAATTCTAATTGTATGTAAAATATTTGTAAAATTTTAATTATATTAATGTGAAATGATTGTGATTGTAATTTTAATTGTAATTGGATATAAAATTCTAAAATTGTAATTGTATTGTGAAATTGTAAAATTGTAATTGTAATTGTATGTATTGTCATCATTCAATTTTATTAAAAAATTTAAATTTTAAAATTTGTAAATTAATTATCAATTTTGAACCATAACTATCGTAAGTACAATGTATACCATAAATATTGTTAAATTACCATAATTGTAAAATTGTAAATTTGTATGAATATAAATAATTGTAAAATAATAAATATAGAAAAATATGAATTTTTGTAACATAATAAAGTTTAGAAAATAATGCAAATAAATTCATGTACTTTAGAATTATAATTATTTTATTATGATCTTACATACCAAAAATAACAATACACATTTTGAAGATATCATTCACACACATTTAAAACAATCAAGTAGTTGTATTATTTTAGGAATTGACGTTATAAAAAAAATAACTTTATACAGTACGCCATTGTTTTCGAGATCAATAAAATTGCAAATTATCAAGTGAAATGATTTTAACATTAACACAATGCAAATTACCAATTAATTAAAAATATACATTATAATGTTTCAAAAAAAATAGCCTTAGTTATAAGGTAATTAAGTCATCTTCTTTATAAAAACCCATCTTAAAAAGTATAAATGATGAAATAACACATGTAGCATATCACTCTCGGTTCTCATGATGAGCCTCATTATCTTCCAGCTCACTTGGCATGATAACCACCAATCCCTATCCAACACATCTGGGTAAAAAAACACTTGGTTGCAGTGTTTGGAGCAAAAATAGGGCTCCTTAGCTTCATCCCACATCTTTCTAGAGTTGATTCATATCAACGTACTATCGTGATCTTCCTTTATATTATTTCGATCAGAGGTGTCCCACCACTTGCACCTAAAAATAACACATTGGAAAGAAAAGAAATCCACGTCAATGATCTCTTGTATCTTTCCGACGTAACGTAACATCCCTCGTACTAGGTTTTGATCACAGTGGCTAGATCGACTAGATTTATCGAACCCGACTTCCACTCCACAGTCTTGTGTCATGTGTCCATCATCGACATTTTCTTTGCGAAAATGGTGTCCATATGCCCACATAGATGGGAACAAATGAACCTACAAAAAAAGTTAAAAAATCATATTGTCATGTATCTTATAATAACCCAACAATTAAAATATGAAATATAGATGTAATTACATTTCAAAGGTGCATTATTAAATTTAAAATTATGTACATAAATAGATTATTACTGAATGGGTGCACCTAATCCCTACGTTTAGCGCATCCTCTTCAGCATGCGGGTAACGATCGTATGCACCATATTTCTCTCTGACTTGGTCAGCAACCCAACTGTTGGGGCATATTTTTGGCATATTTTCTTTTAAATGATCGGGATAAGGCACACTTCTACCATTCAACCGTCTGAATTATTTCTTGTCACTATCCCATTTCATCCTCTTTTGTTTGTAAAATGCGACCCACGATTGTGTCACTCCATAATTGTAAAGAACAAATTTATTGATTGCTTCAATTTCTGCATTCGTTGATGAAATCAAACTGACATATATTACATATGAGATCAAATATACATTATATCGAAGTTTAACATGAATATTTACTTTCTGTAAATTTGAAACTTTATAAGTCGCTTACTCTTTATCAAGCGCCTTTTCCATTCGTTTGGAGCAGCTCCCCTTCTCTTTTGTGTTCATCCCTTTCATCGTCCCAAATCACTGCAGCTGATTTGTTGTCGATCTGGTTGATTTACTCACTAGCATAATAGAAAGACTCATACGATATGTACCCCTCTGCCATAGACACCTCGGGTTTTGCCCTTTTTCGAAAAAAACCTTTCGATTTCTTCATGTACCTATCTAAGAATAACATCCAACGACAAGAAACCACCCCAACTAATTCAACTTCATATACTAGGTGGATTAGAAGATGAACCTACAAATCCATGAAACTCGTCGGTGATTCCTTCTCAAACATACAAACAATCTCAACTATCTCTTGACGCCACCTTGGAATGTTAGCCACATGAATCTCCTTTGACATGATCCAACGTAAAAATGTAGATAATTTAGATATGGAATATCCTAGGTCATGGGGAAATTCATGTTTCACACACCCACGCATGAACAAAGGATAATGTAACTACAAAGTTATAAATACATGCAATAATATACAAAATTAGTTATTTTTTATGATCCTTGCATGGGATAAAATTTATTAATATATTAACAGATAATAAAATCATGTTTTTTACATTATACGTACTCTTAGAAGATTCAAATAGTCATGTTATTTCAACCGCAACAAATGGTCATACATGGTGAAGCAGTGTCGTAGTGAAGACCCGTATGAATATGGAACCCTCACAACCATTATAACTTCCTTGCCAAAGAAAGATCATATTTTTTTTAAAATCCATGGGACATCACCTTCTCTGAAATACCATGAATTAGAGGGACCAACGCCTACCTCTGATCCTGTACTTTCTAATCGTCTTAGCCAATGTTTCAATTTAGTTTTTAAAGTAATAAAATCTTTCCTAACAATCAATGTGTCACTTTGTTTCGATGATATGTGCCTCCATAAAGAAGATGAAACATTTTTAAATATATGCATGGGATATAATAAGTGGGTAATATTAAGATGCTCCCAATATGGGAGGTTATAAAATATAGATTTCCTTTTCATCCCAATGGGAAATTTCTCAACATGGGTGTCGAAGAATTCTGGATCATCGAACATAGGCTCCCCATTTGAATCGAAAGTTTCTATGAACTCCTTCTCCTTCTCTCTCTCATATGCTCTAATCAATTTTGCTGGTGTCATTAATGGAGGCCTTTGGGTTCTCTCTAGTTTACCATTGAAAGCAGATATTGCTTTTCTGTAAAAGTGTTCTTCTGGGAGGAATACCCTGGAGCAGTCATACACTAGCTTTCGTAGGTCATAAACAAATAATTAAACATGTAATTTACCATAGAAAACTCCTAAGCCTAGATAGTCATGTGTCATGTAAGCACATATGCCATAAACTCCTCTATGTTTCAATGTGTATTGATACATCGTATACATTTATCCCATCCCATAATTCCTTCAATTCATCTACCAGTGGTTGTAAGTAGACATCCATATTCTTCACTTGTCTTCTACCAGGGACTATGAGAGCCAACATAAGATGTTCATTCTTCAAGGACAACCATGAGGGGATATTGCTATTGATCACTACTACAGGCCAAACAGAATAGTTGGTGTTCTGGAGGGAATATGGGTTGACGCCATCCATGGCTATGCTGAGTCGTAGACTTCATACTTCATCCTTGAATTTTTTGGGCCATGTATCCTCTATATGCTTCATAGCTATTGAATCTGTTGGGATTTTCATAACTCCCAACTCACTTCTATGTGAGGCATGCCATTCCTGCAACATAGCTAATTATTTGCAATGAAAGAGCCTTTGAATCTGTGGTATTATAGGCATGTGCCTCAATATCTTAAAAAGAGGACCACGTGATTTACCCTTCTTTTTTTATTTATCATACGTGTCATGCCCACATTTCGGACATATCTCTTTGTCTGAATATTCTCCTCTATATATAATACAATCATTTGGATATGCATTATATGATATGTACTCAACACCCAACATTTTCAACAATTTCTTTGCCTCTTTGCAGCTGCCGGGCAAGACATTGTCACTCAGAAGAACCTTATCTTTGAATAACCTGTAGTTGGTGATCATGGACAATATTAAATGTACATTAATGTCGATATAGTTATTAACATTCATAAAATTAACCATTTGTAATGTTCATTATGTGATTATATTTCTCAAAATATAAGGGAGGAATTTATGGTCGATTACCTCAAAATTTCTGAGAAACATGCATTCGACAAGCCAAACTTTTCTTTCAAGTTGTACAGTAACATGTTTGCCCCCAACTAGTTAGACTTTGACTGACCTCCAGGTCCAAAGAGAGGGGTGGTGGAAGAAAATTTAAGGCTTTCGAAAAAGGTATTAGTGATATGAGCATCATCCCCTAGTTGATCATTGTTATGGAATGCATCTAGAAACATTGTGTCCATGGAAGTCGTATCCCTTAAGTAATCATCCATATCAACCTCTATTTGATTGCCTCCATTTCCAGCTTGTGAAGAACTACTATTGTTGTAGTCATTCCTAATTGGTGAATCTGGACGTAGTGGGAATTGAATAGGTGGTTGATTCAACCATTCTTGGTATCGTTCCTCTTTAATTTTTTGTCTTAATTCAGTCTTATCTTGATTTTACATTGTTGTGGGTTGCAACGGAAGATGGTAGGTAGGTTTCTCATCATCAGTAGAATCCTAATAATTTCAAAAAATATATTTGAACATGATTAGTACAAAATTTATGATATTAATTAGTAAGCACGTCGACAATGCATGATTAATTGGTTTGACGTTGAAATAATTACATTAATATACCAAACAATTATTATTACCATCATTGTCCCTGGATTAATGTGGCTAGAAGATTCAATTTTACAAATGGAAGGGTGAAGCAGTTGTCCATTTTCATCTACCAAATGCGTCTTGCGGTATGCTGCTCCTGATAAGAGCTTTCGACATTTTGGAGTTATTTGAATATTTTGTGCATCTGAACTTGATTATGAATCTTCATAAACTTGCAAATTTGTATACATTAATTTTATTAAACTGATTGACATGGATTAAATAAATAAATTCAATTAGATAATGAAAATATAAATAAAATTTGAAGTAAATATTACGTCTTGATATGGATAGGGAGAACTCCACGATGGACTTTGAGAACTATTATGGAATGAGATGGATTTTTAAGAATTTTTCATTTGATATAATTATGATATTTTCTCCCTGCATTTGAGAAAAATCAACAATAAATTTTGGTGTACACACCTAAAATAATTTCGGTGCCATAAAAATGGACTTATTGTTATCGGTGCTAATGTACAGATAACCACACCAGTGCATTTTAGTTACTACGCACAGGTGTGGTGTTATCAATTGACGCGCCGATGTCGAATAGCCACAAATAAAAAAGCGCAACTTTATTTTTTTAAGGGAAAAAAAGACGGTAAATTGAAAAATGGGCGGCAAAATATTTTCGAAAATCTAATTTCATAAAACAACCCTTTAAATAGTAAAAAAATTTCATTATTTCATTATTTTTGCAAAAAAAATTAGGGAGAGATTTGCACGAGACATACCTGGAACAAGAGAGCACGAGAGCACTGTGGAGCAGCAAAATACTTTCGAAAAGAACTATTTAGACGATAAGAATTCCAAACCTCTGGTGATTCAAACACTATAGCATAGAATTTCAAACCATCTGGTGATTAAAATTTATTTATTTATTACATATTCTGCAATATTTTTTATGCAGTAAGTAAAAATTTTAAATTTACTATTCATTTTCATATTAAAAAAAAAAAAAATCCATTCTTACGCTAAATTATTGATTCTTTTTGTTTCTGCCCTTGCTTCTTCTTGTTTCTGTGACTTTGGAATTAGGGTTTTTCATTTTATATTTATAGGTTTTGTACTGCTATATATATATAGGCCTATGACATCTAACCCGCGAGATGACTTGCATAGTCGGATCCCAATTCATTTCAGTCCTTACGTGAATTTTTAAAAAACATAATTTTTTTAATCGAAGCACTGTGTAAAACACCGCACCGGTACACTATTTTATTACAGCACACCGCGCACGTACTGTTTGATAAAAAAAATTTAAAAACAAATTTTTTTAATCCATGCACCCTATGTAAATTAGCGCATCGGTGCGCTATTTCATTATAGCGCACCGCGCACGTACTGTTTGATAAAACCAATTTTTTATTTTATGTGTTAATCGGTGCACTGGTTAAAATATAATGCACTGGGTCTCCTTGTTGACAGAGAGCACCGTACGGTGGCCCCCTATTTTCTCGATGTGTTTGTAAGAACATGCCACACCGCCCCCTCCAGGACATCATATGCTACAAAAACTAACACTAGAGGATTTTTATTAATTTTTCTGTGTTAATCGATGCGTTGGTTAACATATAACGCATCGATTCTCCTTGTTGACAGAGAGCATCGTACGATGTTTCTACTGTTTTGGTAGTGTGTTTATAAGAACACAGCGCATCGACATCGGTGTGTACTTCTTGAAAGGTGCACCGTTTTCTTACTTTTTTTTTCACCTGAAAATTTTGTGATTTATTTATAAAATATATTAATGAATGGTATGGTACAGGTTTCATATTGATAAATAAATGGCTGACAAGATATCAAGTAACAAAAATACTGTTAACACATCGAGAAAAGCAAAAAAGGCAAGTTCTTTGTAAATTCTTTACAAAAATATTATTTTTGAACTATATGTAAGTTTAACTAATATGTATTGTTTACTGTGTATCATGCAGAGCCACAAAATGACGAAGCTCGATAATATTATTTCTGATCTAGGACCAAAAGAGCGTAAAAGCTTGATGGAAAAATTGCAGAAGGATGAATCAGGTGAATGAAAAAAATACTATCGATCCAATATGAGTTTCTTTTTTTAATATTCATTAATAATATACTTAAAAATATTAGATAACATGTTTCAAACAATCTATTAATTCACATATGTTTAATGTTCTACAAGGACCAGCAACTCAGAAAATGAATGTTGTTCTAAAAAAAGAAAAAAATAGAACATGCAAATGAAAATGAATTGCTCCTTAGCTCATCTGGAGCGGTGTTGGAGGTTAACGAAAGGGGGGGGAACTTTTACAAAACTTTGAGGGATCAAGTGGAATGAATGTATAGATGTTCTTTCCACTTACAATACAAAAATCAATCCAATGATTCCAAGAACCAAATTTTATCTAAACTACAGGATGACTTTCCAGAGAATTGGTCAACGAGACATGCCAGACTTTTAAAAGCAAAAACGTACAACAACAAAAAAGAAGGAATGAAAAAGTAATATTCCTTTAAATGTTTTTTCTAGAATTATATGTATATATTACTAGACAGCAATCATTTATAAATATCACTTTTAATGTTATATTTACTTTTCATATATCAATATAAAAATTAAATAGTTTATTGTCATGTTACATTTTCAGGAGGATTATGAAAATCTCAAAGGATGAACGAGCTGACATTAGAAATATGCCAGTAGGAATGTCCAAAAAGGTGTACAAGGAGATGGTCAAAGAAATGGACATAATTGCATTACACGAGGATCTATCTCAACAACAACATGCTTCAAATGTAATATGTAATCATTGAAGTTTTCAATTAGGTACAATAAATAAACAATTTAGCATTGAAAATTAATTTTCAAGTATTTTCTTGTAGAAAAGAAAAGAAAATGGAACCCATTCAACACATAAAATAGGACAAGGAAGAAAAGGGTTGATATCTAAGTTTGTGAGTAATTATTACTTCCTTATAACAACTTAAATAGATTTCATTTTTGTATATTTTAAGATGTTTTACAACAATTATCATTGAATGTATTCAAACATGTGCTAACATTCAAAGAAGAAACATCAAACGAATTGATTGACATTGGGTTAAATATGGGTTGTGAGTATATGTTGGCATATCAAAATTTAATTGTGGAATTTGTAAGCATCTATCGATCTTGCTTTACTTAGCTCCGTCTATAATTAATAGAACAAAAAAATCTTTTATATTAAATATATGATTTGTTATGGGGTATAAAACTTGCAGGAATCAAAGTATGAAACTGCACCAACAAATGAAATATTGAAAGATGGCATGAAATTTGGTTTTGAAAGAATGTGTATAGTTAATGAGTCAATTCTTGCTATGGTACGTCATTTCCTTTCTATTTACATTTATGTATATTATTTAATATTGCAATTTTCATTATTCTCACCAATGTATATACACTCATTACAGTTTATTTTTATGTTTGTAGATGGAAGTTGAAGAAGAAGAAAACAATCAACACCGTGAACAAAACATTCATCAAAATAACCGAAGTCATGGAAGTAGCTCGAGCAGTGACAACAGTTCAAGCGAAGAATGATGATCAATATGTTTGGATATCAAAGCAAGGTGTTGTATTTTTTGAAATATTTTTCTGTGAAATCAGACATTTTGTTTAATGTAATGGACATAGTGTCCCAATTGAAAGACAGAGAGATACCAATAATTGTCCCATTTTGTATGACAAAGAGTGTCTTATTCATATATATATATATATATATATATATATATATATATATATATATATATATATATATATATAAAATAAAATACGTTTTAATTTATTCTATTGTGTTCTCCATTGTAGTTGTGAAATGTTACACCATTGATTAAATTTATGGATGATTAAATATTATAATGAAGAGATGTGAAATATAATGATATGATATAACAAATTAATCCAAACATCACATTCAAATGCACTAATAAAAAATTAATTGATATGAATATTTTTATAAGATGTGTCGTCTTTTGATGAATAATGAATTTTTAAAAATCACAATAATTGCACTGTCACAGGTCGATGTTTCTAAGAGATACAAAATGAAAACCGATGCGTGTTAGTTACTATGCCCCGGTGTGTTTGTATGCTACTGCGCACCAGTGTGTTTCTATGACCTATGGGCACTGCACAAATTCCAATACAAATTAGAACACTCGGTGTGTTTGTGTGATACTGAGCATCGGTGTGTTGTGGTGATACTATGCACCGGTGTGTTTCTACGACTTATGGGAACCGCACAAATTCCAATAACAATTAGAATTCTTGGTGCGTTTGTGTGATACTGAGCACCGGTGTGTTTTGGTGACACTGTGCACCGGTGTGTTTCTACGACCTATGGGCATCGCAAAAATACCAATACTAATTAGAACGCTCAATTCGTTTGTGTGATACTGCGCACCAGTGTGTTTGTGTGATACTACGCATCGGTGTATTTCTACGACATATGGGCACCGCACAAATACCAATACCAATTAGAACACCCAATGTGCTTTATCGATGACTACCCCCTGGGCGGTCTAATAAGCGTTGCATGCACCGGTGCTATGTTCCTTTAACATGCACGGGGTTGTTGCTAAATGGCCTGGGACGTCCAAAATTTGTTTTCCGTCTCGGTGCTTGGTAGGTTTATAGTACCGATGCGTTCATAGTACAATTCACTGTTGCATTGACACTTGATTACCGCATCGATGAGAAAAACATCCATAAGAACCTCCTGCCACCCAGTTTTTTTATTTGTATTTAAATTCCGTTAGAAGCTCTACCAAAACCTCTGTTACCAAAAACAGATGTTCTAGAAAATATTTTTTTGACAATTTTGGCCAATTTTATAACACTAAAAACCTCTGTTATAACCTCCGCTAGAGGGTCTTTTCCTTGTAGTGATGGTATTTCTTTCCCAAATTCCAAAAATTGATTCATCATGCCATGATACATCATTATGAGATTCAGAAGCCATCTCCCTCTTAGATTGTTAGAGGCTCATCACCTGTCAAGGGTAGACTATCAGTATGTAAAACCAAAGCCATAATCAAAATCAAGGCCATACCTTGGAACTCATTATCCTGACTTCATCTAATAACAATCAAGTATGGATGAATCTGAATTGGGGAGCTTGCATCACACAATGCTCTCGGTAAGAATAATGTCTTACCAAGCCAACCTACTCAACCTTACATAAATCAATGTTGTGTCAAAAAAATCATCTCATCGAAGTTTAGAAGCTAGGCCAAAACTATTATCAAAGACATTGATATCATGGTATCAATTATTTCAACTAGTGACAGGTAGATTTCATATCTAGACTTGACTTCATTTATTGTCAAGCCATCAAGTCTGTCATTTAAGATGTTATTACTAGTCATTTCCATCATTAGATGCAAATGCATACATCAAGGTTAAGTCATGCAGGTTCCATCTTCATATCAAATCACAACAACCATTGTGCTAGGAATAAGGAATCCAATACATAACCATAATTTTGAATACTCACATAAGACACTGAAGGTCACTATGCCCACATAGAATTTGTCATCAAGGAAAATCAACAATCAACAGATCAAGTCCAAATAGAGAGATCTATAATCCAAATACATGTCTCAATCATCAATAAAACATCATGTCAAAGTTCCAAACATAGCCCATCATGTATCAATCAGTCAAAACATGTAGCACAGTCTTCAAACACAATGGCATATTCATATGAATGTCTCGGTCACCTACAAACACAAGTTCAATTCAAAAATACAAACTTTTCCTGTTGTCAAATCTTACTTCTATCTGCAACACATCTGCAGAACTGACATCTTCCAGGTGACCATTTGATTTCATGCTTGATCCTTTATTTACTTTGATCAACAATTTAACTCGAAAACTTCAAAAAATCATATTACAATGGCAGGACATATCAGAGATCACTTGATTCAAAGTACGGACTGATTTTGTGTACAAAACTTCAATTCTTAGTCTATCAGGCATAGTCGCATCTATGGGCCTTCCTTTATGCGAGTGAGGCTCAGACCTCTATTGTATATCAACAATGTAAAATACCCATAAATCATAGAAGAGCATGTAATTTCATTTTCATTCATGTCATCAACCTGTATTTATTGGAGTCATGCAACAGTAGATTTGTTAGATCATGAACACATATCTATCGTGATCATCAACATCATGTCATCAATATTTCGTCAAGGGTTAGACTTGAAAGATCAGGGCAGCAGGCAGATGTGACAACACAATCTTATGAACCCAATAACAATACATCAAGTTAGAGAATTTAACTCCATAACCATAGGTAGTAGGAGATCTAGAACATCAATCTCATAGATATGCATGTATCATCATGGTCATCAATACTATGTTTTCATGATCAATAGGATCAAGTTAGGTTATTCAATAAACCAACAGAGTGAAATATCTCTTTCCATGAGCTTCCATCATACGTATCACAAGAATTATCAATACCATATCAATGATTTAACCCTATATAAGAGATCCAACAGGTCTTATGCATATCAAGATTCAAGAGTACCATTTACTAGAGTCAGCATCAGGATCTCAAAACAATAGAAGTTAGAGAAACATCAATTTATGCCATTATATCCAAGATCAGCGATAAGTAGCCTCACAAAATCAAGAAGATCATCATGATCAAAATATTCAATACCAGGTGCACCATTTCATCGTAGGAAACATAAATCCCAATCACTTTCATATGCATGCATGAGCCATTTGCGAAGGATACATTCTTGACATCCCATAAGGCTTACCTATACATCCAATGTTATATTTTAAACATAACATTAGCACAATATACCACACATACCTTATAGTATCAAATACCTGTGCACCTTCACATAGGCAGCTTGTCACCTTTTTCATCAGGTGCCTCTTTACCTCTTCCAGATCTAGCCATATTTCCTGTATTTCAAAATTTCCTCAAGAGGGATCCACTCATCACATCTCATCAAGGAGGTTAGAAATATCCAGGTACTCAAATATATATGCAGGAGGTGTAAGCAATGATTAACAATCATAATATTCTAAACAAGAGTAATTTCATAAGTCAAGGAATACTTATCTTTAATGAGAGACGAACTTCTTCCTCTTGAACCAACCTTCTAGATCCATCCATAGACCACATAACAATGTTACCTTCAATCCAATTTATCAACAACCAGGTAATATAGGGCTTCATCAAATCAGTCCCAAGTGCTTGAGCATCTAGATCATGCTAGGGCTGCATACATAAATCCATAAACCAGGGTTTCTCTCAAACCATCACCATCAAATCTCTATGCACTAACTACCTAGGGTTTTATTCATACCCTATAATTCTTTTAGGTCTCTACCATCCTTTTCTTGCTTCCATCAAAAAGTGTCTCCATGGGGGTGATCTCCATGGATTTTCTTCAAACCAGCTCTGATACCATATTAATTTTTCATAGGGCTACATTGTTCTTCGCTTTAATAGTTTCATTTCTTCAATAACATGATGAGTTCACCCCATATCATTATATCATTATTTATATTTACATTATTATCCATCAGCATGTACAACTATGTAGAAATAACAATAGCAACATCATCATCTATGTAGTGGAAGATAGAGAAACATAAGAAAAGCATGCACACCCAGGGCAAAACCCACTATGGGGAAAACCCTTGCAAAATTTTCTTCTTAGATCATCATCGAATGATTCAGCAAACAAGAGTACAATGATCCATTATCCATATCTTCATAATGCAGTAAAATAAATTGCACATGCATAATATAACCATAAACATACTTTTGTTGAGTGATCTTGATTCTGAGAACTATAATGCATTTTCACTGCCTCTAACATATTATTAAGCATTGTTGTCACTTAGTGGAAACTTTAGAGAACTCTAGATGCATATTTGAGTGCCCGATCCGTAGTGGAAATATACTTAACAGATCTACAAATATGTATATCTACAACATCAAGAAACACAGATCCAATAGATCACTGAAACCAACTGATATCAACTATCAAATCCTAGATCTTAATCTAAGATACTATCAAAGACTGATCACAAACCTATGTGACTGAGTGACTGGTGTTTGGAAGCACTACACAAGCAACTGAAGATGACTTAACTCATATCTACTTATAAAAACCCTTAGTTGCGACCTCAAAACGTTGTGCCCGCAACTATAGCTCCCTGGTCGCTGGAAGGACACACTATGCTTGTGGATTTGCCCCGGATCAGCCCGATCTAGCCTCATAACCTTAGCCGCAACCTTGTCACTATGTGCTCGTGGCTATGGCAGCTTGGCCGCTACCTTTTCACGTTGTGCCCACGGCTTTGAACTGATTTCATTATTTTTGTGCCTGCGGCTATGGCCCAGATGCCCTAGTTCAATGTGAGTTGCTCGCATGTGATTATGTACTATGCATGAGCTTCTTCCGTCGAACCTGTGTGAACCAAAACATAATAGACAAACCAAGACAAAGAGTGCAAGAAGAAAATCTCATGAGAAAATGTGTGAGAATAAGCTTGAGGTCTCTTCTATTTGTAGATTTTGTGAGGGACCGCTTGGGGCTTTGACTAAATCCACATGTGTTGAGGCCAACCCATTCCATTTCATTAATAAATAAAATAATTCATAATTTTACTTCCGCTTAACCGATTGGGGCGATCTATAGGTCAATTTTGGTCCTCTCTGAAGGAGGAATGTAATGCAAATATGATCTCAACCATTTGAGTTGTCCAAAGTGGAATTTGACCACTATTGTGTAATTTTAACACATTCTAATCATATAACCACCATGTGAAATCATTTGATTGCTATGGATGAAAATCATAAAGAAGAAATGAGTTTGATTCAAGTAAATCATGACAATGTAATAAAAGATATGGAAGATGATCAAATATGTTTTCAAAATAAGTTCTTAAATGTAGAAGAAAACCATGCCAAGGAAATCAGTGCTATGAAGATTGAACACTCTAATCAAATAGATGCCATGAGAATTGAAAAGACTACTCTTCAAAATAAGTTGCAAATAATGGAAAATATATAAGTACGGGAACTTCAACATAGATCAGATAGAGTTTCTAGTTTCGGAATCTCCATAGTGAACATTTTTGTGTCAACGTTTCGGGTCTATAACAAGACCCATCATCAAGACAAATTCTGTAAAAGAGAGAGGAGAAAATACATTATAAATACCCATCCGCAGTGCAAGATACAGGCCGACCATCACAAAATTCAAAAGGTATAATTTGTTTTTATGTTTAATACCAAAAATCAAGTTTAAGAAAGTTTTCAAAAATAATGACGGGTTACATTATAGAGGATGGCTTTTAAGATCAAAAAGCAAGGGAATAAAATATATTTAAATAAGGAAACAAGAGGGGGTTTAACAAGCTCCACGAAAATTTTTAAAGATAAGCTATAAATTATATATTATTACTAAGGCAATAAAATAATATAAACTAGATTTATTTTGATGGGGGTGGATTATAAGATGAAACCTTCACAAGGAGACAAAATAAGGAAACTAAATGACAACAGATATAAGGACGGAGCCTAAGAGAAGAAAAGATGCAAAATAAAGACATTATTAGAAAGGGGAAAAAGGCATAAAAGAAGAAATTTTCAAAAGGAATTAATCTCAATTTAATTTTAATAAATGCTTAGGAAAGTTGAATCTAGCTATTAATAAAGGTATTTAATATTTAAGGTTGAAAAATGAAATGAGAATATTAATACCTTAAAAGAATGGGGAAAGATTAAGAGGGAGAGGATTATGGGAGTGGACTAAAAGGTAGAATAAATAATATAGCACAAGGAGGGGAAGGGAATGCCTAACCAAACCAAGAACGAAAATATGAAACTATCAAGTAATACCTTATGAGGATTAAGGTATTACTTGAATGGTTACAAGACCCATCATAAGGGGGAGGGTAACGCCTAACCAACCAAAGAATGAAAATAAGAAATTATCAAGTAAATAACACAAACCTTAAAGATTATGAGGAAATCCCCAAGGATAAAAATTTAAAAAGATAAGGAGAGGAAAGGTTAAGAAGAAAATATAAAGGGGGAAAAGAAAGGAGCAATGAGTAGGAAGAGAAAGAGTAAAAAAGGTCAGACTAAGATCTAAGGAAGGGGAGGAAAGCGCAGCGCAAGGGAGGAAGAAGGAGGAAAATAAAGATGCTACCAGGGGAAGGAAGATCTAAGAGTGGGAAAATAAGGGGACCCAATTTCTACTGACTTCTAAACCTCCATCCCTATTGAGGTTTTTAGGATGTTTGATGATTTCAAGAGCCTCCTGCATCTTCCTTTTGTAATAGTGATTTTCATTGGCTATAACTTTAGCATCCTCTAGGCAGATATGGTGGAGGGTCTTATTCGAGTGATCAGCCAGTGCCAAGGATTTGGTTCTCCAAATTCTAATGTCGGCCCCATATTCTTTGAGCCTGATCTTAAAAGAGCCTTTTACATATCACAATCCTCCCAGTCCACCAGAGTAGTTCTCATCTCATTGCAAGAAGGTTACTAGCCTCATTCAATATAGGTTGGTTGGAAAATAAATTGAGGAAGATCAGACGTATATGTCACCTTTGACAGAGTATATACAGAATAAGATTGAGCATACTTCAGATTCTTCAGATCCTTCATCCTGGAATTCTCATAATCATGACAAAGAGTCTACATCGGTTCCACTATTAGCAACACAACATACCAGAAGCAAGAGTAAAAGGCATAAAATAAGAAGGAAGAGGTTTGATGTATCTGATGGTCAAGAGAAGCTCTATATTTGGATAATTCAAAGTCCGAACATTTTCAGAATTCAGCATGGCACATCTGAGAAGCAACCCATAAACTTGTCGAAAATTCAGCAGATGCTTAGTTTACACTATGTTGAAGACATTCGATGCCATGGGGCATATTTTATATAGTATCTCTAACCCTACGCCTTTTTATTCATTGTCATTAGATAGTTTTATTTTAAGCTATTTGTTCTTTACATTTTTCAATTTGTTAGAGTAGAATTTTTATATTCCAATGGGTTCATTATATATGCATGATGATTTTTATTTTGAATGGAAATATATTTGATGGACTTATGTTTTCCTGGATGCAATATTTTGGGCTTCTCATGTTACTTCATAAAAGTAATGTGTCCCCATATGGAGCCAGATGTTGCACACATTTTTTCGAAGTTCCAAGAAAGTTGTTTTTCCAAATCTTTCACAAGATCAAGACCATCTTCCATCGGCTTATTTAATCATTGTAAACCCATTTTGAAAAAAAATTGTAACATAAATGATACTAGTAAGACTGTGTATGTATGTAACAACCTATGTAAGCTTATTATTCTGGTGAAATTTCATCCTAGGATTTTTTTCATCTCACTGATTCATCTAGGGTTCTAAACATGGATGGTCGACAAAGTTTTTTCCTCCAACCTCACCCCAAAACTAGGGTGGAATTTATTACCAAAATCTTAGGTGAGTCCTAGTGTTCTACTCGAGTCTTCTATAAAAGTGATTTGGGAATAACTTAAGCTAATTGGATAAATTATTGTATTACAAATCATTTCGACTACTAGATCACATTGTGTTGTAGAAATGGGTATTTATTTGAGAGCCTATACCGAACGGGTCACTCCCCCTTTGAGGGTTGAAATGTAATTATCTAATGTAAAAAAATATTTTAGTGCATGGTCCCTCATACTTAGACACCATGGCAAAAATATTAGAGGGTGGAAAAAAATATTTAATCCCCTCAAATGTCAATTAATTAATTTTTCTGGCAAAAATAAAATTAATCCTTAGCTAGAAAATTAATTAATTAGAGCCAAAATTAAAGTCAGAGATATTAAATTCTCCAAGTGGAAAAATTCGTGGGTATCAAAGTAATTAATTTTTGGAGGTCCCCCATCAAGGGAATATTGGAAATTTCAAGAAAAATTGGACCCTTGGGCCTTGGTGGTTAAGTCAAACTCAATTTTTTGAGGGAATTAGCTCAAAATTATTATTTTTGAGCTAATAAAAAATGGGTTAAATGAGAAATTTGAAAATTTCTCAAAAATAAAGATTTTCAATGGTGGAGATTAAAAGATGATCAAATATTTATCGACGGTCGAAATTATTTTAACGGGGATCAAACCAACTAGACATTGTTTTGCCACTCGAAGGATTTATCTATAAATTGAGAGTCATTTGTGTCAAGCGATGATGATGAAAGTTTTGGCTCTGGTCTATGTAATTTTGTAACGCTAGTGTTGTTCCATTGATCTATTGGGAATGTTCGAAATATCATAATAAAAGACTTTGGGGTTCATTTTGTTGAACAATGTAACTAGGTTTGGTCTTCATATTTATATTTGAGTCATTATTAAATGTATTTATCAAAATAATAATAATAAAATATTATTATTACAATGACTTATTAAAGCATGGGTTTCATGTTTGGTTTATCATTTTATAGGTCAAGGTCCCCATTGAGGACTTCTAGATTTTATATTGAGTCATTAGAGTCATTGTCTACTTAATGAGACCCTTCTTGGGCTTTTGAATCATGTAAAAAAAATTATTATTAAGTCAAATAAGTAATTTTTCACCTCCTCACCAAGTCGGCCCTTGCCTGATGAAGTCGGCCTACACAAGAGCAATTCGACCCACAAGAAGGCTATATATAGAAGTGCAGTTTGATCCATTTGCTCATCTAATCAACAAGTTCAATATACATAAGAAGAAGTGCAGGAAAAAGTGTGAAGTTCTAAGACATTAGGGTAATTTTGAGACCTAAAATGGACTTCCTAAGGAAATTATAAAATAATAGTGTAAATAATAAAATAAGATTAGATTATATCATCAAATTTTAGAAGGAAAAAAAAACTACTTTTTCAACTCGTATTTTCAACTTATCTCCCTATGGATTTACTCGCATTTCGAGCAGGAACACTTGCTGGATGAAAATGCTGATTCATAATCCAAGGAGTACTCATGTTGCATACTTTCGATGGACCCTGCCACACAAAAAATGGGAAATACATGAAAATATGATTGCAATAACGTTTTTCATGTATTTCTCATTTTTCATGTAGCACGGTCCATCAAAAGTATGCAACATTGGTACTCATTAGATGAGGAATTAAATTTTGCATCCAACGAATACTTTCGCCCGAAATTTGAGTAAAACCTTAGAGAGATAAGTTGAAAAAATAGTTTTATTATTTTTTAATCATTTTACTTTTTTACCTCAAAAATGATGAATCATCCCCCATGGTTGAAATCCCCATCTTGAATCCTCTTGGTTCTTATAAAGTTTATTTTGATTGTACATTTTTCTTAGGAGGCCCATTTTAGACCTCAAAAGTTCTCTAATGATAGGAAGGAGAATTGCAAGACAAGAATATAATTGAAGTTTTGGGCTATCTCTCTTTTTATTTCCTACAAAGTTACTGGGTTGTTGTTGGGGTCAAAGATTCTGCAATTGTTTGGGTTGAATTTTTGCAGTTTCTGGGATCAAAGTTCTACTACTGCATAGGTCAAATTTTTGTTGATGCATAGGTCGAAGTTCTATTGCTACAAGATCGAAGATCTAGATCGAAGCTGCTGGAAGGAAGGGTTGACTTGGTGATTGGAGGAATTATGTGCTTACGTCAAAGAGTATTGGATTGTCTCGTCTTAACTATTGAAGGAAGAGGCTTGACTCGGTTTTCCCCTAGATGGGATTTTTCCTTGGCTGAGTGCCTATATCTTGTGTCTCTTGTTCTTGTGATCTTCATACACACTTAATATGGTAATTTCTTAATGAAAGATAATCTAATAAAGAAGTAAAATAAGACAACATAATTCATGAGTAATTATCAAGAAAGAGGAATCAAACCCTAATTCTACTAACATTGATTTCTCAACATGGTATCGGAGCTAAGGTCAAGGAATATTGGAGATCACTCTAAGGCTCGAAAGGAAAGGTTACTCCCTGTATGATAATTTATTTGAAAATGGGATTCAATATTACAAGAAGATGGATCAAAATAATCATCTACAACTTATTCAATAGAGTAAAAAACAAATGATTCTCGGTTGCACTCACAGGTTCACTAAATAATGACAACACATGGATTATTGATAGTGGGGCATCAACACACATGACAGTAGAAAGCAAAAAACTTCACACTCTATCAAAGGAACCATATTCTCATGCAATGGAATTGGGAGACAACAAAAGTTATGTTGTTAGAGGCCCGAGATCAACTTCTTTGAAACTGGAAAAAGGAGTAAAACTACATCTCAACAATATACTGTATGTTCCAAGTTTGAAAAAGAATTTACTTTCAATTTTTTGCTTAGAAGACAAGGATGATATAATTACTTTTGTAGATGGAAAAGTTTTGGTTTGTTGAAAATATTCAAGCATCGATAAAGCTAGGGTTATTGGAGTATGTGAAGGAAGTCTATATATAGTCATAAAACAATCTCCTCAAGCGATGTAGGAGCATTAGACCCGAAACACTTTTGTACATAAATAAACATTAGAGGGGGGTCTCATGTTTATTTTCCCCATGTAAATATCCATATTTGAGTTATTTTAGTCAATTTGGAAGGGAGAAATGTAACTTCCCGAATGATTAATGGGCATAGGAAGCGATAGTCCATTTCAGTCTGTCATAGCGTTAGTTTAAATTGTAACCGTAGGAGTTGAAGGGTTTGTGAGTCATTAAGGAATTTGAATCGATTCCTTGTAGTTGTATAAAATAAACCTCTGTGACAGCGTCGGGGAGACCTGCACAGGAAGGGCTATACAGGCCTGCACCTGTACTTGCAGAGAGCTGCATAGGAAAGGAAGAAGGCCATCAGACTGAAGATCTGGCCAGTCAGTAATTGTATGTCAATTCATTGGGTAATTAAGAAATGTTTCAGTATATTTGTGCCTTGTGGAATTAATTCATGTGTGAATGTGTATCCGCTTTGTTTGAATAAGTCCTGCGTGAATGTATGTAAGCATCCTGATGAAGAGTAACTGATTCTGTGTAATTGAAGTTCGAATCCCACAGCCAAAGATATGAGTGGAGTGATAGAACTCTGTATAATTTATAGTAGGAATTCTGGAAGAAAGACAGAGCGAATCCCTGCGTAAAATCGTGGCCATTTAATTATTTTCTTAAGTTAACTGGAGTTCGCTTTGGTTTAAAAGAAATACATTGTTTGTTGATAAGAATAATTCCTTACCCGAGTCGAACCGGAGCTATCAATACGAAGGAGAACGTAACCCGCATTAACCTTGGTTAAACACAGTGGCAAACCCGCGAGTGGTTTTAGAGATAGGATTCCCCCATTTCGCACCACTCTTGGTACGAAGGCGGTATTGTCGGGAGGGCGAGCGATTCCATAGACCGTTGGACACGTGGCAAAGGAACTATTTCAAAACCATTGTTTAAAGTGTGCCTTCGTGCATTAACCATCGAACCAAGACGCCGAGCGAAATTAATACAAGTCGTCGATCTGGAGGCTCGATATCGAACGGCGATCGCATGTTGAACTTGCCCGAGGTTTAATGGAAGAGCCCGAAGGTTAAGCCAGGTACGGTGCGTTCAGTTGATTGGTCTTTGATTGTATTGTGGGCCAGGCGGAGATATATGAATTAAATTCGAGTTATTCGACGTATTATGATCTTTGTATAAGGTCCGATGGAACATGTCAAAAGAATTAATCAAAGTTAATTGTATTATGATGTTGAACCATTGCAAAGATTATTCGGTCAATAATTAAGTATTAAAAGGGTAGGCCATTTAACTATTCCTGTGAGATTAGCACCTATGGAATGTACGGGGGTTTAACCATATCGTGGTGGTTTAATGTTTGAACGGAGACCGTGACCGTAGTATTATATGCGGTAGGGTGATATTGTTTAAATATGTGATGGAATGAGCATGGGGATCAATATATGTATGTCTTGGAGAGCTTATAACTATAGAGAGTGTTGAATTAATATCTCAATTCTCTGAATTGAGATATTAAAATAGCGCAGACTTATTTGTATGAATTTTCCAGCGTGGAATAAGAGAAGTGTGAGATGTCCGGACTAGGAAAATGATTGGGCATGAACAATTGGATACACTTACACACAGCTGAGGTGGAAAGTTGAGCTAAACCGGGTATGTGGGTGAAGCGGGGTTACCCTGCACCAAAGTGGTATCAGAGCTAGAATTTAATTAGCTCGTTGAAAAGTTTGTTTTGAAAATGCACATGTACTGAACAGGGAAAAAATAGTTGATGTTTGAATCTGTTTAACAAGAAACTGCAGATTTGATTTGACATACAGTGAAGGTCTCCAGATGAGAAGAATCTGGATTTGATGCCAGAAGATTGCAGCAGGTAGATGCAGTGCAGGTGAAAAGAAGAGGAAAGAAGCAAGATCAGTCAGGGATCTTGAGAGGTAAGAGAGTGAGCCTGGTATTCAGCTAGAGGCTGGATAAGGAGGACATTTGTAGTGTCCTCGAGAGAAGATGAGCCTTATTTGAACTCTGGTTGGAAGGATTTGTTTGCAGAATACAAAGTGCAAACAATTGAAGAAATCTCAGCAGAAGTAGATCACAAGATTTGAGAGCAGTGATAGAAGAGTCCAGCAAGGGATTCTGAGTGCATAAAGAGTGTCGCAGAACCTGAATTAATTCCCAACTGAGGTTGGATGAAAGAAGAAAAGGGGTGTTCTTGAGAAAGTTGCAGAGTGAAGCCTAGAGAGCAGAGAGAGTGCTCAGAAGGTTCCAAAGAGAGGGGACCAGTACTTGCCAAAAGCCGGAGCTCAGGAGAGAAGCTTGGTGAGGTAAGTTGCAGCGAGAGAGCTTGCTGTTGCAGAGGCTTAGCGCAGCTTGTGAGTGAAGAACTCGTAGAGAAGAGAATGGCTACTGAGGGCCATAGTAGAGACTGCATAGATTTCAGAGATTCTGAGAGAAACCACAGCAAAAGAGTGTGTGAAGACGCCAAAGCAGTTGGCATGAGGAAGAGAATAACAGATGAAGAATATTGGAAAGAAGTTGCTGAGATCAAGGAAGAGCTAAATGAACTGAAGAGAAGGATAGAAGAAAGTCAGAGAGTTGGTTGGCTCATGAAGAAGAAGATAAAGAGGCAGAGGCTACAAAGGAAGAAGGAGCAGATGATGAATGCTCGGAAGAAAAAGGAAATACTCAGAATGATTGAGTATCTGTAGAAAGACTTGGAGACTGGGGCTTCAAGTGGGACCAAGGGGTCCAAGAGCCTTACATCTGGCATATTTTGTATGATTACAGGAACAGCAGGTGAGAGAGAGCAAACTGCTGATGTTGTCACTAAGGAAGAAAATGGAGCAGCTACATGTGTTGAGGATGTTCGTGCACAGTTGGAGAAAGATTCTGCTTTCCAACATATTGGAAGCAGAAGAAATTTAGTTTGTGGTATTGGCCAGAAGCTGGAGGTTGAACAGCTTTAGGACTCTGAAGAAGAGACCATTGAAGAATCTTTGGAGAAAATGGAAGACTTGGAACAACAGAAAAATTTGGTGACCAAATCACCAATTGAGACCATGAGGACTTGTGTTTTTGCATCTGACGAGTTGTGTGTGAATGCAGGTGTTAATGAAGACAGTTCATATGGTGAAACTATGACAGATGAAGTTGATTGTTGCCAATTAAAGTATGATGAGTATCTTTCAGATGAAGAACAGATTGAACTACTGCAGCAGAAGGAATTCACTAATTCCTTATTTAGTAGAAGAGATTGTTTCAATGGGGATGATGATGATGAGTTGTCATTAATGCTGATAATGACAGGCTGCTTTTGATAAATGGCCATGTGGAGAATGATGGACAGGTAGCTGGAGTCTTTGTAGAGATGGGAGGTCAGGATTTTATTCTGATGAAGACTGAGGAGATAGTGACAGCATAAGATAAAGAAGATTGTGGTGAGATGCCAAGATTATGGCATGAGCAGAGGGTAGAACCACAGAGAGAAGGTGTTCAGATGGTAAGGACAGAGATGACTGAAGATGAGAAAGTTCCTTCTTGTGAACCAGAGCAGAAAGACATCCTTGCAGAGGATGGTGCAGAAGAGAGACTGGCTGATAGTCTCAAGAAATGTTTGAAGATTTGGAATCAGCATTCTGATGTGCTGATGGAAGAGAAAAGAAAGTTGGGACAGCATACTGAGGTGCTGACAGAAGAAGGAAAGGCTTTGAGGCCTTGTGAATTTTGTTTTAACAAATGTTTGAGGAGTGCAGATCATGTTGATGCTGAAGGAGAATTGACAGCATGGGGCAGTCAATTGAAAGAGAAGGAGAATTCTGTGGAATACTTTAAACCATGGAATGGGGAAATTGAGTTGCTGGAGAGTATGTTGAATCAACAGGATTCCTTACAAGAGAGAAGACCTCAATTTCAGAATTGGGGGCTGCAGAATGAGAAGACACAATGGGACGAAGATAGAAAAGCATTGCTGATTGAGTCATCAGTAGGGACCATCGGGTCTTGGCGTTTTGGAACCAATGGAGTGGTTGTGTTGACAGGCAAAGCAGGAGACAATCCATCACTTAGAGTTGAAGAGCTGTTGCAGAATGAGGATGAGCAGCTGAATGAAGATGAGACAGCCATGTCTCATGTGCAGGAAAAGATTGTTGCTATTGATAGCAAGGATGAATTGGCTTGTTCGAATAGCCAAGAGAAGATTGAAGAGAATACTGTATGGCATACTGTTGGGGCTGCTACAGCAAGGGAGAATCAGAGTTTCACTCTGACAGAAGATGAAGGTACAGTGGCTAGAGAACTTGGTTTGACTGTTGGAATCAATCAAGAAGAAGGAAGGCCATTGCTGAAAATTGCCAAGAAAGAAGAAGAAGATGTTGAACTTGAGTTGCAGCATGAAGAAGATTTGTTTGGCCAAAGGAGATGGCAAGAATGTTTGCTGAAGGTATTCAGAAAAGGAGGTGAAATTCCAGAGCAGCAGCTTGGAGTGTTGCTGGAGAGAGTGTTGAAGCAACAAGCTGAAGTGTTGCCAGCAGAGGAGCATAAGTTTTACTGTTGCAGAGAGGACATGGATGATTGGGTGGCAGTAAGCATAGGAGCTTGGGCAGCAGTAAGAACTGAAGGGATGAGAATGCAGCAAACAGAAGCAAGCATCCTGCAGTCAGAGGAAATATTAGACAAAGAGATTGAATTTGTAAGGAGACTGATGCAGAAGATGCCTCAGAGGAGGACAGCAGCAAGGAAGCAGGGAATTAGCAGCAGCAAGAAAGAGACAGTCACTGACTGTGAGGACATAGCAAGTGGAAAGCTACAGCACAAGGTAAGGAAGCCAGGAGGAAGACGAAAGAAGAATGCTGCAACAAATAACCAGTTGTAGAACAGAGTATGGAATCCAGGCAGATAAAGATAAAGCACATGATCAGGAGATCATGAATCATTTGAACCTGGGGAGTCTGATGCAGGAGCATTAGACCCGAAACACTTTTGTACATAAATAAACATTAGAGGGGGGTCTCATGTTTATTTTCCCCATGTAAATATCCATAGTTGAGTTATTTTAGTCAATTTGGAAGGGAGAAATGTAACTGCCCAAATGATTAATGGGCATAGGAAGCGATAGTCCATTTCAGTCTGCCATAGCGTTAGTTTAAATTGTAACCGTAGGAGTTGAAGGGTTTGTGAGTCATTAAGGAATTTGAATCAATTCCTTGTAGTTGTATAAAATAAACCTCTGTGACAGAGTTGGGGAGACCTGCACAGGAAGGGCTATACAGGCCTGCACCTGTACTTGCAGAGAGCTGCATAGGAAAGGAAGAAGGCCATCAGACTGAAGATCTGGCCAGTCAGTAATTGTATGTCAATTCATTGGGTAATTAAGAAATGTTTCAGTATATTTTTGCCTTGTGGAATTAATTCATGTGTGAATGTGTATCCGCTTTGTTTGAATAAGTCTTGCGTGAATGTATGTAAGCATCCTGATGAAGAGTAACTAATTCTGTGTAATTGAAGTTCGAATCCCACAGCCAAAGATATGAGTGGAGTGATAGAACTCTGTATAATTTACAGTAGGAATTCTGGAAGAAAGACAGAGCGAATCCCTGCGTAAAATCATGGCCATTTAATTCTTTTCTTAAGTTAACTGGAGTTCGCTTTGGTTTAAAAGAAATACATTGTTTGTTGATAAGCATAATTCCTTACCCGAGTCGAACCGGAGCTATGAATACGAAGGAGAACGTAACCCGCTTTAACCTTGGTTAAACACTGTGGAAAACCCGCGAGTGGTTTTAGAGAGAGGATTCCCCCATTTCACACCGCTCTTGGTACGAAGGCGGTATTGTCGGGAGGGCAAGCGATTCCATAGATCGTTGGACACGTGGCAAATGAACTGTTTCAAAACCATTGTTTAAAGTGCGCCTTCGCGCATTAACCATCGAACCAAGGCACCGAGCGAAATTAATACAAGTCGTCGATCTGGAGGCTCGATATCGAACGGCGATCACATGTTGAACTTGCCCGAGGTTTAATGGAAGAGCCCGGAGGTTAAGCCAAGTACGGTGTGTTCGGTTTATTGGTCTTTGATTGTATTGTGGGCCAGGCGGAGATATATGAATTGAATTCGAGTTATTCGATGTATTATGATCTTTGTATAAGGTCTGATGGAACACGTCAAAAGAATTAATCAAAGTTAATTGTATTATGATGTTGAACCATTACAAAGATTATTCGGTCAATAATTAAGTATTAAAAGGGTAGGCCATTTAACTATGCCTGTGAGATTAGCGCTTATGGAATGTACGGGGGTTTAACCATATCGTGGTGGTTTAATGTTTGAACGGAGACCGTGACCGTAGTATTATATGCGATAGGGTGACATTGTTTAAATATGTGATGGAATGAGCATGGGGATCAATATATGTATGTCTTGGAGAGCTTATAACTATAGAGAGTGTTGAATTAATATCTCAATTCTCTGAATTGAGATATTAAAATAGCCCAGCCTTATTTGTATGAATTTGCCAGCGTGGAATAAGAGAAGTGTGAGATGCCCGGACTGGGAAAATGATTGGGCATGAAAAATTGGATACACTTGCACACAGCTAAGGTGGAAAGTTAAGCTAAACCGGGTATGTGGGTGAAGCGGGGTTACCCTGCACCATCAAGCCCTAGTTCACATGGAAATCAATCCCATTGAGCTATGGCATAGAATATATGGACATTTACATTAAAATATTATTCTCTCTCTCAATAAATTGATAAATAGCATCCCTAATAGCAAAGAATATCGTGAAGGAATATGCAAGGGATGTTATTTGGGAAAGAAAACAAGGAAACCCTATACAAATAGTGAAAAAAGGTCTAATGATATATTAGACCTCATTACTTCAAATGTTTGTGGGCCTATGCCTGAGAAATCACTTGGAGGTCATATCTATTATGTGACCTTCATTGATGATCACTCTAGAAAGACATGGCTCTACCTTCTCAACAAAAAGGATGAAGTATTTGAAAAGTTCAAGGAGTTTATATCTGGAGTGGAGACCCTAACTAGAAGAAGAATAAAGACTTTGAGATCCAACAATGGTGGGGAATTCACTTCCAAAGAAATGATTGCATATTGCAAAGAAGCGGGAATTAAGAGGTGTTAATTTTAGATAACAATGATATGTTCAATGCTTAGAGCAATTTACTTCAATATTTTCTTATTCTCCCAATTCAATTTCCATATTTGCAATCACTGTAACATTGACAATAAATGTTGATAGAACATAAACAATAAACAGAAGAGAAGCCAAGACAAGAGGACACAATATTTGGCGGATGCCAGGGGAAAACCCCAATTTGGGTAAAACCCTTTGATCAAATATTCTTATTATTCTTCAAAAGTTCAGCACGGAGAGAGAGAGAGTACAATATACAAATTTCACTTGCCCAAAACTTCAGTCAAACAATAGTCAATAGGATTCCCTAACCAAAAATTCAATGTTAATCAAACCAGCAAGAAGACTTCACCAAATCAACTAGGTCAACCTTAGTCAATGTGGCATCCAACAATGGTCAAAGTCAGCCCAAAACATATCTGAAAAATTCAATGAAACTTGGTCAACTGAAAGTCAACTCTATGGTCAAATTGTTGTGGTCAACGTTGCAATCAATGCTGGTCAAACTGCCCAAAATTTTTGGGTTTTCGTCCCAATAGTTGCAGCCTAGAGAAATCAGAATTCTGCCAAAAAATTGAATTCAAATGATGGATGTTGACCCTTGTTCAATGCTATTCAATGCTCATGTTTCAGCCCTAGAATAGTTTGAAAATTTCAGCCCAAAAAATCATCCCTTCTGTCACATGTGCGAGGTAGAGAGGAGACTCCAAGATTATTTTACGAACCAATGAGAGAGAGAGAGAGATGATGAGATGAGTTATGTCCAAAATGAGGAGAGATTCTTCCCTATTTATATCCTTCAATAAAGGGTGGAGACACATCTATTCGGGCTTGTGAGCCTACATTATATTTATGGCCGACCTTAACAATTGCACATGTGAGAGAAAATAAATTCAAAATCGAACTTATGCTCATCTAAACAAGATGATCTTCAGATCAATCTTACACCTCTAAAAAAGAGGAATCCGACAAAAATATCATCTCCATCATATGAGTTATCCAAAGTGGAGTTTGGCCCTAGTTGCAAATTTTAACACTCCCTCTCAACTAGAGAGAACTCCACCCGTCAATCCATCAGTCAACCTGTGCAATCCTATCATCCAGTACCATCATGTCACCCTGTCATCCCTGTACTCTGCTCTGCTGAGCCATGAATAAATAATGAAGAAGATTTGATCGAGACTGAGTCACAATTCCTTGCCACTCTCCATTGACCCGAAGTCAATCTAGAGGTAAAAACCTCAATCAGACTTGATCCCAGATCAAGTTGTTGGACACAACCCATCCTAGCATAGATAGTACAGAAATACACGATGCGTCCATCAGTAGTGGTATGGTCTCTATCCTCATTTCCAAACTCATTGGCCAGATGAGAGGTGCTTCCCATGAGTCTCGGGAAAAATGGGTAGGATGTGTGTGGGGCATAGATCAAGGGAGGGTGAACCAACTCAATATCATAACGGTGGGGAATAGCACACCAATAAGGAAAGGTGAACCTCACCCTATGGTTGCTTATGGCTCCAAGAAGCTACTCCAAGCCCCACGGAGCTCCTAGAGCTCAAAGTCCAACTCAAGCGGGACCCTCATAGGAGGGTTTGTCCACGACTCCAAGTTTCTCACGGAAGGTTAAGAATTTGACTTTCCCCAAGGGCTTCATGAGAATATATACAATCTGCTCATCAGTCCCAATGTGATGGAGCCTTATGGTGCCTCACTTTACCATATCCCGGATAAAGTGGTACCTAATATCAATATGCTTGGAGCGGTCGTGAAACATGGGATACTCTGAAAGTAAAATCCCACTTTGGTTGTCGCAATAGATCATGGTGGTATCCAACACATGCCCAAACAGCTCACTAAATAACTTCCTCAACCAAACAGCGTCACAACAAGACATATTTTATGTAATGTATTCGGCCTTGGCGGTGCTCAAAGCAACTGATTTCTGCTTCCTGGTCATCCAAGAGATTGAAGCAGAACCTAGAGTGAACCAACATCCATATGTGCTCTTACGATCCACCACACTGCCAACCCAATCAGCATTAGTATATCCATGGAGCCTCAAAGTCTCGGAAGTGTATCTCAATCCATGGTTGATTGTGCCCCGGAGATATCTCAAGAGATTCTTGGCAGCAATCCATTGTATGTGATGTGGCTTGACCATATATTGACTCAACTTATTCACTGTAAAACATATGCCTGGACGAGAGTTCACTAAGAACATCAAGGCCCCTACGAGTTGACGATACTCGAAAGGATTTCCCAAATCGGGCCCAACACCACTTCCACATAGCTTCTTAAAGTTGAGTTCAATCGAAGTAGTCACGGACTTGTAGTCCACCATCCCAAAACTTTCAAGCAGCTTCACAATATATTTTCCTTGAGAAAGGAAAATCTCACCCGCCTTTTTCCAGACCTCCAAGCCTAGGAAGTATTGCATCAGCCCTAGGTATTTCATCTCAAAATCTAAAGCCAACTCCCTCTTACAATGATGAATGAGAGGGGTTGCACCTGTCAGGAAGAGATCATCCGCATATAGTACCAAAATGAGAGGCTTCTCATTATCAACCTTGAAATATAGGTTAGGATCAACTTCACTTTGTTAAAGACCAACTTCATCAAATATCTATCAATCCTCTCATACCAAGCCCTGGGAGCTTAATTCAGCCCATAGAGGGATTTCTTCAACCTGCATACATGTGTATCTCAATATCGAACTTTGAACCCCAAAGGTTGTTCCAAATAGACCTCTTCCTTAAGTGAACCATGCAAGAAGGCGGTTTTGGCATCCATCTGATGTAGACTCCATCCTTGCAAGGCAGCAAGGGAAATAATCAAATGGATGGTGGTATATCGGGAAACCAGTGCAAATATCTCATCATAGTTTATACCTTCCTTCTGCGAGAAGCCTCGGGCAACGAATCTGGCCTTGAACTTTTCAGCACTTCCAACAGCTCCATGTTTGATTTTGTAAAGCCATTTCGAGGTGAAAACATACTTATCCTTTGGTCTAGGGACCACATCCCATTTATCATTCTTCATGATCGACTCATACTCTTCGTTCATTGCATCCTTCCAAAATTGGTGCTTCACATATTCTTCCAACGTTCCAGGCTCAGATTGGACAATGGTGCTCTTGGCTACTAAGTACCCTTGGTACTTGTTCAACTTCTTACTTTCATGGAATGTTCCCCTTGCTACAATATATCTCTCAGCATCTTCAGGAGTATCTCTAAACCATGAGGGTCTTCTTTTAGAATAAGAGAGCTCACTAGGAGATGGATCAATGGGATCCATTGGACCTTCAACATCGAGCAGTTGTCCATCCTTTGGATCTTCCTTCTTTCCTGCATCTTCATCTTTGTCTTCCTTTGAGATAGGAAGATCTCTAACCTTCCCAAGGGCAGCATCTTCATCGAAGGTGACATCATGACTTGTCTCCAATTCCCTTTGACCAAGCACATAGATTCTATATGCCTTTGAAGTTTCATTATAGCCCACAAATGTTCCCTTCTTTCCAGAGGCATCCAACTTGCTTCTCTTTTCCTTCGGCACATTAAAATATACAGGACTTCCAAAAATTCAAAAATGAGAAACATCATGTTTCTTATCAGTGAATATTTCTTCAGGATTTTCGGAGTCCAAAGCTTAATGTTAGCATCTATTTTGAACATTCACGAAAGTGTTGGCAGCTTCTCCCCATAGGAACTTCGATAGGCCTTGGTCATGAAGCATGGCACGAGTAGCTTCAATGATGGTTCTATTCTTTCTTTCGGAAACTCCATTTTTTTCGAGAGTGTAAGCATTAGTGGTCTCTCTCTTAATGCCATCTTCCCTATAATAGTCATTGAACTCATTTGACTCATATTTGGTTTCATTATCGGTCCTCAAAATTTTGATCTTCTTCCCAGTTTGATTTTCAACCAACGCCTTGAAGGAGTGGAACCATTTAAACACTTTGCATTTTTCTTCAAGAATTATATCCAAGTTTTGCGAGAGAATTCATCCACAAAAATACCATAATACAAGTATCCTCCCAAAGAAGTTGCGGGAAACATACAAGATCGATCATAATGAGTCAATTGAATAATGTTGGCAAGCTTGGTATCACTTGAGGGGAATGGTCCCTTGTATGTTTGCCTTCTGCACAACCTTGATACACACATTCATGATCAACTTTTAAATCGGACATACTTGTGACCATATTCCTACCTTCAGGAAGAGATTTATAGTGAAGGTGTGTGAACCTTTGGTGCCATAATTCAGATTGGAGAGTAGTGTTGTATGTCATGGCTCCCAACAAACTTCCTCCAACCTTATAAAGCATATCAACCCTGAAACCAAGAGTGAATGCTTCTTTGAAATTCCTCTTCCAAACACGTACCTTTCCTTCAATGAATACCACCTTGAATCCTTTGCCTTCCATCGCAGAAATAGACACTACGTTCTTCTTCAAGTCAGGTACATATAACATCTTGTAGATGAAGGATTTGACCTTGATTTAGATGAAGAGTAACAGTCCTTGTCCCTTTCACGGGATAGGTGGAATTGTCTCCAAGTATAATCTCCAAATTTGTTTCATTTTCAATCAAATGTGAGAGGGCCTCTTTGTAACCAGTGAAGTGCCTTGAGGCACCACTAACAATCAACCAATTATCCAGCATGTCGGGAGGATATGCAAAAGATAGGGCAGATATAAGAAGAAATTATTTTTGCATGTTATCTACAACATTAGATTCATCATACCTGGAATTTCTTGACCTCTTGGAAGGTTGACCATTTCCATTTCGTGTAGCGGAAGCCTTTCTCTTTCCTTTGTTGTTGAACCTGTTGTTCCTTTGATTTCCATTTCCCTTGAAATTGTTGTTGTTTTTATAGTCATCTCGTGGTGTATCCATTTTATCGGGACACTCTCTAGCACAATGACCAATCCTGTTACAATTGTAACATCTACCCTTCCTTCCTTCTTTGAATCTCAATCTTCCTTGTCCTTGATTTCTAGGACCATCACTATTCTTCTTCTTTGCATGAGCAGAGGAAGAAATAGGATCATATCCATTTGATGGCTTGTCTCTCTCCATCATCCTCATCTCCTCTTGAGTGCATCTCGTCAATAATTCATACCATGCCCGGGGAAGACCTCCAAGAGCAAGAAGAGTGAGCTCTCGGTCATCTATAACCTCTCCAATAGATAAGAGATCATTTTTTATTTCGGTAATCCTCATAAAGTAAGATTGGATGGATTCTCCTTTATCCATCTTGATTTCCTTCAACTTGTTCTTCAAAAAGAGAATTTGATTTTACATTTCTAGCCCTAAACATGTCAACCAACTTGTCATACATCTCCTTAGATTTTCTTAACTCGGAGATATATACAACCAAATTCTTGTGAATAGAATCCCTGATGATTTTATTCACTTTGACTTCTCCTTTATTGTACTTTGTTTTAGTGGCAGTTGGTGCATTAGGAGGAGGCTCAGTAATCTTTCCCTGCACATATTCCGTAACTTCTTGCTCCTCCAAAGTCGAGTCCAAGGACATTTTCCACGCATGATAATCAGACTTATCATTGAGCTTGTCATCATATTTTAAGTATGATGTGGAATCCATTGACCCTTGTCCTTGTCCAATAGATTTTAGTGATTTCTCTTCTCACTCTTGCTTGGGCTTTGTCTTCACCTGAGCTCTGATACCATGTTAATTTTAGATAACAATGGTATGTTCTATGCTTAGAGAAATTTACTTCAATCTTTTCTTATTAGCCCAATTCAATTTCCAAATTTGCAATCACATTAACATTGAAAGTAAATGTTGATAGAACATAAACAATAAACAGAAGACAAGGCAAGACAAGAGGACACAATATTTGGCAGATGCCAGGGAAAACAGCAATGTGGGGAAAAACCTTTGATCAAATCTTATTATTATTCTTCAAAAATTCAGCACAGAGAGAGTACAATTTACAAATTTCACTTGCCCAAAACTTCAGTCAAACAACAGTCAACAGGATGCCCTAACCAGAAAGTCAACGTTGGTCAAACCAGCAAGAAGACTTCACCAAATGAGCTCGATCAACCTTAGTCAATGCAACCTCCAACAGTGGTAAAATTCAGCCCAAAACAGATCTAATAAATTCAGTCAAACTCATTCAACTGAAATTCAACTCTGCAGTCAAATTGTTGTGGTCAATGTTGCAGTCAATGTTGGTCAAATTGCCCAGAATTTCTCGATTTTTGTGCCAATAGTTATGGCCTAGAGAAATTGGAACTATGCCAAAAAATCGAAGCCAAATGATGGATATTGACCCTTGTTCAACACTAGTCAACACTCATGTTTCAGCCCTAGAACAGTCCGAAAATTTCAGCCCAAAAAATCAGCCCTTCTGTCACACGTGCGAGGTAGAGAGGAGACTCTAAGATGCTTGTATGAACCAATGAGAGAGAGAGAGAGAGATGATGATGATGAGATGAGTGATGTCAAAAATGCGGAGAGATTCTCTCTTATTTATATCCTTCAATGAGGGGTGGAGACACATCTATTGGGGCTTGTGAACCTACATTACATTTTTGGCTGACCTTGACAATTGCACATGTAAGAGAAAATAAATTCAAAATCCAACTTCTGCTCATCCAAACAAGATTATTTTTAGATCAATCTTACACCTCCCCGAAAGAGGAACCCGAGAAAAATATCATCTCCATCATATGAGCTGTCCAAAGTGGAATTTGGCCCTAGTTGCTAATTTTAACAAGAATGAGGTCATTGTTCCCTACTATCCCGAACAAAATGGAATACTTGAAAGGAAAAATAGGACAATTGAAGAATGTATACGAACAATGATTTTTGATCAAGACATACCAAAATTTCTATGGGGAGAAGCAACAATGACAACAGTATATATACAAAATATAAGCCCTCATAGAATTCTTGATAATATGACACCCGAGGAAGCATTCATAGGAAATAAGCCATGTATAGACCATCTCTGAATTTTTGGGTGTCCTACTTATATATCCACGTTCCAAAGGACAAATGGAAAAGGCTAGATTCTACAAGAATTAAAGGGATCTTCATTGGTTACAGCCTTTCTTCAAAGGCATATAGAATCTACATCAAGGAAGGAAGACATATTGAAGTAAGCATGGACGTTATATTTGATGAAAACCGTGCCTACAAAAGATCTAAAAATATTCCTATTGATTCTGATGACGAAGAACCACTATTCGAAGAAGAAGAGCATAATGACACACCTAATACAATCTAAGAAGAAGAATAAGGACCAAGTGAGCCTATTTAACCTGTGATCATACCCGACACAAGGAAGAGGCAAAATTTGTTAAAATATACTCTTGAAGATACCGAAGGACATGGAGCTGCGAAAGGAACTTTTAGAGATAGGAAAAGACCAAAAAGATATTTTGGATATGTTGCATACATGAAAAACTAATAGAAAGCGAACCAACTACACTTGAAGAAATTGTTCATAAAAAAGTATGGAAGAAAGCAATGTAGGAAGAATATCAATCCATCATGAAGGATGGGTTTGGGAAATCACTCCTAGACCAAGTGACAAATCGGTTGTCACTTCAAAATGGATCTACAAGATCGAGCACGATGTTGATGGAAGCATAGACAAGTATAAAGCTAGATTCATTGCAAGGGGTTTCTCTCAAAAGGAAAGCATAGATTATGAATAAACCTATGCACCTACCGCAAGATATACTACTATAAGATCCTTGGTTTCATTGGATGCTACAATGGGATGGAATATCCATCAAATGGATGTAAAAATAGCATTTCTAAATGCAACCATGGATGAAGAAGTAGACATTGAACAACCGGAAGGATTTGAAATAAATATCAAAGACACTCATGTTTTTAGACTAAAGAAGGCCCTACATGGCTTGAAGCAAGATCCTAGGGCATGGTATGCAAGAATGGATGCATAACTTCTAAGAATCATATTTTTCAAAATTATTGTTGATTCAAACCTCTACATCAAAGTTGTGGATAATGAGCTAATCATTATTCTACTATATGTGGATGATCTATTTATTACAGTTGTAGAGTGAAGGATACAAGAATGCAAGAAGATGTTTGCAGCTGAGTTTGAGATGAAGGATCTGGGACTGATGCATTATTACCTAGGTCTGGAAGTATGGCAGAAACCTAGGGAAATATATCTGGGGCAAGGAAAGTATATAATCAAGTTATCGCAGAAATTCGGTATGATGGATTCCAAGCCCATGACTACTCCCATGATCACCAATCTCAATAAGTTGAGAATCTCTCACTTAAGTCTTGTAGATCCTACCACCTATCATAAGTTGGTGGGGTCTTTGATGTATCTGGTGAATACTAGACCGAATATATGTTTTGATGTAAACATTCATAGTCAATTTAAATTGGAGGCTTGTCTTGATCATTGGATAGTTGCCAATCATATATTAAGATATCTACATGGCACTATACATCACTGCCTAAAGTACGACAGCAAGGAAGTCAAGCTGACAGGCTTTACAAATTCTAATTCAAGTGGCAGTGAGACCGATGGAAGAAACACTACAGGTGGATGTTTTAGTTTTGGATCTACTATGATTTCATCCATGAGTAGAAATCAAGCTCATGTTGCTTTGAGTAGTGTTGAAGCAGAGTATGTGGTTGCATGTGAAGTAGGAAAGGAGGTTGTATGGCTGAGGAAACTTCTGTCGAACTTGATTGGAAAGCCTCTAAGTCCTACTGTGATAAATTGTCACAATAAAAGTTGCATCAAGATGCCTAAAGATCATGTGTTCCATGCAAGGACGAAGCATATCAACAATATGCACCACTACATTAGAAGATGGGTACAGGATGGGATTGTGAAGCTACAATATGTCCCGACCGACGAATAGGTAGTTGGTCTATTAACAAAGTCTCTTCCTAATAAGAAGTTTGAATATCTTAGAAGCATGCTTGGTTTACTTGATATTATTGATTTTGTTGATGACAAATGTTTGATAGAGATTTGTTGAGGCTTTCTGTGTAATACACATTTCCTGGGAGGACATTTGGCCAGCCTGTGTGTTGATGTCTAGTTCGCGAAGTAGGGAGGGTGGCGTTGGTCATAGATCTTTGACCTTGCATTACGCACCTAGTCCCCTGGGTTGATGGTTAGCAAGTAAGCATGATGGTACCTAGAGTGGTTGAAATCTTTAGTCCATCTTAGTCCCACCCGGATAGATTTCCCTAGTCATGAATCTAGTTTGTTGCACCACATGTGCCTAAAATCTTTGTGGTTCATGTGTTTTGAGATCTTCCTTGTACTTATATATCTATGTCATTATGAATACATCCCTAGTTAAGAGGGAATGTTGAAGAACGTAACTAGGTTCGGTCTTCATATTTGTATTCCAATCATTATGAAATGTATTTATCAAAAGAATGAAAAACAAAATTTTATTTTATTACAATGACTTATTAAAGCATGGTTTTCATGCTTGGGTCATAATTTTATAGGTCAAAGTCCCCATTGAGGACTTCTAGGTTTTATATTGAGCCATTAGAGTCATTGTCCATTTAATGAGACCCTTATTGGGCTTTTGAATAACATAAAAAGAATTATTATTGATTCAAATAATTAATTTGTCACCTCCACACCAAGTCGGCACTTGCCTGATGAAGTCAACCTACATGGGAGCAATTCGACCCAAAAGAAGGCTATATATAGAAGTGCAGTTTGATCCATTTTCTCATCCACTCAACAAGTTCGATATACACAAGAAGAAGAGCAAGAAAAAGTGTGAAGTTCCTAGACAAGAAAGAGAATTGCAGGAGAAGAAAATAATCGAAGTTTTGGGCTATTTGTCTCTCTCTTTCCTACGAAGTTACTAGGTTGTTTTTCGGGTGGAAGATTCTACAATTGTTGGAGTCGAAATTCTGCAATTGTTGGGGTCAAAGTTATGCTGTTGCATAGGTTGAATTCTTGTTGTTGCATAGGTCAAAGTTCTGTTGCTACAAGGTCGAAGATCTAGATTGAAACTCCTGGAAGGAAGGGATGACATGGTGATTGGAGGAATTTTGCATCTAGGTCGAAGAGTATTGGATTATCTCATCTTAACTACTGAAGGAAGAGGTTTGACAGGGTTTTTCCATGGCTTAGTGCCTATATATTGTGTCTCTTGTTCTTGTGATCTTCATACACATATAATCTGGTAATTGCTTGATGAAAGATAATATAATAAAGTAGTAAAAGAAGTCAACATAATTCACAAGTAATTATCAAGAAAGAGGAATCAAACCCCCATTCTACTAGCATGGTGTTCTTTTTTTAGCGATCTTACGAGATTTCCTATATTGTGCTTAAATTTTTTATAAACTTGTTTATTCATTAGATGGGGATAAGAACATTCTATTGGTAGATTTTGGGTCTACCTTAGGTGATCTTATTCGCCATATGTCTAACAAGTTTTCTCAAAGAAAAGTATAGAGTTTGCATGTACACTAGCCCTTGGGCTCCAAGTTCACAGACTTTGGAGGAGATTCAACTTTATTTGGGCTCCAAGAATTTTTTTTGGTTTTCTTACTTCGTTAAGGCTTTGGGAAACATCATAACTTTTGAAACAGATCATATCTATTTCCATTATTCATCATTTAAAAAAAATATTTCTCAAAATTATTTTATTTTCAAGCATTGTACATTTGTAAATAATTGTAAATAATTTTTCTAACCCTTTTGGCAACTAATTGAGGTTTGGGGACTTATTTTGAATTTTTTGTATATATTGGGGTTTTGAGAATTTTTATTTTCATTTGTGCAAGTGAGATCAAAGGAAAATATCTAGAATAGAGTTGGATCTAGGCCCTTGAGGGTAAGATCTAGCCTCTAAAAAAAAAATTGCAAGGCCAGCTACTAAAGAATTTGCATAAAATTTGAAGATCTTAAGAAAAATCATTTTGGAGCAATGGTTTCGAAAATTTTTGGGGCCCTAAGGCTTAGCGTCCTTCTCCAAGGCCAGGGTCATCCCTTCTTCCCCCTGCATTAGGCCTTTTTGCCTCTGCATCATCCTTTTTAGGCCCCTAGAGGCTGGTCGTAAGCCCGTAAGGGCCTCGTCCTTCCTCCACCCTTGGTCGTGGTGTTTTAGGGCCTTTTTAGGCCCAGTCGTGAGCCTTTTAGGCCTCGGCCTCCCCTCCTACGGTAGTCGCAGGCCTTAAGGGCTTCATATCCCTAGGTCTTGGCCTCCCAAGGCCTTTCGACCTCCTCTCTAGGAAATATGACAACCCTTAGGGCTTGTCGTGGGCCTATTTAAGCCCATTCTCCTCTTTCGTGGCCTTTTCTAGACTCTTTACCTTAGTCGTTACCCCTTTTTGGCCTTTTTCCCTTGTCCCTTGCCATTTTCTTAGACTTAGTTTTCCCTCACCCAATCTATAAAATTTTTGGAATGAATATTGGTGGGTTTTGTAGGAAAGAATTGGCTCAAGTTTGGTGTTTTCAGTTGCCAAGACCATTGAGAAAATTTTGATAACATGTTCAAGTAGCCTATAAGGCCTTGGGCCTAGGGTTTGATCTCTAAACCCTTGTTTTCTCATTGTTTTGCTACAGTTATGATAAATATTTCATAACAGTGATAAACTTCAATTTTAAATGCTCTAAAATCCACTCATAAATTTCCTAAATACACTAAAAGTTTCATGGTAAAAATTTACTAGTTGTTTGGTAAGTTGGGAATTCATTATTAAGCATAGATCTAACTTGTTTAGTGACTGAATATTGTTGCATAAAGATCTGATCAGATCTGATATAATTATGAAATAACATCTTAAGAGGGCTAAAAATATCATAATTTAATATTGGCAAACTTGTCTTTGGTATTCAGAAATTTTTGGCACCTTTTTTTACACACACTCATATTAATAGCTCATTGTTTCTACGATTTCATTACTGTTGTCAAAAAGTGATTTCAGATTTGATATAGCACTGAATAATTTCATCATAAGAAGGCTAAGTAGCTCATATAAATGTTTCTCATGGTTTCATGCTCTAGTTAGCTCATTGTGAGTTATGCTCTAACATTTACTTGTCTTCTAAAATCATTAACTAAGCACTGAAATCACTCTAATCACAAATCACTTGGTGTTGAATAATTCAAGTTTTTTTTAGCATCTTGAGCTAGTTATCTTTCTTGGTTGGTATCAAGTAACATTGGCATAAGATCTTTGATAATTGCATTGATATATTGAACAATTGTGATTGGCACCTTGTGTTGATAATCATCAAATAATTGCTCTAAGTTAAACACGTAATCTTGTTCTCCTCCATAATCTTAAGAAGCTTCGGTAATTTTATCTATCTATCTTAAGCATTGGCATCTTGAGTTTTTATTGGTTATCATTTTAAGTAAGCTTCTCTTGGTATTTATCATTTTACTTTGGAAGATCTCAAAGTGTTCTAGTTTGATATTATTGGTTATATATCTTGTCGATTGATTTATTGTTTAAACATTGACACTAAATAAATTTTCACTTTCTTGGTGATACGATTGTCCTCTTATTTGTTGTTAAGTACTCTTGTTATTGAAGACTAATTATAACTAAAGTACTTGAATCACATAAGCGATCTTAGACTAAGAATTCACTCACCCATCTTGCATAAGCATTCTAAGTCTAGTTGCATTAATAATCAACCTCCAAGCATAAGCTTGGTTGATAGACCTCTAGGACCACCGTTTCTCACTTAGCTTGAGGAATTCAACACTTTTCTAGTGGTTAACACGGCGAACTTGTAGTCATCAGAGCCACAGTCTTTGCAGCACCGGAGGAATCGAGTGGTTGGAACACAGGGGGAGGTATCGTTAACCAAGCCTCTGCTTGCTTCCCGTTGGCTTCCATCCCACAACTTGTTAGAAAATCAGAAAGGCAGAAAGATTCTCTTGTTCATGATTATTTACTTGTGATGTTCATTAATTCTTATTATATTCTTCCTATCTTCTTTCTTCTTAGTTCATCAAGCAAATATCAAAGCAAAAGCACATAGTTCAAGGACACTAGATATAGGTCAGCAGCTAGGGAAAAACCCCACTTTAGGGGAAAAGCCAGTCAGTAATTCTTCCTTCAATAGTATTCTTGAGACTCTAGACTTTGACTCGGACTTCCTCCACACCAAGTCAGCCTTCATTTTCATCCTTCTTCAATATGGCAGTAGCAACAACACTATGTAGTAGTTTCTTCGATCTTAGAACTTCGACCTTGCTTTTGGAACTTCGATTTCGGAGGAAAGACTTTGATCTTGCTTCTAGGAGTTTTATCTTGACCCAATACATCTTCTCAAGTCACCAACGCTCAGCAAAATCAACTTCAACCTATTCTTCATATGGCAGCAGCAACTGGCAGCAACTGGCGGTAGCAAAAACAATGAGGGACTTTGATCTTCCAAACTAGGGCACGAGAGAGAGAGAGAATAACACCATAAATTCAACTTTCTTCCAATCATTTAGCTTGTCCAAAATTGTGCTTCTTTTGTCCCCTTCCTTGACTTAGCATTTTTTCCCTGATGCAGCAGTAGATATCAAATTTGTGTGTGAGAGATATGTCTCCAAATGAATTCGATCTCCCTGTATTTATAGGCTTCTGATGAGTTCGAATTGATGGGCTTGAGGTTGACTTGATCATTGAAGTCTGACTTGATGTGGAGGCTCGATAAATCATATTTGACTCAATACTTGACCTAATTACATTATTCAAAAGCCCAGTATGGGTCAATTTAAATCTGTAATGACTCTATAAACTCAGAATAATCCTAGAAGTCCACAATGGCGACTTTTACCTAAAATAATATGACCCAAGCATGAAACCCATGCTTTAATAAGTCATTTAATAATAATATAAATTATTTTCTTTATTATTTTGACAAGTACAATAAATATTGATTCAAATACAATTTATGAAGATTGGACCTAGTTATAATCTTCAACACTCACTCTTAAATAGGGAGGTATTCATAATACACCAGTACAAGAAAGATATCAAATATGTGAACTACGAAGAATTTTTAGGCACTTTAATGACATGGACTAGATTCCTAGCCAGTGAAATCTATCCATTGGTCACTCAACAATTTAGGCACCACAATGCCATGGACTAGATTCCTAACCAAGGAAATATATCCAAGTGGGACTTAGATGGACTAAAGTTTTCAACCTCTATAGGTACCATAAGGCTTACTTACTAACCATCAACCCAGGGAACTAGGTGCACCTACACCTGAAGCCACCCTCCCTACCAAACATCAAAACAAAGTGTCGGCCTGATGTCTTTTTAGACAATGCTTCACTCACAAAGCCTCAATGCCCCTTGATCCAGCAGATCAAGGATAACCAATCTCTCCCAATCAAACTGATTGGTAACCTGCATGTTTTGAAATCCTTCAAGAGATTTACATGTACAAGCACAAACCTCAATTAGAAATACACCTTTAAATATATAATCAAACCAAACCTTTAGGGTTTCGATGTTTCCCTTAAACTAATCTCAGTAGGACTATTAATTGAATATTTGAGAGAATATTCCTATTCCTACTTCACATGTAGCAACATATCTTCCAAAATGTGTTCTCCAATCAAAAATTACATTGTGCCCTCCCTCTTGACCAGGAAGAATTCTTTTATCCAGGCTCCCTCTTAATGTAGGGAGATTAACTTCTTTCTTCAGTGTTGGAGAATATTTCATGGTTTCCATCGGACTTCTTCACCAATATGATGTACATGCACAATTTATATATAAAGTACAACCAATTCTATAGAAGCATGAAGTTAGTCATAACAAAAACTTATAGTAGTGGAAACACATAGTCAACAAGAGATTGTACTACAATACTTCAACGTCTAGCCCAGGTTTGATACAAACCCTAAATCACATCAGCAATTCAATCAAGATGACAAAAGATTAGTTTTTCATATAGTGATCACTATAAATAAGTCAAAAGGAAAAATATAATGACTTTTGGAAGCCATATGATATATTGTCCTTTAGGGTTTTATGTAAACCCTAGTTTTTAATAAAAAACAAACACAACATAAATAAATTCTATTAGGGTTCGATGTAAACCCTATATTTTCCATCTATAAATTCTCAGGAAACATTATATAGATTCAGGTGAATACATATACCAGAGAATTTAATCGTTACTAGGGCTTAGATGTAAAAACCCTAGATTTTTCAATCAACATCCTATAACTTCAAACTTTGACTAGGGCTTGTTTCCAAACCTTAGGACTTATGACCATTAGAAATTTGGTCAACACACATATCTAGGAGATTAGCACCATACATAAGTATATCATATGTCAGACAATTTTAATACATTAGAGATATACCAACCCAGACTAAGCTAGGGTTTCAATCAAATGAACATATACCTAGGGTTTCATTCATAGGACTTTACATAACAAGGATTTTTCTTGTAGACCTAACTAAAACCTATGGTTTTGGTTCATGTCAAAGCAAGCCCTTATTATATCAAAGCTTCAAAGGTTAGAGTTTTCAAACAGTATCATTTCAACCCTAATAAATTAAAGCTTTCATGATCATATCAAAATCTCAAACATGACATCATCAATATATAAATCAGTATAGTAATTTCTTCATTAATAACCCTAAGTAGTTTTAGGGTTTCACACATTATCAACATACCTTAGGTTAGGGTTTTCCTGAGAACTTTTCAGGGTTCTTTTTATGTAAACAATCAAATATGTATGAGGTGGGTAGATTCATCAGATGATGAATCATCCCAAACAAGAATATTTAAGATTCAAGAGAGCTAGACATAACAACAGTTAGTAATGTATAATGGATATACCAAAGAGAATAAAAAGACTACAATCCAAGACATACTTTTGATTCTTTGACAAACCTTTTTTATTCCAATGCTTTGTCATGTGAGGCCTTCTTTCTTAATCCTTGAGGCCTTCTCCCATGATTCGTGAGCATTCAGCGGGTTCATTTATAGACAAGGAAATAGAGGTAGAAAGGTGATTAGTATTTAATATAATCAAAACTTTAAATAAGTATATGAAAACAATCACAGAGGGAATGAGATACTTATCTTGAAGATTTTTTGTAGCCTCCCTCCAAAGCTTTGACAGTGTTGAACCCTGGTTAAACTGAGAGGGGGGGTGAATTAGTTTAATGTAGTCATGGTCTTGTAAAACTTTCTTTTATACTTATTTACATCTTCATTTTGTGATCAATTTAATATACAATGGAACACCAATCTTAATAAACGATCAGCAGGTATTAATCAGATTAAATACATAATTTCAACACATAATCATCATGCATATAGACAACAGATATAAGTGGAAACCCATAAGGGAGAAAACCACATCTTATTATTGTTGTGATGCAAAGGCAAGCGCCAGCTCCCTCTCACCACTGATTTTCTGTAGGCTCCAACCTATAGGAGGCTACTACCTCAATTCTGCAAGCTACAACTTGCAAGGAAGCTCCAACTCCCATCTATTTTCTGCAGGCTACAACCTACAGGAGGCTCCTACCTCAGCCAGCTACAACTGGACATCTATCAAGATACAACTTGATATGGAAGCCCCAAATTCCTCATTGTACAATAAATCATATGCTGATTTACCTGGATATCAGCTCTGTTTTTCTCCTTCTTTACTGCTGTCCTTCCAGCCTTCAAATTTGCTTTATATCATCTCTGGATCTTCACAACTCCTCTCTTTACTTCTTCTTCTTCTTACATTGTCTCACTCATTTATTCATTCTCTCAACCTCTCTATGCATATGCTGGTAACATTATTTATAGGGATCATCTCATAACTGTTTGAATTCCACAGGGAATTCGAAATGAACAGGTATGACTCTTTGCCTTCCCCCTTCTCATTTTCTTGTCTAGCACATTCAGAATAATATAACAGAATGTATTACAGTGGAGTTTTTCTTTGCCTACGGATACTTTCCTTTGCATCACATACAATAAAAATAATCAATTCATTTAAATTGACATTTACAGCAAATATGTCTCGCTTAACCCTTTCAGCCCTTGGCTCGCCGTGTATTTGTCTTTTTGCTGCTGTCACTGTCTTTTCAGATTCTGCGATTTATATTCTAGCTCTGCTGCATAATTACCTTGTTTCTTCCATTATCTGTGCCTTTTGTGCTGCATTCACCCACACTTTGCATATAAATTTAATTATATGTATCCATATGCACATAAACTATGACTTTGGTTAAGACCCATCAAAACCAAATACATTAAAACCCTGCAATCTGCTTTTTAATCATAAAACCATTAATATATAAAACTTTTGTAATGGTTTATCTTTCCGCCAGTCTTGTACATATACTGATACCGCATCCCCGATTAGAACGACTGTCGTTGATCCTGTTCGCAATCCGACAGTCTTCATCTTATTTCAAATCTCAAATTTTATTACCCTTCTATACTTTGGTTTAAATGTACCACAGTGCCATCATATAAATACACTCGGGTCCCACATGGCTGTATCACTACTTCGCATCGCAACTTAACTTACAACTTCTTATTACATAAACATCGCCGATTGCGATATGTGATAGCATCGCATCGCATCCATCACATCGCATCTATCCGTCGCATCGCAAATCCTATGACTTCTGAATTCTTGTCACATGAGCATCACCGATTGTGATATGCGATCGCATCGCTTTGAATCCATCACATCGCATCTATCCAGGGCTATCACATTCGCTTGCGATGTCCGATATGTGATCGGGTCCCACTTGTTTCCGATGCAATCTCTGTCGTCTATCTCTTTTCATCTCATCCGTTGATCGTGCTGGTCCACAACGGGTCTTTTTAGGAAAGTGGGTCCCAGTTCACAGTGTTGCGGAGGAACTCCTTGGTACGAAACAATCATCGGGCTTTTGCTATCGCAGTGAATTACCATCATCTATCTTCGGTCAATGCCCGATGGGCAGGTCAATTGCGGAGGCACCCCCTTGGGTTAATCATCTGGTTGTTTGTGCCCCCGCGGTACTATTGATCCCAGATCAATGTTTAACCGTGCTCATAAGATGCGCACGAGGTTTAGCCTTTGCTGGTCCGACACCTTTTATCATTCCCCCTTTTATATACTTTGGTTTATACATGAGATATCAACATTATAAAATATAATGACCTTCGGAAATAACGTTAAAACCTTCGGAAATGAATATTTAAACCCTCGGCAATGTAATATTATTATGTGCTTTAAAAAACGTTTAAAGCCTTTCAGCCTCATATAACCGGATTCCAAACCTTAATAAAATTCTGTTGCATAAAATTTCGAGTCCATACCCTCTTTTAAACCCCGTGCAATTACCGATGCCAACACCGTCGGATCTCCCATAGATCTAATCGAACGGCAATCGCATTCATTCCACCTCTGTAGTTTATCAACCAAAAGCGACGCGAAATGGGTGGTATTGCGCTCGTGACGTGTCGCAATATCATTCGATCGCGTTCGAAATGGGAAAAACCGCCCACAACTCAAAGGTTGTGCGACAACAGTGTCTGGTTTTCTTGAAAACCACTGAACTTGCAAACTTTGTTTTAAATCGCGTTCAAACGCGGATTTTAACCATTTCTTCGTTTAACTTCAATTTCTCATGAAAACCTCCTTTTAATTGCATAACTCAATAAACAGAGACTGATTATCATTGTGCTCTCAACCACAGAACCAGAGTTCTAATTTTCTTCCGAACCCTTATTACAAAGGTTAATAACTCTCGATGCTACATAGAAAACCATAAATCAATGAATTTTCAAAGGGATAAAACCCTCCTTTCTGTTGCGTAACTCAATAACCAAGAGGTGAAACCCTCCTTGAAATTGCCAAGCATATACAGATAAACAAAATTCTGCAATTTATTAAAACAAAGGCCAAAATGTTAGAAGTATTGTCATTGATGGCAAAGGACAGCAGCAGAAGCAAAAAAGAAGACAGCAGGTTTTTGGTAAATGGTATAGTAACATTTACAGGGAGCATGAGAAGAACAGAGGGAGAATTTATTTATAGAGACAGGGTAGCAAAAATATAAGCAAAACAACGCAAAGGAGACAGCATAGAAACGGTCGAACAACAGAGGACGCAGAGACAGAGAAAGGAAGCAGAACCAGAGGAGGCAGAGCAGCGTAGGTATAGACAGAGAATACAGAGGCAGAGATGAAATGGTCGAGCAGCAGAGGCGGAGACAGAGAATACAGAGGCAGAGCCGTTAACAAACAGTGAAATGATCAAGCAGAGACGGAACCCTGAGGGTAATGGAACCAAGCGTTTTGCAATAAAAATTTAATGCAGTCGAGTGTTAAAACTTATGGTAGCGTCGTATTAACTTAACATTGAAACAGGGTTCATATATTAAAGTGCTGGAGAAATAAGAAATGAAACATTTAAATAGAGACTATATTTATATGTATATAACGAAGGCGCGAAGTTTTTTTTTGTTGGAGCGGAACCATGACTATAAGCGAAACCCCGAACATGAACAGTGAAACCAGAGTTGTTGAAAACCAGTGGGTTCGCGCGCTAGTTGAAGTGTTAAGCATTATTGCCTAAATGAAGGCGATTTATGTCTTTAGATGCCACGTGTCCTAAGATGGTTTTCCAAAACCATTTTCATCGCACGACTTCTGAGAATTAACGTCAGTGCATCTAAATTACGCGAAAATGGGCTATGATCATTAGATCATCCAAGACAGAGCGACATCTTATCAGTCGTCAGATGTGTGTGGTGTGTTAATTAGTGGGCCTGAATTAACAGTTGTATTGTAAATTGAAACTTAACCCAAATGTTAAGTCATATGTTGTGGGACCACAGGCAAATGTAGGTGTGGACTTTTGTTGGATGCATATTGATACATTTTGAAATTCCTAAGGTTTAATACCAAAGTCAAGGATTAATATATATAGAATGTTGATGCGTTGGGGTCTATGCCAAAGTCGAGGATTAATTCAGGTATTGATATATATTTGATAATGAAGTCGTGGATATACTTAACTGACGAGGGTGAACAGTAGAGCGTGGGACCCGTGAACCACCATATGATATATGTGTTGCATTAATATATATAAACCTTGAGTGAATGCTATAAGCGCGGGTGTATGTAATTAAAAGAGTCGGAACCCTTTGTAACATTAAGACTAAGGTTCAAATAAAGAACATGGCTAAGTCTATGCTGGGAGCGGAAACATTAAACAAACTACGGAGCCCGAGAGGTTATATAAATATATACATTAGTGCTGGGTTTAAGTCTGAGCCAAAGACTTAATACTATGTTGACGGATAATATTATACATATAGTGTGGGACCCCCTACATAAAATTCCGAGAATCATAACCCAAGTTGGAGGATACATAAATACTGAAGCGGAAAAGTATACATATATATGCAGCACTTTATAAACAAGGGGCCAAAGTATATATATATATATATATATATATATATATATATATATATATACATATATGTGAAGCGCTCTATTGTTCGAGCCTAATAAAAACAAAGTCCTATAAGGTGGGACCCGAGTCATGAATCGCATCGGAGAAAAGTTGGCAGCGAAACATGTTAACAAAAGTTGCGATTGCGATTGAGTTCCGGACACGATATGTTTTAGACGATGATTTTCATATTTTTCTTGAGTTCTGGCCTAATCGCATCGGAGTGATTCATCGCATTGGCACATCAAAGTGAACAGTGTTACATCACATCGAAGCGATTCATCGCATCGGCACATCAAAGTGAACAGTGTTACATCGCATCGGCACATCAAAGTGGACAGTGTTACATCGCATCAGAGCGATTCATCGCATCGGCACATCGAAGTGAACAGTGATTGATCGCATCAGAGAAGGAGCAGAGCATCGCAACATATAAATGGAAGTTGTGATTACGATTAATCGCAATCGAAAGTATTTGAGAGGTGATACATCGCATCGCAGAATAGAGCAAGTTCGGCGAGTGGGCCCGTAAGGGCATTTTATGTATTAAAATGATCTTTTATCATTATATCCCCGAAAGTTACTTAAGTTATATAACACGGTAGTGCATATGTTAAAAACGCCTTATTATTATTATGCCGAGAATTGATTTGCATTATATAAAAAGAGTAGTTACATACATGTAGGAGTTACGCAACAGCAATGAACAGAAAGGCATACAGAGAAGAAAAAGACAAACACAGTCACAGAAAATAAAAATACGCAGTGATCCAAGAGGCTGAATGAGCTGAGCTGGAGTTCTCACTATAATTAAATGTAAATGTTTTAATTGATTTATATTGTTGTGATGCACTGGCAAGTCTCCGTAGGAAATAAAACTCCATTGTAAAATTGAAAGTTGTATATATTGCTGAGATTTTCTAAATGAGTTGGAAAAATAAGTGAGGAGGCAGAATGCAAAGAGTCAGGGCTATTCACTTTGAATTCCCTGTGGAATACGAACTGTTATGAGGCAAACTGTATAAAGCATATCACATTGATATGCAGAGAGAGGTTAGAGAGTGCAAAGTATGAAGAAGTGAGGCAGAGAAGATAAGAAAAAGGAGGAGCAGAAAGAGATGCTACACAACAGAGCTAATATCTGAGGTAAATCAGCAAATATTTTCTTGTGATTAAGTAAGAAAGTTGGAGCTTCCCTATCAAGTTGAAGCTTGATAGCTGTCAGTTGTAGCTGACTGAGGTTGGAGCCTCCGGTAGGTTGGTGCCTGTAGAAAATCAGTGGTGAGAGGGAGTTGGAGCTTGCCTTTGCATCACAACAAAAATAAGATGTGGTTTTCTCCCTTTATGGTTTTCCACTTATATCTGCTATCTCTATGTGTGTTGCCTATGTGTTGATATGATCTACTCAATCTGCTTAATGTTTGCTGCTCTCACAATAAGTTTGGTGTCACATTAATTTAATACTTGCTGCAACATATTAAGACTGTTCACATATTAAAGTTGGTTATAAAATTAAGCTGTAAATAAGTTTGATGAAAATTTTAAAAAGCTTATGAATGTGTTAAACTGATTCACCCCCCCCCCCCCTTCTCAGTTTAACTAAGGATTCAACAATTGGTATCAGAGCCAAGTTCCTTTTGTACCAGTTTAACCACTGAAAGGAGATCCTAGGTCCCCAGGATGGCTAGTCAAGAAGGAAGCTCAACCAATAAAGCCCATTTTTTCACCGGTGCTAATTATGCCTTCTGGAAAATCAGAATGAGAGCATACATAATGTCTCTAGGAATAGAGGTTTGGGCTTCTGTGGAATTTGGATATGCCCCAAAGTCAACTGACCCAGAGAGAGAAGCTAAACAAGAATTTGTATCAAATGCAAAGGCGATGAATGCAATCTTAAATGGACTATGTGAGGCTGAATTTATCAAATTAATGCACAGCAAGACTGCCAAAGATACGTGGGATACTCTTGAAAACATCCATGAGGGAAATAAAAAGGTAAAGATAGCCAAACTTCAAGTATATAGAGCTCAGTTTGAAAATTTAAAAATGAATGAAGATGAAGATGTTGGCAGCTTCTTTTTAAAAGTTGCAGAAATTGTTAACAATATGAAAGCTCTTGGAGAAACTATATCAGAATGTGTAATTGTACAAAAGATTCTAAGATCTCTTCCACCCAGCTTTAACCCCAAGGTTTCTGCCATAGAAGAAACAGCTGATTGGGAAACCTTGACCATGAACCAGCTACTTGGAAATCTAACAGCCTATGAGATGAGGCTCCCACAGAAGAAGCCAAGTACAAGGGAGGAAACTTTTAAAACATAAAAGAAGAAAGAAGAAAAGGAAGATATATTCTCTTGCTCTGATAAAGAAGAGGCTAAATTTGTCAAGAAACTAGATAGAGGCTAAGGTAAATACAAAGGTAAACTTCCTTTCAAATGCTTTAACTATGGAAGAGTTGGACACTATGCTGCTAAGTGTCCTCACAAGAAAGTAAGGAATCAGGCTCAAGAATCAGAGAAAAATACATCAAAGAACTGGCAGAAAGGAAAGAAATTCAATAGAAAATCTTTCTATGCTCAACAAGACAGCAGTGCATCTGAAGACTCATATGAACCCTCAAGTGAAGAAGGAACCTCTGAATTTTTATTGATGGCCATAGAAGAACTTGACGGACTCCTTCTAGAAGATGAAGAAGAAGGTGAATTTGACCTTGAGGGGGAGCTAAGAAGTGCCCTGGAGGAGATTGACGGACTCAAACTAAAGTGCAGAAAACAAAAAGACATTCTCTTCAAGTATGCACGAGAAGAACAGAATTCAGAAGTCCTCATGCAACTAAAGATAGAGCTTGAAGAAGCCAAGAAAATAGAAGACATGTTACTTAAGCAAATCAAGGATAAAACTCAGGAACAAGAGAAGTTGGAAGAAGAAGTAGTATGTCTGAGGAAGAAATTAGAAAATGCTCAAAGGAAAGTGGCTATAAATTCTTCTCAAACAACAAGCTCTGGTAAGTTGAACGAGATTATGGATGCTCAAAGATCTCCTCTAATAAAAACTGGGATAGGCTATGAAGGAGAATCCAGTAAAGGCAAAGAAAAAGAAAACAAAAATATTATTTTTGTAAAAGCAAAGAAGGTTGATGAAGCAGCTCAAATAATTCCTACAAAAGAAGAAACATGTAATGAGGGAGACAGAAACCAGAAGAAACCTCTAATAACAAAGAATGAAATAAATACTCAGACAACAGAAAAAGGCTCATATACCCCTGAGTATGTCAAATTTGGAAGCCATCAAAGGAAATTCTTCCCTCCTATGAAAAATGCCACCTGTTATGCCTGCCACAAGCTGGGACACATTGCTGCATACTGTCATACAAGGAGGAGTAATTCAAACCAGCAAAAGATGCAAAAAGTGAAGAGACTGTCTCAAGCAAACAAATGGAGAAGACAACCTCACATCAGGTATGCAAGTTGTTTCTATGGTTACTGTTTTTATTGTAAGGAATTTGGCAATAAAATCATTGAGTGCAAAAAATATGGACAAATATTGATGTACAACACCTCAAGGAGGTTTATGAATCAAGGAGATTTTACTCATACTCACAATTCTGCAAAAATTATGATCAAATGTTGTGTATGAAACAAAATTGGACATATTCCTTCCAAATGTCCTCTCAGAGGATGTGGTTCATCATCTCACAAAATATATCAAACAAAAGGATGTTTCCAGTGGAAAAAGAAAGTGAATAAATGTGACCTGGCTCTAACTGCTCAAGACCTGAAAAGCCAAAGGTATCTGGACAGTGGCTGCTCAAAACATATGACTAGAGAAAGAAGCAAGTTTATCACCTTTGATGAAAAGAAATTTGGTAATGTTACTTTTGGCAATGATAAATCAGGAAAAATCAAAGGAAAAGGCTCAGTCAGCCTAGATAATGGCAGAGGAAAAGCCCAAGATGTACTATTTGTAGATGGGCTGAAAGCAAATTTGTTGAGTGTCAGTCAAATGTGTGATAAAGGCTGCGAAGTTATTTTTAGAGCACAAGATTGTGAAGTCATATCAAGCACCACAGGAAGGACTCTGCTCAAAGGTGTTCGAACAGAGAGTAATGTTTACATAGTGAAAGAGGAAGATGAAGCTTTCCATCTTAGCAAACTTGAAGAGGCATGGTTATGGCATAGGAGATTGGGACATCTCAGCTTCGATCATATCATCAAACTGAGCAAGAAGAAATTTGTCATAGACATGCCAGAAATAAAAAGGCCTTCCAATACCATATGAAAATCTTGTCAATTGAGCAAACAGACCCCCACATCCTTTAAGGCCACAGATGAGTTATCAACAAGAATACCACTCCAGCTTGTGCACATGGACATGTGTGGACCTACAAGAACTAAAACACCAAGTGGAGAATCCTACTTCATGCTGATAATAGATGATTTCTCCAGAATGACATGGGTTGCATTTCTCAAGAATAAATCAGAAGCTCTGGAGAAATTCAAAATATTCAAAGCTTTAGCAGAAAATCAAACAGGATGCAAGCTAAAATGCATCAGATCAGACAGAGGAGGTGAGTTCACAGATTATGACTTTGCAGACCTATGCAATGAACATGGGATAAAGCAACAATTTACTATTACAGGAACACCTCAGCAGAATGGAGTAGCAAAGAGACAAAACAGGTCTGTACAACAAATTTCCAAATCCATGATGCAAGAGAGTAATATTCCTCAAACCTTCTAGGTAGAAGCAGTACACACAGCCGTGCATATCCTTAACAAATCTCATTTAAGGCCAAGCAGTGACAAGACTCCCTATGAACTATGACATGGTAAACCAGCTTCAATCAAGCACTTTAGAATCTTTGGAAGCAAGTGTTACATAAAGAATAATGATGAAAATCTGGGGAAATTTGATGCAAGAGCAGATGAAGGGATGTTTCTAGGATATGCATCCAAAAGTAAAGGGTACAGGTGCTACAACAAGACTCTTCAAAAAATTGTAGAAAGCATTGACGTAAGATTTGATGAAGAACTCCCAAACAAGACAAGAGGTACAGACTGCAGCAGTCCTTCAGACAACCATGAAGAAGAAAACCAAGATCATGATGAAACAATAAAGACAACAGAAGATGCTGAACTGAGCTCGAAATTCCCCTCAATATACACTCAAAAGAACCATCCATAAGATCAGATCATTGGAGACAAGAGAGTAGGGGTCCAGACAAGAAGGCAGCTAACTGAACAGACAGAAGAGGTATACATAGCCATGTTATCACAAATAGAGCCAAAGAAGTTTGAAGAAGCCAGCAAGGACAAGTATTGGGTGAATGCTTTGAATGAATAATTGGACCAAATTGAGAAGAACAATACCTGGGAATTAGTTCCTAGACCCACTGAGAAAAATTTCATAGGCTCAAAATGGGTATTCAAAAATAAAATGAATGAGCAAGGACAGGTAATCAGGAATAAAGCCAGACCTGTTTGCAAAGGATATTCACAAATCGAAGGACTTGATTACGATGAAACATTTGCCCCTATAGCCAAAATGGAAGCTATCAGAATGTTTCTGGACTTTGCATGCTACCAAAACTTCAAGGTATATCAAATGGATGTGAAATTTTCATTTCTGAATGGAGATCTAGAAGTAGAAGTCTACATGGAACAACCAGAAGGTTTCTCATTAACAGACAAAGAAGACTATGTGTGCAGACTAAAGAAGGCTCTATATGGACTAAAACAAGCTCCTCGTGCTTGGTACTCAAGGCTGGATAAGTACTTGCAAAAACAAGGCTTTAAGAGAGGAGGAGTAGACAGCAATCTATACATAAAAGCCCATGAAAATGAACTCCTGATTGTTGTAGTATATGTTGATGACATTATGTTTGGAAGCAACAAAGATGAGCTAGCAAAAGGATTCGCTGAAGAGATTAAATCAGAGTTTGAGATGTCTATGATTGGAGAGCTCACCTGCTACTTAGGACTTCAAATTCAGCAAAAGAACACAGGTACATTCATCTCACAGGAAAAATACTTAAAATAAATGTTGAAAAAGTTCAAAATGGAAGACTGCAAACCTGTGTCAACTCCCATGATCACGGGATGCAAGCTATGTGCTGATGATAGATCTGCTGATATAGATCAAAGACTCTATAGAACCATGATAGGAAGTATGTTGTACCTGACAGCATCAAGACCAGACATCATGCTAGCAGTAGGACTTGTGGCTAGATATCAAGCAGCACCAAAGCAAAATCATCTTCTAGCAGTCAAAAGAATATTTAGATATCTACAAGGAACAGTATAGTTTGGGCTATGGTATCCAAAAGGAAAAAGCTTCACTTTGACAGCATGCACAGATGTAGATTGGGCAAGCTGTGTGGATGACAGGAAAAGCACAAGTGGAGATGCATTCTGTCTAGGAGAAAGTATGGTGGCATGGCTACGCAAGAAACAAACATCTATCTCTCTATCTACAGCAGAAGCAGAATACATAGCAGCAGCAGCATGCTGCACACAAGTCATGTGGATGAAGCAAACCCTCCAAGACATGAAGGTAAGCATTGATGAACCTATCTCTATCAAATGTGATAATACAAGTGCTATAAGTATTTCAAAAATTCTTGTACTTCATTCAAAAACTAAACACATCCCAATCAAGTACCATTTTCTAAGAGAAAAAGTAGCACAGAAGGTAGTGAAGCTGGAATATGTGCCAACAAAAGAACAAACAGCATATATATTTACCAAACTCCTTGCTATAGAACCATTTGAGCATTTGATAGATAAACTAGGGGTAGTATCTGTAGATGCTACTCTCTGATATGAAGAGAAAGCATCGTTTCAAGGGGTGAACAGAAATGAAAATATCATTCCAGGGGGAGATCAGTTAGCAAGGAAAGCAAGAAACAGGTGCTCAAGATCAAAGCAACATGGAAATGAGCAACCCTTTGCCATTGATTTCAAAGGGGGAGGAAGAGCAAGCAACAAAAGAAAGAGTCCTAAAAGGCAAGCAGAGGAAGCGTATTTCCATCAATGCCAAAGGAGGAGATTGTTAGAAGTATTGACATTGATGGCAAAGGACAACAGCATAAGCAAAGGAGAAGACAGCAGGTTTTTGGTAAATGGTATAGTAGCATTTACAGGGAGTATGAGAAGAATAGAGGGAGAGTTTATTTACAGAGACAGGGCAGAAAAAAGATAAGCAAAACAATGCAAAGGAGACAGCATAGAAACGGTCAAACAGCAGAGGACGCAGAGACAGAGAAAGGAAGCAGAACCAGAGGAGGCAGAGCAGCAGAGGTAGAGACAGAGAATACAAAGGCAGAGATGAAACGGTCGAGTAGCAGAGGCGGAGACAGAGAATACAGAGGCAGAGCCATTAACAAACAGTGAAATGATCAAGCAGAGACGGAACTCTGAGGGTAATGGAACCAAGCGTTTTGCAATAAAAACCTAATGCAGCCGGGTGTTAAAACTTATGGTAGCATTGTATTAACTTAACATTGAAACAGGGTTCATATATTAAAGTGCTGGAGAAATAAGAAATGAAACCTTTAAACAGAGACTATATGTATATGTATATAACGAAGGCGCGAAGTTTTTTTTGTTGGAGCGGAACCATGACTATAAGCGGAACCTCGAACATGAACAGTGAAACCAGAGTTGTTGAAAACTAGTGGGTTTGCATGCTGGTTGAAGTGGTAAGCAGTATTGCCAAAATGAACGCGATATATGTCTTTAGATGCCACGTGTCCTAAGATGGTTTTCCAAAACCATTTTCATCGCGCGACTTCTGAGAATTAATGTCAGTGCATCTAAATTACGCGAAAATGGGCGATGATCGTTGGATCATCCAAGACAGAGCGACATCTTATCAACCGTCAGATGTGTGTTGTGTGTTAATTAGTGGGCCCGAATTAACAGTTGTATTGTAAATTGAAACTTAACCCAAACGTTAAGTCGTATGTTGTGGGACCACAGGCAAATGCAGGTGTGGAATTTTGTTGGATGCATATTGATACATTTTGAAATGCCTAAGGTTTAATACCAAAGTCAAGGATTAATATATATAGAATTTTGATGCGTTGGGGTCTATGCCAAAGTCGAGGATTAATTCAGGTATTGATATATATTTGATAATGAAGTTGTGGATATACTTAACTGACGAGGGTGAATAGTAGAACGTGGGACCCGTGAACCACCATATGATATATGAGATTAATATATATAAACCTTGAGTGAATGCTATAAGAGCACGTGTATGTAATTAAAAGAGCCGGAACCCTTCGTAACATTAAGACTAAGGTTCGAATAAAGAACATGGCTAAGTCTATGCTAGGAGCGGAAGCATTAAACGAACTACGGAGCCCGAGAGGTTACATAAATATATACATTAGTGCTGGGTTTAAGTCTGAGCCAAAGACTTAATACTATGTTGACGAATAATATTATACATATAGTGTGGGACCCCCTACATAAAATTCCGAGAATCATAACCCAAGTTGGATGATACATAAACACTGAAGCGGCAAAGTATACATATATATGCATCGCTTTATATATGTAGCGCTTTATAAACAAGTGGCCAAAGTATATATATACATATATGTGAAGCACTCTATTGTTCGGGCCTAATACAAACAAAGTCTTATAAGGTGGGACCCGAGTCACGAATCGCATCGGAGAAAAGTTGGCAGCGGAACATGTTAACAAAAGTTGCGATTACGATTGAGTTCCAGACCCGATATGTTTTAAACGATGATTTTCATATTTTTCTTGAGTTCCGGCCTAATCGCATCGGAGCGATTCATCGCATCAGCACATCAAAGTGAACAGTGTTACATCGCATCGGCACATCAAAGTGAACAGTGTTACATTGCATCGGAGCGATTCATCACATTAGCACATCAAAGTGGACAGTGTTACATCGCATCGAAGCGATTCATCGCATCGGCACATCGAAGTGAACAGTGATTGATCGCATCAGAGGAGCAGAGCATCGGAACATATAAATGGAAGTTGCGATTGCGATTAATCGCAATCGGAAGTATTCAAAAGGTGATACATCGCATCAAAGAATAGAGCAAGTTTGGCAAGTGGGCCCGTAAGGGAATTTTATGTATTAAAATGATCTTTTATCATTATATCGCCGAAAGTTACTTAAGTTATATAACACGGCAGTGCATATGTTAAAAACGCCTTATTATTATTATGCCGAGAATTGATTTGCATTATATAAAAAGAGAAGTTACATACATGCAAGAGTTACGCAACAGCAATGAACAGAAAGGCATACAAAGAAGAAAAAGACAGACACAATCACAGAAAATACAAATACGCAGTGATCCAAGAGGCTAAATGAGTTGAGCTGGAGTTCTCATTATAATTAAATGTAAATATTTTAATTGATTTATATTTTTGTGATGCACTGGCAAGTCTCCGTAGGAAATAAAACTCCATTGTAAAATTGAAAGTTGTATATATTGCTGAGATTTTCTAAATGAGCTGGAAAAAGAAGTGAGGAGGAAGAATGCAAAGAGTCAGGGCTATTCACTTTGAATTCCCTGTGGAATACGAATTGTTATGAGGCAAACTGTATAAAGCATATCACATTGATATGCAGAGAGAGGTTAGAGAATGCAAAGTAGGAAGAAGTGAGGCAGAGAAGATAAGAAAAAGGAGGAGCAGAAAGGGATGCTACAGAACAGAGTTGATATCTGAGGTAAATCAGCAAATATTTTCTTATGATTAAGTAAGGAATTTGGAGCTTCCCTATCAAGTTGAAGCTTGATAGCTGTCAGTTGTAGCTGACTGAGGTTGGAGCCTCCAGTAGGTTGGTGTCTGCAAAAAATCAGTGGTGAGAGGGAGTTGGAGCTTGCCTTTGCATCACAACAAAAATAAGATGTGGTTTTCTCCCTTTATGGGTTTCCACTTATATCTGTTGTCTCTATGTGTGTTGCCTATGTGTTGATATGATCTACTCAATCTGCTTAATGTTTGTTTCTCTCACAATAAGTTTGGTGTCACATTAATTTAATACTTGCTGCAACATATTAAAACTGTTCACATATTAAATTTGGTTATAAAATTAAGCTGTAAATAAGTTTGATGAAAATTTTAAAAAGCTTATGTATGTGTTAAACTGATTCACCCCCCCCCCCCCTCTATATTTAACTAAGGATTCAACACAAAATCCTCAATATCAATTATTCTATGGTGTACCCTCTACATTCAATTTTTGTGGTTCTTATCCAATACTTCAATACTTCCTTCAGGACTTCCTCCCCCTTTCATTCTGAGAAGTAATTTGTCTTTCTTCCTCTGCCTGCTTTACAAAAGACCCTTTCTTCTGTTTCTTACTTTTCCTCCCCCTTTGACATCAATGGCAAAGGGTTGCACTTTTCCCAATGTGATTTCTATCTTTTCATAATACTCTAATCTTGAGGACCTATTCCATGCACTGCTCCATTGCTCTAGCTCTTTTGTGACAATTTATTGATTGCTCTCCCCTTGGAATGATGCTTTCTTATCTGATATTGACTATCTCTTGTCTTCTGCACTGATCCTGTTTCTTGTATGCAGCCCCCCTTTTTTTATTTATGATCATGTTAGAGAGTAAAATCTGCAGACACTACCCCTAGTTTCTCTCTTAGATATTCAAATGGTTCTTTAGCAAGAAGTTTTGTGAATATGTCTGATGTTTGTTCCTTAGTTGGTACATTTTCCAACTTCACTAATTTATGTGCTACTTGTTCTCTGAGGAAGTGGTACTTTATTGGGATGTGCTTTGTTTTTGAATGAAGTACAGGATTTTTTGATATACTTATTGCACTTGTATTGTCACATTTGATAGAAATGGGTTCATCAATGCTTACCTTCATGTCTTAGAGAGTTTGTTTCATCCACATTACTTGTGTGCAACATGCAGCTGCTGCTATGTATTCTGCTTCTGCAGTAGATAGAAAGATGGAAGTTTGCTTCTTGCTTAGCCATGCCACCAGGCTTTTTCCAAAATAGAATGCCCCTCCACTTGTGTTTTTCCTGTCATCCACACAGTTGGCCCAATCTGCATCTGTGTATGCTATCAATGTGAAGCTTTTTCCTTTTGGATACCATAGACCATAATGTGAAGTTCCTTGAAGATATCTGAATATTCTCTTGATTGCAAGTAAATGGTTTTGTTTTGGTGTTGCTTGATATCTTGCCACAAGTCCTAATGCCAACATAATATCTGGTCTAGAAGCTGTTAGGTATAGCAGACTTCCTATCATGGATATGTAAAGTTTTTGATCTACATCTTTTGATCCATCATTAGCACATAGTTTGCATCCAGTGATCATGGGAGTTGACACAGGTTTGCAGTCATCCATTTGAAACCTTTTCAACATTTATTTTAAGTATTTTTCTTGCGAAATGAATATTCCTGTGTTATTTTGTTGAATTTGAAGTCCTAAATAGAAGGTGAGCTCTCCAATCATAGACATCTCAAATTATGATTTCATTTCTTCAGCAAATCCTTTTGCTAACCATCTTTGTTGCTACCAAACATGATGTCATCCACATACACTACGACAATCAAGAGTTCATTATCATTAGCCTTTATGTAAAAATTGTTGTCCACTCCTCCTTTCTTGAACCCTTGTTTTTGCAAGTATTTGTCCAGCCTTGAATACCATGCACGAGGAGCTTGTTTCAGACCATATAAGGCTTTCTTTAATCTGCACACATAGTCATGTTTATTTGTTAATGAGAATCCTTCAGGTTGTTCCATGTAGACTTCTTCCTCTAGATCTCCATTCAGGAAGGCAGACTTCACATCCATTTGATATACCTTGAAATCATGATAGCATGGAAAGGCCAAAAACATTCTGATTGCTTCCATTCTGGCTACAGGGACAAACGTTTCATCATAATCAAGACCTTCAATTTGTGAATATCCTTTGCATACAAGTCTGGCTTTATTTCTGATTACCTGCCCTTGTTCATTCATCTTATTCTTGAATATCCATTTAGTGCCAATGACATTTTTCCAAGTGGGTCTTGGAATTAATTCCCAGGTATTGTTCTTCTCAATTTGGTCCAGTTCTTCATTCATAGCATTTACCCAGTTTTGTCTTTGTTGGCTTCTTCGAACTTCTTTGGCTCTATTTGAGATAGCATGGCTAGGTAAACTTATTTTGTATGTTCAGCAAGTTGTCTTCTTGTCTGGACACCCACACTCTTGTCCCCAATGATTTGATCTTCTGGATGGTTCTTTTCAGTGTGCCTTGAGGGACCTTTTGAGCTTAATTCAGTATCTTCTGTTGTTTTGCTCAATTCATCATTATCTTGGTTCTCATCTTCATGATCATCTGGATAATTGCGGCATCTTGTGCTTCTTGTTCTGTTTGGTAGATCTTCATCAAATCTTACATCAATGCTTTCCACAATTTTGTGCAGTCTTTTGTTGTAGCACCTGTAACCCTTACTTTTGGATGCATATCCTAAAAATATTCCTTCATCAACTCTTGCATCAAACTTCCCTAGTTTTTCATCATTATTTTTTATGAAACACTTGCTTCCAAATACTCTAAAGTGCTTGATTGATGCTGGTTTACCATGCCATAATTTGTAAGGAGTCTTATCACAATTTGGTCTTAGATGAGCTTTGTTGAGAATGTGAACAGCTGTGTGTACTGCTTCTGCCCAGTAGGTTTGGGGAATGTTACTTTCTTGCATCATAGCTCTGGCAATCTATTGTACTGACCTGTTTTGCCTCTCTTCCACTCCATTCTGTTGAGGTGTACCTGCAATTGTAAACTATTGTTTTATCCCATGCTCATTGCATAGGTCTGAAAAATCATAGTCTGTGAATTCACCTCCTCTGTCTGATATGATGCACTTTAGCTTCCACTCTGTTTGATTTTCTACCAATGCCTTGAATATCTTGAATTTCTCAAGTGCTTCAGATTTATATTTGAGAAATGATACCCACGTCATTCTGGAAAAGTCATCTATTATCAGCATGAAATAAGATTCTCCGCTTGGTTTAAAGTTCTTGAAGGTCCACACAGGTCCATGTGTACAAGCTGAAGTGGCCTACTTGTTGATAGTTCATCTTTGGTCTTGAAATATTTGCGGGTCTTTTTGCCCAATTGGCAAGATTTACATATGGCATTTGAAGGCTTCTTTATTGCTGGCATATCCCTGACTGCATTCTTCTTGCTCAGACTGATGATGTGGTCAAAGTTTAGGTGTCCCAGTCTTCTATGCCATAACCATGATTCATCAAGTTTGCTTATATGGCATGCTTCATTCTCTTCTTCCAATATATACATTACTTTCTGTTCTAACACCTTTTATCAAGGTCTTTCCTGTGGTGCTTGATCTTCCCTCACAATATTGGGCTCTGAAAAGGACCTCACAGCCTTCGTCACACATTTGACTAACACTTATTAGATTGGCTTTCAGCCCATCCACAAATAGTACATCTTGAGTCTTTCCTCTTCCATTATTCAGACTGACTGAGCCTTTTCCTTTGATTTTCCTTGCTTTATCATTGTCGAATGTTACATTTCCATATTTCTTTTCATCAAAGGTTACAAACTTGCTTCTATCTCCAGTCATATGCTTTGAGCATCCACTGTCCACATACCTTTGGCTTTTCTGATCTTGGGCTACTAGAGCCAGGTCACACTTATTCAACTTCTTTTTCCACTGCAGGCAGCTATTTGTTTGGCACCTTTTCTCAGAAGATGGACCACATTCTTTGAGAGGACATTTGGAAGACATGTGTCCGATTTTATGGCATACAAAGAATTTTATTATATTTTTAAATGGATTATGTGTACGAGTGAACTATCCATTGTTTATAAATATTCTTGGGGTTTTGAACATCAATCTTTTTTCATATGTTCTGCACTCCATGGCTTTATGGTCGAACCCCTTACAACAAAAACAATACCCATGGAAATGATTAGTGTACTTGGTGAAGGGTTGTCCTCTCCATTTGTTTTCTTGAGGTAGTCTTTTCAATTTCTCCATATTTTTCTAGTTGAAATCGATTATCTTTGTCTGATAGTATGCATTAATATGTCCCAGCTTGTGGCAGAAAAAACAAGTGATATTTCCCATAGGAGGAAAGAATCTCTTTTGACAGCTTTCAAATTTATTCAGTTCATCTTCAGGATTGTAAGAGCCTTTTTCAGCTAACCGTTTCTTCATTTCGTTCTTTATCTCTTGATGTTGCTGCTTGTTTCTGTTTGTTTCATCACAGATCAAGTTCTTGCTAGATTCTTCTTCTGTGGCTCCTTTTTGAGCTGTTTCATTATGCTTTACAACTTTTACAAAAATGATATTCTTGTTATCTTCTACCTTGGACTTACTCGTTTCTCCTTCATATATTATCCCAGCCTTTATGAGAGGAGACCTTTGGGCATTTAGAATCATGTCCAACTGTTCAGTGCTTGTCATTCGAGGAGTGTTCATTGACAATTCCCTTTGGGTGTTTTCTAGTTTCTTTCTCATCCATACCACTTCTTCTTCCAATTTCTCTTGCTCCTGATGTTTATCTTTAATTTTGTTTAGCAGAATGTCTTCCGCCTTCTTAGCTTCTTCAAGTTCTACTTTTAGTTGAATGAGGTCTTCTGAATTTGGTACTTCTTTTACATATTTAAGGAGAATGTCTTTCTATTTTCTGCACTTGAGTTTAAGTCCGTCTATTTCCTCCAGGGAAATTCTTAGCTGCCCCTCAAGATCTACCTCACCTTCTTCCTAATATTCTAGAAGGAATCCCTCAGAATCTTACTTGGCCATCAACACAAATTCAGAGGTTCCTTCTTCATTTGATGATTCATCCGAGTTTTCAGATGCACTACTATCTTGCTGAGCATAAAATGATCTTCTATTGAAACTCTTCCCTTTCTTCCAGTTATTTCTTTTGTTTTCTCTGTCTCTTTAGTCCGATTCTTTGTTTTCTTAAGAGGACACTTAAATGCATAGTGCCCAACTCTTCCATAGTTAAAGAATTTAAATGGAATTTTACCTTTATACCTTCCTGAGCCTCTATCCAATCTTCTAAAAAAAAAATTCCTCTTCTTCATCGGAGCAGGAGCATGTATCTTCTTTTTCTTCTTTGCTCTTCTCCGTCGTAAAGGTTTCCTCCCTCACATTTGACTTCCTTTGTGGAAGTTTCATCTCATAGGTTGTTAAGTTTCCAAGTAATTGGTTCATGGTCAATGTTTCCCAATCAGTTGTTTCTTCTATGGTGGAAACCTTGGGGTTAAACCTAGATGGTAAAGATCTCAATATATTTTGAACAATTACACATTCTCTAATGGTTTCTGCTAGAGCTTTCATGTTATTCACAATTTCTGCAACCCTTAAGAATAAGTTGGCAACATCTTCTTCTTCATTCATTTTTATATTTTCAAATTGAACTCTATAGACTTGCAGTTTGGCAGCCTTCACCTTTTTATCTCCCTCATGGATACTTTCTAATGTATCCCATATTTCTTTGGAAGTCTTGTTGTGTATTACTTTGATAAATTCTGCCTCACACAAACCACTTAAGAGAGCATTCATGGCTTTTGCATTAGCTACAAAATCTAGTTTGGCATCTTTCTCTGAGTAAGTCTCCTTTGGGGCATATCCCAATTCCACAGTAGCCCAAACTTCTATTCCGAAAGACATTATGTACGTCCTCATTCTAATTTTCCAGAAGGCATAATTTGTACCAGTGAACAAAGGGGCTTTATTTGTTGAGCATCCTTCTAGACTAGCCATCTTGGGGACTTGGGATCTCCTTCCAGTTGTTAAATTGATACAGAAGGAACCAGCTCTGATACCAATTGTTGAACCTTGGTTAAACTGAGAGGGGGGTTGAATCAGTTTAATGCAGTCATGGTCTTGTAAAAATTTCTTTTATACTTATTTACATCTTCATTTCGTGATCAATTTAATATACAATGGAACACCAATCTTAATAAATGAGCAGCAGATATTAAGCAGATTAAATACATAATTTCAACAAATAATCATCATGCATATAGACAAAAAATATAAGTGGAAACCCATAAGGGAGAAAACCACATCTTATTATTGTTGTGATGCAAAGGCACGCTCCAACTCCCTCTCACCATTGATTTTCTGTAGGCTCCAACCTACAGGAGGCTACTACCTCAATTCTGCAAGCTACAACTTGCAAGGAAGCTCCAACTCCCATCTACTTTCTGCAGGCTACAACCTACAAGAGACTCCTACCTCAGCCAGCTACAACTAAACATCTATCAAGCTACAACTTGATACGGAAGCACCAACTTCCTCACTGTACGATAAATCATATGCTGATTTCCCTGGATATCAGCTCTGTTTTTCTCTTTCTTTACTGCTGTCCTTCCAGCCTTCAAATTTGCTTTATATCATCTCTGGATCTTCACAACTCCTCTCTCTGCTCCTTCTTCTTCTTACACTATCTCACTCATTTCTTCATTCTCTCAACCTCTCTATGCATATGGTGGTAACATTATTTATAGGGATCACCTCATAATTGTTTGCATTCCACAGGGAATTCGAAATGAACAGGTATGACTCTTTGCCTTCCCCCTTCTCATTTTCTTGTCTAGCACATTCAGAATAATATAACAGAATGTATTACAGTGGAGTTTTGCTTTGCCTACAGAGACTTGCCTTTGCATCACATATAATAAAAATAATCAATTCATTTACATTGACATTTACAGAAAATATGTCTCGCTTAACCCTTTCAGCTCTTGGCTCGTTGTGTATTTGTCTTTTTGCTATTGTCACTGTCTTTTCAGATTCTGGGATTTATATTCTAGCTCTGTTGCATAATTACCCTGTTTCTTTCGTTATCTGTGCCTTTTGTGTTGCGTTCACCCACACTTTGCATATAAAATTAATTATACGTATCCATATGCACATAAACTATGACTTTGGTTAAGACCCATCAAAACCAAATACATTAAAACCCTGCAAACCACTTTTTAATCATAAAACCTTTAATATATAAAACTTTTGTAATGGTTTATCTTTCCGCCAGTCGTGTACATATACCGATGCCGCATCCCCGATTAGAACGACTGTCGTTGATCCTGTTCGCAATCCAACAGTCTTCTTCATATTGCAAATCTCAAATTTTATTACCCTTCTATACTTTGGTTTAAATGTACCACAGTGCCATCATATAAATACACTCGGGTCCCACATGGTTGTATCGCTACTTCGCACTGCAACTTAAGTTACAACTTCTTATTACATAAACATCGTCGATTGTGATATGCGATAGCATCGCATCGCATCCATCACATCGCATCTATCCGTCGAATCGCAAAATCTATGACTTTCGAATTCTTGTCACCTGAGCATCGCCGACTGCGACATGCGATCGTATCGCTTCACATCCATCGCATCGCATCTATCGAAGGTATCCCATTATCTTGCGATGTCCGATATGAAATTGGGTCCCACTTATTTCCGATGCAATCTCTGTCGTCTATCTCTTTTAATCTCATCCGTTGATCGTGCTGGTCCACAACGGTTCTTTTAGGAAAGCGGGTCCCAGTTCATGGTGCTGCGGAGGCATTCCTTGGTACGGAAAGATCATCTGGCTTGTGCTACCGCAGTGAATGACAACCGTCGATCTTCGGTCAACACCCGATGGGCGGGTCAACTACGGAGGCACCCCCTTGGGTTAATCATCTGGCTGTTTGTGCCCCCGTGGTACTATTGATCCCAGATCAACGTTTAACCGCGCTCATAAGATGCGCACGAGGTTTAGCCTTCACTGGTCCCACACCTTTTATCATTTCCCCTTTTATATACTTTGGTTTATACACAAGATATCAACATTATAAAATATAATGACCTTCGGAGATAATGTTAAAACCTTCGGAAATGAATATTTAAACCCTGGGCAATGTAATATTATTCTATGCTTTAAACAATGTTTAAAGCCTTTCGACCTCATATAACCATATTCCAAACCTTAATAAAATTTTGCAGCATAAAATATTGGGTCCCTACCTTGTTTTAAACCCCGAGAAATTACCGACACGAACACCGTCGGATCTCCCACAGATCTAATCGGACGGCAATCTCATTCATTCCACCTCCATAGTTTATCAACCAAAAGCGAAGTGAAATGGGTGGTATTGCACTCGTGACGGGTCGTAATATCATTCGATTGCGTTCGAAATGGGAAAAACCGCCCACAACTCAAAGGTTGTGTGACAACAGTGTCCGGTTTTCTTGAAAACCGCTTAACTTGAAAACTTTGTTTTAAATCGCATTCAAACACGGATTTTCACCATTTCTTCGTTTAACTTCAATTTCTCATGAAAACCTCCTTTTCATTGCATAACTCAATAAACAGACACTGATTATCGTTGCGCTCTCAACCACAGAACCAGAGTTCTAATTTTCTTTCGAACCCTTATTACAGATATTAATAACTCTCGATGCTACACAAAAAACCATAAATCAATGAATTTTCAAAGGGATAAAACCCTCCTTTCTGCTACGTAACTCAATAACCAAGAGGTGAAACCCTCCGAGAAATTGCCAAGCATATATAGATAAACAAAATTCTGCAATTTATTAAAACAGAGGCCAAAATTCTCACTATCAATTCTTCTATGGTTTAACCTCTATATTCAATTTCTGTGGTTCTTATCCATCGTTTTCCATTACAGTAAAAACCCCAAATGGGCAACCGCAACCCACTGATATATTAAACCCTATGTGACATCTCTGCAACAATTCCATCTGAATCTGATCTGATCCCTTGTCTTGGTGCTGCTCCTTTGTGCACCTTTGCCATCAATGACAATATTTCTAACAGTATCCCCCTTTGGCATTGATGGCAACACAACCACCAATACTCCCATACTTCCTTCAGGACTTCCTCCCCCTTTCATTCTGAGAAGTATCTTGTCTTTCTTCCTCTGCCTGCTTTACAGAAGACCCTTTCTTCTTTTGCTTGCTTTTCCTCCCCCCTTTGACATCAATGGCAAAGGGTTGCACTTTTCCCAGTGTGGTTTCTATCTTTTCATAATACTCTGATCTTGAGGACCTGTTCCATGCACTGCTCCATTGCTCTAGCTTTTTTGTGACAATTTGTTGACTGCTCTCCCCCTGGAATGATGCTTTCTTATCTGATATTGACTATCTCTTGTCTTCTGCACTGATCTTGTTTCTTGTATGCAGCCCCCCTTTTTTTATTTCTGATCATGTTAGAGAGTAACATATGCAGACACTACCCCTAGTTTCTCTTAGATATTCGAATGGTTCTTTAGCAAGAGGTTTTGTGAATATGTATGTTGTCTGTTCCTTAGTTGGTACATATTCCAACTTCACTAATTTCTGTGCTACTTATTCTCTGAGGAAGTGGTACTTTATTGGGATGTGCTTTGTTTTTGGATGAAGTACAGGATTTTTTGATATACTTATTGCACTTGTATTGTCACATTTGATAGAAATTGGTTCATCAATGCTTACCTTCATGTCTTGGAGAGTTTGTTTCATCCACATTACGTGTGTGCAACATGCAGCTGTTGCTATGTATTTTGCTTCTACGGTAGATAGAGAGATGGAAGTTTGCTTCTTTCTTAGCCATGCCACCAGACTTTTTCCCAAATAGAATTCCCCTCCACTTGTATTTTTCCTGTCATCCACACAGTTGGCCCAATCTACATCTGTGTATGCTGTTAATCTGAAGTTTTTTCCTTTTGGATACCATAAACCATAATGTGAAGTTCCTTGTAGATATCTGAATATTCTCTTGATTGGAAGTAAATGGTTTGTTTTGGTGTTGCTTGATATCTTGCCACAAGTCCTAAAGCCAACATAATGTCTGGTCCAGAAGCTATTAGGTATAGCAGACTTCCTATCATGGATATGTAAAGTTTTTGATCTACATCTGTTGATCCATCATCAGCACATAGTTTGCATCCAGTGATCATGGGAGTTGACACAGGTTTGCAGTCATCCATTTGAAACCTTTTCAACATTTATTTTAAGTGTTTTTCTTGCGAAATGAATATTCCTGTGTTCTTTTGTTGAATTTGAAGTCCTAAATAGAAGGTGAGCTCTCCAATCATAGACATCTCAAATTATGATTTCATTTCTTCAGCAAATCCTTTTGCTAACTCATCTTTGTTGCTACCAAACATGATGTCATCTACATACACTACGACAATCAAGAGTTCATTATCATTAGCCTTTATGTACAAATTGTTGTCTACTCTTCCTTTCTTGAACCCTTGTTTTTGCAAGTATTTTTCCAGCCTTGAATACCATGCACAAGGAGCTTGTTTCAAACCATATAAGGCTTTCTTTAATCTGCACACATAGTCATGTTTATCTGTTAATGAGAATCCTTCAGGTTGTTCCATGTAGACTTCTTCCTCTAGATCTCCATTCAGGAAGGCAGACTTCACATCCATTTGATATACCTTGAAATCATGATAGCATCGAAAGGCCAAAAACATTCTGATTGCTTCCATTTTGGCTACAGGGTCAAACGTTTCATCATAATCAAGACCTTCAATTTGTGAATATCCTTTGCATACAGGCCTGGCTTTATTTCTGATTACCTGCCCTTGTTCATTCATCTTATTCTTGAATATCCATTTAGTGCCAATGACATTTTTCCCAGTGGGTCTTGGAATTAATTCCCAGGTATTGTTCTTCTCAATTAGGTCCAGTTCTTCATTCATAGCATTTACCCAGTTTTTGTCTTTGCTGGCTTCTTCGAACTTCTTTGGCTTTATTTGAGATAGCATGGCTAGGTAAACTTCTTCTATCTATTCAGCAAGTTGTCTTCTTGTCTGGACTCCCACACTCTTGTCCCCAATGATTTGATCTTCTAGATGGTTCTTTTAAGTGTGTCTTGAGGGACCTTTTGAGCTTAATTCAGTATCTTCTCTTGTTTTGCTTAGTTCATCATTATCTTGGTTCTCATCTTCATGATCATCTGGAGGATTGTTGCATCTTGTGCTTCTTGTTCTGTCTAGTAGATCTTCATCAAATCTTACATCAATGCTTTCCACAATTTTGTGCATTGTTTTTTTGTAGCACCTGTAACCCTTACTCTTGGATGCATATCCTAAAAATATTCCTTCATCAACTCTTGCATCAAACTTCCCTAGTTTTTCATCATTATTTTTTATGAAACACTTGCTTCCAAATACTCTAAAGTGCTTGATTGATGCTGGTTTACCATGCCATAATTCGTAAGGAGTCTTATCACAATTTTGTCTTAGATTAGCTTTGTTGAGAATGTGAACAACTATGTGTACTGCTTCTACCCAGTAGGTTTGGGTTATGTTACTTTCTTGCATCATAGCTTTGGCAATCTGTTGTACTGACCTGTTTTGCCTCTCTGCCACTCCATTCTGTCGAGGTGTACCTGCAATTGTAAACTGTTGTTTTATCCCATGCTCATTGCATAGGTCTGCAAAATCATATTCTGTGAATTCACCTCCTCTGTCTGATCTGATGCACTCAAGCTTGCATCCTGTTTGATTTTCTGCCAATGCCTTGAATATCTTGAATTTCTCAAATGCTTTAGATTTATATTTGAGAAATGCCACCCACGTCATTCTGGAAAAATCATCTATTATCAACATGAAATAAGATTCTCCGCTTGGTGCTTTAGTTCTTGAAGGTCCACACAGGTCCATGTGTACAAGCTGAAGTGGCCTACTTGTTAATAGTTCATCTTTGGTCTTGAAAGATGTGCGGGTCTGTTTGCCCAATTGGCAAGATTTACATATGGTATTTGAAGGCTTCTTTATTGCTGGCATATCTCTGACTGCATTCTTCTTGCTCAGACTGATGATGTGGTCAGAGTTTAGGTGTCCCAGTCTTCTATGCCATAACCATGATTCATCAAATTTGCTTATATGGCATGCTTCATTCTCTTCTTCCACTATATAGACATTACTTTCTGTTCTAACACCTTTGATCAAGGTCTTTCCTGTGGTGCTTGATCTTACCTCACAATCTTGGGCTCTGAAAAGGACCTCACAGCCTTTGTCACACATTTGACTAACACTTAGCAGATTGGCTTTCAGCCCATCCACAAATAGTACATCTTGAGCCTTTCCTCTTCCATTATTCAGAATGACTGAGCCTTTTCCTTTGATTTTCCCTGCTTTATCATTGCCGAATGGTACATTTCCCGATTTCTTTTCATCAAAGGTTACAAACTTGCTTCTATCTCCAGTCATATGCTTTGAGCATCCACTGTCCAAATACCATTGGCTTTTCTGATCTTGGGCTATTAGAGCTAGGTCACACTTATTCAACTTATTTTTCCACTACAGGCAGCGATTGGTTTGGCACTTTTTCTGGGAAGATCGACCACATTCTTTGAGAGGATATTTGGAAGACATGTGTCCAATTTTATGGCATACAAAGCATTTGATTATAATTTTGAATGGATTATGTGTACGAGTGAACTCTCCATTGTTCATAAATCTTCTTGGAGTTTTGAACATTAGTCTTTGTCCATATGCTCTGCACTCCATGGCTTTATGGCCAAACCCCTTACAACAAAAACAATACCCATGGAAACGATTAGTGTACCTGGTGAAGGGATGTCCTCTCCATTTGTTTGCTTGAGGTAGTATTTTCAATTTCTGCAATTTTTACTGGTTGAAATTGATTATCTTTGTCTGACAGTATGCAACAATATGTCCCAGCTTGTGGCAGACAAAGCAAGTGATATTTCTCATAGGAGGAAAGAATCTCTTTTGACAGCTTCCGAATTTATTTAATTCATATTCAGGATTGTAAGAGCCCTTTTCAACTGACTGTTTCTTCATTTCCTTCTTTGTCTCTTGATGTTGTTGCTTGTTTCTGTTTGTTTCATCACACATCAAGTTCTTGCTGGATTCCGCTTCTTTGGTTCCTTTTTGAGTTGTTTCATTATCCTTTACAGCTTTTACAAAAATGATAGTCTTGTTATCTTCTACCTTGGACTTACTGGTTTCTCCTTCATATCCTATCCCAACCTTTATGAGAGGAGACCTTTGAGAATTTAGAATCATTTCCAACTGTTCAGTGCTTGTCATTCGAGGAGTGTTTATTGACAATTCCCTTTGGGTGTTTTCTAGTTTCTTTCTTAGCCATACCACTTCTTCTTCCAATTTCTCTTGCTCCTGATGTTTATCTTTAATTTGCTTTAGCAGAATGTCTTCCACCTTCTTAGCTTCTTCAAGTTCTACTTTCAATTGAATGAGGTCTTCTGAATTTGGTAACTCTTTTACACATTTGAGGAGAATGTCTTTCTGTTTTCTGCACTTGAGTTTAAGTCTATCTATTTCCTCCAGGGCACTTCTTAGCTCCCCCTCAAGATCTACCTCACCTTCTTCCTCATCTTCTAGAAGGAATCCTTCAGAGTCTTCCTTGGCCATCAACACAAATTCAGAGGTTCCTTCTTCATTTGAGGATTCATCTGAGTTTTCAAATGCACTGCTATCTTGCTGAGCATAAAATGAACTTCTATTGAATCTCTTCCCTTTCTGCCAGCTATTTGTTTTGGTTTTCTCTGTCTCTTGAGTCTGATTCTTTGTTTTCTTAAGAAGACACTTAGATGCATAGTGCCCAATTCTTCCACAGTTAAAGCATTTAAATGAAAGTTTACCTTTATACTTGCCTGAGCCTCTATCCAATCTTTTGACAAATTTGGCCTCTTCTTCATCAGAGCAGGAGCATGTATCTTCTTTTTCTTCTTTGCTCTTCTCTGTCTTAAAGGTTGCCTCCCTCACATTTGACTTCCTCTATGGAAGTCTCATCTCATAGGCTGTTAAGTTTCCAAGTAATTGGTTCATGGTCAATGCTTCCCAATCAACTGTTTCTTCTATGGCAGAAACCTTGGGGTTAAACCTAGATGGTAAAGATCTCAATATCTTTTGAACAATTACACATTCTCTAATGGTTTCTCCTAGAGCTTTCATGTTATTCACAATTTCTACAACCCTTAAGAATAAGCTGGCAACATCTTCTTCTTCATTCATTTTTATATTTTCAAATTGAGCTCTATAGACTTGCAGCTTGGTAGCCTTCACCTTTTTATCTCCCTCATGGATACTTTCTAATGTATCCCATATTTCTTTGGCAGTCATGTTGTGCATTACTTTGATAAATTCTGCCTCACACAAACCACTTAAGAGAGCATTCATGGCTTTTGTATTAGCTACAAATTCTAGTTCGGCATCTTTCTCTGAGTCAGTCTCCTTTGGGGCATATCCCAATTCCACAGCAGCCCAAACTTCTATTCCTAGAGACATTATGTACGTCCTCATTCTAATTTTTCATAAGGCATAATTTGTACCAGTGAACAAAGGGGCTTTATTTGTTGAGAATCCTTCTAGACTAGCCATCATGGGGACCTAGGATCTCCTTCCAGTTATTAAACTGATACAGAAGGAACCTACTCTAATACCAATTTTTGAACCTTGGTTAAACTGAGAGGGGGGGTGAATCAGGCTACTGCAGTCATGGTCTTGTAAAACTTTCATTTATACTTATTTACATCTTCATTTCGTGATCAATTTAATATACAATGGAACACCAAACTTAATAAATGAGTAGCAGGTATTAAGCAGATTAAATACAGAATTTCAACACATAGTCATCATGCATATAGACAAGAGATATAAGTGGAAACCCATAAGGGAGAAAACCACATCTTATTATTGTTGTTATGCAAAGGAAAGCTCCAACTCCCTCTCACCACTGATTTTCTGTAGGCTCCAACCTACAGGAGGCTACTACCTCAATTCTGCAAGCTACAGCTTGCAAGGAAGCTCCAACTCCCATCTATTTTCTGCATGCTACAACCTACAGGAGGCTCCTACCTTAGCTTGCTAAAACTGTACATCTATCAAGCTACAACTTGATATGGAAGCACCAACTTCCTCACTGTACAATAAATCATATGTTGATTTACCTGGATATCAGCTCTGTTTTTCTCCTTCTTTACTGTTGTCCTTCCAGCCTTCAAATTTGCTTTATATCATCTCTGGATCTTCACAACTCCTCTCTCTGCTTGTTCTTTTTCTTACACTGTCTCACTCATTTTGATGCAGGGTGACCCTGCAAACCCAGAATCTTTCCCCATCTATGCATATACAAAATGCATCTTTAACAAATGCCCAGATAAGACTTCAATGTCTGACAATTTCAAGAACTTTCAATTGCGGAAGCTAATAAACATATGATTTCAACATTTAAATATTTCGAACTTTCTTGATTTAATGTCAATGAGATTTTATTTCAACCAAACCTCAGAACGATGGCCCTTTTTCCAAACCATAGGTATTCATATTTGTATTGACATACATATGGTCAATTGGTAATATAATTCTCAACAACCTTCACTTTTTAGTTGAATGCATGCAATTTTGACCACACCATCTACGAATAAAACCAATTACCAATATAAACCCTCATTTTAAGAGTTCACCCTGACCATTTAATGCCACCTCACATCGATTTCATGCATTTATATGAATTTCATGCAAACGCTTATCATTTAACACGTCCTTCAATCACTGCAACTTACCCATTTAAAAATCGTGTTGAACGCTTTTATCAACGGAACCTTATGTGGATTCTTACGCTCAAATCCGGCCGATCGAACAGCCCAATACATCCGCAAATCGGCAATCTGAGTATGGCTTCAATTGTAACAAATGTGGAGTATTCTCCACTACGGCGATGCTATATTAGTCTACAGTTCTGATGTGATATTATCGGAAATCGGAAATCGCTACATTTCAATGTCACCTCCCCATAATCTTCGCGATGTCCACCGGACCGGATTCCATTTTAAACAAGTTTATGTCATTTCGCATCCGGCTTCAATTATCATGTAATGCGATTGGTGAACTCCTTTCCAATCCGACGTGAAGGTCTTACCGGACCAGATGAATCATAAAACAATCAATTATATTTTAAATCTGTTTCCAAAGTTCTGAAAGGGTTTATTTCACATTTTTTCTGTATTAATGACTTCATACTCGCAGACTCAAAAGAATTGTTTCAACACAGCAATTTCTTTTTACAGTTAAACTAAAACACAGATCGTAGCCACTTCAAACAATTACCAATGAAAAAAACACATCAATCCTCATGAACTCTTCATATATTGAGGCAAACCTCGATCCAACAAGATTAATGCACTAACTCACTGTTTTAACTAGCGCCCAGCACAATTTCAGATTAGAAATGAAAAAATCAATCTGGCAATCATAAACAGATTTTATTAACCAGAATATGCAATTCCAAAGTCTGCCCAATCGAATTTCATTCGATTGTACCCAATCAATCTTCAACGTTGTGTTGGGCTTTTAAAATGGATTCACAATAGAAAAGTCTGCGCCTTCCATGTAATTACCACATGAGACTTCACCGTCCCACAATCCCTTCAAATCCAAACCCAAAACTAGCATATAAATCGATTTAACATTCTGGCAAACAGAGTTTCAGTCTCTATTAATTAAATCTTCGGTCTATCACCCAATTCACTGTATTATATGGGTTTCTAACTTATACCAGATATTCAATATCTGAAGGTTGATTTCAGCGTTGCCTTGAAGGTTCATCGACTGCTGTTTGCAATTCTCTGTTCCTATGTGAAACTTACGCCTACCATGTTTCCATTTTCAAATATTACAATCGATCCATGCGCCAACCATTATTATTCCAATTCTGTATTTAAGATGCGTTCTCAATTGTATATACATTTTCAATTCAACTCCCAATTACAGAAATTAACCACACAATTTCTGAATCAATCAATGCACTTCTAAAAACACAGTCTTCATATTAACAATGAAAAAATACTTACAAACTTTATCTTTGCCAGATATTCAACATTCATGGCCTTCCAATCGCCCGGAGGCTTACAAGCTTTGGCTGTCCAAGCCTCACCTTCTCCTCTCTATTCTATTCTACCTGCTCTCTTTTGCCTTTGAGCTCATATCAATTTATACAAATTAAAAATGCACTATTTTGAGTTCAATCCCTTTAATATCTCAACAAATCCCCAAATCTCTCAACACCCCTAAATTCTAGATCTTTATCCCTAAAACCTTGCAACTAAATCTATCTTAGGCTCCATCATTAATTCTAAATTATCTCAATGCTAATTCCTCTCATGTTTCCAGTTGTTTGGAAACATTTACAAATTCTCACATATAATTAATTAAAAACATAATTAATCACTCAAAACTAATATTAATATTTACATGAAATTAATAAATTCTCAAAAACATGAGACCCCTAGGTTCAATAAAAATACAAGGTATTTCTCCGAGCTAATGCTCCTGCATCAGACTCCCAAGGTTGAAAATGATCATGATCTCCAGATCATGCGTTTCAAATCTTTGTCCGCCTGGATCCCACATTTTGTTCTGCAACTTATCATCAATTTCTGCTGTCGTATGTTTTTCACCAAGTCTCCATATCTTATGATGTCTTGCTCCGCTCACTGCACTTTCACAATCTGTTTCCGTCTTCATTTTGTTGCTGCTGCTTCTCTTCCTTGCTGCTGTCTTCCTCTGAGACACTTTCAACATGATTCTTCTGATTAATTCAATTTCTCGGTCCAATAAGTCTTCAAACTGCTGATTTCTTGCTTCCTACTGAGCTAAGACGGCTTGCCCAGTTCTTACTTGCTCCGTCTGTACTGTCACTTGCTGACTTCTTGCTGCCACCCAATCATCCATGCCCTCTTGTCTTCTAAAACAGAAAACTTCTTCTCTGCCTTCTCCTATCAGCAACTTACTGGACTGGTACATTGTACACTCTTTTCTGCTATCTTCATCACTCTGCATCTGCAATTCCCAATTCTGAAATTGAGATTCTTCCTGCACCGAATCTGGACTATTCAGCATCATCTCCAGCAACATAACTTCTTCATTCCAAGGATTAGAAATTTCCACAGAATTCTCGCCTTTCTTCTTCATTTGACTGCTCAATTGAGTCAAATGTTCTTCAACACCTGCAATCATACCTGCATTCACAAAACACTTGTTAGAACAAAAATCATAAGGCCTCAGTGCCTTACTTCCCTCTGCCAGCACCTCAGTATGCTGCTCTGAATTTTCCACCTCAATCAGCACATCACTATGTTGATTCTCTTTGCCCAAAGAATTCTCTGAAGAATTCTCAAGACTCACAACCAGTCTTTCTCTCACACCATATGTCTCCCTGATGTCTTTCTGTTCTCGTTCACTGTACTGAACTCTTTCTTCTGCTGCAATTTTCCTGTCATACTCTGAATTCACCAACAAGTATTCCAACAATGCAATTTCTCTGTGGCATTGCTGAAGCATATCATCATCACTTACAGTCCTTGCATTCATACACAACTTTTCAGGTTGAGAATCACAAAGTTCAACAGTCGCAACTGTTGATTCACTTATCAGTGCTTCAAACTGATCCACTTCTTCTGCATCCACAAGAACTTCCTCTTAAATTGTAACAGCAAAAGCATCACTGATTTCTTCTTCAAAGTACTTATCTGCTGAAAGATTCTTTTCCATGCTTGTGACATCTTCACAAGATTGCGCATCCTCCTCAACACTGTAATCACATCACAATTGTCAGCTACAAAAATACAAGAGTTCACATTATCCAGCTGATCTGGATCTACCCAGTAACTCAAGAAATCATCAATGATCTCTTCTTCTGTTTCATCAATGGAAACCTCCACTTTCAACTCAACTGCTCTGAGTTCTTCACGTCTCAACTGTATACTCATCATCTGCTCGAGCTTTCTTAGCTCTTCTATTAACTGCATGTTTATCTGTCGATCTCTTTTCTGTTGTAGCCTCTGCCATTTCACTCTCTTCCTCATCAGCCAACCATGTCTCTAGTCTTTCACACTTTCCTGTAACAATTCCATCAATAGCTCAAGATGAACCGCAATCTCAGCTTTTTCTTTCTCATACTCTTCATCAGTCAACTTTTGTCTTATGCCATTTGCCTTGGCAACTTTCTCCCTCATTCTACTGTGGCCTCTCTCTGAACCTCTGCTCTCTCCTTTATGACTTTCAGTAGTCATCTCATTCGCCATGATTTTCTTACCCATGAGTTGCACCAAGCCTCTGCAACAGTTAACTCTTCTGTTGCCACTTACCTCACCAATCCCTTCCTCCGGATCTAGTCTTTTGGTAATCACCGGTCCTCTGCTGGAACCCTTCGAGCATTTCTCCACTGCTCCTTCAGGCTTCACTCATCTGCAACTTTCAAGAACACACTTGTCCTTTTCATTCAACCTCTGTTGAATCTTCAGGTTCTGCCACACTCCCTTAGAATCTGTTGCTGAACTCTCTCATCACTGCACTCCAGCTGTGATCTACTTCTTCCTGCTGAGATTTCTTCACTATGCCTGCAACCAAATTCTGCAAACAGTCTTCAAACCAAACTTAAATATCAACTACACAATCTCACCTTTCAAGATCCTGTTGATCTCGCTTCCTTCCTCAACTGCATTTGCCTCTTTGTGCTGCAATCTTTGTCAGTTCAAAATCAAATATTTACTCATCACATGCAATTAACTCAATTTTAAAAGCTTGAACCCTCACACAGAGCTATTCCAGCTCTGATACCAAAAATTGATGCAGGGTGACACTGCAAACACAGAATCTTTCTCCATCTATGCATATACAAAATGCATCTTTAACAAATGCCTAGATAAGACTTCAATGTCTGGCAATTTCAAGAACTTTCAATTGCGGAAGCTAATAAACATATGATTTCAACATTTAAAGATTTCGAACTTTCTTGATTTAATGTCAATGAGATTTTTATTTCAACCAAACCTCAGAACGATGGCCCTTTTTCCAAACCATAGGTATTCATATTTGTATTCACATACATATGGTTAATTGGTAATATAATTCTCAACAACCTTCACTTTTTAGTTGAACGCATGCAATTTTGACCATACCATCTACGAATAAAACCAATTACCAATATAAACCCTCGTTTTAAGAGTTCACCCTGACCATTTAATGCCACCTCACATCGATTTCATGCATTTATATGAATTTCATGCAAACGCTTATCATTTAACACGTCCTTCAATCACTGCAACTTACCCATTTAAAAATCGTGTTGAACGCTTTTATCAACGGAACCTTATGTGGATTCTTACGCTCAAATCCGACCGATCGAACAGCCCAATACATCCGCAAATCGGCAATCGGAGTATGGCTTCAATTGTAACAAATGCGGAGTATTCTCCACTACGCCGATGCTATATTAGTCTACAGTTCCGATGTGATATTATCGGAAATCGGAAATCGCTACATTTCAATGTCACCTCCCCATAATCTTCGCGATGTCCACCGGACCCGATTCCATTTTAAACAAGTTTATGTCATTTCGCATTCGGCTTCAATTATCATGTAATGCGATTGGTGAACTCCTTTCCAATCCGATGCGAAGGTCTTACTGGACCAGATGAATCATAAAACAATCAATATATATTTTAAATCCGTTTCCAAAGTTCTGAAAGGGTTTATTTCACAGTTTTTCTGTATTAATGACTTCATGCTCGCAGACTCAAAAGAATTGTTTCAACACAGCAATTTCTTTTTACAGTTAAACTAAAACACAGATCGTAGCCACTTCAAACAATTACCAATGAAAAAAACACATCAATCCTCACGAACTCTTCATATATTGAGGAAAACCTCGATCCAACAATATTAATGCACTAACTCATTGTTTTAACTAGCACCCAGCACAATTTCAGATTAGAAATGAAAAAATCGATCTGGAAATCATAAACAGATTTTATTAACCAGAATATGCAATTCCAAAGTCTGCCCAATCGAATTTCATTCGATTGTACCCAATCAATCTTCAACGCTGTGTTGGGCTTTTAAAATGGATTCACAATAGAAAATTCTGCGCCTTCCATGTAATTACCACATGAGACTTCACCGTCCCACAATCCCTTCAGATCCAAACCCAAAACTAGCATATAAATCGATTTAACATTCTGGCAAACAGAGTTTCAGTCTCTATTAATTAAATCTTCGGTCTATCACCCAATTCACTGTATTATATGGGTTTCTAACTGTTATACCAGATATTCAATATCTGAAGGTCGATTTCAGCGCTGCCTTGAAGGTTCATCAACTGCTGTTTGCAATTCTTTGTTCCTATGTGAAACTTACGCTTACCATGTTTCCATTTTCAAATATTACAATCGATCCATGCGCCAACCATTATTATTCCAATTCTGTATTTAAGATGCGTTCTCAATTGTATATACATTTTCAATTCAACTCCCAATTACAGAAATTAACCACACAATTTCTGAATCAATCTATGCACTTCTAAAAACACAGTGTTCATATTAACAATGAAAAAATACTTACAAACTTTATCTTTGCCAGATATTCAACATTCATGGCCTTCCAATCGCCCGGAGGCTTACAAGCTTTGGTTGTCCAAGCCTCACCTTCTCCTCTCTATTCTATTCTCCCTGCTCTCTTTTGCCTTTGAGCTCATATCAATTTATACAAATTAAAAATGCACTATTTTGAGTTCAATCCCTTTAATATCTCAACAAATCCCCAAATCTCTCAACACCCCTAAAGTCTAGATCTTTATCCCTAAAACCTTGCAACTAAATCTATCTTAGGCTCCATCATTAATTCTAAATTATCTCAAGGCTAATTCCTCTCATGTTTCCAGTTGTTTGGAAACATTTACAAATTCTCACATATAATTAATTAAAAACATAATTAATCACTCAAAACTAATATTAATATTTACATGAAATTAATAAATTCTCAAAAACATGAGACCCCTAGGTTCAATAAAAATACAAGGTATTTCTCCGAGCTAATGCTCCTGCATCACATTTCTTCATTCTCTCAACCTCTCTATGCATATGCTGGTAACATTATTTATAGGGATCACCTCATAACTGTTTGCATTCCACAGGGAATTCGAAATGAACAGGTATGACTCTTTGCCTTCCCCCTTCTCATTTTCTTGTCTAGCACATTCAGAATAATATAACATAATGTATTACAGTGGAGTTTTGCTTTGCCTACGGAGACTTGCCTTTGCAGCACATATAATAAAAATAATCAATTCATTTACATTGACATTTACAGCAAATATGTCTCGCTTAACCCTTTCAGCTCTTGGCTCGTTGTGTATTTTTCTTTTTGCTGCTGTCACTGTCTTTTCAGATTCTACGATTTATATTCTAGCTCTGCTGCATAATTACCCTGTTTCTTCCGTTATCTGTGCCTTTTGTGCTACATTCACCCACACTTTGCATATAAATTTAATTATACGTATCCATATGCACATAAACTATGACTTTGGTTAAGACCCATCAAAACCAAATACATTAAAACCCTGCAATCCGCTTTTTAATCATAAAACCTTTAATATATAAAACTTTTGTAATGGTTTATCTTTCCGCCAGTCTTGTACATATACCGATGCCGCATCCCCGATTAGAACGACTGTCGTTGATCATGTTCGCAATCCGACGGTCTTCGTCATATTGCAAATCTCAAAGTTTATTACCCTTCTATACTTTGGTTTAAATGTACCACAGTGCCATCATATAAATACAATAGAGTCCCACATGGCTGTATCGCTACTTCGCATCGCAACTTAAGTTACGACTTCTTATTACATAAACATCGTCGATTGTGATATGCGATAGCATCGCATCGCATCCATCGCATCGTATCGCAAATTCTATGACTTCTGAATTCTTGTCACATGACCATCGCCGATTGTGATATGCGATCGCATTGCTTCGCATCCATCGCATCGCATCTATCCAGGGCTGTCACATTCGCTTGCGATGTCTGATATGCAATCGGGTCCCACTTGTTTCCAATGCAATCTCTGCCATCTATCTCTTTTAATCTCATCCGTTGATCATGCTGGTCCACAATGGTTCTTTTTAGGAAAGCGGGTCCCAGTTCACGATGCTGCGGAGGCACTCCTGGTATGGAAAGATCATCAGGCTTGTGCTACCACAGTGAATGACAACCGTCGATCTTCGGTCAACGCCCGATGGGTGGGTCAACTACGAAGGCACCCCCTTGGGTTAATCATATGGGCATTTGTGCCCCCGCTGTACTGTTGATCCCAGATCAACGTTTAATCGCACTTATAAGATGCGCACAAGGTTTAGCCTTCGCTGGTCCCACACCTTTTATCATTCCCCCTTTTATATACTTTGGTTTATACACAAGATATCAACATTATAAAATATAATGACCTTTGGAAATAACGTTAAAACCTTCGGAAATGAATATTTAAACCCTCGGCAATGTAATATTATTCTATGCTTTAAACAATGTTTAAAGCCTTTCGGCCTCATATAACCGGATTCCAAACCTTTATAAAATTCTGCTGCATAAAATTTCGGGTCCATACTTTGTTTTAAACCCCGAGCAATTACCGACACGAACACCGTCGGATCTCCCACAGATCTAATCGGATGGCAATTGCGTTCATTCCACCTTCGTAGTTTATCAACCAAAAGCGACACGAAATGGGTGGTATTGCGCTCGTGACGTGTCGCAATATCATTCGATCGCGTTCGAAATGGGAAGAACCGCCCATAACTCAAAAGCTGTGCGACAACATTGTCCAGTTTTCTTGAAAACCGATTAACTTGCAAACTTTGTTTTAAATCGCGTTCAAACGCGGATTTTCACCATTTCTTCGTTTAACTTCAATTTCTCATGAAAACCTCCTTTTCATTGCATAACTCAATAAACAGAGACTGATTATCGCTGCGCTCTCAACCACAGAACCAGAGTTCTAATTTTCTTCCGAACCCTTATTACAGAGGTTAATAACTCTCGATGCTACACAGAAAACCATAAATCAATGAATTTTCAAAGGGATAAAACCCTCCTTTCTATTGCGTAACTCAATAACCAAGAGGTGAAACCCTCCGGGAAATTGCCAAGCATATACAGATAAACAAAATTCTGCAATTTATTAAAACAGAGGCCAAAATCCTCACTATCGATTCTTCTATGGTTTAACCTCTATATTCAATTTCTGTGGTTCTTATCCATCGTTTTCCATTACAGTAAAAACCCCAAATGGGCAGCCGCAACCCACTGATATATTAAACCTTGTGTGACATCTCTGCAACAATTCCATCTAAATCTGATCTGCTCCCTTGTCTTGGTGTTGCTCCTTTGTGCTCCTTTGCCATCAATGACAATATTTCTAATAGAGGGATACCTAAAAACTTACAAAAAATAAAATGTCTTTCCAAAGAGATGTTAAACCTATAATTAAATATAAAATATACAAATGAAATATCTAAATTTAGGAATAGGGGGCTTAGTAATGTAAGTCTCTTATGTCATTCTCTTCGGGCGTTTCTCACTTGGTTGAGGATACCTCTTCAGCCACATTTGCACGAACTCTATCTCTTTTCTTGCCTCTAGGATACTCGGGACACTCACTTCTATAGTGCCCCATTTTGTGACAATGATAACATTCAACCTTGGACATATCAACCTTCCTCCTTGGCCCTTTCTTCTTGAAGTTCGCCTTGTGATGAGCAACGTAATAATTTGAGATTTCTTCATTATTGGTTACCATTTAGATTCTTAAAGCTTCATAACTGCAGGCTATCCATAGTTCCTCAAAGGTGGGAGCTTATTTTTCAGTTGTCGAGGCCTTAAGCAAATGCACTCCAAGTAGGTGGCAACCCTAGTAGGGTTGTGATCACAAGTTCATTATCTGTCACCATTTCATCAATGGCAAGAAGATCATCTCCTATTCTTGCTATCTTCACAAAGAAAGTTGCTACAGTCTCCTCCTTGGTCATCTAAGTAGTCCTTAGTTCATTTTTCAAGCTTGCCACTTTTCCAATGTTCTTGATGGTAAATAGTTTTGACAAGGCTTCATACATTTCCTGGGCATGATCAATGTTTTCTATGAAGGGGACAAGGTTGTCCTTTATGCCTTCAACCATTAGAGTCATAGCCACCAATTCCAATTCTCTAAATTTCACCTTGTTTGCATCACTGGAGTCTTTTGTGGGCTTCTTCACTTTTCCCTTTACCAAATCTAAGACCTTGTTCTTTTCAAGGATGAGGCCAATCCTCTTTTTCCAAGATCTATAATTTGAAACTCCTTCAAGCTTGTTCTCTCCCTTGATAGTGTTAGACATTTTCCTTGAAGGTAGTGGAAACTTTTGTCCTTAAAGAGTTTCTTCTAATGGACTTTTTATGTTTCCTTGATCAATTCCTAGAGACTGTGTTTTCCTTCTTTCTTTATCAAAGCTCTGATACCATGTTAGAGAATAAAAAACGCAGAAAGATTCTCTTGTTCTTGACTATTTACTTGTGATGTTCTTTAGTTCTTATTATATTCTTCTTGTCTTCTTTCTTCTTAGTTCATCAATCAAATATCAAAGCAAAATCACATAAATCAAGGACACCAGATATAGGCCAGCAGCTAGGGAAAAACCCCACTCTAGGGGAAAACCTAGTCATTAATTCTTCCTTAAATAGTATTCTTGAGACTCTAGACCTTGACTCGGACTTCCTCCACGCCAAGTCAACCTTCCTTTTGATCCTTCCTCAATCTGGCAGCAACAACAACACTTTGCAATAGTTTCTTCCATCTTAAAACTTCGACCTTGCTTCTCGAACTTCGATCTTGGAGGAAAGACTTTGATCTTGCTTCTAGGAGTTCGATCTTGATGCAATACAGGTTCCCAAGTCACCTGCACTCAGCAAAATCAACTTCGACATATTCTTCACATGGCAGCAGCAACATGCAGCAACTGGCAATAGCAAAAACAATGAGGGACTTTGATCTTCCAAACTAGGGCACGTGAGAGAGAGAATAATACCAAAATTTTGATTTCCTTCCAATCCTTTAGCTTGTCCAAAACCGCAGTTCTTTTGACCCCTTCCTTGACTCTGCACGTTTTCCCTTATGCAGTAATAGATAGCGAATTTGCGTGAGAGAGATGTCTCCAAATGAATTTGATCTCCCTGTATTTATAGGCTTCTGATGAGTTCGAATTTCTAGGCTTGAGGCCGACTTGATGTGGAGGCTCCATCAATCATATTTAACTCAATACTTGACCTAATTACATGATTCAAAAGCCCGGTATGGGTCAATTTAAATCTATAATGACTCTATAAATTCAGAATAAATCCTAGAAGTCCACAATGGGGACTTTGACCTAAAATAATATGACCCGAGCATGAAACCTATGCTTTAATAAGTCATTTAATAATAATATAAATTATTTTCTTTATTCTTTTGACAAGTACAATACATATTGATTCAAATACAATTTATGAGGACCGAACCTAGTTATAACCTTCAACACAACCTACTCTAAAGACTAGTCCCAAAACAGACGAGAGGAAGGTTTTATTTAGAATAGGCATATAATTAAAAATAACCAAGATCCTTGCATCACACCTAGGGTTTAGAAATCTACATAGCATATAGCTTAATGAAGCATCTAAGCAGCAATTGTCCATCTAGTTACTTAGAATTTAATTTATAATAAGCGATAAATTGACTCCACAAAGCATTGTTCTCAAAATTGAATCTAATCTAATCTTTAATTCTTGCTTAAATTAACAAGTAGCTAAGCCATTCAATCATGTCTCTCGGACTCATTGGTTTCAAACTTGTCCTTCACCTTCAAATTTCCATAGGGACTGCCCCCCATATAGCCTGTTGTTGGGAGACAGCTAAAATGGAGAGATCGGGGATCAAGGTGACATCCTCCAACCTGAGTCGTTGTCACAGTGTATGTACAATATGAGCGACAACGGGCCTAAGATGCAAGAACAGGTAGCTAAGTTCATAAGAAGATGCATGTTTTGTTGTACCAACAATCCTAGCAACAGGAAACAGGGTTTATATCATCTCTTACATGTACCCACTCATCCTTGGGAGAGCATTTCCATGGACTTTATGGGAGGTTTACCAACAACCAAGAAGCGACATGACTAGTTATTCATGGTAATTGACAGGTTCAGCAAGAAGTATGTTTTTATGCTCTATAAAAATACTATCATTGGGCAAGAAGCAACAAACTTGTTCTTTGGACGGGTATGTGTCCACTTTAGGATACCAAGGAGCATCATTTTAGATAGGGATACAAGATTTCTCAATTCATTTTGGACTACATTGTCGAAGAAGATGGACACAACGTTGAAGAGATCTACAGCCTTCCATTCACAGACAAATGGGCAGATAGAAGTAGTCAACAAGACTTTGGTGCAACCACTGAGAGGATACAACCAGAAGCATCTGAAGACCTAGGATGAAAATTTGGTATATATACAGCATTCTTACAACAAAGCAGTCCACACTTCTACTCGAAAGTCCCCATTTGAAACTTGTGTTGGATATTTGTCACCTTCACCTTTGGACATCGCATATGGGAAGCAAGGAGGAGTGAGGGAGGATCTTATAGGAGATACCTTGAGGGCTTAAAAAATTATAGAGAAGAACAGGCAAATCCATATACAAGTACAAGAGACAATGTAGAAGTCACAGGAGAAATATAAGACCAAGCATGATCAACATAGAACAGAGAAATCATTCAAGATGGGAGACAGAGTGTGGCTACATTTGAACAAAGAGAGGCTACAGGGGCCTGGTAATAAAATCAAGGCTCTACGGTATGGTCCCTTCGAGATACTAAAAAATGTGGGTTATAATTCCTATCGACTCAGTTTACCACCATATATGTGCATTTACTCGGTTGTGAATGTAGAGAATTTGAGACTCTATGAGCCTTCCATGCTAGATTAGGAAGAGGAACATATCCTACCTTCTGTGGAATATTTGGCTCTAGATGCTCAAGCAGAGTTGACAAAAGATACATTTTTTAGAAGAGTTCTAGAACTACAAGACATAGGTGACATGACCTTTAGTATATCGGGTTGAAAGGACGACTTCCAAGAAAATCTAAATGGTGCACCTGAGAGAAGGTGGACGAAAAAATTCCTAACCTCATTCAGTAGAAGCTTTTGGGGACCAAAAGCCTCCCAAAATGGGGAGGTGTGATTCATATTGGATCATTACATTGTTTTTCATCCATCTCGATGCTTTCATAGTGGAAAAAGTGGAGGAATCAACTCACAAAACTCCTTTTATCGGCAAGACCCAGTTTAGCAAAATAGGGTATGAAAGCTTCCAAGAGTGTTTCAAGGCATAAAACATTTTTTTGGGCTGTAAAACTTTGTCGCTGTAGTGCGGAACCTTTTTTTCCTATTCTACGCATAGAGACCTTTCCAACGGCGCAATAATTGCGTCATTCAAAGTCTGTATTTGAAATTTGTACCACTCTAAAGTTGAACTTCCTGTTTTCACCACCATAATTCGAGAAGATGCCACGTCAGCCCCCATTATTCATGAACGAGGGGCTAGCCACGTGATTATGATGAAGAAGACTCTAGAGGAGTCTATATTGTAACTATGGTAAAGAGTTGAGGTCGCCAAGCCTAACCACTAGTAGGCTATTGAGTTGTGTTATAACCGGGCCAATAGGAGGAAAAGGGGTTCATTTTTTCGAGTGCATTTGTTCCATAGTTGAGCAAAAATGGCCATGAGGGATAGGAGATATAGCACACACAAAGGATTTGTGCATTGTAGTAGCCCACGGGCCATAGGCCATACTTCTTTGTACTTGTAGCCATATTTCCATTCAAAGAAAGAGAGCAAAGCAGTCTCACCTTCCAGCTAGGTTTTTAATCCCGAAATGGTTTCCCAAGTCATATCTTGGGCCAAATGTGTTTGTGAGATTTTATTTTGTCATTCTCTATTTTATGCATAATTTTAATTCGCATGCATACGCTATTAACAATAATCTACATATCTATAAATCTAAAGAGATATAAAATTGTAATAGTGTAGATTTGGAGTTTTAAGTATAATTTTATTAGATATGTTGTGACGAACTGTCTAGTGGAATATCCATGCAGTTTACGGATCATCAAAATAAGTTTATTTGGCTTAATTAACTATATAAAGACCAATAATAAGGGCAATAAATTAAAATTATGGTCCACAGCACCAAGATAATTAGACCCATTTAAGCATAATTAAAAAAAATCAATTGACTATTTATACGGTATACCCTGATAATAAAATATTAAGATTTCTAAAGATTTAATTAAATATATTCACAGAATTTACCCCTTACACTTTACAATAACTTATATTATTATATTCATGGCTACTAACTTCATCTATCAATGTCTAGCTACTTGAACGCGGGAGGTAGATAAGCATTGGAGATTATGAGCAAACCATAACCAATGATAAGATTCAACTAATAACTGAGAAGTCGTTCAATTCACTATCCATTATAATGTGAACATGGAGTCCAATAGATATTCTTGTGCCAACTTTGACCCAGTGACCTAGCTACAGCACAAAGATGAGTTGCATCCGTGATCGTGATTGCCTACACTATATTGGACTGGCCAACCTCCTCTATGGCATCTCAAGAAAGCTCAAACTAAAAGTTTGGATCCTTGCAATTTCCGGAAAATGAATGCCAAGAAGAAGAGACTTGCTAGAGATGTGGCAATCATGATGATTAGTGGGTGGCAGAAATATCCTTCCACGTATTCATTAAAATAGAGCACTTGGTGATGAATATCCTTCCATCCATCCATAACAATAGATCACTCCACTGTCACCATATTTATCTCATCTCCCACATTTAACTGTTAATCTTCACTACTTGTTTGTCCAACAATAGTGCATTGAGCCTTTTCTCACCTTTGGTGTATGTGAATCCCTTGTACCAAAGGCCTTATAAACGTCTCCTTATTAAAATGAGGGAGATCAGAAGACAAAACTTGCAACTCCATCATCAACGTCTCAGAATGTTGCATATTGTACAATTTTGCTATGCTACCTTGAGCAAACCTCCTTTAGTGTCTACAACACAAGAAGCCCCCATTGCTCCACTAGACCCTTCAACCCCTACTTGACATCATATACTAAGTAGATTGAAAAGGGTGGGGCATTTTCACTTGATATTTTAGTTGCATATTGCAATAGAGGCTTTTCCAAGTTAAAATTAACCCCAACTGATTTGAAATAATATTCCAGGTCAACTAATTGCTCCCAGTTCTTTTGGTTGAATGTAGTCTTTTAAAATCCAGTGCTCAAAAAAGAAAAGATACCATACATAAAAATAAGCACCAAAAACAAAGTTTTACTCACAGGACTCTCTGTTATTGTTCAAATTTTAATTAGCAAGTTCAAAAGAAATTCAAAAAACCAAAAAAACAAATGCTTTTAGAGAATAATAAACCATAAAGGATGCCTTCCATACCCTCCAACAATGGCGGATGCCTAGACGTCCTTTATTTATAGCAGACATCCCAAGGATACTACCTTTTAGCAGGGGACATCCTTGCCTGTCCCATTCAAACTGGAGATGTGGGGTATTTCCCAATCATAATTACATCCCTGAAATGCAGGATAGAGACCACAAACATCCAGGGGTACATACTTCGGTGATTGACTCCTAATAGGGCAGATCATAGGTCAAGAAAACATGTAGGTAATCCTGAAACAAAAGTTCAGTTGGCTACCCTTGAATTCAAAGTCTACTGTTGCATTCGATTGTGATTAGTAGCATCTAGTTATGGTACTCTGAAAATTACGCAGTGAACACAAACAAACACTCTTCAGAATGTAAGGAAGCTTCAATATGAAAGGTGTTACTAAAAAACTGTAGACAATTAACTAATTTAGTACAGTCATCATCTAGCAAAGGATCCAGACAATATATTCCCTTCGAGTACGAGAGACACAGTAAAGTTGTCATACCAGCATGGACCCAGATATAAAATGATTCTATGATAAGGAATCAGAAATCTCAATGTGATAAGCTGCTTGGAATGAAATGTTGCTCACTTCTGTGGCAGAAAAGTATCAAAACAAAGAAAATGACAATAGGAATCAAGATTGCAACAAAAGAATTCCTATACAATTGTATGTCCAGGGAAAAAGAGGACAAATAACAAATAAAAATCCAGGTTTAAAATAGCATAAATGTTCTAATTCAAGAGAATAAAATAATGAATAATTTTAATAATAAGAAAATTTGAGTTGAGCATAAGATAATGTACAAAAGCCAGTGCCAATTGGCACTTGCTGCTTGACCCCCTTCTCTTCCTAGTGCGTTGATGTGGAAAAAAGGCAGTTGTTGAGAAATCTAGTCAAAAGATTAGTATAAAGATCAGGCTGGCATCTAAGATGGCCAACATGGGGTGACCAAACAAAGTCATGGGAGTCAACCTGTCGCCCACATCTCTTTTGTTCTTCAACAAAATCCTTCACAATCTGAACTGGCAGCACCCTATCACCAGAACTATAAAGGTACAGCTGGGGATATGGAGGTTGGTTCCTTGAAAGTAATTCAATTGTATGATTGAACCTCCTGCACAGAACCAGGGACCAAACAAAATTCTTAACAATGATAAGAAGAATTGAATTTAGTAGTCACCACATTTAAAGTCCAAATTTGGGAACATGACTCCTTATTAGACAGTGTAATGAGAATCAGATTTTTAGATGATAAGCTCTTCAGAATGGCGAACCTTTTAACACGTGGGTGATTAAAAAAAACTGAGAAAATGCCATGCAATATTGCAACAACTATTGGTTCCATAGCATTAGGCTTGCCCACTGCCCCATCTGTTGCAATGAAGGAGCTTTTCTTCTTAAATATTGCTATTGAAAACCCCTTCGCCCAAATCTGCAGCAAATTCAGAAACCACCCTTACCTATTAATCCTAGTAATTGACCATTAAAAATCAATCAAATCAAATTGCACTTTGTATGGAATCATGATAGGAAGATGTCCTAACAGTCACCTGAGGATCTGGTTTTGCAAGAGGTGAGGAGTCTATTATACATCCTTTCATCTGAGCAGTCAAATGCTGATAATTCTCTAAGATTGTATCTAAGACAAAACTGTATCTGTACATTTATGCATATTCTATTAGATTCAATAACCCGCAAAAGCAAATGAATTGAGGAAATACATAGCAGATATTGTAACATGAAATATTAAATTGGAAATATTGTCAAAGATTAGTATTTGATGTATAGAGGAAAAAAAAACATGTTAGCAACTCTCCTACATCCAACCAACGGCTACTCCAAGACTCGATACCAAGAAAGGACACTACTTTCAACAAAGAGAACATGATTGCTTGTGCAATAAAATCTATGTATAAAATAAGACAAAGAAACACTGATCATGGTAAGCTCACTACATACCAAACACTAACCAGTACACCAGCTGGCATCATTCCTACAAAAATAAGGCCACCATATCAATAATTCTCTTTGAAATGTATACCTCGCCAAAAGTAACTTTGAAGAACAACAATTGTGGAAGATATAACTTTAACACCCATTTGTATGTACGATCCATTAAACTTGGCATTTTTCATAGGTGCTGACCTCTAGTAACAATACCAAACTGGCAATACTCAAAAAAAAAATCTAAATCTAAGATCCTGATCTGGTAACCAGATCTTCCAGATAATCAAATCGAAGAATTATCCAAATAAATTTGTCTTAGTAGTCTTCTTGTGAGCAATGAATAGCATTTTCAATGAAAGAAGGTAGATTACAATAAGTCAAATTTCTATTTAATCCACTTATTCCTGGTGTTAGCATGCATTTTGGACCATAGGCATTACGGTTTTGGGGTTGTTACCGCTAATACTGGCATGAGTTCTAAATTGTGACTATCATCACATCACATGAGTTTCAAGGGTGACATATGGGGATACACACCTCCTTTTTGCTGGGAGATGGTTCACTTTTGGTTGGGCATCTTGATGATTGTGGATATTCTTCTCTTCATCGTGGTGAGCATCATGGTGATGCATAGATGATAGGATGCTACATGTTGGATCAGTGGTTAAATGATGGCATATTCTGGTTGATGGAGCTTTGGGGCTAGGAGTTGGTGGTTGCATTTGAAGCCATGGTGACGGGTGTGAGATGCTCTTTGGTGCTATGGTATGGATGAAATTTTTCGTGGTTAGCCTAACACTTGAACTTATCATTATGACTTTGGCTCATGGTGCTGGAAAATTACTTCAAAGGGTCAACCCCCTTTAGACCCTCTAAAACATTATAAAACAAGTGAAGCAATATGAAAGGCTATACTATCATAATAAAGGGGTCACCTACTTTATAATCCCACACTAGCCTATGAAAATATTAAATTATGGTTAAAAACGTAAAGCAATGGCAAGGTCATTGTATAGACCATGGTATATCGCAAAAAGGGATCGACTCTTCTAAACCAAAGCATCTATTTAAATTCACTCGTCCATGGACCTGTTATCGCACAAACTCATACATCTTATGATAAAGTCTGAAGCTCAGGTGTGATCCAAGTGAAACTCAAAAGGCGACCATTGCCACCTCACCAACCCTCTTCTCACTTCAAACTGGCTCTCCTCTGTCTCAAGCGAGGGGGGCCTAGGTTAAGATTGATAGCATTTAAGGCAATGAAGCTCAAAGAGTAATGTCCCTTCCTAAATTATTTTGGAACAGGATTTATTTCTACATTTTGGGAGCCAATTTTGGTGAAGACGAGGCCCATTTGATTTTTGTTTGAAGACTTGGGAGTTAGAGGCAAGTCACTTTTATTTTATTTTGTTTTGTTGGTGATGTGTGGGGACCACCCACATAAGAAATACGCACTCCCTAAGCCACTAATTCAAAATGCATGAGAGGGAAACCGTACGCTTGGTGAGGGAGCCACGAAGGAAGAAAAGGTGGGAAGAAAGGCTCCACCAAAAATTATACAAGGAAGGTAGCTCACTTCATTTGGCATTCTTGGCTTACCGATTTTGTTTCTGTTGCTCGAGTTATTTAGCCGGGTCACTCGCTGTTTAGCAAGAGTTTTCCAAGAGGAGAACTCACCCTTTCTTCGGGGGGCTTCGACTACCACCCTAGTGAGGTTCATCCATTATCATTCGAAGGAGTTTCATAGAGAGATTTCAAGCATTTGTATTCAGTTTTCCCCATCAGTGCGTATTTCTGGAGGATGCAGTAGTGGATCTTGTGTGGCCATTACGGTAGTATTCCGGAGGACTATTGTCGAGAGAAGTTTGGAGAAGAAGGCTCAATAGATTTGTCGGTTATTGGGTGACTTTGAGGGCTGGAAGTAGCAGCAATATTCAGGAGTTATTTTGCAATCTCTGGGGCCAGCGCAGAAGAGAGAAACTGGGCACACATGGGAGATAGAGTCCCAGTCATTGGGGTTATTGCTTGTCAGGAGAAACAAGGGAAGTACTGGTGGAGTAGATTGTTGCATTTTAGGAGTGGTTGCGGAGGATTTTGTTGGTGTTTGGGCATACTGCGTGCTTCAGCAGTTAATGGAGAGCATAGGGCCTTTGGGGTCGATTTTGGAGGGTCATGATCAAGCCAAACTATTTATGGGTTTTGGTGGGGTTGACTTGAGGAACCTATGAGTAATTTTGCAGAATTTTCTGAGCACCAGAGGTGGGGTTTTTAGCCATTTGTAATATACCAATTTAGCAATTCCGCTAATTAGAATATTAATTTTTGATATTTTGCTAACTATTACGTTTTGACTATGAATATGTGGGTTTGGGGGCCCACAATTAGACTTAGGAAACTATAGAGAGAAAAACATTAGGCCAAGGCAAATATTGCGGCAGTAGTGGATGATGGGGGCCCAATGAGGAGAGACTGCGTCCCACATGTGGCAGCGCAGCTCATTGGTACGAGCTAGGGGCAACGCAGTTTTGAGGTGGGGCCCAAGGGAACGTTGGGCAGGCTTAGTTAAAAGGAAGTACATTGCTCATTTTGGTCATTCATTCAATCATCCATTTCGACTTTGTCTTTGATAAAGAGCACACTTGAGTAGGAACCCAAGTCTGCAAGTGTTGTTTAACACACGAGATTTTCAGGCGAAGATCTCAACCTCTTCCATAGGGGACTTCAAGTGCCCGCTCAGGAGAGGAGTCTTACCATTTTGGAGGATCATTTCCAGTAGCAGGAGATTCATCCATAGCGCAGTCATCACTACAACAACGCAGATGCATCCATAGTGCAGTCATCACTACAACAACGCAGATGCATCCATAGCAGCGCAGAGGTTGCGCAGTCAGTGAGGAGCATCACTCCGAGAGTTGGAGAAGCGCAAGAGATTTTGGAGAATATTTGGTGGGGAGACTTGGAGCTTCCTAAAAGGGATTTTCGTGCAGTTAGGAGACTTCCAGTAGCAGGATTTGCAGGAGGATCGATTTACCCAGCAACGCAGTGAGCCAATCCCAAGAGGGCCAATTTCCAGGGTCAAGCTTTGGGCGAACCATTTCTGGCTTTTTCTGGGTTTCTTGAGGCAAAGCCAAGATTAATTTGGAAAAATTTTCTGGGCAGGTTTGAAGTGTCAAATTGAGATCCTAACTCATCTAATAGCTAGAGGAGCTAGGGAAAATTAGTTCAAAATTTCGGGGTCAACATTTGGCCAATTCCTTCGCGAGTTTTTGTGGGTTTTGTGAGTAGAGTCTGAGGTTAAAAACCTGGAATTTTCTGAGCTTATTCCAGGCCTTAGCAACAGATCTAGTGGAGCAGCAACAACATTTCTGGGCCACGATTGCGCAGAGCTAAAGCCGCGCAACGTACTTCTGGGGGTTGATTTGAGGTTGTGACGGAGGTTACTTCAGCTTGCCTTGAGCAAGCCCAGGTGCCATTATTCCAGCACCCACATTGTACACATATCTCAGCATTAATAAAATGGCTCTGATCTAAATTTTATGGCTCCAGTTTATGTTTTCATGGCGTGATTTTATTTGCTGTTGTTAGTGTCTATTGATGCATTGATTTTACTGCTAATTTCCAATTAGGAATATTATAGTGGTATCAGAGCATCGTTCTTGGCTCAACTGTGGGGATCTTTTCCTATGAACGAGGACGGTAGGTAGAACATTACCCACCAAAGGCAGTAGAGGTGGCAAATATGGGGGAGTCAAGGAGCAAAGGGGAAGCAACATTTGATAGCATCTTAAAGGCCCTAAATGATTTAGCCAAAGGAGAGAAGGGAATGTTGGAAGAACTCAAGCAACAAAATAGGGATAAGAGCATCCATCATGAGTTCCTATTTGGGGAGACTTCAGGGGTCTCACAACAGTGTAACCACCCTTTACCAGCCACTCACCCGCCAACCTTCAGTAGGCCAACCAAGACCACGCTGCCTACATTTTTACCTTCAATACCAAGTGAGCAAGGTAGGTGGCATGATCATATACCCATGGGAGATTATTTCTGAGAATGGCAGTTCATGGGGGAAAACTTCAAAGTCGCTTTGTCCTTCAGAGATCACTGCCAGCTCAAGCGGGATGAAAAAGGCAGGAACAGTGGGGGGTCTAGCACGCAGAGCTCAAAGTTGCAGCATACCATTGGGAGGATACCTTTTCCCACGTATGATGGATCCACCAAGTGCACGGCTCAGGATCGAGCGGAAAAGTTGGATACCTTTTTCCAGCGTAACAAAATAATAGAGGTGGAAAAGTTGGATACCTTTTTCGCACTTGGACAATGAGAGCACACAAGATTGTGGGAAGCTCGTAGATACACCTAGTGTGACGCGAGAGTCACCCTTGTTGGAGACTCCCTTGACTGCTCTAATTGACATCTTAGAGGAGAGAGTGGAACATACACCCATAGGGCCATCCATTGATGAGGTGCGGTGCCAAAGGATACAGTGGTGTCAGATGATGGTCTCCCACAACAGTTTCATCAATTCCACGCAGACCTTCTAGCGTTGAAGGAGAAGGCCATGATAGTGCGAGAGGCTATTATGCAACAAAACGAGGGGTTGGAGGTCATGATAGCAGTTTGTGCCAAGCCAGCAACCAAACTGACTCCAGTTGGGGAGTGATTGGATTCCCTTATGGTCTAGCTAGAGTTCACATTAGGGCATCAGAGTAGCCCTCTTCAAACGTACATAGATAGGACTTGTAGCACTAGTAGGTTGCCTCTGCCATTGGAGAGAGAGAAGTAGAGTCACCTCAATAGATTTTGGGTGTTAACCAGGATGGTGAGATGAGGCGACATGAGCTATGCGGGGTGCAACACTCGCAGGATGGAGGAATTGTTTTATGTGCAGGGATTCGAGGGCACCAAGATGTCGAGCAATGCCCAGGTGTACCCTTAGGAGTTGGGACAAAAGATTTCATTGCGTGGTCTAGCAAGAGTAGGGTAGATTGGCTTGCATGGGACAAACTCCTAATACTTAGGGTCCACCCATAGGTTACATACAGGGTTCAGAGATGATGGCCAGATGGGTTCTAGCAGGTAGCAGCGCTACACAGCATCATTCAACGGGGAGTCAGAGTTATAAGCTCCCGGTATGGTTGGGGGATCTAGGGATCCAGTTGGCAAGTGGATCACTCCAATGTGTGATCAGAAGGGTCATGACAGAGGGTGATCCAGTTCACCTTGGGTTTGACCACCACTGCTTAGAAAGGTAGACTTATCATGTTTTTGCTCAGAGTCGAGATCGACAGTGGAGGGGTAGATATATTGGCATCATGGAGATGCCTGGGCAGGATGAGCTTGGCTCTCACAGACCTTCCGCCACTAGGCCTTAGGAGAGGAGGATACAATCTACACACGGTGGGGAGTATGTCATAATCAGAGTAGCGCAGCATCAGCATGGTAGCACCACTCTGAGTTTGGCAAGGGACCTAATCATCACTGCTCTTTATAGCTCAATAACCCATATAGGGATGAGTTGTCTACCATAGGGGGAGATCATGCAGATCTTCCATTCGGCTTTAGCGAGTCCCTGATGGCATGGGGAACTTCAGAAGCTTGGCACGTGGGTCGACAACATGATATTCGAAGAAGCTCACATGAGCAAGACACTATCTCTACATGGATTAGGTGGTATCTTCGAGGGTTTACTCTTGGAGTGCATGGGATGGACTAATTGGCAGAGCAACTTCATGAGGAGCTGGCCATAGTGCCATATTATCATGATTCCTTACTAACTATTGGTGTGCAGAGGGCTTCTGCTACTTATAACTGGCAAGATGGTGAGTGGAGCAAGGAGAGCTTCATGTTGGACAAGATGACTTGGGATCCTAGTATTAAGGGATCCCTTGGTATCAGGGTGATGCAGAGGTCAAGGATGATTTAGTGGCACATCTGGGACCCTGGCACATTTTTATAGTGACCGTGGGGAGCGTCAGCTAGAGAGGATGATTGTTCAGGCATTGCTTGAGGACAAGCAATTTTTGGCGGGGAGGACTGTAATATTCCAAATTAGCAATTCCGCTAATTAAAATATTATTTTTTGATAGTTTTTGCTAACTATTACGTTTTGACTATGAAGATGTGGGTTTGGGGGCCCACAATTAGACTTAGGAAACTATAGAGAGCAAAACATTAGGCCAAAGCAAATATTGTGGCTGTAGTGGATGATGGGGGCCCAATGAGGAGAGACTGCGTCCCACATATGGTAGCGCAGTTCATTGGTACGAGCTAGGGGCAGCGTAGTTTTGAGGTGGGGCCCAAGGGAACGTTGGGCAGGCTTAGTTAAAAGGAAGCACGCTACTCATTTTGGTCATTCATTCAATCATCCATTTCGACTTTGTCTTTAACAAAGAGCACGCTTGAGCAGGAAGCGACGTTTGTAAGTGTTGTTTAACACGAGATTTTCAGGCGAAGATAACCTCTGCCTCGAGGGACTTCGAGTGCCTGCTCAAGAGAGGAGTCTTACCATTTTAGAGTATCATTTCCAGCAGCAGGAGATTCATCCATAGCGCAATCATCACTTCAGCAGCGCAGTGGCATCCATCGCAGCGCAGAGGTTGCGCAGTCAGTGAGGAGCATCACTTCGAGAGCTAAAGGAGTGGAGGAGATTTTGGACGAGATTTGGTGGGGAGGCTTGGAGCTTCCTAACAAGGATTTCCGAGGAGTTTGGAGACTTCCAGCAGCAGGATTTGCAGGAGGATTGATTTACCCAGCAGCGCAGTGAGCCAAGCCTAAGAGGGACAATTTCAGGGGTCAAGTTTTGGGCAAACCCTTTCTGGGTTTTTTTGGGTTTCTTCAAGCAAAGCCAAGATTAATTTGGCAGAATTTTTTGGGCAAGTTTGAAGTGTCAAATTGAGATCCTAATTCAGCGAGCATCTAGGGGAAATTGGGCCGAAATTTCAGGGTCAACATTTGGCCAATTCCTTCGCAAGTTTCTGTGGGTTTTGTGAGTAGAGTCCGAGGTTAAAAGCCCAGAATTTTCTGAGCATTATTCCAGGCCCTAGCAACAGATCCAGTGGAGCAGCAGCTTCTGGGCTAGGGCTGCTCAGAGCTAGAGCAGCGCAGTGTACTTCTGGGGGTTGATTTGAGTTTGTGACGGAGGTTACTTCAGCTTGCCTTGAGCAAGCCCAGGTGCCATTATTCTAGCACCCACATTGTACACCTATCTCAAAATTAATAAAATGGCTCATATCTGAATTTTATGGCTCCAGTTTATGTTTTCATGGTGTGATTTTATTTGTTGTTGTTAGTGTCCATTGATGCATTGATTTTACTGCTAATTTCCAATTAGGAATATTACACATTTCTTTGCAGCAATCAGCGCAGAACTGTTGGGACAGCGCAGAGCAGCAGTTGGACAGTTTTTGGGTTGGGCTTTGCTCCGCTTGCCAAAAAGGCAAGCCCATGTGCATTTCTTCCATATATTTGTATTCTTGCTCCATTCTATAATAAAATGGCTCAGTTGCTTCCATATTTCTAATTGTTTTGGGTGTTTACTGAATTGTTTAAAAAAAATTGTGGCGTAGATTTGTTATTTGCTTGCATATCACTGTTTTTCCTATTTTGGAACATTATAGTGGTATCAGAGCCCAGATATTGGCTCAGCTATGGGAGGACTCTCATATGAGTGAGGAGGATAGACTAAATATTACTTACAGAAGACAAAGGTACCGAAGCAAAGAGAGGGAGCTAGAGATCACTCCAGACACTGAGGACCATGGGAAGGCGGTGATAGTAGAAGATATGGGGGAGCCCAAGGGCAAGGAAGAGATGGTCTTTGACGGCCTCTTGAAAGCCCTGAGTGATTTGGAAAAGGGAAAAAAGGAGATGTTAAGTGAGATCAAGATGCAGAACCGGGAGCGGAGCACTCACCGGGATTTTCTATTTGGAAAGATTTCTGAAGCCTCTCAACAATATGACCACCCTTCACCTACTACGCAGCCACCATCCTCCAGTGGGCCAACTAAAGCTACGTTGCCTTCTTTCCTACCCTTAGCACCGGATTAACAAGGAGGAGCCGATGATCAGATGCCTTTGGGAGATTATTTCAGAGAATGGCAGTCCATGGGAGAAGATTTCAAAGCAGCACTAACTTTAAAAGATTATTGCCAACTCAAGCAAAATGAGAAGGGAAGGAGCTATGGAGGCCAGGGCACACAGAGCTCCCAATTGCAGCGTACAAATGGAAGGATGTTCTTCCCCACTTATGATGGCACTACCAAGTGCATAGCTCGTGCTTGGGTGGAGAAGTTGGACACATATTTCCAGCTCAACAGGATGACGGAGCTGGAGGCCATTAAAATGGCAACTTTGATTTGGAGGGAGAGGCACACAACTGGTGGTTTCATGGCTTGTCCACTCTAGGGCATGCCAACGTGACTTCCTATGAGGATTTGTAATATTCCGTTTTTTGGTGTTCCTTATGACAGGGTTAGGATGGACTACCAAAGTTGGGAGCAGACAGTCACAAGTACAAGTTGGGGTCATCAGCGGGCCCAGGGGCATTTTGAAGGAGTTTTGAGGAGTTTTTATGAGGGCTGGTGGCATTCGCTTGATATATTCCATCAACCGCACAGTTTGCCTTTCGTTCCGGTGCATTCTGACAACTTTCGAAAAACTGAGTTATTTTTGGGCTCAACTCCATTAATTACGCTCAAGGTGGCATAACGGGAGGAATATGTAATAGAACACCTTAGTGTAATAGCTCATTGGAACCAGAACGAGAATACCTACATGATGGGATGGTTTGACACGAGTTTTAGTGACCTGAGGAGATATGGTAGCCGATTTACTCTTTCCTGCATTAAAAAATGAATATTTTAATTGGAAAATAAGACGAAAAACTGCTCTCGATTAAAATAATAATAAAATAGAAGGCTCTAGAGGGGTCCATGAGATCTATAAAAGAAGAGGAGGAGGCCATTGAGGAATATCTTGGATTTTATATCTTTTCTTGTATGTAAGGTTGAGAACCCGGTTCTCTACTCCATTGGTAGCCCCAAGACGGAAACCCTCGGGTATGTTGTCGAGTGTTGGACAAAAACCCAAATCTCTTTGAGGAGACTTGATTCAAGAGTTTCACAGAGCTTCAAGGATATTGGAGTGAGGATCATTCAGATCTTGAATTGGTGCTTCATTGTTTTTCAATTGATTTAGTGGCAGCTGTTGTTGGAGGGAGAGTGCAGCAGTTCAGTTTTGGGAGGGCTGATTTCAGCATCAAAGCAGATTAGTTTGGAGAGATCAGTTTTTCCGTATCCGATTTGCAGCAGCCTTCTCGCCGAGCCATCTACATCATTGCCAGCACCATTCATCAGTTGGGCCGGAGATCTTTTATGGGTTTTGCTCTGCTTGCTTGGCAAGCTCAGGTTCCACTATTCCTTCATGTAGATGTACTATTTCTCATGGATTAATAAAATGGCTAAGTGATTTTATCGGCATCCATTGTGTATTATTTGTTGGCTGTGTCAATTTACATTTATCTTGCTGCTCAAGTTTATTTATAGTATCTACTATCCAAATTCCCGTTTGAGATATTACAGTGGTATCAGAGCCACGAACTTGGCTCAACCTGCGGGATTCAGGTTTTTCAGTTTTAAATTGAAGTATCGGAGGGTTTATTTTGGAATTGCCACAGTCAACCTTGTTGCAGAAATTTTAATTTTTTGCCAAAATTCTATTTTGTCGAAGGAGCCAAAATTGATGCATCATAAGAAATCACAAAATGGCTATTTTTCTCTTATAATGGTGAGTTTTAAAGGTAAAAACATTGGGCAAGTGTAAAAGCGGAATGCACGTATGATTAAAACCAGAGTTCTTCAATGCACGCAGATCCTATTCTTTGGTAGCCTAATGGAGCGTAATGGACAGCACCCAATTTTCGATTGTACTTTGGATAGTTCGATGACGGCATGGTCAGAGAATTGTCGAAGGGGCATCTCTTCCAACTGATATTAAATTGAAGTGATCGAAATTTTGTGAGCCACCTAATATCTTTGGAGAGCTGCCAGCGTTGAGCCCAAGGTCGTGATCGAGCCGTATTCCGCCCACGAATTTTTCAAAGGCTGAAGTGATACCAATGTGATTGAAGTTTGTTCATCGTGACTAAGCAACTGGTGATTTCGTTCTTCATGTCGATCCGAGTCACAAGGTCAGTGGGGGCCGCGTGAAGCTGTGTAGCACTGCAAGTGAAAAGTAGTGCGAAACAATCCCATCCACAATAGATGAATGTGTGCGACAGAGGGAACGTATTAGTCGAGTCACATTAAAAAGGTTGCCACCACTGTTTGTTGTTCATAAATCGGTGGGCCACGTTTGGAAACAATTCAATGTCGAGTCGAGCTACGAGAAGTGACTGGGCCTGGACCAAACTCGAATAATCGTTGTGCGTGAATTTCCCGCAATCTGTTGACCAGAACAGTGCGAGTAAGTTGTATCGGCATCGCATCGACTGAGACTGGATAGACGTCAAGCGGGGACCAAGTTATGCATCTTCCGCAGTCCATGAGCAATATCGCTAATTCGAGCCGAGTCGATATTTATTCCCTTGCTGGTGATGAAGTTGAGCTCATATTTGGTGGGCCAAATCCCATGAAAAACAAGTGTTGAGTTGTCGTGCTACCGTTTTTTTTGCTGGCATATATCTGGGCTCACAAGCTTAAATATCTTTGTGAGTTCGAGTTTCCATCACATTTTGTTCTGGATCGAGCTCAGATATTCTCAACAGTCACGAAGTACTTCCTTGCGAGCTTCGACCCTGATATGTATCGTTGACCTAGATATGTGGCAATACCTTGGGAATCTGGATTGTTAACCTCACTCCTGAGCAGCATACCTCTAGATCAAAGTGTTGGTATATTATCCCAGAGGACTGCGACAATCTGAGAAAGAGGACTGTGTTGGATCAACCACTCCAAGAAAACGATTTGATTCTAAAGACGTATTGTTATTTACTATGTTGCCAGGGTGTGTGGGTTCGTGCGTGGGGCCTATCCACTGTGGAAATATGTGGATAGGCAGAAACCTCCAAAGGGTTCTGGGGGGACGGCTACAATAAAATGCAATTTATGTAAGCTTGAATGGAAAGGGAGTTATACCCGAGTTAAAGCTCATTTTATGAAGATACCAAGGAAGGGTGTTGATCCTTGCACTAGAGACCCAAATGATGCAAATAGACTCCCTAGTGCACAAAGAGAGCAATAAAGGGCTGATGGTAAGGCAATCTCTCAGTCATGTCGTAATGTTGATGTCAATGAAGATGATGACTCTAATGAGAAAGAATTACCATCTGATGATGATGTTCAATTTGGTGATGAGCATATTCTATCTAGAGCATCAAAAAGCACTACCAGTGATGCACACAAGAAGCCTAAAGTTGGCGGCCTTTATGACATGTTTGATGTGAAAGGTAGGGACGGTGTTGATCTTGCAATAGCAAGATTTTTTCTTGCATGTGGCATTCCCTTCAATGCAGCTCGTTCACCCTATTTTGAGCAAATGGTTCATGTTATTAATGATGGACCTCCAGGATATAAAGCACCTGGTTATGAGAAGCTCTGAACTGTCTTGGTGGACAAGGAGAAAGCTCGTCTTGAGAAGACAATGGCACCCTTGAAGGCATTTTGGAGTGTAGATGGATGCTCCATTGTCATGGATGGATGGACTGATTGTAGGAATCGTCCATTGATAAACATCATTGTCTCTTCCATATCTGGTCCTTATTTTCTCAAGGCCATTGATTGTTCTGGTCAAGAAAAGAACACTATGTTCTTGAAAGACCAATTATGTGATGCCATTGCAAAGGTGGGGCCATCCAATGTTGTTTAAGTTATTACTGATGCAACTCCAATGTGCAAAGCAGCAGGGGGAATGGTTCAAAAGGAGTATAGGTTAGTGACAACTACAAGTTTCAATTTTTAAATTACATGAATAATTGAATTACATTTTGAATTTTTATTTATTTATTTATTTTTTATTACAAGTTTGATTTGTTTTCTAATTTTTAACAATGAATAAAGTTATATTAACATTTTCAATTTTGATTTATTAAAATTTTAATTTTGTCTTTGATGTACGCGGGCATATTTTTTGGACACCATGTGCAGTGCATTGTTTGAATAATGCATTGGACATTGGGAAAATTGAATGGATCTGAGCAATAAAGGAAAATGGCCGCAAAATTCAAATCTTTATATGCAACCATCATCAATCACAAGCCAGTTACCGCAAGCATGCCAAAATGGAGCTTCTTAAACCTGCAGATACCAGATTTGCAACTTATTACATTTTACTCAGGAGGCTTGTGGAGATGAAGGAGGCTTTATCTGCCACAGTGATCAGTGATATGTGGGATCAATGGAAGTTATCTACCTCCGATGCAGCTTTGGAGGTGAAGAGGTTGATTTTGGATGATCATTTTTGGGTTGATGCCAAATTTGTTATGGAATTTATAGAACCAATTTGTGATATGCACCGCTATGCGGATACAGATGATCCATGTTTAGGTGAAATTTATGAGAACATGGACTCCATGTGTGAGAGGATCCAAACCATCTCAAATAGGAAGGATCCTACTTTATGGCCACAACTAAAAGAGTTTATACATGGGCGATGGAATAAATTGAACACCCCTCTTCATATGGCAGCTTATGCAGTTAATCCAAAATGGTATGATCCCACCACAAGAAGGAGACCTCCTTCCCAAGATAGAGAGGTGTTCAAAGGATTCTTGACCGCTATAAAGAGAATATATGGTGATACAGAAGAGGATCTGACATACGATCTCAGTTTGTCCAATTTTCACGTGGTCGAGGTGTCTTTGGTTCACATGCAGCTTTGGCCGATAGACACAAGAAGGATCCAATTGATTGGTGGTGGCTTCATGGTGTTGATGCTCCCGAGTTGCAGCAGTTTTCCATACGGTTACTTGGACAGGTAGCTAGTTTGGAGTTCCTCATCTTATTTCTCATTTAAATTTTTGTATTGAATTTTCAATTTTCATTTTAGCTTTTATTTTTAAATTTTTATCTTTTTAATTTTTAATTAATTTTAATGGGCTTCCCCTAATTTTCTAGATAGCTAGTTCTTCATCTTGCGAGAGGAATAGGAGTACTTATGCCTTTATCCATTCAGTAAAAAGAAATAGGTTGGGCTCAAAGAAGGCAGAGAACTTAGTGTACATTCATAGCACACTTCGTCTCATATCTCGAAAAGATCTTGGGTACAAGGAGGGTCCTTTCAAGAGATGGAACCAATACACAGATGATGCTATGTGTGTGGATGAGGAAATACAACTAGATGGCCTTATTGAGCTACCTTCAATTGCTATGGATGAGCAGGAGCCTCAAGATGAGAGTGATTCCTACCTTGAGAGCATGTTGACTGAAGATCTAAGTGATGCTGATGACATGGACGCTGATGATATGGCTTGAGGAAGCCATTGTTCACTATTTTAAAATTTTTATTTTAGTATTTTAAAATTTCCTAGTTCATGTTTGGAGATGTCTTGACTCTTTGCCCTTAAGGCAAATTTTGAATGTAGTATGACAATGGACATATATCGTGATTTTTATAACTTATTAAGTTATTAATATGTAAACTCTAATTTGCACTTGATATCAAACTAGAAATTTTGAAACTTTGAAATTTCAATGTATTATCAATTTTAATTTATCTGAAGAGTCAAGACTGATATGATATATCATTATGTGAATGTTGAATGTTCAATGTTCAATGATGTGCATGTTTAAATCTTTGAAGTTTAAACTTTAATTTTTAAATCAAAAGTATTTTATTTTTCTTGTTTTATACAAATTCACATATATATATATATATATATATATTATATATATATATACCCTTTACGAACCCACGCACCCTATTTTCATCCAACACTCTCATTATTTCCTATGTTGTGTGGGAAGTCTCGAGTTCGTACATGAAGAACCAGGTTCTTTAGGGTGCTTCTGAGAAGAACCCGTCCCAGCACCCGGTACGTGGGGACGAGAACCCAGGACAGTTTCGGGAACCCTACCCCTGGGTTCGGGAACCCGTGCAATGTAGGTTATTTCCCAAACATCCTACAGCTACTCTCAGTGGATTGAACCTTATATCCTTAGAGGTCGAGTTCTTGGTGTTCACCAGTGGCCGACTAACAGAGATTAACTCCATAATTATTCTTGTAGCAGAAATCTGCATAATTGAGGCAGAATTACGTTGTTCTAAAGGAGATCAAGGTTCAGACTTGAAGAACGAGTTTTACTAGGGAGAAACTATACCAGTCTCCTATGTGACATATCAGTTATAAAGAAAGTCATGTAGCATTGCATTACCATTGCAAAGTGTTGAACATGGGTGTTGGCAGAATCACCCTCTTCTCACTGTTTCCTGGCGCTAGTGATTGCGTATTCATTGATGGATTGGGTATGTTAGTTGTTGGAGCCTATCCTCACTCATAAAAGGCCGTGTTGTTGCTTGTTGGACACGAAGACCATTTCTATTGCTCCTGTCGACTAGAACAGCCTCTACAGGAAATCATTGTGGGCTTGAAGAACACTGTTATTAAACTTGCTTTGATGGGACAGAATCATCTGTGTCAAAGGTTTATAGAGTAGAAAAGGTCACGGGTTACTTACTATTTGGTTAATGCATAATTAAGAAGCAAACGTTGAACGTGTCTGGAGTGTATATTTGGAGCACGTTGGTGGTGTATCTGTTTACATTTTGAGGGCACAATTGAGCTACTATCTAATACCAGGTTCCATCTATCCTTGCATTATACATTTATGTTTATAAGTTTAGAAATTCAAGGTGCATTTAGGGGCTATTTCCAGCAAACAAAGATATTGATATTGGTTGTTATAACGTGCATAAGGGTGGAGTGCTTGGTTATGAGAATGATGAGCATAATATATTTCTGATTGAGGAATGACTGAATGCATCATTGTGTACCATTATTCCTCTGAAAATTAGCAAACTCAGAAAAATACATTGAACAATGGGGTTTTTAAAACACCTCTTAAATCAACACAGCAATACATTATTGGATTGCAATTTGGACCAAAACCCCAAACTGAAAAACAAACCATTCTCAAAAGGGATCCACACTCTTCTCCAACAAGAACCGACAAAAGATTGGCAGAATGAACATGAGTTGGGACATAAGATCTTTAAACTTGGGTCCTATTTGAAGCTCATGAAGATCACATGGAGAGTTATTTCCAAACTTGATGAACTTAATGAACTCCTTTCCAAAGTAAGCCAGTTAAAAGGGAAGAAATTTGGGCTAAAACCTGCTATGCTTGCTCTTATACAACCCAAGTTCTTAGAAGAACCATGTGAAGGGTTCAGACTTCCGGTTGCATCATGCCTCAGTAACATTATGGGGTTGACTACACCTATAGCTCCTTTCAATGATGATGTTATGAAGGAAGTTTTCAAGTTAGTGGTGGGGACTTTTCAGGACTTGGACAACAGTGCAGGCTCTACCTTTGGGAAGAAGCTTGAGGTTTTAGGAGGTATGGCCACATTCAGAACGTAGGACATCATGTTTGATCTTAAGTGTGATGGCTTGATTCTGCAGATGTTCCAAAATCCAATGCTTCTTCAGCATTAGGAGACATCATCCTGACATAGTCATAGCACTCATGCAGTCCATCCTATCGTCCTGTATGAGAGACCGCGATGCCATTTGCCGAGAGTTGCAGACTAGGTTGTTGAGCATTTGGAGGAGAGAGCAATTGGTCTCACTTGCTGCTTATGAGCTAGCCCAAGGGTTGGTTGAGTAGAACATTAGGCTATTCAGGAGACAGTTGACCAGGGAGGAGTTGCTCCAGTTTGGTGGATCAAGCAGCAAAAATGAGCTGAGGAGGAAGGGACTTTGCTTCATCTGCAAAGAACCTTGGGGACCTGACCACTCATGCTTGATAGATGTAGGTGAGGTGGCAAGGTGGAGCAAGAGGACATTCCTTTTGTATGTCAGGATGAGGACTCTTCTTCGTATGAGTCCATGGGGTCATATGAGGACGCTTTTGGGGAGCATGAGCAGTCATGTGGAGTTGATGACAATAAGCCGGATTTGCATTCTAGTGTGGAGAGTGAGCAGTCAGGGGACTCTATGGGAGATATTCAAGGTGATGAGTCACTTGTGATGATTCAGCCGAAGCAGCATATGGTGGAGCATGAGTCAGTTGAGGAGGAGCCTATGCATATCATGCACGATAGCGTTTGCGGGAGAGCCAGATGGAGGCTCACATTGAGTTGGTGGTGGATATGTGGCTAACCTTGGGGTCAGCCATTAAGGAGGAGCAGACAGATGCACAGACATCTAGTACAGTGATAGTAGTTGCAGATACTTATCCTCAGGAGATGTTGGAGGTTGATTGGATAGTTTTGCAGGAGCCTGGTAGACAGCAGGAGTATGACATTTCGGATCAGGAGAGGGAGGAGTTGTTGGAGATGGTAGTGCCGGTAGATGCACATACAGTTAGCAGGACTCCAATACTTTCAAGGAGAAGCACTCTCCAGGAGTACATCGATGGGGCTTGCAGCATATCTTGCCCACTTTGGCCTATCAGAAAGAGGGCCTTCTTTTTCAGGTAGTTCTCGTTGACAGGTGGGACAGAGCAACATGAGTTGAGTATGGGCTGGCGACAACACTCCAGACGTGTTCTGTATGCAGATGTCACTACATTGGATTCTTCTTCCGAGATAGATTAGCAGGAGATCATGAGTTGGTACCCTATTGATAGTACGATCTTCTTTGTAGGGAGCATGGCAGAGTAGGAACCGTTAGACATGACAAATGTTGCAGCTTCCAGTTGGCAGTGGGGCACAGGTCAACAATTCTTCAGCATTCCATCCCGACTTCAGGAAAGCAGGGTTAGCACGAGATTGAGTCAAGGGTTGGATTGGAGAGAGGTGATTAGTTAGTACGTAGTTGGTGTGGCAGCTTACACAGTCAGAGCTACAGCACAGCAGGAGCCATGGAGCATTGATGCTTGTTGGTCGTCTTCACTTCATGGGGCAACAGCTATAGCCAGAGGCGGTGCGCAATCTGAGCCATGGGATTCAGGCGATGATTGGCCATGGTGGCATTGAGATTCGAGAGGATTGATTGATGATAGGTGCGGGGAGAGATCAGTTTGGGATCCCGACATTGAGGGGTCTGTTCCAGGTAGCTTGACTAAGGAGCATAGCCGCACCCAAGGGTTTGTATGGGATTCGGGCATTGGGTCTCAGTTGCATCGAGCCAACAGGGTGGCCCACATATTTGGATTGCTTGAGCGCAAGCAATCTTGGGGCAGAAGGTCTATAATATTCCTTTTTTTGGTGTTCCTTATGACATGCTTAGGATGGACTTCCACAGTTGGGAGCAGACAGGTCAAAGGTACATGTTGGGGTCATCAGCAGGCCCAAGGGATTTTTGGAGGAGTTTTGAGGATTTTTTATGAAGGTCAGCGGCATTCGCTTGATATATACCATCAACCGCATAGTTCGCCTTTCATTCCGGTGCATTCTGACAACTTTCGAAAATCTGAGTTATTTTTGGGCTTAACTCCATTAATTACGCTCAAGGTGGCATTTCGGGAGGAATATGTAATAGAACACCTTAGTGTAATAGCTCATTGGAACCAAAACGAGAATATCTACATGATGGGATGGTTGGACACGAGCTTCAGTGACCTGAGGAGACATGGTAGTCGATTTACTCTTTCCTGCATTAAAAAAGGAATATTTTAATTGGAAAATAAGAGGGAATGTGCTCCATGATTAAAATAATAAAATAGAAGACTCTAGAGGGGTCCATGAGATTTATAAAAGAAAATGAGGAGGCCATAGAGGAATATCTTGGATTTGATATATTTTAATGTATGTGAGGTTGAGAACCCGATTCTCTACTCCATCGGTAGCCCCAGAACGGAAACCCTCAGGTATGTTGTCGAGTGTTGGACAAAAACCCAACTCTCATTGAGGAGACCTCATTTAGGAGTTTCAAGGATCTTCGGGGATATTGGAGTGAGGATCATTCAGATCCTCAATTGGTGCTTCATTGTTTTTTAGTTGATTCAGTGGCAGCAGTTGTTGGAGGGAGAGTGCAATAGTTTAGTTTTGGGAGGGCCGATTTCAGCATCAGAGCAGATTGGTTTGGAGAGATCAATTTTGCTGTAGCCGATTTGCAGCAGTCTTCTCGCCGAGCCATATACATCATTGCCAACGCCATTCATCAGTTGGGCCAAAGATCTTTTATGGGTTTTGCTCCGCTTGCTTGGCAAGCTCAAGTTCCATTATTCCTTCATGTTGATGTACTATTTCCCGTGGATTAATAAAATGGCTCAGTGATTTTATCGGCATCCATTGTGTATTATTTGTTGGTTCTGTGTTTATTTACAGTTATCTTGCTGCTCAAGTTTATTTCTGGTATCTATTGTCCAAATTCCCGTTTGGGATATTACATGATTTCACGTGGAGAGTAGTGGATCGTTTTGATCAGATGGATCTGGACACTCACTTCAGGGAACTAACCCAGCTCAAGCAGATAGGACATCCAGAGCATTATATTTCGGAGTTCCTGCAGGTTTTAGTCATGCTACGTGATTTGTCGGATGCTAGGAGGGTGTACACATTTGTAGAGGGGTTGACAGAGCCATGGAGTGGAATGGTGAAGTCACGCAGACCTTCTACTCTACTGGAGGCTTGAATTGTACGAGAGACTTGCAGGGGGGCATCCCCAAGACCCGAGCACCTGTTTAACCACGCACTCCCTACCCTCAGAAAGAGGGTAATACTAGACCACCACCAGCGCAAAGAGCAGCTCCAGGGCGATGGCAGTTGGACGATGAGACTAGGATAGACCTCAGAAGGAGGAAGTTGTGCTTTACATGACGGGAGCTGTGGGCACTAAGCCATCGGTGCACAGCAAGCAAGGCCCATTACATCGAGGTCTTCTCGGATAGTGATTAGGAGGATGAGGTGGAGTTAGAGTTCGATGGGGGAGACTGTGACGGGCCATCGAAGAGAGCACCACCACCACCACCACCTTCACCAGGAGGAGCATCTTTTACACCATCTGGGGGAGTCCTTGCCACTATGTAGGGTACCCAAATTTCTGACCATGGGGATCAGAGGGATTATGCAGGGGCAGCGTGTCTCAGTCTTAGTTGACAATGGGGCCACCCACAATTTTATTGATGCTTAGATGGTCCAAAGGAGAGGCATCACTACTATAGAGTTTGAGGGGTTTTCAGTGCTAGTACTGGGGGACAACACTATGCAGTGCAATCGATATGTACCCACTTTGACAGTGACCATGGGGAACTATTCGATGACAGATCATTTCTTTGTGGTGGACATGCTAGACACCAATGTGGTGACGAGTGTCCAATGGCTGTATTCCCCTGGCCGAGTTACCATCGACTGGAGGAAGCATGATGGAGTTTACTGGACCGGATGGTAAGCTAGTAGTTCTTCGGGGTATGCACTCATATCCCCCACAGACAGTTTCCGCTCACCGGATGGAGGCAGACTTGAGGCATGGGGACATGCGTGGGGAGTGGAGCTGAGGATTTCAGAGGTTAAGGGAAAGACCAAACCACCACATCCAGACATACAGGCTATGTTGGATAGATATGCAGTAGTCTTTGGAGATATACCACCTGGACAGCCACCAGATAGGGGGTTAGAGCATACCATAGAGATGGAGCTTGGTGTACAGGCAGTCATTACCACCCCCTATAGGCATCCCAAAGCCTATAAGGATGAGATTGAGCGAGCCATTAGGGGGTTGTTGGCGTTGGGCCACATTAGGCCTAGTTCAAGTCCCTTCGCTTCTTCTGTTGTGTTGGTGAAGAAGAATGACGGGACTCTGCGCATGTGCATTGATTATAGGGTGCTCAACAGGAGGACATTGAAGAATAGACATCCCATACAGTGTATTGATGAGCTGATGGATGAGCTTAGAGGAGCTAAGTTCTTCTCTAAGATAGATTTGCGGTCAGGGTATCATCAGATCCAGATGATGGATCAGGACATTCCGAAGATAGCCTTCAGGTGTCATTATGGGCATTTCGAGTTCCTAGTCATGCCTTTTGGATTGACCAACGCCCCTGCCACTTTCCATTCATGCATGAACCATGTGTTCAGGGGACAGTTGATGAGATTCTTGCTGCTTTTCTTCATGACATCTTGATCTACAGCAGGACGTGGGAGGAGCACCAGCAGCACTTAGAGACTGTGTTGTGCATTTTAGAGGAGCAGTAGTTCTACGCCATGTTGTCCAAGTGTGAATTTGGGCTAACAGAGATGCCTTACTTGGGACACATTATTGGCGCAGATGGGGTCAAGGTGCATGAGGAGAAGATCAAGGCCATTCGGGATTGGCGAGTACCTAGAGCTGTGATAGCGCTAAGAGGGTTCTTGGGCATTCGCACTTATTATAGGAAGTTTGTTAGGGGCTTCTCACAATTGGCAGTACCCCTCACAAATCTAACCAAGAAGGGGGCTTTTGCATGGACAGATGAAGCTCACGAAACTTTTGTTCACCTCAAGGGGGTGATGAGTAGTTTCCCAGTATTGGCACTCCCGAATTTCAAGCAGTCTTTCACAATGGAGTGTGATGCATCGAGTGAGGGGATTAGGGCATTCTTGTCCCAAGATGGCCACCCCATTGCTTTCGAGAGCCGAAATCTATTATCACATGAGAGGTCGTATTCCATATACAACCAGGAGATGTTGGCCATAATGCGTGCATTGGCCAAGTTCCGACAGTAATTGGTTAGTAACCTATTTCGAGTGAAGACAGATCATAACAGTCTTCGCCACTTCATGGGGTAACAAGGCCTCAATGACAGGCAGCAGAGGTGGGTCAGCAAGGTGCGTGCCTATGATTTTGATATTTAGTATGTACAGGGGAAGCATAATGTGGTCGTCGATGCACTATCGAAGAGATCTGCAGGACTTTCACTCATGAGCATTTGCCATCACTGGAAGGCACGATTGTTAGTTGAGTACTCCAAGGATTGATGGGCATGTGATATATTGGAGGGCATTCACACAGATGAGCGCTACCTGGTGATGGTTGACATATCTACTACGAGGGGCACATATTTTTGGTTCCAGGCTCATAGTTGAGGGCGCGGATATTTCATGCAGCTCACGATTCTCCATTGTCTGGGCATCCGGGGTTCAGGAAGACGTACATGGTTGTGAGAGAGCGCTTCACATGGAAGGGCCTCAAGGGGGGCATGTTGAGATATGTGCAGGAGTGTGAGGCCTGTCAGAGGAACAAGGGGGAGTTGACTCACCTAGCAGGATTATTACAGCCTCTTCCCATTCCTGAGGGGAAATGGGAGTATCTCTATGGACTTTATCACAGGACTTCCCACAGTGCAAGGGAAGGATTTTATTTATGTGGTGGTTGACTCACTGACCAAGTATGCAGATTTCTTTGCCATTCCAACACAGTGTTCAGCCTCTTAGGTAACAGAGTTGTTTTTTAGGGAGGTCTTCTGCCTACATAGACTCCCTAAGACTATATTCAGTGATAAAGATAACAAATTTATGGGGGGATTTTGGAAGGAGCTTTTCAGGCTAGTGGGCACAAATCTCACCCCGAGCACTAGTTATCATCCACAGACCAACAACCAGACAGAGAGGGTAAACAAGTGGCTAGAGGGTTATCTTAGGAACTATGTGACCAAGCAGCAGAAGGCATGGATTTGTTGGCTTCACTTGGGAGAGTACTGTTACAACACCACAAGTCATATGTCTATCGGTATGTCTCATTTCTGTGCTCTATATGGTTCTGATGCTTTGTCTTTTGTTGACATCATTTTTGGAGACAGTCAGGCCCAAAGGCCAAAGATTGGATCCAAGAGAGCCAAGACATCCTCAAGATTCTCAAGGATAATTTGTTGACAACTCAAAACCAACAAAATTTATATGCTGGCAGGCAACGGGTTAAGAGGCATTTTGAGGAGGGGGACTTGTTGTTCCTACGATTGCAACCATACCGACAGTCCACCTTGAAATAGAAGGGGGGCGAGAAGCTGCAACCACGATTTTATGGACCCTATAGGGTGATCAGGAGGGTTAAGAGGTAGCTTTTGAGTTGGAGTTGCCAGTAGGGAGCAAGATCCACAATATTTTTCATGTTTCATGTCTTAAGAGGGTGTTGGGGCAGCAGGTTACAGCAGCTGTGGAGTTGCCTCCGCTTAATGATGAGGGGCATCTGGTTTCGGAACTGGAGGCCATCCTGGAGACTAGGGAGAGGAAGCTCAAGAGCGGAACGATCAGAGAGTACTTGGTAAATTGGAAGAGCTTCCCGGATGACGATGCCACCTGGGAGGGTCAACACATACTTGAGCATCCAACACTGAAGTTGCTTGGGGACAAGCAACATTTGGAAGGGGAGGACTGTAATGTCCCTTCCTAAATTATTTTGGAACCGGATTTATTTCTATATTTTTGGGGCCAATTTTGGTGAAGACGGGGCCCATTTGATTTTTGTTTGAAGACATAGGAGTTAGAGGCAAGTTACTTTTATTTTATTTTGTTTTGTTTGTGATGTGTGGGCACCACCCACATAAGAAATAAGCACTCCCTAAGCCACTAATTCGAAATGCATGAGGGAAAGCGTAGGCTTGGCAAGGGACCCATGAAGGAAGAAAAGGCGGGAAGACAGGCTCCACGAAAGTTATATAAGGAAGGCAGCTCACTTCATTCGGAATTCTTGGCTTATCGATTTTGTTTTTGTTGCTCAAGCTATTTAGCCGGGTAACTTGCTGTTTAGCAAGAGTTTTCCAAGCGGAGAACTCACCCTTTCTTCAGGAGACTTTGAGTGCCACCCTAGTGAGGTTCATCCATTATCATCCGAAGGATTTTCATAGAGAGATTTTCAGCATTTGTATTCATTTTGCCCTAGCAATGTGTATTTCTGGAGGACACAGTAGTGGATCTTGTGTGGCCATTATAGCAGTGTTCCGAATGACTATTGTCGAGAGAAGTTTGGAGAAGAAGGCTCAATAGATTTGTCGGCTATTGAGTGAGTTTGCGCGTTGGAAGTGGTGACAATATTCACGAGTTATTTTGTAGTCAATGGGGCCAAAGCAGAAGAGAGAAATAGGGCACACGTGGGAGATAGAGTCTCATTCATTAGGGTTATTGCTTGCCGGGAGCAATAAGGGCAGTATTGGTGGAGTAGATTGTTGAATTTTAGGAGTGTTTGATGAGGATTTTGCTGGTGTTTGGGCAGACTGCGTGCTTCAACAGTTACTGGAGAGCGTAGGGCCTTTAGGGGTCGATTTTGGAGGGTCATGATCAGGCCAAGCCATTTATGGGTTTTTGTGGGGTTGGCTTGAGAAGCCTAGGAATAATTTGGCAGAATTTTCTGAGCACGGGAAGTTGGGTTTTCAACTATTTCTTTGCAGTAGCGAGCGCAGAACTGTTGGGACAGCGCAGAGCAGCAGTTGGACAATTTTTGGGTTAGGCTTTGGTCCGCTTGCCAAAAAGGAAACCCCATGTGCATTTCTTCCATATATTTGTACTCTTGCTCCATTCTATAATAAAATGGCTTAGTTGCTTCCATATTTCTAATTGTTTTGGGTGTTTACTGAATTGTTTAAAAAAATTTGTGGTGTAAATTTGTTAATTTGCTTGCATATCATTGTTTTTCCTATTTTGGAACATTATAGTGGTATCAGAGCCCAGATCTTGGCTCAGTCGTGGGAGGACTCTCATATGAGTGAGGAGGATAGACAAAATATTACTTACAGAAAGCAAAGGTACCGGAGCAGAGAGAGGGACCTAGAGATCACTCCAGACACTGAGGACCGTGGGAAGGCGGTGATAGTAGAAGATATGGGGGAGCCCAAGGGCAAGGAAGAGATGGTCTTTGACAACCTCTTGAAAGCCCTGAGTGATTTGGCAAAGGGACAGAAGGAGATGTTAAGTGAGATCAAGATGCAGAACCGGGAGTGGAGCACTCACCGGGATTTTCTATTTGGAGATATTTTTGGAGCCTTTCAACAGTATGACCACCCTTCACCTATTGCGCAACCACCATCCTCTAGTGGGCCAACTAGAGTTATGTTGCCTTCTTTCCTACCCTTAGCATCGGATGAATAAGGAGGAGTTGATGATCAGATGACTATAGGAGATTATTTCAGAGAATGGAAGTCCATGGGAGAACATTTCAAAGCAGCATTAACTTTCAGAGATTATTGCCAGCTCAAGCAGAATGAGAAAGGAAGGAGCTATGGATGCCAGGGCACACAGAGCTCTGAATTGTGGCATACCATTGGGAGGATATTCTTCCCCACTTATGATGGCACTACCAAATGCACAGCTCGTGCTTGGGTGGAGAAGCTGGACACATATTTCCAGCTCAACAGGATGACAGAGGCCATCAAAATGGCCACTTTGCATTTGGAGAGGCACACGACCGATGGTTTCATGGCTTATCCACTCTGGGGCATGCCAACGTGACTTCCTATGAGGATTTCACGCGAATAGTAGTGGATCGTTTTGATCGGAGGGATCCAAAGGCTCACTTAAGGGAGTTGACCCAGCTCAGACAGACAGGACATCCAGAGCATTATATTTCAGAGTCCGTGTGGGTTTCAGTCATGGTGCCTGATTTTTCAGATGCTAGAAGGGTGTACGCATTTGTAGAGGGGTTGATGGAGCCATTACGTGGAATGGTGAAGTCACGGAGACCTTCTACTCTACTGGAGGTTGTGACTTGTACGAGAGACTTGCAGGGGGCCATCCCCAAGGCCCAGGCACCTTTTCCACCACGCACTCCCTACCCTTAGAAATGGGGTGATACTAGACCACCACCAGAGCAGAGAGAAGCTCCAAGGCGAGGGCAGTTGGATGATGAGACTAAGAGAGACCTCAAGAGGAGGAAGCTGTGTTTTACATGTCGGGAGTCGTGGCCAACAGGCCATCGGTGCACAGAGGGCAAGGGCCACTATATCGAGGTCTTCTTAGATAGTGATCAAGAGGATAAGGTGGAGTTGGAGTTCGATAGAGGAGACTGCGAGGGGCCATCGGAGAGAGCACCACCAACACCACCTCCACCAAGAGGAGCATCTTTTACACCATCTGGGGGAGTCCTTGCCTCTTTGTGCAGGATACCCAAATTTCTGACTATGAGGATCAAAGGCATTGCGCAGGGGCAGTGTGTCTCAGTCTTAGTTGACAGTGGGGCCACCCACAATTTTATTGAAACTGGGCACACGTGGGAGATAGAGTCTCAGTCATTGGGGTTATTGCTTGCCGGTATAAATAAGGGAAGTATTGGTGGAGTAGATTGTTGCACTTTAGGAGTGTTTGCGGAGGATTTTGCTGGTGTTTGGGAACACTGTGTGCTTCAGAATTAACCGGAGAGTGTAGGGCCTTTGGGGGTCGATTTTGGAGGGCCATGATTAGGCCAAACCATTTCTGGGTTTAGGTGGGGTTGGCTTGAGGAGCTTAGGAGTAATTTTGCAGAATTTTCTGAGCACCGGAGGTGGGGTTTTCAGCCATTTCTTTGCAACAACTAGCGCAGAACTGTTGGGACAACGCAGAGCAGCAATTGGGCAGCTTCTGGGTTATCATTGTTTCACTTGGGCTTTGCTCCGCCTGCCCCCAGGTGCATTTCTTCCATATATTTGTACTCTTGCTCCATTCTATAACAAAATGGCTCAGTTGCCTCCATATTTCTGATTGTTCTGGGTGTTTACTGAATTGTTTAAAAATTTCTGTGGTGTAAATTTGTTATTTGCTTGCATAACATTGTTTTTCCTATTTTGGAACATTACACAAAGTGATATGACGAGTAAACCTAGCAAAATGGTTTTGAAAGAGTTTTAGATTATAAGACTAGTGTCTTTTCATTGAGCATATGGGATCAACGAAGTCTCCCATGAGAAGGGAGATAATGGACATAGCGTGATGACTAAGGATGCCCACTACTAACTTTAGATGATCCTCCTATAAGATGATGACTAGTTGTCCACTACTAACCCTAGAAGATCCTCCTATGAATTTTACAAGCTCCAAGACAACTTCAAGGGAAGGTTCTCGACTAGAACTCTTCCTAGGGTTTACACGATAGGATATATCCAAACATAATACAAAGAGAGGGCATCCTCACCACTAGATAAACACATTTGAACTTTATATACTCAACAAATAAATCCACAAGATTCAAAGAGATCACTTACTCAAGAAATCATTTCTATTTAGAGATTCTCTTCTACGCATCACACCAAGTCCATTTACCTTTCTCCTTTTATCAATCATTTCATTGTTGTTAGGTTCTTTATACTCCCACTCATTACTACACAAAGTGCGCCTAGTAACCAATAGGTAACCCCCACCCCCCTACTGATTGGGAACCTTCCCTAAATCTGAAGTGATGGGAGAGTTGGTGAGGTGACAATGGACAACCTCCTAAAATCCACAAGGCTAGTACCCTACTTTTGGGACTTCAAGCTAAAGGTGCTAGTTTGTGTGGTAAGACACTCCATTACCCTTGTTCCCTCTAATTCAAACGACATTCTCCCCTCTTCAAATTGATTGTTTCCTCATTTTCATTGGCCCATTCATATCCTAAAAAGGCGGGGTAAATACCCCTTTCATCAACAATTTAATGATTTTGAAATCTATCTATTTTGATGACTTCAAATTATGCCATTGTCGTTACAGTCCCCAAGTTGACCTCAACATCCTCCATGCAATAAACAGGATATATCCTATATTAATTCGCCAACCAAAACTGAATGGACAAATATATTACACATGGTCTTCCCATCATTTCCCATGATTTATTCAAGAGGATGTCCATGTCTAATCCCAAATCCAACATGATATCCCCCACGCTGCATCCATGGATCTAAACATTCAGCTTTAATTCTCAATTGATACGAAGATTTTTCTTTTGACCAATTGGTCAAACTTTTATCTTAGATAAGGGCACATAAATGTCCTCTGTTTCCCCCTTCAATCAACTTGCCAAAGGCGTATCTCCACTTGCTCATTCATTCTCTATCATCCAAAATGCTTAATGAATATTTGGAAAAAATTTTGAGTTAGTTGGGTCGAGGCGGTCCCTCTTTTAGGTCCTTGTTGTGTTCTTGGGTTGCAATCTTGCCATAAATGCACAAAATTGATGGATCTGAAAGATGTATTTCAATTTAACTCTACTCATAGAAGCCTCAATTCAGAAATTTCAAGCTATTGTAGTGTTGATTGCATCATGAGTCGAGTCGACTTAGCGACTACTTCATGTAACGCTTCCAACGCTTCCTTAAAATAGATCTACTTTATGACATTGAACCCAAGGTTTGTGAGAGTTTCTTTCCCTATATGGGGATCCTCTTACTTGAAATCATTGGTTCCTATGCAAGCCCCTCCTCGTCACCACATTAATCTAAGAATCCTCGACTCCTGCTATATGGAAGAGCTACAAATTCACTAGGTTTGCATTTCTTTGTGTAATATTCCCAATTAGCAACAGCTAATTGGTAATATTAATTTTTGGCCATTTTACTTTATAAAGTTAAGTCATTAAATAAAGTGGGTTAGGAGAACACTCAACTCACACTTAGGAAAATAAAAAACTTCCTAAAAGTCACTTGAGCGCCTTTACTTAACATCGTGGGGCCCAAGGGGGTCGAAGTGACTGCATGGATTAGTGGTAGCGTGGGTAGCGTGGGTCCTAGACAGCGCAGAGTTGGATAGACAGCGTGGCCAAGAGGGATAGCGCATTCTTGGTGGGGCCAAGGGAAGAGAAAGGCACTCCAAGCATAAAAGGGAGAGAGGCCCTTCATTTGCTCATTTTATTATGCATCTTTGTTTGTCTATTGACATTGAGCACACTTTTGTTGTTGAGCAAAGTCTGCAAGTGTTGTTTAGCACACCAGGTGTCTCCGAGCAAAGATCCCAACCTCAACGCTGGGGGACTTCGAGTGCCTGCTCGAGTGAGGAGTTCCATCGTTGGATTTTTAGGTTGGAGCGAGAGCATGGATTGTGCACTTGCTTGGGCAGCGCAGTCTTGAGGAGAGACCACGCAGTTCTTAGAGGAGGCAGTGCTGGGAGCTGAGATTTATCAAGGGATTCAGCCTAGAATAGTGAGGAGGGGTCAGCCCTTAGTTATTCCATCATTTTGCCAGAGGAGGAGGCCACCATTTGCATAGACATCTTCAGGGCCAGCACATTCCACTGGGGCAGCGTGACGTCAACCCTAATTTGGAGACAAAAATGCAATTAATGTTATATTTTTCCTTTTTTGTTTATTAAATGCAACTTTTATCAATAGAATAATGACATATGTGTTGAATTTTCTACAAGATGCACAATGGAATACAATTTTCTGCTAGATAATTACTTCCTAATGATTTTCACACAGTATTCTATGCCACTGATATAATTGAGCAATTAAGCTTCAGAAAATATCAACAGTAAATGCAGGGGAAACAATAAAGATCACAGAAAGACAACCATGCACAATAGAGACAATATTTTTAATTTGGGAAACCCAACCTTGGGAGAAAACCTAGCAACTTTTCTTTAGGATAAATTATTCTTTAGCGAGGTTTACAAATCCGCAATTTGTGTAGAAATTTGTGCCAAATATATAAGTCCAAATACCAATCAAACTTGGTCAAACTCTAGCAAGTCAACATTGGTCAAATTGCCCAAAATAATTAGAAGCCAATACTAGTCAAATTGTTAAAATCTAAGATCGTATTGGCATGGTCAAAACTTGGACCTGAGGTCAACCTTACGGTCAAATTCGCACATGCAGCCTGTTACTGCTCAAACTAGCAGGGGTCCTAGGAGGGGATCCTATAGAGCAACTACTAGGTCAAGGGCAACAATGGAGTGATAGCCATTGTCACCTCAGCAAAGGCTCTCTACTCTTTATGAACTTTCACCGATCGGAGGAGACCCGGTATAAGAGGAATCACAATAATGAATATGCCAAAGAAAGGATGAAGGGTGATTCCTGTAATATTTCCAATTAACGGCAGCTAATTGGCAATATTAATTTTGTTCAGATTTTTCCTTTCTAATGTTTAGTCAAGAAATAAAGGGGCTGATGGGACCCATAACCCATACTTAGAAGAAAATAACTCCCTAAAGTCACTTAGACAAATTTAGCTTGCAGCATGGGGCCTAGGGGAGCCAAGTGACAGCGCAGGGAGAGGGACAACGTGGAGGCAGCGTGGGCCAAGTAGCGCAGTGGCAGCGTGGGCCAGGACAACGCAGTGGTAGGGACAGCGTGGCCAAGGAGGGACAATGCAGTTGAGTGGGGCCCAAGGGAGAGCTAGGCTGTCAAGCATAAAAGGAAGGGGAGGCTCACCATTCATCTATTCTATTATGCATCTTCTGATTTTTGTCTTTCAGACATTGAGCATGCTTATGCTATTTAGCAAAGTCTGCAAGTGTTGTTCAGCACGCGGGTATCTCCGAGCGGAGATCCCAACCTCAGCCTCGGGGGACTTCGAGTGCCCGCTCAGGTGAGGAGATCCACCATTGTTTTCCAAAGCAAAGCACACAGCACTCTTTAGCCAGGAGCACGCAGTCACTAAGGCAGCGCAGTCACACTCAAGGATTATGCAGTCTTGGGAAGAGGCAACACCGAGAGAGAAGGGAGATCAGGGATTTCAGCCCGGGAGTAGTGTGAAGGGACCAGCCCTTCAAAAATCATCTTTTGCAGTAGGAGGATGCCATCATTTGTAGTTTATCAGTTCAGGGCCAGCGTACTTACCTGGAGTTTGCGATTTTCCAAGGGAGGTCAAATTCCAGGGTCAGACAATCTGGGATTCCTTCCTGGGTTTTTTCGCGTTATTGGAGGAGAGCTCATGTCCAGAGTTTCATATTTTTCTGAGCAAGGGAATAGCCCCAAAGAGAAGCTCCATTCCAGACAGAGCAACAGTTCCGGCAGCAGCACCACCACCACGACCAGGAGTTACGCAGTCATAGAGAGAGCAGCGATTCACTGGGAGATTCTGAGAGTATTTTTCAGCTTGCCTTGAGCAAGCCAAGGTGCCATCATTCTGATCACCTTTGTACACATTTTTATCTTTCAGATTATAATAATAAAATGGCTCAACGTTTCTCCATGTTTGCAGTGTTTTTCATGATGTCTCTCTATTTGTTGTAGTTATTGCTTATGTTGCTTTATATTGTTGTTTATTTCCTATTCGGAATATTACAGTGGTATCAGAGCTCATAGACTTGGCTCAGCCTGTGGAGCAAATCAGTCTATGACACCAGGAGGAAAGAAATACATCACTTACCGGAGAAGAAGGTACAGGAGCCGAGAGCGAAGACTCGAGGCCTCTTTTGGAGAAGGGGACTGCATTCCAGTGGTGGACGCAGAGGAGGAAGAACGTATGGCGGAGGAGAGAGATGAAGGGAAGGAGTTCGGGAATCTCCTCTTGAAATTTGTGCAGGAGCTTTCGAGGATAGAAGAGATGGGTCAGAAGTTTGTCGCGGATAACAGACAGCGTGAAACCCCACGAGGTTTTCACGTCGGTGAGGGATCTGGCACTTCTCATAACATACAGGAGCAGATCACAGCGCAGCAAGAAGTACCACACACTCCCCCACGTTCTACGATGCCCACATTCCTGACTACAGGCACTGGGACAGGAGGACCTCAAGAGCCGGAGGTGGTTCATTTGGGGGATTATTTTGCAAAGTATCAGTCCTATGGGCGAGAGTTTGGTGAAACTCTCACTTTCCACGATTTTTTCCAGCTCAAGAAGGACAACAGATCCTGCAACCAGAACAGAGGTGTTGGGTACACGCAGGGAGGTGAGATGCAACATACCGTGGGCAGGTTTTCCTTGCCAACATTTGATGGTTCCTCTAAATGTTCAGCGAAAGCTTGGGTGGAGAAGCTGAACATTTATTTTCAGCTTAATCAGATGGCAGAGGGAGAGGCCATCAAGGTAGCAGCGCTACACCTTGAGGGAGAGGCCCATGACTAGTGGTTCCATGGGATGGCCACGCTGGGTCACTCAGTAGTGACAGTGTATGCGGAGTTTACACAGAGATTGGTGGAGCGGTTTGACTGGAGGGATTCGGAAGAGCATTTTGTTGTGCTGACCAAGCTCAAGGAGACCGAGAACCCAGAAACTTACATTTCCAAGTTCTTGAGGTTTTCAGTGATGGTACCCAACTTTCCTCAGCCAGGAGGATTTACATGTTCATTGACGGGTTGGCAGAACCTCTGCGTGGGCTAGTCAGATCCACGAGGCCTGATACACTTCAAGATGCAGTTGGGAGGACCAAAGATTTGCAGGATGCTTTGCCAAGGACTAGAGCTCCTTTCCCCCAGAGACTGGCATTTCAGCCAAAGGGGAAGGTCATGAGAGTTCCACCGTCGAAGGGGAACCAAGGTCAGGGGCCTTTGGACGATGATACCCAGAGAGAATTGAGACGGAGGAAGCTATGCTTCACATGCCAAGAGCCATGGGCACTGGGTCATCGATGTGCCGCAGGGAAGGCACATTACATAGAGGTCTTCTCCAATAGTGAGGGGGAAGAAGATGCCTATAAGGGATCAAAGACAGAGGCCAGCGTTGTAGTGCAGAGAGGGGATCATCCACTACCTCCTCCCCTAGGAGCAGGAGGAGCAGCATTTGGACCCACAGGAGGAGTCCTTGCATCTTTGCGAGGGGTTCCGAAGTATTTGACACTGTGTGTTTGGGGCACTATTCAAGGACAGCATGCTTCAGTTCTAGTCGACAGTGGAGCCACTCACAACTTTATTGATGCCTAGTTGGTAGAGAGGAGGAGCATACAAACAGAGAGCTTTGATGGCTTCTCAATACAGGTACCAAGTGCCAGAACTATTTAGTGTGCCAGATACGTTCCGGCATTAGCCGTGACCATGGGGACTTATACAATGACAGATCACCTTATTGTGGTCAACATTCCAGACACCAATGTGGTGCTCGTAGTGCAGTGGTTGATCACAAAAGGGAAGGTCACCACAGATTGGAAGACTTTGGAGATGGAGTGGACAGGCAAGAAGATCGGTAAGCATGTGATGATCTGCGGCATGCACACATATCCTCCATAGAAAGTTTCAGCACACCGAATAGAGGTAGACTTCCGGAAGGGAGACATAGAGTGGGCAGTGGAGCTACGTATTTCAGAGGCAGGGGCCACAGGGCAGGCAGTTCACCCAGATGTGCAGTAGATTTTGGACAGGTATTCTACGGTTTTTGGGGAGATACCTCCAGGACAGCCACTGAACCGGGGATTTGAGCATACCATTGAGCTTGAGCGGGGTATCCAGGCTGTGATCACCACACCCTATAGGCATCCCAAAGCCTACACGGATGAGATTCAGAGGAGCCATTCACGAGCTCTTGGCACTGGGACACATCCGGCCCAGTACTAGCCCATTTGCTTCTTCTGTTGTATTGGTGAAGAAGAAGGATGGCACACTAAGGATATGCATCAACTACCAGGCTCTCAACAAGAAAACAATGAAGAACCGATACCCCATTCCGTGGATTGACGAGTTGATGGATGGGCTGAGAGGATCGAAATTCTTCTCCAAGATTGATCTAAGGTCCGGCTAACATCAGATCCGAGTGAGGGGGACCAGGATGTCCCCAAGACTGCTTTCAGATGCCATCACGGCCATTTTAAGTTTTTGGCGATGCCCTTCGGGCTAACCGACGCACCGGCCACTTTCCAGTCTTGTATGAACCACATCTTCCGTGGTCAGTTGAGGAAGTTCGTACTGGTGTTCTTCGATGATATCCTTATATACAGCCACACTTGGGAGGATCACTTACAGCACATTGAGGCTGTACTGCGTATCTTGGAGGAGCAGCATTTCTACGCTAAGCTCTCCAAGTGCGAGTTTGGGTTGCAAAGATGCTCTATCTGGGGCATATCATTGGTGTGGACAGAGTGAGAGTCCACGAGGAGAAGATCCGAGCCATCCAGGAATGGTCGGAGCCGAAGAATGTGACAGAACTCTGGGGATTTGTAGGCATCTGCACCTACTACCGGAAGTTTGTCAAGGGATTCTCGCAACTTGTTGCACCCCTCACAGATCTCACCAAAAAGGGGGCATTCTATTGGACTGATACAGTGCAGAGAGCCTTTGACAGGCTCAAGGAGGTGATGAGTAGCTGCCCAATGTTGGCTTTGCCAGATTTCACACAGCCCTTCATCTTGGAGTGTGATGCTTCAGGAGAGGGAGTGGGCGCAATTTTGAGGCAGGGAGGCCACCCCATAGCTTTCGAGAGCAGAAAGTTTTTGCCGCATGAGAGGTTGTATCCTATATACGACAAGGAGATTCTAGCCATCATGCATGCACTGGCCAAGTTCCAGCAGTACCTGGTGGGCAACAAGTTTCGGGTGAGGGCTGAGCACAACAGCCTCCGATTTTTCCTAGAGCAGAAGCAGTTGCAGGAGAGGCAACAAAAGTGGGTCAGTAAGATCCAGACATATACTTTGACATTGAGTATGTCAAAGGGAAGAACAACGTGGTGGTTGATGCTCTATCACGCAGACCGACAGCGTTGTCCTTGATGAGCATAGACACGAACTGGAGGGCTCAGCTACTAGTAGAGTACTCCAAGGACAGTTTTGCCTGTGAGGTGTTGGATGGACAGGTCACAGATGACGGGTACAGAGTGATGGACGAGGTTATTTACTTCAGGGATAGGATCTTCTTGACTGGGGGTTCTCAGCTCAAGGAGAAGATACTGCGTCCCTCCCATGAATCACCATTGTCAGGCCATCAAGGATTCATGAAGACCTACAGGGCTATCAGGGAGAGGTTCTCTTAAAGAGGCCTCAAGCAGGACGTACTCCGACATGTCAGGGAGTGCGAGGTATGTCAGAAGAACAAGGGGGAGATGAGCCACCCAGCCGGATTACTACAGTCGCTTCCCATTCCAAAAGGAAAGTGGGAAAGCATTTCGATGGACTTCATCACTGGGTTACCCACAATGCAGGGCAAGGATTGCATCTTTGTGGTCGTTGATCGATTGAAAAAGTATGCTCACTTCTTCACCATATCCGCACGGTACACAATGACACAGGTGGCGGAGCTGTTCTTCCGTGATATTTTCAGATTGCATGGTCTTCCGAAGACCAATGTCAGCGACAGGGACAGTCGTTTCATGGGCAGCTTTTGGCAGGAGCTCTTTCGTTTGGTGGGTACATAGTTGATTCCAAGTACGAGCTATCACACTCAGACGGACGGGCAGACAGAGATAGTGAACAAGTGGCTGGAAGGCGACTTGCGAAACTATGTCACAGGGCAGCAGAAGGTCTGGCTGCATTGGATGCATTTGGGAGAATACTGCTACAACACCACCTTCCACATGTCTATCGATATGTCTCTGTTTTATGCTTTGTATGGATATCATGCTCTGACTTTTTCCAATGTTATGTTTGGAGCTAGCAAGGTCCCCAGGTCCAAGGATTGGATCCAAGAGAGTCAGGATATACTCCGAGCTCTTAAGGATAACTTAGCCACAGCACAGAACCAGCGAAAGCTATATGCTGATAGAGGACGGGTAGAGAGGTAGTTTGAGGTAGGAGACTTGGTCTACCTACGACTTCAGCCATACCGGTAGTCTACGCTGAAGCAGAAGGGGGCTGAGAAGCTCAAGCCCCACTTCTATGGACCTTACAGGGTGACCCGCAGGATAGGGGAGTTTGCTTATGAGTTGGAGCTGCCCATAGGTAGTAGGATACACAACATCTTCCATCTATCATGCCTAAAAAAGGCATTGGGACAGCAGGTGACTGCAACAGAGGAGCTTCCGCCTACAAATGATGAGGGGCATTTGGTGCTACAGCCAAAAGCCATTATAGACACCAGGCAGAGACAGCTACGGAGCAGGACAGTCAAGGAATACTTGGTGAGGTGGAGAAACTTGCTGGATGAGGATGCCACTTGGGAGAGTGAGAAGATTTTGCAGCATCAATCTTTGCAGTTGCTTGAGGACAAGCAACATTTTGGTGTGGAGGACTATAATATTCCCAATTAGGAGCAGTTAATTGGCAATATTAATTTTGTTCAGATTTTTCCTTTCTAATGTTTAGTCAGGAAATAAAGGGGATGACAGGACCCATGACCCACACTTAGGAGAAAATGACTCCCTAAAGTCACTTAGACAAATTTAGCTTGCAGCATGGGGCCCAAGGGAGCCAAGTGACAGCGCAGGGAGAGGGACAGCGTGGAGGCAACGTGGGCCAGGCAGTGCAGTGGCAACGTGGACTAAGACAGCGCAGTGGTAGGGACAGCGTGGCCAAGGAGGGACAGCGCAGTTGAGTGGGGCCCAAGGTAGATCTAGGCTCTCAAGCATAAAAGGAAGGGGAGGCTCACCATTCATCTATTCTATTATGCATCTTCTGATTTTTTGTCTTTCAGACATTGAGCATGCTCATGCTGTTTAGAGAAGTCTACAAGTGTTGTTCAACACGCAGGTGTCTCCGAGCAGAGATCCCAACCTCAGCCTCGGGGGACTTCGAGTGCCCACACAGGTGAGGAGATCCACCATTGTTTTCCAAGCAGAGCACACAGCACTCTTCAGCCAGGAGCACGCAGTCACTAAAGCAGCGCAGTCACACTCAGGGATTACACAGTCTTGGGAGGAGGCAACACCGAGAGAGAACGGAGATCAGGGATTTCAGCCCAAGAGTAGTGTGAAGGGACTAGCCCTTCACAAATCATCTTTTGCTGTAGGAGTGGCCATCATTTGTAGTTTATCAGTTCAAGGCCAGCGTACTCACCTGGAGTGCGTGATTTTCCAAGGGAGGTCAAATTCCAGCGTCAGCCAATCCAGGATTCTTTCCTGGGTTTTTCTGGGTTATTGGAGGAGAGCTCATATCCAGAGTTTCATATTTTTCTGAGCAGGGGAACAACCCTAAAGAGCAGCTCCATTCCAAACAGAGCAGCAATTCCAGCAGCAGCACCAGGAGTTACGCAGTCATAGAAAGACCAGCCATTCATTGGGAGATTCTGAGAGTATTTTTAGCTTGCCTTGAGCAAGCCAAGGTGCCATCATTCTGATCACCTTTGTACACATCTTTCTCTTTCAGATTATAATAAAAAGGCTCAGCGTTTCTCCATGTTTGCAGTGCTTTTCATGATGTCTATTTGTTGTAGTTATTGTTTATGTTGCTTTATATTGTTGTTTGTTTTCTATTCGGAATATTACAATTCCCAAGGCCTATTTGTTGATTTTATAGCATCGGGAAGTGTTCCAAGTCTCAAATTTGGTGGAGAGGCTTGGACAACAATTATCCAGAGAACCCAGAAATCGTTTGTGGAAATTCCACTGGGATCTTGCTTTAATAAAATAATTAATTATTTTAATGCAAACCCTAAGTCTAAACTTCGGGAGATTAAATAATTAAAGGATAATAATAAAGCAGAGTGTGAATCTTCTAGAAAACGAAGATCAAGTCATCTTTTAATCTGAGCCATTGATTAAGGATATAATCTTGGCCGTTGATTCATCAACGAGAAGACTTTAAGAAGAGGCTCGAGAGGCATTTGGAAATTAAGCCGGGACATTTTCAATACCCGAAGGAAATCGATTCTAAAGTAAGAGAATTCGATTTCAGTGGGTGAGTTTGTAGAGGCGGGATTGCAGAGGCAGAAGGAGGAGGGAGAGATCAGCTGACGAAGAAGGAGAAGGCAGAAGGGTGAAGGGAAGGGTGTGTTGAGCAGCAGCACCATCCCCTCCACGCAGAGTTACGCAGTCCAGGGAGGGACTGCGCAGAGCAGATAAACTGGATGACACAGAGGGTGTAGGAGGTCACCCCGAGGGTTGGAAATACTTCTGGTGTGGCCGAAAATTCATGCCAGGTGTATGCTAATTTTACTTTACTCATCAGGAATTTTGTAAAAGAACTTTACATTGTTGAAGATAAATACAAACCCTCATCTACTGCATCGGTTTTCCCACATTGGGTTTTTCCGTGGACAATTATCCAAAAATAACTGTGTTCATATGGTTTGTTTCTATTGTGCTACTTGCATAATTTATGTTATTCTGCTTTTGATTAGAGTGAAGAACCGCAGCTGTATTTATTTCAAAATTTACTGAAGCATTTGTAAATAACTTATCAAATAAGTAGGAAAAATAAATCAACCACTGCAGTAATAATTTTCAGATCTGAAAATTTCACATGGTATCAGAGCAAAAGGCTAAAGACAGAAAGGGAGGATCTGCTATGGACCAAAGCTCCGACATTTGGAAGGGTTCACGCAATCAAAGGGACTCAAGCAGTCCTCCAGAGCACGCAGAAATGCAGAGGTAACATGACATGACAGTGCAGGCATCCAGACTAGAGGAGGATCTTGCTTATGTGTCGAGCACAGCTCCTCCAAGTGTTTGGTATATTGATAGTGGAGCATCTGCTCAGATGACGAGGGTTCGAGAATGTTTTTCGAGCTACCAAGAAGAACAGATGAATTTCCAGATTACTATGGGAAACAAGGCCAAGTTTACCCCCGTTGGAAGAGGTACCATAACATTTCAGACAGAAGCTGGCAACAAGATTCGGGCCAGTAATGTTCTGCATGTACCAGGGTTGGGCATGAATTTTCTCTCAGTGTCTCAGCCCCAGAACAAGGATTATGACGTATACTTTATTGGAAACAAAGTGTATGTCAAACATCCTAGCTAGATAAAGAAGGCACAAAAGGAGTCATAAGCTATATAAGCTCCAGCTTGAATCCCCCGTGGCCCTGAATGGCAGTACGGACGAAAGAGATCTGAATGAATTATGGCACAAAAGGATGGGGCATCTACATCATGGAGCCTTGAAGATTCTCAAGAATACTGTCATAGGAGCTCCTGAACTCAGCACAAGGAGAGATGAAGTTGCAGGTGATGCATACTAGGGAAGTATGCTAAAGCAGCATTTCCAAGAAGTAGCAGCAAGGCCAAGAGCGTATTGGAACTAATACACTCGGATATTTGCGGTCCAATGTCCACAACCGCTCTCAGTGATGCAAAGTATTTTGCTACCTTTATTGATGATCATTCCAGGAAGACTTGGATCTATTTTCTCAAAACCAAAGATGAAGTCTTTGATCGGTTCAAAGAGTTCAAAGCATTAGTAGAAAATTCAATATGAAAGAAGATCAAGAAGCTGCGATCAGATAATGGTGGAGAATATATCGATAAGGACTTCACCAGTTTTTGTGCAAGGGGAGGCATCAAGAGAGAATGGACAGCTCCATACAATCCAGAGAAAAATGGAGTTGCAGAAAGGAAGAAACCATAGTATAGGTTGCAAGGGCAATGCTATATGACCAAGATATGCCCAAATTTTTGTGGGAAGAAGCCTGCAATATAGTGATATATGTGCAGAACAGAGTTCCCCATAGAGCATTGGGGAATGTAACTCTTGAGAGTGTGTTCACAGGCAGCAGGTCGGAGGTGAGCCACATCAGGATATTTGGCAGCATGGTGTACTGCCACGTTCCAGATGAGAAGAGGAAGAAGTTGGATCAGACTGTGGAAAAGGGTTTTTCTTGTGGGCTATAGTGAAAATATGAAATCATACCGCATCTATATTCCAGAGCTCAAGAAGATCGTAGTAAGGAGGGATGTGAAATTCATGGAGGAGGGAGCCTTCGGGAAATCCTGAGAAATGGCTACAGATAAGCAGTTTGTGGAGGATCCACTGGTACAGCCTCAACGGCCTATACAGGATGGGTCAAGTGCCTCTCCACGACACAAGGATTTTGAGGAGAGTTCCTCTGAAGAAGAGCAGGAAGGAGAGCAGGTGAGACCGCCCACCACCAGTGGGAGACCGAGCAGATAACTTCAACAAATTCTGAAGAATGAAGAAGAATTTGTTGGAGCTCCTAAAGACGGGAAGAGGGTAAAGAGGCAACCTGACAAATACCAGGCCCTGGTAGCTCAGGTTAGAGAACCTTCCAGCTTTCGGGAGGTAGCTCAGCATCAGGTGTGGATGGATGCCATGGTGGAGGAGTATAGCTCCATCATGACAAACGAAGTCTGGGAAGTAGTCCCTAGACCACATGACAGATCAGTCATAGGATCCAGGTGGATCTACAAGATCAAGTATGTTGTAGATGGCAGCATAGAGAAGTTCAAGGCCAGATTTGTACCTAAGGGGTACAAAAAAAAGGAAGGGATTGATTATGAGGAAACCTTCGCCCCTGTAGCTCGCTACACTTCTATTAAATCCGTCATTTCTCTGGCAGCGCAGATGGGACAGGAGATTCACCAGATGGATGTCAAGATAGCGTTCTTGGGGGTGATAGTGGAGGAAGTGTACATAGAACAGCCACAGGGCTTCAAGACACATGAGCAGGAGACTCATGTTTTCAGGCTTAAGAAAGCCTTGTATGGTTTAAAACAAGCCCCCAGGGCATGGTATGGGAAAACTGATAGCTACTTGCAGAAGATGGGGTTCTTCAAGAGTGACGCAAATCCCAATCGCTACTACTTGAGAGTAGGGGATGAGCCGTTAATTCTGGTATTTATATGTGGATGATCTGTTTCTTACTGGATCATCTAAGCTCCTCAAGGACTACAAGGAGAATCTGCCTACAGAATTCGACATCAAGGATCTGGGGCAGATGCACTATTTTCTTAGATTAGAAGTCTGGCAGTAGAAGGGAGAAATCTTCCTGGGGCAAGGAAGATACACTACAGAAATCCTGAAGAGATTTCAAATGGAAGACTGTGGACCCACAGCCACTCCAATGATTACTAACTGGAAGAAGATAGACACAACGGAGGATGATGAGGCTGATCCCACCTTGTATAGGCAGCTCATCGGATCATTGATGTATCTATTCAATACTAGACCAAACATCTGCTATGCAGTGAACATTGAATACCCTCAGTCAGTTCATGGTGGAACCAAGCAGGGCTCACTGGGCAGTAGCCAAACATGTTCTCAGATATCTGAAGGGGGTAGTCGAGTATGGATTGAAGTAAAAATGAGGTCCAGTTGAGTGGGTTTACAAAGGCAGATTGGGCTGGAAGCACAGTGGATCGAAAGAGTACCAGTGGGTACTGTTTTAGTCTCGGATCGGGAATGACCCCCTGGTGCAGCAAGTCTGTTGCACTAAGTTCAGCTGAGGCCGAGTATATGGCAACAAGCATAACTTCGTGCGAGGCCAAATGGATTCGTAAATTACTCTTTAACCTACTCAAGAAGAGGATGGAACCGACCGGGATTATGTGTGATAATCAGAGTTGCATTAAGCTCTCTGAGAATCCTATGTTTCATGACCGGTCGAAACGCATTGACATTCGGTGCCACTTCATCAAGGACTATGTCCAACAGCGAGCAGTGCAGTTGAGGTACACTCCTACAGGGGAACAGGTGGTAGATATCATCACCAAGGCTCAAAGTAAGATTAAGTTCACTTACTTCAGAGAGAAGATGGGGATGGTCGAGAACCCCTTCCATTGGAGGAATGGGTGGTCTTCAGAGACAGAGGGAGTTGTCGTATGGATAAGGCAGTGGCAGAGACAGTGTCACAGGCGGCAGTATAGAGGGTAGCAGCGCAGAGATGAGGGGCAGCACCCAGGACATCATCAGCGCAGCAGATGTTCTAAAGTCAGAGCAGTACAGTGGTATCTTGCTTGAACACTTTCCTCGCTAAGAGGGAGTGTTAATTTTATAGCATCAGGAAGTGTTCCAAGTCTCAAATTTGGTGGAGAGGCTTGGACAGCAATTATCCAGAGAACCCAGAAATCGTTTGTGGAAATTCCACTCGGATCTTGCTTTATTAAAATAATTAATTATTTTAATGCAGACCCTCAGTCTAAACTTAGGGAAATTAAATAATTAAAGGATATTAATAAAGTAGAGTGTGAATCTTCTCGAAAATGAAGATCAAGTCATCTCTTAATCTGAGCCATTGATTAAGGATATAATCTTGGTCGTTGATTCATCGGCGAGAAGACTATAAGAAGAGGCTTGAGGGTCATTTGGAAATGAAGTTGGGGACATTCTCAGTACCCGAAGGAAATCAATTCTGAAGTAAGAGAATTCGATTTCAGTGGGTGAGTTTGTAGAGACGGGATTGCAGAGGCAGAAGGAGGGAGAGATCGGTTGACGAAGGAGAAGGTAGAAGGGTGAAGGGAAGGGTGTGTTGAGCAGCAGCACCATCCCCTCCACGCAGAGTTACGCAGTCCAGGGAGGGACTATGCAAAGCAGATACACTGGATGACGCAAAGGGTGTAGGAGGTCACCCCAAGGGTCGGAAATACTTCCGGTGTGTCCGAAAATTCATGCCAGATGTATGGTAATTTATTTTGCTCATCAGGACTTTTGTAAAATAACTTTTTATTTTGCCCCTGTAGCAAGGAAATGATCTGACTAAAACAATTGGGACAGATCTAACTTATCTCCTAGTTGCTTTTGGACTGGACCCTGCCCATTATGGCACAGAAGAGTCTCATACTTTGTCTCCTCCTAGATTTGGTGCTCCACTATCTCCTTTTGAGCCTTGTCCCTGGCTGGACACTTCTTCGCTTTGCAACTCGCACTAGACAACTCGCACTTCCTCCGACACCTCTCTCCAGTAATTGGAAGTCGATCTGATACCCAGATCTGCATTCTAGCTAAATCGCACGGACTGCTCTGACAATCTCGTACGGCCATCTCTGCAAAACTCAAAAACTGGGAAAATGAACAGGAATCTCCTCCCTTTCCTGCTTTGGTTTCCTGCTCTGCTACTTGCATTCCTCGAAGGAATGCACAATCCTACTAGTTGCTACTACCAACTGCAACTGGAAATTTTGGATTTCTGGAACTCGAAACCCTCTGAGAGAAACTCCCTCTGTGTGTGCACTTTCTCTACCACCCGGTTGATTCTGCTTTAGCAAACTGTTGCAAAACCCCTCTTGCACCCAAACAAGGAATTTGCTCAGCGAAAATACTTATCTGCTCTACCGATATTGCTTCTCAACTTTACTACTGCCTGTTGGAACTACTACTAGGCTCTGCGAATTTTTCCTGCCACTTCTACTACTACTACTATGCCCACCAGTTCGAACAGGCAAGCCAACGTCTGTGCAAATCTAGAAATCAAACTGCCAGACTCCCTCTAAATCTAGACAATTTATTTCTTCTGCTCTTGAGCTTCCTTTCTGATCAAATTTGCTCTGATACCATGTGAAAATTTCAACTATTGAAATTTCTATTGCAGCAACTAGAATTAATTATTCTAACTATAAATTAATTTAACAATTTATTGCTATGGCAACAACGAATCAATCACACTGCAATCTTCACAAATAAAAATACTGCGGAAAATAAACTGGAAACTGAAAAAATACAGCCCTTTTGCTATCAGTGTTGGCTCTTAAGCTATCAATGTTGCCTCTGCACAGCTTCTCTAGGAAATACAGCCATTTTGTTGTTGACACTCCGGAACTGGAAGACTTCCTCCGGACTCCATGTCTCTACCCCTCTTTGTCTCTGCTTCCCCTCTTTGGCTCGAACTCTTCCGGCAAACTATTGTTACTCTATTTCCCAAGGAAATCGATCTCTAGTGTGTTCCTCCATCTACCCATTGAATTCTTCTTATAACCTCCAGTTGGGACTCCAACAACCAAAATTAAAACTTAATCAATGGCTAAGATCATCTCCAAGTCAATCCGTGTGAGTTTCTAGAGAATTCTCTCCTTTTTCAATTAATTACTATTAATTAACCATTTTTTCTAAGTTAGACATAAGAAATTTTTAATTACGCTCAATTAATTTTATTAAGCCATCTCTAAGTGCATTTCCATAAACGATTTATGGGTTTTGGAGAACTCTTGTGTTTTAGCCTCTCCACAAAGTATCGAGACTAGAACACCATCTGATGCTATAAAATCTAACACCTTTTAGAGTCTCCTAAAAAAATTCAACAAGGTTTCACAAAACTTGGATGGCAATAACTTTCAACAATATGAAGATTATAAACCTTGAAAATAAAATCCATCCTAACCTAATTTTAAGTTAGACCTTAAAAAAACAATTATAAATACCTCGAGATTGCTTACCTTTGTCCTCCAAGATCAACTGCAAGAGTTTCTTCAAGATGCCATGATCATTTTAAGGGTGTTGAGGTCAAGGGACAAGCTGGTGAAAGATAGTTAGTTATCCTTAATGTTGTAGATAGCTTTCTCTTAAGACATTGATCACTTTTGTAGCTTATTTTCGTTCTTTAGAATATGTCTTTCAAAATTTTGTATGATAGATGGACTGTTACCGATCTTTGGATTTTATTGTTTCTTTCTTTTGTAGACTAGATTCACTTCAACAAACTTCAAATTCTGAATAAGACTTTACCAACCACTGATCAAATACCACTTGAATAGGCTTGATATATTTTCACAAAAGCTATGATTCTTGTTTTATAATTGTGCTCTTATCAATCACTGTGGAAGCTTCATGAGTCGATTTCTTATCTTACTATTCATGCTCGATTAATATATTTATATAACAGGACTACTAAAAATTGAGGCTAATAGGTCTTCGGCTCCAGTTCATAAGTGTTTCTTTTTCGCTTTCTATGAGGGTAATCTTTAGTCCACGAAAATATGTTGAGATGCATTTTGGTCACTAACAGATGTATGCATTTACAGATTAAAGAGACTTTCGGATCCCTTTTGAAGTGATTTCTTGAGTGCAATCCTTTGCTCTTTCTTTCAAAAGATTCGACTTTGTGTAGACTTACTTTCTCAGCCTCTCGGATTTCTAGAAAGGGTATCATCAGTCCATATTTATATGCTTAGTTTCCTTAGCTCATGCATGTGGCCTAGTCACAGAGATATGCCCAGAAAAAAGCTCAAAGTCTCTTATTTTAGAAGCTCGGTCCTAGATAATTTTCTTCTTTGCCATGAAGCCTATTTCTGTTGTAGTAACCTTCTAACTGCCCTTTTTAAAATGAACCAAAGCTTTGATACCATGTTGAGAAATCTAGGGTAGTACATTATTAGAATTTTATTAAATATTTCTCTTATACTTGGACAATTGCTTGTGATTCTTATTCCATTAGTTCATTATCATTATTATGTTTTGTATATCATCAAGACAAATGCTAAACAATAGAGACACCAAAGATATGCTCCAAGCCAGGGAAAAACCCTACTTTGAGGGAAAATCTCGGTCAAAATTCTTCAATAGAATCAAATCAAGTTGAGACATATCCAAGACCCTTTTAACCTAGACTAAGACCACCCTCCATCCAGCAAGTCAGCCTCCTCAGCCCTGAATCTTAGCTTGCTTCATAACAGACTCAGCCCTTCTCTGCAACTGTAGTTCAATCCTGTAATACTGTACCCTTGGCCCTCTCCTGCAACATTAACTTTGGCCCTACAGTATTGTACCTTCATCCCTTTCCTGGAACAAAAACTTCAGCCCTGCACTGTTGTATCCTATTGCAACTTATACCAGATTTCGTTATCTTCATTCATTGCTCCTATTACAGACTTCAATCACCTTCATTCTCTGTGGAATTGCAGATTCGAACTTTCTTATCACACCTCAAACTGGAACGAGTTTACTTGCTATAAATAGTTGTTGGAGCCTCCACTAATAAGTCGACATGAGCAGTTGAAAAGGGTCGACTTCATATAAGGCTAGGTCGACTTGATGGATGAGAAGCAAGGTCTAATCTTGACATAAAAAAATGTTTTTTCTTTCTTTGACACAATGAGCCCAAGAAGGGTTTCTTACATAATAACTTTGACTTTGACTCAACAAAAATCCTAGAGCACTCAATGGGAGCTTTGACCTATTGACCATTGACCCAAGCATGAAACACATGCTTTAATAAGTCAAATATTTTTACAACAAAAAATTATTTTTCTTTTTTATAACAAATACAATTATGAAGACGGACACTAGTTACATTCTTCAACAGATTGCTGCCTCCTACATTTATACACTCAATGTGTGGACCTTCTTCATCATAGCTACCCTTTTACCATGGCATGTGGCTTGAAGCCTCCCTTTTTGCCCCTACACCATCCCATCATTATTTCATATGACACCTGGCATTTGATGGATGTACCATGGACCTGTGATTCCCTTAGAGGTTGAAACCACTTAATAGGGTTCTTTATTAACATCTCTTTTCAAGGAATGGAACATTAATACATGTTTAAAGCCCATTTGGAAGGGCATGCCACTATGAAGTGCCCACTTTTTCCCTTGATTAGCAAGCTTATTTACTCAATTGCACTAATGATTAGTTGTCTTGAAAGGTGAGGAGACACATTGGATATTATACAAGATTGCACGTGGGTCTTCATCCTGGACTTGGTCTCCCTATACAGGGTCTAAGCCCTCAATAGGGTCATATTGGCACTTGTAGGGTAAGCATTGAGAGCTATGGGACTCTAACCATGCAAAGCATTGATTGCCACACCATGGGATTCTTCAGCACGACCACATTGTTTGTTCGTGCCCCAGTTATACAGAGATGATGATGCACTTGGACCACGTTGCCCAACCGGCTACACAATGCACCTGACACTTGGCAACTGATCCAGGGCCCAGAGGAGGTTTTGTCTCTTCCGAGGAGACATGGAACGGCATGTGTCATATTCGAGACCTCATTGATGGACCATCGACTTGATCTTGAGCTATTTGGAGCCCATAGAGCCCAAATTTGGGGTTTGAAGATGCTTTGTAGCATTTAGAGGGCATCCCCCTCTTATCCTTCATTTTGAAGGCCCTCACTCTCATCTTTAGCACGAGGCCTCAACGCTACCCTTCTAGGCCTCCACATCAACCTAGCGTGGGCTTAAGAAGGCTAATTCGACTTAATTTATGAGCTATCATGGTTGGCTTGTAACCATGGGTGGGTTACTTAGCATTTTGAGGCACAGGAGGGGCTTCATTTTTGATATTTTGAGATCTTAGAACTTGTATAAATAGGTGAGAGTTAGTCTCCTCCAATCATCACACTCTGGATCTTTGATCTCTCCTAAAAAGAACCTGGACCTGTAGTAGAGGACGAAATTTGGATGTCTTTGATGAATTATGATGTTTGGATAATTTTGCTAGCATTCTTGGAGCTTCTTTTGGGCAATTTTGTGGATGGATATACTCTTCTTTGTCTTGTACGTGCTATTTGATGCTATATTTTTGTCTTTTGTGAATGTCTAATGCATGGAAGACTTTTTCATGGTGAATAATGTGCCCTAATTAGTGTGAATTATTTGAAGTATTGAAACTATTGAAAATTTTTGCATGTGTTACTCATTGGACAAAGAATGAATGAATGTTCCTTAAGGATTGATTGAATTTGCATCCTTAAAACTCCACAAAAGTGTCAACGAAGTATAAAAACCTAGAAGTCATTTTTTTGTTGCTTCCATCTAGGGTAGAGAAATTCCTTCTAGGTCTCCTTGAAGAGCAAGTTGCCATGTCATGGTTTGTCTTGACTCCACTTCTCCCAATAGGCAGGCACTAGGTTTGGGATCCTTGGTGATCACATTCTCCTTGAAAAATCATTATTTCTTCAACTCTTTCTCTCTCTTTTCCTCGTCCCTTTAAGGCCAAGAAAGCCTCACTAGGGCTTGGTGCGAAATTCTCCAAAGGAGTGTGTTTTGAATTCTGATTGGATAAACCTCTTCTATAGTGTCTCCTTTAGGCATCTGCAAATTTTGAACGAATTTCAACCATGGAATCCCAAGAAAATTGATGCCCTAGCCATCACACCAAGTGGGAACCCTTGAAGTTGCCCTTCAAAACATAGGGATTCCATGAAGTTTTGTACTCTAGTAGCATATCATTCAAAAGCTTTTTCTCTTGACTATATTGACCTTGGATGAAATCTTATCTTGTCAAAAAATCTCAACCCTAGGTCCTGTATAGTATTTCTTTAAAATGGTTTTTCGTGGTAAGTCCTCCTAGCTTCTCCCAAAGCTCATACCTTAATTGATCCATTGAATAAGCCACCTTGCCTCAATTCAAACCTCTCTTAGGAACATCTATCACAAGTGAGGGATACTGGGAATCCTAGCGTCGATGAAAATCCAAGAAGAGGAGACATAGGCTGTGGTGATAGTGGGCATTTGTCTCAAGGTGTTGTTGTGCCCTCTAGCTTTAGCTATTTACTAGGCCTGCGAGTTTGTGCAGCAACAAGGCCATGAGCCATGTTTCTCACGGTTTATTAGATCTAGATCCATTTCTTCTAACATCTAAGGCCAAATGGAGGAAGCTCAAGATACAAGACTACATCAAAGAATTGCCAGAAGAAAAGTTCGATGACGTGTTGTGTTGCTGTCAGGAGGAGGCATACCACTAGAATCAAGACAATATTCGTTGACTGTAAGTGGGAGGTATAGATTGGCTATGCTGCTAAGGCCCCTGTGAAGTGTGAGTGGTCCTCTGAGATCATATTCATTAATGATCGAGGCTCAGGCCACTGTCAATCTGTCCTTTGGTGCCTTGAGCAAAAGGAAGCCTCGTAAAGAAGGAAGTCCCAAATTGGAGGATGGACTAGGAAGCAACTGGATAGAATGAGAATGAAGTTGAAAGGTCTCCTGCATGTAAAGGGCCAAACATTTCTAATCTAGGAATCTGAAGAAACCGAAGAGAGTCTTGGTTTCTTTGAATAAGCAATTGAATTGCCCTTTAATCTCGTAGTAAAGGGGGCAGTGGAAGATTAAATGCTCCTCAGCCTCAACCTCCTAAAGGTGGCAAATCTGGCATATCCTATCTGATTTGTCAATATGGTGATCAGTGTCACTTCGAAGCCTGCGAGAGGCTACTCTGAATTGCCCTAGAGGTATGCAAATAGCATGCGTCCAATGGTTGAGGGTGTATTGTAGTTGAACAATGAGTTTGTCTTTTAGCTCCAAAAAGTACTCAACATAGAAGGTCGTCTTTGAGCATACCCCAACTGAGGGAAGGTCGTCTTTGAGCATACACCAACTGAGGGATTAACCCAAGCAGTGTGGATAAATTGCCTATATATGCCATCCCCGATGAACTGGCTCAACTCTTATCTAGGAGGAAGAAGGCAGTCAGGGACATTCAAGGAGCATCTAAACAAAGCGAACCAATACACCTAAATGCCTATGGACTCCATGACAAACAAGATCCGTGTAAACCAACAACAAGCTCGTCCCAATGGACCAAAAGAGGCAATGATATCTAAAGAACAATAGGTTGAGTGTGAGTATTTGTCTCCCCCCTTCACCAAATTCACAAAGCTTCAAACCCGATGAAGAAAAGAGACCAAACTAAACATTGCCTCAAGACAGCAAGGTCGTGCTTCAAACTCCACTAGGATGATATGATGAGGGATTGTTTATTTGCATCTAATGATGCGATGGAGGAGAAGGGTCTAGACCCGCTTGATTGAGGCCTGGTTGGATTTCAATAAGGAAGGCCCCTAGACCTCTAAACCATAAAACATCGTAGGCTAGATAAAAGAGTACATGAGAGACCACTTGGACAAGATGCCCTGAAAATGGTAACAAAAACGCTATCTATCAAGAAGGGCTAGGGATCCATAGCCCTTGCTAATCCGAGGTTGGAAGGCCTTCTGCAAATTGAATGAGGTCCTAAGAACCGTACTCACAAATGTTAGAATTTACCGAACCCAACAACCGCTATTTGGTTCACAATAATTATTAACTGAACAAACACACGGCAAAGTTCCAAACCAAAAATATTTAGTGGAAGCAAAATTACTCGATCTAAATCCCACACATAAACATATTTTACCCAATCAACAGTTCTTCATTAACAAATTAATGACAGAACTTACTTGGGCTCTCGTACCAAGGATAATGGCCCAACTAAGAAAATACAAACTACAAAGTTGATCACCAGCCTCACTGCACTCTCTCGAACCCAGAACACGCTCAGTGAGAATCCTCTCTCAATATTGTGCTATTGTTTTTTTGTCTTAGGCTCAACACTTAGGCTCAATTTATAACTTTCCTGAGCTAAGATTGACGGCCAAAATTAGCTTGTAAAGTTAACTGAAGATAAGTAACTTTACTTTAGTTAACTATCCTATCTTTAGCTTTCTCTACATTAAATCAAGTACAAGTAATAAATTTAGCTTGATTTACATGCATATTTCATGCATGTCACGTGTAACACATTCGCATGCGTACAACTCACTTGCACACTTTGCATGTCCCATACAAGCTCCTAAAAAGGCAAATCAAGGTCCTTTTAGTCAAGGCACAAGACTCGAAGTATCTTCCGAGCTACAAAACTCAACACTCCCTCTTAGCGAGGGAGGTACTTCTAGAAGAACCTACTCCACTGTTGATTTGGGATAGCATCAAATGTGCTCTAAGTCTCAAACTTTGTGGAGAGCTTAGACACATGTATTCCAGATAACCCAGAAATCGTTTTGGGAAATTCCACCCAGGGACGGTTTTATTTATTAAAATTAATTATTTTTAATGAGACCCTAAGTCTAAACTTAAGAAATTAAAATAATTAATGGGTATTAATCTAAACTGTGGATGTAACTTCTAGAAAAAGCAGATCAATTCAAAATGCAATCTTACTCGTTGATTGGAGATCTAATCTCGGTTGTTGAAGTCTCAACAAGAAGACTAGAGGATCATTTCGAAAAATACACCGAGAGATCAAGAGATCGAATTTTCTAAAGTGAGCAGTGCTCAGAGGAAAAATTTGATCGAGAGATTCTCACGCACGTTGAGGGGCAGAGAGTTTTGGTCAGAGGATTTTCTCTGGGACCAAGAATACTCAGCAGAGAGGCAGAGATATACGCAAAGGACGCAGTGCAATGCCCAAAGAGTGTGACGCAATGCCCAGAGAGGGTGACGCAAGGCCACGAAGGCCACACGCAAAGGCAGCGCAGTATTCCTGAGCAGAAGTCCGAGATTCAGATGGGAGATCGAGATTCTGAGTTGGGAGGGCCGGATTGAGTTTCCTGAGGGTTGATCGATCCAGCAAAGGAGGTGATGGAGTCTTCCAAAGCCCTTGACGTAGGCCCACGTACTTACTGCGCAGAGGCAGCAAAAAGGGTGCCGAGGGGACGTTGGTTCAGCTACCGGATCAGTCGGGACTTGCAGTGTAGAGTGAGGTAATCTCACTAATTTCTTTTGTTGAGTGATATTCTTTGTACTGGACTGCCAACAAGGCATCCAGATATTGTATTCAGAAATAACTACTGCTTAATAATAAAACCATCAGATCTATTGCATGGGTTTTCTCGCATTGGGTTTTTCTGGGGACGTTTGTCCAAAAAACAACAGTGTCCTATGTGATGTTTTTTGTTTTTGCTTGATTTCTTGTTTCGCCATATTTAATTAATTAACTGAAGGTTGCAGTGGTAATTTGCTTCAGTATTTCCAGTAGAGAACTATAAATAACTTGTTCATTAAATAACAAGTAGGTGAAGTATTTTCAGTTGGTTGCAGTAGGATTCCGGACTTGGAATTTTCACATGGAATCAGAGTGTTGCAGGTGAGACAAGAAGAGCAAATCCAGCGCTGAGCAGGAGGTCGAATAGTTGCAGAAGGCAGCAGTTCGAATCCCCAGAGGGATTGCGTAGTCCAACCCAGGAGGGCTGAATTTTCGAGGAAAGTCTCTCTGAGTGAGTCGACAAAGAGGAAGGGCTTCCAGATCGAGATTTCTTTGAGCTAGAAGGCATAGCGCAAAGCCTCAGCGTAAGCGCTAGTCGAACGCAGTTTTCTGCAGGCAGAATTTGTTTTGGTGAACAAAAAGTCGTCAAAAGAGAGAGAAGAAGCACAGTGAGGAAATTTTCTTCCTCGGGAAATTCCTAGCCGGGGAATTCTATTTTTTTCGAGATCTGAGCAGCAGATTTGGGTGGTTGATTTACCACATCCAACAAGGAGTGCGTAAGCTAGTCCAGCGTTGCACAGAGGAGAAAGAGAGGGAGCAGATTCAACATTTTCTTTTTGGCAGAAACGGCAGCTCACGGGCTTCGAGATTAGGACCAGTTGGAGGGATCCTCCAACTATGTAATCTGGAAGGCGCGAATCACATGCCTTCTAGATGAATACAATCTCAAGCTTTTCGTGACGAGTACAGTAGTTGTCCCTGCAGATCCAGATTTGCTAAAGAAGTACACAGTTGATATGGCAAAGTCTAAGAGGTTGATCCTTGATGGAGTCAAAGATCACATAGTGTCCCACATAGCTAGCAAGGACACAGCTAGACAGATGTGGGAAGCTTTAGCAGCGCTATATGAAGGATCTTAAGAACAACAGAAGATCTACTTAGAGCAGAAACTAAGGATGATTCAGATGCAGAAAGGGGAGCGTATAGATCTATTTCTCTCGAGGCTTCAGGAAATCCATGCTCACCTAGCAGTCGTAGGGTCCACCCCTTCTCCTACAGCAATGGTGAGACTGGCCCTCAACGCAGTCACAAAAGAATGGCATGTTTTTGTCCAGCGTATCCTGGGCAGAGCAACCTTGTCGAGCTGGGAAGAGATGTGGGCTGCTCTTCAGCAAGAAGAGCTAAGGAGGGACCTAGTCAAGTGCAAAGTTAATGGTAGTAGCAGCAGTTGGTCGAAGGCACAGGAGGAGGATGAAAATGCAACCCTTGCATCCAAGGGGCAGCAGGAGCAATGGAGATGGAAGAAGAACGTCTCGAAGATAAAATGCTTCAGGTGTGATGAACTTGGTCACTACGCAATGTAGTGTCCTTTGAAGAAAAAGGACAAGGACGAGAAGCATGATCTGAAGGTTGCGTCCGCAAAGATCGAAGAAGATAAGTATGCCATGAGTGCCCACACATCTCCAGGAGGGAAATGGGGAGATATTGAACTGTAAGTTCGCAAGAACTTCAGTTGGGCAGGATCCTTGAGGAGTCCACCTCTTGGATTATGACCTTGCTACGAGTGACCAAGATCAGTAGTAGCAGGCTGGAGGAGTTTTTAGTCGGTGCAAAGGAGTGTTGGAGCAACAGATGCAGTAGCTAGAGCGCCAAATCTGAGCAGCGCAGTACAGAGTTGCAGCAGTGCAGAGAGGCACAGTGCAAAGCAACAGCAGCGCAGTGCTTCAGAGGGACAACGTGGAACTAGCAGCAGTCGGAGTTTCAGCATCGAGATGCATCATGAACACTTGTTCGGATTTTTGGATGCTTTTCAGTTGCTTCTGTCAGCAATTGAGTTGCAGTGCAAAGTTAGCAGTGGCAGTGCTAGCAACAAATGCAGCATTTGAGAGGGAGTTGCAGTACGGATGCAGTGTTGATCGTGGCAGGGTCAGCAGTAGTACAATTGCAGCAACAGCGCAGTAGTTGGTGGACAGCATGTCAGACATCAGCAACGCAAAGGGAGATGCTTCAGAGTCGGCGCAGTGTGCCGCAGGGCATATTTGTTAGAGCACATTCATCGCTAAGAGGGAGTGTTGATTTGGGGCAGCGTCAGATGTGCTCTAAGTCTCAAACTTTGTGGAGAGGCTTAGACACATGTATTTCAACTAACCCAGAAAAAGTTTTGGGAAATTCCACCCAGAGATGGTTTTATTTAATAAATTAATTATTTTTAATGAGACCCTAAGTCTAAACTTAGGAAATTAAAATAATTAATGGGTATTAATCTAAACTGTGGGCGTAACTTCTAGAAAAAGCAGATCAAGTCAAACTATAATCTTAGTAGTTGATTGGAGATCTAATCTCGGTCGTTGAAGTCTCAACGAGAAGACTATAAAGAAGACTTGAGGACCATTTGGAAAAATACGCCGAGAGATCAAGAGATCGAATTTTCTGAAGTGAGCAGTGCTCAGAAGAAAACTTGATCGAGATATTCTCACGCAATTGAGGGGAAGAGACAGTTTTGGTCGGAGGATTTTCTCCGGGACCAAGAATACTCAGTAGAGAGGCAAAGAGATACGCAGAGGAGGCAGCCCAATGCCCAGAGAGGGTGACGCGGGGCCACGAAGGCCACACGCAGAGGCAACGTAGTATTCCTGAGCAGAAGTCTGAAATTCGGTTGGGAGATCGAGATGTTGAGTTGAGAGGGTTGGAATCAAGTTTCCTGATGGTTGATCGATCCAGTAGAGGAGGTGACGCAGTCTTTCGAAGCCCTTGATGCAGGCCCATGTACTTATTGCGCAGAGGCAGCACAGAGGGTGCCGAGAGGACGTTGGTTCAGCTACCGGATCAGCCGAGACTTGCAGTGTAGAGTGAGGTAATCTCACTAATTTCTTCTGCCGAGTGATATTCTCTGTACTGGATTTCCAGCAAGTCATCCAAAGATTGTATTCAGAAATAACCGTTGCTTAATAATAAAACCCTCAGATCTGCTGCACCGGTTTTCCTGCATTGGGTTTTTCCGGGGACGTTTGTCCAAAAAACAACAGTGTCCTATGTGATGTTTTTATTTCTGCTCAGTTTCTTGTTTCACCATATTTAATTAATTAAGTGAAAGTTGCAGTAGTAATTTGCTTCAGTATTTCCAGGAGAACACTGTAAATAACTTGTTCATTAAATAACAAGTAGGTGAAGTATTTTTAGTTTGTTGCAGTAGGATTCCGGACTTGGAATTTTCACATCCACCTGGATCTGTCTCCAACACCACCACATTACCCGTTGTTGTAGCTTCTTCCTCTTAACTAGAAGGCTTTCATGCTACTTGATGCAAAATCTGATTTGAAGACCTGTTCCTTCCAACCATGCTCCTAGGACCCTGATCCTGAGCGTCTAACAATGTCATATCATACCAACTAAGGCTCCTAGCAGTACCTGAAAAATCACTCTTCCTCACCACTTGCTCCCTCTCGGCAACCAACATTGTTTCTGTATCCAAGATCCCCTCAAATATACCAACAAGTTTTCCCCGCAACCTGTATGACAACCCCTATCTGATGCCAAGCACTACAATTGCACCCAAGGTCCCTCCCTCTTAATATAGAAGCACATGTCCATCCGGGAAAAAAACTCTATATCCATCATCCTCTAAGGTTGATACTAAGAGCACGTGTACCATCAACCTCAGAACAAACAACATCCCTGTCACCTCCAAAAATCCTCTTGACTCTAGCTGGAATCTGACACATCCAACCCACTTCACTGCATGAATGGTACTAGTCCAACTAAACACACTGCAGTTTGAGCCTGTCTCTGAAATACTGCGGAACACTAACCTCATCCCTATCATGTGACCGGACGCTCTACTATCCATTAGCCTCGATCTTGTGCTAAGTCCTTCTAGCACGATTATGGGTTTGTCTCGTTTTTGTTTCTTTTCGGGCCAAGGAATTTTTTGTTAGAATTTCACGAACCTAGCACCCGGTATTCAATTCACAACAATTATTAACTGAACGAATACATGGCAAAGTTCCTAAACAAAAATATTTAGTAGAAGAAAAATTGCTCGATCTAAATCACACACATAAACATATTTTTTCCCAATCAATAGTTCTTCATAGATAGATTAATCACGGAACTTACTCGGGTTCCCATTCCAAGGATAATGGCCCAACTTGGAAAATACAAACTACAAAGTTGATCACCAATCTCACTGCACTCTCTCAGACCCAGCACGCGCTCACTCAGAATCCTCTCTCAATCTTGTGTTGTTGTTTTTTTGTCTTAGCCTCAACACTTAGGCTCAATTTATAACTTTCCTAAGCTAAAGATTGTGGGCCAAAATTAACTCGTCAAGTTAAGTGAAGATAAGTAACATTAGTTAACTATCTTATCTTTAGCTTTCTCTACTTTAAGTCAAGTACAAGTCATAAATTTAGCTTACTTTACATGCACATCTCATGCATGTCACAGGTAACACATTCGCATGTGTGCAACTCACTTGCACACACTTGCATGTCTCATGCAAGCTCCTAAAGAGGAAAATCAAGGTCCTTCTAGTCAAGAAACAAGACTAGAAGTACCTTCCAAGCTACAAAACTCAACACCAAATATATGTAGGTGCTAGTTATCTCAATCTCCGCCCCTCTAAAGAAGGGATATATGACCAAGATGGTTTTCTTCGTCCAACTGAAGACCATAACATTTGTTTTACCAGGTTAACTACCAGCGGTCAAAGATCACAAAGAGGGTAAGCGCATCTAATTGTCACAATTGGAGAGCACAAATATTGAATCACATAACCATAATCAAAACTTGTCAATCCAAGATCCACATCATCAGGGATTCAAGTTAGCACCAAGGAAGTACTACATTCTAAAAATTGATATGAGGAAGTTTGATGGTAACGATTCTATAACATGGATATTCTAGATGGACCAATACTTAGACCTACACCAAGTGGAAACCATACAAAAGGTAAATGAAGTAATATGTTTTTAGAACAAAGCCAACATGTATGTTATCAACAGCTTTGTGAAAAAAAAGGATTTTGTTATATCTTGGTCCATTTTTTTACAGATAAATTGATAGCACATTATGGGGATATTAATAGCAATATATTCTTAGTCAATTGGCAAATCTTCAACAAAAAGGTCCAATTACAAAGCACATTCAACAATTCCAAAAGTTGAAACTCAGGGTAAAGAACATTTCAGGGGATAATTTGTTAGACTTATTTATGGGAACATAAATGGAAAGCATCCAACATGAGGTGCATCTCTTTGAACCTAAATCTCTAGACCATGCTTTCAATCGGGTAAGGAAAGTTGAAAGTAAAAATCTGGCCACTAGAAAATTGGTCACTAATAACTATAGAGAAAATCATGCTCCCCCTCTTAAACCGACAAGGTTGACTGCTCAGCAAATGGATGAAAGAAGGGCGAAGGGACTATGTTTCAACAATGAAAACAAGTACAGTAAGGGATAAATGTAGTGAGAAAAAATTATTCTATATAGACTGTGAAGATGAAGAAGATCAAGAAGTGAAATTGTCACAAGATCTAGAGCTAGAAGAGACTACTCCAACAATATCTTGTCATGATTTGGTCGGCATCAATACTCCACAAACCCTCAAGATAGAAGGATACATCAAAAAGAAAAAGGTAATTGTATTGCTTGATTCAAGTAGTACCCATAACTTCATCAATTACAAATTGGCAATATTTCTTAACTACTTTGTATATCTAGCACCAGAATTTCAAGTAATGATTGCAGATGGAAGTACCATAAGTTGTTCAGGGAAGTGCCATAGTATTAAGTTGAATATGGGAGAGTATTTGATAGATAGTCCCGTGACTACAATCCAAATGGATGGTGTTGGTATTGTATTAGGGGTCCAATGGTTACAATCATTAGGAACAATGGCCCTTAATTTTCAAGATCTTTTCATAAGATTTTCCTCGAAAGGAAAGGAAATTGAACTTAGAGGTATCTAACAGAAACCCAGTAAAGTGATAAGTTCTAATAGCATGACAAAATTGATAAAAAAAAGGGACACCAAGGTGTAATTGCACAATTGTGTTGATTAGATCAATGTTGCACGAAGTGGGGACGTTTTTTGGAAGCAGATACGCGGAAGAGTCATTTCCCAAAAATCTAGAAAGCGAAGCGTCTCGGAACAGTCTACTATATATATATATATATATATATATTAAAAAAACATCTAAAATACCAAACTAGTTGTAGAAGATATGAAAACATGCATATTTGTATACAAATCAAGATAGATATGGAATCCATTGTACATCAATGGTTAATTATTCGAGCATCAACCATCTAGAATCTAGATTCTTCTCCTCTTGTCTTGCCTTTGCCTCTACCTCGATTGTCCAGGGATATTAGTCAACATTTCCCAATTTTAATCAAACTAACTAATCCAAGCTTTAAAATCTGGTGGAAAAAGCTTAACGTGCTTGATCGATGATTTTGACTTGATTGAAAGGTAATTTTTTGCTAAGGCCATGACAAAGGAGTTCAACAATTAACACCACCAACACTAAGGTACATGAGCACATAGAGGGCTTGGTGCTCTTGATTAAATGCCAATCACATACCCTCATACATGATATAATCTAATGAAAATCCACAATCTCATTGCTCTTGAATTCCTTAAAACTATTAAGTCTGTTGAATTTTGAATAGGATATGAAATTCTATTTTCTCCATATGAAGCCCGATAGGGCTGGAACCACTCTCAAACATCCTGAGTCAGTTCATGGTAATGTTAAAAATTTAAGTAAAAGATGAAAATGAAAGATAAAGAAGAATGTCTCTTTTACTTTAAAAATTAAACATTACCATGACGGGGCATCTAGGAAGCATCTAAAGAGCATCAAGGCAGCAGCTTGGGAGTGTCCTGGAAGCCCCATCCCAACTTAAGTCAAAGAATTTTTTTTTAAACAATTTAGAACCCCGCGGAACCGCCCATCTCCCTCTAGATCCACTGGCGATCCGCGCGGATCCGTGCCCAAACCTCCATGGATCCCCAACAGATCATTTTCTGGATTCGCGGATCGGGAATCTAGAACCCGGATCGGGCTTGTGTGGTTCCAAATTTCCAGGAATCGCCTCAAAACGGCAAAACCGCGGATCTGATTTTCGGATCTGCGGTTCAGTCGGAGGATCACCCAAGGATCGATACGGGACGTGGTTCCGACCTTGGATCCTTGGGGGGGGAAGGATCATGCAACACTGAATTAGATGTTCAAAAAGCTATATCCTCTAGTCCAATGGATCTCCAGAAAGTTATCAACAATCATTCCAAGGTATTTGGAGAGATGCCTAAGGGTCTTCCCCTTGCTCGAGATCATGACCATGCTATTCATTTACAACCTAGAGGTGTACCACCTAACATTATACCTTACAGGTATCCATATGCACAAAAGAGTGAGATTGAGCATATGGTTCAAGAAATGTTGGAGGTTGGCATCATTAAACCCAACCATAGTGCTTTTTCTTCACCATTTTTATGATGGTTATCAAAAAGGATGGTTCATGGTTTATGTGTCTAAATTACAGATAGCTCAACAAAATGACAATCAAAGATAAGTTTCTTTACTAAGTTAGACCTATTACTTCTCAAACTAGAAGGGGTCCTAAAAGGGGATCCTAAAGGGAAACTGCTAGGTCAAGCGAAACAATGGAGCGATAGCCCACTGTCACCTCAGCTAAGGCTCCTTGCTCTTTATGGACTTTCACCGATGGGAGAAGACCCAGTATAAAGGGAATCACTAGATGAATGAGTCAATGAAAGGGATGAGGAGTGATTCCTAAGGCCTATTCACAAGAAAGACTCAATTGTATGGTTTGTTTGCTTGAGAAGCAAGGTATAAGGCTCCCTAGGAAGGGCCAAGGGGATTTCAAGGGCTAGGGTTTGAGGATAAGACTTGCAAAGGAGATACCTAGTCCTAGAAATCCTTGGAAAATTTTGGTTTCCAAGTGGTCTTTGTGAAATTAGCTTTAATAAGTTGCAGGACCACACAGGACCAAGCGGACACAAAAATTAGGTCAAGGATATGGATTTGATCACCCAATGAGGGGCTTTACCTAATTAGGGAGGAGAGAGGATCAAAGACAAATTTTCTCTGAGGTTTGAATTCAATGATCCTAATTAGGTCACTAGCCAAGGGAAACCTAGGGCAAGAAACGGTCCTTGAGCTACGACTTGCTATATCTCGAGATCCCACTCTTGGGTTTGCTTTAAATTTCCTCTAGAGCAAACATCAACGTAGTTATGGACCAAAAATCGAAGTGTTTGGATGGCTAGATTGTGATGTAATTGATGCCCTAGGTGACCTATGTAGGCTAGGCCTAGAAAGGAGAAGGAGGTGAGAGAGATAAGCTTTTAATGTGATCACCTACGGAAGGGTCAGTGCCTAATCATTTGGGGAATATGGAGTCAACGAGATTCAAATGCTTGGAATTGATTCACTTAGTCAACGAGACCTCTAGAACAATTTCACATGGCATTAGGGCATGAGAACAATTGCTTCAAGGTATTTACACTTTGATTTGCAATATATGATGACTTATTGAGATAAAATTTCGATGAAACATCTCTAGAAATATTCACTCATTCATACATGGCCCAAGACATGATGCAACGCTATAAAGGAACAAATTTCCACAATTTCACATAAGAAAAGCAGTAAATTTCAGCCTAGTATAGCAAAAATCCTCAGCAGCATGCATGTGACATAATAGCATTAAAAGAGTACTTACATGTAAGAAAGAGTATATCCAATCATCATTATATGCCAATAGTGAAGCTCCAAGACAAAAATGAAAGAGATCCAAACATCAATCGATCCATTCATCCAAATTCGTCCTCCAAGAAGGATAGCGAAAATCTCACAAGAGAGAAAGATCCAATCCAAGTGGTGATGATTAAAATGAATCATCTCACTCCTATTTATACAATCTATAATGAGTTCAATTTAGCTAATTTGGCCTAATTGAGCCCCTAAAACAAAATAATGTGCATAATAACAATACTTTTGGTGACAAGCCCACCAAATAGCTCAATAATACAAGAATAAACCTCTCAAGAGGGTCGAATGATTAACCAAGTGAGTCGTTGGGCCTTTGAGGAGACCTAATGAAGTCCAAGGCGTGCCATGATGAAGAAATGGACTCCAAAAATAGTGGACAAGGGGTTGGCCTCGTGTTTTCCAAGCAAAAACCTGTGGTGCTCCCCAAGTGGGTGTGGGGGCACAAGGTCATCCTCATGAGTCTCAAAATGGATCAGAAGTGTTTGTAGACCATCTATAAGGATTGGAATGATGACATAAGCCCTCCCTCAACCGCGGGGGACAATCCTTTGGATCCTGGAACATCTGCCAAGTGTATGGTACATTTGTGGAGCCGATTGGGCATGGTGAACTAGGTGCATCACCCTCATCCAAAAGGTGGAATATGAGCAATCAACGAGCGTTGTTGGGGATCCATGAAGTAATCTCGGCTATGGTGGAGGCCCATGGCTCTCAACGCTCACCCTACAAGTGCCAATGTGGCCCTCTAGAGGGCTATGTAATATTCCAAATTGGGATTAAATAGTAATACAAATCAAAATAGACTAAAAACTACAACAACAAGCAATACACCATTAAAACACACAATTTGGAGCCACATCAATGTTGAGCCATTTTATTCGTATATTGGTAAAGAGTACAAATGAGGTGTTGAAAAGATTGCACCTAGAAGGGAAACTCAAACCCAAGCAAAAACTCCTGCTGGAAACAGCTCTGTGTGGCTCAATCACTGCGTTGCCAAGGCCAGAAAACATTGTTGCTGGTTGTCTTCGGTCTGTTGGTTAGGCTACTTCCCGTGCTCAAAAAATTTCAAGAATTGGACACCAGACTCTCCTCAATAGACCCACAAAAACCCGTGAAGGGTTTGTTGAAAGCTCGACCTTGTAAATTGGCCCTCTTGGGCTTGGTTCACTGATTTGCTGGGGAAATCGAACCACTGGAGTCAACTGTTGGTAAATGCCTCTGAAATGCTACAAAAATCGCTAGTAGGAGGTGGCTAGCCTCCCCTCCGAATATCCTGCTGAAGCTCCTCTTCTCTCCACACTCCCAACACCCACACCACATTGCACTGCACAATCTATTCTGCCTCTGCGCAGTCCTGAAGGGGCTACACAGTCTCTGTTGCTGCTGCTGGATAATTCCCTCACCAAAACGCAGGACTCCTCTCCTGAGCGGGCACTCGAAGTCCCCCGAGGCAGAGGTTGAGATCTCCGCTTGAAGATCTCGTGTGCTAAACAGCACTACAGACTTGGCTCTCCAACTCAAGCGTGCTCAGTCAAAATGACAAAGAGAAATAAGTTGAATGAATGACAAATGAGGCCTTCCTTCTCCCTTTTTTCCATTGAGGCCCAACGCATTCCTTGGGTCCCACCTTGGCCTACGCTACCTCTCCTTGAGCCAACCACGTGCTGCCTACCTCCAGCCACTCTCACGCTGCCTTCTTCGTGCCCCCTCCTCGCTACCACCTATGACCAACTCAGCCCCACCACTAGAGCCGCAATTTTCCCTTAGTGACTTTAGGAAAAGGCTTTATTTTGGCCAAATGTTATTTATGGATCCCCTACCCACTTTATTTCCACCCAACATTAGGAAATGCAAAAACTAATCAAAATTAATATTCCAATTAGTTGAACTACTAATTTGGAATATTACAGTCCTCCCTGCCAAAAAGTTGCTTGTCCTCAAGCAAACTACAAAGACGGATGTTGAAGAATCTGTTCTCCTTCCAAGTGGCATCCTCATCCGAGAGGTTCCTCCTCTAATCAAATAGTCCTTCACCACCCTACTCCTCAAGTGTCTCTCTCTGGTATCTAGGATGACCTCGAGCTGAAGCACCAAATGCCCCTCATCATCGTTAGGAGGGAGCTCAGTAGCTGCAATCACCTGCTATCCTAGAGCCTTCTTCAGGCACGACACATGGAAAAAGTTGTGGATCCGGCTCCCCTGTGGCAACTCCAGCTCATATGCCACCTCCCCAACTCGTCGAACAACTCTATATGGCCCATAAAAGCGAGGCTTGAGCTTCTCAACTCCCTTTTGCTTCAGCGTAGACTGCTTGTATGGTTGAATTCGAAGGTACACCAAGTCCCCTACCTCGAACTGCCTCTCTACACGACCCTGGTCTGCATACATTTTCTGTTGCTTCTGCGCTATCCTCAAGTTGTTCTTGAGAACCCTAAGGATATCCCAACTCTCTTGGATCCAATCTTTGGCCCTGAGGGCCTTACTTGCCCCAAACATAGCATCAACAAATGTTAATGCATCATAACCATACAAAGCACGAAAAGGGGACATACCAATAGACATATGGAAAGTTATGTTGTATCAATACTCCCCTAAGTGCAGCCAACCCAGCCAAGCCTTCTATTGCCCTCTGACGTAGTTTTGCAAGTAGCCTTCCAGCCACTTGTTCACTATCTCCATCTCCCATCGGTCTACAGATGGTAGCTCATGTTCGGTGTGAGCTTTGTGCCCACCAGTCGGAACAGCTCTTGCCAAAATCCTCCCATAAACCTGTTGTCCCGGTCACTGATTATGGTCTTTGGAAGACCATGCAACTGGAAAATGTCTCTGAAAAACAATTCAGCCACCTGTGAGGCTATGTACCGAGCTGAAATAGCAAAGAAATGTGTATACTTCGCCAGCCTGTCCACTACGATGAAGACGCAGTCTTTGCCCTGCAACATGGGCAACCCTGTGATGAAATCCATCGATATGCTCTCCCATTTTCACTCCAGAATGGGAAGAATCTGCAATAGCCCAACTGGATGGGTCAACTCCCCCTTGTTCCTCTAGCAGACTACGCACTTCCGGACATGTCGTAGAACATCCTCCTTAAGGCCCTTCTAAGAGAACCTCTCTCTGATGGTCTTGTAGGTCTTGGTAAACCCCTGGTGTCCTGATAGTGGTGAGTTATGTGTTGCATGCAAGATTTTCTCCCGCAACCGATAGTTGGTTGTCAAAAAGATCTAGTCTCAATAATAAATGACCTCATCCATCACCCAGTACCGGTCATCCGTCACCTGCCCATCCAACACCTCGCATGCAAATTGGTCCTTCAAGTACTCCACCAATAGTTGTGCCTTCCATTCTACATCTATGCTCATCAAGGAGAGGGACGTTGACCTTCGAGACAAGGCATCGGCCACCACATTGTTCTTCCCTTTGACATACTCAATGTCAAAGTCATAAGCTTGGATCTTACTGACCCACTTTTGTTCTCTCCTGCAACTACTTATGCTCTAGAAAATACCGCAGGTTGCTATGATTAGTCCTAACTTTGAACTGGTTCCCCACCAAATACTGTCTGAAATTGGCCAGTGCATGTATGATGGCCAGCATCTCTTTGTCATATATGGGGTAATGCCTCTCATGAGGCAAGAGCTTCCGGCTCTCGAAAGCAATGGGGTGACCATCATCCATTAGTACTACCCCAACTCCTACTCTGGATGCATCGCACTCCAAAACAAATAGCTTGATAAAATCAGGGAGTGCCAGTACTGGGCAGCTACTCATCACTTGCTTGAGGCGGTCAAAAGCCTCCTGCGCTGTGGGGGTCCAAGTGAATGCTCCCTTCCTAGTCAAATCCGCAAGGGGCACAACTAACTGAGAGAAGCCCTTCACGAACTACCTGTAATAAGTGCAAATTCCCACAAATACCCTGAGCTCGGTGACATTCTTGGGCTCTACCCAATCTCTAATGGCCCCTATCTTCTCCTCATGCAACTGCACCCCATCTTCACCTATAATGTGGCCCAAGTATAGCATCTCAGCCAGCCCAAACTCACACTTGGACAGCTTGGCGTAGAACTTCTGCTCCTCCAAAATACGCAACACTGCCTCCACATGCTGCAAATGTTCCTCCCATGTCCGGCTACATATCAGAATATTATCAAAAAAGGCTAGCACGAACTTCCGCAACTGGCCACGAAAGACGTGGTTCATACAAGACTGGAAGGTGGTTGGAGCGTTACTTAGCCCGACGGGCATCATGAAAAACTCAAAGTGCCCATTATGGCACATAAACGCTCTCTTGGGGACATCCTTGTCCCTCAATCGAATTTGATGATACCCCGATCTCAAATCTATTTTTGGAAAAGAACTTAGGCCCCCTCAACTCATCCATCAGCTCATCTATCCGCGGGATGGGGTAACGGTTCTTCATTGTCTTTTTGTTCAGGTCCCTATAATAGATACACAGTCTCAATGTACCGTCCTTCTTCTTCACCAGGACAACTGATGAAGCAAAGGGGCTCGAACTCAGTCGAATGTGCCCCAAGGCCAAAAGCTCAAGAATGGCCCTCTCAATCTCATCCCGATAGGCCTTGGGGTGGCTATACGAAGTTGAGATCACAGCCTGAATATCGGGCTCCAACTCAATGGTGTTCTCAAATGCTCGGTCAGGTGGTTGCCCTGGTGGAATGTCCTCAAAAAACATGGAGTAACGATCGAGGATGGCCTGTACATCTCGGTGTGTGGGCCTGGTTGAACCATCTACCTCTGAAATTATCAACTCAATTGCCCACTCTGTCTCCCCGTCTGAAGTCTGCCTCCATCCTATGCGCAGAAACTGTCTAAGGTGGGTATGAATGCATACCCCTAAGCATCATCGGTTTCCCGTTCTTGTCTAGGAACTCCATCTCCATCTTCTGCCAATCTGTGGTGACTCTACCAAGGGTGATGATCCATTGGACCCCCAACACTATGTTGGTGTCCGAATGTCGACCACAAAAAAATGATTTGTCACTGAGTAAGTCCCCATGGTCACTTTCAAGGTTGGAACGTAACGCATGCACTGCATGGTCCGAGCTCCCGGTACTAGCACAAAGAATCCATCAAATCCCTCTATTTGGATGCCCCTCATCTGCACTATCTGGGCGTCTATGAAGTTGTGTGTGGCTACATTGTCCACAAGCATTGAAACATGTTGTCCCTAAACTGTCCCCCCAATCCTCAGCGTTAAGTATTTAGGTATCCCCCGCAAAGATGCAAGGACCCCTCCAGTCAGTGCAAACGTTGCTCCTCCTGTTGCTGGTGGGGGTGGAGGTGGAGGCCCTTCTCCCTGAGATGCTGCGTTGTACTCACCTCCCATCACAAATAGTGTCTCCTCTTCTCCCTCGTTGTCTGAGAAGACCTTGATGTAGTGTGCCTTCCATGTTGCACACATGTGGCTTGGTGCCCACACCTCCTGGCATGTCAAGCAAAGCTTCTTCCTCCTCAGATCTCTCCTAGTGTCATCATCTAATGGCCTCCAGTCGTGGTTCCCTCTCGGGAATGGAGCTCTCGCATCCCTTCCTCTCTACTGGAAAGCTGGTCTGTTGGGCATAGGGGCCCTATCCCTCGGCAATGCATCCTGAAGATCTTGGGTCCTCCCAAATGCGTCCTAGAGCGTAGTTGGTCGAGTTGACCTCACTAGCCCACGCAATGGCTCTGCTAGCCCATCTATGAACATGAAAATCCTCCTAGGCTCTGACAAATTCGGAACCATCACTGACAATCTCAAGAACTCAGAAATATATGTTTCAGGGTTCCCCGTCTGCTTGAGTTTGGTCAGTGCTCCAAAGTGATCTTCGGGATCCTTCCTATCAAACCTCTTCAGCTCTATCCTGGTAAAGTCATCATATGTTGCCACCCCTGCATGACCCAGCGTAGTCAACCCATGAAACCAGTAGTCATGGGCTTCTCCCTCAAACAGCAGCGTAGTCAACCCATGAAACCAGCAGTCATGGGCTTCTCCCTCAAAGAACAGCGCAGCCACCTTGATGGCCTCCAACTCTGTCATATGATTAAGCTAGAAGTAGATATCCAACTTCTCCACCCATGCTTTAGTTGAGCTCTTTGAGGACCCATCAAATGTCAAAAATAAAAGCCTACCCACAGTATGTTGCAGGTCACTCCCCTATGTGTACCCTCCTCCTCTGCCCTGGACTTTGGGTTTGTTGTTGTTCTTCAACTGATAAAACTCGTTGAAAGTGATGGTCCTTTGTTAATTTTGGACAACTAGGTCCAAACTCCATGTTGTGATGCTCAGATGAAGATGCCAATATTTTAATTGGATTCCTCTTTCGGAGAGGTGCAAGATCGATCTAAAGATCATCTTGATCCGATGAGCAGAACATTTATTTTGAATTTATTCAAATGATGTGCAGGTTGCCCTGAAAGTTTTGTGCCCCAACAGTTGTGTCACACACCCTCATTGATGGATATATATTGGTCAACGTTGGAGGACATTTTCACTCATCTCATCCTCACACATTTTTCTCTCCTCATCTGATTGGTTCGATCACCTTGGAGGCTCTTCTCTTCACACGTGGGAAATTTCAGCAAGCAGCAATTTTCTGTTTTCGGCCTAGGGTTTCTGCAACAGCGTTGACTTTGGTCAACACAAGGTCAAACAAACCTGAAACTCTCCCAACCTTTCGATTTTCCAAATCCGCATTTTTTGGCACTATTCCCAAGGCTGGACGTTGACTTTGACTTGGCTGTGTTGACCTAGCTGTTGTTGTTTGCGTTGACCGTTGACTGACAGCATTGACTTTTGGGTTGAGTGTTTTGGCTGTCCTAGAGGGATGTGTGACACTTTTGGTTCGCTGACCATATTGAAACTTTGCTAGTTGAAACATCCTGATGATCATCGTAACGCACCAACACACATATATTTTGGCTTGTCTTCTATCGATCTACTAGTATGTTCTATCAGCGTTTTATTTTATTGTTTATGTGATTGCTGACTGATATTGGGATAAAAAGTAAAGTTGCATCAAGCATAGAACATCTACAAAAATTTACACCCTTCCAAATTCTGGCCCATAGGACTGGTACTCTATAAAGAATTCTCCATAGTGAGTCTCCTCCAGCTCCTGTTGTCCTCCTGTCCCCAAAGCTAAGAATGTGGGAATGGTGGAGTGTAGGGTACGGTCGGAAGGGTAGTGTGAGGGTCTCCCTGGTGTTGCGAAGTGCCAAACCCCTCTCGAATCTAGAATTCTCATTGAATTCCCTTCCCTTTACTGCCATTGTTGAGCTTCTGACCCATTTTAGAAGGTGAGCAAACTCCTTCTCCTCATTCCTGCCATCATCCGTGTGTGCTATCTCTCTCTCTTCGACCTTCGCAACGCTTACAACCTGATCTAGAGTGATTGCGAGCCTTCTTTCTCTGCTCCTGTATCTCTGCCCCTGGTAAGTCACATTTTGTTTGTCTTCTGGTGTCATAGACTGGGTGCTCCACAGGCTGAGCCAAGTCTACGAACTCTGATACCACTGTAATATCCCAAATTAGGATTAAACAGTAATACAAAGCAAAATAGACTAAAAACTACAGCAACAAGAAATACACCATTAAAACACACAATTTGGGGCCAAATCAATGTTGTACCATTTTATTTGTATACTGGGAAAGCGTACAAATGAGGTGTTGAAAAGATTGCATCTGGGCCTGCTTGAGCAGGCTAAAGGGCAACTCAAACCCAAGCAAAAACCCCTGCTGTAAATAGCTCTGTGTGGCTCAATCACTGCACTGCCTAGCCCAGAAAAAATTGTTGTTGGTTGTCTTCGGTTTGCTAGTTAGGCTACTTCCCGTGCTCAGAAAATTCTGGGAATTGGACACCAGACTCTCCTCAATAGACCCACAAAAACCCGTGAAGGGTTTGTTGAAAGCTCGACCCCGGAAATTGGCCCTCTTGGGCTTTGCTCACTAATCTATTAGGGAAATCGAACCACTAGTGGAAGCTGCTCGTAAATGCCTCCAGAATGATACAAAAATCCCTGGTAGGAGGTGGCCAGCGTCCCCTCCGAATATCCTGCTGAAGCTCCTCTTCTCTCCACACTCCCGGCACCCACACCACACTACACTGCGCAGTCTATTCTGCCTCTGCGCAGTCCTGAAGGGGCTACATTGTCTCTGTTGCTGCTGTTGGATAATTCCCTCAGCAAAATGCAGGACTCCTCTCCTAAGCAAGCACTTGAAGTCCCTCGAGGCATAGGTTGAGATCTCTACTTGAAGATATCGTGTGCTAAACAGCACTACAGACTTGGCTCTCCGGCTCAAGCGTGCTCAATCAAAATGACAGAGCAATAAGCTTAATGAATGACAAATGAGGCCTTCCTTCTCCCTTTTGTCCATTGAGGCCCAACGCATTCCTTGGGTCCCACCTTGCCTTGCGCTACCTCTCCTTGAGCCAACCACGTGCTGCCTACCTCCAGCCACTCTCATGTTGCCTTCTTTGTGCCCCCTCCACGCTGCCACCTAAGACCAACTCGGCCCCACCACTAGAGTCACAATTTTCCCTTAGTGAATTTAGTAAAAGGCTTTATTTTGGCCAAATGTTATTTGTGGGCCCCTACCCACTTTATTTCCACCCAACATTAGGAAATGCAAAAACTAATCAAAATTAATATTCCAATTAGCTGAATTGCTAATTTGGAATATTACAAGCTAGGACCCCGTATAGGGAGACCAAGCCCTAAATGGAGATCCACCTGCAATCCTACATAAGATCCAATGCAGCCCGTTGCCCTCCAATACAACAAATCATTAAAATAATCAAGTAAAAGAGCTTACAAGTTGTGGAATCAATGGGGCACTTCATGGTGGTATGCCCTTCCATAGTGGGATTTGGTATGCACAAGTGTCTCCAAGCTCAATAGGTGGTTAGCCAAGGACCATATTACGTGGTTTCAACCTCTAGAGGGGATGATATGTCCATGGTACATCCCTCAAATGGTAGGTGGCAAATGATATAATAATGGAGCAGAGTGGGTATCAGGGGAAATCATCCAAACCACGTGCCATGGTTCATGGGTAGTTACAATATGGGAGCCTACACCTGGATATGTGAGTGTAGGAGGGAGCAAATCGTGGTACATGAGCTACTCCGGCCTCTGTTTTTCCACCCTTCTTCATATGCCTTTTGCCTTTTATTGATTTTTCTTCATAACTACTCGAGGCTCTAGGGGATGAGAGCATGATGTATAATATGTAGCAGTGAATACCCCCTTAAGGTGGGGCGGTTTATCGCCCACCAAAGGTTGGGACAATCATGGGTTCCTTAATGATAGAGGGGGCTCATCTAGGGCCCATAGGAACCAAGGTGATGGCTATGGATAAGAGGTAGAGCTCATGTTTGGCTTTTGCCCATGTGCTAAATGTGTATGTCACAGCGATCTTTTGCATTTTGAGGTACATTTCCTGTTGAGAGTGGCCAAATTATGCTTTTTCTTTTCTTTTTAGCTGTATCAACCTCTGGGGCATCATTCCAGGCCCGACCCAAAGTGTGGACAAGGGGAGGGGGAGGCTAACCCTATGTGGATCCAATGGACACATGTAGACCTAGATGGGAAAATAGATGAATGGGGCTAAAATGAGTGGAAGAGGAGTGACGTAGGTGGTATCGGGAAGTAGGACCACGCAACCAAAATCGGGATTTCCAAGGTAGTGCCAACCCAAACAAATGGTCAGTAAAGGAGATCCCACGGGACTGAGATACAATGGTAACCACGAAATCGGGCAGGGAGACAAGAATAAGCCTAACCCGCTCTATCCACTAAATCCCCCCACCAATCCATGCCCAAAAGTGCCCATGACAAGTAAGGAAAATTACTCAACTATACCAATGAAAAGCCATATCTTTGGGGTCCGGAGGCCCACCTTCAAACATACATTCATGACAAGTGGTCGGGGGACCACATGGATAGCTCAGGTGGCAAAAAAAATGGCTCGTTGAGCGATCTGGTGGCTGCAAGGGCCTGCTCGCTGTCGGCTGAGGACCATCTAGGAGAAATATTTTCTCTTATATACATTACCCACAGGTGGTGGGTAACAGGACCCTTTAGGATATCATCAAAACAAAATGATGCAAGAAGACATTCCCAAAACAACCTTTGAACACATAAAGGTCATTATGAGTTTTTGGGTATGCCATTTGGACTTATAAATGCACCTTCAACATTTCAAAGCTTGATGAATTATATTTTCAAACCCTTCCTTAGAAAATTTGTATTAGTATTTTTTGATGACATACTAATCTATAGGAAACTTTGGGGAAAGAATGTACAACATGTTGATAGGGTAATAACATTATTGGAAGAGAAAAAACTCTATGCAAAGCCTTCCAAATGTTCCTTTGGGCTTCAAGAAGAGGAATATTTAGGTCATATTGTATCCCATGAGGGTGTCAAAGTGGATCCTAACAAAATGAAAGCTATGAGGGAATGGCCAATCCCCAGAACCTTGAAAAAATTTAGAAGAGGATTGACAAAATATAAAAGCAAGCTTGACAAGAATTATGGTGAAATAGCAACACCTTTAACAAAATTATTGAAAAAGGAAGCATTTTCTTAGACTAAAGAAGCAACCAAAGCTTTTGAAAAACTCAAAGAAATTATGTCTATGTACATCATATTATTAAAAATCGGTCGGGTCAAATTGGCTGGTCAGACCCCTAGCCGGTCAAAACCGGTCCAAAAACTCGGTTTGCACTCTCCTTTCGCCCATTTTCCCAGTCAAACCGGCGCTGACCAGTCGGTTAAGGACAGAACCGGTCGGTCAGCTGCCAAGGCCGCAAAAGAGACCCACGCAAGGTATTTTTGTTGGTTTAGGGTTGTTTTGGAGGGAAGAGGAGGGTTGTTTCCCTCCAAAAATACCCTCTCCAATCCTTTATAAGCAGGGGCAGCCTCTCATTTGTCTCACACCATCTCATTTGGAGATTTTGTGAGTTTGATTGAGAGCTTGGAGAGTGTTGAGTTTTTGCTGGAGTAGTGAAACAGCATAGAGTTTGAGGCTTGCCGCTTGAGCTAAGTAGTAGCCATCATGCTTCCAAAAGGCAAGGATACTGCATGGGCTCATTGTGATATGATTGATGGCAAAATGATTTGAAAATATTGCCAAAAATCTATTGCAGGAGGGGGGGTATTTACAAGTTCAAGCAACACTTGGCTGGGATAGGAGGCCATGTAAAGCCATGTGGAGCACCAAATGAAGTAATAGGGCATATTAGGGTAGAATACCTTCAGAATTTTGAAACTCAAGTCACTGAACCAATAGAGAAGTTTGTGACTAGATCAGTTGCAAAGTTTGGCAGTCGAGAGTCGGGAGACTCAAGTTCAACCAACTGAGTTTGAACTTTGATCATGATGAGAAGTTTCAAGTGATAATGTTGATCATTAATTAGAATTTGGTAATATCATATATGTAGATTTGTAGTAGACTGCTATGTAGGCCAATGGCCACAATGCTCATAGCTTGTAGCATTGTTTTTGGACTTTATGGGTCATTTGGAGCCTCATTGCTCACGTATTTTTTCGATGATATGTATTGCACTCGGTGCCATTTTGATATATTCACCTTTACATGGTATATAAATGAGCAAACTTTGCATATTTTGTCTCTATTGGCTTGGAATCATGGTTGCAAATCTTAAAAATAGTTTTTTTATTAAAAAAAATATTTAATGTATTTTTAAAAATCGGTTCGTTTAGACCTGACAAATACCGGTTAGACCAGTTCCAGACTGGTTACTGGTTCATTAGGTCCACCGGTCCGGTCACCAGTTCCGGTTTTTAATACTATGGTGTACATCTCTCATCCCAGCAACACCTAACTTCACAAAAATCTTCATTGTGGAGTGTGATGCCACAAGCCATGGGATTGGTGCAATTTTGATGCAAGAAGGATGGCCCCTTTCCTTTGAAAGTAGCAAACTTCAAGGAAAGAACTTACTCATACCCCTCTATGAAAAAGAAATGTTGGCCATACTACATGTAGTTAAGAAATGGCCTCCATACCTAATAGGAAGACACTTCAAAGTAAAAACAAAACATGATAGTTTGAAGTACTTCTTGGAACAAACATTATCTTCAGAACAACAACAAAAATGGGTTACAAGGATGTTGGGTTATGACTTTGAAATTATCTACAAAAAACGAAAACAAAATATTGTGGCAGATGCACTCTCAAGGAAAGAGGTGTTGAAGAATGTAACTAGTGTCGATCTTCATAATTGCATTTGAGTCCATGATGTAATGTATTTGTCAAAAGAAAAGAAAAGAAAAAAAATTATTAAAGAAAGATTGACTTATTAAAGCATGGATTTCATGCTTCGGTCAATGGTCAATAGGTCAAAGCACCCATTGTGTGCTCTAGGATTTATATCTTGATTCAAAGTCAAAAAATTACAATGTAAAAGACCCTTCTTGGGCTCATTGTATCAAAAGAAGAAATTTATTTTAGTCATGTTGATCCCTCCACCATCAAGTCGGCCTCAAGAAACTATCTAGTCGACCTCATGAAGGGACATGTCCACCGCTGAAGACTATATATAAAGAAGCATTCGACCTTGAAGAATGAACTATTCGATCTAAAATTTTGTGGAGAAAGGTTGTTCGTATAGGCAATAAGGAAGATCTACATATGAAAAGGAATAAGGGAAGAAGACCGAATTCTGTTCAAGAAATTACAGGACCAAAGTTTTTATGACTACAGGAACTGAAGATAATAACAAAAAGGATTGAAACCCTTGTTCTTGAAAAGTTGTTTTGGAAGAAGACTAACTCTAACTAAAAGGTTGACTTGATGGATGGAAAGAGGTCTAAGTCAAGGGTCTAGGATGGTCTCAACTTGATTTAATTCTGTTAGAAAATCAGAAAGGCAGAAAGATTTTCTTATTCTTGATAATTACTAGTGATGTTTCTTGTTATTATGATTCTTTATATCTTCTTTCTTTTAGTTCATCGAGCAATCACCAAAGCAACAGCACATAAAACAATAGATACCAGATGTCGGCACTATGCTAGGGCAAAACCCCCCTCGAGGGAAAAACCCAATCAAGATAATTCTTCCTTTCAACAGTATTCTTTGGGACTCTTCACCCTAGACATATACCAAACTTTCCCTCCACACCAAGTCAGCCTCCTAGATCTTCGAGCCTTTCCAGCAACTTCGACTAGGCATCACTTCCAACAGCAGACGACTTTCAATAGCAGCAAACTTGGAAGACTTAGATCTCCTAATCTAGGGCATGAAACAGAGAGAGAGAGGCACCAAAATTTCATCTTTCTTCTTCTCCATAGACTTCCCCAAACTCGCACTTCTTTCGACAACAGACTTCGAACTTTTCCCAGCTATAAGAGATATCGAACTTGCTGTGAGAGAGTGTGCTCCAAATGAATTCGATTTCCTTCCTTTTATAGGCTCCAGGTGAGGTCGAATAGGTGTCTCTTAGGCCAACGTGATTCCCTTTAGGCCGACTTGGTGTGGAAGTCACATAATTCATATTTTACTCAATATTAAACCTTTTCACATGATTCGAAAGCCCAAGAAGGGTCTCTTTAAATGTACAATGACTCTATTAACTCAGAATAAATCCTAGAAGTCCTCAATGGGGATTTTGACCTAAAACATGGTGACCCAAGCACGAAACCCATGCTTTAATAAGTCATAATAATAATAATAATAATAAAATTCTTTATTCTTTTGTCAAAGTATATTACAAGATGACTCAAATACATTAAATGAAGACCGAACCTAGTTACATTTTCCAACACTCCCTCTTAACTAGGGAGGTATTCATCACATATAAATACAATGGAAGATCTCACACTATATGAACAATGAAGAACTTTAGGCACCACAATGCCATGGACTAGATTCCTGACCAGGGAAATCTATCCATTGGTCTCTAAACAATTTAGGCACTGCAATTGCATGGACTAGATTCCTGACGAAGGCAATCTAACCATGTGGGACTAAGATGGACTCAAGCCTTTAGCCCCTTTAGGTACCATCAAGCTTACCTGCTAACCATCAACCCAGGGACCTGGGTTCATATCAATGGTCAAAGCTCTATGACCCACGCCACCCTCCCTACTTTGGGACCTAGAAATCAGCAAAAAGTGTAGGCCATATGTCCTCCCAGGCAATGCTCCACTTACAAAGCCTCAACACCCCTTGATCCAGGAGATCATGGATAACCAATCTCTCCTAATCAAATTGACTGGTAACCAGCATGCTATCAAACCCTTCGAGAGATTTTCCTGTACAAACACAACCCCAATCAATAATACTTTCACATGTACATAAACAAATACAAACCTCTCAGGTCTTTCAGTCAACTTGATGTTGCTTCTCAACTTCTCATAGTAGGACTATCAACCAAATCTTTGATAGAAGATTCCTTTATCATACACTTTCCTTCTCCTACTTTTCATGCAACAACATATCCTTTGAATTTCATTCTTCAATCAAAACCATACTAAGCACTCCCTCTCAACCAGGGAGAATCTTTATCCAGACTCCCTCTTAATCTTAAGGAGATCTCTTCAGGCTTCCTCGGGGAGATCAGCTTCTTCTTTTCGTCATCGGAGAATCTTTCGTAGCTTCCAACCATTTCATCAGATTTATTATCATCCTTATCATGCTTATCACATCAACGAGCATCTTCACCATATTGAAGATTGTGTACCTGCACAACTTAGGTAGCAAGTACAACCAAATCTATAGAAACATGAAGTTAGCCATATCAGAATCACGGAAGCATTTCAAATTTATTCATATCAGATACCCAAACTTAATTACAAACAAGAGACATATACTCTTCAACATTTTTCCGAGGAATTTGTCATAAACCCTAGACTACTTCATAACAACTTTTATTCTATGTAGGGTTTAATGTTTCTTTTAAAGGTGTAACACACCCTACTACAACATATAGAAAACCCTAGAAACAAAAATATATTTAACAACATTCAAAATTCAAGATGACAAAAGATTAGTTTTGTCATATAGCGAACCCTAAAAATAAGTCAAAAGAAAAGAGAAACATCTAATAACTTTCAGAAGTCATATATATTAGACTTCCCACTAGGATTTTATAGAAATCCTAAATTTCATACAAGAGAATCAAAGTCAATCACAGCTTAGTCATTAATATGACCAGCTTCCATTAGAGTTAGTTGGAAACCCTAGATTTTCAATCAACCATCAAATCCAATCAAAACTCAGATTTCATCAATCTTACACAAATCTCAAATCATCATATTGTCATCATTCATCAAAGATTTTTACTTCTACTAAGGTTCAACTTCAAAACCCTAGAATTTCATTCTCACAAACACAACAATCATTATATGATTTTATTTTTTCAGAATAGAGGAATAACCTGTTCTGAGTGTTTTAATAACCCAACGTTTCGGACTACTTAAGTGAGTCCATCTTCAGGGGTAAACGCACAAATTTCTTTGAAATATTTGAGATTATTAGGGCAAAAGAGTAAAATATAAATAGTAATGTCTGAGGAAACAAAAAAAAAAATATTTTGTTTTTAAGGAAGTCGGTTGGAAGAAAAAATTAATGAAGATTTAATTTATGAAAAAAAATATTTTCTTAAAAAAAATTATTTGATTTTATTATTATTATTATTATATATATATATATATATATATATATATATATTTTAAGAATTATTGTATTAAAAAGATTATGGGATTAATAAATTGGAGAGGTTATGTTAAAGGCAAGGTAGAGAATTGAGAGGAAGATTGAGACTTAATTATAACTCTAAAGGTTTATTATTTTTATTTTGAGTTATAATTAAGTCTCAATCTTCCTCTCAATTCTCTACCTTGCCTTTAATATAACCTCTCCAATTTATTAATCCCATAAGCTTTTTAATACAATAATTCCTAAATATATATATATATAAAATAAAATAAAATATATAATATAAAAAAATAATAATAATAATAATAATTATATAAATCAAATAAAATAAATTTTTTTTAATAAATTACATCTTCATTAATTTTTTCTTCCAACCGACCTCCTTAAAAACAAAATAATTTTTTTTTGTTTCCTCAAACATTACTATTTGTATTTTACTCTTATGCACTAATAATCTCAAATCTTTCAAAAAACTTTATGTGTTTACCCCTAAAGATGGACTCACTTAAGTAGTCTGAAACGTTAGGGTATTAAAACACTCGAAACAAGTTATCCTCTATTCTGAAAACTAATTCACCTGTATGGACTCTCTTTTTTAAAAAATCTTTATAGGAATAGATCTCAAATTGTTATATCACGCATACAATAGAATATTTAACTACTACTAGGGTTTAGCTACAAAAACCCAGATTTCCAAATATCATCATCCTAGAATCTCAGAAAAGGATTTATATTAAAGCCTAAGACTTATGACCATCAACAGCTAGGTCAACACATGTATCTAGGAATTCATTATCATGCAAAGGCATAACATATGTCCAACAACATTAATACATTAGACATACACTGACCTAGACCAAGCTAGGGTTTCAACCAAAAAGGACATATCTTCATATACCTAGGGTTTCATCATTAAGCAAAGGCATTTCGTATCATAGACAAACCCAACTTCGCAACATATCAATAATAAATTTGATTAGACTTAGGGTTTGATTAGATAGACACACACATACCAAGAAATCATTTATGAGACATTATAAGGGTCTTGCTTACATATTCCACCAAACCCTAAAGAGTTAGGGTTTCAATAGCAAACCCAAAATTACCAGAACTTCAAAAGTTCGAGATTTTAGAACTTATCATTCAACTCTAACAAGTTAGGTTTTCATGATCATACCGAAATCCCAAACATGACATCATCAACAAAAACTTCAAATAGCATTTCACAATAACCCTAAGCAGTTTAGGGTTTCAGACATTCACATTAGCATATCCTTCAATTAGGGTTTTCCATAACCTAACTAGGGTTCTACAAAATCAGATATGAGTGGGGTGGGTAGATTTATCAAGTGATGAATCATCCAAAATAAGAATCAATATATTTCACTATAGCTAGACACAACAGTGTTAGTAATAGATTGTCAAATGAATGAACATTTATCATAAAGAAGTCAATGTATTAAAGCATACATTTGTTTCTTGACAAACCTTCTCTTGAGAGGTCCTCCTTCATACTTCTTGAGAATATAGTAGACGTTTTCCTCATCAAGACCACAGAGGGAGAAAGGTGATTAGTATTAAGATAATCAAAAATTAAATAAGTACATGAAACCAATAACTAAAAAGAAATGAGATAGTTATCTTGAGGAGTTGTTGAGGACTCCCTCCAGAGCTTTGAGGGATACCTAAAACTTATAAAACAACAAAATGTCTTTTCCAAAAATATGTTAAAGACCTATAAATTCTAAAATATCAAAAATATAAAAGTAAGATATCTAACGCTATAAGCAAAGGACTTAGTAGTGTAAGTCTCTAATGTCAAATTCTTTGGACTTGACTTTCTTTGGGTCTCCTTCTTCAACAATGTTGGCTTGATCTCTTTCTCTCTTCTTGTTTCTCGGATTGTCGGTACAGTCACTCCTATAGTGACCCTTCTTATGGCATTGAGAACATTCTACCTTAGACATGTCAACTTTCTTCCTTGGTCCTTTCAATTTCTTTCCTTTATGTTGAGCAATGTAGGCATTTGATACTCCTTCAGAATTGGTAGCTAATGAGATCCTTAATTCTTCCTGACTGCAAGCAGTCCATAGTTCTTCAAAGGTGGGAGCTTCCTTCCAACTATTAAGTCCTGAAGCAAATGCACCCCAAGTAGGTGGCAATCCTAATAGGGCAGTGATGAACAATTTCATCAATGGCCAAAAGTTCACCCCTACTTCTTTCTATCTTCACAAAGAAGGAGGCAAATGTGTCTTCTTTAGTCATCTTTGTAGTCCTTAGCTCATTTTTCAAAGTAGCTACTTGACCAATGTTCTTAATAGTGAATAACTTCGACAAGGGTTCATACATTTCCTAAGCATGGTTGATGTTAGCTATGAATGGGACAAGGTTGTCCTTTATTCCTTCTACCATTAGAGTCATGGCTACTAATTCTAGTTCCTTGTATTTCACTTTGTCACCATCGCTGGAATCCTCTGTAGGCTTCTTTACTTTTCCTTTGACCAAATCCAGTACCTTATTCTTTTCAAGGATGAGGTTAATTCTCTTCTTCCAAGACCTGTAGTTTGAGGATCCTTCAAGTTTGTTTTCTCCCTTGATTGTGTCAGACATCTTCCTAGAATACAGTAGATTACTACCCTGAGATGATCCTTTAAATGGTTCCTTGATTAAGTGTTGAAGACTGCCTTTTTTTCTTCCTTCTTTCACCAAAGCTCTGATACCATGTTAGAAAATCAGAAAGGCGGAAATATTTTCTTATCCTTGATAATTACTTGTGATGTTTCTTTTTATTACGATTATTTATATCTTCTTTCTTTTAGCTCATCAAAAATTACCAAGGCAGCAGCACATAAAACAATAGACACCAGATGTAGGCACTATGCCAGGGAAAAACCCCCTCGAAGGGAAAACCAAATCAAGATAATTCTTCCTTTCAATAGTATTCTTTGAGACTCTTCACCCTAGACATATACCAAACTTTCCCTCCACACTAAGTCAGCCTCCCAGATCTTCAACCATTTTCCATCAACTTCGACTAGGTAGTAGATGACTTCTGGCAGCACCAAAACTTGGAATACTTCGATCTCCCAATCTGCAAGAAACAGAGAAAAAGAAGCACCAAAATTTTGTTTTTCTTCTTCTCCTTAGAATTCCCAAACCCGCACTTCTTTCAGCTTCTCGGCAATAGACTTCGAACTTTTCCTAGCTACAAGAGATATCGAACATGCTGTGAGAGAGTGTGCTCCAAATGAATTCGATTTCCTTCCTTTTATAGGCTTCAGGTGAGGTCGAATAGGTGTCTCTTAGGCCGACATGATTCCCTGTAGACCGAGTTGGTGTGGAGGTCACATAATTCATAGTTTACTCAATATTAAACCTTTTTACATAATTCGAAAGCCCGAAAAGGGTCTCTTTAGATGTACAATGACTCTATTAACTCAGAATAAATCCTAGAAGTCCTCAATGGGGATTTTGACCTAAAACATGGTGACCCAAGCATGAAACCCATGATTTAATAAGTCACAATAATAATAATAATAATTCTTTTCTTTATTCTTTTGTCAAGTATATTACAAGATGACTCAAGTACAATAAATGAAGACCGAACCTAGTTACATTTCCCAACAAATTCTACTAAGGAAGAGTAGGACTGGGTTTTCCCCTTCATAAGGGTTTTACCCTGGTTGAGTGCCTACATCTGGTGTTCATTGTGTATGATACTCGTGTTTTTGGCATTTATTTGATGATGAGAACACTAATACAATCAACATAAGACAAATATAATATCACAAGTAAATGTCAAGTAAGAGAAATCGAGAATAAAGGTTGCCCTAATGGATTTCTCGACATGGAATCAGAGCTATTCATGAAACTAGGCAGCTAGAAGATCAAGTTTGTGTGGAAGAAGGGCTTCAAGTTTGGCCTTGAAGGCCAAGTTACCTGCAAGAAAATCCGAGTGAGAAAAGAACAATTTTTGGGCCTATACAAGAGTCAAAGAATTGCGCAAATCTATGTGATTATGGTCGCAGTCCTAGGCAAAAGAGTGGAGATTTTAAGGAGCAGAAATTGCAAGGATCCGAGAGGCTAGATATCTAGCATTGTCCAAGCCGAGTTCCTTTAGAGAAGAAAAACAAATTTCTTAACATGATTATAAAGTTTCACCTCTACAATTAGAGTCACGATTCAAAACTTGGAAATCTCAACAACAGAAGGAAGACATGAAGCATTTATTAGTGATTCAAGCCTTATCAAGCCGAAGTCTTTGAAAGATAGAGCAAAGATTTGTATTGACTTCACAAATCTGAATCCTAAGCCATCTCAAAGGTCTGTAATCATAAGGGTCATTAAGTAACTAAATTCAAGACATCTTTTATAAGGGACCAAGACCTAATTAGCATTGGAAGCCTATTTGAAAATCCATTATTGAAGCAACAGTCTCCATATAAGAAGTCGAGATACCTGAAATAAAGGTCACTATCCTATGAATTATATATAATAGAAGATTGAATCTGAACATTGATGAAGAAGCCAACTTCTTGCATCTCTTCAGTGATAACGTACAGAATAATTCCCTTTTGAGTCATTCTGAAATATAACAAGCCTATTCGAGTAGTATACGATCAACAATTGGTGAACCCCTATTCAAAAAAAAGGTCAGCTTCAGATTTTGAAGATTGTTGGAGTATACCTTGTCTACATATCTTGGAAAGCAGACCAACTTGAATTCCTCGTCACATTCAAGTATTCTTATTTTTTATGTTTTATTCATCTAACAATATGTCTTCAGTTTCCAAGAAGAGCATCAAGTCCTATGGAACATTAATCTGAGGTATGTAATCTTGAGGTATATACAACATATTCATTATCTAGTATGAAAATGTATTAGGGTTTAGTAGCTTCTAGAGCTTGCAAGTTTTCTTTGTAATGAAGATTATTGATCATATGGAAACCCTTAACCTCGTACTCATGTTCCTAATTCATGATATCTAAGGCTTATAGGTATTTGACAATTCTTTATGAAAAGAAATAATGAACATTGTTTTGACATAAAGCCCTAGAACTAATTAAGGGTTCATACTCAAAATCCCTTGAGATTCATTCAAGGTAATGAAAACCCTAGATAGTTACTATGCTATTGTAACTTGTATATTGTGGATATGCTTGTCAATAAATATTGCAGGGATATATTGAAGGAAGAAAAAGTTGGATCCTTGGGCACAAACTGACTCATATGGTAATAGACCATGAAGACGCTAAGGAGTCCTTCAATAAGGAAACCCTACAAGGTTTGTAAAAAGACCAACCCAAGGTATGTTCAAAGTTCACATGATTTATAGCTAGTCTTCCTCACATAAAAAGGTATGCTTTTTTTTGGAATTTACTATACATTACTAACTCTCTCATGTCTAGGTTTTTGAATCCTAAGGATTCTTGTTTGGGTGATAAATTTTTAGATTGAATCTACCCTTATCACACTATCTCTTGTTGTTTGCTCATTTTGGTGAAACCCTAACCTTTAGGGTTCACTGTAAAACCCTAGCCTTTCGATGATTAGGGTATGCTAATGATGAAACCCTAGTCTTCTTAGGGTTTGTTGATAAAGTTTAGATCTCATAATGAAATCCTACGCTTTTGATGTTTAGGGTTTTGTTAATGTTATGGTAAAACCCTAGCCCTCTTAGGGTTTGACGAATTAGGGTTTACAGTTTATGAACAAAACCATTGTAATAGTTAAAGTAAGGTCCTAGGAATGAAACCCTAAGTGTATGTGCTACCATATGATTCCTTAGCCTGATAAATTTGTTGTATATCTAATTTTGTAATTTGTTGTATGTATCTAGGATATAAGGAAACCCTAGATATGAAATGTTAGTATGCTAACTTGATTGTTGATATCCTTTTATTGATGAAATCTAGGGTCTATGACAAAACCATAGTAGAGTTTGACATTAAATTCTAGAGCATAATATTGAATCCCTAGATGTAATGATTGCTAACTTGATTTAATTATTGATGTCTGAAGGCTTTAAGTCTCGATGATGGAATTTACGGTTTGTGACAAAACCCTAGCTAAGTTGTTGAAGATACAAAAGTTGTAACTCTTGTTGATTTTAGGTTTTACATGTCAAAGTATTAAATGCTCCCATTATATTGATAAAGTTGACTTCATGCTCTTGTATATACATATTTGTGCTTGGTTGTACTTGTTGTTGAAGATTTGCAAGTACATTGTCTTCATGATGTTGAAGAGATTTGGTGATGACTTGATGATGATGTTGAGCATGATGAAAAGAGGGAGCTATAAGAAACTTGGTGACATTGAAGCATACATGTTGCCAAGTGAAAATAGAAGGAATGATGTTTCGGAAGGTTGAAGTTCTACGCTGAAATGATAATGCAAAAAGAAAAAGAATGTGTGGTTGAACTTTGAAGGTTGATGAATGTCCCTAGTAAATGCCTGGATAAAGAAAATGTATATATCTCCCTAGTTGAGAGCGAGCTTGGTTGAAGAAAAGTAAAACTCCTCCATAACATGATGTAAAGGCCATTAGGATGTTTGAAGAATAACTAAAGCACTACATATGATTAACCATTTATATTTATGAAGTTGTAAACGAATTGGATGTTTTGAAAAGTGTTGAGGCTGAGTTTGGTGCAGTTGGAAAAAAGGAGGAAGCTTTCAATGAGATGTCTTTGGATAATATGACGATGATTTAAGTAGCATCAGAATGATCAAGGACCCCGAAGGTTTGTGCTAAACATATGTGTGTATATATATCGAAAGTTTATTATTGATTGGGGTTGTGATTGTGCAGGATTTCTCCATAAGAAGGTTGAACATTTTTTAAGCATGCTTGGACTGGTGGATAAATCTTATTTAGTTGATAAGGAGAGATGAAGCATCTTGGGGCGACAAGATGCTTGGGAGGACATTTGGCTGACCTCTGTTGATGTCCTGATCCCGAAGTAGGGAGAGTGGCATTGGTCTTGGAGCCTCTACCTTGGATACACCTAGATCCTTGGGTTGGTGTTAGAGTGAAAGCTTGATGGTACCATTACCCACTACCTGTGGATGGTGTGCATAGGAGAAAATTTTCTCCTAGATGGTCTTCAAACGACAGCCAACAATCCCTTGCAGCGACCAGATAGCTCGATGTGCCACTATCTCTGCCACCTGAGCTGGCCATGTGGTCCCTTGCCCATGTGTTATGATCGTATGTTTGAAGGTGGGCCTTCCGACCCCAAAGGTATGACTTTTCATTTGTTTAGTTGAGTAATTGTGTCTACTCATCATGGAACTTTTCGGCATGGACTGGTGGGGGGATTCGGCGGAAAGAGTGGGCTAGGTTTGTATTCTTGTCTCCTCTGCCCAATTTAGTGGTTAGCCTTATATCCTAGTCCTGTCGGATCTCCTTTACTAGCCATTAGCTTTAGGGCTAGCACTACATGGGAAATCTCGATTATGGTTGCATGGTCCCGCTTCCCAACACCATACACATCACCCCCTTCCACTCATTTTAGTCCCATTCGTCACTTTTCCCATCCTGGTCCACATGTGTCCATTGGGTCCACATAAGGTTATCCTTCCCTTCCCTTGTCCACACTTTCGATCAGGCCTGGAAAGATGCCCGGAGATTGATGCATCTAAAAAGAAAAGAAAAAACATAATTTGGCTACTTACAACAAGAAATGTACCACAAAATGCAAAAGATGGTCGAGACATACAAATTTAGCACGTGAGAAAAAGCCAAACATGAGCTCTACCCCTCATTCATGGCCATCACCCTGGTTCCTATGGGCCCTAGATGAGCCCCCTTCACATTAAGGAACCCATCATTGTCCCAACCCCTGGTGGGAAATGAACTACCCCACCTTAAAAGGGGGTATATACTGCTATATCCTACACATCATCCTTTCATCCCCTGGAGCCCCAAGCAGTTATGAAGAAAAATCAATCAAAGGCAAAAGGCATATGAAGAAGGGTGGAAAAACAAAGGCCGAGGTAACTCATGTACCACAATTTGCGCCCTCCTACACTCATATACCCAAGTGTAGGCTTCCCTCATTATAGCTACCCTTGTACCATGACATGTGGCCTGGAGCTTTCCCTTGATCCCCACTCTGTCCCCTCATTATATCACATGCCACCTACCCATTGATGGATGTACCATAGACATATCACCCCCTTTAAAGGTTGAAACCACATAATAGCGTCCTTGGTTAACCCCCTTTAAAGTTTGAAACCACATAATAGGGTCCTTGGTTAACCCCCTTATTGATCTTGCAGACACCTATACATGCCACAGCCCACTATGGAAGGGCATGCCACCATGAAATGTCCAATTGATTCCATGATTTGTAAGTTATTTTACTTGATTACTCTAATGATTTGTTGTATTATAGGGCAAGGGGACGCATTGGATCTTATGCAGGATTGTAGGTGAGTCTTCATTTGGGGTTTGGTCTCCCTATAAAGGGGTCCAAGCCCTCCAAAGGGCCACATTGACACTTGTGGGGTGAGCATCGAGAGCAATGTTATCAGAACCGAACCATTCATCGAACCAGAAAACCTTGTGGGCCGGGAATAGGAAAAAAAACTGTAGATAGATAAAAAATAAATAAATAAACAGTTTTCCAAAAACAAATAAAATATTCATATTTTAAAGAAAAAACAGATGTATTCATGTGCATCGATATGAATCCAAACCATTTATATACAAATATGCAAAAGTTCTCATTTATATAGCAAGTAGTAGTGCATATAACCAAAATAGCACTTAGTGCAAAACATCGTTGAACCAAAAATGTTACAAACATCAAGAAGCAGGCTCTAAAAGGCCTTTATAGTCCAAAATAACATGATAAATCATAGTATTATATTATAGCCTACAATACTACAAACTACAGCTACAGCAAATCAATGATCAAATCATCAATCATCATCAAAATCATCATTTGATTCTTGATCATCCTCCTCATCCTCATTTGAAGAATGAGTAGCATCCAAGTCTGTAATGGGATTATGGCTTGATTCCCCTGGCCCCTAAAGATGCTACTGGTGCTTATGATATATATGCCTTTGCATCCTGTGGAGATGGGTCCAAGTCCAACCAAGAAAGGTCTTTATTGTCAAATGTTGGTGCTTGACTCTCCACAACCCATTCTGATGTTGGATCAAAGTCACCCCAAGACAATGTTGTTTGATTCAGGGGTTTTATTCAACAATTGGTTGCGCCTCAACCTAAGGTTGTACTGAACAAAAACCATGTCATTCAACCACTTTTTCTCCAAACGGTTCCTCTTCTTAGTGTGTATATGCTCAAACACACTCCAATTTTGCTCACACCTTGAAGCACTACATGTCTGGCTCAAAATTTGAATTGCAATTTTTTGTAATTGAGGGCATTCACTACCAAATTGTTGCCACCAACAACTCTCCAAGACACCAATCAGCTCTTCAAATCTGCAAAAAATCTCTCTCGGAATAACCCTACAAAAAACTCTATGAATTCTCCTCACCGAACTCAGCTCAAGAATTGCAAGAGACTCGAATGAATAGTGTGAGTGAAATAGAGGTTGTGGGGGTGTTTAAATAGCTTTAGGGGGGGGTTAGAGTAGCGTTAGAAACTAGGAAAAAAAATTAAAATAAAAATTTAAAATTTAAAAACAAAATAAAAAATAAAAATGTTTTTATATGCCTAGGCCGTGCAAACTGTCGGAACCGGTCTCCATACCGCTCTGACCTGTTCGGTGATGAAACCAACTGGTTCAATACCGAACCGGTCTTTCCCGGTTCGGGGGGCCGATTCGGACCGATTTTTCCCCCAAACCGGTCAGACTGGCCGATTTTGCTGGAATCAGTTCGGTTCCGATATCATTGGTTGAGAGCCATGGGCCTCCACCATAGTAGAGAGTACTTCATAGATCCCCAACACCATTCAGTGATTGCTCGTGTTCCACCTTTTGGATGAGGATGATGCACCTAGATCACCATGACCAGTCAGCTTCACACTTGTACCACACACTTGGCAAAGGTTCCAGAATCTAGATGAGGATGTGTCTCACTGCAAGAGACAAAGGGAGGGCTTATGTCATCATCCTAGCCCTTATAGATGGTTTACAGGCATTATCGATCCAGTTGGAGACCCATGAGGATGTCATAGTGCCCCCATGCCCAATTGGGGACACCACATGTGACTTGCTTGGATATAAAGTGGCCAACCCTTTATCCACTATGTTTAGAGTCCATTCTCTCATCATGGCACACTTTGGACTACACTAGGCCTTCTCAATGGCCCAACAACTCATTATGTTGATTATTCTGGCCTCTTGAGAGACTCATTTTTATGTTATTGAGCTATCTTGGTGGGCTTGTCACCAAGGGATGTTATTATTGCACACTATTTTATTAGTTGGGGCTAAATTAGGAAAATAAGGCCATTCGATCCCCTATTGGATTGTATAAATAGATGAGAGGATGATTCATTCTCTCATCATCACTTGGATTGGATTAGTATCTCTTGAGAGCTTTCTTGATGCACTATGATGTTTGGATATTCGCTATTGTCTTTGGAGCTTGTTTCTAATGCAAAGTGGAAGAATGGATATACTCTCTCTCATGTAAGTCAACTTTTTTATGTTATTCTTATTATCTTACTGGTCAAATGCATGTATATTGTTATCATTATTCTTGTATGGGTTAATCTAATGTGAAATTCTTCTGGGACCTTGAATAAGTGATTTAATGCATGCGTTGCTCTTTGAGGGATTGGGTGAATGTTCCTAGAGGCACCTCTTAGGTTGAAAGACCTCGAAACTTCATCTCTTTCGCAAATTTGAAGTATAAATCCCTATTGACCTAGTTGTTGCCATTGGAGAGGCTAGCAAAGATCAGTTAAGGCTCCTTAGCTCACGAAAATTCTCGATCTATGTGTATCTTGACTCCATTAAGCCCAAGCAATAAGGCATTGATCCTCGTATCCCTTTGGTGGTCAAATTTACCTCTTTTCTTCACTTTTCCAAATTCTAGGCCTAACCCTAGAAGGCCACCTAGGGCATCAAGCGAAATTTTTTATAGCCATCCAAACACCTTGAAAATTGGTCCATAACTGCATTGGCGTTTTCTCAAGGGGTCCTTTAAATTTGAGCACAATCTGACGATGGAATCTCGACATATCACAAGCCCTAGCTCGAGGATCATTTGTCTCCCTAGGTTGATTTGGCTTAGTGTCCTCATTTGGATCATTGCATTCAAATTTCGAAATAAAATTAGTCCTTTGATACTATTTTCTTCCCTAATTAGGTCAAGCCCCTCCTTGAGTAATCAACTCGATACCCTTGACCTAGTTTGGGTCCACTTGGCTTCTTTGTGGTCCCACAAATCTACAACTCAAATTCCACAAGGATTACTTGGAAGCCATTCCTTCATTGGGATACTTGAGTCTAGGAACCTTCTTGTCAAAGCATAATCCTTAAACCTAAACCCAAGAATCCCCTTAGCCCTTCCTAGTGAGCCTATCACCTTGCTTCTTAAGCAAGTAAGCCATTTGTCTGAGCCTCTCTTGAAAATATGCTTTGAGAATCACTCCTTATCCTATTATTGTTTCATTCATCTAGTGATTCCCCTTATACCGGGTCTCCTCCCATCAGTGAAAGTCCGTAAAGAGCAAGCAGCCTTAGCTGAGATGACAGTGGGCTATCTCTCCATTGTTTCCCCTTGACCTAGTAGCTGCTCTATAGGATCCCCTCCTAGGACCCCTGCTAGTTTAAGCGGTAATAGTACATAGATTGGTTAAAGCTTGGAACACACCTTAGTCACACCCAATTAGATACTCTAGTCAAGTATCTCGAATGTAGCACTATTTGTGTTGTGACTCTTCGTAGAACATATCATTTTGAGATCTTCCATGTACCTTTGTATACATGTAATTATGAATACCTCCCTAGTTAAGAGGGAGTGTTGAATAATGTAACTAGTATCGGTCTTCATAATTGTCTTTGAATCACGATGTAATGTATTTGTCAAAAGAAAAGAAAAAGGAATTTTTATTAAAGAAAGATTGACTTATTAAAGCATGTGTTTCATGCTTCGGTCAATGGTCAATAGGTCAAAGCACCCATTTTGTGCTCTAGGGTTTATATCTTGAGTCAAAGTCAAAAAATTACTATGTAAGAGATCCTTCTTGGGCTCATTGTATCAAAAGAAAAAATTTATTTTAGTCATGTTAACCCCTCCACCATCAAGTCGGCCTCAAGCAGTTGTAGTCAGCCTCATGAAGGGACACGTCCACCGTGTGAAGGCTATATACACAAAGAAGCATTCGACCTTGAAGAATGAACTATTCGACCTGAAATTTTGTGAAGAAAGGAAGTTTGTATAGGCAATAAGGAAGAGCTGCATATGAAAAGGAATAAAGGAAGAAGACCAAAGTCTATTCAAGAAATTACAAGACCGAAGTTTTTATGACTACAAGAACCGAAAATAAAGAACGACAAAAAAGATTGAAACCCTTGTTCTTGAAGAGTTGTTTTGGAAGAAGACTAACTCTCACTGAAAGGTTTACTTGATGGATGGAAAGAGGTCTAGGTCAAGGGTCTAGGATGGTCTCAACTTGATTTAATTCTACTAAGGAAGAGTTTGACTAGGTTTTCCCCTTCATAGGGGTTTTGCCCTGACTGAGTGCCTACATCTGGTGTTCATTGTGCATGATCTTCATGTTTTTGGCATTTATTTGATGATGAGAACACTAATATAATCAACATAAGACAAATATAATATCACAAGTAAATGTCAAGTTAGAGAAATCAAGAATAAAATTTGCCCTAATGGATTTATCAACAAGAGGAAGACACAAAATGTTTACTATATGCTATTTCCATTCTACAATTCTACTGTGTGGAAGAAGCAATAATAGAATGGAAGCAACATGAGAAGGTATGCAAGATCATTCAACAACTAAAGGACTTCGACGTGATAGAAAAATTTATTTGGAAGAATGATTTGTTGTGGTATCAAGATCACTTATATTTATGTAAAAACTCTGAACTCAAACAAAAAGTCCTTTTGGAATTATACATTTCTCCAATAAGACATTTAGGGTTCTTAAAGATGTTGAAATTTGAGAGCAATAGAGAATTTCTTAACATGATAATTACTTGTGAAGATATTATTGCTTCATTATTAGATTATCTTTACTATTCATCAAGCAATTACCATTCAAATACAAGAAAAATAGAGATCAAAGTGCACAAGAGACAAGAGATGCCAAAGATTAGGCCAAAGGCCAGGGCAAAACGCACAAGGGGAAAACTCGCCAATCCATTCCTTATAGATTCTTCGTCAACAAGAGAAATCCAAGTCACATCTTACTAGAAGATCCAATTGCAAGTCAACCCTCCTTGCTTGTAATATTACCTTAGAAATGGTGAACGAACTGCCTCAAAATTGGTGAGCAAGCTGCCTCAAAAACTGTGTACAATCTACCTCAAAAGTAGTGAACGAATTGTCTTGGAATCTATTTCAAAAGTACCACACAAGTTTTCTGAGAAAAAGATATACGAATTGCCTCATAGATCCTTCTTATCCTATCTCAGACATGCTCTGAAATTCCTCTCCTTGAATGATGCAAATTGGTTCAAAGTTGCCTTAGAAGTGCCTGCGAAAGTCCCTGAGAATTGCCTCAGATGTTGCACACAAGCTGCTTCAGATACCAAAAGTTCTTGTCCATAACAGACCATCGAATTAGCTTTCCAAATGAAGGAGTACATATGCCAATATATAGTTGTTTTTGTATGTGAAGGGTCACGTCCTTTGATCAAGCCAACATGTCTGTTGGGAGGACGACTTGGCAAATTGGAGATACAAATTGAAATGTCACTTAGAAAATTCATTTTTTTCTTCTTTTCATAGGGTCATGAAAAATATGTCCCTTTACTTTTTCTTTTGACCAAAACGAAACATGAAGAACATGCTTGAAAATAATAATAATAAATTTTCTTCTTTTTGTTTTTACATGAAATACATATTTATACAAGTACAATGACAACTATGAATACTGAACCTAATTACAATTTCAACACTCCCTCTTAACTAGGGAGGTATTCATAATGACTTATCGGGATATTCTCAAGTTGAGAACTTCTATAAGAAAGGATTCAGATTGATAAGCATCAATGATGATAGCATCATCATAACCAACATTGTCAAATTACCAAGGCCTTGACAAGTATGCTCTATTTCTCCACTAGATCAGAGCACAATGTTGGGAGGCATTAATTTGGACACCACCACCTCTCAAGGCACATACCCCACCAGGGTGTTCCCAAAGTATGACCTCACAGGACCATTTCCTAATCCAAGGAAAAGTACATCCTCCAAACCATTCTTTACCAAGTCCATGTATCCAACTTAGGATGTTAATCATAGTTAACCACAATACATGACTCAAGAATGTAAATCCTTGATGCTTATCAATCCACCATTCTCCCTACCAGTTTTCATGCACTAGGCTTACTGTTGTTAGTCCTGGCTATTAGAAAATGAAAAACGCAGAAATATTTTCTTATATTGATAATTACTTGTGATATTCTTGTAGTCTTTATTAATTTCTCTTTATGTTCTTCTTTTATCTTCTTTTCATCAAGAAATTATCAAATCAAAATATGAAGATCAATGACAACAGATGTAGGCACTCAGCCAGAGCGAAAACCCCTCTATATGAGAAAACCCAGTCAAACTCTTCCACTAGTAAATCAAACTGAGATAGACCAAGACCTTAGACACAAAAGACCTTCCTCCTCCACCAAGTCAACCTTCCAAGATGACTAAGCAAACTCCAGTAGTCTCTTCTTTTCCAACAACTTCAACCCAGCAACAATCCAGAATTTCGACCCCCAGCTACTTAAGAATTTCAACCCAGCTACAGTACCGCAATTTCGTTCCTTCCAGCAACCCAGCAACATCGCATGTGTGAGACAAGGAGAGAGAAAATTTGACTTCTTATGCTTGACAAAGACTTCCTTCTCCTTCGCTAGTGTTTCCTTCCTCTTCCTTCAATTTCACACCCTTTTTCTACCTCCAAAAACTACAGATCGAACTTGTTGTGGAAGTATCCCAAATGAGTCAAGTTGCTACCCTTTTATAGTGGTTTTTGCCTCTCTAATTAGACCGACTTGGTGAAGGAGGCCTAAATGACCTATTTTACATAAAAATAAATTTCTTTCTTGATTGACAAAGGCCAAGAAGGGTCTTTTACAATATGACACGAACAAGAACACTTGACATAAACCCTAGAAGCCTACAACGGAGGCTTTGACCTAAGAATCAATGACCCAAGCATGAAACCCATGCTTTAATAAGTCAATTTCATTTATAATAAAATTTGTTTTTCTTTCTTTTGACAAATACATTACATCATGACTCAAATACAATTATGAAGACCAACACTAGTTACATTTCTCAACACTTCCTCTTAACTAGGGAGGTATTCATAATTACATATATATAGAGGTAGATGGTGTTGTAAAATTTCTTGTTTTGATAAGTTAGACATTTTAGAAGAAAATGGAAAATTAAAAAATGTTAGGATTGAATGTAAATAGATGAAAATCCAAAAAACATTAGGACTCAATGTGAAAAGAAAATAATCAATATCAAAAAAATGTTAGGATTAGATGCTTTAAAAAAGGAAGGCAAAAAGATTTGAAAATGCTGGCATGGATAAAAGCAATAAAAGAAATGAAATTGCTTTGTTTTCAAATAAAGAAAAAGAGATTTTTGTGTGCAGCTTGTTAGGATGCCACAACCCAAAAATATTTTGGTTTGAATCATACTGTTTAAACATGATCAAACTATTTAAATTTATGTATTTAGATTAGGAAATAAAGTTCACCAAATTGTTTAATCCTGATTGAACATAGACTTTGGAAAGAAATATAAATTGGCAGCTAAATTAAATGTGCCAAAATTAGGTTTAATTATGTTTTATTAAGAATTAATCACTTTATAAGTGATTAATTATTTTTGCAAATAAAACACATGTTACCATTTATCCTAAAGTCGCAACACGACAAACCTTTTTTTGTCATTTGCATTATCTCCGGAGCAGATCTCGACAGTTGATATTTTCCCTGCCCAGATCAACGGCGGGGAAGGCATTTCCCACCCCCTTTCTCTATTTCTCATTAACGGCAAGGGGGGGTCCGAAAAGCAATTTCATATTTGGCGAGCCCCTTGCAATGTGTCACCTCCCTATCATTTCGCACCCCCGCTCCATACCACTTACCATCGTCTACACCCTCCGAAAAGTACCTATCTACCAATGTTCATATCACTAATCCGCCAACATTCATATCTGTAAATTTTTGTAGATGTTCTATGCTTGATGCAACTTTACTTTTTTATCCCCAATATCAGTGAGCAATCACATAAACAAGAAAGTAAAATGCAAATAGAACATACCAGTAGATCGACAGAAGACAAGCCAAAAATATGTGTGTTGGTGCGTTATGGCAGTCAGCAGGATGCTTCAACCAGCAAAGTCTCAATACAGTCAGCCAACCAGAAGTGTCACACAACCCTCTCGGACAGCGAGATCAATCAACCAAAAGTCAACAAAAGTCAACGCTATCATAGTCAACAGTCAATGCAAAACAGCGACAGCAAAAATTCAATGCAACCCGATCAAAGTCAAGGGTCAACCTCGATTTCAGTGCCAAAAAATGTGGACTAAGGAAATAGGAATTTTGACCAAGTTTCGGGTCAGTTTGACCAAGCGTTGACCAAAGTCAACATTGGTCAAATCTACTCTGAAAAACCCTAGGTCAGAAACAGAAATCTTCTTGCTGCAATTTTCCCACATGTGGATGAAGAAGAGACTCCAATAGATGATCGAACCAATCAGATGAGGAGAGAGAATGTGATGTGATGGATGAGTGAAAATGACCTCCAACGTTGACCTATTTATATCCATCAATGAGGGTGTGTGACACCACTGCTGGGGCTTCAAGCCTACATTTCATTTTAGGCCGACCTGCACATATTTTGAATAAATCCAAAATAAATGTTCTGCTCATCAGATCAAGATGATCTTTAGATCGCCCTTGAACCTCTACGAAAGAGGAATCTAATAAAAATATTGGCATCTTCATCTGAGCATCACAACATGGAGTTTGGACCTAGTTGTGCAAAATTAACAATACCACTTCCCACCAACATTCATTCTTGACTACCAATTACCTCCTGCCACCTGTAACCTTTTCGTTACATTCCACCATACCGTTATCCGCTTCCTTACCGTTATCTGCTACTATTACCGTTATCCACTCGTCATTAATCCCTCTATGGCTTGTTCTCTAACAGTCATACAACATAACGATAACCCATGCACGTATAAATAAACATCTACCTTCCTCGTGCCACTCTTTGATTCACTTTGTCATTATGTCAAATTGCAGGTTCAAAGAGACAGTTCATTTTCGGCTCCGCTATCTATTTCCCTTATCGACAAAATCATTCACAGACCTATCAACATTTGCAGAGACTACTCTCTGCAGGTATTATTTTATCAAAAAAGCCTTGTTTCTTCTGTTGAAAGAAATGGCACCAAAAGGGAAGGGCCAGAAAACAATAACAGAGGAAGATCCAAATGTTTCCTCTACTCTAGATCTTGACCATCTCCCGTTCCCCGACCAATTTTTCAAAATCACAGACATAGAATGTGAATTCGAACTCTATGAATTACATCTCTGGTTAAAGCAAAAATATCTAGATAAGCAAGATGAATTGTGAAGTCAAACTATGGGAGACTTTATTGCCCATGTTTACCTTTCCCCAAACCCATGAGTTTCCTGATTTAGTTACCTGGTGTCAAACTAGATATGACCCTCTTAAGAGAACCATAGTTGCTCAGAATGGAGACATTATGATTTCCATTACACCTAATACCATTGACCAGATGTTGTTAATACCAGCGAATGATTCCCTAAGCCATTTTTCCCAAGCTGCCCCCATGGAATTATATCATAAGCTTACCTTTCCCCAGAGAGCTCAAATTTTCAAAACCTTTCTTCCAGATGATGTTGAACTTCCAAAAAGAAATCCTCCTTATCCATCCACTATGTTCCCAGAAGCAACCAGGCATATTATTTTTTTAATTTCTTGCTTGTTAGGCTACCAAAATGATAGAACAGTAGATGAACCTATTATGGGTTTCTTTTCCATTTTCTCCAAGAGAAAGTCAGCCAACATTCATGTATAATTACAGTCAGTTACTGGCTGATAATATGCATGCGCAGATGATGAATCTAACTACTCAAGGCATGTTCAAGTACACCTCCATACTAGGTTTATATGTTCCTTTTTCAACAGGGAGATTTGTTACCAATACCTTTGCACAAACAAGATAATCAAGATGTTAACCAATCAGTGATACATTGGACTCAATTGGTTAGGTAAATTTCAACTGAATTTTCATTTGCAGATTTTATTGACTCTTTCATTCATCCAGTTGCTCGACTCTTAAGCAGTCAGAATGAGCCTAGGATTGGTTCCGAAATCAAAAGGATTATATATCTTAGTGATCAGGTAAAAACAAGTGACTGGTATCTTTACCAGAATTATACAAAAATCAGGGTATATGGCTATGAATTGGCATCTTACAAGCTGCCTAAATATGTTCCAATGAGAATTTTCTCTTTGGAATATATTAGGCAAATGATCAACATGGATGAGTTACATTTTGTTTCACATAAAAGGAAATCTCAATTTAAAATCAAGACTAAGGTGGGCTCTTTCATATGCAACACCATGACAGCAGGAGTTGAGGCAGATACTATCCTCAAGAGGATGAATTTTCAGCCAAGTTTTACTTGGTCATATGATCCATTCAGTATCATTTCTAACTTGAGGGTGGAGTTGAAGACAACACCTTACAATCACAATCCTAGGCCAGAGATTGAAAAATACATGAACCAAGATCAGTGGGCAAAAAACACACTTCAAGAAGCAGAGGATCAAATTCTTTCTACCTCCACTCTCCAAACTCCGATCTCTCAACACAAGCAGGAAAGAGGCCCAGAGAAGAACCATCGTCTTCAGCAAGCATTGCAAAGGAATTCATCATCCAGCAGAAAACATATTTCACCATCTTAACTTATCAAAGTCAAAAAGAGCCAGCAATTATTGATTTGGGTGATACACAAGTTTCTACAACATCAGAGGAAAATGTTCCTAACACTCCATCCTCCTCTTCAGTTTCAAAGGGGTCAATGGAGATTATACGGTCAGCAGGGTCAGGTGAACAGGGTGAGCCTAATATTTCTCCAATTTCTTAAAAATTAAGCAAAAGAATGAAGCTCTAAAGACAAATGTATACAGACAATTTTGAAAACAAACCTCCACTTCATAGCATAGGTTGTTGACAGCATTCGACATTGAAAAGGGAAGGATGCAGATGGCTTTCTTACAAGCCCAAGTCCCTTTTCCAAAAGCCCCTTCTGATTACAAAATGACCATATTTTCTTTTGATGCAAATCAGATTCATCCTATTGACCAAATGGATATGCACAGACAATCAGGAGAAATGCTTTTCTCTACAATGACTAACACTACCATGGCATTATCAAAATTGAGAACAGCGCTTTCAAATGTCCAGTCACAATTGAAGATTGAGAAGCTTTCCTCTTTGGCCAAAGATAATAAACTCAAATCACTAGAAGATTTCGTGATTAAAATTGGATATGATCCTAAGGATGTCAAAGTTGTAGAAGAAATCCTCAAGAAGAAGAATGCAAACATTGCAGCTCTTCGAAAACAACTCAAATTGCCTTCTACGAAGGATCCCCAAACCAAGGAGATAGAGGAAAGTGAGCAAAAGGGAGAGGAAATGCTCAAGCTTATCATTGAACAGAACATTCAAATTAAGAAGATGGAAGAACAGATTGAAGGTCTACTCAAAGAGAAGGAACAATCTACTCAGATGGCTATGATTCCAATTTCAGTTGTACCCATTTCAGTTGCAAGAACAGCACCAAGTTCTTCATCAACAGCAGCAGAGTCTACATCAGTAGAAGGTGACGCAAACAAACTTATGTAGGATTTGTCTCTTCAAAAGCAGGAAAATGGAAAACTTCAAGAGAAATTCAAGAATTTAGAAGCTCAGGAAATAAAGAATGATACTCTCTACATGGAAGAAATGCAGAAAACCCATAGGTTAACACAGAAAGTTCAGAAGTTAGAAAGTGAATTATTGATGGCAGACACCTTGGCCCAAGCCAAGGAGAGCATTTGGACATAAATAAGTCAGGCTATGACTGAGGTATGGCCCTCCATACAAACTACCTTTGAGCAAGGAGAATTAATCACTAAATGCAAAACAGTGATTGAACAGGAAAAAGCGGCACTTAAACAAAAACCAGCTGAAGCTTCAAATATGATTAAAGTGTTGAATTCAAAGAACAGAGCTGAATTGGAGCAGATTCATATTACAGACAGAATAGAAACTATTTTAGAAATCAAAAACGTTGTGCAAAAAAAGAATTTATTAACTCAGTTGGAAACCAAGTGCTAAAGTTTGGACACTGTAGTCCAGAGGTTTCACATCAAGTTCAATCTGCTGAATCAAATAGGATTGCCAGGATCAGTAGCACCAAATCGCAGGTTAATCAATTTGGAGGAGTATTGCAAGAAGATTTATACAATTGCAATTGATAAAGCCAAATTTGCAGGGATTAAAGGTCATCAAACATGAAATTAAACATATTTTTATCAATAAGCCTACTTTTGAAAGATATACCGAAGTGGATGAAGTTTACAAAAGATTGATTAAGCTTGAAATACCAAGTCAAGAAAGATGGGATTACTTATGTGAAACTATCGAGTGAATTCCATCTCCAACAGATGCCAGCAAAGCAGCACATTTTGGGGCCAAATCATCAACCACTTCCTTGAAGACAATGACAGCTCGACTCGTCAGTTTTTGTATTCCTATATTTTGATACTATTTTTGTAATTTGTTTAGATGCTTCTAAAAGATAGAATTTTTGTATAAATAACTCTCCATTCGAGTTATCAAGGGTTGAACCCTTGGGTGAGCACTTGTAAATCAGAATTGTATGAGCTAAGATCATTGATCATTAATGAAAGGATCCTAGATTTGTTTCAAACAGCTTGTCTCCTTGTAATTTTTTCCAGTTTGCATTTCATTTTGTTTTCTACATATTTTTAAGTTTTATGGAGATAAATACGTAAGAGAAAATTGAATATCAGTCTATCTTAAATCCTCTGAAGTTATCATCTATTTTAGAGATTGATTTATTAGACTATTTGTCTGTACAAGTCCCTCTACATCTATTAATTATCAATCATCTTCATAAGGTTAAATATATTTTGTTAAGTTGTAAACATTGTTTGTCAACCTTTCTTTCTTATGATAAACTAAAGGTTCAATTTGAATATTTAGTAGATCATAGTTTCTTACATTTTCTACCTTTCACATATACAAAATCAACTCATTGTTTTGAAGTAAAGAACAGCCCTTTCTTAATACTCAATACTATTGAAAGTTTAAAACATTTGTCTGTAATTTGTTCATAACATTGGTCATCCAAAAACTCCTTTAAAAACAACAAAATATTTTAGATGCTTTGGCATAATTAATTAACCTATAATTATCTCATAGGACAACACATGGAAGATCTCAAAGTGATATACTCTATGAAGAGTCACAGCACATGCAGTGCTACAGATTAGATACATGACCAGGGTAATCTAATCAGGTGAGACTAAGGTGTACTGAAGCTTTAGCCACTCTAGGTACCATCAGGGTTTTTAGCTCTAACACCAACCCAGGGATCTAGGTGCGTATCCAAGGTCGGAGCTCCATGACTAACACAGGTTGGAGCTCCACGACCAACGCCACCCTCCCTATTTTGAGATCTAGACATCAACACATAGGTCGGCCAGATGTCCTCCCAAGCATCTTGTTGCCACAAGATGCTTCATCTCTTTTTATCAATTAAATCAAATATATATCCACCACTCCAAACATGCTTCAAACATTCAATCCTTTGACGAAAAGATCCTGCACAATCACAACCCCAATCAGTAATAAACTTTCAAGTATATATACAACACAAACCTTCGAGGTCCTCAATCATTCTGATGCTACTTATATCATCATCAAGTTATGCAAATATAATTTGTCAAAAGCTTTCTTCTTCTTTCACTTCTTCAGTAGCACCAAATACAGCCTGAGTACTTCTCAAGTCTTTTGTTTGCAAATTCATTTGTAGTACTTCCATTCATTCTTCGGTTTCTTTCTTTCTTCAAGGTATTAGCTTACAACTATCATAATATGCCCTCCCTCTTAACCGGGGAGATATACTATTTCTTTTATCCAAGCTCCCTCTCAATCAACAACTACCTTATTTTATAACATCGAAGAAACTTCAACCTTTCATGGCTTCATCCTTTCTCATGGCATCAAGGTCATCCTGATCATCATCATTCTTGTAGCTTCCTTCATCATGCTCATCATTATTATCATCTTTAATTATGAACATCTTCAACATCTTGAAGATTATGTACCTACAAAACTTTAGTAGCAAGTACAACTAAATACAAATATACAAAAGCATGAAGTTAACTATATCATGTCATTACAATGGAAGCATCAAATCATTCAAGTTTTAGACATCAAAGCTTAAATCATATCAATAATTAAAAACAATATCATCATGTCCTAGAATATCAATCTCTACTAGAGTTTTGTTACAAACCCTAGAATTCACAAACTAAAACATGAGTATCAACAATTAAGTTAATATACTCACATATACATATCTAGGATGCACTAGCATTTCACATCAATATCTACTAGGTAAACCCAAGATCAATATATCAAACAATTTTGAGCAGGCTAGGGTTTTGATCAAACGGAAGAATATACACCTAGGGTTTTATTCCTAGGATCTTACTATAACTATTACAAAGGTTTTGCTTATAAACCTTGATTCACTAAACCCTAAAAATCTAGGGATTCATTATATAACTTAGACATTGACAGCAAACCCTAAAGGACTAGAATTTTTAGCATAACATTATCAAAAACCCTAAACTTTAAAAGAATAGGATTTCTAGACTTTATCAATAACCCCTTAGTAGACTAGAGTTTCATAATCAATACCCTTAGCATCAGGAGGTTAGGGTTTTATAGTGAACCCTAAAGGTAAGGGTTTCACAAGAATGATCAAATGACAAGAGACAGTATAACGAGGGTAGATTCAATCTAATGATTAATCACCCTAACAATAATCTCTATGATTCAAAACCTAGACATAAAGATGTTAGTAAAGCAAATTTCAAAAGAGAATGATCATACCTTTTGCATGAAGAGAACTTTGTAACAAAATTTGTAATCTTAAGACATACCTTGAGTTGTTCTTTAACAAACCTTGTAGGATTTCAATTCTTCAAGGACTTCCTTAGCAACAGGACTTCTTTCATGATTCAAGTTTTTTCTTTGAAGTCTCCTCCATAGCCTTTATGTATTCTGCACGGTTTCCTACCAAGGAAAATTATAAAGAAAAGGTTATTAATATACAATACAAACAAATCTCGATGTCAGGAGGAAACCAAACATAAAAGAGAAAACAAAGAACAAGATACTTATCTTTCGATAAAATGGTGAAGGCTCCCTCTTAATCCAATCTTTCGGAGGGATACCTACAGCGTATCAAAACAACTTCAAGAATTTCTAAAAAAATATATTGAATCTCTGAACTATGAAAATCAAAACATAAAACTTAAAGTAGGATATGCAAGGGATAGTATCCCTAAGAGTCTCTAGCAAAAAAGACTTTGACTTCATATTCTTTTGTCTTGTTCTTCTTTGGGGGAGCTTCATCAGCAACATTCGCATGTTTTCTTTTTCTCTTATTATCCCTTGGATTTTCAGGACAATGACTTTTGTAATGAACCATCTTATGACAATTGTAGCATTCAATCTTAGATAGGTCAACTTTCTTCCTAGGTCCTTTAAACTTCTTGAATACACCTTTGTTCTTGTGTTGAGCAGTGTACGAATTTGAAATGTTGTCTTCTTCATCCTCCTTTTCATCACTTACTAACAAGACACGGCTTCTTCTTGACTGCATACATTCCACATTTGTTCAAAGGTTGGAGTATCTTTCCAACAGTTGATCCCTGATGCAAAGGAGCTCCAAGATTTTGGCAGACCTAGTAGTGCAGAAATCACGAGTTCTTTACAATTTCATCTATAGCTTGGAGTTCATCTCTTATCCTAGAGATCCTTCAAAAATATGATGAAACAGTATCATCTTTCGTCGTCTTAATTGTTCTTAGTTCATTCTTGAGACAAGTTATTTGACCAATATCCTTGATGGTGAACAACTTGGAGAGGGCTTAATACATTTCTTGAGCGGAATCTATATTGGATATGTATGGGATTAGATTGTCCTTTACTCCATCTACTATCAAATTCATGGCCAAGATGTCGGTTTCCCTGAACTTCTCCTTTTCCACATCATCTGTAGGTTTCTTAACTTTTCCTTGAACAAGATCCAAAACTTTGTGCTTAGCGAGAATAAGATGTATCATCTTCTTCCATGCCCTATAGTTGGAGGCTCCTTCTAGCTTGTTTTTTGTCTTCATTGAGTTTGTCATAGTCTTTATAGATAGAAGGTTTCTCTTCTTATATGATCCTTTCCTTAATGACCTTCTTTTGTTCCTTCCTCCTTAATTGACCTTCAAGCTGCCTTTTCCTTCCTTCTTCACCTTAGCTCTAATTCCATGTTAGAAAATCAGAAAGGTAGATATATTTTCTTATATTGATAATTACTTGCGATATTCTTGTAGTCTTTATTAATTTCTCTTTATGTTCTTCATTTATCTTCTTTTCATCGGGCAATTATCAAATCAAAACATGAAAATCAATGACACCAGATGTAGGCACTCAGTCATGGGCTAAAACCCCTCTATACGGGAAAACCCAGTGAAACTCTTCCACTAGTAAATCAAATTGAGATAGACCAAGACCTTAGACACAAAAGACCTTCCTCCTCCACCAAGTCAGCCTTCCAAGATGATTCAACAAACTCGAGTAGTCTCTTCTTGTCCAACAGCTTCAGCGTAGCAACAATCCAGAATTTCCACCCCCAGCTACTTCATAATTTCAGCCCAACTACAGTATTGCAATTTTGGCCCTTCCAGAAACCCATAAACTTTGCACGTGTGAGACAAGGGGATAGAAAATTCGACTTCTTATGATTGACAAAAATTTCAGCCTTTGGCAACTGCAAATCGAACTAATTGTGGATGTGTCCCAAATGAGTCGAGTTGTTGCCCTTTTATAGTGGTTTCTTCCTCTCTAATTAGGACAACTTGTTCAGATTGAGGCCGACTTGGTGGAGGAGGCCTAAATGACCTATTTTACATAAAAATAGATTTCTTTCTTGATTAACAAAGCCCGAGAAGGGTCTTTTACAATATGACATGGACAAGCACACTTGACATAAACCCTAGAAGCCTACAATGGAGGCTTTGACCTAAGAATCATTGACCCAAGCATGAAACCCATGTTTTAATAAGTCAATTTCTTTTATAATAAAATTTATTTTTCTTTCTTTTGACAAATACATTACGTCATGACTCAAATACAATTATGAAGATCAACACTAGTTACATTTTTTAGCACTAGCCATAGTACGTGACACATGGAGAACGCGATGTCCATTCTTACTCCCTCTCAACCAAGGAGGAGATCCTCACTCCCTCTCAACCAGGGAGGAGATATCCACAAGCCTAAGTTTGTCTCAAAAACACTCATCCTTTTCCATGAAAAGGAACTTCATCAATGCATCAGCTACCTGCTCATCAGTGGAGATATACTCATACCTTCCTGGCTCCATCATCATAATGTGTTTTGATCTTCCTAGTTCTCTAACAATCTTCAAATAGCTTTGATCAATACAAGACATCATAGTAGAATCCAGCATGTTGTCAAATAGTCCATTGTAATATTCCTAATCAGTAAATTACAGTAATAACAAGCTAACAAGACATTAAGCAAACAGCAAAACAAAAATTGGAATCAATACACCATTGAAGCCATAAAATATTGTTGAGCCATTTTATTAATATCGGTAAATTGTGTACAATAGAGGTGTTGGAATGAAGGCACCTAGGCTTGCTCAAGGCAAGCTAAAGATAGCCTCGAAACAAGCCTGAAATCTCCCTCAGAAATGTACACTACATGGTTGTAGCTCTGCATAGTCCTTGGCCAGAATGTTGTTGCTGCTCCCGAAGAAATGATGTTAGGGCCTGCTACACTACTTAGAAAATTTTGGGCTTTTAACCTCAGTCTCTACTCATGAAACCCACAATAACCCACGAAGAAACTATGGAATGGCTAACCCTGGAAATTGGCCCTCTTGGGCTTGGCCCTCTTGGGCTTGGCCCTCTACGCTACTGGATAATTCTATGCACCTGGAAATGTTGCTATAGATTGCTTCCAAATGATGTGCAACAACCCTGTTAGGAAGCTATTAGCCTACCCACCAATCTCCTCCTCAAAATATCCCACACTCCTCAGCAGACGGATGAGCTCCCTCTCACTACTACACAGTGACAGCGTTGTTGGAACTGTGCTACACTGCCTCTATTGTTGAATACGTTGTGAATGGATCCTATAGCTCCTCCCTTAATCGAAATGGTGAATTATCCTCCCTAGGGAGGGCACTCAAAGTCCCCCGAAGCAGAGGTTGAGATTCCCACTCGAGAACATTCGATTGCTAAACAACAATTGTAGACTTGGCCTAGCTCAAGCATGCTCTGTCAAAAGACAAGTTCAATAGATAATGAATGAATGAATCCCCAAAATGAGCAGCTTGCTTCCATTTAACTAAGCCTGCCCAACATTCCCTTGGGCCTCACCTCAAAATTGTGATGCCTCTAGCTTGTACAAATGAGTTGCACTGCCACATGTGGGAAGCAATCTCTCCTCATTGGGCCCCCATCCTCCACTATAGACGCAATATTTCCCTTGGCCTAATGTTTTGATCTCTATAGTTTCCTAAGCATAATTGTGGGCCGCCAAACCCACATCCTCATAGTCAAAACATATTAGTTAGCAAAATATCAAAAAATAATATTCTAATTAGCGAAATTGCTGATTAGGAATATTACAGTCCTCCCTGCCAAAATTGCTTATCCTCAAGCAATGCCTGAAAAAGCATCATCTCCAGTTGTGGCTCCCCACTATCATTGCAAAATGTGCAAGGGTCCCAGATGCGCCACTGAATCCTCTCTGACCTCTGCAGTGTCCTGACATTAGAGAATCCCTCAATACCAGGATCCCAAGCCGTCCTATCCAACCTAAAGCTCCCCCTACTCCACTCACTATCCTGCCAGGCATAAGTATCAGAAACCCTCTACACACCATCAGTGAGTAGGGAATCATGATAATATGGCACTATGCCCAACTCCTCATGAAGTTGCCCTACCAAGTAATCCATCCCCTGCACTCCAAGAGTAAACCCTCGAAGATACCACCTAATCCCTGCAGAGATAGCATCTCACTCACATGAGCTCCTCCTGATATCATCCTGCTGACCAACCTGCCATGCTAATGAAGTCCCCCACTCCATCAGTGACTCACTAAAGCCCAATGGAAGACCTACATGATCTCCCCCTATAGTATCCAGCTCATCCCTACAAGTTATCGAGTTGTGTAGAGTCGTAATGCTCGGGTCCCCCGTTAATCTCGGAGAGGTGCTACCATGCTGAGGTTGCGCTACTCTAACTATGACATACTCCCCATCGTGTGCAGACCGTATCCCTCTCTCTTGGGGCCTTGTGACAAAAAATCTGTGAAGGCCAAGCTCATCCTACCCGAGCATCTCCATGATGCCAATATCTACCCCACCACTGCCAATCTTGACCCTGAGCAACAACAGGACAAGTCTGCCTCGCCATGCAGTGGAGGTCTCAGTGATCCCCCATGTATCAAACCCAAAGTGGATTGGATCACCCTCTGCCCTGACCCTGCTCATCACAAAGTGGAGTGATCCACTCGCCAACCGAATCCCTGGATCCCCCAACCATACTGGGAGCTCGCAACTCTCACTGCTCACAGGGTGTTGTTGCGTAGCGCTACTACCTGCTAAAACCCATCTAGCCCTCATCTCTGACCCCTGTATGTATCCCCTGGGTGGACCCCAAGTATCAAGAGTTTGTCCCACGTATGCAAAACTGCCCTGCTCATACCATACCATGTAGTGAAATCTGCTATCCCCACTCCCGATGATACATCTGGACACTACTCGAAGTCTGGGTACCCTCCTGTAGACAAAGTCTACCATCCACCATCCCTCAAGTGTGAGCCCAAGGATGGAACATATGCTACCTCGGTAATCAACCACGCCAACCCTAAGCCTGTATTCGTCAAGTCGTACACCTACCAAGTGTCTCAATTGGAGAGTCTCCTCCCGGCTCTTGACACACGATGTCTCATCGAACTTCCTGGGGTGAGCCTCCCATGCCCTGCTGCCTAAATGGAGAGTGTCAAGTGGCAACAACCAAAAACTCTGCGACTGTAAGCAACAATGGAGGATGATGGGTGGGTATGTCCCAAAGGGTATGATCAAGAGTCTACCGAAATGCTTAAGAGTAATCCTCTGGACGACACTCTCCCTACCTCGAATCTGCTGATAACCCCCTCGTAGCCCTGTCTCTGCTAAATGTGGTGTCCCTAGATTCTCAATAATGTCCTCATCGATCCTAAGTGAGTTGCATCCCATGGTACACCTAATGCCCTTGTCCATAAGTCTCTTTGGAGGCAACACTCCAAGAGCCCATTGCACCGCATCATGTGTCACTGCATACCACCAAGTATCACCACACTCCTCGACATGCCACTGTATGCCGCAACCTGTCCCTGTACACCACTGGATACCCCCAGCTACAGTTATACCGTCTTGTACCTTCATGTGTCCCTCTTGTGTCACTGCACTTGTCACTCCCCATATGTACTCAATGTGATGGGAGGCACTCCTACTCCACAACGCAGTCCGACATACTACAACACACCCCCGTGCATCTCCATGCCCATCTGCAAACCACTGCTCAACGCTAGATGCCCCTACACGTCCCTCGATGTGATGGCCTAAAGCTGTGTCCATATGCGTCGACCCATCCCCGACCGGTACCATCACCTCCATCGTCGCATCAACATACTCTCCAATGAATGGATCTCACCTCCAAATCCTCCCTTAGGGACCCAAGAAGTGAATCTCCCTATGTACTAGTAGTGATGCCACTCCTGCTTTTCTCCTCTATGTCCTCTGTGCCCCACACAAATGTGAAGAATCCCCAGCTCCATACAAAGCACTGGCTAGTGGCCTACCAATGCCACCTTCTCCGACAAACTCCTGCCGGAGTATGTTGATCATCCCGTGATCCGATGTACAATCTGTTAAGATTTTGGGTAGCATCGAATGTGTTCTAACTCCGAAACTTTGCGGAGGGGCTAGAACACATGAGATCTCCAAGACCCAAAAATCGTTTGGAGAAATTCCACCTGGTGTGAAAGTTATTCAATAAATTAATTATTTTAATGGAGACCCTAAGTCTAACTTAGGGAAATAAAATAATTAAAGGGAATTAATTTAAACATGCACGTGAGAATGTTCTAAGTAACATGGATCAAGTCTTTTCTAATCCTAGCCATTGATTAGAGATTAGATCACAGTCGTTGATTTCTCAACGAGAAAAGTATTAAAGGAAGGCTTGGGGTCAGTTGGAGAACACACACATAGCAATGGCACTTGAGCTAAGTGGAAATTCTGGGGCACAGTTTGCTGAGAATTTTCGAATGAGCTTGCAGTGCTTGTGAGGGGCAGATCGGCGAGGGATTATTCTGATCTGAGGCCTAGAATATTAAGGCAAAGAAGCAGACCTATATCAGGCAGCGCAGAGACTAACAAGAGGAATGCAGCCCAACCAAGCTCACACAGAGGCAGCGTAGAGGCTTACGCAGGGCCTTCAAGGTGACGCAGAGGCAGCGCTGAGCCCAAAGGGGTGACGCAGGAGCAACCTATGTTGCGCAGTGGCTATGTTGGGCAAGAGAAGCTGACGCAGACACTGGAGGAGCAGCATTAGGGTTCCAGTGATCCAGAAAGGGCTCGTATTCAGTATTTTTAGAGGAGTGCTTCCTCGGCTGAATCAGCGATATTTTCTATCTCCGAGTGATAGGGTACATCTACCGTGAATTCTTTGTTGGGCAAAGCATTACTGGTGCCCTCGATTGTATTCAGATATTCTGCTTAATAAACAAACCCTCTAAGAGTTGTTGCATCGGTTTTCCTGCATTGGGTTTTTCCAGGGACATTGTCCAAGAAAATATTGTCCTTTGTCATGTGTGCATTATGCTTCAGTAAATGATCTGTATGTATGTGTAGGCTGCAGTTGTGTTTGCTTTGATATTTTACTGAATATTTCAGAAAATAACTTGTTAATTAAATCAAACAAGTAGGAGAAGTAAATCAAGATACTACAGTAGGGTTTCTATATTCAGAAATTTTCACATGGAATCAGAATGATTGCAGATCAAGTTGAAGCCATCAGCATAGGGCTAAAGTTTTTTTTGCTACAGGAGGGCAGTTGAAGCTGCACAGATTCAGAAAGAGGCAGCGCGGCACCAGAGGGACAGCACAGGCCCTGCGGGGGTGATGCAGAGCTGACGTAGAGGCTGACGCAGGCCTAGAAGGGGTGACGTAGAGCCTATCAAGCTCACGCTGAGCTGACGAAGAAGCTGACGCAGGCCCAAGAGGGTGACACAGTCCAAGAGGGAGTGACGTTGTGCTGGTTGTCGTGGTTGGAAGTGCAGTTTTCTGATCTCCAAAGTTGCTGGTGGGGCATTGTTTCTGCCGGTGCAGACCAGTGCCTAGTAGGGTTAACAAAGTAAGGGGAAACAATTCCTCAACAAATTTTCTATCCAAGAAATCTGAGATTCGATCAAGTGGAGTGATCGTAGAGTGCTAATTCGACAGAATTGGTGAAGTATTTCCGAGAGGGAAATCATTTGTCAGAGCGAGCATATTCTCTAGAGGATTTCTATCGCCAAGAAACCCAAATTCGGTCTTTTGCTGAGTGTAGCAGCAGTAGAAGGGAGAAGAGCACTTACTTCAACAGTTTGAGCAGAGATGGCCCCGTGTGGACTGAGAGATCAAGATAGGTTAGACGGTGTGTCTAATTTTGCCATCTGGAAAGCCAGAATCTTGTCAATCCTTGATGAATATGGCATCAGAGACCATGCCGAGAACGTCCTGGTTCGACACTCGTTTTCTAGCACTGTGGATAATCCGGAAAGCTCCTTAAAAAATGATCACCACATGAGTTTAAAAACCAAAAACGTCCTGGTTGTGTCGACCGATGTTGATCCTCTAAAGAATTTTAATGAAAATCAGGCACAGGCTAAACACTTGATCATGGATGGAGTGAAAGATCACGTGCTTCAGCATATTGCCGAGAAGAAGACGGCAAACGAGGTGTGGACGGCATTAACCACATTGTATCAAGGTAGCTTCGTCCAGAGGAAGATGCTTCTAGAGAATCAGATGTGGTTGTTCCAAATGCACAAGGGAGAGGAGATCGATCCATTCCTCTTTAATTGCAAACTATCCGAGACCAGCTGATTGCCATGGGGGAAACTCCTGATGATGGACTCATGGTGAGGACTGCCCTGAATGCAGTCACTGATGATTGGGAGACCTTTGTCCAAAGTATCTTGGGCAGAGCACAACTTCCAAACTGTGGGGGCATGTGGGCAATCCTTCGACAAGAGGAGATCAGGAGAATAACCAAGAGGGAATTCAGCAGCGGAGGGGTCAAGATTAAGAAATAGGAGGAGGAAGATGCAGCCCTAGCATCTAAGGGATAGAGGTAGCAAGGGAAGAAGAAGAAGGACCTATCCAAGTTCCGGTGCTTGAGATATGGCGAATTGGGACACTTCACCAATACTTGTCCTAAGAAGAAGGGCAAGGAAGATTCGGATTCCAAGGCAGTAGCTGCGAAAGGGGATGATGGCAGCAATGATGATGTGGCCATGAGTGCTCATGTAACTCGAGAGAAGAGGTGGGGTGACATAGATCTGTAGAGTGAGCTACAAATGGTGGATGGCAGGATCCTTGAGGTGCCCAAACTCTTGGATCACATACGAGCTATGGGAGTTCTTAAAGACAGTAGCAGGATGACTGGAGTCAGTGGATGCAGAGGATCACGAAAAGGCACAAGGTAGTGCTTGAACGCTGAAGACTGGAACAGCACAGTGCAGTGGTAGCAGCAACGTGGAAGCAGTAGCACGGACTCTGATGGGACTTCAGCAGTGCAGAGGGGTAGTTCTTACGTAGTGCAGAGCAATAGTAGCGCAGAGGCTCAAAAGAGACAGTGCAGAGCAACAACAGAGGGTGCTTCAGTGATGAGATGCAGCCAAACTGACTTGTCTGTTAGTTGTTGGGTGATGTCCTTCAGTTGCTTACTTCTCAGCAACTGAGTTGCAGTGCAACAGTTAGCAGTGGCAGTGCTATAGGCAGCATGATGCAGCAATTTGAGAGGGAGTTGCAGTACAGATGTGGGAGTGACTATGGTAGAGTCATGGGCTGCAGTAAATAAAGCAACAACAAAGTGGATGGAGGGCAGCAGGCCAAGCATCAGCAGTGCAGGGGATCGATGCTTTGGATCAGGGTGATGCTTCAGTGGTGAACTATTGCTATAGCACATTCTTCGCTAAGAGGGAGTGTTGAGATTTTGCGTAGCATCAGATGTGCTCTAGCTCTGAAACTTTGTGGACATGCTAGAACAAATGAGATCTCCAAGACCGATAAATCGTTTGGAGAAATTCATCCCAATGTGAAATTTATTCAATAAATTAATTATTTTAATGGAGACCCTAAGTCTAACTTAGTGAAATAAAATAATTGAAGGGAATTAATTTAAACATGTGGGTGAGAATGTTCCAAGTAACATGGATCAAGTGTTTTCTAATCTTACCCGTTGATTAGAGATTAGATTGTGGTCGTTGATTTCTCAACGAGAAAAGTATTAAAGGAAGGTTTTGGGTCAATTGGAGAACACACACAAAGCAGTAGCACTTGAGCTAAGTCAAAATTCTGGGGCGTAGTTTCCTGAGAATTTTCGAGTGAGCTTGCAGTGCTTGTGAGGGGCAGATCAGTGAGGGATTATTCTGATCGGAGGTCGAGAATACTAAGGCAGAGAGGCAGACCCGTACCAACCAGCGCAGAGACCAGCAGGAGGGACGCAACCCAGCCAGGGTCACGCAGAGGGACCGCAGAGGCTGACGTGGGGCCTCCACGGTGACGCAGAGGCAGCGCTAAGCCCAGAGGGGTGACGCACGAGCAACCTGTGTTGCGCAGTGGCTACGTTGGGCAAGAGAAGCTAACACGAAGGCTGGAGGGGCAGCGCTGGGGTTCTAGTGGGCCCGAAAGGGCTCGTATTTAGTATTTTCAGAGGAGTGCTTCCTCGGCTGAATCAACCATATTTTTTGTCTCTGAGTGATAGGTACATCTTCCGTGAATTCTCTGTTGGGAAAACCATTACTAGTACCCTTGATTGTATTCAGATATTCTTCTTAATAAACAAACCCTCTAAGAGTTGTTGCACCGATTTTCCCGCATTGGGTTTTTGCGGGGACATTGTCCAAAGAATACTGTGTCCTTTGTCATGTGTGCGTTATGCTTCAGTAAATGATCTATATGTATGTGTAGGTTGCAGTTGTGTTTGCTTTGATATTTTACTGAATATTTTAGAAAATAACTTTTTAATTAAATCAAACAAGTAGGAGAAGCAAATCAAGATACTGCAGTAGGATTTCTATATTCAGAAATTTTCACACAATCGTTGTACCAAGGCAACTTAAGAAATCTGTATATAAACTGGTTGGACACTAGTGCTGGCCGAAACTACCCTAGTGAATGTGCACGCTCAACTGCTAGGTCAACTGTACCATCTAGGTCATAGTCAACCGTCATACCTGTGAAGTGATAGGTAGTCCTACCAGGATCCCAATGCCATTCTGGGCCTCCGGTATCCCCAGCGCTTGGAACCTCCTACTGAGGTACACCAAGGTGCACCACCATCTCCATAGCCCACTCCACCGAGTACCAACTCATAATCTCTCGCCAGCCAACCCCAAGAGAGGGATTAAAAGCATGAACCCCGCACATACAGCAACCGCGACATGCGGATGTTGCACCTTGTGCAACTCAGGTTGTCTCATCCCGCTATCCAGGTCAACGCATGAGATCTGATTAGGTAGCTATGTCTCTCTCTCTCTCTCTCCAATGGCCAAAGGTGACCTAACAGTGTTGCTAGACCCGTCTATGCATGCCTGAAGAGGGTTGCTCCGACTCTCCAATGCGCCCTCTAATTGTACCATTAGGGAATCCAAGCGTTCCCCAACGTGAGCTAGCTTTGCTGCTGACTCGGAACAAACCACTCTCATGCCCTCCATCTCCTCGTTCTACTGTAGAATAACCTCTCACGTGGCCTTCCTTTTTAATGCTAGAAGGTCGGCCTGAAACTGACGACACTGTTGTGAGCGACCATCGTTTAATGCCTTTGTCTCTCCTAGCGCCTAATCAAGGGGGGGTAACTCTCCTGGCACCTCATCCATCTGTTGTGTGTTGCTATCACCCAAAAACTCGGACACGACCCCAGTCATCACCTCAATGGATGGTGCTACTGGGGTAGGCTCTACTCTCTCCACTAAGATGTCAACCGACACGGTCGAGGAACTCTCCAACACGGGTGGCCCCTACGTCATATTGGGTGTATCCACTTGCTCCCCATGATCGTGTGTAGATGGTTGCACCCCCATGGCCTGTGCAACTCTAGTGTCTCTCCTGCAAGGATGTGGATAGGTTTGGTCTGACACCTTCATCCACTGAGTCAAGAATTCGCGGTAAGTAAATCCTCCTTGTGCCATGGTTTGTCTGTGATTTAACTTGTCACTGTGTATACATGCACAAATCTTCCCTGATCTAATTACCTACCCCACAGCTAGTGAAGATCATGGCTCTGATACCACTGTAATATTCCTAATCGGTAAATTACAGTAATAACAAGCTAATAAGACATTAAGCAAACAGCAAAACAAAAACTGGAATCAATACACCATTGGAGCCATAAAATATTGTTGAGCCATTTTATTAATATTGGTAAATTGTATACAATAGAGGTGCTGGAATGAAGGCACCTGGGCTTGCTCAAGGCAAGCTGAAGATAGCCTCGGAACAAGCCTGAAATCTCCCTCAGAAATGTAAACTGCGTGGTTGTAGCTCTGCACAGTCCTTGGCTAAAATGTTGTTGTTGCTCCCGAAGAAATGTTGCTAGGGCCTGCTACACTGCTCAGAAAATTTCGGGCTTTTAACTCTGGTCTCTACTCATGAAACCCACAATAACCCGCGAAAGAATTATGGAATGGTTGACCCTGGAAATTGGCCCTCTTGGGCTTGGCTCTCTGTGTTGTTGGGATAATTATGTGCACCTGAAAATGCTGCTGCAGATTGCTTCCAAATGATGTGCAATAACCCTATTAGGAAGCTATTAGCCTCCCCACCAATCTCCTCCTCAAAATATCCTGCACTCCTCAGCACACGGATGAGCTCCCTTTCACTACTTCACAGTGACTACATTGCTGGAACTACATTGCGCTGCCTTTGTTGTTGAATACATTCTGAATGGATTCCACAGCTCCTCCCTGAATCGAAATGGTGAATTCTCCTCCCTAGGGCGGGCACTCGAAGTCCCCCAAAGGAGAGGTTGAGATTCCCGCTCGGGAAACCTCGATTGCTAAACAGCAATTGCAGACTTGGCCTAGCTCAAGTTCAATAGATGATGAATGAATGAATCCCCAACATGAGCAGCTTGCTTCCTTTTAACTAAGCCTGCCAACGTTCCCTTGGGCCCCACCTCAAAACTGCGTTGCCTCTAGCTTGTACCAATGCACTGCGCTGCCACATGTGTACGCAGTCTCTCCTCATTGGGCCCCCATCCTCCACTACAGCCGCAATATTTGTCTTGGCCTAATGTTTTGATCTCTATAGTTTCCTAAGTCTAATTGTGGGCCCCCAAACCCACATCCTCATAGTCAAAACGTAATAGTTAGCAAAATATCAAAAATTAATATTGTAATTAGTGAAATTGCTAATTAGGAATATTACATCCATAAACATTTTACAAAGCCAAACTATTTCACAACTGATTGTACTAACTGCCACATATTCTACCTCCGCAATGCAACAAAATTTTGCTTGATATTCTTTCAGGAAACCATACCAAATCCCAATCATCGGTAGTGTGAAAATTCTACTACAGTGTATTGGTTTATTTTCTCCTACTTGATTTAATTTATACAAGTTATTTTCAGAAATTAAATTCAAAAAATACTGAAAATAAACACAACTACAGCCTACACATGCAGATCATTTACTGAATAATTCACTCATGCAACAAAGTGACACATGGATTTTTGGACATAAGTCCCCAGAAAAACCCATAGCGGGAAAACCGGTTCAGTAGATATGAGGGTTTTATTATTAAGTAGTTCTGAGTACAGCAAATTTGGGTTCCAACCTGGGGAAAACCCGACAAAGAATAAAAGGTATAAGATCTGCAGCTAACCTGAAGATCTGGTTCCAAATATATGACTGATCCACACCCTCAAACGGGATTTATAGGACTTGGGCTAGAACTGACCCTAGAAACCCTCAGCACTGCCCCTAAAGCCTCAGCATCAGCCCTGCTACCCTCAAATGCCACTGCGCTGCACCAGAAGGGACTGCGTCACCCCTGGAAGGATCTCACAGCCTCACGCTGGCCCTAAAAGTCCCTCTGTGTGATTTTTGAAGCCTCCTAGTGCCTTTGCGCTAACCTGCGTAGCGGCTGCGTAGCTGCTACCTTACTTCTCTGTGATGTCCTTGACTTGCTCCTCTTGCCTCTTGCTGTCTCTTAGCTCTTGGAATCAAATCATTCCCTCAGCCAATACTACCCCTCACTGTAGGAAATTCCACTGGAAATTCTTAGCAAACCCGCCCTAGAATTCCAGATCTATCCCTATAATATTCCGAATTAGCGACAGCTAATTGGAATATTCAATTTTGTTCAATTTTGCCGTCTATAGTTTATTAAGTTAGTGAAGAGGGTCTAACTCACTTAAGTGGAATAAAACACCCTCCCTAGTAGCACAACGTTGTGACTTAAAGGGGAGCCAAGGGGGGCCAAGCACCACGTAGAGAGGGGGGCCACGTATGCTCTAGAAGCTATTGCGCAGATGAGGATGAGCACGTGGCAAGAGAGAGAGGATACGTTGAGGAGATAGACCTTAGGGTTTTGGAGGAAGGCCAATGTTATAAAAGAGGGAGGAACCTTCTCATTTCATTCATTCGTTGTTGATGATATTGAGCTGGTCATTTCGACTTCTTGAGCATGCTGGCTGTTTAGCCTGTCTGCAGCACTGTTTAGTGCATTGAGTGTCTCCGGTCGGAGATCTCGCCCTTAGCCCTGGGGGACTTCGAGTGCCTGCTCGGGCAAGATTATTTCTTCAGCAGTTTGTGGGAGATTTTGGTGTTTGGTTTTGTTGTGGAGCCGTGCATTCATAGAGACTGCGCAGTCACTGAGAGGGAGGACGCAGTCCATCTAGGAGGTGTTCCGGATCGGGGTTTTTGCAGGAGATTTGAGCCGAGATTTTGAGCAGAGGATCAGCCTTTGCCTTGGGAGGATTTTTGGTAGAGTTTGAGGTGGTATTTCAACCATTCCTATTTAGCCTCTGCGCAGAGCCTTGGAGGCCTACGTAATTCCCCAAGGGGGTGTTTTTCGGAGGTCGGCCATTTCTGATATGGTTTCTGGGTTTTGTCGGGATTGATGAGTAGAGGAGGATTCCAGATTTTCAGCTCATTCCGACAAGGGGAGCAGCCCCTAGTTATCAGTTCATTTCAGTGGTAGCAACTACATGGCAGTTTTCCAGCAGCTGGGACGCAGTTCAGAGAGCAGCCATTTCTGGTGTATTCTGAGAGTATTTCTTCACTTGCCTTGAGCAAGTTTAGGTGCCATCACTTTGATCACCTATTGTACTTCATTATATTTCTCAGTTTAATAAAATGGCTTAGCATTTCCTCTCTATATTTCTGGATGAGTTGCCATACATTCTTTCTATGTTATTATATGTCTGCTGCACTGTTATTTTTATATATATTTGAGCATTTTAGTTCTATACCACTTGGTGTGTTTATTTTATACTCTTAGACAGAGTCTGGAAAGGGCCAGGTAGCCTCCAGATTTCGTCCTCTTTTCAGAGGCGGCATATCTGGTAAACGCCCTCCCAGTCCATCTCTAGTTGGAGTTTGCCGTGTTTTAGAGATATCCCCGAAACGGGATATTACAGTGGTATCAGAGCATAGTTCTGGCTCAGCCTGTGGAGCTAGTTGTCTATGACACCGGGGAAGAGGCCATATATTTGTTACAGAGGCAGGAAGTACAGAGATCGTGAGCGTAGGTTGGAGAACACCTACGGAGAGGGAGACTGTGTTCGGGTGGTGGACACAGAGCAGGAGGAGCCTGTGACAGACGCAGAGCAGGAGGAGCCTGTGTTAGATTCAGAGCAGAGAGAGCCGATGGCAGATGACACTGAGGCCAAACAGTTTGGGGAGGCACTCCTCAAATCGATGCAGGATTTAGCGAGGCAGATTGAGGTGATGGGTCAGAGATTCACCGCTGTAGAGGCTAGACAGCGTGAGACCCCACGGGTATTCCAGGTAGGTGAGGGATCAGGTATATCCAACCATTTGCCGGAGCATGGTGCTGCTCAGCGTGATACTACTCAGCCGATGGCTTCACATGCACCTACACGCTCTACCATGCCCACTTTCTTGGGAGCAGACACAGGGGCAGGAGCCCAGCAGGAGGCAGAGCCCGGACACATGGGCGAGTATTTTGCAGAGTATCAGGCCTATGGGCAGGAGTTCAGGGATGCTCTCTCATTCCGAGATTTTGTTCAGCTCCAGCGGGACAGTAGACCCCGCGACCATCATAGAGGGCACCGACATTATCATGATGGAGATACCCACCGCACATCTAGCAGATTCCATTTGCCTACGTTTGATGGCTCATCAAATAGTTCGGCAAAGTCTTGGGTGGAGAAGCTAGACATCTATTTCCAGCTTAACCAGATGTCAGAGACGGAGGCCATCAAGGTGGCAACATTACATTTGGATGGTGAGGCCCAGGACTGGTGGTTCCATGGGATGGTTACACTCGGACATTCTACAGTGACGACATATGCCGAGTTTACCAGGAGGTTGATGGAGCGATTTGACCGGAGGGATCCGAAACAACACTTTGTTGAGCTGACGAGGCTCAAGCAGACTGGGAGCCCAGAGACATATATTGCAGATTTCTTGAGGGTTTCAGTGATGGTGCCAGATCTATCCGCAGCACGGATGATCTATATGTTTGTGGAGGGGTTAGCAGAGCCACTTCGGGGTTTAGTGAGATCTACTAGACCAGCTACACTCCAGGATGCTATCAGCAGGACGCGGGATTTACAGGATGCATTGCCCAGGACTCGTACACCTCACCCCCAGAGACAGGGTTTCCAATCCAAGGGGAAAGATGTGAGGGTTCCACCTCCAAAGGGGAATCCAGGACGGGCACAGATAGATGATGATGCCAGGAGGGAGCTGAGGAAGAAGCGGCTATGCTTCACTTGTCAGGAGCCGTGGGCACCAGGGCATAGGTGTGCTGTTGGCAAAGCACACTTCATTGAGGTCTTCTCTGATGATAGTGGGGAAGAGGATGAGGAGGATGATGAGGAGGCAGGAGATAGTCAGACGGCCCAGGATCAGTTGCCACCTCCACCTCCAGGGACAGGAGGTGCGGCTTTTGCACCCACAGGAGGGACTCTTGCAGCCTTGCGAGGAGTTCCCAAGTATTTGACGCTGCGCATACGAGGGACAGTACGTGGCCAGCGAGTGTCAGTTTTGGTTGATAGTGGGGCATCCCACAACTTCATTGATGCACAGATGGTCGAGCGGAGAGGTATACCGATCGAGAGCTTTGACGGATTTTCAGTTTTGGTCCCGGGAGCCCAGACGATGCAGTGTGCACGGTATGTTCCAGAGTTGGTAGTGACGATGGGTACCTACACCGTGACCGACCACTTTTTCGTGGTCAACATACCAGATACCAATGTGGTGCTAGGTGCTCAGTGGTTGATTACTCTGGGGAAGGTCACCATAGATTGGGAGGCCTTAGAGATAGAGTGGGATGATAAGAAGACCGGGAAGCACGAGAAGATCCGCGGGATGCACACTTACCCACCTCAGACTGTTTTGGCACACCGGATGGAGGCAAATTTCCAGAAGGGGGACATAGAGTGGGCGGTTGAGTTGCGGGCATCAGAGGCAGGGACTACCAGTCAGGCAGTTCATCCTGATATACAGGCCATCCTTGACAGGTATGAGGCAGTGTTTGGGGATATACCACCAGGTCGGCCACCAAACCAAGGGTTCGAGCACACCATAGAGCTTAAGCAGGGCATTCAGGCGGTGATTACTACCCCCTATAGGCATCCCAAAGCCTATCGAGATGAGATTGAGCAGGCCATCCAGGAGTTGCTGGCTCTTGGGCACATCAGATCGAGCACGAGTCCGTTTGCTTCTTCCGTGGTGTTGGTGAAGAAGAAGGACGACACCTTGAGGATGTGTATTGACTACAGGGCCCTGAACAAGAAGACCCTGAAGAACAGGTATCCTATACCTAGGATCGATGAGTTGATGGATGAGCTGAGAGGAGCCAAGTTCTTCTCGAAGATTGATTTGAGATCAGGGTACCATCAGATTCGCATGAGGGAACAAGACATTCCCAAGACCGCCTTCAGGTGTCATTATGGGCACTTTGAGTTTTTGGTTATGCCTTTTGGGCTAACCAATGCACCAGCTACTTTTCAGTCTTGCATGAACCATATCTTCCGCAGTCATCTGAGGAAGTTTGTATTGGTCTTCTTCGATGACATACTCATATATAGCAGGACTTGGGAGGAGCATCTCCAGCATATAGAGGCAGTGCTACATATCTTGGAAGAGCAACAGTTCTATGCTAAGCTCTCCAAGTGTGAGTTTGGGATGACGGAGATGTTGTATTTGGGTCACATTATTGGAGTGGACGGAGTGAGAGTCCATGAGGAGAAGATCAGGGCCATCAGAGATTGGCCGGAGCCGAGGAACGTGACGGAACTTCGAGGATTCATTGGCATATGTACTTATTACAGGAAGTTCGTCAAGAGTTTCTCACAGCTTGCTGCACCCCTTACAGATTTGACGAAGAAGGGGGCATTCAGTTGGTCGGATACAGCGCAGCGAGCCTTTGACAGGCTCAAGGAGGTGATGAGTAGCTGCCCAGTGCTTGCATTGCCGGATTTTACGCAGCTATTTGTTTTGGAGTGTGATGTGTCGGGAGAGGGGATCGACGCAGTATTGATGCAGGGAGGACACCCTATAGCCTTTGAGAGCCAGAAGCTCCTTCTGCACAAGAGGTTGTATTCTATATACGACAAGGAGATGTTGGCCATTATGCATGCAAAGGCCAAATTCCGACAGTATTTGGTAGGGAACAGGTTCAAGGTGAGGACTGATCACAACAGCCTCAGGTTCTTTTTGGAGCAGAAGCAGCTACAGGAGAGGCAACAGAAGTGGATCAGTAAGATCCAAGCATATGACTTTGACATTGAGTATGTCAAGGGTAAGAATAACGTGGTAGCAAATGCCCTTTCACGTAGACCAGCCACGTTATCTCTTATGAGCTTGGATACGGATTGGAGGGCTCGACTATTAGTGGAGTACTCCAAGGACAGATTTGCATGTGAGGTTCTGGATGGACAGGTGGCGGATGACAGGTACAGGGTGGTTGATGAGATCATCTACTACAGGGACAGGATCTTCTTGACTGAGGGATCTCAGCTTAAGAAGAAGATACTCCAGGCATCACATGATTCACCTTTGGCAGGCCATCAGGGGTTTACCAAAACCTACAGGGCCATTAGAGAGAGGTTCTCATGGAAGGGCCTCAAGGAGGACGTACTCCAGCACATCAAGGAGTGCGATGTTTGTCAGAGGAACAAGGGGGAAATGAGCCATCCCGCAGGATTGTTGCAGGCTCTTCCCATTCCGAAGGGGACATGGGAGAGTATCTCGATGGACTTCATCACAGGGTTACCCATGGTGTAGGGCAAGGATTGTATCTTTGTCGTCGTTGATCAACTGACAAAGTATGCGCACTTTTTCGCCATATCTGCGTATTACACAGCAGCACAGGTGGCCGAGCTGTTCTTCAGAGAGGTCTTCAGGCTACATGGTCTTCCTAAGACCATCATCTGTGACAGGGACAGCCGCTTCATGGGCGGATTTTGGCAGGAGCTTTTCCGGTTAGTGGGGACGGAGTTGACACCGAGTACTAGTTATCACCCACAGACGGATGGACAGACGGAGATAGTTAACAAGTGGCTGAAGGGCTACTTGCGTAACTATGTCAGTGGGCAGCAGCGAACATGGCTGAAGTGGTTGCATCTGGGGGAGTACTGCTATTCACGACACATCACATGTCCATTGGTATGTCACCATTTTATGCTTTGTATGGGTATCATTCCTTATCTTTCGCTGATGTGATGTTCGGTGCTAGCAAGGCTCCTAGAGCCAAGATTTGGATCCAAGGGAGTCAGGACATTCTCCGAGCTCTCAAGGATAATATGGCTACAGCACAAAACCAGCAGAAGCTGTACGCCGACAGAGGTCGGGTGGAGAGACAGTTTGAGGTAAGGGACTTGGTCTACCTACGATTACAGCCATACCGATAGTCATCGCTAAAGCAGAAGGGAGCTAAGAAGCTCAAGCCCCACTTTTACGGGCCATACAAGGTGATACGCAGGATTGGACAGGTTACGATGAGTTGGAGCTGCCCCAAGGCAGCAAAATCCACAACGTTTTTCACGTATCATGCCTGAAGAAGGCACTGGGGCAGCAAGTGACAGTGACAGATGAGCTACCACCCACGGATGATGAGGGGCATTTGGTGTTGCAGCCAAAGGCTATTATTGATACCAGGGAGAGGCAGCTACGGAGCAGGACAGTCCGGAAATTCTTGGTGAGGTGGAAGAATTTGCCGGATGAGGATGCCACTTGGGAGAGTGAGAAGATTTTGCAGCATCCATCACTTCAGTTGCTTGAGGACAAGCAACATTTTGTCGGGGGAGACTATAATATTCCTAATTAGCGACAGCTAATTGGAATATTCAATTTTGTTCAATTTTGCCGTCTATAATTTATTAAGTGAGTGAAGAGGATCTAACTCACTTAAGTGGAAAAAAACACCCTCCCTATTAGCACAACGTTGTGACTTAAAGGGGAGCCAGGGGGGCCAAGCACCACGTAGAGAGGGGGCCCACATATGCTCTAGAAACTACAGCGCAGATGAGGATGAGCATGTGGCAAGAGAGAGAGGATACGTTAAGGAGATAGGCCTTAGGGTTTTGGAGGAATGCCAACGTTATAAAAGAGGGAGGAGCCTTCTCATTTCATTCATTCGTTTTTGATGATATTGAGCTGGTCATTTCGACTTCTTCAGCACGCTGGCTGTTTAGCTTGTCTGCAGCACTGTTTAGTGCATTGAGTGTGTCCGGTCGGAGATCTCGCCCTTAGCCCCGGGGGACTTCGAGTGCCTGCTCGGGCAAGGTTATTTCTTCAGCAGTTTGTGGGAGATTTTGGTGTTTGGTTTTGTTGTGGAGCCGTGCATTCATAGAGACTGCGCAGTCACTGAGAGGGAGGACGCAGTCCATCTAGGAGGTGTTCCGGATCGGGGTTTTTGCAGGAGATTTGAGCCGAGATTTTGAGCAGAGGATCAGCCTTTGCCTTGGGAGGATTGTTGGTGGAGTTTCAGGCGGTATTTCAGCCATTCCTATTTAGCCTCTGCACAGAGCCTTAGAGGCCTACGTAATTCCCCAAGGGGGTGTTTTTCGAAGGTTGGCCATTTCTGATATGGTTTCTGGGTTTTGTCGGGATTGGTAAGTAGAGGAGGATTCCAGATTTTCAGCTCATTCCGGCAAGGGGAGCAGCCCCTAGTTATTAGTTCATTTCAGTGGTAGCAGTTACACGGTAGTTTTCCAGTAGCTGGGACGCAGTTCAAAGAGAAACCATTTCTGGTGTATTCTGAGAGTATTTCTTCACTTGCCTTGAGCAAGTTTAGGTGCCATCACTCTGATCACCTATTGTACTTCATTATATTTCTCAGTTTAATAAAATGGCTTAGCATTTCCTCTCTATATTTCTGGATGAGTTTCCATACATTCTTTCTATGTTATTATATGTCTACTGCACTGTTATTTTTATATATATTTGAGCATTCTAGTTCTATACCACTTGGTGTGTTTATTTTATACTCTTAGACAGAGTCTGGAAAGGGCCAGGTAGCCTCCAGATTTTGCCCTCTTTTCAGAGGCGGCATATCTGGTAAACGCCCTCCCAGTCCATCTCTGGTTGGAGTTTGTCGTGTTTTAGAAATATCCCCGAAACGGGATATTAAAATTCCTCAGTTCTACAGAAATTGTGTGTCCTCAACTAACACTCAAGCCTTTCTCTTATACTTTTTCGTTGAACCCTTCAACGGCAGAGATTAAATCATCCATCAACGGCTGATATTAAAATACTGCTTGATCCATGTGACTTAAGACAATTTCAACACGTGTTAATTAATTCACTTTAATTATTTTATTTTTCTAAGTTAGGCTTAGGAAATCCATTAAAAATAATTAATTATTTGAATAACTTGAACACAACTTGAAATTTCTCAAATCCATTTCTGGGTCTTGTAGATTAAGTGTACTCTAGTCCCTCCACAAAATTTGGGACCTAGAGCACAACTGATGCTACCCCAAATACACCAAAATCTCAACAGGTAGTACCTCTCTTCATTAGCAGCATTGCCAATTCAAACAATGTAACTTCTAGTCCCAAGTTGTATTGAGCAATATGGTGTATGCAAAGGGCACACTTGGAAGGCGTGCTAAGGATTCCTTCCGAATCAACAAGCATGGGTCTTAGGGGTTTCTAAACATAGTACATTTTGATGTTTGTGGATCAACATCAGTAGCATCAATAATAGAAAGTGTGTATTATGTTTCCTTTATTGAATATTTGCAGAGGACGCACTTGGCAAGCATGCTAAGGATGCCTTCCCAAGTAGCAAGCACGAGTCTTAAGGGTTTCTATACATAGTACATTTAGATGTTTGTGGACCGACGCCAATAGCATCAATAATAAAAAGTATGTATTATGTTTCATTTATTGATGATTTCTCCCACAAGACTTAGAACTACTTCTTAAAGACCAAGGATGAGGTCTTAGCAAGTTTCAGGAGTTCAAAAGCTCTAGTTGAAAACTAGACAAGAAAGAAGATCAAATCTTGAGATCAGACAATGGTGGAGAGTGTACCTCCAAGGAGTTCGAAGGTTTTTGTAAGGAAGCGGGAATTAAGAGAGAGCTAATAGTTTTGTACAACCCACGACAGAATGGGGTTGCAGAGAGGAAGAATTGTGTGAAAATTTCTAATCTAAGAAACCCTACTGCTAACCATGGATTTACTTCTCCTACTTTATTATTTATGCAAGTTATTAATCTGAATATTCAGAAAAACAGCGAAGTAAACACAAATAGCAGCCTACATATGACAAAGAGACACAAATTTTTCGGACAAATGTCTCTGGAAAAACCCAATGTGGGAAAATCAGTGCAGCTAGATCTAGAGGGTTTTATTATTATGCAGAATCTGAATACAACAATTTATGGGCACCAAACATGGTTGGCCCTACACAGAAAATCATGGCAACAATGCCTCTTTCACTCGGAGACAAAAAATATGGTTGATTCGCACGCTGAAAAGGGATTTACAGAACTCGAGCTGTTTTTGGCCCACCAGAAACCCCAGCGCTGCTCCTCAGCCCTCTGCGCCAGCCTTACTCCCCTGTGTCAGCCTCTGCACTGCTCTGGAAGGGCCTGCGTCACCCTCTCTGGGCTTACACTGCCCTTGCATCAGCGCTGCGTGGCTCTTGTTGCCTCTGTGCTACCCCTGACTAGGCTCTAGCTGGACTGCGTAGCACTGGCTGCCCTCTGCGCTACTAGATATTCTGCCTCTCTGCCGTTGTTGTATTCTTGGCCTAGGATCAAATCATCCCTCGCCAATACTGCCCCTCCTTGCACTGCAAACTCTTCCTGAGATTCTTAGCAAACCACGCCCTAGAATTTCAGCTTAGCTTCAGTGCTCTACCAATGTGTGTGTTCTGCAACTGACCCCAAGCCCTTCTCTGATACTTTTCTTGTTGGCAAACCAACGGTCGTGATCTAATCTCTAATCAACGACTAAGATTAGAAATTGTTTGATCCACGTCACTTAGAAAATTCTCATCACATGTTTACTTTAATTCACTTTAATCTTTTAATTTTCCTAAGTTAGACTTAGGGTCCTTAATTAAAAAGATTACTTATTTGAATAACTCTTAAACCTAATGGAATTTCTCCATAAGCTTTCTGGGTCTTGGAGATCTCATGTACTCCAGCTCCTCCATAAAATTTCAGAGCTAGAGTACATCCAATGCTACCCCAAAATCTCAACAAATTGATCCATCATAGTGTTGAGATTTTGGAGTAGCATCGGGTGTGCTCTAGCTCCGAAACTTTGTGGAGGGGCTAAGACACACGAGATCTTCAAGACCCAGAAAGCGTTTGGAGAAATTTCATCCAATGTATGATTTATTCAAATAATTAATTTTTTTAATGAGGACCCTAAGTCTAACTTAGGGCAATAAGAAAATTAAAGTGAATTAATTTACACGTGATGAAATGTTCCAAGTAACATGAATCAAGCAATATTTTAATCTGAGTCGTTGATAAGGGATTGAATCACGGCCATTGGTTTCCCAATGAGAAAAGTATAAAGGAAGGGCTTGGGATCAGTTGGAGGACACACACACATTGCAGAGCACTGAAGCTAGGTCGAATTTCTAGGGCGAGGTTTGTTGAGGAATTCGAAGTGGGTTTGCAGTGCAATGAGGGGCGGAGATTGGCAAGGGATGATATGATCTAAGGCCGAGAATACAACAGCAAAGACGCAGCTTGTACTAGGAAGCGCAGAAGCCAGCCAGAGGGACGCAGTCCAGCCAAGACCACACAGAAGACTGCGCAAAGGCTTGCTTAAGCCCAGCCAGGGCAGTGCAGAGGCAACGCAGTACCAGTCAGGGTGACGCAGTGGATACGCTGGCCAGTAGAGGCAGCGCTGAGGGTTCTAGTGGGCCAGAAAGGGCTCGAATTCGTAATTCCCCGGAGAGGGTTGGATCAGCGATATTTTTTGTCTCCGAATGAAAGGTACAACTGCCGTGTAATTTCTCTGTAAGGCAGACCGTTTCTAGTGCCTATATAAATGTATTCAGATTCTGCATAATAATAAAACCCTCTAGAGCCGCTACACCGGTTTTCCCGCATTGGGTTTTTCTAGGGACATTTGTCTGAAAAATCTGTGTAATTTTGTCACATGTGCGTGTTGTTCAGTAAATGATCTGTAAATGTGTAGGCTACAGTTTGTATTTGCTTTAATGTTTTCTAAATACTTCAGAATAATAACTTGTTAATTAATCAAACAAGTGAAGTGGATCAAGAATACTGCAGTAGGATTTCCGTTTTGAAACCTTCATACATAGGGGCTGCTAAGACCATAATACATGACCAGGACTCGCCAATCTTTCTTTGTGCAGAGTCATGCAACACAACTGTCTACATTCAAAACTAGGGTCCTCACAAGATATTGGAGGACTAGAATCTGCAGATGCATTCATTGTTATGAAGCCAAAGGTGAGTCATTTCTGCATCTTTAGTTGTCCAGTTTATATCCATGTAGCAGTAGAGAAGAAGACCAAGTTGGATCCCTCTAACATGAAGGGTTTGCATGTGGGTTGCAATGAAACTTCAAAGGCTTGCAGGGTCTATATTCAAGAGCAAAGGAAGACAATAGTGAGCAGGGATGTAAAGTTTGAAGAAGACATTGCAACCAGGAAATCCCATGAGCTTATTCCAGTGACAGGATGAGGAGAAAGAAGCTTTGAAGGTTGAGCCAAGGTCACTAGTGATTTCTAGGGCAGTACAACAATCTTCAGGTGAATAGGGGAAGACATGAGCCCCTTCTACTATTGTCGGGAGACCTCAATGGTTCAATCAAACATTGAGAGATGCTCAAGAACATGTTGAGACTCCTAGGAGCACTTTCAAAGAGAATAGACCTATGAAGAGGATTTTAGACTATATGGCTTGATAAGTAGTATTCTAGATTCTGAATCTTCTAGTTTTCAAGATGCATCAAACCAACAGCTATTGGGGGATGCCATGATAGAGGAATACACCTCCATCATGAAGAATGATGTTTGGGGTAGTGCCAAGGCCAAAGGGGAAGTCAGTTGTGAGTTCCATGTGGCTCTAGAATATCAAGCATGCTGCAAATGGTAGCATTGAGAAGTTCAACGCAAGGTTTGTGGCAAGAGGGTTCTCCTAGAGAGAGGAAATGGACTAAAAGGAAACATTTTTTGGTAGGTGGTTGTCACTGATGTCAACCCGAGCAGCACTAGGAGCTACCCCGATCTTCCATGGCAAATTTGACATGGCAATTCATGGAATCTTGTGTCAATATCTTTCTAGATAGACTCTCCTCTTCGAGATGTTTCCGTTGATATATGGTACGCCCAGTGGTTCCTTCTGGTTTGAGAGAAAATTGAGTTTAAAGTTGAAGACCCAGTTTTGTGGGCTGAAACCCCAGGGGGTAGAGACATGACACCTTATTCACCAACGGTTGTCAATATATGACAAGGATTCTCACCATAATCTTACCACATATAAGTTGAATCATTTCGATAATCAAAGGCACTAAACCAATCATTGACTTCACAACCAGGTGGGACCATATGCACTAATCCAATCATTGATTTCAAAATTTTAGTGGAATTGAAAATATTTCTAATCAAGACACTTAACACAAATATTAAATAAGGTTATTAAGGTTTACACACCATGTTTTATAAAGAAATTACCTTGAGAAGGGTATCAATATATGTTGCATCTACAAAGAGTGTCCTTTCTTGATTAACAAGGGTTGCGAATTTCTTGATTAAGTTACAAAGTCTAAATATCCTTTTAAATTGTTAATGCTACGTCTACATCAAAAGCTCCTTCCTAAGGCCTCCAACAGTCATCATTGAAAATCCTTTCTAAAACTACAGCGTACATGTTAAAAACCCCTTACTTAGCCTAATCATTGACTATATAAAGGAGTCATATACATCTTCCATGAATTAATAATTAAAAAAAACAATGATCTGAAAAGAATATCTTCTAAAATTTTCGGGCCTCCTATGCTAAAGAAGAGACAGATCCAGCGAGTGGGGTAATGTTTGATTGCTTATGTTTGGGTGTGCACTTAAACAACAATCTTGAAGAAGGACACCTGAAACTCTCGACCATCCTAAAAGTCAACGCAGGAATTACAGTTTTTAGGGTTCGGTTCATTTTGGTTTGGTGGTTCATGTTTATGGCAAGTCTGCTTGTTAAAGGAGAAGCAAAGACTTTATCTCTTTCAAAAGGCTTCTAGCTTGAGGCTATTTTGGACCATGAAATTACAAGAAGTCCTAATAAATCTGTGTTGAGATTTTGTGTATTTGGGGTAGCATCAGTTGTGCTCTAGGTCCCAAATTCTTAGGAAGGACTAGAGCTCACTTGATCTACAAGACCCGGAAATGGATTTGGGAAATTTCATCTGGTTTAGGAGATATTAAATTAATTAATTATTTTAATGTATTTCCTAAGTTAAAACTTAGGAAAATAAAATAATTACAGTGAATTTAATTAAACATGTGATGAAATTGTCTTAAGTCACACGGATCAAGTTTTATTTTAATCTTAGCCATTGATTCAAGATCTGATCATGGTCATTGATTTGTCAACGAGAAAAGTATAAAGGAAAGGCTTGGGGTCATTTGTAAAGACACACAGAGGCAGAGCACTGAAGCTAAGTTGAGATTCTAGGGCAAAGTTTGCTAAGAATACTCAAAAGTGTTTCAGCTGCAGAGAGGGGAATTTAGACCAAAGGGATGATCTGATCCCAGGGTCTAGAATACACAAGAGGAAGGCAGCAGCAGAGGAAGGCAGCAGCAGCAAGGAAAACGTAATTTTCAAGAGACCCTTCAAGGGTTACGCAGAGACCCTTAGGGGCAGCGTAGTGACTACGTCACCCATTCTGCGATAACGCAGTCCCTTCCAAAGCAGCGTTGAGGGTTTGGAGGCCATCCAACGCTGACGCAGAGGCCTTCAGGGGCTTCAGAGGCTGACGCAGAGCATTTCAATGGCAGCGCTAGGGTTTCTAGGCCTAGATTTGGCTGAGTCCTGTAAATCCCATTTGAGGGTGTGGATCAGTCATTATTTTGGCCCTAGATCAGCCAGAGAGCTGTAGATCTAGTGTTATCTCTGTCGGGTTTTCCAGATCTGGAACCCAGATTTGTGTATTCAGAAATATTCTTATAGAGCCCTCCAACAGCCAAAGACCGGTTTTCCCACATTGGGTTTTTCCGGGGACTATTTGTCCAGAAATAACTGTCACTTTGTCTATGTGTGCATGTGATTATTCTAGGTCTGAATTGGTAGAGATTTGTTATGTGTTTTGCTTCGATTTTAACTTTAATTTATTCAGTTAATAACTTGTATAAGTAGGAGGAGCATAACCGGGTTAACAGTAATTTCTGCATAAGATCTAAGATTCAGAAATTTCTACATGGCATCAGAGGAATTGCAGATCTAGAAGGGTCACCAGTTGAAGAATCTGAAGGATCTAGCTGCAGAAAGCCGCTGGAAAAGCAGCAGAGAAGCAGATCCGAGGGGACAGCGCAATTTTCAGGAGCAAATTCACGCAAAGGTAAGGGTGATGTTGTCCAACGTTGTGTCCTAGCAAGCCCAAGCAATTACTGCGCAGAGGCAGCTCAGAAACAACACTGGTTGGGTCTGAAGCCACCAGTGTGATTCAAATCTGAATCTGTCAGATCCAGAAAAGATTGCAGAAAATCTACAGAAATTCAGAAGCGCTGGTGGGGTTAAATTTCTGAAGTTTTCAGACTTTTACCTTAGCACAAGTGACAAATATTGGGAAGAGATCAGCTTCTCAGAGAGTTTCTTGCCAAAGGAAACTTGCAGTTTGATCAGAGGATCAAAGAAGAAGCTGAATCATAGTTGATTTGGTCGATTTCCAAGGAGGGAAATCAAGTGTCAAAGGGAGCAAAGGGTGCCCAGTTCGTAAAGGACCCTAGATCCAAATCTCTAGTATAGAGAGGAGGAGCTCCGACACATTCTGAGCAGATGACTCCTCATGGACTGCGTGATCAGGATAGGCTACAGGGCCTCTCAAACTTTTCGGTGCTTAAGGCAAGGATCCTGATTGTCCTTGAGGTGTACAATCTAAGAGACCATGCAGAGCAGACTCTGGCCACACCGACAGATGCGGATCTCCTACGGAAGCATAGGGAAGTTGTTGGGCATGCCAAGCGGCTGATAATGGACAGTATCAAGGACCATATTGTACCACACATAGCTAAGAAGAAGACAGCTAATGAGATGTGGAAGACCTTGACTTCCCTGTATAAGGGAAAGTCTGTCCAAAGGAAAATGTTGTTGGAGACCCAAATGAGGTCATTCATGATGACCAAGGGAGAAGACATGGAACACTTCCTCTTCAGACTGCAGGCAATCAGGGATCAACTAACTGCAACAGGTGTAACCGTAGATGATGCAGTGATAGTCAGGACTGCTCTCAATGCAGTCACGGATGAGTGGGAAACCTTTGTCCAAAGTATCTTGGGCAAAGCGGACCTCCTAGATTGGGACAGCTTGTGGTCAATCCTGCAGCAAGAAGAACTACGCAGATTCACTATGAGGCAGCACAACCCTGCGTTGAGAAAAGTAAAGAAGGAAGATCAGGAAGATGCAGCCTTGGCATTGAAGAAGCAGCCGAAGAAGAAGAAGGATCTTTCAAAGATCAAGTACTTCCAGTGTGGTGAAATGGGACATTTTGCCAGCCATTATCCAGAAAAGAAAAGGGACAAGGAAGCATCTTCTTCCAAGGCAGTTGTGGCAAATGATGGGTCAGGAGATGATGCAGCCATGAGCACTCATGAACCACGGAGGTGGGGTGAACCACGGAGGTGGGGTGACATGGACATGTAGAGGAGCTACATGGAAGAGAGGTGGGATCCTTGAGCAGCTCATCTCTTGGATCACAAGCGAGCTACGACAGCCTGAAGACAGTAGTGGGACAAGTGGAGCAGTGGGTGCATAAGATCTCAAATGAAGCAGAGGCAGATCTGAAGACTAGGAGGAGCAGCGCAGAGAAAGGCAGCAGCAGCGTAGAAACAGTAGCAGCACAGAGGCTGATGTGACTTCAACAGCGCAGAGCAGTGCTGCTTACGCAGTGAAGAGCTGCAGCAGCGTAGAGAGCCTCAAAAGGACAACGCAGTGCAGCAACAGCGTGATAGATTTCAACACAAGGAACTGATGTGACTTCAGTAGTGCAGAGGGAGTCTGATTACGCAGGCAGAGCTGTAGCTGTGCATCGTTCTTTAGATGCCAGCACAGATTTGTAGCCTATGGAGCTTCACTGATGAGGATGCAACCCATCAGACTTGTTTGTCAAAGATTGGGCAGGAGATTCAGTTGTTTCTCTCAACAACTTAAGTTGCAGTGCAGCAGATCAGCAGTGGCAGTGCTATGAGCAGCGCAGATGCAGCATATTGAGAGGGCGCTGCAGTACAGAAGTTGCAGTGGCAGTGGCAGAGTCATCGGCAGCAGTACAGAATGGCAGCAACAGTGCAGAGTTGAGTGGCAGGAGGCCAAGCTTCAGCAGCATAGAACCAGTACTCAAAGTCATGTAATGCATAGTGTGATGTATTGCTAGAGCACACCCTTGATGCTAAGAGGGAGTGTTGAGATTTTGTGTATTTGGGGTAGCATCAGTTGTGCTCTAGGTCCCAAATTCTTAGGAAGGACTAGAGTTCACCTGATCTACAAGACCCATAAATGGATTTGGGAAATTTCACCTGGTTTAGGAGATATTAAATTAATTAATTATTTTAATGTATTTCCCAAGTTAAAACTTAGGAAAATAAAATAATTAAAGCGAATTTAATTAAACATGTGATGAAATTGTCTTAAGTCACACGGATCAAGCTTTCTTTTAATCTTAGCCATTGATTCAAGATCTGATCATGGTTGTTGATTTGTCAATGAAAAAAGTATAAAGGAAAGACTTGGGGTCATTTGTAAAGACACACAGAGGCAAAGCACTGAAGCTAAGCTGAGATTCTAGGGCAGGGTTTACTAAGAATACTCAAGTGTTTCAGCTGTAGAGAGGGGAATTTAGACCAAGGGGATGATCTGATCCCAGGGTCTAGAATACACAAGAGGCAGAGAAGAGATCAGCTCAAGGACAGCACAGAGGAAGGCAGCAGCAGCAGCAAGGACGGTGTAATTTTCAGGAGACCCTTCAAGTGTTACGCAGAGCCCTTAAGGGCAGCGTAGTGACTGCATCACCCATTCTGGGGTAATGCAGTCCCTTCCGGAGCAGGGCTGAGGGTTTGGAGGCCATCCAAGGCTGACGCAAAGGCTTTCAGGGGCTTCAGAGGCTGACGCAGAGCCTTTCAGGAGCAACGCTGGGGTTTCTAGGCCTAGATTTGGCCGAGTCCTATAAATCCCGTTTGAGGGTGTGGTGGATCAGTCATTGTTTTGGCCCTAGATCAGCCAGAGAGCTGTAGATCTAGTGTTATCTCTATCAAGTTTTCCAGATCTGGAACCCAGATTTGTGTATTCAGAAATATTCTTAATAATAGAGCCCTCCAGCAACCAGAGACTAGTTTTCCCACATTGGGTTTTTTCGGGGACTATTTGTCCAGAAATAACTGTGTCACTTTGTCTATGTGTGCATGTGCTTATTCTAGATCTGAATTGGTAGAGATCTGTTATGTGTTTTGCTTCGATTTTAACTTGAATTTATTCAGTTAATAACTTGTATAAGTAGGAGGAGCATAACCAGTTTAACAGTAATAATTTCTGCATAAAATATAAGATTCAGAAATTTCTACAGTCCGGACCTATAGTAGATACCTCAAAATTAATTGAAGGCCCTGTACAGTGGTGCAATTCAAGTCTCAAATCTTGCAGGAATGCTTAACCTCTAAGCAACAAAACAACCCTGGTATTTTTAACAATGTCTGAAATCTCTGCAATACTTATGTGCACTGGACTTTCGTAAAGAGATTTATGTATTGGATCAGGGCAGCAAAGAATTTGGGGTCTCCGTAGATTGAGAATAACTTTCATCTCTGCGGTCAAGCATATCTTCTTCACAGATAAAGTTACAAAACAAACGAGGCTTATTCCAGAATTGTGCAACTCTAATTCTGAATATATGTTTTGGACATATTCATAGATTACTTCTGTCTAGGCATCATGTTGACCTTACAGATATAGCATTTGGGTCACTAATCAAATAATAAATTTGAAAACTAGTGCAGAAATTGCAGTGTGACCTAACCAGTAATATAACAGCGAGAACAGTAACCAGGTAAGTCTTATTTGACACTTGTTTGGCAACTATCTTGGGTTCAAGTTAGTATGTTTTTTTATTGTTGTTTGATTTAGATTTTCGTTCAGTCCTTAAAGTATCACTGGTTTGTTAGATTAGATCAAGTCAGTCAATCCTTGTCAAATCTCGGTTGGTGTTTGATTAAACTCTGATGTATTTCTTTTGATTCACTTATAGGACATAATTGCAAGCTTATTCTATATTGTTTTAAGAAGTTTATAACTGTCAAGAAGAAGTGTCACAAGTGTTATGTTTTGTATTAGTCCTACTATAATATAGTTATTACTCTATTATTCTATCATAGGATTCACTTGACATTTTCTTTTGCAGGTAAAGGTAAGGTTTCTAATTAAAGGTTCATATGCTTTTATTTTCTTTTGGGTATTGGGATTCGTCTTGGCACTATTCCTTGCAGGTAAAATTGGCTCAAGAGATCCAAGTTGCAGCATAACCTTCAGAAGAGCAGTCCAAGGAACAACATTCAAGGGGCATAGCAAAGGGATCAAGATAAAGAAGCAGTAAAAGGCAGCAGCAGTAATATCAATACAAGATCAAGTCAGAACAGCAGCAAGATTCATCATCAGCATCAAGGATAATTTGCTCAGCAATTGTCAAGCTTTGTAAAGAGAGTCCTTTTGTAAATTGAAGTCAAACAGTGTACATCAATGTAATTATAAAAATTTGTGTCATTGCCTAGAGTTGAAGAAGGCAAGTCTGGTTTGGGAAGAGGGTTTTGATTTGTAGTTGGGACAAGGGTTCCTGGTTTGTCGGGACAAGGGTTTAAGTCCTAGTGTTATTGGTCAGTCAAAGAAAATCATTGAAATATCATTGCAATGTGGATCATTGTCCCTGGTACGGGAGTCCACACTTTTATTTTATTTTTGTCACTATAGGGTGGTAGGGTGGTGCTAGGTTGGTGAATGAAGTCACCTTCGGGTTGGGGCTTGTAAACACTTCAAGGTGGTAGGGTGGTGCTAAGATGAGTTGTGGCTCACTTGGGTGTTGGGGCATCCTTTCAGCTGACTGCTGATAAAACCAAGGCATTGGGGCATCCTTCCAGTGGAAGTTGGAGAAAAATGTTTTTCTCGAGTTCTAGGAAGTTGAAGCTTTCTTTTCAGTTGGGGCTGAAGATTAAAGAACTTATTAGAAAAACGTTCGGTGGCTTTTGACCCAGAGGGGGTTTTCCACCTAAAAATCTTGTGCCTACCGTCTCTATTTTGCATTGTTGTTTACTGCTTTTACTGAACAATAATAATAATAACTAAAGATTAACTAATGCTCTGAAAAAAATTATTGAAGTTCTAATTGCTAAGAAATATTGATTCACCCCCCCTCTCAGTATTTCCAACATTTTCTCCAGTCACCAAATACACTTCTATTAGATTTTCTATGTCATTGGTTTCATTTGCGAGATGAAGAATACATAAGAAGGATGTGAAGACAACTTTCCTTAATGTGATCTTTGAGAAAGAAGTGTACATAGAGCAACCTTGAGGCTTTGAGGTGAATAGGAAGGAGTTCTATCTGTGCAAGCATAAGAAAGCCTTGTATGGAATCAAGCAGGCAACGAGAGCATGATATTCCGAGATTGATAGATATCTACAAAGTATGGGCTTCAACAAAAGCAAAGCAAATTCTAACTTATTATATGTGTGTTCAAACCAATCTGCTTATTTTGGTGTTGTGTGTAGATGATTTATTTTTGACAGGTGCAGAGAAGCTCATTCCAAGGTGCAAAGAAGATACAATGGATGAGTTTGAAGGCACAATAGATGAATTTGAGATAGAGGACATTGGATTGATGCATTACTTCTTGGGGTTGTAGGTTTGCCAAAGATCAGGTGAGATTTTCCTTGGGCAGGGTAAGTATGCAATTCAGATCCTGAAGAGGTTTCAAATAAAGCATTGCAAACCTATGGCCATACCTATGATCACAAATTTGGAGAAGGTAATAACTTCGGATTTCAAAGTTAGCAAATCCCATGATGTACAAGCAACTAGGTTTTTTGAGGTATTTTGTCAACACCAAGCCATATATATATTTTGTAGTGAAAACCTTGAGTCAATTCATGATGGAGCCAAGGCAAGTGCATTGGGTAGAGCATCAAAACATGTGCTTAGGTATTTGAGGAGCATAGTGGAGTATGGTCTAAGATATCTTGGAGATGTTCAAGTGAAGTTGCAGGGTTATTCGAACCCAAATTGCACAAGCAGTGCAGCAGAGAGAAAGAGTGCCTCAGGGTGTTACTTTAGCTTGGGATTAACAATGGTATTGTGGTTCAACATGAAGCAAACTTCTATAGCACTTAGTTCAACAAAGGCAAAACACATGGCAGCTAGCACTACTACTTGTGAGGCCATCTAGCTTCGCAAGTTATTTGCAGAATTATTTGGTCAAGGGTTGGAACTTACAGTCATTTATTGTGATAATCAGAGTTGTATCAAACTCTCTGAGAATCCAGTGTTTCATAACAAGTCCATGCATATAAAGATTAGATATCACTTCATATTAGACAAGGTTCAAAAGGGAGCAATGAAACTTCAACATATTCCCATGAATCAATAAGTAGCTAACATTATGACCAAGCCCTTGGAAAAAGGGAAGTTTGAGGCATTGAGAGACAAACTTGGATTGGTGCAGAATTCCTTCCTCGCTAAGAGGGTGTGTTGGAAATTATAGCTCGAATAGGAAATTCCGCACAATGTGAACATGTGAGAAGTAGTTTCAGATAGATCCGAAATTTTCAGAAACATACAAACTTTTCTTCTGTAATTTCTGCGCAATTCACTGGGGTATTTATAGTTGTTTGTCCCTGTAATTAGCCGACCTGTCAGTGAACTAATGTAACCTATTTGAGCCGACCTTTCAAGGGGTATTCTGCCGCGTCTTCAAGCCGACTTCTTCCAACAATTTCTAGAGCATGATGACAAGGTCTTGAGGCATACTTTTTTACCTTTACAAGTGTAACAATCCTTCAAATACATGACTCTAAATTATACATTTATGACAAGATGACAAATCCCTAAAAGACATCAAGAATAAGTCTTTGACCTATAATAAAAATTCCTTGCTCATGAGACCAATGAGGCAAGCATTACAAAAATACATTTTACTATCTATGTCTTCTTCTTTACAAAAAATACATAATTACATAGTCAATATGAAGACCGACCTAGTTACACTTTTCAACACTCCCTCTTAACTAAGGAGGTATTCATACAGGTACAGGGTCACTTTCAAACAAAAGAATCTCATAAGAAGAATCGGATTGGTAATCGCATCTGTATAGCATCATATCAACCAGCATTGTCCTAGTGCAAGGCCTTGACTAACAGCCCCATCTCTCAACGAGACAATGGGCTACAATGCTGGCGAGACACATGACTTATAGATACCATAGTCATTGTCTCTCCAAGGTACATACCCCACCTAGGTGTTCCCAAAGTATGACCTTCTTGGACTATTCTTCTCTTGGGTAGCCAGCCCTCAAAGAATATCGTTCCACGACTACTTTTATCTTGAATGCCCTATCTCATTCTCAAAGACTATCGAATGCCAAATGATTACCCAATCCTCCATTCAGTCTTCCAGGTGAAGACCAAAATGATGTGTCTATCCATTCTCTTCACATCGCCTTCACTAAGACTTACGATTGTTAGTACTGGTCTAGTGCATGACACATGTAATAGAGAATTACATACGTCTCTCCCTCTTAATACAGGAGGGACAGACTTCAAGTTTCTTCCAAGTAAGAAACTTACCACCAGGCTCCCTCTCAACCAGAGTCCTGCAACAGCAATCCAGCTACTCATGAAGAATTCCTTCCCTCGATGTCATGGATTTCGATATTGAGGAATCTTCAACTTTTGGCTTTATAGGGCACAGATCATCCATCACTTTCAGTCACACATGTCCACTATCAGAAAGTGATTCATCAGTCTTTCTTATCTGGCCCACCGTTATGCCATGCTGCTTTCCTTCAAATCATTTCCAAGGATCATGTATCCTTTCTCGTGATTAGAAGCCCTACACAAATTCATCCAGATAAACATATATATATGAACCTTTTAAAACAAAAGGTTACCTCAGTGATGATATTTCACCATGACACCTTCCTGTAGGCATCAGCATCCTCTATTCAGATTGACACATCTCCCAATGATATGTTTTGTCAAGGATCCTCTTCTTTACCAGACTTCTGTCAGTCTACATATCCTCCCAGGAGATCTCCTAGTCATATCTTCTTGGCCTCCGGATGATAACTGCCCCTTGACATGGTTGCATTTCATGATCTCTTCCTCTCTGCACATTTCTTCATTCCCTGGATCTTACAAATTTTCCAATTTCTTGTTCATGTACAACCACCTCATATTCCATGAGGATATATTATGTTGATTTCATAGTGCACCGAGAGATCCTCCTTCATAGATCATACTTCTAAATATGGAAGTCTATTACCTACAACCATATGACATGACTTAACAGCATCCAGTGTCAGCATATAAATATATACATACCTCATACCTTTTTCATTTAAGTCATCCTGTAGCAGATTTACTAGAATGAGGAGCTTCATTCCCTTGACATGCTTTATTCATATGTCATCACATCTCAGAACTCTGTTTCCATGATGACCCTTGATCTTGATGACTGTCTTCCATCAGAATTGTTATCAGAGAGGTTTTCCCCTAGAGTTGCTACACCAGGAGCTCCTATCATGCTTTTATCATGATGCTATGATATACATTGCTTCCTATCATACTATTTTACAACCAACAGAAATCACTTAAAGGAGAAGAAGATCCTAATCATAGTTGAGATCCCTCACTTCTTCTTTCTTAGATTTCTTTGCATCAGGTTCTTCTCTTATATCTGAGACATGGGCTTCCTCCTTTTTTCTCGTCCTTTCTAAATTTAGGACAATCTCGTTTATAATGCCCAAGATCATAACATCCAAAGCATCGTGCTTTGTCCACATTTCTCTTCTTATTTTGAGAACCAAATTTACCGAATCTTCCTTTCTTTTTAGACATGGCGGCAAAGGCTTGATTCTCTTCTCTTGATCCTTCTTTCAATCTTGATTCTTCAGTCTTACCTAGACTTTGGAATGGCATGGCTTCTTCTCTCCCATCTATGTTGGAAGTGGAAGCTCTCCATTCTTTCGGTAAGACATTTTGTATCATAGTAAGTATTTCTCTATCAGACATTACTTCTCCCAACTTTAGTAGTTGTTCTCGTATTGCGAAAATCTTCATCAGATATGGAATTTTTCCTTCCTTTGACATTCTCAATTTGTATAGTTTTTTTCTCAGGGATATTATTTCCTTTGTAGAACCTTTCAAGAATAGTTCCACTAATTTATCATATATTTCTTTTGAGGATTCTAGCTTTGATACATAGGGAATGAGAGAGTCTTTTATGGATTCTATAAGAATCCTTCGGGCTCTTATGTCTCCTTGCATGTATTTGATATATGCTAGAGTGTCTTCTTTTGGAGGTTGAATTGTAAATCCTTCTATGAAGCCCATAACTTCATTTTCAAATAGCTTCAGATCTGTCCTTTTCTTCCATGCATTGAAGTTTGATGACCCAACCAATTTGTTGCTCTCTATATAGTAAGTCATTTTGACAGATTTAGATAAAGTCATAGATACTTACTTGAGAGAGTGACTTGCAGCTTCCTTGACGATGTTTGAAGATGAAATCAAGAGTTTCTTCTAAGATAGAAATCTTCAATGTAGGTGTTCTTGAATCTTTGATGAAGGATATCTTTAGAAGTTGAGGTCCTTATTCTAACAAAGTTTTGAATGTGAATCTTTGATGGCAAAGATTACTTTCTTGATTGAGTTGATCCTTTAAATGAGATAGGAGATCTTTCTTGAAGTAGCTAGAGAGTCTTCCTTTACAAACTGATTTGACTTTTTTTTTTCAACCCAAACTTTGATCTTCGCTTCCTGGAGTGTCTCATTTGTCAAGCAGCCCTTGAGATTAGCACCTTAGCTCTGATACCATGTTGAGAATTTGGAGGGTTGGTGTTTAATACAAATTCTCTTCTTGATAATTACTTGTGAGCTTACTTGAGATTCTTATGTCTTCTTCTTTTGTATATTATTTAGTCTTTTATCAAGTCAATTATCAAAATACACAAGACACAAAGTTAGGCTCCTAGAGCCAAGGCAAAACCTCTCCCTCTTGGAGAGGAAAACTCGCAAAGAATTCTTCTTATAGGTCTTCAAATGACAAGTACCATTACCATGACCTAGACCCTTGACTTCAGTATGCCTCCAAGACCCTATCACTGCTCTTCTTGTCTTCTTTTTGCTCATCCTTCCTTCTGCATTGCTCTACACCAATACTAGGAAAACTCGGTTCCTAGTTAAACTATCCTTGGCTCCTTATTATCAATCTATCCTTCAGCACTCTAAAGACTTCTTCCTTGTTGTAGTATATACTTCTAAGATAAAGATCAAGACTTATGTGTAGCCTTACCTTACGACTGTAGTGATCCCTTTGAGATGATTGTTCTCCTTCGCACTGTGTCACAAATTCTTCCTTTGATGAGATGGCCCTCGGTCTATCTTGTCTTCAACCCTAGGTTCTAGTCCCTTCTTCGCTCTATCTTACAGTCCTTGAGACAGACCCGTGACTGAATGTGAAAGCCCTTATCTTCATTGTAATGTCATCCTTCTTTGCATCATACTTCAGATCTGAACTTCACACTGTGATCTCAGAGCATCACCGAATTGTATTTAACCCTTAACACTTTGCTGTAATAGTCTTTCTCCGCAGGCTAATCTGAACTTCACACTATGATCTCAAAGCATCATCGAACTGTATTTAACCTTTAACACTTCGTTGTAATAGTCTTTCACCGCAGGCTGTACCTCGCACTTTTTCACCTCAGACATATCCGAAATTTTCAGAGACATATGAACTGTTCTTCTGTAATTTCTGCGCAGTTCACTGGGGTATTTATAGTTGTTCATCCCTATAATTATTCGACCTGTCAATGAACTAATGTAACCTATTTCAGCCGACCTTTCAAGGGGTATTTTGTCGCGTCTTCAAGCCGACTTCTTCCAACAATTTCTAGAGCATGATGACAAGGTCTTGAGGCATACTTTTTGACCTCTACAAGTGTAACAATCCTTCAAATACATGACTCTAAATTATAAGTTTATGACAAGATGACAAATCCCTAAAAGGCATCAAGAAGAAGTCTTTGACCTATAATAAAAATTCCTTGCTCATGAAACCCATGAGGCAAGCATTACAAAAATACATTTTATTATCTTTGTCTTCTTCTTTACATAAAATATATAATTACATAGTGAATATGAAGACCGACCTAGTTACACTTTTCAACAGTTGGGCACAAGATTGTTGTAGGATACATTGAGGAGCCTCAAGCCCTAGGTCAGTAGTTGGATGCCTAGATTGGATAGCAAAGGGAGCAGCCCTTTGAGAGAAGATCACACAGGTGTGGAGCAATGGTTTGGGGTTGTTGGTGTACCCTCACCAGTCTTCTAGAAGCACAGAAATTGAGGTCAAGGAAACAACAGCAATGAGTTGCAGATGTGATCTTGCTGATAGATGGATGTGTTGAGAATTTGGTAGGGCAGTGATTAATTCAATTCTCTACTTTGATAATTACTTGTGAGCTTATTGTTCTTACTTATGTCTTCTCTTTCGTTAGCTTATTAGTTATTTCATCAAGTCAATTATCAAAACACAAGAGACGCAATTTTAGGCTCTTCAAGCCAGGGCCAAAGCCTCTCCCTTTTGGAGAGGAAAACCCACAATAAATTTTTCTTATAGACTTTCAGATGACAAGTACCATGACCATGACATAGACCCTTGACCCTTGTATGCCTCCAAGACCTTGTCATTGCTTCTTCCTTGACTCCTTAAGCTGATCCTTCTTTCCTACACCGTCCTGCATTGTTCTGCACCTTTTTGCACCAGCCTTAGAAAGCTCGATCTCTAGTCCTTGGTATCTCCTTTTATGTCTTGACTTTACCTTATATTCTTCTTGGCTTCTTCTTATCTTGATTTATACCCAAGACATACTTCTTACACCTATTCTTCAAATGCAACCCTAAACTGTAATATCCCAAATTGGGAATAAACAGTAATACAAGGCAACACAGGACTAAACTACAACAAATAGAAGCATGCATGAAAAACACTGCAAATAAACCAGAACTACTGAGCCATTTTATTAATATTTCTGAAATGAGGGACAAGTACAAATGGTGCTCAGAAGGATAGCACCTTGGCCTGCTCTAGGCAGGCTTAAATGGTCTCTCTTTCCCTGCTCAGAAACTCTGTTCCTTTGTTGCTCTGCGTGTCTCCTCCTCTACGTTGCTCTATTGGAAATGATGTTGCTGGCTGGAAAGGGATTGCAAAAAGGGGTTGTTTTACTGCTCAGAAAAATCTAGGACTTAGACACTGGACTCTCCTCCAAAAACCCAGAATAACCCGCGAAGGATTTCCAGAAAGGTTGACCCCAAAAAATCACCCCCTTGGGATGGGTACGCACTTCTGCTGGGTACATTGGCCTCTGAACTGAACTGTTGGAAAGAATGGTTGCCAACTCCCCAATAACTTTACTATGGAAGGGTTGATTCCCCTCACAAAACTCCAGACTAAAATATCTCAGCCTTCCTCCTATCCCGAGCTACTCCACTCCTAGCTTGCGTAATCCAATGTTGCAAACTTCGCGATCGGGATTAAATCGACAAGGGGAAAAAATCAGTACATACAAAAATATTCATTTTTTTCAATTTTTTAATATCTAAAGCATCCACAACATAAAATAAATGCATTGAAAAAAAAACTAATATATAAGATGTGTAATATCATGTCTAGTGCTACATCATACATAACAGTGAATCATGTCCTGAATACTAAGTCTTGAGTCCCAACTCAGCCTCAAAATATCAACAAAAATTATAATAATGCATCTCATATCATGAGTCATAATGTCATATACAAAGGAATGCACCAAATAACCTATACTATTGATTTCCTCTGCCCCTCTTGCGAGAAAATGTAACAGCTTTCCCTCTAGATGAAGAAGCTGGCGGGGCTGGCAATGGACTCTGTTGTGCTCTAGAACCTGAAGCACTAGGAGCTAAAGGAGGTAGACCACGTCCTCTACCGGTAGCAGGGGTAGGTGGTGTCACCTCCTCCTCCTGCTCCTCCTGTTGCTCCTCCTCCTCCTCCTCCTACCCCTCCACTACCTCCTGCTCTATCCAATCAGGGGTTGACTCCATGACAGGCCTCTAAACCTCAACCCTCCATGCAGCAGTAGTGTCAGTCGCATCTAAAGAGATGGCCTCCATATCAGGTGTCCTCTCAAGTTGTCTCACCCACAATCTACGATTGTAGTAGATGTAAACCATGTTATTGAGGCACTAGGACTCCAACCTATATAAGGGTCATAAATTAATAAATTATATTATATATATTATAAATAATAAATTAATAATTATAAAAAAAATTTATTTAATGAATTCAAAAAATTAGTTGGAATATTTTAAGTTTTTAACCTGCTGCGTTTTTTGGTGTGTATTTTTTCAAATACGCTCCAGTTGCGCTCGCATCCTGAAGAGCTACATGTTTGGCTGAGTATTCTAATGGCAAGTTTTTGGAGTTTTGGTATTCTGCACCATAGCTCCTCCACCATGCATCTACAAGTTACAAAAAATAATATAAACTTTTAAAGTTACAAACATAAGAAAAAATTTAAAATAATGAAAATTCGAAAATTGAAAGTTGAAGCGAAGTATGAAGTTATGAACTTGAAGAGACAATGAATTTTGAAACAAACTAAATCTTACCTGGCATTTTAGTAGTCCTATCCTGGACAGCCATGTCAAAGCTCAATGTGCCACCTGCCATTCTGTATACGTCCATTTCTTTGGAGATATCTGCACGTTCTGATGGAGATGGCACCATCTTCTAAACACAAATGAAAAAGCCATCCATGACCTCAGCATCAAATAAGAAACCACATGAGTAAGCAAATTCAAGGTTCAGGAAGATCCCTGCAGCATGAAATGGAACGATGGAATGTGTTGTTTCATCGCTCATCAATCACTTCCCATACAAGAAGTTGTTTTTGAAACCCCTCATCACCCTTATCTTCATAGTAGTTGTTAATGGCTTCTTTGGCCCTATCCATGGTCTCATACAAGTAGCCCATTGCAGGCTTCTCTCCATCAACTAATCTAAGGACCTTTGCTAAAGGTTCAGTAAAGCTGCAGACCTCTTTCACTCCCGCCCAGAAGCTTTCCTGATATGAAACCAACCTGCAAATATCCTCTCCCTCTGGTTTGCAGCTGTATGTCAAAGCACACCACTCCTCTGAAAGAAACATTCTCTTCAAATCTCACATAGAATATAGGAGGAATTGAAGAGATATGAAACTAGTGGCAAACCGTGTAATAGAAGGGCGCACCAACTCCTTCTTGTTGGTGAATGTTCTCGTCAAATGAGCACAAATGCATGATTATATATAAATTTTGTAATGTCTTTTGATGATTCAACAATATCTTTGACAAAAGGAATTTTTCCTACGTCCTCCAACATCAAATCAATATAGTGTGCAGCACAAGGTGTCAAAAATATGCTAAGATGTCTCTCCATAAGCATCTTGTCAGCAACAACATAATTTGCAGCGTTGTCTATTATGATTTGGACAACATTTTGTGGACCCACCTCCAGAATGAACACAATTAATAAATCACATAATAATCGTGCATCTTTGACATGTGCAGATGCATCAACAGATTTCATAAACATTGTCCTCTTGGGACAGCTGACCAAGAAGTTTATAAGAGTTTTACCATTTTGATCAGTCCAACCAGCTGACATCACAGTGCATCCTATGACTTCCCATGATGCCCTTAACTACTCCAATCTCTTGGTGCAGTCAACCTTTTCATTTTGAAGAATGCGCCCTCTATAGTCATCATATGAAGGGGCTTTGTATCCTAGGACAACAACAATGATAGCATCAATCGCAGCTTGGTAAAATGGATTGTTCCTAGCAACATTGAAAGGAATATCACTCCAAAGAAAAAGCTTGCCCAATAACTTGCCAGCTTCTTCCTTCTCCCTTTTTTTAATAACTAAGGAGATAGATGGTTGTGCACTGGGTGTGGTTCTAGGAACAAAATATGATGAGGCAACTACAGGGTTGGGTGTAGAAGATGCTGATGGTGAATAACCACTACCACTCTCACGGTCACCTCCACACCCTGCTATTTGACTCCTCAGAGTTGCCTTGCTGAGTTTAGTTGTTTCTATTCCTTCCAATGATTTAAGGGCTCTTCGGATTATTTCTGGATTGGTATTTGTGCAAGGCCCTACTTCATGTCCAGGAACTTGTGCAAGGTGGTATTTCAATCTGTATACGCCCCTTGTCATGTGGTGTCCACATAACTTGCAACTCAAATTTGATCTATCAAACCCCTAATCAGGTTCACCAAATTCCCACATAGGGTCCAATTTCCTTGGCATGTTTGTAAATTTGTTGAACTCTTGAGTTTTACAGTAAGATGAAGCTTGAACTTTGAAATTTGAACCTAGGGCACAAGAAACCTGTTCCCCACCAGATACTGCCTGAACTTGACCAACGCATGCATGATGACCAACATCTCCTTGTCGAATATGGGGTACAATCTCTCGTGCGACAACAACTTCCAACTCTTGAAGGCTATAGAATGGCCCCCTGCATCATTACTGTGCCCACTTCCTCTCCTGAAGCATCACACTCCATCACAAAGGGTTGCGTGAAATTAGGCAATGCCAACACTGGGCAACTGCTCCTCACCCCCTTGAGCTTGTCAAAGGTCCTTTGCGCAGCATCTGTCCAACTAAAAGCCTCCTTCTTGGTGAGATCTGTGAAGGGTGTTGCAAGCTGTGAGAATCCCTTGACGAACTTCCTGTAGTAGGTGCAAATGCCTACAAACCCCCGAAGTTCAGTCACAGTCTTCGGCTCCGGCCAATCCTGAATGGCCCGGATCTTCTCCTCATGGACTCTCACTCCATCCACTCCGATAATATGGCCCAAATAGAGCATCTTTGTAAGCCCAAACTCGCACTTGGACAGCTTGGCATAGAAATGTTTCTCCTCCAATATACGCAATACAGCCTCAACGTGTTGCAAATGTTCTTCCCATGTGCCGTTGTAGATGAGAATGTCATTGAAGAATACCAGCACAAATTTCCTCAACTGACCACGCAAGATGTGGTTCATGCAAGACTGAAAAGTGGACGGAGCATTGGTCAGCCCAAAGGGCATAACCAGAAACTCAAAATGATCGTAATGGCAGCGAAACGCAGTCTTAGGGACATCTTGGTCCCTCACCTTTTCTGATGATACCCTGACCTCAGATCGATCTTGGAGAAGAACTTAGCTCCCCTCAACTCATCCATCATCTCATCAATCCTAGGAATGGGATAGCAGTTCTTCATGGTCTTTTCGTTCAGTGCCCTGTAATCTATGCACATCCGTAATGTGTCGTCCTTCTTCTTCACCAGAACCACGGAAGAAGCAAAGGGGCTAGTGTTGGGCCTAATATGTCCCAAAGCCAAGAGCTCGTGTATCGCTCTCTCATTCTCGTCCCTATAGGCCTTGGGGTGTCTGTAGGGAGTGGTGATCACCACCTGGATGCCCTGCTCCAGCTCGATGGTGTGCTCAAACCCCCAATCTGGTGGCTACCCCAGTGGTATGTCCCCAAAAATCGTGGAGTAACGGTCCAAGATAGACTGCACATCAGGATGCACCAACTGACCTGAGACTCTTGCCTCTAAAATACGCAGCTCCACTGCCCACTCTATGTCTCCCTTCCGAAAATTTGCATCCATCCGGTGTGCAGAGACTGTCTAGGGAGGATATATGTGCATGCCTCTGATCATCACATGCTTCCCGCTCTTCTTATCCGTCCACTCCATCTACAGAATCTCCCAATCTGTAGTGACTTTTCCAAGTGTGATAAGCCATTGTACACCCAACACCACATTGGTATCTAGAATATCTACCACAAAAAAGTGATCTCTCACTGTGTATGTCCCCATGGTCACTGCTAATGCCGGAACATACCGCATGCACTGCATGGTCCTGGCACCTGGAACCAACACGGAGAAACCATCAAAGCTCTCTATCAATATGCCCCTCCTCTGCACCAGTTGGGCCTCGATGAATTTATGTGTGGCCATGTTGTCCACCAGTACTGAGACACGTTGTCCCTGCACTGTGCCTCGAACTCTCCGTGTTAAGTACTTGGGGAACTCCCCGCAAGGATGCAAGGACTCCTCCGGTAGATGCAAACGTTGCTCCTGTTGTTGTTGGGGGAGGTGGTGGTGGATGATCTCCTCCTGGTGGACCGGTGCTGGCATCTCCCTCCAACTCCTCATATGCCTCTTCTTCTCCCTCGCTGTTGGAGAAGACCTCGATGTAATGTGCCTTCCCCGCAGCACAATGATGACCCGGTGCCCATGGCTCCTAGCAAGTGAAGCAAAAGCTTCCTTTGTCTCAAGTCTCTCCGGGTATCATCATCCAAAGGCCCTCGACCCTGGTTCCCTCTCGGGGGTGGAGCTCTCACATCTTTCCCCCTCTGCTGGAATGTTGGTTTGTGGGAAAAAGGAGCTCTCGTCCTCGACATGGCATCCTGCAAATCCCTAGTCCTCCCTACTGCGTCCTGCAGCATAGTAGGCCTAGTGGATCTAACTAGCCCACGCAAATGCTTCGCCAGTCCATCAATAAACATATACACTCTCCTGGCCACGGACAGATCTGGAACCATCACTGAGAGCTTCAAGAACTCAGAAATGTAAGTTTTTGGGTTCCCCTTCTGTTTGATCTTGGTCAGCTCGACAAAATGTTCCTCCGGGTGCTTCCGATCAAATCTCTCAACCAACATCCAAGTGAACTCCACATACATTGTCACCCCTGCGTGACCCAGCGTAGACATCCTGTGGAACCACCAGTCATGGGCTTCTCTCTCAAGGTGCAGTGCTGCCACCTTGATGGCCTCTACCTCCGCCATTTGGTTCAGCTGAAAGTAAATGTTCAGGTTCTCCACCCAAGCCTTTGTCGAACACTTATATGATCCATCATAGGTGGGAAAGAAAAATCTGCCCAAGGTACATTGCAGGTCACTACCCTACGTGTACCCTCCTCTATTCTGGCTGCATGGTCTGCTATTGTTTTTCAGCTGGCAGAATTTCATTGAAGATGAGGGCATCTCCGAACTCTGGCCCATATGACTAATATTCTGCAAAATACTTCCCGTAGTGAGCCACCTCCGACCCCTAGGGTCCTTCCATTCCCACTCCTGAAGTCAGGAATGTGGGCATGGTGGAATGTACTACCTACTACGCAGCGTTATGCTCCAGTATGTGGTGAGAAGTACCGAACTTTTCTCCATTGTGAAATTTCCTTGAAATTTCCTGTTGTCTGTTATCTCCGACAAACTTTTGTCCCATCTCTTCCATTTTCTTCGAGAGCTCTTGCACTGATTTCAAGAGGAGTTTACGAAACTCCTCTTCATCTCTTTCTTCTGCCACTGGTGCCTTCCTCCACCGGGACGTTGTCCTCTTAATCATGTGTGATTTCGAGCCTACGCTCTATGCTTTTGTACCTCTGCTTCCAGTATGTAATATACTCTTATCTCCAGGTGTCATAGACCAATTGCTCCAAAGGCTTAGCCAAGTCTATGAGCTCTGATAGCACTGTAATATCCAAAATTGGAATAGACAGTAATACAAAGCAACACAGTACTAAAACTATAGCAAATAGAAGCATGCATGAAAAACACTGCAAATAAACAGAACTGCTGAGCCATTTTATTAATATTTATGAAATGAGGGACAAGTACAAATAGTGCTCAGAAGGATAGCACCTTGGCTTGCTCTAGGCAAGTTGAAATGGTCTCTCTTTCCCTGGTCAGAAACTATGCTATTCTACTGCTCTACGTGCCTCCTCCTCTATGTTGCCCTACTGGAAATGTTGCTGCTAGCTGGAAAGGGATTGCGAAAAGGGGTTGTTCTGTTGCTCAGAAAAATCTGGGACTCGGACACCAGACTCTCCTCCAAAAACCAAGAATAACCCGCGAAGGATTTCCGGAAAGGCTAACCCCGGAAAATCACCCCCTTGGGATGGGTACGCACTTCTGTTGGGTACATTGGCCTCTGAACAGAACTGCTGGAAAGAATGGTTGCCAACTCCACAAGAACTATGCTATGGAAGGGTTGATTCCCCTCACAAGACTCTAGACTGAAATATCTCAGCCTTCCTCCTATCCCAGAGCTGCTCCACTCCTAGCCTACGTAATCCCTTGACTGACTGCACTGCCCTGGGAAGAACTGTGTATTCCTGGTGCTGAACTAATGATGTTGCTCACAAAACTGAAGGTAGGACTCCTCTCCTGAGCGGGCACTTGAAGTCCCCTAAGGAAGAGGTTGGGATCTCCGCTCGGAGACACCCATGTGCTAAACAATGCTTGCAAACTCGGCTAAACAACTCAAGCATGCTCTGGTCTAGATAGACAAAAATTCTGAAGATGTATCAATGAATGAAATAACTACCCTCATCCCCTTTTTATGCTATTGAGCCTCCAAAGTTCCCTTGGGCCCATTAGTGCTACGCTGTCTCTCTGCCACGCTGTCCCTACGCTACTCTGCACTGCCTGTCCCCACGCTGACTAAGCTGCCATCTCTCTTGCGCTATCACTAGGATGTTGTCACTTGGCCTCATGGGCCCCACCTTGCTTTTAATTATCTTTCTTAGTGACTTTCGGAAAGTGATTTTATTCTAAGGTTAGGTTATGGGTCCCTTCACCCCTTTATTTCCTGCTGACCATTAGAAAAGAAAAATTTAACAAAAAATAATATTCCAATTAGTTGTCTGCTAATTGGGAATATTACATAAACCAAACTTGTAACAGACCTTCTTCACACTATGAATGCCTTCGTCCTTTCTTAGTTTTGTCTCCCTTCTTTGCATCCAAAACACAGTCCTGCAACTTCATATATATATAACAGGCCCTTATCCGGATTTCTTCTTTTGTTGATATATCCCTCTACGCATCAATCTACAGTCTTATTCATGCATTTGTCTTGGTCCTGAAAGTCCACACTAAAACATAGAACCTTATCCGGAAATCTTCTTTGTTGTTCTGTCTCCTTTCTACGCTGAAACCACAGTCCTAAACTTCACACTTTTGTTGATCGAACTTATTACAGACTTGTCCGAGATCTATCCTCAAATGAAACTGCAAACCTTCTATATATCGGGTTCTCCTTCCTGTGCTTTAGGCCGACTTATCAAACTGTATGTAGGCCAACTTGCTCAAGGGTATATGAGCCGACTTGTCCACTGCTCATAGGCTAACTTGAGGAGATATTCCAACGCTGATTTTGAGCATCATGTTGAGCCATGTCTTCAAGCTTAATTGACAATGTCTTGAGGCATACATAATTGACTTTACATGAGAAACACTTCATATACATGACTCTAATTAATACATTTATGACAAGATGACAAATCCCTAAAAGACATCAAGAAGAAGTCTTTGACCTATAATAAAATCCCTTGCTCATGAAACCCATGAAGCAAGCATAACAAAAATACATTTTATTATCTTTGTCTTCTTCATTACATAAATACATAATTACATAGTCAATATGAAGACCGAACCTAGTTACACTTTCCAACATTCCCTCTTAACTAGGGAGGTATTCATAAAGGTACATGGTCACTTGCAATCTGAATAATCTCATAAGAAGAATCAGATTGGTAATCGCATCTATATAGCATCATATCAACCAGCGTTGTCCTAGTGCAAGGCCTTGACTAACAGCCCCATCTCTCAACAAGACAATGGGCTACAACGTTGGCGAGACACATGACTTATAGACACCATAGTCATTGTCTCTTCAAGATACATACTCCACCCAGGTGTTCCCAGAGTATGACCTTCTTGGACTATTCTTCTCTTGGGTAGCCAGCCCTCAAAGAATATCGATCCCCGACAACTCTTATCTTGAATGCCCTATCTCATTCTCAAAGAGTATCGAATGCCAAATGATTACCCAATCCTCCATTCTGTCTTCCCAGGTGAAGACCAGAATGATGTGTCTATCCATTCTCTCCTCATGGCCTTCACTAAGACTTACGGCTGTTAGTCCTGGTCTAGTGCACGTCACTCCCTCTTAACTCAGGAAGGACATACTTCAAGTTTATTCCAAGTAAGAAACTTAGCACCAGGCTCCCTCTCAATCAAGGACATGCAGCAGCAATGGTGAGACACCCAACTGCTCATGAATAATTCCTTCCCTCAATTTCATGGATTTCGATATTGAGGTATCTTCGAATTTTGGCTTCATAGGGCACAGATCATCCATCACTTTCATCCACGAGTCATGTCAACCATCAGAAAGTGATTCATCAGTCTTTCTCATCTAGTCCACCTTTATGCCATGTTGCTTTCCTTCGAATCATCTCCCAAGGATCTTACATCCTTTCACATGATTGGCAGCCCTGCATAAACTCATCTAGATAAACATATACATATGAACTTTTAAATCAAAAGTTACCTTAGTGATGATCTTTCACCATGACATCTTCCTATAGGCATCGGCATCCTCTATTCAGATTGACACATCTCCTTAAGATATGTTTTGTCAAGGGTCTTCTTGTTTACCATACTTCTATCGGAGTCCACATATCTTCCCAGGAGATCTCCTAGTCACATCTTCTTGGCTTCTGGATGATAACTACCTCTTGACATGGCTGCACTTCATGATCTCTCCCTTGCTTTCTCCGCATAGCTTCATCCCCAAGAACTTCCAATATTCAGTTCTTTGTTTGTATACAGCCACCTCATATTCCATATGAGACCATATTTAATTTTATCTGTTAGTGGCAACATGTGCACCTAGAAGAGATCCTCCTTCATAGATCATACTTCTGAAGATAGAAGTCCATTACCTACAACCATATGACATGGCTTCACAGCATCGAGTGTCAGCACATAGATATATGTACCTCATACTATTTCCTTTTGAGTCATCCTACACCAATTTTACTATAATGAAGAACTTCATTCCCTTGACCTGCTTCATCAATATGTCATCATGTTCTAATCCCTGAATTCTGCAAGATAGAATTCCCGATGAAACCTTTTGCTTTCAGTGAATCCAGAGAGCACCTGTTTCCATATCGATTATTGAATGATGACCCTTGATCCAGATGACTATCTTCAATCAATGTTGTTATCAGTGAGGTTCCCAGGAGCTACTTCTTCAAGTGATCCTTCCATGCTTCTATCATGATGCTATTAATATACTCTACTTCCTATCATACTACTTAAAGAGAGAGGTGATCTCAATCATAATAGAGATCTTTCGCTTCTTTCTTAGATTTCATTGCATCAGGTTCTTCCCTTTCATCTGTGACATGGGCTTCTTCCTTTTTCTTCTTGTCCTTCCCAAATTTCGGACAATCCCTTTTATAATGTCCAAGTTCATTACATCCAAAGCATCGTACTTTGTCCATATTTCTTCTTTTATTCTGAAGACCAAATTTTCCGAATCTTCCTTTCTTCTTGGACATGGTTGCAAAGGCTTGATTACCTTCACTTGATCTAGTATCAGCTTTGGCTTTCAAACTTGTTTCCTCTATTTTACATAGAGATCATAGATCCTGGAATGGTGTTGCTTATTTCTTCCTGTATATGCTTGAAGTCAAGTTTCCCCATTCTTCCAATAGAGCATTCAGTACCACGGTAGTCATCCCACTATCAAACATTACTTCTCCCAATTCCTGTTGTTGGTCTCTAATTTCAGAAATACTCATAAAATATGAAGTGATTCCTTCTTCTCTTGACAATTTCATCTTGTATAGTTCTTGTCTCAGAGAGATTGCTTCTCTTGTAGCACTCACGGAGAATAGCTCCACTAGTTTCTCATAGATTTATTTCATAGTTTCTAGTTTTGATATATAGGGTATGAGTGAGTCCTTAATGGATTCTATGAGAATCCTCTGGGCTATGATTTCTCCTTTCATGTATTTGGCATGAGCTGGAGCATCTTCTTTTGAGGGTGGAATTGTAGATCCTTCGATGTAGCCCATAACTTCATTTTCAAGATTCAAATCTGTCCTCTTCTTCCATGCACTAAAGTTTGATGACCCAACCAATTTGTTGCTCTCTTTACAATAAGTTATTTTGACAGATTTAGATAAGGTCATAGATACTTACTTGAGTAGGGTGATTTCCTCCTTCTAACTACTTCCTTGATGATGATGAAGATGAAGTTAGGAACTTATTCTTAGATTGAATTTTTCAATGTAGGTGACCTTGGATCCTTGATGATAAAGGATGTCTTCAAAAATATGACGTCTCTTCCAACAATGTCTTCAATATAAATCTTTGATGGCAAAGATTATCTCCTTGATAAGTGAATCTTCTTTGCAAACTGAATTGACTTTTTAATGTAGACTTAGATTCTTGCTTCCTTAAGTGTCTCCTTGTTAAGTAGCCCTTGTTTTCAGCACCTTAGCTTTGATACCATGTTGAGAATTTGGTAGGGCAGTGATTAATTCAAACTCTACTTTGATAATTACTTGTGAGCTTACTATTCTTACTTATGTCTTCTCTTTCGTTAGCTTATTAGTTCTTTCATCAAGTCAATTATCAAAACACAAGAGACACAAATTTAGGCTCTTCAAGCCAGGGCCAAAACCTCTCCCTCTTGGAGAGGAAAACCCACAAAAAATTCTTCTTATAGACATTCAGATGACAAGTACCATGACCATGACATAGACCCTTGACCCTTGTATGCATCCAAGACCTTGTCACTGCTTCTTTCTTGACTCCTTAAGTTGATCCTTCTTTTCTGCACCAGTCTTAAAGAGCTCGATCTCTAGTCCTTGGTATCTCCTTTTATGCCTTGACTTTACCTTATATTCTTCTTGGCTTATTCTTATCTTGCTTTATACCCAAGATATACTTCTTACACCTATTCTTCAAATGAAACCCTAAATCGAACTTCTAACAGACCTTCTTCACACTATGAATGCCTTCGTCCTTTCTTAGTTTTGTCTCCCTTCTTTTCATCCAAAACACAGTCCTGCAACTTCATATATATAACAGACCCTTATCTGGATTTCTTCTTTTGTTGATCTATCCCTCTACGCATCAATCCACAGTCCTATTCTCGCATTTGTTTCAGTCCTAAAACTCCAAACTAAAACACAGAACCTTATCTGAAAATCTTCTTTGTTGTTGTCTCCTTTCTACGCTAAAACCACAATCCTAAACTTCACACTTTAGTTGATCGAACTTATTACAGACTTGTTTGAGATCTATCCTCAAATGAAACCGCAGAGCTTCTATATATAGGGTTCTCCTTCCTGTGTTTTAGGTCGACTTATCAAACTATATGTAGGCCGCCTTGAACAGGAGTATATGAGCCGACTTGTCCACTGCTCATAGGCCGACTTGAGGAGATATTCCAATGTTGATTTTGAGCATCATGTTGAGCCATGTCTTCAAGCTTAATTGACAACGTCTTGAGGCATACATAACTGAATTTACATGAGAGACACTTCATATACATGACTCTAATTAATACGTTTATGACAAGATGACAAATCCCTAAAAGACATCAAGAAGAAGTCTTTGACCTATAATAAAATCCCTTGCTCATGAAACCCATGAAGCAAGCTTAACAAAAATACATTTTATTATCTTTGTCTTCTTCATTACATAAATACATAATTACATAGTTAATATGAAGACCAAACCTAGTTACACTTTCCAACAGGATGCTAGTGGATAAGAGGTCCTAGAAAAGGGCAAATTGTGAAGTCTGTTAGCAACCAAGAGGAAGGATAATCAAAGTGATTGGATGCCCTAACTAGGGAGGAGATGCTACAACATTGTATTTGACACTTATGGTCTATTGGAGGGTACCGTGAGAGTGGACCAAGTTGGTAGAGTTGGAGCAGCCTAAAAAACAACTTGTGGGTGATTGTAGAGGCTTGCTTCAAGCCCTAACGAACAAGTCACTTGAAGGACTAAGGGATTATTAGAAGTGGCAGAAAAAGAGCTCATAGGTCTGATCAGCCAAGAGTAGTTTGTAGCCCTAGACTTTCCTTGTGGAGAAGGACATCTACAACAGACATTGGCAATCCTCCATACCCTGAGTTCATTGTTGGAGAAGGACATTCGACAGTGATAGTGGGAAGTGTTGAATTTCCACAATCTTGGGTCTAGGATAGAGTCTTAAAATCTTTGACGCTACCAAACCAAGAGTGTCGACAGAACTACTTTGCACAGCGGACTATAAACAATAGTAAATCACACATGCACTGAATATAGACAACCTTTTACATCTTTCAACCCAACTTCATTATATTAAACAACATATAATACAACAGTCTAGGGCTCCCGTACCAGGGATAATGGCCCTTAATCATCCACTAGTACAAGATACAAACTGGGGCTTGGTGTCAGTACATCGACGACCAATCTGCCCTCAACAAGATACTCAAACCATCTGGTTGTCGCATGCTCTCTTAGCTCCTCTTGGTCGTACCGTGTACCTTCCCAGTCCTTTGGCTCCCGATCTGCAGCTCCTACCTCTATCAATGCTCCAAGTCCATCTGGCCATTAACCATGGTTGTCAATATGCTCTCTAGTTGTGCCTTAGTCCATCAAGGGCACAACACATCGAGACTCCTGTCAAGTTGTTCACAACTCCACTTGTGAACAACTCTCAATTTGCCCATTGTTGCTCCTCAACTACTCAGGGAGTTCAGCCCACTATAGTCTTCTTGCGCTGCTCCGATGAAGACCAAAAGAGGGCACAGAGGGTTGCCACCTATCACTGCAAGATGTCCATCTCCCACAATGAACATGAGCTAAGAGGACTTCCCATCATTTGCTATAGAAGTCCTTCTACACACACAAGTCTCAGCCTACTCAAAACTGCTCTTGGTTGATCAGACCCTTGAGCTCAACAACTGTCACTCTAGCAACCATCTAAGTCCATGAAGATGGTGCACATCGGGCTCCAACCTTGGGCACTATCACGTTGTCCTCCAGCAGACCATAAATGGCCAATCACACTTGGTCCACTCTCACGCTACCCTCCAACAATCCATGAGTGACCAAGTCTATTGTAACATCTACTCCTAGTTAGGGCATCCAACACCTAAGAAACCCCTCCGGATGGCTACTAACATACTTCACCAACAGTCCTCTAGTAGGACACTTATCCACTACGAGATTTGCTCCTAGTTGGGGTTTCTTAACACCCAATACAACCCCAACAAATGGCTCCCACGTGATGCAAACAAAACCGATCCAAATTTGGTCAAAACATTAACCCAACACACCACATATTGTTTCTACAATACTATTGTTCTGTTGTCCCTGGTTAGGGCAAGTGCATGCAGCAATCAACCCTTAAACAACCACTCTAACAGCCTCCTCTTTGCTGAGGCCTAGGCAAGGTAAGGTGTTCTCCACAATTGTCGTTGTTCTGGGCATGTGGCAGCCCTTGACACCTCCACGATGGACTGTTTTGGAGAGGCTAGGCCTGCGGCCTACCTCAGTCTATTGTGGCACCCTAACAGCCCTCCAAAACAGCCCTTCCTCACTTGCGTTCAGCCCTCCAATACAGCCCTTCCTCACCTGCGTTCAGCCTTCAAAGAGTCTGCAACCAACCCCTATTCTCTTTGGTCCCTCAAGCAAGGTACACGGCCTCCCTCCAGTAGTTCGGATCCCTGATCTAGGGCATAAACACCCCTCACCTTCTCCATTGGTTTGCCTCTCCTACCTGCGGCCCAAAACAAAAGTAATCTTTCCTCCAACGAGCTTGTCTTTATGTGTGTTACACAAAATGGATGATCAAAATGACTCATACTCACCTCCTATTTATACTAAACAAGAGGGCTTCTTCCAACGTCATTCTAGGGGCTTGAACAGTTGTCACACACATAAATAGCATTAGGCCGACCTAGATGCTTCATGTGTAAACCCTAATCGTAACTTCAAAAATTCATATCTCCATTTCTACAACTTGAAATCGGATGATTCTCGTTGCGTTAGATTCATCCGCTGGGAGTTATCATCCTCATCCATCACATGTCGAAATGTGCTCATAGTTTTGGCCCAAATCCTAATGGGTGCAAAACCCCATGCTTGGGTTCCAAGCCCACAAGTGACTCTTGTGGCGCTTTGCCCTCCAATCCCTGAACCCTAGGGCTTGGAGTACCTCCTAAGCTACACAAAAATCAACACTCCTTCTTAGCGAGGGAGGTACTTTCAAAACTAGGAAGTAACCATCATCATCCGGCGACACCAGCCCATCTAGAGTCCATATTTGCAACATACCCTGTAGAATGAACCCTGCAATCTCGGTAGTGCCTCTGACTCATCATGTTTAAACCTGAAGATCCCGAGCCTCCATAGGGTTTCTCCCTCTGAGGCTAGACTCCCTCTGAGCCTACATGATCTCCACTAGCTCAATCCTGCAAGCACTCATCCTCCAAGATCAAATAATACTCGTGCAAATCCCTCCAATATCGGATATGCAACATCACGATCCGATGAAGATTCTAGCCTGCCAACTTGTAGTCCATCACATGAAGCCATCTTGATCAACCTGATCTCGTCCATGCCAAAGCAATCCACAAGTTGTCCCAACCATCCATAACAAATCAACGGAAGTCCATGATCAACAATCTTCCCTACAACAAACTATTGTTCACCAGGCTCACCAACAATCCACCAGAACTCCCAGCCAATCTCGCTGCCAAGCCAGTCAAGACCACATCTCCATGTCTCTAGCTGAATCCTCTGCTCCATGATCTAGACACGGACAATTCCCTCTGAGTTGCTTCATTGTGCACACTTTGATTCACTGTCCCGCAAAGTAGCTCAGATACTCTCTGATACCATGTTGAATTTCCACGATCTTGGGTCTAGGATAGAGTCTTAAAATCTATGAGTGTGTCTTCATCGGGTAGCACAGGAAGGCACTAGTGGGAAGAAAGTCCCAAAAGAGTTGAGGAGCAGCAGTGGCCAGTTGAGAGTTGTTCACAAACTGAGTTGTGAACAACTCAACTGGAGTCTCGATGTGTTGATGCGTTGATGGACGAATGATCAACGAGAGAGCAAGTGAAGCCAAGTTCAGTGACCTAATGGAGTTGGTTCATTGATAGAGGCAGATGGGAGTTGTTGCAGATCGAGAGTTGAAGGATCGGGCAGGTGTGTATGGGGTATGACCAAGGCAACTGTGAGGAGCTCTACATCAGCTAGACAGTCAAAGTACTTTGTTCAGGGTAGATTGGTGGTCATCACGACAAACACCAAGCCCTAGTTGTTGTTGTCCTATATCAATGGATGTATGAGGGCCATTATCCCAAGTACGGGAACCCTAGATAGTTGTATAATCAGTTTGATTAATATAATGAATTTGGGTTATTGTATAAATTTGTAAAAACTTATACATATTTTGTGCACTAGTAGATTTATTGTTGTATATTATTCTGTTGTGCAAAGTAGTCTTATTGTGATACTTGGAAAGGTAGTGTCAGTAATTTAAGATTTTATCCTAGACTCCAGTATCGTGGAAAAACAACAAACTAGATCGAAATATGGACAACAATTGTATTGCTCTCATTCATTCAACAAGTTATGTGTAGGGATTGTTCAGAGATCGGGAGGCTTACTGTTAGATTAGATTTCTCTTTCTTTGATAACTACTTGTGAAATTTGTTGGCTTCTTATTAATTTAATTATGTTCTTCTTCTTCATCAAACAATTATTAAACGTACAAAACATGAAGGTCGCTAGAAAAACAACGAACGCAAGATATAGGCTCCAAGCCAGGGGAAAACCCATAAAAATTCTCTTGTTATAAAATCAGTTCAAAGTGAGATAACCAAGACCCATGACCATAAACAGACTCCAACCTTCTAGATGCCAAGTCAAACCCTCCTTCTTTCTGTTCAGCAAATCCATCAGCAAGAGACCAACAACAAATCAACAATAAGAGATGTGATAAGGCAGAACTTCCTTAGATCAGACTTCAAGAGAAACTCTTCTTCAATTTCAGACTTTGGCCCCCCTTCTTCTGCGAAATTTCAGAACCAATCAAGCAAATTGTGTGTGTCCAAATGAGCTCAACTCACCCTCTCTTTATACTGTCTGGAGAGGTTCGAATAGACATGACCTTTGGGGCAGGGCCAACTTGACAGCTGGGGCCGACTTGGCATCTAGAGAGGTTTTTGAGCCAAATTACATATTTAAAAAATATTTTCCCTTTTTCTTTGCAATAGGTCCAAATAGGACTTTGATTCTTTGACTCATCAAATCCCAGAAGCATGAACAACATACTTAACTAATGAAACAATAATTTCTTGACCATGAAACCCATGCTTGAAAAATATTTTTTTCTTTTTCTTCTTTTTGCTTTTTACATAAAATATACAATGACATAAGTACAAGATAATTATGAAGACCGAACCTACTTACATTTTCTAACAGGGACAACTCAAGACACTGGTAATATTCATTTGGCTTTAGCTATATTTTTCAATGTAGCTCCTTGAGGTCATTAAATGAAAATATTGGCATATGTTTTATTCAAAGCAACACTGCACTTTTAGATATGAATAAGATTAACTTCATATAGAAACTTATCCTCAAAAAAAATTCTTACCCACGGAACAACCTATAGAACTTTCTACTAAGTGAGAACGCCATTTTTAATATGCATATAGTTTTTTTCGGTCATAAAGTGGCGTGTAAAGGACAGAAAAATATTTACTAAAATAAGAGGGGAAGTGAATTTGCACTGCACCTGCTAAGTAAGTTTTCTGTTTAAATTGTGTAGTTTTTGAAGTACCTCACAACCTATTAATTCAGCACTCTTCGAAAGCCATTACATTTATGATTTAGTTATAATTTGCAGTAACAAGTAGCACGACCTGCCCCTTATTTTGCCTATCTATATTGGCCTCTATGAAATGGCTAGTGTTTCCCCTCATAAATAATCTGGGAAACGGAACAAAGCAACTGTTATTTTTGTGCTTATAAATATTGAAGAGCAAAGAGTGGTCCATATTGTCAGTAAATTTACTTGGGTCTGTACCATATTTATTTTAAAATATTATTTTCAAAAAATAAATAACAGGCACCAAAGAGTGGTCCGTATTGTCAGTAAATTTACTTAGGTCTGTATCACATTTATTATAAAATATTATTTTCAAAAAATAAATAACAGGCACCTTGTCAATTGGGTTTATCTCGAGTGGTTGGGAAGAATAATTGTTATTTTCCCACCCAGGTTAAATTCCTACAAGTCACATGTTGAACTCATATTGAGTATATTGTTGTAATGGCTTCAAGCATTGTTATTGTATAGCCTTGAGCCTTGAAGAATATCTTACTCTTTCCTAAAGGCTGGAGAGTAGGGTGCTTTGTTAAATGGAAAATATGTAACAAAGAAAAAAATCCAGGTGTCTTGCCAACACTCATTATATTAAGGACTAAAGATCTATTTGCCTAAATTACCATCTTTCTCACAATGGATACTGTAAAGCAATGATGTTAAGATGACTCAAATGCCTCAAATCAAATTTATGAGAAACGTCACTCGTTTTTACTTTGCTTCAAGTACCTGAAAATCTACGTTAAAGATTTCACAGGTGGCTATCATAATTTATCTGGCAATAGAAATCTGTGCTAAACGACCCTGCGATTATTTGCCATGATATTTGTTAAAGTAACTTGTAAAAATACTTGAATGCAAAAACCGTGGAACTTCAGCCATTTTGTACAGTAAAACAAGTGAATGAAGATAAACTAATCCAGGTCCAATAAAACTTCTTGGCATACACTGGGAGGTGCTTTAAAAGAGCGTTATAAGCTGCAGGATTTAGTCAAGCATAATGGAATTAAAGCTTGAGATAAGATACTAACAGAAAGCCGTGCAAAACCGGAGTCCAGTTGGGAATTGATCTAAGTTTATCTATGTATCCGCCAAACAGTATGCTGGTCACTGAAAGTCGATGCTGTATTAAGCCGACTGCCAGGGTTCCATTCTCACTATGTGGTGTGTCGCCTTGGGGTTTGTGTCTGGAAACATTTTCCAAAAAGTTTTCCCAAAGAAAAGCCCATTTAGCATTATCACTTTTGTTCTGAATTACGAAAAAGTTGTAGCAAAATTCTGTGTGAAGCCAAGGAGAATTGCTAATTTTGTTTTTTGACTTATCTGTGAGGGCGGAACTGCATTTGGTCAGTTTACTTTTTATTTTACCACTCAGTACGAAGATAAACTGCTTCACTTCAAAACAAACCTTGAAAAAGTAGGTTTAACGTGAGGCAAGGCCAGGAGAATTGCCCATCATTGATCACAATTTCGGATCCCGGGCAATGTCATTTCTCTCACACGCACAAGATAAGCCCTGAGACCGAGGTCAGATGTGCCAAAAATGCACGTACATCAACTAATAAATCTTGGGGGGCTGTTTTCCGGAGATATCTTTTTGACAGTGAGTAACTGATGAGCGAGAAAAACATTGTAGGTGATGAATCAAGGAAGAAGCTATGTAACTTACGCGAGCCAGCCGGCACAACAGGTGTGAAATATGAGGCTCCTGGTGTGTTTGTCCTTGTCCTGGCTGAGCCACTTGTCCAATGTCTGTACTAGCAGTTTTGTGTCCTGTTGAGCCCTGGAGCCCATGTAGTAACTTAGAAGATCCCCCATGGAAAGAGAGACAGTAATGGCGTGAATACCACGAGCCGTGTACCACTCTGCAAACTCTCTCAGATGTCTTTGCTCGGACCCTACCCACCCTATCAACAGAGCTACAGCTGCCACAGGGCAGTTCCACATTTCCCCTGTTTGTTTTGCACTGTGAAATACATAATTTTGGCCCCCACCGGAGATTGGGTTTGAGTTTAATGTGTGTAATCTTCGATTATATGCTCCAGTGGTGAACGGGAATTCAAATTGGTCCCTATCCGAAGGATCATTCTGCTGTGAGTGTGAGTAGTAGTAGTAATTTCTGATGATTGTTTTGGGAGGCAAACAGCAAAATGAAGAACAAATCCGCAACCGCCTTATCGTTGTTATGCTTCTCATCAGCGGCCTTGCACCAGACCCAAACAAAGAAGCCATTGTTTTGAATTGGATTTTCTCAAAATTTATGGAATTCCAGAGTGATCTATAGAGACATTTAACATTTATCGTTTTATTGCAGGCACGCAACCTCCCATCATTTTTTTCCAAATCCCGCGGTGAGTCGGTAAAAACCTTCTTTTATTGTGCGCACAGCTACATTCGGTTGAAAGAAAGAATAAAGAAAGTATTTTTAATGTCTAATTGGTTAAAAATAGCTTAATGGGACACATTGTTTTTCTATCTGACTCGCGTTTTTTCTGTATTAGCGTGCTGATTTTACCCAATTTTTAATTAAATGACCAACTATATTAACCACCCAATTTTTAATTAAATGACCAACTATATTAACCACGTTTATATATATATATATATATATATATATATATTGTAAATTGAATTTTAGTGTGTGCAGAATTTTAAGTTTTCCAACCTGGTCTCACTGCCAATGAGTTGGCAAAGAGTGTCAAGTTAGTTATAAAGAATTTGCGAGATAAGAATTTAAAATTAAAAAACCAGTGATAGAAATTATATAATCACCAAAATAAAATACTAAACATTGAGATATTAATAGTTATTAAAATAATCCCCGAAAAGAAATAGATATTAAAATAATAAAATATTTATTAACTCTGTTATTGAATACGTGTCCTATGGTACCTTTCAATTTTGGGAAAGAAAGAAAGAAAGAAAGAATTTTTAATGTCCACGAGGCTAAAAATAGCCTATTATGCAAGAATCTCAGTGGACCGAGCTTCGGTAGAAGCGTACACAAAAAGATAAGGAAATTGGTGTGGATATGCTCAACGGCCTACAGACGTATGACTTCTTCCTCTTGGTTTCACACTGACTCCTATTCCTATCCTAATCGAGTTGGTGAGATTAGTGTCGTGAGAATCCCCTAAATATTAATTGGATAAGAATATGGACCATAACGTCAACTAAAGAAATTTGAAATATTAATAAATTAATTTAAAATATATTATATTATATTAGAGGTTGAAGTCTTAATAATTATTAAAATAATAATAAAATATCAATAAATAAAAAATCTTTGACTAATGGAGAAAAAAAATTGAAAAGTTGAAGTATTAATAATTATTAAAAGTAATAAAAGTTTAAAGAGATAAGACAATATTATTAAAATTATTAAAAGGAGAGATACTAATACAAATATAAAACAAGGGGAATAGTTGTGATGTAGCATGGTTCTTGTTTTTACCGCTAATTAATTGATTAAGGGAGTGTTTATTGTGCATTTCATCGTTAGCATTTGCAATATATTGTTATACAAAAACCACTTTCACACATATATGCGTTATTAAATTCTTATTCGAAAGTGTTTTTCGCACTTGCAATATGTTGTTATTGTCACCTCTATGTCGTTATTGTCGCTTTTGCACAACTTCTTTTGCATATTTAAAATGAAACTATTTATTGCTAAAAGATAACAGTGTGGAGCATCTGCACTTGTCCGCACAATGAACCATCATTTCTAACCGAAAATCAGCAAAGGTGAATCGTTCGTGTGAGACTCACATTTCATTTTTATATTTTTGCATTTGCTATATGTCGTTGTTACCGCCTTCGTAGACATACAACCATCTCTGCAGAACTTCGTTCACACGACTACTCCCACACTCAATAACGCCCTTTGATCAGTCATTGACATTCGAAATTCTGCACACGATACCTCCAAGCGACTACCTTCGCGCAACCACCTTCATACAACTATTTCCGTAGTTGCAAAAAACGTGCGTAAATAATAATTTAATAACACAAAGTCTTCCGCACATTCATTACACAATTTATTTAGCACCCCGTTTATGCAAAAGACCCTGTTTTTCCCACAGATACTCTTCTGCACAACAAAGTCGTTCTAATTATCACATCATTCGTCAGTATCACAACACTTACTATGTAAAAGACCCAACTCTCCCGCACACAATAATATTAATTCGACAATTGTTCAACCCCCTCCCCCCGAGCCTATCCAAATAAGCTGCAACGACATCAATTCTCCCATCATTGAACAGAGCACTAACAAAACAACTGCATCAATTCTCGCATCATTGAGCAGAGCACTAACATAACAGTGACAGTATTAGAGCACTCACCAACGCGATTGCCATTTACAAACCGCACAACACTTTTCCTTCACAAGGATTGAAAACACAACTTTTCAGCACCCTCGTTTATGCAAAAGTTGTTATTACCATTTCCGCAGACGCGCAACCATCTCCACAAAACTACTCCCGCACTCAATAACACCTTTTTTGTTGATTTTTGTAGCTTGGGAGGTACTCCAAGTCTTGAGGATCGAGGGTTTGGAGGAAGGAGCTCCACAAGTGGCCATGTGGGCTTGAAACCCAAGCTTGGGGTTTCGCACCTATTGATGTTTGGGCCAAAATCGTGATGATATTGCGACATGTGATGGATGAGGATGAGAGTAAATGACGAAACGAATCCAACACATCGATAATCATCCAATTTTGAGTTGTCATTGAAGAGATATGAATTTTTGAAGATATTGTGTAGGCTTGTGGCACAAAGTTAAGGTCGGCTTGATGTTTTAGTGACCTTATGACAGATGGCAAGCCCTCTTGGAGGAATTCGTTGAAATCCCACACAAAGCTAAACATGGAGGACTTGTCTGAGGAAGTAAGAAAAATCCTAAGTGCATTCAACTTCATGGTTTAGCTCTGTGATTTCGAGTGCGAGTCTGAGGCTAGATAAAGGAGTAAAGGGTGGCCAAGTTTGGGAGAGTATCTCTGCATTTGGTGCAGTTTTGCTCTGTGAAATAGGCCGCAACCCTGAAACAGCCAAGATGGTGACGTAAGGGCAGTTTGTGGGCAGTGTATGTATATCGCCTTAACCAGATCAGGTTGTAGCAAATCTAAGGTATGGAGGAGGATTTTTGTGCTATTTTGGTGTGTTATATAGCTTTGTATGGGCTGCAGGAGAGTGTTGCATGTACAACACTGTGAGGAGGTTATTTGTAGGGTTGTGAAACCTTGTGAGGGTCTCCTCAGTGAATCGCAACTATTAAAGGGAGGTCGCAGCCTAAACAGAGTCATTCTCCATGAGTTTGGGGCAGATTCATCTTGTTGTTGTGAGTAGGTGACTGTAGGGTGCGTTAAGGAGGAGCCTTATGTTGTCCAGGTAAATCCCCTCTGCGGACAGAGGCGATCCCTCTAGCCCTAGGGTGGGTCTAGCAACTACAGGAACATACTAACATCTACCTTCCTAGACTGTAAATTCAGAGCAAGGAAGATGACCTACCTCGTTCTGATGTTATGTTGTCGTCTTCCGTCGAAGCTTCTTGATCCGTCGCTCTTCTCAAGCTCGATACACGTTGTTGCCAATGTTCGATTACCTGTACAAACAATCAAGAAAACACGACAAGCGTAAAACCATGACAAACATAAAACAATTACAACCTATCTAACTAATCAAGGAATGCTAGAAATCTCATTATAAATGTAAACAAGAGTGGAAGATAAACATCAGATGCATTTTATTATGATAAAGACAAGGGGAGTTTACAACCAAGCCTTGATGTTGAGGCTCTCCTTCAGCAAGTTTGTATCCAAGCACGTTTGCCACACCCTCATGAACAAAGGTCCAAGATCTCACTATGTTCTCAACACACAAAACAATCACACTCCGCACTATTCTCCCGAAGCTATGATTGCTTCTCCTCTATGCTAACTTTTTCAGCTATCTGTTCAGCTAGAACATGTTCAACTAGCACATCAATGGAAGATGGCCATATTTATAGAGGAGAGGAGGAGGTTTGGATCCCTGCAATAGTGGAAGGGAGGCCTTATCCCTTGGGAGGTTTCCCCATAAGGTGGAAACAAGAGGCCAAAGGAGGAAGGTCGTGGTTATTCATTTGAACCACTCCCTATGACTCATCTACGAAGTTGTTGTAATCAAAACTTCGCCTCTTTTTAAAAAAAAATTCCATAAACAGATTGGCGCGGGCAGCTCACTGAGACAGAGCGCCAGCTGGCACGGGCTCAGTCTTAATTTTCCTCATTGGCGCGAGGGCATAACAGGCTACCAGCGCCAAGGCAAAAACAGGTGTTTTTAGTGGTCTGCTCAGGAAATGGTCAACAGAAGGATTGTTGTCCTCATGGAAAGGGATGCAATGATGGTATTTGCAAGGCATGACACTGCTTATTGGTCACAGAAATGACCCTCCAATGGTCGAGATGGGGATTGTAGGGACAGTGACAAATTACTGTGTAACAGATGCCCCTTAAAGTATGAAGTCCGAACATGAGTGAGGGGTGAAATGCTTTATAAGTACGTGCAAGGAACCAGACGCTGCTGTCGGGAGACCTGCAAATCAAGCATAGATACATATACATAACTGAAATCTCTGATGCAAATACATGAATCCATGGTATAGTCGCAACTATCCATCAAGAAAAGGATCATGTGCATGGATCCTCGGCATGGACGCAGCCATCTGAATGAAGGGATCATATGAAATAGATCCACGGTATGGGCACATCCATCCATATAGAGAGGATCAAAACAAGAGAACCCACAGTATGGTCGCAGCCATCCGTCTAAAGAATCATGTATATAATCATGAATGACTCATCACTCCTCATAGCCTGGACTTTTGTGATCGAAGCCTAGGGTCTTGCACTCCAACACCACTCAATCAAAGTACAAATTCCAACATGTGAATAGACGTGTTGAAGTCGAACATGCTAGAAAATCACTTGATTACTAGTCAATGATGTGAACCGTTAACAAGTGCGAGAGAAACCACTAATAATAATAGTGGCTCTCAAGGTACAACTAGTACAATCCACGGAATGTGAATAGTGAGCTGAAGTCGAACACCCGTGAAATCACCCAATCGAAGGCCAATGATGTGAACCTGTCGTCGAATGTGAAGAACTTGCCATTAGGGCATGCAAGCTCTAAGGTACTAGAAAGGAGTCTCTAGATCAAGTTCCTGGATAATGAGCTAAAGTCGATAGGAAGGGATTTGTCGAAGGAGGGTCATAATGAATCCCACATCATCGACACGAAACAAAGAAGGTAATATGAGTGTGAATCAAGGCTGAAACAAAGGATCAGGGAATGTACAAATTGTAGAAGGATTTTCTCTTGAACATATCGGTGACACAACTTTGGGATTTGGCAGCATTTGACTCAAATAGGATCAGAGGTCATGTTGACAAGATTTTTAATCGAATGAGAGGCAAACGGATTTCCCAAACCCATGGAGGCAAAGTGACAGAATGAAGATATCCCAACCCGACATGAACTGCAGACAAGTGTCATGTTCAAGAGTGACATACTGCCAACACAACTGATGAATAACTTCCATTTTCCCCCACCATTTCTGGCGAGTACCTCTTTATTTTTACACAAGCTTGAAGAGGATACCATATGCTTGTCATACAAGTTTGTCCTTCGGACAAATCCAACCTAGTACATTTTACGAGCCCTAGGAAGGAGGAACTCGAGTAACGTCATGATGACAGAGTCTGATGTCATCAGTTTTTAACGAGTCTGACAAAGGAAGAACTCGACATCTTTTCATATTTAGAGAGTTTGAAAAGAAAGTGCAAAAGAAAACTCCAGCAAGGCCCTTTTCGTAAAATAGTCCGTCAAATCCGAAAAAAGGTAGAAAATTGTGTCCGAGAGAACCTCTTAGTCACGATCAGCTAAGGTATTCCTTTTTCGTAAATAATCCATCCCAGCCGAAAAAGGGGTAAACGTATACTAGGTAGATATCGCTTCGCAACCATTTAACAAGTTCAAAACAACAAGAGTCTCTGCAATCTTTTCAATTTTTAAGAGTCAGAAAAGAGCTGAAAGTTGACTCCTCCTGAAGGAAGGAGTGGTATAAAGGGTAGCAATTGGTTCCGGTAATGGTGGAACTGCTCAAAACAAGTAAAGGTTAAGAGGTTGTCTAACAAGACCACTCATCACAGCGGTTCCTCGGGAATGGGTAAAACAGCCAAGTGAAGGCATATGATCGACCAAGCAGATAGTGACGGTGGAATGAGAAAACCAAGGCTCATCTGGCAAAACAAGCTGATAAAATGGCAATCACGAGAGGTAAAATGGGAATGGTTTCATTTTTACACAAGCTTGAAATCAGAAAAAATCTGCTTGAAGTTGGCTTCATTTTTGCACAAGCTTGAAACAAAGATAAACTATGCTTGAAACCGGTTTCATTTTTACACAAGCTTGAAACGGAAACAAACTATACTTGAAAATTTTTGCATGCCCCCAGCATGGTGACTCAATTCGAGGTACATTCCCCCCAAGCTTCAATCCATATGAAAGGCAGATGGAGTGAAGGTTCAAGTTACGAGATCAAGAGAAAGACTCGACTGGTATTTTACAAGATCTTATCAAAGACTCGAATTGAACAGGAACGCGTTTCATTGTTTTAACAAGGTTGACACATTAAAAGAACTATCCTCATAAAAGAATTCATTTTTTAATGAGGTTGACATAGAAGACAAACCATCCTCATATGACCTTGTTTCATTTTTTAACGAGGTTGATACAGAAGACAAACTATCCTCGGAACACTTTGTTTCATTTTTGAATGAGCTTGACACAAGAAAACGAACTATGCTCCGGACACCTTGTTTCATTTTTTAACAAGCTTGACACAAGAAAACGAACTCTTCTCCGACAGACCTTGTTTCATGGTTTAAGGAGCTTGACACAAGCAGATGAACCATGCTCCGACATACCTTGTTTCATGGTTTAAGGAGCTTGACACAAGCAGATGAATCATGCTCCGACAGACCTCATCATAATGAATAAGAAGTCATAGCTTCCAAGGGTTGCCCATCCGATGGAAGGAAAACATCTTGGAAGTCTGGACCTAGTGCCCCCAACACTCGATGTACAACGGCACTATCACTGAATACGGGCACAAGACAGGTAGCCGCATAATTGACATGCGACAAGGATGACACAACCGGCGACTAAAGATCTGGCAGGGATGATGGTGGACTAGCTACCATATTAGGACCAAAGAATGCAAGCTAATCGATGGTCACAATCCAACCTTGGTGCGGAAAACACATCACACGAAAGAGGGAGGAGACAAGCGCTCCCATGGCATAAGTATAATCACGGCCCAAGAGTAAATTAAAGTCCAAGGGGCCAGGAACAACCATCACGTCCATATGGACAGTTTTCCCTCCCAAAGTAACAGGAAACTTCGGAAGGATCCCTAACAGTTGACTAGTCCCTCTGTTAAACGCCAACTGATTCTAGGTAACAGGCACAAGCAAAGGCGAACCAAACGCTTGCCAATTAGTTGAAGACAAAATACTGATAGACGCACCTTCATCTATAATGGTGCTAGGTACGACCAGATGGAAGGCCTGTACCGTGATCTCAAAGGGCACATAAGAAGGAAGGCGATAACTTGCGAATCGACCCAAATCGAAGGAAGCGACCAAACTACTTGTAGGGGCTACCATCGAACCGATATGGTCTTCCCCTGGTGTTACGAGAGAAGAAAGAGCATCCTCTGCCACCTCCATCATGGAGGCAGAAGGAGTATCCTCCGGGACCTCCATCATGGGAGGTGGAGGAGTATCTTCCAGAGGTACAGGGACAGGAGACTCTTTCTTCAAGTCCGAGGAATCTGAAGAAACAAGAAGAACCTGAGGGATGTGAGATCCACTCTCAATGAAAAATACCTGGTGCACCGTAGACGGGGCCAGCTCAACCGATCCCACGACCAATGGTTGGTCAGGGATGGATTCATGATGGTGAATTTTCGGGGGAGCGGGATCAAGGAAGGATGGCTCTTGACTGATCGTTGAATCAACTAGTGGAGGACTCGAAGAAAGATTCTGGTAATCGGCCGGAAGGCAGGGTGCAGAAATAGTAGGGTTGTCCAACACTCTCTTGGCTTCATCCATGTACAGACAAAGGTGAATGGGATGATGCCCTTCACACAACTTACAGGGATTGGTAACCTTACCCTGTTTCTTACGAGTCTTATTAGCACTAGTTAAGGATGTGTTACCAACATGACTTCTGGAAGTCAAAGGCAATGGTGGATGACCGTCGGACCATACTTCAAGTACGTTGGGAATGTTAGGGCAGTCTCGAAGAAGGTGGTCACCTTTGCACAACATGCAAGGGAATTTGACTTTCCGTGGAAGGTTGGATGGATTATCAATGGAAGGCTTCTTAGGAGCAACAGTTGCAGCATTAGCCTCTCTCTTATCTAACTTCTTCTTCTTCTTCTTAGCCACCTGGTTACTAGAATCAAGACTTTCACCAGGCGAAGTAGGAGAAGAGGACGAAGAAACAGGCAGAGAATGGGAGAGGTCCACTTTAGAATCAACATGATGTTGTTCAAGTGGAGGAGACGGTTGAACAGAGATCGAGGCATTCGGGACCACCAAGGTCGAAAATAACCAAACAGGCAAACCAACAGTTAACCCAGGAAGGGACAATTTTGCAATATAAGGAGCACCAATATTTCCTAAAGCAGGAAAAGGACTAGGACTCCCTTCAGAGGGGACTCCTTGATTGGAAAACTCCAAAAAAAGTTGCCATAAAAAACGACCTTGAAATAAAAAACTAAGGACAAAAATTCTAACTAGGAATATTTCGTGGGCGATTAATTTTTAAGACACTAAAACCAGACTCTGTTGTTTCATATTTTAAGAGTCGAGAAACAAGCAAAAGGTGACTCTATCGCTTTCGGGTTGGACACGAGCTTGAAAGGACAAGAGCTCGATGATATTTTTAGTTAAAAGAGTCAGTAAAGATCAAAGTGATTGCTATGGTAATCTAGGTAAATGGGTGTACCAGATATCCGTGAACTACCATATACACCTTGGTAAAAATGAAAGAGAAATCAACCAAGGACTTAACGTACGTGCAAGTAATCTCCCCGAATGTTGTGTTCGGTGTATCACCGGGTAAGAGGCAGTAGACTCGGCTTCCTATGGATAAAGGATTGCAACCTAGAGGAGTCTCCCTTTATATACTCGATGGTACAGGGAGCACAAGTCCATACTAGCGTTGTCTAAATCCAGATGGTGAACGACAACTACTAGGGTTAACGACGCCGGAACACGTCACTAGCCTAGACCTCTAAATGTTCTGTTAGGTTTCAATGTTGCCTTAGGTTAATTGAGTAAATTTCAAAGGTTGATCTTGAATTAGGTTTCAATTTCAAGGCCCTACCGCATGTCATCTGCCAATCTCCTATATGTAGCTATATGAGAAAAGAAATCTTTCAATTCGATGAATGCTATCTAGTTAAGGGAAGAGTCTCAAACAATGATGCAACATACAACAACACTGTAAACGAAATTTTTCCAAACTAGATGACTTTCACTATCCAAAAGTAATCCAAAACATTCAACGATGCGAATTATGCAATGTAATCTATGCAAAATCCTCTTTTTTAAAAACTATGCAATTGTAATCTATGCACAATTTCCCCTTTTTTTTTAAAGAACAAGAATGCACTCAATGCATTTTTCGATGGATGAGAATCTACTTAATGCACGCTTTTAATGAAAGAGAATGCACTCAAAGCGATTTTTATTTTTCAATCATTAAACAATGTAATCTAAGTTCAATGATGGATCTCAAAAAATACTTTTCAATGCAATGTGATCTAATGCATTTTAACAAAAAGCAAACTCCAAGACGAAAACTAAATGAACGCAAATCTTCTTAATGAAGGATGAATGCAAAAGGGATGCAAACAAACACTAAGAATGCAATCGTTGTTTCAAACACTTTGTAACGAAATTCCTCAAAAGGATACAAGACATATGAGGTCAAGTACAAAAAGGACTTCCAAAGCATGAGTTCAAAATAAGGCATTCATTCCCTTTTACATCAAGCAATCATAGAAAGAAAACTTTTCAGTTGAACAAAGAGCAATGTAATTTATGCTCATAAGTGAAAAATTAGAGGGGCGAACGAGTAAATCATACAGAGAAAAATACCGGAAGGGAAAGACATACTGGTGAAGGATTTAGGGAAAAAAACTCAATTTTTCACACACCCTGAAATTGGCACGACTTTGGTGGGTGAAACTAGCGCCAACTGGCGCGACTTGCTCACTGATAACTAGCGCCAATGGCCAATTGGCATGGGTTGCTAACTGCAAACTAGCGCCAATTGGGGCTACTATTAGAAAAATAAAAGCGCCAATGCCTGAACAGGAAAAAATAAAGAATTTCTTCCAACCAAGACCAGACTCACCACTTCAAGCAAAAACTAAAAGATCGTAATTGATGAAAAACATAGGAAAAAACAAGGAAATGGTTGTTCGACTAAATTCGTCAAATGATTAAGACCTCAAAGAGTGACCAACTCAAAGGAAACTCCTCAGCGGAGTCGCCAATTTGTTGTCCAGGTAAATCCTCTCTGCGGATAGAGGCGATCCCTCTAGCCCTAGGGTGGGTCTAGCAACTACGGGAACATACTAACATCTACCTTCCTAGCTGATTGTAAATGAAATTCAGTGCAAGGAAGATGACCTACCTCGTTCTGATGCTATGTTGTCGTCTTCCGTCGAAGCTTCTTGGTCCGTCGCTCTTCTCAAGCTCTATACACGCTGCTGCCAATGTTCGATTTCCTGTACAGACAATCAAGAAAACACGACAAGCGTAAAACCATGACAAACATAAAACAATTACAACCTATATAACTGATCAAGGAATGCTAGAAATCTCATTATAAATATAAACAAGAGTGGAAGATAAACATCAGATGCATTTTATTATGATAAAGACAAGGGGAGTTTACAACTAAGCCTTGATGTTGAGGCTCTCCTTCTGCAGGTCTGTATCCAAGCACGTTTGCCACACCCTCATGAACAATGGTCCAAGATCTCACTATGTTCTCAACACACAAAAACAATCACACTCTGCACTATTCTCCCAAAGCTATGATTGCTTCTCCTCTATGTTAACTTTTTCAGCTATCTGTTCAGCTAGAACATGTTCAACTAGCACATCAATGGAAGATAGCTATATTTATAGAGGAGCGGAGGAGGTTGGGATCCCTACAATAGTGGAAGGAAGGCCTTATCCCTGTGGAGGTTTCCCCATAAGGTGGAAACAAGAGGCCAAAGGAGGAAGGCCATGGTTATTCAGTCGAACCACTCCCTATGACTCATTCACGAAGTTGTTGTGATCGAAAATTCGCCTCTTTTTTCAAAAAACTTTCCATAAACAGATTGGCATGGGCAGCTCACTGAGACAGAGCGCCAGCTAGCGCAGGCTTAGTGTTAATTTTCCTCATTGGCGCGAGGGCATAAAGGGCTACCAACGCCAAGGAAAAAACAGGTGTTTTTAGTGGTCTGCTCAGGAAATGGTCAACGGAAGGATTGTTGTCCTCATGGCAAGGGATGCAATGATGGTATTTGCAAGGCATGACACTGCTTATTGGTCACAAAAATGACCCTCCAATGGGTGAGATTGGGATTGCAGGGACAGTGACAAGTTACTGTGTAACACCTTGTACCCTAGTATAGTGTTTTTAAGGCTTAGAAGAACAAAAAAGGTGACAACCTAGTTGGAGGATGGCTCACCAGTTTGAAGCAAGGGTTAAGGTTGTGAAGTGTGCCCTAACCAGAGCTCAAGGGTGCACAAAAAACTAGGGCAAGAGATCTGCAGCAAATGGAATTTTGGGGATGAGGATGCTAGAAGGATGAGGGTCTTAGGAGAGGATATGTTAAGAAGTCTATTTCTATCTAAGAGGAAGATTTGTTAGGTGTATGAATGCCCTATCCATATGTAGATGCTACAACAAGGATTGGTCAGTCATGGTATGTTGGAGGGAAGTGTGAGATTTGACCAAGTGTCGACGTGGATTAGGCATTTATGGTATATTGGAGGACAACGTGATAGTGCCCAAGTTGGAGCTCAGTGTGCATCATCTTCATGGACTTAGGTGGTTAGTAGAGTGGCAGAAGTTGCTCTCAAGGTTTGACGAGCCAGAGGAGCAGTTGAGCAGCCCTAGCCTTGCGAGTGGTGAGGGACTTATACAACAGATGATGGGCGGTCCTCCTAGCTCATATTCATTGTGGGAGATGGATATCTTGCAGTGCTAGGTGGCAACCCTCCATGCCCTATGTTGGTCTTCATTGGAGTAACGCATGAAGACCATAGTCGGTTGAAGTCCCTGAGTAGTTAAGGAGCAACAGTGGGAATATTGAGAGTTGTTCACAAACGAAGTTATGAACAACTTGACATGAGCCTTGATGTGTTGTGCCCTTGATGGACTAAGGCACCACTAGTGAGCAGACTGATAATTGAGGTTCAGTGGCCAAATGGACTTGGAGCATTGATAGAGGCAAGAGTTGCAGATCGGGAGCCAAAGGACTGGGAAGGTACATGGTACGGCTAAGGCAGTTATGAGGAGCTCTAAATTAGCTAGACAGTCAGAGTATCCTTTTAAGGGTAGATTGTTTGTCGATGGATTGAAACCAAGCTCCAGTTTTGTATTCTTGAACTAGTGGATGTATGAGGGTCAATCCCTAGTACAGGAGCCCTAAACTGGCGTATTATATGTTGATTAATATAACAAAGTTGGGTTGAAAATTGTAAGTTGTCCATATTTTGTGCACTAGTAGATTTATTGTTGTTTATATTCCGTTTTGCAAAGTAGTATCGTTGTGATTCTTGGTTTGGTCACATCAGAGATTTAAGATTATATCCCGGAGACCATGATCTTGGAAAAAAAAATGGTATCAGAGTGTATTTTAGCTACTTTGAGGGACAGTGAATCAGAGTGTGCAAAACAAAGAAACTCAGAGGGAGTTGTGGGTGTCTAGATCATGGAGCAGAGAGTTAAGTTGAATACATGGAGATGTGGTCTTGACTAGCTTGGAAGCAAGATTGGTTGGGAGTTCTGGTGAATTGGTGGTGAGGCTGGTGAAATTTTTTTTTTTGTAGGGCAGATTGTTGATCATGGACTTTCGTTGATTTGTCATGGATGGTTAGGACAACTCAAGGATTTCTTTGGCATGGACGGGATCAGGTCGATCAAGACAACTTCATGGGATGGACTATAGATTGGCAGGGTATAGTTTTCATCGGGTCGTGATGTTGCATATCAAAGATTGGATGGATTTGCACGAGTAGGATTTGATACAAGAGGATGAGTGCTTGCAGAACTTAGCCAATGGAGATCGTGTAGAATCAAAGGGATTATAGCCTCAGAGGGAGCAACCCTATGGAGGTTTGGGATCTTTAGGTTCAGATATGATGAGGCAAAGGCACTGCCGAGATTTCAAGGTTCATTTTGTAGAGTAAGTTGCAGTGATGGACGCCAGATGGGCTAGTGTCTCCAGATGATGATGATGGTTACTTCCTAGTCTTGGAAGTACCTCTCTTGCTAAGAGGGAGTGTTTATTTTTGTAGCTTTGGAGGTACTCCAAGCCTTGAGGATCAAGGGTTTGGAGGAAGGAGCTCCAGAAGTGGCCTTGTAGGCTTGAAACCCAAGCTTGGGTTTTTTCACCCATCGATGTTTGGGCCAAAACCATGACCAAATTTCGACATGTGATCGATGAGGATGATAGTAGATGACAAGATGAATCCAATGCATCAAGAATCGTCCAATTTCGAGTTGTTGTTGAAGAGATATGATATTTTGAAGATATTGTGTAGGCTTGTGGCTCAAAGTTAAGGTTGGCTTGATGTTTTAGTGACCTTGTGACAGTTGGTAAGCCCTCTCGGAGGAATTCGTTGTAGCCCCACACAAAGGTATAAAAGGAGGACTTGTGTGAGGCAATATGAAAAATCTTAAGTTCACTCAACTTTGTGTTTTAGCTCTGCGATTTGGAGTGTGAGTCTCAGGCTAGAGAAAGGAGTAAAGGGTTGCCAAGTTTGACAGAGTATCTCTGCATTTGGTGCAGTTTTTCTCATAGGGCGTAGCCCTGAAGCAACCAGGAAGGTGACACATGGGAAGTTTTTGGGCAGTGTATGTATATCTCCTCAGCCAAATCAGGCCACATCAAATCAGAGGTAGGGAGGAGGATTTTATGTGTTATTTTGGTGTGTTATATGTCTCTGTATGGGCCACAGGAGAGTATTGTAGGTACAACATTGTGAGGAGTTTATTTGTAGGGCTATGAAGCCTTGTGAGGTCTCCTCACTGAGTCGCAATTATTGAAGGGAGGTCACATCACAAACAAAGGCATTCTCCTTGAGTTTGGGAAAGATTCATCTTGTTGTTGTGAGCAGGTAATTGGAGGGTGCATTGAAGAGGAGCCTTGATCAGGGGTTCATAAATTTTGCTCAAAATTCAAAATTACAGGATTGGGTTGAAACTAGTATGGTTGTGTAGATCTCATCTTCCTGATTCTGGCGCCGTGAACAGTTTGAAAAACCAATGTTGTATGAGGGAGATATTGTGTTCTGATCAAAATGCCAAACAGGTAAATTTTCGACAGTTGACCAGGTTTGACTGGGATGCATAGTCATTGAGTTGGAGGTATAGTCAGTAAAAAATGAATATTTTGAAGAATATTAATTTCCACCGGGCCAATCAATGGATGAAAAGTGTCATTGTTTTATTTGTTGTACGGGGTTTAGAGGAGCCAATTATAGGGCGCCACGTGGTTGGCCCTGAGGCTGCCACGTGTCCCTATAATGGCATTATAAAATTTTGTTGGGGGTCCGCAAGGCTCGACCCCGAGACCTCCAGCCGGGCACGTACAGGTCTTACTGTCTGATCTCCGCATTAGTTCTTAACCATATTGTTTGTGGCTTATACTTATGGTTTATTGAATTCATGTTTGGGGGTTGGAACCGCCGGTGGTCCCAACCCGCCAGCGGTTCTGTCGTGTTGTATCACATGGCAAACATCAAACTTCAACACACCATGGATAAGTGTTAACCGACAGCTCAAACTGCAACGTTAAACCGTTTCCACGTCGTGTGTTGTCACATGGCTACATTTAATGTTAAGTCTCCGCGGTCAATGCTAACCAACGGGAGTTCAACCATGATTCAAAAGTTTAATCCACAATTTTTGTCGAGTTCCGCTCGATGGTTTATATAACCACGGGTTTTGGGGGGTGCACATGTGGCTACCCCCAACCATCAAGTTTAATGTTGCCGTCATTTCGGCAGACATTTTGGCGAGCGCACCTAAAGCGGCGGCCTATGCCTAATTTATCTCCAGTTAAGTGGAGTTCTCCACTTTTAGTGGAGCTTTCCTAGGTGAAACTAGGCAAAAGTGTAGGAGGCCCAATTTTCAACCATTTTGAGTGAATGAAGAGTCATTTTTTACTAATTGGAGCATTATGGAGCCATTGGTTTAGAGAAAGCAACCATTAGAGTGTTGTAACTACATGTAATAGCAAAATTTTGAGCATAATGAAAGATGTACATGCCATTAGGAGCTGGACCAGCAGATGTAGCCCAGGAGAGGTGAATTGCTTCATCATGCCCGCTGTGTAAATTTCACGTGGTGACTTAATTCTTTGTTTTACACTGTTGTTCAATGTTAATTATGCTTGTTTTATGCTTCTAATTCACCTAAAATCATCTACAATTCATTGACAAACACCTCAATCCTTATGCAAACTAATGAATCAATTATGCACATGTTTTTAAACTGAAAAGACACTTAGAAAAACAAAACTAATACAATCATTTCAGATCAGGTTGGCATAAGAGTTAGAGTTTATTCTCTGTTGTTGTTTAGTGCAAACAATTGTTTAACTGTTTGCAAGTTTTAGATGCTTACAAGGCTCAAGCTCAAAAGAGGAGAAGGCAAATTGGTGGAAGCAGAAGGGTCTCAAAGGGAGCCACAACAAAGGAGAGCAAGATTGCCACAATATCCACCACCTAGTTCACCTCCTAAAGAAGTAGAATCTCCATTAAGCATGCCTTGTGAGGAAGGATAAATCCATGAAGAATTTGATCCAAAGGAGGAAGAAAGAGTGATTAGGAAAGAATTTCTTGACATGACTGAGATGGTTAGAATCCTTTATCAAGAAAGGAATGAGAGACTGGAAGGAGAAGGATCTAAAATTCACAAGGAAGGACAAGGATCTTCAAGAGGTCACCATGACAAAGATAAGTCAAATAAGGGAAATGGAGGAAATGGAGGCAATGGAGAGCCATCATCCTCACCCTCATCTTCATCATCCTCTACTTCTTCTTCAATACATTAGCCACACAAGTCCAAGAGCACTGGTAAAAGGCCTTTTTCTTAAACTTGATGTTAAGTTCGAATTGCCAATGTTTAATGGTGAAGTAAATGCAGAAAAGCTTGATAATTGGATTAGGAAATTGGAGGTCTATTTGATAATACAGAACCTTCAAGATGATGATACCAAAATTCAATTAGCTTCATTGAGAATGGAAGGTGCAACACTTGTTTGGTGGGAAGCCAAGAAAAATGAGGAAATCAAGAAACATGGTAAGATTATTCTATCATGGTCATATTTCATTACTACTATTAAACAACAATTTTATTCATTAGCTCATATTCAGAAAGCCATCATGAATTGGCAAAACTTTAGGCAATTAAAGGGACAAAATGTGCAAGAATACACCCAAGAATTTATGAGAAGAGCTCTTCTATTAGGGGTAGATTTGCAGAGCCGAGATACTTTGCTCAAGTACATAGGAGGCTTACATAGCTACCTAAAACATACTATTCTCATGTTTAACCCCACCAGTCTAGATGAAGTTTGTGTTCAAGCCACAAATCTAGAAGCTAGAGGGAAAAACATTTATGAAGACGGTAGGAAGAAACCTTTTAAGGGTAAAGCCAAGGGAAAGACCTCAAAAGGTAAAAACAAAAAGAATGCATTTGTTAAGAAAGAGGGAGAAAAATTGGTTTGTAAACATTGTTCAAAAGAAGGCCATGATGAAACTCATTGTTGGAAATTACATCCTGAATTGAGGCCAAAGAAACCCAATAACAAAGGGAAACAAAAAATTGTTGCTACAACTCAACATGATTTAGGATCTGATTTAGGTGATGAATCTAAAATTACAGCCATGGGATTGAAGAACATGAAGGAAAAAGAAATTGAAATTAAACCTAATACCAATACATCAAACTGTCACATAAACACTCCAAATGAAGAAGAAAGAATATAACTGTTTCATGCGAGGGTCATATCCAAGCATACCAAGATTGACACATTGTTTGACAATGGGTCACAAGCAAACTTAATCTCTGAAGATTTGGTCAAGAAACTTAACCTTGAGACCATACCACATCCAAAACCATATCCATTGGGTTGGATTTGTAAGGATGCAAATCTACAGGTTTCAAAGAAATGTATATTTCGGTTTGCAATCACTGCAAGCTTTGTTGATACAGTTGAATTAGATGTGGTTCCGCTTGACATAACTGGTATTGTATTAGGGAGTCCTTACTTGTATGACAGGAAAGCGATATTTTATCGCCATGATAACAAGTATTATTTATTCAAATATGGCAAGGAGTTCATTGTTAGAGCACATCGCAAGAAGACAAAAATTTCTATGGTAAATGCTGGATAGGTAAAGAGGCTGGTAAATTCAAGTAAGAATTTTCTTCTTCTCATGATTAAGCCTAAAGCTGATATTAATCATGAATATTTTGAGGGACGTGATCCTAATTTGAAATCAGATTTATATGATGTGGTTAATGGACATCATGATATGTTTCAGGAGTCAACAGGATTGCCTCGAAAAAGGGAAATTCAACATGAGATTTAATTGCAGCAAGATTATCCTCTTCCAAATATCGGTATGTATCGCATGTAGATAATGGAGAATGTTGAAATAAAAATGCAAATCAAAGAGATGTTGGACAAAGGAATCATAAGGCCAAGCACCTCGCCATGCGGTTCACCCATAGCCTTGATAACAAAGAAAGATGGGACTTGGAGCATGTGTGCAGATTTTCGAGCTTTGAACAAGATTAATGTAAAAAGTCGTTACCCACTCCTAAGAATAGATGATTTGCCTGATCAGCTGAAAGAAGCAAATTTTTTCACTAAGTTAGATTTACGAAGTGGATATCATCAAGTAAGAATTACAGAAAGTGATATATGGAAAACTGCATTCAAAACCAAACAAGGACTCTTTGAGTGGCTAGTTATGCCTTTTGGTTTATGTAATGCACCGACAACTTTCAAGCAAGTTATGGATAGCGTTTTGCGACCATTCCTTGATGAATTTTTTATTGTGTACTTAGATGACATTTTAATTTTTCAGCAAAACAAGAGAAGATCATGTCTTGCATGTGAATAGAGTGCTTGATATTTTGAAGAAAGAGAAATTGTTTCTTAAGATGTAAAAGTGTGAATTTGGAAAGACTTCTTTGGTATATTTGGGACATATTGTAGGAGGAGGAGAATTGAGGATTGATCCTTCTAAAGTGGAAGCCATTGTGAATTGGCCCACATTCAAAACAGTTACCGAGGTAAGAAGTTTCTTAGGTACAACTCAATATTGGAGAAAGTTTATTGCTAACTTTTCTTCCATCGCAACTCCTATGCATGTAGTGAAAAGTGTGAAGAAAGGCTTCTAATGGGGAGGCAAACAACAACAAGCTTTTGAAGAACAAGATCAACTCAACTCTAGTCCTTTCATTACCAAATTTGAGACAACCATTCGAGATACAAACCAATGCTAGCGATTATGCCATGGGCGCAGTTCTTTTGCAGCATGGTAAGCCTATCGCTTTTTCATTATGAAACATTTAATGGTGTTGTGACTAATTATCCTGCATATGAAAAAGAACTATACATGTTGGTACAAAGTGTCAAGAAGTGGAAACACTACTTGATGGGTAAAGAGACTATTGTACATACCGATCACCAACATTACAGTACTTGCAGTCACAAACAAAATTGCAGCAATCAATACATTTCAGATGGATGGGATTTCTTCAACAGTTTCAGTTGGTTATAAGGTAAAAGAAAGGTATTTTCAATAAATTTGTAGATATTCTTTCAAGACCAATCATTAGTGCTTCTACTTTAATAAAAAATGATTATGTTGTACATGAGAGTTACATAGAACAATATGCATATGACATTGATTTTGAAGATGTGTATGCTAGTTTGAGTGAAGGGAATCAAGTTGAAGAAAAGGATTATCACATGCATAACAATTCGTTGTTTAATTTGGGAAAGATATGTATTCCACAAGGAGAGAGGCTAAGTGTCACGAGAGAACCTCATTCTTCTCTTATTGCTGGACACTTTGGGGTAAGAAAAACAGTGGTGCATCTACAGAGGTATTTATATTGGCCTCGCATGATAGATAGTGTGTCACGTTTTATAAGAGGTTGTTCTATGTGTGCAATAAGTAAGCCTAGTAATAGGAAGCTTGGGTTCTACATGCCGCTATCGGTACCATCAAGGCCATGGGAGAGTGTCTCCATGGAATTTGTTGGAGGTCTACCTATGTCAAGAAAGCAACACGATTATCTTTATGTAGTTGTGGATAGATTCAGTAAAATGTGTATACTTATGCCATGTAAGAAAACCATTACTACTGAACAAACTGCTAAACTTTATTTTCAACATGTTTGGGTTCATTTCGGATTGCCAACTTCTATTGTTAGTGACAGGGATTCAAGGTTCATTGGGAATTTTTGGTCAAATCTATGGAGAATGATGGACACAAAGTTGAAAAATAGTACCGCTTTTCATCCACAAATAGATGGAAAAATTGAGGTGGTGAACAGAACAGTTGTGCATCTATTGAGAGGATATTGCAGCAAACATCCTAAGTTGTGGGATGAACAACTGCATTACATTCAGCACGCTTACAACCGGGCAAAGCACCCTTCAACACAAACCTCACCTTTTGAAGTATGCTTTGGGTATTTACCAAAATATCCATTAGACTTCATCTTTGGGAAGGATGTTGCAATTGATGACCATAGTGACATTGATAAGGCTCAAAATTTCATTGAGAAAATTCAGATTATACATCAACAAGTTCAAGAAAAACTTGAGAAAAGTCAAATTAAATACAAAGAGGGGCATGAAAAACACCAAGTTGATCATAATTTTCAAGAGGGAGACGAGGTATGGTTGCACATTAGCAAAGAAAGGATGCAAGGGGAAGGTAAAAAGCTCAAACCCATTTGCTATGGTCCTTTCAAGATCATAAAGAAAGTTGGTAATAATGCATTCCAACTTGACTTCCCTTCTTACATGCAAATGTATTCAGTTGTTAATGTTGAAAACTTGTGCTTGTATGAGCCACCGTTGATTGATGATCAAGGAAGTGATGTTCAGCTACCTTCTATTGAATATTTCTCGCCAGAATTTCTGGATGAGCTCAAAGAAGATACAATTCTTGACAGGAGGACAAAAGCATCAAAGAGGGGAAGTGTTGAATACCTTCGAGTTGGGCTCAAAGGCACTAAACCAAGCAAGGCAAAATGGATGGAGCTTGGAAAGGTGAGGGAGTTGTACCCTCGTCTACTGAACAGGTAATCAAGTCTCTTGGGGTCCAAAAGCTTCCCAATGGGGAGGAATGATCAAGAGTTCATAAATATTGCTCAAAATTCAAAGTTATAGGATTGGGTTAAAATTAGTATGGTTGCGTAGATCTCGTCTTCCTGATTCCGGTGCCGCAAACGGTTCGAAAAACCGATGTCCTATGAGGGAGATATCGCATTCTGATTGAAATTCCAAATAGGTAAAATTTCGACAGTTTGACCAAGTTTGATTGGGATGCACAGTCAGCAAGTTGGATGTACAGTTAGAAAAAATGAATATTTTAAAGAATATTCCTTTCGACCGGGACAATCAATGGATGACAACTGTCATTGTTTTATTCGTTGTACGGGGTTTGGAGGAGCCAATTATAGGGCACCACGTGGCTAGCCCTGTGGCTGCCATGTGTCTGTAGAATTGCAATATAATTTTTTTTTGGGGGTCCGCAGGGCTCGATCCCGAGACCTCCCGCCGGACATGCACAGGTCTTACCGTCTGATCTCCACATTAGTTCTTAACCATATTGTTTGCAGCTTATACTTATGGTTTATTGAATTCATGTTTGGGGGTTGGAACCACCGGCGGTCCCAACCCGCCAGCGGTTCTGTCATGTTGTATCACATGGAAAACATCAAACTTCAACCCACCGCAGATGAGTGTTAATCGATTGATCAAACCGCAATGTTAAACCTTTTTCGCATTGTGTGTTTTCACATGGCTACATTTAATGTTAAGTCTTCGCGGTCAGCGCTAACCAAAGAGAGTTCAACCACGATTCAAAAGTTTAATCCATAGTTTATGTCGAGTTCCGCTCGACGGTTTATGTAACAATGGGTTTTTGGGGGTGCGCATGTGGCCACCCCCAACCGTCAAGTTTAATGTTGCGGTAATTTTGGCAGACGTGCCTCAATTAGCGGCATGTGCTTAATTTATCTCTAGTTAAGTGGAGTTCTCCACTTTTAGTGGAGCTTTCCTAGGTGAAACTGGGAAAAAGTGTAGGATGCCTAATTTTCAAGCATTATGAGTGAATTAAGAGTCATTTTTTACTAATTGGAGCATTCTGGAGCCATTGGTGTAGAGAAAACAACCATTAGAGCATGTAATAGCAAAATTTTGAGCATAATGAAAGATGGACATGCCATTGGGAGCTGGACCAGCATATGTAGCCCAGGAGGGGTGAACTGCTTCATCATGCCTGCTGTGTAAATTTCATATGGTGACTTATTTCTCTATTTTACACTACTGTTCAGTGTTATTTATACTTCTAATTCACCTAAAATCATCTACAATTCATGGACAAACACCTTAATCCTTATTCAAACTAATGAATTAATTATGCACATGTTTTTAAACTGAAAAGACACTTAGCACAACAAAACTAATACAGTCATTTCAGATCAATCTTTGTGCACTAATAAAATGTTTTGAAGGCTTAGAAGGAAAACAAAGGTGACAACCTAGTTGGAGTATGACACATCGATTTAGAGCAAGGGTTAAGGGCTGTGAAATGTGCCTTAACCGGAGCTCAAGGGTGCACATAACACTAGGGAAATATATCAACACAAATATGCAGCATATGGTATTTTGGTGATGAGGATGCTAGAAGCATGAGGGTCCTAGGAGAGGATATGTTGAGAAGTTTGTTGGTATCCAAGAGGAGGGTTTACTAGGTGTGAGGATGCCCTAGCCAGAGGCAGATGCTACAACAATGATTGGTCACTTATGGTTTGTTGAAGGGCAGCATGAGAGTGGACCAAGTGTGTACGTGGATTGGGCATTTATAGTCTGTTGGAGGATAACTTGATAGTGCCCAAGATGGAGCCCGGTGTGCACCATATTCATGGACTTATGTGGTTGCTAGAGTGGCAGAAGTTGATCTCAAGTTTTAATGAGTCACAAGAGCAGTTGAGGATCCCCTAGACTTGTGAGTGGAGAAGGACTTATAAAACAGATGATGCGTAGTCCTCCTGGTCTGTGTTCATTGTGGGAGATGGATATCTTCCAGTGATAGGTGGAAACCCTTTGTGCTTTATGTTGGTCTTCATTGGAGCAACGCAGGAAGACCATATTGGGCTGAAGTCCCTCAGTAGTTGAGGAGCAGCAGTGGGCAGATTGAGAGTTGTTCACAAACGAATTTGTGAATAACTAGACAAAAGTCTCGATGTGTTGTGCCCTTGATGGACTAAGGCACTACTAGTGAGTAGATTGATAGTCGAGGTTCAATGGTGAGATGGAATTAGAGAATTTAAATAGGTTGGAGTTGCAGATCAGGAGTTAAAGGACCAGGCAGGTACAAGGTATGACCAAGGCAACTGTGAGGAGCTCTACAATAGCTAGACGGTCAGAGCATCTTGTTTAGGGAAGATTGGTTGTCGATGGATTGACACAAAGCCCCAATTTTGAAATAATGTACTAGTGGATGTATGAGGGCCATTATCCTTGGTACGAGAGCCCTAGACTATTGTATTATATGTTTATTAATATAACTAAATTGGTTTGGAAATTGTAAAAAGTTGTCCATATTTTGTACACTAGTAGATTTACTGTTGTTTATATTCCACTGTGCAAAGTGGTATCTCCGAGATTCTTGGTTTGGTAGTATCAGAGATTTAAGATTCTATCTGAGACACCAAGATCGTGGAAAAAAACACTTTTATCAGTCATTGACATTCGAAACTCCGCACACAATACCTCTGAGAAGTTACCTTTGCATAACCACCTTCGTATAGCTACTTTCATATTTTTGAAAAAAATTTCCTAAGTGATTTTTTTTTTTAAGTCTTTTACTGTACAACATTTTTTCTCCATAAGGATTAAAAACATAGTTTTTTAGCACCTTCGTTTATGCAAAATACCTTGGTTCTCCCACACATTCTCTGTTGTCCACACGTTTACTCGTCTGTACAACTAGTTGTTTTTTCGTTTAAGCTCTCAAGCTTTCATTGTATGCACTTTATCATTTAACCACCTGAATTAAAACCAATATAAGAACACTTGACAATTAAAAGACTCCTCTGCACTTCTCTCATTCCGCACAAATTCTACACATGCATTTTTCGCACACGAACAACAATCTCAACACAACTACTTTTGTGGTCGTAGAAAACATTCCTATATAATAATTCAAATGTCCATTGTGACGAAGAAGATTTCCGATTTTTATTGTGTGGTTGTCCCTATTTGTACCACTATTTAATTGATTATCTTTGCATAAATATTTTTGCAGAGTGAAATCTATTCCGCATAATGAGATATCATCTATATTTACCTTACAAAACAAGTTCATCAGCTAAGAAACTGGAAAATGCAAACCGAAAATCGGTAGAGGTGAATCATTCATGTGAGATTCTAATTTCATTTTTATTTGTTTGCATTTGCTATATGTCATTATTACCATCTCCGCACATGCACAACATCTCTGCACAATTACTCTTGCACTCAATAATGCCCTTTGATCTGTCATTGACATTCAAAACTTTGCACATGATATTTTCGAGCAACTACCTTTACACAACCACCTTCATACAACTACTTTCGTACTTCCGAAAAAAAATGAAAACATATATTTTTAGCGCTCTCGTTTATGCAAAAGACCTCAATTCTTCCACACATACTCCATCCTTTGCATGTTTAATCGTCCACGTAGCTAGTCGTTTTGTTGTTTTAGCTCTTAAGCTTTCATTGTATGCACTTCCACATTTAACCACTTGAACGAAAACAAATATCAAAACACATTACAATTAAAAGACTCCTCTACACTTATTTGATTCTGCACATGCATTTTCCACACACGAACAACCATCTCTGCACAATTGTTTCTATAGAACTATGTTCGTGGTTACATAAAATGTTTCTAGATAACAATTAAAAATTCCATTGTGCCGAATAATCTTTCAACTTTCATTATGCGGATTTCAACACATTGCTAATATTATTACTCATATTTGATTTATGACTATTGCTATTTAAGTGATTGTTTACATTTATGTGTCAAATCGTGTATGTTTCGCATTCGTTGTTCCACACAATGATGTATGTAGAGCTTCCTCCGCACACGCTATATCTAGACACGTTTTCTGCACACATGCTCTGGATTAGTCTTCACCATAGCGAGTATCTATTTTAGGAAATGGTTAATGTTTTCAAAATAATTGATAATATTTTAACTGTAAATTATGCTTTTTTTTTTTACAGAAACGGATATGGATTTATATTAGATATTGGCCAAAATGCCTTTCACCGGTTACAATAGGTCGGGCATAGCCCTTGAAATTTCTTCCACTAATTGATCATAGGCCCCAAAATTTGGAGATCCACATTTTTTACTCGAGACTAGAGAATCTATCTCCGTTAGTTTTCCTATCTTAAATGTACAAACAAATTGATTCAGTATAATGCAGTAAAACATAACTCTATTTTATGGTATGGAGTCCCACTCCTCAATTCCGTCTTTCAAGAGAGAGCCAGCGGGAAGTGGCACCGCCCTGTTGGCTTCCAGATCAGCATATTTATTGTTCCCCCTCAATACATGAAGGAAATTTGCAGTCTGAAAAGATTTCACCAGAATTTTGATTCTTGAAATCACTCTTGCCAATCTAAGATCTGCAGGAGAAGTATCCTCCACTAAGACTTTAATAATGGACTGAGAATCTCCTATAATATTAACATCTGATATACCAAGGGCCTTTGCTTGCTTGAGACCTTGAAGGAGTGCCAAGGCTTCAGCTTGAATGCTGGTGGATTTTCCTAATCCCCAAGCAAACTTAGTCACGATTCTGCCCTCCTTATTCTTTATAACTCCTCCTGCCCCAGCCAATCTGGGGTTGCCTTTCGCTGCCCCATCGAAGAACAGAGTGTATCTGGATTGCCTGTTGAGCAAATCAGATAGTTCATTCCCCTTCCCTCTGAATTGCCACTCTTGTGTATCCTTGTGTTGCCTTGTTTCTCCAGAGAATTGGAGATCCAACGAGGCACCCCAGTCTAAGTCTTGATGACTTAGGTTCGAGTCCGACAAGTGCTCCCCCGGACTTTCTTTCCATAGACTTTTTATTTTGATGATGGTGAACTACAAATTTAAGCTTTCATCTTTGAAGACTCTTCTGCTTCTCTCCAGCCAGATTTGCCAGCAGATAAATTTCGGCAAGGAGAGCCATGCAGCTTTAAAACTTTCATTTTTTGGGAGCGTTTCTGGGTAGAAGTTTCGCCAATTTGCAAATAAGTCAGAGATAGACGTAGGTAAGATGAATTCTGTTTTCCAATGGCTCAAGAGGTTCTGCCAGATTTCTTTTGAGAATTTTCAGTCCAAGATAATGTGCTAGGCGTTCTCTTCACTGTCACAACACAAGTGGCATTGTGAGGGACCTTGGAACCCTTTCTTCTTCAATATGTCTTCAGTTAAAATTCCTTTGTGGCATAACAGCCAGCAGAATGAGTCTACTTTTGGCATGGATTTGTAAGTCCAGAGCCCCTTCCACACAGCAGGGTCTGGAGGGATGTGTGGACGATATTGGAGGCTTTTATACCCCTGCACAACAGTATACAACCCTGGGGCGGCTCCCCAACCACGGGCGTCCTTCCTTCCAACGCGTAGAAGCGCCTTACCGTTCAATAGAGTGAGAAGGAGATCGCGTTCTTGTATCAGCTCTGGAGGAATAGGCGGAAGTCTCCATCACAGCCAGTTGCTGCCAGCCCACAACGAAATGTCCCATAGTGTAACGCAACCTGCTCTATCCAGCCACGGTCGCAGCGCTTGCAGAGAACTGTAGCTCGATAATGGGGGATGCATCATGATGCTGTCGTCCCATATTCTGACTTCTTTGTCATTGCCAGGTATCCAATACGCTCTGTCTCTGATTAAAGGAGTTGTTTTGTGACAGAGTTTGATCAATTGCGATCCTGAGGTAGGCAGTGAGGTTTCCAGGCATCTTTTCCGCTTCCCCATGAAACAATTCCTCCATAAAGCTCTTTGCGCCCACCCTGGGTGTGGACCAATGATTCTCCAGAAAATCTTGGCTCCCATGGCTGTGTTTTGGAGGCTGAGATCTTTGAAATTTAGGCCTCCTTCATTCTGAGGCTTACAGATTTTCTCCCAGCTTACCAAAGGGGTTTTCCTGTCATTGAGATTGCCACCTTTCCAGAAGAATTTGCGTATGAAGGCTTCCATTTTCTTGATGATGCCAAGGGGAGCTAGGATTACAGAGAATTGAAATATGGGGAGACTACTGAGAACAGATTTGATGAGGACAGTTTTTCTGGCAAGGCTTAACCATGAGAATCCCCATGCTTGAATTTTAGCCTTGAATTTATCCAATAGAGGGATCGAGTCCTTGTTGTAAGCTAGTTTTTGGAAGATAGGAAGGCCCAGATAGGTAAAAGAGGTCTAACTGAGGGAGGCAGTAAGCCAGGGATTCTGGTGATGGCCGAAAGAATGGAGGCAGAGATATTCCAACAAAAAACTTTGCATTTACCTTTGTTCAAACTGCTGCCTGTAGCTTCGTTGTAATCGTCCAGAACCTCCTTGAACTTTAAGGCAGATATGATAGAGGCAACCCCTAACAAGAGGGTATCATCAGCAAACAAAGTATGATTTACATTTTTTACCCCTCTGGCTATGTTGAGCCCCAGGATCTCTTGATCAACCAATTTCTAGTCTAGATAGAAGCTCAGGACGGAAACATGGAGGACAAAGAGAAGCGGAGAGAGGGGGCAACCCTGCCTAAGCCCTCTAGAAGCTTTGAAAAAGCCAGCTGCTCTCCCGTTCACCAAGGGAGTGATCCAGGGATCGAAAATACAAGCACGGATCCAATTGATAAAGCCCATTCCAAAGCCAAATTTATGCAAGACTTCCCAAAGAAAACTAAGTGTGACATGATCAAAAACATTTTCCAAGTCTAGTTTAATTACCATACCTTTCTCTTGCGTAGTTGGCTCGAATGAATCGCCTCTTGCACTAGTATGAAATTGTCAGCAAGCTGTCTCCCCCTAACAAACCCGCCTTGATTCTCCAGAATGATGGCTGGGAGGATGCCTTTTAGCCTATTTGCAATCACCTTTGTGATTATTTTATATCCAATATTACAAAGAGAGATGGGGCGGAATCGATTAAAATCTTTAGCGCCCTTTTATTTGGGTATGAGGGTAAGGAAGGCAGAGTTAGTGCTGCCCCCTATTTTATAGCAATTTTGAGATTTCAAGATCATTTTGTAGAGGTCTTTCTCCACAATATGCCAACAGATTTGAAGGAATATTGCAATGAAGCCATCCGGGCCTGGGGCTTTGTCAGGCTCCATGTCGGTGAGAGCATATTTTATTTCTTTTATAGAGATCTTAGCTTCTAGATGCTGATTCATTGAAGGGAAGATCTTAAGAGGAACCGCCTCCAAAAATTTAGAGTTTGGGTCAGTCACTCCCACTTCTCTGTAAAGATTTTTAAAGTGATTGAAAGCTCCTCTCTTTATGCTCCCAAATTCTTTGTGAGTCGAGTTTCCTTCTTTGATTTCTGCAATAGAATTGAAGCTGTTTCTAGCTTGAGCTTGTTTATGAAAGAAGGCAGAGTTTTTGTCTCTCACTTTAAGCCATAAACTCCTATACTTTTGTCTCCAATGCTCTTCCTCCGAAAGGCAGGCTTTATGGAAGGTTTGCTGAAGCTCGGCTTCCTTATCTAACACTTCTTTAGTGATTTTTACATCTTCACTTTGAGCATGATGCTGAGCAAGTCTGTCTTGGGCCTGCTTTCTCTCTTCTGCAGGGGAGGGGAGAGATTTGGCCCATGATTTAAGAACAACTTTCAGTTTTCTAAGTTTTTCTTCCCAGATGAAGAAAGGATAACCCTTCACTGGCAATTTCCAACTGTCCTGAACCAAATTCAGGAACTCAGTATCCTTGACCCAAAGAGGATTGAATCTGAAAGGTATGGGGCCAAGATCCTTGTGATCCAACATCTCAAGCGTAATAGGCTTATGATCCGAAACACTGCAAGGGAGGATATGCAATCTGGATTCTAAGCCCAACAAAAGAAAATAACTCTGCACCAAACATCTATCAAGTCTAGTAGCAATGTGATCGAGGCCTTTTCTTTTATTGGACCAGGTGTACTTACCATTTTCTGAGGGGATATCAAGCAGATCCCAGTCCTGCATGAGATCCTCCACCCACTCCCTTGCTGGGTCCCTTACCATTGTGCCTCCTCGCTTTTCATCCATGCGTAGAGTGATGTTTAGATCACCTGCACTAATGATGTTTTCCAAGTTCTCTGACTCCAACAGATGTCTGGCGGATTCCCAACACTCCCTTTTCTCCCCTATATTTGCTGGGACATAGACATTAAAAAGGCAGAATGTCTCCCTCGAGTCCACAGGTTGTAGCTTCAAGAATAGCCAGTGGGTATTGTGTATCTCAGTGACCAAACTATACTTGAGAGGATTCCAGAGAGAGCCCAGCCCCCCAGAGGCTCCCCGTGCTGAAACTACTTGGCCTCTGCTTCCCTTCCAAAATTGTTTACTGGTTTGGAGAAACTCATTGTCCTCCATTTTGGTCTCCTGGATCAGAAGAATATCTGGGGCTTCTCTTGTAATAAGGCTTCTCGTTGCTTCTTCTTTCACTTTACTCCCCATTCCTCTGCAATTCCAGGAGACGATCTTCATCATTTTTTTTTATGATGTTGGGCTCCCTTGGAACCCTGTGCTTGGTTTTTAGATATCTTCGGATTTTTTCCAAGGAATTTCTCCAGAGTAGGCTGACTACCCTGAAGTTTGTCTTTGTAAGTTTTCTGATCTCTTTTTTCTCTAGCAGTTTTGCGGCCCCTTGCTGATCTTCTGACCGATGTTTGCGTATCTCCTATTTCTCCTTCCTCCTCTGACTCCTCCGAGTCATGTTCCTCCTCGGAGGCTTCTGTTTGCTTATCCTTATTTATTGCTGTGGCACTTTCTTCAGGTCTTGATGCTGCTGAGGCCATTTTTTCTGAGGGTTTATCTTGCCTATCCTCTTCCCGAGGAACCTCTTCTTCAGAGTTTAAGAACTCATACCTATTTTTTTGACTTTTTGGCTGGGGAACATTTTGGGCGGAGGCAGGCTGGGGGCCTTGGCCATTTGGGGCCCCAGATTTTTTGTGAGAGGTCTTTGACCACTTAACTTCATTCCAACCATCTTCCTTTCCTTTCTATGCTTCCCCTTTGTTCGGACACCCTCTTGCAAAATGACCGTAGATGTGACATTTACGGCATTTGAAAGGGAGCTTCTCATAGTCCAGCACTTGCACATGCGTCCAACTGCCAACCTTTATTTTGATAGCCTCCGGGAGTCCCACCTCTAAGTCCACCTCGACACAGATTCGGGCGCAATCATACTGATCGTTGTTGTTTTCTCTGTCAATGAACTTTCCCAATGCATTGCCTATGTGCTTGAGGGAATCCCAATTCCAACAGTGCACTGGAAGATTTGGGAGCCAAACCCAGATAGGGAGTGTCGTCGGGACATCCATGGCCGGATCAAAGTCGGGGGTCCATTTATTGAGGTAGAGACCCTGAAGGCCCATGAAATAGGGCCCATTCCTGAAGATCAAGTCTTTGTCCTCCTTAGTGTTGAACTCAAACAGGAAGTAGCCTCTTCCTAGGAAATATGAAGTGACTTTGTTCTTGATTAGCGAGATCCAGTTCTTAACAACCCAATTTTTCGTTGATTTTGGCGAGGGCCAAAGGCCCGTGAAATGACCCACCAGGGCTCGATCTGCCAGGGACAAAGCGACCTGGATCGGGCCCTTAGGAGGAAGGTTTACCTCAGGAACATCAGCAATTTTTTTGACAAACTTGGCAGCTTCATACTTCTTCTTCTTAGGCAACGAAGCTAGCAAAGAGGAGAAAGCAGCTTCAGCATCAGGGGGAGAAGAATGCGAAGGAACAAGGGGCGAGCCCTGGGTCTCCATGGCCGAGAAGATCTGATCAGCAGCAACCCACCCAATCTGCACAAAGCAATAGCAGAAGACGAAGCATCTCAGAGCCGATGAGAAGCAGGAAAAGATCCGGTCAGATCCTGCAGGAAGAGGCCCTGAGGCAGAGGAGCGGAACCCAGCAGATCTGGCAAGGGAGGTCGATCGAACGGATCAGAGAGTCCCCGAGGGTGGAGCAGGGAAAAGAAGGAACCAGACAGATCCGAGAGTCCCTGAAGGCGAGAGGACTAGGGACGGGAGCAGGGCCGGCTGAGAGGGCAGCGCCCAGGCTCAGTTGCGCAGAGCGATAGGACGCAGCGGGAGGCAGCAGCGCAGCAGGACGCAGCAGCAGTCGGAGCAACTGTAAATTATGCTTATTATCATATTTTCAAATATTTATTTGTATTATTATTGTTAATACTTTAGTTATAAATAATGCATATCAATAGTCAATTTAGTAAAATGTTTGTACAAAACCACGTCTTTCAAGCTTCCACTATGCGGATAATGACATTGTTATGCACATATGATTGATAATATTTTAATTGTAAATAATGCAAATGTTTGTATTTCCGAATATGTTTCAAAGTAATCATGTGTGTGGAAGTGCGGAGGAAGTCCAGTGTTAATTTGTTCTCTTTGCATAAAGCTTTTCACAAAGTGTAAGTTACCCTCGGACTCAATAATTCTTGTCGGTCAGTGTACGCTCACATTAAATGCTTTTTACTATGCTTATTTTATTGATAATATATTAATTGTAAATAATACATGTATTCATATTTTCAAATATGTTTCAAATCAGGCATATGTGCAGAAGTGTGGAGCAACTCTATTGTGCGGAGGAAGTTTCCAATGTGTGGATTGGCTCACTCAGCACTAAATGATTTCATTGCTAATATTTTAGTAATAAATAATGTATATTTTCTCAATAACATTGCCTTTGCTTTGAATATTATTTAATAGATTATATATTTTTGCGTTAAAAATACATATTTTATGCTTATATTATTAATAATATTTTAATCAAAAAATGCATATGTTTTTATTTCCAAATATGTTTCAGATTGGGCATATGTGCGAAAGTGCAGCAGAAACTTTCAATGTGTGGATCGACTCACTTGGTAGTAAGGGATTTTATTGCTAATATTTTAGTACTAAACAATGCATATTTGTTGTTCGCAATAAGGCCAGAGCAAGCGTTGAACCTATATGATATTGTTGTTAATATTTTAGTGATAAATAATTAAGTGGGGTCTGCATTGGTCCACATTTCTGTCTTAGCCCATGTGTGTTCTGCATAGCTTCCTCCGCACACAATTTATCTGGATATGTATATGAAGTTATTGCTAATATTTTAATTGTAAATAATTCTTATTTTCGAATATTTTGAATATTTTTTTGTTTAGGTTGTTGTGTGGAAGTGCTCTTTATGCGGATTTCGCACTTTTCACTAACTACTAATATTATTGGTCATATTTTAGTTATAAATAATGCATATTAGTATTCAACTGAGTAAAACATAGGTCATCTTGTAATATCACAAGAATAAAGACACCTTCATATAGCTTCAAACCACAAACTTTGTACTAAATGCTTTTATTATTAATAATATTACTAATACTTTAGTTATAGATAATGTATATCAATAGTTAATTGAGTAAAAGTTGTGTACAATGTACACAAAATTGTGCAAAAAACCATATGTCGTTGAGCAAAAGCTTTGTTTATGTGAAGGAAGTTAAATGTACATGTTATTTCAACTTAGCTTCAGAAATTTTAATTTTCTGTTCAAAAGATTTAAGCACACTGATAGTTGGATTGTCAATGCTAATTTGAAAGTCTGGAATAAAGGCATCGATGGTTGGATTCTCAATGAAATTAAAGAAAAAACATCAAACTAAAGGCATTGAAGGTTGGATTGTAAACGCAGATTTAAATATATTTGTGTGTGTGTGTGTGTGTGTCAAATTTTAAGGCGCTGACAAATCAATTTTCCATACAACCTATCATCATTCAACAACTAGCGTTGATCAATTGTTTGACTCTTATTTTGGTGAATTTGGCCTGAGCTTCACGATAAGGTTATTATTTTAAACATAATGACACAAACTCAATAGTCAAAGGGAAAAGGTGCCAAAGCATGTTTTGTTTTCACTTGAAAAAACTCTATTTTTAGACTGTTTTTTTCTATAAAAAACAATAACTTTGGGCACGGTTTCTGAAAAAATGGGAACGAATTTTCAAAAACAAAAAGAGGTTTTTTTCAGGAACAAAACCATTAACAAAAACCTCTCTGATATTTTTCACAACTATCATGGTTTTGGAGATTCTAATGGCTCTGTTATCATAAAATTGCTTCTAATAGGCTGCTAATCAGAGAATCTCATGTAACTGTTTCAAACCAATCTTGTGACTGAGGCTTAGCCTCCTCAGCCTGAGAGAGCTCTCTCAAGGGTTAATGATATTGAACAAAGATGTAGATGGCTAACTCTATTTAGGAACTAACTTGCTTATGATGATGTAGGTTGAAAATCATATCAGTAAGTAAACACTGGGCTTATGGAGTCAATCATTTCAGTAATTCAGTGAGTTCACTTGACATGGAAGCCGAGGCAGATCAGAATTTTTAGTAGACGACACACACACATAAAACATGAAAATACACAGTCAATTCATCTATAAAGGAAGTCATAGCATTGCAAGAATGAATTCTGAGTATTATAAATGAAAACCACTGCAGATGAGATACATAAAAGGTTTAGATAAGATAGGAAAGCACTAAAAACTCATTCAGAATCTCAGGTTGGTCAAGTAACAAATCTCTGTATTACTGAAACAATCAATTTACAATAAGCTGCAATTTAGCCAATAATCTACAACCCTTGACAAATTCGACTCAATGGCCTTTAATAAACTTGTTACATCATTTGTTGATATGCCTCCCGGCTAGATTCATCGAATTTTTGCCTAATGACACCTTGCATAACCATAAAACATCAACTTAAGGACAAACAAACACCTATCCTACTTGACAGTCCTTTTCCTAATAAGACTCAAATTGCTCATTATTGCTTTTAAAAACCTTATCTACTAAAGCAATTACATTCTTTGACAAGTAAGCTTTCACATGTTTGAATTTAGGTGATGGGATTCATCACTTTATGACCACTTAACTGACCTCCTAAAAACTAGGAAACAAAAACCCTGTTTTTTAGGTAAATAATCTTCTTCTTCCACAAATACTTTGACTGTCAGTTTATCTTCAATTCATGGTCCTTGAGTACTAATTAATTGCTTGCCATGGTTTTTAATCCTTCAAAAATCTCCAAATGTCCAAATATGCTCCAAAACCTGCTAAAAGGGTTGAAACACAACACGCTACGAAAGTAAGGTAGTTTCGTAGCGTACTTTCATAGCGTTGCAAAACATGCCCTTAATCTCAAAATTGTCGATTCTTTCCTTTGGAATAGTGTTCATCATCATTAAACACATCTCCTACACCAATTCCACCTCTTGATTTCATCCAAAACTGGTTCAAAAAGTCAAAAGAGCAGTTACAGTGGTTTTGTAGCATTTTGCTACCCTTCAAGCCCAGGCATGCTACGAAACTATTGAAAAGTGCTAAAAATGCAATTTTTTTGTGTAACTTTGAAAATTGAACCCTGTAAGTGCCAAAATCTTGTCTCTAAACATGTCATTAACCTCAAACAACCATAAACCAACTCACCTTATGCTCCTTGAGGCATTTCTTCCTCATTTACAATTGGTTGAGCTATTGGCTCTTCAATCATAGTCATTTTAAGCCCTTTTTTCTCTAACTCTTCACAAATCAGTTAAAGTTGCTCTTGAAGGTCTTTAACCTGGTCTTTCAATATTCTATTTGTGGCTTTCAACTGTGTGTTCATCCTCCTAACATGTTTGGCTTCTTTCCTTGCTGGAATTGTCCATTTGATGAGCTGTTGTGCGTTTTCCAAAGTCTTAGAGACAATGTCCACCTGTTCTTCCCAAATTGCCTTCATTTTTTAAAATTGAGTCTTCTCTACACTGTGTTTTCTTGCTTACCTTTTCATAAGAACAAATTCATTATTATCCACTTTCAATTTTTATTCAAGGAGATGCAACTATGTTTTTTCCATCACCTTCTCTTTTCCCTTCTTTGATTTGCTGACTGTATCTTTCTCTGGAGGTGATGATAGGTCAATAACCTCTTGAGGTTGTTGAGCTGTATCAGTGGGTGGTTGAACTTATTTATTGCTCTCTAATAGATTCCTAGCATGCCTTGTCATAGGCTTTCTTTCTTGGAACATGAAACCTGCATCTTCTCCCTCAAACTCTAATTTCTTTGCAGATTTAGCCTTCTTTAACTTCTTCCCACCTTCCTTTATAAACTCAGCTTGGACAATAGGAGTTTCCTCTATGTCAATGGCATGTAAAATATCCTCTAGATTTACCTTAGCTTCTGCTCTGTCTTCTACATCCATTGTCTTCTCTTCCAAAACCATTGTTTGGCTCCTAGTTATCCTTTTGCTTCCTTGTTTGCTAACAATTTGTTTCTGTTTTGCAGGTTTGACCACCTTTGACTTATGTTTTGCAGGTGGGACACTTGGTGTATCAAGACTTTACATTTTCTTTGGCTCCTTCATAATTTGTTCACTTGTTTCTGCTCTTCCATGTTCACTTGGCTCTGCTACCAATGATTCCCTCTGTTCTACTGCTAATGGTGATGGAATTCTCCTAGGCTTAGGAGTTCTTGAAGGAGTAAGAGCATCTAGCTCAAAGCCACTAACAAACAAGAATGAGGACCAGTCTCTCCCTAACCTTTGAATTTCATCTAAGACCAATAATTTCATTAAACCATGATGCAATAAAGAAGTCTCACTCCCCTCAGACTTTGCTTGGACCTTATCTGCCATTTTTGACAAACTTCTATGCAAATAGAAAGGCAGATCAATGGAAACCTTACCAGTAAAGTGTAGAAGTAATTTGAAATGATATGAATAGACTTTGTGGTACCCTCCTTCACAAGTAAAGTACTTTTGAATGACGAGCAACAATTTTGAATAGTTGTCTTTTATGTAACTTCTTGGAATAACATTGGTGAGGTCCATTTCAGTATGCTTAGGCTTCATGAACTCTTTGCATTGCTCCATATTAAACTTGAAACCTTTGAACCAGTTCTCCTGACCTCTTGGAATCTCTGTAGCAGCAGCAACAATCTCTGGTGTGATGGAAAAATTTAGCATTCCCACTTTAGTGGTTGTTCCACTAAAATTCAAAGCAAACTCCTTGGACACTTGTGTATGACAGCCTTGTAATTTCTCACAAAACTGTAGGAAACCTGCTCTTCTGAAGGCTTTTACTATTGTTGGGTCTTCATAGATCGAATTCATGTCTGTAGGTTCATATCTCAGAGACTGACCACCCTTGTTAGTCCTTCTTTTCTCTGCCATGATTTCTCTAATATTTGCACAGCCTCGCTTGATGATGTTCAACCTCACTTGATGAAATTTGCAGCCTCGCTTGATAATGTTCAAAGTAAACCTTTGAAAAGAACCAGCCACAACTTTGGCTCAGTATAATAGCTCTCTAGAGCTCAAATATTACGCAAGGAGATATTATAAATGAGAATGACTGAATTAGGAAAGGATTTGAATTTTTGATGTCTTCTCATGACTCAATGATGACTCCTACATTACCTAAAATGATCATGATGATCGCAAACTTGAGCATGTCCCTTGGATTTATCCCTCCATGGCTCGAATGGCATCTAACCTACTCATTCCAAACAATTTTCCGACACCTAACAGCTTGACTGACAAGACATATAGAAAACCGCGCTTTCGTAGCATTTTTAGTGTTAATTTGACTGTTTTCACTACGAAACTATCAACAGTTTCATAACAAAAAGTGACTTTTGCAATGTATTTCACTATGAAATTGTGGTTTCTTGGCTAATTTGACACTTTCAGTGCAAAAAACCTTGGAAATTGAAATATGTCAGAAAATGATGAATGATGTGACATGAGGGAATTTAAAGTGAGTGGGTTTAGACCTTAGGGTAACCTAAAACAAGAAAAATTTAATATTTCCCTTGACCAAGCATAAAATGAGTCCTACAACCTAATTTTTGACACATAAACCTATTTAACCTTGTCAAAATGATGCTTCATTATTTTTTTTGGGTGATAATAGGGTCTTTGAAGTCTATTTTTCAGGAATTCATCACAAAAAAAGCTCATGGACAATTGTTGATGAGTCACCTCATCAAATAAACAATTTAATATCACATCAGGCTTTCCAAAGATAAATTGTAATATTCCAAAATGAAAATTTACACCAAATAACATAAACATGTACAAGGAACAAAAACCATAAACATATATTGCAATGCATATCAAAACACCAGGAAAATAAAGCAGAACAACTGATCCATTTTATTAATTTCAAGAATGATGAGTACAATGAGTAAGGAAGATGGAACTTGGGATTGCTACTGCAAGCTATGCAAAACCCAGGTGAGACAACTCTGATCTGGAGGAAATACTAGCCCAAACAACTCAAAGAACAGAAGAAAAGATAGATCAAGAACTTAAAACTTGTCCTCTTGGAGGGGGAAAACTCCTTTACATTACATAAATAATTAATTCTTGGATGATACAAATGATAAGACCTCCTTGGTATATATAGGAGTCTAAGGGGTCAAAATATAATCAGATCCTGCATAACAATAATAATGTAAGGGCACACCAATAACAATAGTGGGCTTATATGGGGCACAACAATAACAACATGGGGGATACATGGGCACAACAATAACAATATAGGGCTACACTAACATTAACAAGGGAAACAAACTAGTATTATAGGGACTTAACACACTAACCAAGAAATTACTATTGTTGTTGCTAGAATGGAACCAAAGATTTTGCTATAAAGAATGCCTGGATCACTCTAAAATTGCAACCAGGGGATCCACTCATCGTACCCAAAGATAGCCAGAAAAGGTTTGGCCCAAATACAAGCCAAAATTGAACCCACAAAGTGATGAAAATGTACCGGTTAATCAACAATACGCCCTGCTATAAGAATGAGGTTTTCGGGCCTGAATATCGCCCAAAAAATTATGTAAAATTAATTAGAGACTCCTCTCAATAAACCCACAAAAATCCAGAAAGGGTTTGGGATGAACCCACCGACCCCCAGAGACCCCCAAAAAGTGTGAATTGCCTAATGTGGGTAGAAAATTGTAGAAATTTATAGTTTCCCACCCCGATTTTCAGTTTTCACCTTATTACTCCAAAATAGTTAAATGCCCTTTCCCATAACCATACATTCAACAACTGGAAATATAAATTTTGCTGAAAACACAAATTCTGGAAAATTTTCAGAATGCTGGAAAATGCAGAAATAAAAAACAGCAGTAACAAACAGCCATTCAACACATCATAACATAGTAATTTTTGGTCAAGGTGACCCTGGAAAAACCCCCTACAACTCTTGGGGAAAACCAGTTTGAAAGCTCCTTCTTATTTCTGGAAAAATGCTTTTTACAGTGAGAGAAATATTCAGCAAAATAAAAATCAGCAAACAGACTTTTACAACTTATCTCGTTTTCCGTGCTTAACCACCGCCTCGAAAAATGTACAAACAGCAAAAACAGAACAGCAATAAATGTTGTACGTTCTCCTCGATTTGCGTGCCCAGAAATCTGCAATAAATGCAGCTGTACGGCCTCCTCAAAATCTGTGCAAACAACAATTAATGCTGCTGTCCAAAACCTCGATTTGCGTGCCAAAACTGCTGCAAAACTCTGCTGTACGGTACAGCCCCTTGCTGCCTCGATTTCCGTGCCCAATATTGTTGTACGGCCTGCTGTACGGCCTTGCTGTACAGCCTCCTGCCTAGAAAACAGTGTCAAAAATCTGCCTGCTGTTTGCTAAATCTGCTGCACTTGTCTTGCTGAAATGTCTTGCTGAAATGCTGCCTTGGAATGCGTGCCAAGCTGCTGCCTCCTTCTCCTCACTGCCCAGAAATCTCCCTTGCTCTCTTGTTCTCCTTCTCCCAATCTGCTCATGAAAGAATGAATGACCTTTTCCTCCTTTTCCTCCTTTAACCTAACCCTAAGTGACTTTTGGGGAATCCCTAAATCCAATGGCTGAGATAGATTGAGATCTAGGGCTGAGATTAAATGCTTATTTAAATCTCACTTTCTATTTTTTAATTCACCCCACTTTAATAAAGACCCACTTAGTCTTTTATTTCCAAAGTCACTTTTTCCTTTCTAATTTTATATTGACTTTATTAAAGTCACTTTAAAATTAGACCTTAGTAACTTTATCACTTAAAGTCACTTTTAAATTAGATTTGACTTTATAACTTTATAAAGTCACTTTAGGAGAAAAATTAAATTCTTTTGGACACTTTTCCCTAGGCCAAAGATCAAAGCCTTAGGGAACCACCGGTCCTCCGGTACCAAATTTCAACACTCCCTCTTACCGAGGAAGGTGTTCCTCACCACACCCATCTTGTCTCTGAAGTAGACATGCTTGCCCCGTGGTAAGGCTTTGGTAAGAATATCTGCAACCTGCTCATCAGTGGGAATATACTCAAGCTTCACAGCTCCTTTTTGAACATAGTCTCTGATGAAGTGATATTTGATCTCGATATGCTTTGACCTGTCATGAAATACTGGATTCTCCGTGAGTTTAATGCAACTCTGATTATCACAGTAAATCACTGAAGGTCTCAACGGCTGACCAAATAAGCCAAACAACATCTTGCGAAGCCGGATGGCCTCACAACTAGCTAGACTGGCTGCCATATACTCTGCTTCCGCTGAACTCAATGCTACTGACTGCTGCTTTCGGCTGAACCATGACACTACTGTCGAACCCAACCCAAAACAGCACCCTGAAGTGCTCTTCCTATCAGAAGCACAACCTTCCCAATCAGAATCAGTGTAACCTGCCAATCTCACTCCATCCCCCTACCTGTAGTCCAGACCATAATCCACTGTCCCCTGCAAGTATCGCAAAATGTGTTTTGCAGCCACCCAGTGAACCTTCCTAGGCTCACACATAAACTGACTCATCGTGTTGACTGCAAAACAAATATCTGGTCTAGTGTTGACCAAATACATCAAGGAACCAATCGGCTGTCTGTACAATGTGGGATCCACCAACTCGGAATCCGAAGCATGAAGCTTCTTCCAGTTGGTGATCATCGGTGTCGACATGGGTCTACAATCCTCCATGTGGAATCTGCCAAGGATGTCCACAATATACTTCCCCTGTCCCAGGAAGAAATGCCCCTCCTCCCGCCACACCTCCAAACCCAAAAAGTAATGCATCAAGCCGATGTCCTTCATCTCAAACTCCGCCGCAAGATCTCTCTTGCAGTGCTCTATGAGTCTCTCTGCACCTGTAATGACTAAGTCATCCACATACAGCACCAGAATGAGAGGCTCCTCACCTATCACAATATAATAAAGGTTCAGATCTGCCTCACTCTTTGTGAAACCCATCTTCTGCAAGTAAGTATCTATCCTGGAGTACCAAGCTCTGGGAGCTTGCTTCAGGCCATAAAGGGTCTTCAGTCTGCACACATGGGACTCCTTCCCATGCACCTCAAAGCCCTGTGGCTGCTCAATGTACACCTCCTCCTATATGAAGCCATTGAGAAATGCAGTCTTCACATCCATCTGGTGGATCTTCCAACCCATCTCTGCTGCTATCGATATAATGGAGCGGATCGAAGTATATCGAGCCACGGGAGCGAAGGTCTCCTCATAATCAACTCCCTCTACCCGGGAGAACCCTCTAGCCACAAACCTTGCTTTGAATTTCTCAATGCTGCCATCTGCAGCATGCTTTACCTTGTAAAGCCATCTGGAAGTAACCACGGATTTGCCCTCAGGCCTCCGCACCACCTCCCAAACATCATTCTTCATGATAGAAGAATACTCCTCCTGCATGGCCTCTCTCCAGACCTGCTGGCTAGCTGCCTCCTCATAGCTAGAAGGCTCAGAGTCAAGGATGCTGGTAGCCATTGCCATATAGCTACAAAACCTCTCAGGTGGTCTGCTCTCTCTGACCGGCCTCTTAGGCTCAGCAACAGATGTGGCATCTCTCAAGGTGTCCTGAAGCCACTTGGGCTTCCTCTTCCCTGAGCACACTTCTCCCGCCAGAGAATAAAACTCCTCCTCCTCAACATTAGGAGCCTAAACTCCTGACTGTCTGTCTGCTGTCCTCCTGCCTGCACCTGAACCTGTAGATGCCGAGGTACCGTGTGAACTGTCCATCAATGGACTCCCCAGTGAACTGCTCTGTGGACTGCTCTGCGTGCTGCCCATAGCTCCACCCCTCTGACTCTGCGAGCCACTCCCCACTGACGGACCTGACATCGTCATAGATGTACCTCCGGATCCTCCGGATCCCTGCCCACTGGATCCCTGCGACTGACTCAACTGCTGCTGAGGGTCTGGCTGATCCAGATACTCTAACTCCCGTGACCTCCTAAAGGCCCTGTCCTCCTCGAACTTCACATCTCGTCTGACAACAAATTTCCTCTGCGCAGGAATGTAAATCCGAAAGGCCTTGGAGGTCTCACCGTAGCCCACAAAGATACCCTTCTCTGCGGTGGGCTCTAGTTTGGTCCTCTTCTCCTTGGGTATGTAGGAGTATGTCATGCACCCAAAGATACGAAGATGACCCATATCAGGCTTCTTCCCAGAAAAAGCCTCCTCCGGAGTCATGTGCCCCAAGGCACGATGCGCACTCCTGTTCTGCAAGTAAACAGCTGTGTTGCAGGCCTCTGCCCACAAAAACAATGGCAACCCCTGATCATGTAACATGGCTTTGGCAGCCCCTCCGATGGATCTGTTTTTCCTCTCCGCAACCCCGTTCTGCTGGGGGTTGTAAGGAACAGTGAACTCCCTCCTAATGCCTGCCTCCGCACAATAGTCAACAAACTCTCCAAGGGTGTACTCTCCTCCATTGTCCGACCTCAGGGACTTGATCTTCCGACCTGTCTGTGTCTCCACAAGAGCTCTGAACTCCTGAAACCGCTTGAAGACCTCACTCTGGGTCTTCAAGAAATAAATCCAGGTCCTCCTGGAGTGATCATCAATGAATAACACATAGTACTCATATCCACTCAAGGAAACATGAGACATCCGACCGCTCACATCGGAATGAATCAAATCAAGTATCCCAGTCGCTCTGCTGTCACTGCTAGGATAAGGGGATTTGGCAAACTTGCCCATCACACATCCTCTGCAAGTATCAAAGTGATCAGTACTGAAATCTGGCACACCTGTAGTGATCTCCCGCAAAGTCCTCAAGGCTCCATGATACATGTGCCCCATCCTGCGGTGCCAAATCTCACACTGCTCAGAACTGCTAGCTCTGTTGTCGGTACTGCTGCTCAATGCCAAAAGGGACTGAAATGCAAACTTGTACACCTTTGCATGGCGTACACCTATCACTCTAGCTGAATCAGCTGGAGTGCCCCTGGGATACATCAACACCTGTCCTCCCCTGAACAATACCTCATATCCTCTATCCTCCAAAGCTGAGACGGATATGAGGTTCTTCCTCATCCCTGGCACATAAAGAACATCTCACACCTTCAAGGGAGGTTTGGACTCCCTCTGAAATGTCAATGTTCCCACACCGATCAAGCCAACAACCCGCTGGTCACCTATACTACCTCTACACATCAGGCGCGCCTCTCAAGTTTTCCAGAGTGGCCTCACGACTCCTGCAGACAAAGCCCACCGCCATACCGTATACCCGAAGATGCCCGCACCGAGGGAAATGCATGCTCTCTTCTCGAACCTCTATGGTGCATATCCGCACTAGAGGACTCACACGCGTTGAACCCAAACTCCCTTGTCAAAACGATCCGCAAAGTCCTCAACCTCTCCGCCTTAGCCGCCATGCTCGGTTCTTTGTCTTCTTCTTCTTCTTCTCCGGACACACAACTGCATAGGGTCCCATCTTCTGACAATTCCAACACTTCACTTTGGAATAGTCCTTCTGTGTGTTATCCTGTTTACCTTTACCTTTGCCTTTGCCCCCACCATTGCTTGTGGAAGCCTGCTTTTTCCCTTTGCCTTTCTTGCGTCCTGCCAACAGTGCTACATCCTCATCCTGCTCAACTGGCTTGGCTGCCCCAAGCTGACCTTTCCTGATCTCTGTCTGAATGCAATCATCCCAAAACCTCTCCCATGTGGGAAGGGTTTCACGTGCACAAACCCCATCAGCAAAGTTCATCCATGAACGGGGAGGCCATTCACTGCAATCCGCACCAACTCAGTGGGTGGAATGGCCTCTCCAATCGCTACCAAATCATCTCTCACATTAGTAATCTTTGTGAGATATCCAGCTGCACTATCATTACCCATCTTAATGGTTTTCATTTTCTCCTTCAGGACCATTTTCCGGTTCTCATTGGTACTCTGGTAGAGATTGGACAATGTTGTCCACATCTCATGAGCATTTCTCTTCCCTTTCACATGAGGAATGCAATGGTCTTTGATTCCGTCTAGAATCAATCTCTTACCCTTGTTGTTCTTTTTATTATATGCTGCCAACTGAGTAGCATCAGTAGGCACATTTACAGGGTTCTGTGCGGTATGCACCATTATGTCCCAGACTTTCGCCTCCTCAAAGATACTCTGCATTCTCTCCTTCCAAACACTGTAATTGGTATGCCCATCCAACCTATCCTCCACCCTCAGTCCCAAAGACATCCCGCTGTCCTAAAACTGAAAAATAGCACTGCTGTAGTAAAGGTAAAAATTCTGTTTGTGAAAAAATCAGCTTGCTGGAATTTTCTGAGTGAAAAATCAGCAGGCTGTATTTTTCTCCTTGCTGTCCCAAACTGCACTTCAGCACTCAAGCTCCGATACCATGTAGAAATTTATAGTTTCCCACCCCGGTTTTCAGTTTTCACCTTATTACTCCAAAATAGTTAAATGCCCTTTCCCATAACCATACATTCAACAACTGAAAAATAAATTTTGCTGAAAACACAAATTCTGGAAATTTTTCAGAATGCTGGAAAATGCAGAAATAAAAAACAGCAGTAACAAACAGCCATTCAACACATCATAACACAATAATTTTTGGTCAAGGTGACCCTGGAAAAACCCCTACAACTCTTGGGGAAAACCAGTTCGAAAGCTCCTTCTTATTTCTGGAAAAATGCTTTTTACAGTGAGAGAAATATTCAGCAAAATAAAAATCAGCAAACAGACTTTTACAACTTATCTCTTTTTCCGTGCTTAACCATCGCCTCAGAAAATGTACAAACAACAAAACAAGAACAGCAATAAAGGCTGTACGGATTTCTCGATTTGCGTGCCCAGAAATCTGCAATAAATGCAGCTGTACGGCCACCTCGAAATCTATGCCAAAACAGAAATAAATGCTGCTGTACAAACCTCGAAATTCGTGCCAAACCGCTCGCAAAACTCGCCGTACCTGGCATGCCTCTTCGCCTCGATTTTCGTGCCCACACATTGTTGTACGGCCTTGTCAGACGGGCCTCTCCCCTCGTTTCTAGAAACCGTAAGCTAAAATCACTGTCGCGCTAAATCACGCAAATGTCTTGTCAAATGTCGCCTTGAATACGTGCCAAGCCGTCGCTCCCTCTTTCTCCTCACCTCCCGTAAATCTCCTTGCTCTCTTTTTTCTCCTTCTCCCAATCTCGCTTCATGAAAGAATGAATGACCTTTTCCTCCTTTTCCTCCTTCAACCTAACCCTAAGTGACTTTTGGGAATCCCCAAATCCAATTATCAGATAGATTTCAGATTCAGTAATCATGGTGATTAAATGCTCATTTAAATCTCACTTTCTATTTTTTAATTCACCCCACTTTAATAAAGACCCACTTAGTCTTTTATTTCCAAAATCACTTTTTCCTTTCTAATTTTATATTGACTTTATTAAAGTCACTTTAAAATTAGACTTGACTTTATAACTTTATAAAGTCACTTTAGTAACTTTATCACTTAAGTCACTTTTAAATTAGATTTTACTTTATAAAAATTATAAAGTTACTTTAGGAGAAAAATTAAATTCTTTTGGACACTTTTCCCTAGGCCAAAGATCAAAGCCTTAGGGAACCACCTGTCCTCCGGTACCAAATTTCAACAAAAATGGCCCACAATTTTGATACTGTTGAATTATGCCCAAATATACCACCTGAAATTTCTCCCATCTCTGACTAAATTCTCTATTGAGAAATACCTCCTATCTGTAGCCCTTATCTCTCTCAGCTCCACATATTTAAAACCTTGTGCAACACTTGGTCAAATAGCTTTTGCGCCCCTACCAAAAAATAGAAAAATTGACCCAGTTAATAGCTTCCAATCCATCCCAACGAATTGTCGTCCAAACTCAATATAACATTAAGAAAATTCCCTGCAAAATATCGATGCCTCTAACCCACCCGTGTTCCCACAATGTGTGTTATGAAATCAGCTCCCAAAATAGAAGAAAAGAGAGATCAACGCCTTATAAATAAGCCACTTCGAGGGAGCAACCTCCTTTACATTACATAAATGAACAATTCTTGGATGATACAAATGACCAAACCTCCTTTCTATATATAGAAGTACATGGGGTCACAATATAATCCTATCCTACCTAAAAATAATAATGTAAGGGCACAATAATAACAATATGGGGGTTACAGGGGTACAACAATAACAATAAGGGGTCTACACTAACAATAATAAGGGGATATACTAGTAATATAGGGACCTAACATGCCCCTCTCCTTCAAAAAAATGTTGTCCTCAACGCTTGAGTAGATCTGGATGCTTCTGTATAAAATTCTTATCCTCCCATGTAGAATCTTTAGTGGGTAAATTCTTCCACTTGATGAGATACTCTTGAATTGATTGATTTCGTAGCTGCCAAGTTCTTGTTTCCGTGAGTGCTTCAGGTTCCAATATGATTTTTCCTTCCTCATCAAGTTCTGGAAATATTGTTTGAACTAGAATTTTGTCACCTATAATCTTCTTTAAGCATGAAACATGGAAAACTGGATGCACTTGAGAAGAAGCAGGAATCTCCAATTTGTATGCCATAGTACCAATCTTTTGCAACACCTTGTAAGGACCACAGTACTTTGGTGATAATTTATTATCCTTCTTAGCTTGCTTGAGGGACATTTGTTTGTATGGTTGTAGCCGTAAAAATACCCAATCTCCTACATCAAAACTTCTCTCGCTGCGATGTTGATATGTATGTTGTTTCATTCGATTTTGTGCCAAATTTAGGTTATCCTTTAAGAGTTGGAGAACTTGTTGTTGATGCTCGATGTGATCTTCCACTCCTTGAACCCTATAATTTTATCTTAAATATGATGTGATGGATGGTGGATGATATCCACAAAGTTCCATAAATGGGGTCATTTTTGTTGCAGTATGGAAGGAATTGTTATACCACCATTCAGCCATAGGTAACCACTTGAACCATTGTGTTTGTTTATTAGATACAAAACAACGAAGATATCCTTCCAAACATTTGTTCACTATCTCAGTTTCCCCATCGGATTGAGGATGATAATATGAACTATGAGCTAGTTGAGTACCCAAACAAGAAAATAATTCCGTCCAAAAATTCCAATAAAAATGGGATCTTTGTCGCTTACAATAATCTTTGGGTTTCCATGTAGCTTTTGAATTGTTTCCATAAATGCAGTAGCAATTGTACTTGCTTTAAATGGATGAGATAATGTACAAAAGTATGCATACTTGGTAAGTCTATCAACTACCACCATGATGACACTCTTTCCTTTAGACTTGGGTAAACATGTGATAAAATCCATTGAAATCTCCTCCCAACGTTGACTTGGAATGGATAAAGGTTGTAGAAGACCCGGGGTCTTAATTGTCTCAACTTTATTTTTTTGGCAAACCAAACATTCCGCCACAAACTTTTGAATATCAGATTTAAGGCCATCCCAAAAAAATACAATCTTCACCCTGTGGTAAGTTTTTAAAATTCCCGAGTTTCCTCCTAAGGGAGAAGTGTGCAATTCCAAAATAATCTTTTGTTTTAGTTGGGAATTTTTACAAAGATATGAGTGACCTTTGTACCATAAGGAATAATTTTTCCAACCAAATGTATCAGATGTACTAGGATCTTGCTGCAAATTTTGAATGAGTGTCCACACTTCTTCTTCCTTTTTCCATTCATCCCTTGATCCGGTTATCCAATCTGGTTGGATAATAGAAATGGCACAAAGAAATGCTTCCACCTCTTCATCCTTTCGTGAGAGTGCATCTGCAACAACATTTAGCTTCCCTTTTTTGTAGATGATTTCAAAGTCATAACCCAACATCTTTGTGACCCATTTTTTCTGCTCTTTTGAAGATAGTCTTTGCTCCAAAAAGTGTTTAAGGCTATCATGATCAGTTTTTATCTTGAAGTGTCTTCCCATTAGGTAAGGTTGCCATTTCTTGAGTGCATGTATATTGCCAAAATTTCCTTCTCATAAATAGCTTTATGTAAATACTTTCCTTTGATTGGATGACTTTCAAAAGCAATGGGTCTTCCTTCTTGCATTAAAACAACACCAATTCCATTTCCTAGGGCATCACATTCCACAATAAAGGTTGTTGTGAAGTCTATTGTAGCTAAGACCGGTGCTAGGCACATTGCCTCTTTAAGATGTTCAAAGGCCTTAGTTGCTTTAGGAGTCCATGAAAATGCATCTTTATTCAATAATGTTATTATAGGTGCTGCTATTCTCCCATAATTATTTACAAACTTGCGATAATACCCTGTTAACCGGAGAAATCCTCGCAAATTCTTTATGGTTGTGGGGACATTCCATTCCTTAATGGCTTTAATTTTGTTAGGGTCTACCTTAACACCCTTGTGAGATACAATATGACCCAGATATTCCACCTCTTGTACTCCAAAGAAACATTTGGAGGTTTTTGAATATAATTGTTTCTCCTCCAATAGTTTGAGCACCATGTCAACATGTTGAACATTATCCTTCCAAGACCTACTGTAGATTAGTATATCATCAAAAAATACTAACACAAATTTTCGAAGGAAGGCTTTGAAAATGGAATTCATCAACCCTTGAAATGTAGAAGGTGCATTGGTAAGGCCAAAAGGCATGACCAAAAATTCATAATGACCCTCATGAGTTTGAAATGCTATTTTCAGAATATCTTCAGTCTTCATTCTAATTTGATGATATCCTAAACAAAGATCCAACTTGGTAAAATAAATTTCTCCATGTAATTCATAGATCATAGGAATGGGAAATTTATCTTTAATAGTGAGCTTATTGAGCTCCCTATAAGCCAGACACATGTGCCATGATCCATCCTTCTTGTGCACCAATAGTACTGGAGCAGAGAAAGAACTTTGACTAGGTTTAATTATACTAGCCTCTAACATTTCTGAAATCATACATTCAATTTCACTCTTTTGGACATAAGGATATCTATAAGGCCTGATGTTTGGAGGAACAATTCCTGGAATCAAATGAATAGCATGATCATGATCACGAATAGGTGGGATTCCTTAAGGATTTTCAATCACCTTAGAATGACTGTCTAAGACTTTTTGGAGATATGGAGAAATAGATGATTTTGATATTGGAACTTCTAGTGAGCATAATTGTGCAATTATGCCTTGTTGTTATTTCTTCAGAACCTTTTTCATGACATTAGATCTTATTATCTTTCTCGGATTCCCTGCGATACCCCGTAATTCAACTTCCTTTCCTTCCGAACTTTTTTTTTTTTTCAAGAAAAGTTCTTGAAAATTAAAAGCAACCGTCCCCAAAGATTGTAACCATTGTACTCCTAGTACAACATCAATGCCTCCCGTTGGAATGGAAATCATTGGACTATTAAATACATATTCCCCCATCGTTATCTTGATATTATGGCATTTTCCAGAGCAACTTATACTTCCTCCATTTGCAACCATCACTTGACACTTTGGTGCTGGGTATAGGAAGCAATTCAATTCCTTGGCTACCTTACAATGAATAATATTATGGGTTCCACCTGAATCCATCAACATTGTTACCTTTTTATTCTTGATATGTCCTTCTATATTGAGAGTTTGAGGAGTGGTAATTTCTGCCAATGCATTATAGGATATGGTCAGACTTTTTTTTTTTTTTTTCTTTTTTTTTAGGGTTTCTTCCTGGTGTATATCCTCCTCATTTCACAATCTATGTAAAATAATCTCTTCCGAGCACACTTATGACCTTTAGTGTATTTTCTATCACAATTGTAGCAAAGCCCTTTTGATTTTTTTTCTTCCAATTTTTTTGGTGTCAACCTCGTAGGTTGTGGAATTCTAGGAGTAGCAACACTTCCATCTTTATAGATGTGAGTGGTAGGCTTCCTTGTCACCATAATTTTACATTCAATTTTTCTTGCCAACATGAATGCCTTCTCTAATGAATTAGGTTCCCAAAGGCGAACCTCATGTTAGATGTTATCCATTAAAGTCCCTATGAAGACATCAATCTTATGTTCCTCTGGAATATCAACTACCCTTATATTCAATTTTCAGAAGTGCTCAATGTGCTCCACCACTGAACCCTTTTGTTTGAGATTTATCAATTGGCTAAAAAAGGTGTTGCTGTTTGTATCCCTATAATGTGCTATCATTTCCTCCGTAAAAATTGACCAAGTGATAATTTTTTTTACGATAGCAAAGCCATCAATACCATACAAATGTATTTTGTTCTAAATATAAAGTTGCAAGGCATACCTTTTGTGTGTTTTTCACATTATTGAGATCAAAATATTACTCCATCTGTAGTATCCATGTTATAGGATCCTTGCCATAAAACTTCCTCATATCGATCTTTGGAATATGGTGTGTTATACCATTTTTTTGGTCATCTAACCTATTATTATTAGATGAACCCAAGTACACCATGTAAGACCAATTTTACCCCAAGTAAAATTGCTTTCACCACATAAAATAACTTATTTGGTCATTTTTAACCCAAAACAAAGCAATTAATTAAATAAATCTTTATTTATTTAATTATTTCCTAAGAACAAGTTATTTAAATCATTATTTAAATAATATTCTTAGTTAAATTTGACTAGATCATCCATAAATAATCAAATAAACCATTATTTATTCCCATCATTCCCCTAAAATGATAAATAAATCATTTATTTATTTATTATTTATAAATAAAGGAATTGACCCAAGTCAAGAACCCTTTTCCCTCCAACAAATATAATAAAATATTCCTAAAAGGTGCTTCTAGAATTCGATTAATAATATTTTATTCATGCATCGAGTTCTAGACCGCCCCAATATTTTGTTATAAATAGGGGGGTTTTCCCCATTCATTAACCACCTCCATTGCATTAGATCACTCTGGATCTTCACTTGGTTACCATTTTCCATTTTACTTTGTGAACTCCCATTGAGTTCTATGTTTGCCTTCCCACATCCGTAAGAGAGAGAAATGCTAGATCTGAAACACTGAGGACTTCCAAGAACCCATCCCACTGAGGAGAACCGAAAAACACCTTTCTTGTTTTCCTCTCAGGTGCCCCATTCTTTAATATAATACAAAATTCTTTCATATACATTCTTCTTGTCTTGTTCATTGGATCTATGGAGCTATGTTATTTTTTATCTGCTTAATATCTTTTGTGCTTAGATCTGAATTTGTGCAGCAATCTTAAAGGTATTTTGCAGCCATTATCGATGTTAGGGCTATTTGTTATGCGTAGCTAAAGTGATCTTTTATGACGAAAGAATCATACTAACAATTGGCGACTCCACACGGGTTTTCTTTTGCGACCGCTGTCATTTTATCTATTCCTGCATATCCAGCTGTTTCAGACCCTAGGGTTTCTCTTCCATTTTTTTTTTCCTATTTTTATGGTGATTTTCACCCCTAAAACCCTTAAATAGTCAAATTTTTAACTTCCGTGTGTTTCTGGCCTTATTGCGCAGGTGACCGACATCAGCCGCAGCTGAGACGAATTTTTTTTCTGAAATCTGCCGCTGAGAGTACCGGAAATGCAGGTCCCACTTTTTGGCCCAAAAAGTGCGTCCTAGGTGGCAGAAAACAACCCAAAAAGTGCGACCTGAGCGAAAAACAGGTCAAAAACTGCGACCTGGACTTTTTTTCTGGAAATTTTCTGAAATTTTTCTAGGTTTTGTCTGAACCTCTGTCAGGGTTGTCTGACCTCCGTCTTCGCCCGTTTAGACCTATTCTTGCTCCATTTTACTCAACTAGGAGGGAATCTTGTCCCTTAGGGCTCTAGTACCCTCCACTTTTTGTGGGAGAGTCTTTGTTATTTCAGAAGTCTGAATTTTCAGAGTTTCAGCCTTATTTTTCTCAGATCTGATACCTCCATTTCAGATCCTTTTAGATCAGCTCTTCTCCCTCTCAAATCACCTCATATTGTTTTGTTTGGGTCCATTTCTAAGGCAACTGCCTTGTCTCTTCTAGTTTTAGCTGATCTCCTCCTTTTTAGCAGCAACCTTGCCTCTGCCTCTTTGCTGTTCTCTGCACCACTTTTTAGCAGATTCACCCTTTGGATCTCAGTCCCTCCAGACCTTAGATCTATTGGCATATTTTAGCATGCTTTGCTTAGTTCTTTCCCTCTTATAGACTAGTTTTGAGAGACCCGCCTTCTTGGGTTAGATTGATGCATTGGTAGCTGTTCATTTTCTGTTCTTTTAATCTTATTTACTGCAGATTTCTTTTCAGTTACACAGCACCCTTTTTCTTTTACTCTCAAAACATCTGGGTTTAAACAATTAAAATTAACGCACAACACACACTGACCCTAAGTGAACAAGCGCCTGGTTGCCATCGCCTGGTAAAGACTTTAAAATCAATTGTCACTGCACCTTTCTGCCCTTGACCTCCCTTGATTTTGTCTCTCCCTGCCCTTGTCAGTTTTTTCTTCTTCCCGTCATCATTGCACCCCCAAGGCACCTTTCTCGGAGACTTCTTGGCCTTCACCCTCAGTTTCCGCTTGGTCGACTTCCTCCTTCCCGTCGCTATCGAAAACGTCCTCCCCCGAGTCTGCACTCCACCTCTTCCTATGATTGTTCGGGTTCTCCCTCTCCTCTTGGTTCCCCACCCCCTGTTACCTTCACCATGTCTAGTTCCGGACCTAGCCCTAACCCCAGTTCTACTGTTGGGTCTGTGTCCAGTGGAACCCCTACGGGACCTACCTCGACTGCCCCATTACTCCCTTATATGGTTGGCCTCAGTCTCCCCGATTTCAATCAGCTGATTAATGATCCTATTCGCCACGATGTTAGTTGGCCTGCTATGCAAACCAAGCTCCCCTCCGACATTCCCAAGTTCGAAGGCCTTGCTAGTGAAGATCCCTCTAACCATATCTGATCTTTCCACATGTGGTGTTTCTCCAATTCCATCACCGATGATTCCATTCGTCTTCGGTTGTTCCGACGCATGCTTACAGGCGAAGCTTCTAAGTGGTATGTTGACCAGCCCACCTCTTCCCATACCACCTTTGTGACCCTTTCCCGTGCCTTCTTATCTTATTTCCAGCTTCCCCCTCGTTATGACACCAGTATCAAACTTTTGACTTCATTCCGTCATCGTCTGCGACCCGCCTATTCGATCATGTTAAAGAATGGCGGAGAAGAAAGAGCCTATGTCAAGCCCCTACCTTCGAAGACCGTGTCTACATGGACTGGTTCCTTCGATCTCTCTTACCCGCCATCGGCAAAGATGTCGCATCCCATTTTCCTCAATCCAAAGAAGCCGCCCTCCAAATAGCCTTGAAATATGACCTGATCTATGCTCAATCTGGTTATGTTTATACCGTCGTTCCTGACCTCCCCAGACCCGGTGGCACTAACACACCGGGGGCACCTCATGCCACCGACGGTATTGTTGGAGCTCTCTCTCATCCATCCGCTCAACCTCCCATGAGCTATGGTTTTCTTGGGGGAGGGGGCACCACCTCCTGCACTTCTCCCCCTCCCAGTAGCATGCATCCAAGATCCGGCATGCCTCCTCTTTCTGCCCAACCTCTGGTTTACCACACTGTTACCCAACCTCATTATCATCCATACCCACAACCTAGTGCTCCAGCTCCTCCAGCATTCGCACCCCCGCCTCCCTTGTCTTCTCAACTGTTGGGAAAAATACTGAGAGGGGGGGGGGGTGAATCAGTATTTACTGCATACTCAAAACTTTTCACTTTTTCATTCCTTAAAACCCATACGCTACTTTCCTTTATTCAACTCGCGTATATACGCGGATACCTTTCATTCAACTAGCGTATGCACAGAGATCTAAATATGTCATTAGTTCTTTGCTTAGATCATTCCATTATTCATTCATCAGATGTTCAATAAGCAGTAAACATGTGCAGTAAGAACAGAATAAACCATCACACAAAGCATCACACATGAACACCAGGATTTTTAGGTGGAAACCCAAATCGGGAGAAAACCACCGCTGCGGTTGCTCAGCCTTCAATATTTTATTATAGAGAAAACATCTTACAACATATGTGCTGGCGCAGACTTGACCAGCACGCAGGCACCCACCTGCGCTCATTTACCAGCCTCTCCCGGAAGGGAGCTACGACCCCCTGACTCGTTTACCAGCCTCTCCTGGAAGGGAGCTACGACCCCCGACTTATTTACTGAAGGTCTCCCGGAAGAAAGCTACGACCCCCGATCCTTACGCCTCACTGAAGGGGAGCTACAAACTCGACTGAAGGCTACAACCTTCAGCACCACCTTGGACCACGTTTCATCAATTTTCACACTGGATCCAACCACTTCAATATAACACAACTTGCAGGCCACAATTCATCATATTTCCATACCGAACCCTTTCCACACTTTTAAGCTCAAACATACATCACCAACAGATACATATCAACACAGATCAGATAGCAGAAACATAGCAGAACAGATCAGATATTTCATACCCCTTGCTTCAGCAAGCCCTAGTTTGCATACGCGCTTTTACTTCACTGATGTCGCGTATATACGCGCTTCCGTCCACACAAACCAGCGTATACCACAGTGTATATTTTATTGCGCATACATGCTTTCTCTTCGCTGAAGCCGCGTATATACACGCTTCCTCCGCGGCGAAGTAGCGTATAGATCTTCAATCATTACAGATCAGCATACTTCATCAGATCAGATATTCAGTTCAGATTCAACTCTTTACTTCAGACAGATGTTCGCCTCATCATAGATCTAATCACTCCATAAACAGATCTAGCAGATACAAATACATTTCAGATCTAGACATCCCGCTTCATCATTTCTTCATAGGTGCATCATAGATTCAGATCTAATATCATCAAACCTCTTTACCCTTTCCATACAGATATACTTCATGCAGAAGTATTCATCAAGTCGTATCTTGCTCTCTGATGCATGATTTGCATAATGAATTTCATCTCTTTATATAGGTTTATCCTTTTTCAATACCATGAGCCCCTTTTTCAATACCATGGGCCAAAACAATACCATGAGCCCAAAACTACCTGGACGGGGTCAATTAGGCAAATCATTACCCAATACCATGGGTCAATACCATGGTGGTTACCCTTGGTTTTGCACTTTTTGAGCGCTTTAGCCCATACGCGACTTGGCACGTTCTTTTCCGCGTGCATACGCGACTTCCCCTAGGCCAATCCGTGTATACAAAGAGACATACTCTTTTCATCATATTTTGAGCACATTCTGAATTCCTTTCTTCATTGCCTTTTGTACACACTGTAGATACATCATATTTTCTTCATCAGGAACAAATTCTCTCAAGCACAACTTCATCAAGTAAGTTGTCATCATCTTCATCAAGTGGGTTGGCTTTCAAGGACAACACTCATCATCATATTGTTAACAAACATCATATCACATCAGATTTACATCATTTACCAAGTCCATCAAGTCAAGCATAACTTCATCAGGTGGATTGCCATCAAGGACAACACATGTCAATAGTCGCATGTCTTTATCTTCATTCAGTGGGTTGCCATCAGGACAACATCCTGCATCATATTTCCAACAATCTCCCCCTTTGGACTTGATGGCAACCACGATGGTGTTTGGTTACCACAACAGATATTAAGACACCATGTCACTCTCCCAAATATTTGACATCATTATCTTCTCTTCATTCAAACACCATGTCACTCTCCCCCTTTGACATCAAGGGCAAAGGGCGGATCACAACCCAATGAAAGGGCGGATCAAAACCAGCGGATCAAAACCAACGCACTCTCCCCCTTTGACATCAAGGGCAACGGTCGGATCAAAACCAACACACTCACCCCCTTTTCTCCTCATGTAGAAGAAGCGTTCTGCAGATCTGATGTATACTGAAGTGACCAAGCTCCCCCTGATTTCATGTTGAATCTTCAAACATATTTTTCAATGAAGTACATGACTTTATGAACTTCCTATCACCAAAAGACTCATACTTACATCAAATATCCAACCAAGTGGATTTACATATGAGACTCAAGTACCCAACCAAGTGGGTTTACACATTTCAACTCAGCCACCCAACCAAGTGGATTTACAAAATTTGACTCAGCTACCCAACCACGTGGGTTTACAAAATTTGACAAGTCCTTACATGACTGAATATTACAATTTTACATCATGGGTCTCAACAAGACCTTTTCATCAAAATACAAATATGACCATTTATGACCAACACCATAAAGTCCTCAAGAAAGAGAACATATTTCAGAACCATCATAATGCCAATACTGCATTATAGTCAGCAAATCTAATGCTCCCCCTGAATCTGTGCAACCAAGAAATCTTTCCAAATGACTAAGGCTCCCCCTTAGTTTGTGCATCCTGAACACTTTCAACCAATTATCAAAACATCAGAGATTGAAACAGTATTATAAGAGATGGAAAATCACCAGAGATACCAGAGATACCAAACAGTATCAGATATACCAAACAGCACTACAGCTGTGCTGAAAAGAGCTGACTCCAAGCAAAAATTGTCAGCAATCAGACATACGCGGTTTTCTGTGCAGGAACTCGCGTATATACGCGACTGTGTTTCAGGAAACCCGCGTATCCAATGCCATCTTCTAAATTTTAACCAGATCTGATCCTCTTGAGAGAAAAAGATAGTTTTCAGCTTCTTTCTGAGATATTTGACTGCTTCCCTGGACTACAGATAGATAGAACAGTGTAGTTGTGTCTTCAAGCGTCATCCAATGGTTGTAGCATCAACACAATAGTAACCAAGCCTTTAGATTCTTTGTAGCATCAATACAATCTTTCCAAGAGAGATTCTCATATCAGAACAACATCTTCACATAGGTGTCAAGCAATCATCCATGTGGTCCAACATCACCATGATCTTCAAAATTTAACATGAAGTAACATATGCAGGCAAAAGATCTCTCAACCATAGTAACAAACATCCAACTCATCCATGTGTGAGTACAAAAGATAATTATCAGCAACCAGGGCTCAAAAACTCATTATAATAAACCATGAACCAAGTCATCATCATTTGAGCATGAGTATGACAAAAACCAAAGAATAAGCAGTCATATTGCCAACAATGCAATCATTAGTATTCAACCTGCTACTCCCCCTAAACCAGTGCTCTTCCTTAACTTGTGCAATCTGAAACACCTTCAACAGTAAGTTATTAGCAACAATCTCTGCATGATCTGTCCTCATTTCTGAATTATAAGACTTTCATCTCAACAACGAATGCTCTTCATTATAAAGCAACCAGGCTTCATCCATAATCTTCAACACAAGAACCCATGTATCATTTTATTATCATGAGTATAACCAGAATAATGCTAACAATGCAATCATCAACAGTCAGACTGATGCTCCCCCTGGACCTCTGCTCCAGATCTTCCGCTATCATACCAATTCTCTTATCATAAATGCATACACGTCTGTGTCAGCTGGAACTCGCATGTATACGCGACTTTGTTTCATAGAACCCGCGTATGGAAAGTGAAGCATAGAAAATTTTCATCTTCCTTCATTTCCTCCTGAGCTTGTACCTCCTGTACCTGTCTTTTCTTCACACCAGATGCACTGTCAGAAATACATATAACCAGAATAATCAAATCAACCATGAGAGACATCATACATTGCTCCCCTTGTGACGATACATCACTAAATCTCATAATGTATCCCACATCATTCCTGCAGTCAATCAGAGAAGTAAGCTTCCAGAAGCGGATGACTGCAGTAGGGTCAGAATTCCCTACGTTTCTGATCGGTCCTCCTTCATTTTCCAAATTTTCTTGAGCTTTCCAACTGTGTGCTGAAAATCATCCACTTTCCCAGATCTGTTCATCCTGCATTCTTTTTCTACATGTCCATACTTGTTACAAGCATAACATCTCATGTGGCCAGACAAATACACATAAGAACCATAATGAGTATTTCTATTCTTCCTCCTTTTACAATCAACTGCTTTATGTCCATACATGTTACATGAGAAACAATATCCCCTGAAGAAACTAGAGTACCTTTCTGAGTAGAACCTGTTTGTTTGTGGCTGAAATGATCTGCTCCTGCAATTTGCTGCAACATGACATTTAAAGCATTCAACGTTTTTGAATGAATTCCTTTGAGAATTCATGATTGTTGGTTGATCTTTTGACTCTTTCAACACTTTAGGTTTTACATTGACTTCCTCTGAATCTTTAGCACTTCCTTGTGAACTAGATTCTCCTTTAACAGTTTCATGGAAACCAAGACCATGTTTGATAGCAGGAGACCTTTGATTACTCAGAATATTGTCCAAAATATTAGTACTATCATGAAACCTCAAAAGTTTAACCTTTTCTTCTAATTTACCCTTGAGAATGTTTACCTCAACCTCCAAGTATTGACATTGCTTTGTCATGCTTTCTTCTTTTCTTCTTCCATCTTCAACTTGATCCTTCAGATTTAGAATCTCTTCTTTCAACCAATCTTCGTTTCCTTCACATGTTTGTTGCAGCTCTTCATTCTTCTTATTTGATTTTTCCAGATCTTCTTTGAGAGAGATGATTTCTGCTTCAAGGCCTTCCTTTTCAAATGACAAAGGTTCTTCATTCTTCTTATTTTATGCTTCAAGATCTGTTTGTAGAAAGATGATTGTAGCTTCAAGTCCTTCATTCTTCTTGCTTGATTTTTTGAGATCTGCTTCTAGATCTTTAATTCGATTGGATGCATAAGTATGAAACCTTTGATACTTGTCCACCTGTCCATTCAACATTTCTATTTGATCTTTCATTTGAGAGGTCATTTCTTTGTAAATAGTTTCTTGCTTAGAAGTTGAACTTTGTAGTTCTTCAACTTTAGTCTTGAGAGCTTCTACAACTTTACTTTCACTATATTCACTATTTTTAGCACAAAGAAGAGTATTACAAGTGGCCTTCTTCTTTTCCTTCTTTGCCATGAGTACTTGTAGAGCTTCGTCAGAAACTTCTGGATCCATACTGTCACTTTCACTATCATAATCTTTGCACATGCAGTTAAGTAAGAGACAAGAACAACGATTAATACCCGGTTCATCTTCTTCAATTTTTGCTATACATGATTTCTGAGGTATCTTCTTGTTTCGAGTAGCCTTCTTCTTTTGCTTCTTAGCCATGAGCACTTTCAGATCTTGGTCAGAATCTTCTTCATCTTCACCGGACACTTCATCATCATCTTCTTTTGCATAATAACTCTTTCTCTTTTCAAATTGTTTCCCTTTACCATGTTTTTATTTATAAGGACATTTAGCAGCATAGTGACCAACTTTTCCACACTCAAAACATTTGAAGGGAAGCTTACCTTTGAATCTTCCAGTGCCTAGTTGGAGCTTTCTCACGAAATTCGCTTCTTCTTCATCAGATATATAGCTGGATTCTTTGACAATTTCCTTTTCCTTTCCTTTTGTAGATGCCTTAAAAGCAGCTTCTCTTATTTGAGAAGGACCTCCTTGTCTCATTTCAAAAGCAGTCAGAATACCATGCAATTGAACAATAGAAAGAGTTTGCAGATCTTGCCTTTCTTCAATAGCCGAAACTTTAGAGTCAAATTTTGAAGTCAAGGATCTTAAGACCTTTTCCACCAGAGTAGTATCAGTTATGGTTTCACCCAAATTTCTCATTCGATTTACAATATCATCCAGACGAAGAAAGAAACTGGCAACGCTCTCATCACTATGCATCTTCAAATTTTCATAGTCAATTCTAAGAGTTTGGAGTTTTGCACTTTTTACCTTTGTGTCTCCTTCATAGCTTAGAATGATTTTGTCCCATATGTCTTTTGCCGAATGTAGCTGCATCACTTTAGCAAATTATGATTCAGACATGCTTCCCAATAAGACATTCACTGCTTTGGCATTGATTTCATACTTCTTTCTTTCAGCTGCATCAATAGGAATACTTGCCGGGTATTGATAACCTTCTTCCACGATTGCCCATACATCTGCACCAAGACTTTGCAGATATGCTTTTGTACGTACCTTCCAGAATATCAGATTGCTTCCATTGAATAGAGGTGGCTTTATATACATTACTCCTTCTTGACTTCCCATTGCGACGGATCTCCTTTAAGCGATCAAGCTTCTCCACAAGGACCTGCTCTGATACCAATTGTTGGGAAAAATACTGAGAGGGGGGGGTGAATCAGTATTTACTGCATACTCAAAACTTTTCACTTTTTCATTCCTTAAAACCCATACGCTACTTTCCTTTAGTAAACTCGCGTATATACGCGGATACCTTTCATTCAACTAGCGTATACACAGAGATCTAAATATGTCATTAGTTATTTGCTTAGATCATTCCATTATTCATTCATCAGATGTTCAATAAGCAGTAAACATGTGCAGTAAGAATAGAATAAACCATCACACAAAGCATCACACATGAACACCAGGATTTTTAGGTGGAAACCCAAGTCGGGAGAAAACCACCGCTGCAGTTGCTCAGCCTTCAATATTTTATTATAGAGGAAACATCTTACAACATATGTGCTGGCGCAGACTTGACCAGCACGCAGGCACCCACCTGCGCTCGTTTACCAGCCTCTCCTGGAAGGGAGCTCCAACCCCCTGACTCGTTTACCAGCCTCTCCTGGAAGGGAGCTACGACCCCCTGATCTCGTTTACCAGCCTCACCTGGAAGGGAGCTACGACCCCCGATCTCGTTTACCAGCCTCACCTGGAAGGGAGCTACAACCCCCTGACTGAAGGCTACAACCCTCAGCACCACCTTGGACCACGTTTCATCAATTTTCACACTGGATCCAACAACTTCAATAGAACACCACTTGCAGGCCACATTTCATCATATTTCCAGACTAGACCCTTTCCACACTTTTAAGCCCAAACATACATCACCAACAGATACATATCAACACAGATCAGATACCAGAAACACAACAGAACAGATCAGATATTCATACCCCTTGCTTCAGCAAACCCTAGTTTGCATACGCGCTTTCCCTTTACTGATGTCGTGTATATACGCGCTTCCGTCCACACAAAACAGCGTATACCTCAGTGTATAATTTATTGCGCATACGCGTTTTCTCTTCGCTGAAGCCGCGTATATACGCGCTTCCTCCGCGGCGAAGTAGCGTATAGATCTTCAATCATTACAGAGCAGCATACTTCATCAGATCAGATATTCAGTTTAGATTCAACTCTTTACTTCAGATAGATGTTCGCCTCATCATAGATCTAACCACTTCATAAACAGATCTAGCAGATACAAATACATTTCAGATCTAGACATCCCGCTTCATCATTTCTTCATAGGTGCATCATAGATTCAGATCTATCATCAAACCTTTACCCTTTCCATACAGATATACTTCATAGAGAAGTATTCATTCAAGCTCAGACATCTTGCTCTCACAATCATAATTTGCACAATGAATTTCTTCTCTTTATATAGGCTTATCCTTTTTCAATACCATGAGCCCCTTTTTCAATACCATGGGCCAAAGCAATACCATGAGCCCAAAACTACCTGGATGGGGTCAATTAGGCGGATCATTACCCAATACAATGGGTCAAAACCATGGTGGTTACCCCTGGTTTTGCACTTTTTGAGCGCTTTTGCCCATACACGACTTGGAACGTTCCTTTCCGCGTGCATACGCGACTTCCCCTAGGCAAATCCGCGTATACAAAGAGACATACTCTTTTCATCATATTTTGAGCACATTCTGAATTCCTTTCTTTATTGCCTTTTGTACACACTGTAGATACATCATATTTTCTTCATCAGGAACAAATCTCTCAAGCACAACTTCATCAAGTAAGTTGTCATCATCTTCATCAAGTGGGTTGCCTTTCAAGGACAACACTCATCATCATATTGTCAACAAACATCATATCACATCAGATTTACATCATTTACCAAGTCCATCAAGTCAAGCATAACTTCATCAGGTGGATTGCCATCAAGGACAACACATGTCAATAGTCGCATGTCTTTATCTTCATTCAGTGGGTTGCCATCAAGGACAACATCCTGCATCATATTTCCAACATCAACCCCCGCAACAGCAGTCACCACCCCCTCAAGAGAAGGTGTATGCACAGCAGGGATTTGTGGCTACCCAACCACCTCGCGAACCAGTAACCACTCAACCTCCTCCATCTGGTACCTCTGATTACCAGATCCTCATGATGAACTCTGACCAACCTATAACCGTCGACCTTAACCTTCAAACTCCGTCCAGTCCGTACCCCCAGCCTCTTTCTCCATCTATCCCTGAGTCACCTTCTTCCGGTTCTACAGAGCCTCTTTCGACAACCAATAGTACCTTGCTTATCCCTCCGCCCAAATCCGAGGTTAATACCAAGATTCCTAAGGGACCATTACGCCGAAATGTTGCTTCTGACCGAGCTACCCATGCATATAGCATAGTAGATGAGCTGGCCCAATCTCCTACTGCCATTTCAACGCTGGAACTCCTCCAGTCGTGCCCTTCTTAAAGAAAATCTCTACTATCTGCCCTGGGTGCTGTAGATCCCGCAGATGACCAATTGATTGTTTTCGACGCCCATCAGTTAGATTCTCCTCCTCTTCCTGCTTCCGTAGCATTCCAAATCCTAGTCAAAATCCGGAACGCTCACATTTCTCGGTGCATCATTGATGAGGGGGCATCCACCTGTGTGATGTCCACTTCGGTTTGGAAACAACTCAGATCTCCTGAGTTGGCCCTTCCCACGATCACTCTTTGTGCGTGGGATGGCCATGCCTCCCAGCCCATCGGCCTTTCCATAACTTTCCTATCACCCTTTCGGGCAAGACTGTTTGTGTTGACGTTGAAGTTATCGATGCCCCTCTTGACTATAACATTCTTTTGGGGTGTAGTTACACCTATGCCATGTCTGTCATCCCGTCCGCAGTCCACCGCAAGATGTTTTTCCCTCATAATGGGAAGACAATCACCATTGACCAGTTGACATATCATGAGCCAAAATCTCAGAGCTCCCCTGAGTCGACCATCTCTTCTGTAGCCAATAAGCACACCATCGACTCTTTGACCAATGTCTCCCTTGGCATCTACAAGGACCCCTCCTTGCTTGGAACTTTCCCTGGTATTCCTCCTCCTCCTATCTCTGATCCTAGCTTGGCGAATGTTTGCATGATGCAATCGTCTCAGGTTGACCTTAAGCAACCTGCTTTGGCTAGACAGCAACCTCAACTTCACCCGCTGCAACCTGCTCCTAGCCCTTCGCCTCAGCCAGCCGGACCTCTCCCTTCTGACCCTTCTCCTACTGCTAATACCCATGTGCCTCTTTACCCTCCTGGGTCAGTTCCACCAGGTCTCAACCATATTGGAGCTGTCCCTCCTGGCCATTACCCCGCTGATCAGATACCGTTCCTAGCTCCCCCACCAAGAGTGTACATAGTACCTGTCATGGCCACCCTCTCTCTGCCTAACCTGACCCTTGGGATTCCCGTCTGGTACCTAGATCCTCCAGCCGCTACCCCGCCTGGTCAACCCAAACCTTATCTTGCTTTGACCCCGGTTCAACCGATCCCCATGAATTCTTTCGCTGCCATAGTGCCTCAGTCACCTCAACAGGAACCACCTCCTGTTGCAACCGCTTCAGGTAAGAATGGAAAAGCTCACAAGGGGGCATCAAATAACAAGGCTTCCCCAACAAACCCTGCCCCTCCTCGGCCCTCAAAGCATACCATCCAGTGCGCTTTGTGTGATGTTGTCAGTCACGCCACACATACCTGTCCTGAATTGCCTCATCTCAAGCCCATGGTTAATGTCGCGTTCCATAAGACCATGGTCCTGGAAACCTCTGTTCCTCCCGCGACTGCGGCCAAGAATCCCAAGACTATTCACACCAACCACCCCTGTGCTTTGTGTGATCTCCATGGCCACTACACCCACCTCTCTAGCCGCGGTCTGCCAATTCGAGGCCAAGCGTAACTAGTCCACCTCTCCCCTCTCTGCGTGCTTTGCTTCAACAGAATTACTAGACATGACGGCTCCCATTTACATTCCCCCTCTTGATGTCAAGATGACGGAGCCTTCGTCCACCATATTCTACCTATCATCATCCATGCGACCCTTGGGGAACATTCCCTCCAAATCCTCCCCTGTTGTTTTGCTTTACCTTCCTTCAGCGATCACCTTGGGCTCAACATCGGAAAATCCCTTATCTGCTTACTCTTCTATCACCCCTTGTGACGATGCGCATGTGAACCTCTCTTCTCATGATGATGAGTCAGGTAGCTTCGCCGCGTCAGGTGGTCTTTCTTCCACCAATCAACCCATCTTCTATCACGATGACAACATTATGGAAGAAATCCCCACCCCTGACTTTATCTATTCCCCCTTACATCGCCACCATACATTCAAACCCCATACACCTTGTGGCCATTAAATTGCAACACCATGTTTGGGTAAGGGGGCACCCATATTTGAGAGACCAAGAGAAGAAATTCTCCACAACTATCCTAGTGTATCTGGTCATGCCGACTTTAGTACCATTATTCTTCCACATTTAGAAGAACCTCTAAAGTCCCATATCACTTCAGATCACTCTAGGGATGATACCCCTTATCGTTCCTTCATCTTACATCAGCAACCCAATCATTTAGATATTGTTGTTGACCAACCAATAGGTTTTCTAAGAGAGCATCAGTTCATCATCTCCAAATCCTCTGTTTGGGATAGTGGCACCAGGTATGCCAACCTAGAAACTTAAAGCCCATTTGATTCATGTATGCAGTACTAAAAGAGATTGGTAATCCTCCATTTCCTTTCTCAAACTGCATACCCATAACAAAAACAAATGGCACACCATATCATTAAAATGTGTTTATATTCCCCTTGTTTGCTACATACATTTTGGCATAACCAAAACATGCTTGGGGGCACCTATGCCCCTCAACCATAAAAATCCCAGATCTCAGCCAACAACAGCACTGAAACCCTCTTTCTCTGATAAGTTGCACTTTTCAAGTCATTGCCTGGGACACGTTGCAGTTGTCTGCCCAATACCTACTACCCAGGTCACAGAACAGACCCCAAAAAGTGTGACCTGACCTGTTCATGAGCTTTGGGTACCTTTTAGTTTTTAGTACCTTGCTACTTCGCCAGGACACATTTTTTCCACGAAGAGTCTATTCACCTCTCCTACAAATCGGATTTTCTCACTTACAACACATGTCATTGGGGGCACCACCTTGCCTCTATACTCATTCCTGTTCGTGTCAATTTCTGTCATGAGATACCATTTTGTACTCATGTTCTTTATGGTCCCCTTTGGATCATCCCCCATTTCATTATCATCATTACTATTCGTCTGTTCGTCGCTCTACTATTTTCCCTCGTGCCTTAGTTGGGGTTCCATTATTGCCTCACCTATGGTGGACCTACTTCGGTCGACATCAGCTCATTTACTCCAGAAGACAGGTCTAGGGGGCAGTGTACCTTGGTTCCAGCTTTTCTCAGCATGATCATGATCTATACACTTGATGGTCCAGTGATGCAGCAACAACTATTGGTGATTCCCGAGCGTGTGTGAGGTCTCTCAACCCTCATGAGGGGGTGGCCCTGTAGGTAGCCCCCCACATGCCCGGATGACTTCTTTTCCGACCCTGATGCAGCTCCTCCCATTTGATGATATCAGCCTCCACCGCTTGCGGCGCTTCTTCGATTTGCACGTATCAGTCAGATGTTGCGAGCCCTTCCCCGCGTGTAGGGGGCATTTGGGTGTATTTGTATCTCATGTACTACCATATTATTGTATAAGTCCGAGCATCGCATGTATGTGAGATTTATCATACGCTCATGTTTAGGCCGGCACGGGCTTCATTATTGCGTTCCATGGTTTTCCGGCCGCCTTATTCTTGGTACTTTGTCTCGGCGGGCATAGGTATGCCTCCCCCGCCGCCTTTAGCACAGGTACCACTTCATAGAGACTTGTTGCACCTGTAAGTCTCGTCTCCTCAGGGTCTAGTCCTTTACCACATCAGACACATTACACTTCTCTCTCTCGCTTCCCTTTTGCTATCTAGTGATTGAGTTCTTACAACGTACTTCAGTCATACGATTTGCTCCTAACACTCGTACGTTGGGGGAAATCTATTATACCATTTTTTTGGTCATCTAACCTATTATTATTAGATGAACCCAAGTACACCATGTAAGACCAATTTTACCCCAAGTAAAATTGCTTTCACCACATAAAATAACTTATTTGGTCATTTTTAACCCAAAACAAAGCAATTAATTAAATAAATCTTTATTTATTTAATTATTTCCTAAACAAGTTATTTAAATCATTATTTAAATAATATTCTTAGTTAAATTTGACTAAAGCATCCATAAATAATCAAATAAACCATTATTTATTCCCATCATTCCCCTAAAATGATAAATAAATCATTTATTTATTTATTATTTATAAATAAAGGAATTGACCCAAGTCAAGAACCCTTTTCCCTCCAACAAATATAATAAAATATTCCTAAAAGGTGCTTCTAGAATTTGATTAATAATATTGTATTCATGCACCGAGTTCTAGACCGCCCCAATATTTTGTTATAAATAGGGGGGTTTTCCCCATTCATTAACCACCTCCATTGCATTAGATCACTCTAGATCTTCTCTTGGTCACCATTTTCCATTTTACTTTGTGAACTCCCATTGAGTTCTATGTTTGCCTTCCCACATCCATAAGAGAGAGAAATGCTAGATCTAAAACACTAAGGACTTCCAAGAACCCATCCCACTGAGGAGAACCGGAAAACACCTTTCTTGTTTTCCTCTCAGGTGCCCCATTCTTTAATATAATACAAAATTCTTTCATATACATTCTTCTTGTCTTGTTCATTGGATCTATGGAGCTATGTTATTTTTTATCTGCTTAATATCTTTTGTGCTTAGATCTGAATTTGTGCAGCAATCTTAAAGGTATTTTGCAGCCATTATCGATGTTAGGGCTATTTTTTATGCGTAGCTAAAGTGATATTTTACGACGAAAGAATCATACTAACATGGTGGGCCTTCGATCCAACATTAGAGTTCATGAAATCACGATTAACATTTATTTTCTTCTCATCATGAGTTTCCTCTACTATATTTTATCCATTAGGAATCATGTCTTGTATCAAATTTGTCAAACCTTCCTTCAAACCTTCCATGTCTGCTTTTAGATCATTCTTCATATCTTCCATGTTGTCTTTCATTTTTTCTTCCATGTCTTCCATGCCATTCTTTAAACCATCCATATTGGCTTCCACGCCTTTCTTCAAACCCTCCATATTAGCTTCCACGCCTTTCTTCAAGCCATCCATCTTCGCTTTGATGCCTTTCTTCAAAACTTCCATTTCATCTTTCGTTTCTCTTTGCGAAAAATTTGTGCACTTGCTCTCGTAATTTTGATATATCATGTTGCACTTATTCATCTTCATGAGTCATATTAGAGTATTCTGAGGGCTTAATGGGCGTTGAATTCTTTTTAGGGGGCATTTTAGAATCCAATACTGATATCTATGCTTCAATATGCCCTTGGAATCACTTCAAATTGATTTTTCAAACAAGACTTACGCAATTTGAAAAAAATACACACCTTTTTCTTGCTTTTGAGGAGCTCGATATTGAAACTAAATTATCTTTGTGATTTCAGATCTTAAATATCTAACACTCGGTCCTATAGTATCCCTCTAAATCTTATTTTAAATGCTACAACTCTGACCTGATTTGGATGCTTCAAGGAAAATTTATGTTCAATCTCCCACAATGACCTAATTATGTACTGGTTCAGTAGAGCGAACTTGTGCGGCATGCCACGTGTCACTGTTTCATCCTTTGGCTCTGAAATTTATATACAAGAAACTACAGTCTGTGTACTTTCGGCTACTTTTTACAGAATTCTAATCCGATGCCCAGAGAGAGAGTTATGGCGATTTTCCCAAGGTCCCCTATTTTAGATGAAATTTGGGAGCCTGAAAAAACCCTAACTTCCACAGATGATATCTATGAAAATGTTACGAATCGAGATTTGAAATTTTTACAAGAAGTTTCTCAGGATTTCGGCTTCGCGTGAGTAAATTTTTAGCTTCTGAACCATCGTAGAAAAAAGTTATATAAAAAATTCCACGATGACCTGTTTGGAGCAGCGAAACCCTAGAATCCAAAGCTCTGATACCAAATGTTATGAAACCAACTCCAAAAATAGAAGAAAAGAGAGATCAACACCTTAGAAATAAGTCACTTCGAGGGGGCAACCTCCTTTATATTACATAAACGAACAATTCTTGGATGATAAAAATGACCAAACCTCCTTTCTATATAGGAGTCCATGGGGTCACAATATAATCCTAGCCGACCTAACAATAAAAATGTAAAGGCACAATAATAACAATATGGGGGATACAGGGGTACAACAAAAACAATAATGGGTCTACACTAACAACAATAATGGGATATACTAGTAATATAGGGATCTAACAATGTGCTCCATAAAAACACCTCTACGCTCAAGAAATGCACTCTCATGAGTAAACTCCTGCAATGATGTCCAATGGAATCTTTGAATTGAGCTCCATAAATTTCGTGACTAGGGAGACACTTAACGTTCTCTGAAATGAGGGTGGAATTCTCGTTTGGAAATTACTTGTGCTAAACAACACAGGTTGTCTTAGCTAAGCAACTCAAGAGAACTAGTGTTAAATTTTCAAATAATCAAAAGATTCCAAATGGTGGCCTCCAAGCTCTATTTATAATTGGTAGCCCTCTCCCTTGGTGGTCCCCACTTTCCACTAATAAAATATTACTTTGTCACCATTCTTCATTAAAATAATAATTTTCACTTTTCTCCCACAAAATAATATTTTCTCCTTTTATTTAATATCACCAAAAATTGGCAAAAATCCTTAGTGATTTTTTCACTCACAAAAAAAATTGGGAACTCTACAGTCCTTCCCACCAAAAATTGATTGTCCCCAAGCAATATCCTGATGTTCCAAAAACTGGCCTAGCCAATGCCACGGTCCCAAATGTGCCATTCCCAAATGTGCCATTCAACCACTCTTCATTTTTGAACATCCTGCCATACTAGTGTCACTCTCCATGTCAACAACGAATCACTAGAACCCGATGGAAGGTCTGAATGATCTCCCCCTATAGAAACTATCTCACCCCTTAGTTGAAATGCCAAAACCTATTGTACTTGGATCCCATGCTATTCTTATAAGGGTGCCACCATGTTGACGTTGTGTCACTCTAGCTATGAAAAACTACCCATCATTCTTAGACTGTATCGTCCCCTCCTAAATCCTGATGGTGGAATATCTATGAAGGCCAAACTTATCTTGTGCAGGCATCTCCATGATTTCAATTTCTACCCATCCACTGTCAATATCAATCATGAGCAACAATAGGATAAATCTACCTCTCCATACAATGGAGGTCTCAACGATCTCTCATGCGTCGCACCCAAGGTGAAAGAGATCCCCCTCTCCCATGATCTTGCTCGTCATAGAATGTAGTGTCCTATCAATAAAATAGATCCTAAGATCCCATAGCCATACTAGAGATACACAACTCCTAAACCTCCCTACTTGTGGTTGTGACCTACTGCTATTTTTTGGGACCCCTCTGTGCCTCGTCTCTGACCCATGTATGCATATGATAGATGAACCCCAAGTATTAATAATTTGTCCCATGCATGCTAATCTGGCTTGCTCCTTCCAGACTGCACAATGAAGTCTGATATCCCAACTCTTGATGATACACCAATACATTTCTTGGAGTATGGACACCCTCCTGTAGATGAATTCTACCATTCCCTGTACCTCTTTCTCACATAACACCTTGGGTTATGCTATCGATAGTGAACCCTAGAACTCACTCAGGATCACCTTTTTAAGCTTGCACCCATTACCTTGTGCACTGACCAAATGCCACCACTGAGAAGTCTCTCCCTGGATATTATGTGACCCAACTAATTGTCTTGAGCAAACTTCTCATGTCCTACTAGGGACAAGGGACAACATCCAACTCCTATGTACCTATAAACAATGTAGAAGTGAGAGAAACACACGAGTCCACATGGATATCATCAAATGATGCTCATCTACGTTCTCACTGATCCTAGGTGAAATATACCCAATGGCATGCCTATCATTTCTATCAGGAGGTCTCCATGGTGGTAACGCTCCAAAATCCCAATGGGAGGCATCACACATCACTACATACTCCCAAACATCATTGTGCTCCCCTACATAAGAATATGTATCTCCATGCCCCTTGGCACACAATTACACCAAAATGCACACCTTTGTGCGCTGCTAGACACTGTTACCAACTGCCATATCATCCAGAATCATCTTGTATCCCTCCCGTGACAAAGTAGTTGTCACTCCATGAAAAACCTTGAGGTTGTGTGAATCACTCCTCCTACTCCATTGTGCAAGCTCGCATAACATGACACTCCTCTATGCACCTTTGTGCTCCTTTGCAGAACACTGAACTATATGGCACAACTCTGTGCACCATTGAACACGTACGCCAACTTCCACACCAACCTGCATCCTCATCTATCCCACATGTGTCAATGCATCCACTATGCTAGTGAATACACCATGATGTGGGATAAAACTCCTCATCTTCCCTAGTATACGTGAGCGACCTAAATCCTCACATGCTAATGGGAATGATACTACTGTGCCTAACCTTAGTAGCTCCTGCGTCCAATATTCCAATAAGAGAGAATTTTCTCCATATAATGCCTTGTCTGATGGCATGTTTATTCCACCTCCCCTGACCATTCCTTGCAGAGTCTTTTGATCATCCTACATTCCCATGTGCACCCAATATCCTCGAATAAATCACGAAGTATACTTGCCCCGCTGTCAATCCAACCCAACACTAGTGTTGATGGAGAGTTGAAAGTGTGTGGGCAATCAGCCACCAGATCCATCACACTTCTAATACCATCACTAACCAAGCCCATGTTGTGACAAGGAATCCCACCTGGATCCTAACAAAAATTTGGCCCTCGTACTCCTATAGTAACCCACAACCCTTGTTGGACTATGCTCTTGGCCATGAATATATCCATGCATATAGCTGGCTCCACCAGATACTAACTCAATATCTCTCACCATCCAACCCCAAGAGAGGGATCAAATGCATGTACAACCGTGCATGGAACAAACCCTCCATCTAGCGAATGTTGCACCCTGCCCATCTCATGTTGCCTTATCTCACTGGTCTGATCAACACCTATAACCTGAATATGTGACGTGGATTCTCTCTTATCAACGTGTAGAGGCAACCTACTAATTCCACAGGCCTAAACTATGTATGTCTTTAGAGGGCTGCTATGACACTCCAATGTTCACTCTAACTATACCATTTGGGAATCCAATTGTTCCCCAATGCGATTGAATTTGGTCGTAGAATCGTCACAAATTGCTCTCATGTAATCTAGCTTCTTGTTCTGTTGTATAATGGACTCTCGTATTGTCATGGCCTTCTTCTTCAACGCTAGAAGGCCATTTTGGAACTGATGAAACTGTTGTGGGCGGCCATCATCTAATACCATTGTATCCTCTGACACCCCATCAATGGTGGATATGTATCCCAGTACCTCACCAATCTATTGTGCGCTGCTATCACCTGAAAACTCAAACATGACCCTAGACACCTCACCAATGGTTACCTCAACGAAAAGTGACACCTCCTCAATGGTGGACACACCTGTGTCTCTGGGCACCTTGTCAATGGATGGCCCTATTGGTGTTTTCTCTACTCCCTCCTCTAATATGTCAACCAGAGAGGTCAAGGGAGTCTCCAACAAGGGTGACTCCTACATCACACTAGGTGTATATACGTGATCCCCATAATATTTTGTGCCCTTAGCCTCACACTCAACCTACTCCTTAGGATCTTGATATCTAAATCCAGTTCTCCACCAATAGTAGTGCCCCCTGGTCTCACCCTCTAGCGATCCTTGTCTTGTTTACTTCTTTTGGGGAGATCTAGTGCCCTGATTCTGTCGACTTTCCCCACACGATGTAGATGGATGCGCCCCCATGACATGTGTACCTCTAGTGTATCTACTATAAGGATAAGGATGAATCTAGTTTATCACCTTCTTAAATTGGCCTAACCTCTCATCGTTCTAGTGGATTCCTCCCTAGAATCTGTTGTGAAAATGAATCCCCTATGCGGACAGAGGCAATCTCTCTAGCCCTATAGTGGGTCTAGCAAATTAAGAGACTATCTAATGCAAGCTTTATTAGATAATATTCAAAACAATATGAGAAAGGGAATAGGCCTACCTCTTCCTGGTGCTATGCTCGAACACTTTGATGGTAGCCTTGATCCACGATCCCTCAAGCTCGTTCATCGCTACTAGTGGCATACGATTACCTGCAAGAGATCAAGAGGCAACAAAAAATGTAATCCAATATATAATTTTCATGAACATCATCTATCTAATAGATCGAGGAACATTAGACTATTTGTACAAAATATTAGACAAATATAGAAAACAAAAACCAGATGTTTTATTAATGAATACATAAGAGATAGCTTACAACCCATGCCTTGATGTTGGAGGACTCCCTTTGGTGATGTCTAAGTCCTTCACTAAATATCTAAGGCATTCCTTCTCCTAAATATCTTAGGCGTTATCACAATACAGGAGTGTAAAGGGAATGGATGATCTTACCGGCCCAACAATGACCAACCAGTAGTGGAGGGATTGGGATAAATTTATAGGAAGGGAGAAGAGGTTGGGAGCCCATGAAAGGAGGAAGAAGGTCCACTTTCTAAAGGATAAACCCCCATTGATAAGATCAAAGCTCTAAAATAAGAGATCTCGGCCCTATAACCATCTAATAACAACTAACTCGCTACCATGGAGCTTCTAGAGGTCTAAGATTCTCCTCCATTTGAGGAAACAATGATAGAAAGGGATCAACGCAATTTTCTCAGAAAAAAGGGTACTAACAGCGCAAGGTGAGGACTATCAACCTGGCATCAACACAGGCATGCCACTAGGGAAGCGTGTTGACCCAAAAATTTAGGTTTTGGGCCAAGTATCTCCACTTATCTTTCAAGGCAACTTTCTTGGATTCTTCAGAGGATATATTTGTGTATTTTTCCCAAGTGGATATACTGCATAGGACCTGTCACAGGGCACTGCAGGATCAGGGATAGGAAGTGAGCAGGGTGACAAATTATTGTGTAACAGATGCCCCCTAAAGCATGAAGGAAAAACTAGGGGTGATGGGTGAAATGTTTTACGAACCAAGGCAAAATAACTTGGAATACCACTAGGAAACCTGCCAAATCAAACAAAATACAATATATGACATCTCTTATGTGAATATGCCTAATAAAATATCTATGGACTAAGCATCAAATAACATATGAACCCACGACATGGTCGCAACCATCCGTCTGAAAGAGATCATGGAAACAGATCCATGGTATGGTCGCAACCATTTGTATATATAGGATCATATGTACAATAATGAATACTCAATAACTCCATGCAACCTGGATAATGACAAAGGTGATCCAGGGTCTTCACCGCAATCTCAATCTACCCAAAATATGAATCTAGCCATGTGAATAGATGATCTGACGTTGAACATGGTAGAAACCACCTTATTACCGGTCAATGATGAAAATCGTTAAAAGGCACGAGAGAAACCACCAACAATGATGATGGCCCCCTTAAGGTAGAACATCACAATCTACAAGTGTGAATAAATGTGTTGAAGTCGAACACTTGCAGAATCATTTGATCGAAGGCCAATGATGTGAACATGTTGTTGAGCACGAAGAACTTTCCATTGAGGCATGAAAGCTACAAGGTACTGAAAATGAGTTTCTAAATCATATTCCCGGATAATGAGCTAAAATAACACGAAGTGATTCGATAGGAAGTGATTCGTCGAAGGAGGGCCATAATGATTCCCACATCATCGACACGAAATAAAAAATATCTCAAGATGATTCGGGACTGTAACAGAGTAGTTCAGACAAGTAGAGGATGTTCGAATTTGAAAAAAAGGACTTCTCTTGAACATATCAGTGACACGACTCTGGAGTGTGGCAGCATTTGACTCAAATGGGATCAAAGGTCATGATGACAAAAATGGTGATCAAATAGGAAGAAAATGGATTTCCCAAACCCATGAAGGAAAAATAACGAATGAAGGATATCCCCAAGCTGACATTAACCGCAGACAAGTGTCATGTCCAAGAGCGACAAGCTGCCAAAAATACACATAGGAAGTTCACTTTCCATTTTTCCCCCGTTATTGCTAATAAGTACCTCTTTATTTTTTATAGCCAACGTGAAGAGGATAGCATATGATGATTGTATAAGCTCATTCTTTGAATGAATCCATCCTAGTAATTTTAGCGAGCCCTAGGAAGGAGGAACTCGACCTCGTCATGGTGACAAGTCTCTCGTCGTTTAAAATTTAACGAGTCTGACAGAAGAGAAACTCTGTGTCTTTTTCGTATTTAAGGAGTTTGAAAAAGAAACAGAAAAGAAAAATTCATCATGTCCCTTTTTGTAAATCATCCCTCGAATCCAGAAAGGTAGAAAACAATATTCAAGAGAACCTCTTGACCAATGGAGCAACAATGGAAGTGTTAGTTTTACTAGGAGCATGCTTTGATCACTGACCTATCATTCTACGCTGACAAAATACCATAAGAGCACATCATCGAATCCTTCAGGTCCATAATTTTTTGGCTAACTTTTCGCAGCTTCATGTCACAGGTACAAGAATGGTGGGAAAATCAGTTGGACATAAGGGGTTCTAAAATGTATATATTTCAACAAAAACAAAAATTGAAAAAAAAGAAAAAAAAAAAAGAAAAAAAAAAAAGAAAAAAGGACGATGGAAGAGGTCCAAAAATAGACGATTCTCAATGGATGCACTGCCACTCTAGAGAGGCAAGAGGCGACTATTAAGGATATACTTAAATATTGTGACAAACATGAGGAAACAATTTGGAAGTAGAAATCTAGAATAAAATGGTTCAAAGAGGGGAAAAGGAACAAAACCTTTTTTCATTGGTCTACCATCTGGTATCGTTGACACAACCACATCTCCTCATTGGAAAAAGGGCAGGAAAATGAATTGAGACCCATGATTATATTGAGGAAGAAATGATAGGTTTATACAAAGACTTTCTTCAGGAGAATGATACCAAATGATGGCAATCTATTCAAGGAATCACTATAAACATTCCAAAAATCATCATAGATGAGCACAATTCTAGCCTTATGAGTCATTTCTCCATGTAGGAAGGGGAAGAAGTAATACAACAGATGGTGGAGGTTAAAGCTCCTAGGTGAGATGGGTTCACCTCAACCTTCTCCAAGCATTGGGGAATCACTAGAAACATTCCAAAAATCATCATATATGAGTGCAATTGTAGTCTTATGCAGTAGATCTCCATGCAATAAGTGGAAGAAGCAATACACCAGATGGTTGAGGATAAATATCCTAGGTTAGACGGGTTCACCTCAAACTTATTCAAGAATTGTTGGTTAATAACTGTGAAAAAAATTCATGATATTGTAGAAGAATCTAGAAAAATTGGGGGTATTCTATCAACTTTCAATGCGATGTTCCTCACCCTCCCCAAATAAGTTTAGGAAAACCATTTGAGTAAGTTCCACCCTATTTCTCTGTCTAATGTGATCTACAAGATGCTTACCAAAGTAATTTCAAATAGACTCAAGCCCCTCCTTCCCTTAATCATTTCCACTGAAAAATTAGGATATGGACAAGGAAGGAAAATCATAGATGACATCATTTTAGCACATGAGGTCATACACTCCCTCAAAAATAACAAAAAACCGGGGATGCTTAACAAACTATACTTCTCCAAGGACTTTGAAAATCTAAACTAGGAATACATTAGAAGCAATCTCACAAGCTTTGGCCTTAACTCTTCATGGATATAATGGATCAAAGCCCTGATTTCCTTAGCCTTTTTCTCAGTCTTGGGCAAAGGAGCCCTTCTTCCCCTTTATCCCTTTCTCGCATAATTTTCCAGGTTTATCCCCTATACCCTTTATTTTTCATCCTAATGGTGGAGGCCTATGCCAATATTTAAAGGAATCTAAGGTGGTAGAAGATATCAAAGGTCTCTTTCTTAATGGATCAGGGCCATTCTCCCACCAACAGTTTGTGGATGACACCATCCTCATGGGCCACTCTTCAGTAAAGGGAGAAAAAGGTCTCAAATTGGTTCTTAAGCTCTTTAACAATGTCTCAAGGACTACTATCAACATTTAAAAGTCATCCATTTTCTTCTTCAACACTTCACCCCTAGTTCAAGAAAGGATTGGTTGAACCTTAGGCTTCTCCATTGCACATCTCTTAGCCAAATACCTTGGATCACCCCCCACAGATTCTTCCCTCAATCCCTCCTCATGGAGAGACCTCTTGTACAAACTCAACAAAAATTTCACATGTTGGACCTTCAGATCATTAAACCTTGTTGCACGCCTCATCCTTATTAAATTTCTCCTCCAATCCATGCCTCTTTATATTTATCGGTCCTGATGGCTCCCAAATGGGTGCTCAGATCTATAACTTCCCGACAACACAATTTTCTTTAGGGAGGGAGTCACAATAAGCATAAATGGGAAAACATATGCTATCCTAAAATGATGGGGGCATTGGCCCCAAGGGATCCCAAAATCAACAATGTCATTTTGGGAGTGTTGTGAGGTCTACAAAAACCCCCCAATTTATCAAAAATCAAATAAAGAACCTTAAATTTTTTTCTTTGTTTATATTTGAAATTTTCATCATAAATAAACCATCTTTGTTTTCTTTTGAATCACTTTAAAAAATCCAAAAGAAATTAAGAAAATTCCCAAAAAATTTAAAATTTTTGTTCAAAATCCGGACATCTGGATGAACAAACACTTTTATTTGGTCAAATGTCCTAGACTCCTAGACGTCCTCGAACCACACCTTTTAAAGTTTGAATATTTTATTATTTTTAATTTCAACCCTTTTTATATATTCAAGGTTTCCCCCGTTTCATAAGTACTATACAATTTTTTGCCTCGACCACCTGACATCCGGAATATTCAGACCATGCCTTCAATAAATTATTATTTTATTATGTTTTAATTGATTATGACTTATTCCGGAGTCCGAGACTCTTTATGAAGTTTCAGTTGTTTTAATGCCGGACTTTCGGACTCCCAGACCACCCAGCTTTAATAATAAAAAAATTGTGCTTTTGCACGTTTTTCCTTTATTATTCGATTTCCACCTTTTTCATGTTTTTGTTATAAATTGTGTTTTACTATTTTATATACGAAGTAAAGAGATTTATATATATATCAATATTGTTTATAGTTCAGATTTCGAGATACATTCAAATCTCCATTATTTTTTCAATTTAATTTTTTTCCATTAGTTATTTATTTTCAATAATTTTTTTGTTTTTAGTTTTTGATAATAAAATCATGTCATTTGGTTCTAAAATGTTTTCATAAGGGAATGTAGTTATGGACATGTGGACTCCTTGATTTCATTATTATTATTATTATTCTGAAATAAAATACAATTATATCTATAATTTATAATTTGATTTTAATAAATCATCAAGTACTCGGCATTAAGTTAAACACTAATATTGTAAGCTAGCTTGGACCTCTGCACCCCTTCGCTGAAGTAACAATTAGTTGGTCATTTTTTGGAGACTTTATGGTTAATAATGATTCTGCCTGAGCATTAATATTTTTTGTACTTAGAGGATTTTAGAGAGTTTTTACATATTCCTTATAGATTGCATTCAAAACTCTATGCACTAAAAGGGTTTTAATCTTGATAAGTTATTTATTGTGCTTTTATGTGCTCCAATTTTCAAATTTTTGAGAGAATGTCTAATTAATTGAAGAATTTCACCTCATATGGATAGTAATTTCCCATATTTTCTTTTTAATTTCATCTTCGTTTTCAATTTGTATGTCTTCTCAAGTCTCCTCTATTATTTGCAGAAGAAGAATAGCAAGCAAATGACCTCTATTATTTGCAGAAGAAGAATAGCAAGCAAATGAAAAATGTAGTAGATTAAACCTACAACAGAGAACATTAAAATGAAAATGAAAGTGACAGAGGTTCAATTGCTGGTGGATGGTGAAATGGAGGTTGTGACCAACGGCATGCAGTTGCAGGCACAGGTATGGGACCCTATGTTTCTGAGATGGTAAAAAAGACTTAGATGATCATATTGTGGCGGAATGTTGTCATATGTTCTGTCTGGTCGGGCTTTCTTCCTCTTTCTTGTCCATTTCCCAACAGATTTCAGCAGCTATTGGTTCCTGTTTTTGTTATAGTTTTGTCTTTGTGTACTGCATGGATTCCAGGTATGGGACCCTACGTTTCTGAGATGGTAAAAAAGACTTAGATGATCATATTGTGGCGGAATGTTGTCATATGTTCTGTCTGGTCGGGCTTTCTTCCTCTTTCTTGTCCATTTCCCAACAGATTTCAGCAGCTATTGGTTCCTGTTTTTGTTATAGTTTTGTCTTTGTCCACTGCAGTCTGGCCACTGCCTGATGTTGGTTTTATTGGCCCATCCTCATTTGACTGCCTCACAGAACATGCTATTCCACTGTCCTCATATAGGGATCCCACTGCTTAGTTTTCGTCACTCTATATACTTTCACAACCTGGGCCTATGAATTTCTCGGATGAAGTGGAGATAGGCATTATCTTCATTCTATCTATCGTCGCCTTTTTGATCCTATCGGCCCTTATCTTACAGTGCCTTTCGAATGATCGAAAACACAGGCATAACCATCTTAGTTACTGAATGTCCTTCCTCTCAATCTACTGATTCTGAATATCAATTTGATAATGGCCATCACAAATGGTATCGGCTCTGGCGTATGTGGGTTGATTCTTTCATAATTTCCAGACCATGTAAAAATTTCAGTTTTCGAATTGGCAAAAGGTGGTGGTTTTGCCCGGGCTGCATATGTTGTTGTTGCTGTATACATTAGAACTTGCTCGTGTCACAGCGAGACTGGTTTTCCCGGCTTGACTAACAGATCTTCACAAGTTCTCCGACTTCCGGAAAATTTAATTCTCTAACTGGTGGGTTGGTGAACTTTCCCGTTTTCAAATCTTGCTGGATATGGAGGTGGCTCGAGGCTGGCTCACAATTATGTTGTTGATGTAATACTTCGGTGATTGATGTTCCAGCTACTCAGTGGTCAGTGTTTTTTATATTACTTTATCCTGGGAGTTGCACCAGTTTCTTTATTTTGGACACTAAATCAGCTATTGGCTGCGTCTGATACATTATACAGCGGACTTTCCGTGATAGGATACTATATAATATTTCCTCTATTTAGAGGTCATAAATACAGCGCCCACCTATCCTTTTACTTGCCATCCTGGTAGATGTACTTATCACTCTCATCGGGATTTTTTATACACTCCATCACTTGCATTATGTCAGGTCGCCTTTAATCACTTATCCTGTTACAGATCTTCTTCATATCTCAGTAGGTTTTGTTTCAGTTTGACGGTGCCTGGGGATGTGTATCTGTCCTCGGTGTTATTACTGACTATGCTATCATGGATCAAACGAACATGACTCATGGGTCCACCCAGGTCCTGGAATCGGACACCTCGGCACATGAGGCGTTCATTCGGGCTACTTTGGACGCTGAAGCACAGTTTGCTCGTCAATACGAGTCGGACTGCCAGGTTCTCAAACAGGTGGGACAGTTTATACAGGATGAGGCAGGGCACCCACAACAGGTGGCGGAGGGACTACATAATCATACAAAGAAAACTGGACGTAAAAACAGAAAGAAGGCTTTCTATAAACACAGGCTGGAGATTAAGGAGATCCATTTAGACCATGATGATTTGTGCCGCAGGGTGGCGAGTTTACAGAAGCTTGTTCTGATCGGGAGGTGGATGTTCCCCGACGGTAAGGTCGTGGATATGGATATTTGGGTACGACAAGCATGGTTCTCTTTGATCGGTTATGCTCCCAGAGTCAGTGCACTTCTCAACGGATGGTATAGTATCCATTTTATGGATGTTCGGGATATTTTTAAGATTATAAATCGCACTTGGGTGAGTGGTCGTAGTTTTTTACAACTTGTTCCATGGTATTTGGGGTTTAATCCCGTTATGGAAGCCCCAAAGAATCGTAGTATATGGGTTAAACTCCCCGGACTTCCTTTGGAATTCTGGACTCCAAAGGCACTTAGAGCCATCGGAAATTCCATTGGCACAACAAAATACATTGATCCCAATATTACCGGTGCATGCGACAAAAGAATTGCTTGGCTGTTAGTAGAAGTGGATTTTTCTGGCGGGTTACCCGGGGATGTGGATCTGTTATGGGGTCAGGGGTGACACAGATAGCGAATCGATTATTGGGGTGTTCCTTTTCGCTGTCTTATTTGCCACCGGACTGGTCATCTCCGGGATCGATGTCCTATTCGACACAAGCTCGACAACAAAAGGCCCCATAAGGTGGTTTCCCATCGTCTTACACACTCTCGTCCCGATGCTCAGGGTGACCCTGACCCAAGTAATTCTTGTCCGCTTTCTCTTGATGATGATGATGCTAACACTTCTGCCAATGCCATAGGTGATAGACTGTCTCCAGCTGACGAGGGGGTTGGTCCCTCTCTCACTCTATCTGCCCCGGTTATTGCACGGGTCGATGAAGCTATCACTCATTGGGTGTAAAAGGCCACGAGGTTAACCAGACACCTCATGATGTTGGCACAGACAATGGAATAAACGGGAGGGATGGCCTTACTTCTCCCGATAGACTAGGAAATGTGCTGAATAATCCTTCACTTTCCGCTATCACTAAGGAGTTTCCTGGATTCATTTCATCAAATTTCCACATAGGGGAACCGTCTCAGAAGCACGCTGATTATTTTCCTGATGAGTCATATCCCAATCGGTCCCTGCCGACACCTGCTGATGATCGTGCTGACTCCTCATCACCTCATAATGAGGTTGGTAGTGACATTGAGTCGCTGTTATGCAACAAAAACCTTGACCTGGCTGCACTTACGGTCTTTGAAAAATACATAGACTCCACTGGCATCATCATTTCTCCATCTCATATGTCCAATGTTACTATCCGAAAAAATAAAAAGAAATGTCCGCGTCAGCATAGGATCTCCCCCAGAGTTCTGCCGCAATTTTCTGATGATCTTGAAAACTTAATTGATATTGCTGTTGCTGAGACTGCTGATATTAGAGTCGATTTTTGGGCGCTTAGAGAATGCCGACCCGTTGACGCTCCTATATGACCCTATTCCTCTCTATGAACATCCGGGGTTTGGGAGACGCCACCAAACTCCAAAGTCTGAGGAACATTATAAATACTAGGAAACCTTGTATCATCTTTTGCCAGGAGACTCTCAGTTCTAGAGAAAAAACTATAAATTCCTTTTTGAGCATTTGTAAAGGATGGAAGGCTGCTGCTGTTGATGCACATGGGCACTCGGGGGGGCTGATTTCTCTCTGGAATCCTTATTGGGGCAATCTTAAGGCATACAGGTTCATAGGCGGGATCATTTTGACGGGTCAAATCAGAGGTTTCGATGGCATTCTAAACATCGTCAATCTCTACGCTCCCTATCTGCACAGGCTGACATTTTGGAACCATATCAAATCTTCAGGTTTTCTGTCACTTAGGAATTTGATCATCATGGGTGACTTTAACTCCACGTTGTATCTAAATGATATATGGGGCGATAGAGCTCGTGCAGATAACATGGCTGGTTTTCTTCACGAAATGTTCACAGACTTCCATTTGGTGGACATTTGCCCCACTCCATCTATTCCTACATGGACAAACAAACGATCTGGGTCAGCTTTTATCGGCAAAAGAATTGACCGTGCCATGGTTAATATTAATCTTATAAATTCTATGGGATTTCCCAGAACTGAAGTTTTGATCTCTCAATTATCTGATCACATGCCTATCCTTCTGCGATGGCGGGTGGGTGACAAAACTGTGGGTTCACACTTCAAGTTTAATAGAGCGTGGCTGGAAGACAATGACTTCATTCAACTTATTAAGAAGACTTGGAAGCAGGAAGCCGACTCAGATGATCTGGCGGGGTGGAATCTTTTCCATTACAAACTGCAGAATCTGAAACAAGCCGCTAAAAGATGGGAGATCAGTAAGAAACAGGAATTAAAATCTGAACTAAAAGCGATTCAGGCAGAAATGAAAATAATTTATCATGGGTTCAAGGATCGCGCCCCTGTCTCAGGGACATACGATCGCCTCAACTCCCTTGCTGCCCGAGAAAAAGAAATTTTAAAAGTTGAAGAAATCTCATGGAAGTTGAAAAGCAGAAACAGATGGCTGCTTGAAGGTGACCGTAACACTAAATATTTTCACAAATGTGCTTCAGATCGAAGATGTCGTAATGCTATCTGACAGATCAAGTGACCGGATGGTAGTTTTGCCACGACTACACCGGAGATACAGTCGGTTGCCCATGAACACTTCAAATCTTTCTACAAACAGGGCCAGGAGATAGATTATTCCTGCCAACAATGGATATTAGATCATGTACCCAGATTTTATGAGGCGGATGATATTCGGATCATGGATAAACAGATTACATCCGAGGAGGTTGAAGGGGTGCTCAAATCACTCCCTCACGACAAATGCCCGGGGCCCGACGGGTGGACATCTGAATTCTTCCTATTTTTCTTTGATATCATGGGTGCTGAACTGACACAGATCACATAATTATTTAGATCTACTGGCCACATTCCCTCAAACTTAAATTCTACTTTTCTCACTTTAATTCCGAAAAATGACAACCCAACTACTTTTGGAGAATATCGCCCTATTGCCCTATGTAATCTACTGTATAAGATCACGTCCAAGATTATAGCCAACAGAATGAAATCGGCTTTATCTAATTTCATCTCTCCAGAGCAATATGGCTTTCTCCCTAGCAGGTCGATTCATGATGCGATTGCTGTGGCACAAGAGATTATGCATTCTATACACTCACAGAAGCGGGAGGCCCTCATCATGAAAGTAGATTTGTATAAGGCCTATGACACCCTCGATTGGTCCTATATTCGTCTGCTGCTTCTAAAGATTGGTCTGCCGATCGGGGTTATCCGTTGGATCATGTCCTGCATTACCACGGTCCGGTTTGCTGTCATTATAAACGGACTGCCAACAACTTTTTTTGAGGCGGGCCGGGGGCTCAGACAAGGCTGTGCATTGTCCCCTCTTATTTTTATTCTTTTCTTGGATGGTTTTAGTAAGTTGATGAACATGGCCACACAAAAAGGTTTTATCTCCTGCTTCCAATTCTCAGGGTCCACAACAGTCACACATTCTTTATTCTTGGATGACATGTTACTATTCGGGTCTATAAAAAGAAACAGTTGGTTCTACATCCACTTCTTACTCAACAAATTTGCTTCAGCTACAGGATTAAGCATTAATCAGGCCAAATCTTTCTTAATATACGAGTCTGGAGATTTGCGAGAAATCCTTTTCATCGCTGACTTTCTTGGTATTGGTACACAATTGCTCTCGGAAGGTTTGCAGTACCTTGGTTACAGAATCAAGCCATGTGGATACCAACGGCTGGACTGGTTATGGCTGGTTGATCGCTTCAGAAGGAAAATCGAACAGTGGACACACAGATGGTTAACCTTGGGCGGGAGATTAATCATGATTCAGGCTGTTTTGTCCCAATTAATGGTCAACTGGGGACACTTAGTCTTTTTACCTGCTAGCATAGTGGCGGATATAAACAGAATCATGGCACGCTTCCTTTGGAATGGCTCCAAAAATCTGCACAAGGTCCATCTAGTTAGACTAAACTTATTATGCAAGCCTAAGAAGCACGATGGTTGGGGCATCTTGAATTTGAGGCACTTCAACATCGCCCTCCTCATTAAGTCCTTTTGGCGTGCCATCAGCGGATCGGGTATATGGACTGAGATTATAAAGTGCAAATATTTAGTTGGAGACACTCTATATTCTCTGCTCTGTCATGCTTTTTACATTCCCGCATCTTTCTCTACTATCTGGGGCAGTTTCAAGAAGGTAATGGGCCACACAGCTGACAGATTAACTTGGCTTTTTAGGGATGGCAGACGTATTCCTCTGGGAAACATTAATATGCAAGGCTTTGCCAGCCAATCTAAATTATCTGCCCGTCTCTCTCATAGATTGGCTCACCGGGGCATTATTTATCTATCTCAAGCTATTTATCGATGGTCTTTTGACGCCCCGGTTTTTAAAACTACCTCCCAATTGGGCCTTGTTGGTGATGATGCTGTTGAATGGGAACAGATTCTATGTTCATTACAGGCTGCTGGACTTTGTTACGCGACCGGGGGCGACAGTATTATATGGGACAGTCCGATTGTGGATGGCCACCCCATCGTGAGTGATATTTATAACATGATTAACATTCTGTCCTATTCTGATGCAATCACCAATAATTTTGCCCCTTACTGGAAGAGACAACTGCCTACAAAAATCATCCTGTTCGGATGGCTTACATGGAAAGATAGAATTCTCACGTGGAATAATCTGCTGAAACGGGGCTTCTCGGGACCTGGTCGTTGCTCACTCTGTGGTCGATCTGAGGAGTCGAGCGTGCATCTTTTCTTTCAATGCCCTCAGGTCCTACAGATATGGAAATGCTTCTCAAAACATTTCATTGATCCTAACTGGGCTCCTTCTGATTTCATTACAGTGGCTGGTCAATGGGATTCTATGAAGCACAAATTTCGTTCGCTGCCATTCTACTTAATTTGGGAGGTTTGGAAAGCCAGAAACCGGCTCATTTTTGATGGAGATCCTTTCAATTCTCCCAATATTTTTTGTGCAATAATGAGATGGATCGATGACATACCTATCAAACAGTACCCTATTACAGATCGATCTCACAGGATCAGGCCACATGACATAAGCCTCCCTGCTGTATTTTTTGATGGGGCCTGCAAATATGGAAACATGGGATGTGGTGTTTGGATAAAACTCTCCGGCAATGAAAGGATTCTCATGCATTGGAATGGTGGTCCAGGATCCAACAACAAAGCTGAGCTGATGGCCCTGTGGGGTGGGCTTTATGCTGTTGTCGATATGGAATTACATGAGATCCATATATATGGTGACTCTGCCATGATCATAAGATGTATTCTGGGTAGAATTCACATTCAGACCCCTTATCTACAGGGGTGGACCACTAGAGTACGTCGACTTTGGCTACGGCTTGGATCCCCAACTATTACCCACATATACAGAGATCTGAACACGTGGGCTGATGGTCTGTCCAAATTGGGCCTACAGGATGAATATGGCATCATACAGATCGCTCATTTAAGGAATGGCGATAAAACATGGGAGTCCACCATTCCCATCCCTTAGCATTCTTTCATCTTATTTTTTCTGCCGGTTTTATATACTAGTTCTAATTTTTGTTGCTTAACTTTCTGTTACTGGCTGCCTCGTATATATGATTTTTTGTACTGCCCTCAAGCGAGCCTGTTTACGATTGCTTTTCAAGCGAGCCTGTTTGATTACAGATGCAACTCTCCTATGGAACTGAATGCTCACTCTTTATCTGCCATGATGGTTGTTTCTATGCCTCAGGATGCCTACCTTTCTGCTGGATAGACGATTTATCCATTGTCTTCCTTTTTTACTGTATACTGGACTCTCTGTATACTGGACCTGCGTGGCTGTTCATGCACACAAGCTCGATCACGCTCAATTGCTTTATCATCCGCTTTTTCATCTGCTTCTTTACACCCTAGTGGCGCTGTCACATGGGCCTGGTTCTCATCTTTCCTCTTTTTATGTCAATGTGCTGGATATGAGTTAAAATACTTTCAAGCGAGCATGTCCTAATATGATCCATTTTGTCAAGTGGGGATGCCCAGATGAAATATCTCGGTTGACAGATATGTGCTGGTGTGCTGTTTTTCCTTATGGGTTGGTTCCTCAGTCGTCATCTATACTGTGCACCAAATGGAGCAGACATGGGTCTTCACATGGTTTAATCACATGTGAGCCTGATCAACAGACAGTCTATAGGATGTCATTATTGTACAGCAGGAGCGCCGACTTCTTATACTCTGTTTTTCCTTGCCGTTCTTCAATGCACAGTAGTTTTTCATATGAGTCAATGGCTTATTGTTTTCTACAGGGCCACATTTGACACATCATCCGAGCCTGTTTTTGTCGATGATACTATGTTTCTTCTTCAATCCTGTTGAGCCCAGCAAGAATGGCAACATTTTCCCCTTTCAAAGGGCTGATCTGTTGATTTTTTCTCTTTCTGGACTTGCAATCTGTTTGGGATGTTTATGCGCCCATATATGTATGATCCTTATACTGTTCTCACTTTGACTCCTCCTTTCTTAGAAGTTGTCACTTTGGAACTGTTTCGGATCGGTTTTCCTCATCACCACATGATGGGAATGTTATGTTTTGTTAAATGCACTGTTAATACAAACATCGTTTTTTTTCTTTCTGAAAAAAGACAGAGGTTCAATTGCTAGAGGACAAAATCCCCAATTATGCTTTCCTTTCATATACAACATTCAAGGCACAAAATGTAGACACTATATCCTAGGAGGAGATATACAATTTCTTTGAGAATAGTGAATGGAAGAATCCATAAGGTTTAGAAGAAGACTCATCCTTAGGCTCTGAGAGTTATGAAGTAATTAAAAATATGGAGCTACATAAAATCGCCACCAAGCCAACAATGTTCATGTATTATGACATGGCGAGTTGGATTATCTCTCATGATTATATTCAAACTTGCTCAATATTCTCCCATTCCAAGAATGTTCTCTCTTTTTGGAAACCTGAGGTATTACAATCTACTTATATAATAAATCCTCCCGAACTATTCCTAGCCAAGTATTACTTAATTAGTTTTGAGAACATTGTGCTTAAGAACAAGGAATTTGCTACATATTTAAAAAATTGGCTAGATGATGTTAGCGTAAAATATAAACATCAGAGACCTAGGGTTCAACCTTAGGTTTCCAACAAAAAGTATCATTGTAGGCTAGCTTATCACTGATATTTTCACCTCTCTTTGGTGGAAAAGGAGCATCTCACCTGAGGCATCCTAGAAAAATGAGAGATAAGGGATCTAGAACAGTGGTGAAGAATTTTTAGCCATCATATAATACATTCATTATGAATATTTAATTAATCAATGCAATAGAGTCGACATGCAGATTAAACATTCATAGCTAAATGCAATAAAACCATAATTCAAAGAGAATGAAAAATCTAAAGGGAACACATGACCATCAACCATCAAATTACAAATCATTCCCACAACAACTCATTTATTTATTAGCTAAAACCATTACACCAGAGAATCATGCATGCTTGCGAGATCTTAATACTATGGACTTCATTAGATTACAGGAACATAACAAAAATTCAGAGAATGAAAAGAATCAGAATCTAACAAACTATTACACAACGCTACATCAACATAACCCTAATTTCTCAACAACTAAATTGTTCTCCTAACAACAACCTGATTTTTTGGCCCTTTTTATAGATAATGCTTGCTTGATCTGGTCCAATCTAATCAACATGCAACTTGCTTGATCCCAGTTTCTATCGGGTCCACTTTTATGTGATATATTGCTTGTTTCCTTATTAACTTTGATACTTTCAAAACCTAGCATACACTTCCTTATTTCATGGCTTCTCGAGCCCCAATATATCTGAATTTTAACTTCTCTTCCGATTCTCTATTTCTAGTGGCCCCTTCTAACTTCTCTTCCGATTCTCTATTTCTAGTGGCCCCTTCTGGCAAGTATGGTCATTTATTCTCCGCAACTTATTTTCAACCATATTTTCCAAAATATATTTAAAAAAAATGAAGGACCCAACATGTCCCGACCATAAACTATTGACTTTCCCTTGAGTCAATATGCTGCTAGCACAAATGATCTTGTATGTAGTTTTATTTCTTCACCCGCTACTTCATTATTTTGTGTCACTGATTCTCCTTCAAATGAAGGACCCAACTCTGGCACGTCACACAACACCTAATCCTTGAAACTAGTATATCCATTAACAACAACCTTCCAAGTATTCAAAATGGAAATGATCGTGCCGACGAATTGCTTAATAGCCTTTGCAGTAGGCTCACAAAGTTGAGATTGGAAAACTTCCTATAATTGGCCATCAACTGTAGCATTTAAGGTCCGCAAAGTGACAAAGTGGTTCTGCGCAACAAGTCAAAGGTCCCTTCAGATGCGCTTTGTAGCATTTGATGCTTATTCTATCTAATAGATTTGGGCATCCAAGGTATTAGCTTATGCGAGGAGACTTTTCTTCTGATCCAAATCAGGAGTCTACATCGCTTGATCAAATATATTCTTCACAGTCTCTTGGAGTGGGTACATCAGATGATTCTTCTTTGCGAGCATACCACTCCAGTTCTGAGACAACTTGACTAAAAATTTCTCGGGAATCATCCACGACTTGCTTGAGAGAATCTCTGACTAATGATATTGTGAAGGGCCTGGAAGTACTTAATGGATTTCGATAATGGTACACTGCAAATCATGTTTCACCGACAAGTTTCAGACAGGTAGACACAACATATTCACCCATGTCGACAGTATCGTCAAGGATAGTATCAGGATTAGGTTGGTCGGAGATAGTTGCTTCCGAAGTAGTGTGGGGTGAATAATTATGAGAATGAGGGGTAGAGGGTGTTTTATTTTCTTCAATGATGGAAGCAGATTCATGAGTCTCGGGAGTGCCCTCACCAGTGATATCAATGACACTAGGGGACTTAGGCTTGGAATTTTGATGACGCGACCCAGGGGAAAATGGAACTGGATTCGTGGATATGGGAAGTGTTTTAGCGATGGTAGGTGGAGAAACATAAATGGGATTAACAACAGATATAGGTGTATTGAAATATACCATAGAACCTACCTCTGAAATAGTGTTGTAAACATATGAGATATACTCCTGGGCTTTCTTTAAGAATGGTTGGAGGTCCTACTCAAAATCAGGTAAGCGTTTCTTGGAGGATGATAGAGTGTCATGCCCAGAACAACGCGTCACCATTATTTTGAAAGAACAGAAGCATTCACCCTCTGTTAACATAGCTTGGAACCATGGCATTACTTCTATATGGAATGTATCGTCATTAAGGTAGAAGGGAAGTTTCCGCAAACGTAAGAGTTGTTGTGGCCGATACCAAACCATTATGGTAAGCATATTTGTCAAGCAAAGGAAGTTTCACCCTGGATATATTGCGTGTAAACTTGACCATCTTATTGTACCATTTTTCAAATGCTTTTTTATTATACTCCTTGTTAATTAAATCAACAACATTTTTCTAAGGAGAATATACATAAGCGTAGGGCTCACCATCTGCAAATTCAATAAGGTATATACCTTCTGTGGGGAACCACTTTATCATTGCCAACGGGATCACCAAATAGCCAAAAATAAAGTATGTAGTGCACTTATGAACATCCTCGCACGACTCAAAGAGCTAATTTAACAAGAAACTTGACCAATTGAGATGTTCACCATTGTTGCAAACTTCAGTGACAGATATGGCATTTAATTAATGAACATTCCCTTTTTATGTAATGCACGTTTAATACAATGATATGGTAGAAAAATTTGATATTTTCATTATTTATCATATCGACCACCACTCCACACCCTTTCCGTTGGGTAACGTACTTTGTATACAAGTTATTATCTCCTAATTTCTTATCGTGCTTTGAAATGATCTGAAAAAAATAGAAACATCCTTACCATAGGGAGATAATATCATGAGCCTATAAATATCATCAACATGAATATGGTATTCCTTATCGAGCCATAAGGAACCCCATGAAGTCTGTTGATCAGAAACTTGGTGCAACGCATAACCTCATCGGTAGTACCAAATACGGTCAGGTCCCACATTATCATCAGGGTTGATAGCTTCAGAGGCTGGAATGTAGAAATTAATGAGTATATTCTAAAATTTTCATGAAATTCACTAAAATACACGACTCAAATATACTCTATTGGTTCGGAGAAACTAATTCATGATCGAGAACACATACCATCAACGTGCAAGGAGAAACATCACAATTTAGAACAATAATATTGCAAACATACATCAATCACATACATGATAACAAAAATGTATCTAAGGGGAAAGCAAATGCTAAAAAATCATTCATCCTTGTTTGCATTAATCAAGTGAAGAAGAGAATCTATTACAGTTGTCATCTCAATCCCAAATTTCAACCTACAAAAGCAAAATTTTTCTCTATCTGTTATGTGTTAACGAATGACTTATTCTGGCTAGTACTTAACCAAATCAACACACCACACCCCTATTTCCTTGCACTGTTACGTGAGGAATTGGGCCCCTATTAATTAGGAAATTTCTCTACTTGATTGCGAAATTCCCAAGGATGGTCCACCTGACCTCATGCAACACTGCTGGTTAACTGCATTGGAAACTCCACCACAAATGGGAAATTTGAATTCTTTGCATGTATGAGCTAATTATTAGCTGATTGATCAGTTAAATAGATTATCTATGAGTTATATTGATGTCCCACTACTTAATTGACCACCAACTAGTTATATTAATAGTTAGAACTAGTTTAATTGATTACAACTGAAATTAACTCAACCTAGGCTCCTAAAATTTAGGAATCACTACATACAGAACTGCATGCTCTTAACACTAATTAACTGAGCTAGAATCCCATTTTTTAGGATTCAACACAAGTAAACTAAACTTGAGCTCATTGACTTGAATTCAATGTTCTTAACTGAGTGACAAGATCCATGTCGCCTCAGTTAACCCCTCCAAGTTGTCCGTTGATGTGGAATTGCAAATTTCCTCAATTTGATTAAGGCAAAATCAAAATTGAGACTTTCTTCCTATATTTCGAACACTCCCTCCTAGAAAAAAAAGGATTATCAATCACCCTAATCCTACACCTATGGAATGTACTGCATTCAACACCTCTCATAGTTGTTACAACATATTCAATTGAGAATCATCCAAAAAAACATTGAATCAACTGTGTTTGCATCTGCCTATTTGGAAAACTATGTTGTTGTTGAATCTGCTACTAAGCCTACTGCTCTACTTTCAACACTGCTCTGCACTCCTCAATATTTGATTGGAACTGATTCTCTTGCTACTCAATATTGTGGGCCCCTGTAGCAAGGTATTAATCCATGAAGAGAACACCTCAATGGACCCTACCCAAATTTATGCAATTCTTAGACTAGGGCTTCACATCGCCCCACCTCACACCTGGAGGTATGGCTGCATGTGCTCCCTCTACCCACTTGGATTTAAATTCCCCCTTACTATAGGTCTTTGGTTTAGTGGATGTCTCCACTCTGCCTCCTCTCTACCTCTCCATTTGTGGCTTCTCCACAACTTTCTAAGGCTCCTTATAATGATGCATGTTGAGAATTCTAACATGCTCCCCCTCAACCACCATATCTCTAGTATCTTCCTTGCTCCTCAAGGTTGTGCATGCATATTCTACCTCAAGTGCATATATTTTCTTGACTCAAACCCCGATATGCTTCACCTGTCCCGTGGCTATGTGTCTCAGGAATGCCTTTTCTTTGTTGAATATCACATCATAACCACGGTCTTCCAAAACTGCAATAAATATGAGATTTTTCTTTAGGACTAGAATGAACATGATATCCTTGAATTTGAGAGGGCATCTTGACTCCCTATGAAAGGTGACTGTACCAATCTTGATCACGCTGTACCTTCTATCGTCTCCAAACTCAATATTCATCTAGAGATCTTTCTCCTCCAGGTCACTAAAAAATTCTCTATTCTCCGTCATGTGGCACAAGGCACCTGAGTGTAAGTACCACATGGTATCCATCACTGGGCTGACCATGTATGCAATGAGGGTAAATTAAAGCTCAAATTGTGAAGCCAAATCTTCACCTGCTGTTGCTACTGCAGAATCCTCCTCGCTAGTCTTCTTGTGTGGACACTTCGTGGCATAGTTCCCATATTCATGACAATGGAAGCATTTGATTTTGGACAAGTCTTTATTCTTTCCCTATTTTATGAATTCAACCCCACCTTGAGACTTATTTCCCTTGGTATTCATTCCTTTTCTCACTAGAGAAAATTACTCTTTCTCTTCTTTGTATGAGGTCCCATCTTTGGGATTCCGCCTTATTTCCTCTTGTACCAAATCATACCATAAGCGTTCCTAATTTGGTAGTTTCTCCCTCCCATTCACCGAATCTTGGTAGCTATACCAACTCTTGGGAAGGCCTAGAAGGGTTAGGATTACCAAATCATCATCTAGGACCGTGACATGAACTTCTGCAAGTTCATCACGACATTGTGTGAACCTACTTCTAAATTGAGTCATTCTTCTGCATCTTGATACTTCGAATTTTATCCTTGAGCGCTATTTTCCTGTGGTCGTTTCTATTATGGAAAAAATCTATCAATGATTTCCATATTGCATACAAATTATATTTCCCATGGATTTTTGAGAAAATACGGTCTCATACTCCCTCCAATATAATTCTCCTCACCTTGGCTACACACTTCCGCCATTCTGCTAGATTCTGGGCATCAACTGATCCTGGTTTCGCGATATCATTATCAATGAATTCCTTCAATCCACGATCTTCTAGCACTTTTTCTAGGTGCTCCTTCAAAGAAACATAATTCGAGCTTACCTCAAGGACGTACTCAAGTCTTATTCCATTGAAATCCATCATTCTAGCTCTAAAGAATTGATCCTGCAAGTTCGATCCTCCTGCTAAGCAACTTCAAATTTTTTTCTCTATTATGAATCCTGATATGATATCATGCTAAAACACAAGACTCAAATCTACTATAATACCATGCAGAAAGTAATTCATGATTGAGAACACATATCATCAACATGCAAGAAGAAACATCAAAATTTAGAACAATAATATTCAAAACATACATCAATCACATACATGAGAACACAAATGTATATAAGGGGAAAGAAACTGCTAAAAAACCCTTTAGCCTTGTTGGAATTAATCAAGTGAATAAGAGAATCTATTACAATTGTTAGCTAAATCCCAGAGCTCAACCTACAATTTTTTTTTTTTCTCTATCTATTATGTGTTAATGAATGACTGATTCTGGATAGTACTTAATCAAGTCAGCACACCACACCAACACACCAAACCCCTATTTCCTTGTGTTTTTACTTTAGGAATTGGGCCCCTATTAATTATGAAATTCCTCTAATTGATTGCGCAATTCCCTAGGATGGTCCACTTGACCTCATGCAACATCTATACACTCAATTAGTTTACAATTGTTGGTTAATTGCCTTGGAAACTCCCCCACAACTGGGAAATTCGAATTATTTGCATGAATGAGCTAATTATTATTTGATTGATCAGTTAACTAGATGATCTCTGAGTTAGAATGATGTCCTAATACCTAAATGACCACCAACTAGTTCTATTAATAGTTAGGAATAGTTTAAATGATTACAACTAAAATTAACTCAACCTAGGATCCTAAACTCTAAGAATCACTACATACAATTGAAATTCATGCCCTTAACTCGAATTAACTAAGATAGACTCCTATTTTTTAGGAATAATCACAAGTAAACTGAACTTCAACTCATTAACTTGAACTCGAATTAACTGAGCTAGACTCCTATTTTTTTAGGAGTCATCACAAGTAAACTGAACTTGAACTCATTAACTTGAATTCAATATTATTAATTGAGTGAAAAGAGCCATGTCACCTCAGTTAACTCCTCCAAGTTGTCTGTTGATGTGGAATTTTGAATTTTTTCAATTTGATTAAGGTAAAATAAAAATTGAGACTTTATTGTTGCATTTTCAACATGAAAGTATTTTTTAATCATGTGGGAACCTCGGGCATCCGGTCGTGACTTCACCTCCATGAATACATCAAAATTAAGTGCAGAAAAAAGAACATGGTCAGACAAATCATTGTCAACTATAGTCGTCTTCCCATATTTCCCCCAAATTTCATATGTGGTGTGGATACGAGGATCAAAAGGGAACAAGGAAACTACGAGTTTCATAGAAAAACCCATTTAGGACCACTGATAGGTGTAAACAATGTGAATGGGGGGTTGAAAACGAGGTGGAGACATAGACACAAAAGTCACAAGGCCCGGGATGGAACCTTGATGAGATCACAAGTGCGGCGATACAAAATTACGAGAGACTAGGGCTATACAAAACATATGGCGGGAATTAAAAAATATTGGAGCATTACCCGATAAAAGAAGTACTTAACCAAATTAGTGTGAATCCAAAAATCCACACAAAGACCAATAAGCACGCTCAACTTGCGTGGAGAATTGAAACCACTGATTGAAAAGGCTGGGGTATTAACTGAATTATATACATAAATATTACTAAATGCGAAGGACAACTATTAGGAGACAAAAGAGACTTAATGAGAAAAAAGACACACATTCAAGACTAATTATTTGAAATATTGAACACGATGACACTTCCCCGACCACTACGAGTTGCGGTAGGGCACACCTAAGACATAAATAATTTATTGACATAACTAAAACACAAATATAGGCTGTTATTAAAATTGATGCAATTAAATACAATCTAAACCTAACTAATACTCCCTTTGTAGAGAGCATTCAAAATAAAAATAATTTTACGAGCCATAGTAGGGCTTCAGGAGTGTTTCATTCACCCAATTAACCATAGTAGGGCTTCAAGCATGCGCCATACACCCAACAAGGAAAAATGATACCATCAAATTGAGAAAGCTTAACTTGAATCCCGAGTCCCAAATATCCGCAGCATAAAATGGTCTAAAGCCAATGCATTTTACCCAAATGGTTAAGATATTTGCTATCACAAAGCAGTACTTGGTCTCCAACTGAGAATGATTTCTTCTTAATGTTCTTGTCATGCCAAGCCTTTTTCCTTTATTTTTCAACATTTTGATGGAAGTATGCAAGGAACCACTACTCATTCAGTTTCCACAACTATTGTAATTGTTTAGTAATGGATTAATCATCGGACATTATTGTGGATTGAGCGATGAAGAGGTTATGGATTATGAATTCGGTCGGAACCACTACTTCTCGTCCATAGACAAGTTGAAATGGTGTATACATGTGCAACCTCTTAACTACAATGCGATAAGCCCATAAATTTGCTGGAACCTGCTTGTCCTAGTCATCCCTATTCATGGAGAAAAAAATAGCGAGACCCTTCTCTAGGATTTTATTAAAGGATTCAACAGTTCCATTCACTTCTAGGTGATATGGTCTACTTTTGTGGTGCTGAATAATAAAATTATGGAACAACGAACTAACCATATCATTAATAAAATGCGAGCCTTGGTCACTGGTAAGAATTCTAGGACAACCAAATATAGTAATGATATTTTAAAATATGAATCATGTAGCAGTATAAAGAATGAAATCCTTAACAGGAGAAAATTCTTCCCAACATGTCAGGTAATCTGTTGCGGTGATGATGTACCTAGCATGTGAGTGTCGTGCAATTGGATTAATTGGTCCTACAAAATCAACTACCCGTAGTTTCAAATGCTTCAAGGGATTTAAAGGGATGAAGGGGAAGTTCATCCCTTTGAGATAGTCGTCCAACTTGTGTACAAGTATCACACTTATTAGCGTATTATTTAGCATCTTTAAAAATTGTGGGGCACCACAAACTATCCTGCAAGAATTTCCGAGAAGTGGATACCTCCAACATGGCCTCCCACAAATCCTACATGGAATTCCCATAAAATGTTATCTCGTTCATGGTCCAACACTCATCAGTGCAAGATTTGATCGAGGCCCAGTTTATATAATTGGCCTACAATAAGGGCTCTAAACTAGTTGCGAGGAACAATGCAATATCCTCCAAATAATCTAGGATTGCTTCAACTTTGAATAAATGTGAATCCAGTAATTGGTCATCAACTGATCCTCCAGATTCACCTAAGTCCAAATGGGATAAATGATCTGAACCCACATTCGAGAGACCTGGCTTGAAAATCACTTCAAATTAAAATTCTTGAAATAACAAGAGCCATCTGCATATCCTTCACTCTAAGAGAGGCTTATTAACCAACTAATTCAAAGCATAATGATCTGTAAAGAATTTAAAAGGACCACCTAATAGATAATGTCTGAATTTCTTTAACGATTACACCATGGCAAGGGTCTCCCATTAGTAGTGGTATAGTTCTTATTTGTAGTAGAAATTTTTCTAAATTGGATGATATAAATTATCTTCTCCAGGCCAGTTCAAGATATCTCTCAAAGCAATCCCTAACACATCTATATGGACATGGAATTTTTTATTCCAATCTAGATAAACCAATATTGGCGCACTTTCAAGGTTCTCCTTTAGGGTATCAAATGCAGAGTCACATTCAACATTCTAAACAAAATTTTCATATTTTTTCAATAATTTCTCTAGTCGTGCAATAATTAGAGCATAATTACAGATGAATTTATGATAGTATAATGTGTGACCCAGAGTGGACCTTAACTGTTTAACACTAGTTGGTGGTGGCATATTCAATAAATGCAACCTTGGAAGGATCTCCATACTCCTTCCTTGAAAACTATTGTCCAGGAAACATTCTAAGAGGGACAACAAAATTACACTTCTTTAAATTCATGGAAATATTTAGCTGCCTACAACGATCAAACATGTCCCTGAGAAAACTAGAAGGGTTCTTCAATAATCTATAAACCATTAAATCATCCATTTATACTTCAAGAAACTTATTAATATAGTCCCATAATTCAACAAACACAATCCTCGAAAACACAATAGGTGCATTCTTCAAACCAAACGACATGACATTATAAGTATAGGAACCCAACTCAGTCATGAAGGTAGTTTTCTTCTTATCTTCTTCTGCAATACAAAATTAGTGGTAGCTAGAGAAAACATCAATGAAGGAATAAGCTTCATGACCAACAACATTATCCAAGACCTCATCACTAAAAGGAGTAGGAAATGGATCATGGACACAAACTATGATCTCCTATGAGTATTTATTATCTTCGATTACAGTGGGACTAATCCATTCCACCTCCTCAACCAGACATATGAGTCCTGCAATTATGTTATAAATATCCTTCTTCACCTTCACTTTGACTCAGGGATTTAATCGACATGGTCGATGCTTAATCGACTTTGCATTGGGTTTCAAAACTATCTTAATCTCACCCAAATTTCCTTCAATCCCATTATGTTCTGAGTTTGAGGGAGGGAACAAATAATCATAATTATTTAACAAGTTAAAAACTCCTTAGTAGTTTTTTCATCCCAATAATCATCGATAGAGGCGATTTTGGGCCTCTCCTTGGTTCCAATGTTAAATTTTTGTACCTTAAGTGGCTTAAAATGTGGAGCATCCTTCATAATATCCTCTTTTATTCCTCTCCCCCTCTAAGCTTCTTTAAAATAAAAGTGCCTTAACTCCTCTAAATCATCTTCAGGTTCTTTATCAAAATTTCCACAAGCCTTGGCCTCATGAAAACCAGAGTCATATTGATGTGCAAAATTTACATACCTATTATAGTCCCCAAAAACTTTCTCAAAGGGGAAAAAACCCTTTTAATATATTTTAAGGCTTCAACTATCCTTGGACTCGTGTCTAAAAATGAAAAATATTTACAAAACTGAGCTATCAACATATTCCAATCTGCCTATGCCGCTTCATCTCCTCCTTTAAATACTAGTCTCTCATGAAAGTGTCCAGTGTATGGATGAACGGTGAGTCCACATTGTAGATGGTAAACCAATTTAAGACCAAACAAAATTAGAATTTTGTATATGATTTTACAGGCTGGTATATCGATCATATATAGCAATTTTACTAAAGGGAATCTCTGGAGCAGAAAATATAAACATCATGGAAAAATTAATAGTTTCCCATTCTTGAAGGTGGTTGCGATGGGCTCCCCACCATCTCGCAAGGGTTGCATGCAAGGAAGCATTCATCAAAGGGATATTTTGGACTTCTCCAATCTTGGAATCAAATTATTTAAGAAATTTACAACAAATTCCGTACCATTAAAAGTAGGATATTATCGTACCTCAGTACCAATCCATCAAAAACATCAAATAATTACGCAGTGCTGAGAATGGAGCTCATGATCCCCTTGCTGCCAGTCCTCCATCACAACATTTAAGACAAATTTGGTACTTTGAATGCTTCTCCACCTAATAGAACCAACGACTGCCAGATTGATGTAGTCTTCCATCTTCCTAGTAGTAAGTTCATACAACTGGTCCAATAAGTTAGGTTTCTCCACATCTTCCACAAGCTCTATAAATATTAGACCTTGGTAAGGGTGCAAAGGCCATATGACCCAGACTTCATATACTTAAAAAGTCACAGTTTCCCTCTTTATATCAATAAATTCATAGTTCTCAAATGCTTAATCAATTTACAATAAGGCTCGATATGGACCTTTATCGTCCACAATACCTATCACCTCAAAGTATGCATATGTTTTGACACCTGCAATATAAACTTCAATGTCATCTAATAGAATAATAGGCAAGATGCAGTAATGGTTTTCCATTCATAGCTAAATCAGAGAAAAAACTAGCTTTGGCCTTCCCAACGCCTCCCAAGTTTTCATTGGAAAAATATTAACATCCGGTCAGGATATAATATATAATATTTAATATGATACACTATAACATGTGCATCCACTCAAAAATCCCTTCCTTTCCTTTTCTTATTTATCTGAACTCTTCTAGAATGTATTTAAGGTAAATTGGCAGAAATAGTTTTCTCTGAGAGCGGGTCATCTTCCACAATTTGCTTCAATTTCTTGCGTAATTGGCCACTCAACTGCTCATCATTCATAATATGCAAGAATAACTGGATCCACTCTATAATAGTTTGAGATGTTTCATGCAAAAATCTAGGACTCTTAGCCTGTACTCATTCCTGCTACTCTACACAAGGAATATGAGAGGAAACTAGTTGTTTGAATATTTCAGCCACATCCTTATAATATTATCTCTGTTGATTAGAGTCATATGAAATTTTAGGTGACACTGGTTTTATAATATCCAGTTTCTCAGGAGTCACAATATCAATGCTAATCCTTCTTCCTCCTTAGGTAAAATATTGATGTTAGGCTGTACAGATGGCTCTGGTTCTCACGACTCTGCGTTGATCAAAATTTCTCCTTTTATTTGATTGTGCTCCTCCCATCGAGCAATGAATTATGGACAATATTCAATGGCAATATGTGAATGTACCTGACAGTGCGACCGCCTCCTTGGCATAAAAAAATATGTTGCAACACGATCCTCTTGATCACAGTTATAACATCTAATCAGACCACTTCCTCTAGTCCTCCCTCTACTTGGAGCACCTCCTCCTCGACCACAAGGATTTGCATTAAATCTAAATGTTATATGATCAAGATGATCATCCAAAACATATTAATATCTACACTGATCCATGTGGTGCACAGGAGATTCAAAAAATTCACAAAAGATATTTTTTGGCACATTTGAATACTTCTGCAAAATAGGACATAGATGTGGTGAATGACCATAAAATATGCAAATTTCACAATACTCATTCATAGAAATACCTTGGTGATTAGGAAACACCTTGTATTGAGTGTGCCATTGAAATGGTATGGCTGAAGGGTTATGCACAACCCCAACACAATGCGATGACAAAGGGGGTCCCATAGGCATAGTAGATGGTCCCATACCCCTCAACTGTGGAAATTTTATGGCGTGATGTCCCTCGAATTTATAATTGATACACCAGACGTGAGGCCTCATTGGTTGCACAAGAGTAATTTCCTTTAATATTTCTGTCAAATTAGAAATTTCATTATGGAGTCCCATAATAGCAAGGTCAGTAGAAGTATTTTTTGGTCTATATTCCTGTGGATATCCTCCCATTGCTTCAATTTGCATCTCTTGTTCTAAAGCATCCTGCAAAGTGTCAATCTTCTGTTTTGACAAGGGAATCTTGGTCATTGGAAACAAAGCTTGAATAAAGAAATCTATTTGATGATGGGAGTCAACTGGATAAGAAAATTTGATGATAGCATCTTTAAATCATTGCATACATTTCCAAGCAGATTCTCCTTCTCTTTACCTAATAGCCAACAACTCTGCTAAACCTTGCTGATTTGAATGAGGGAGTTTAAAATCTTGAAGAAAATGTTGTTTAACTTGGTCCATGATGGGATTTTGATTTAATTCAAAACATTTAGTGAACCATCACAACGTTTCATCTCACAAATTAATTTAAAATTCAATTAGCTTAGTGCCATCAGGAGTCTCTATTTCCCTCCAAACAACTTCACATAAGTACCAATGTTGTTCAACATCTTCACCACCCCGTCCGAAAAACTCTGGATAGCAGGTAAGTGAACACGTGATATTTCCGGCCATAGTTGTTTGCCCTGGTTGAACTATTACAAATCCTTGGGAACTCGACTGAGAATAACTACCTGAACTCAACTGAAAAATACTACAAGAACTACTTTATCCACTATAAATTCTTGTTGCGTATCTAAAGTTAACTTGCTAAAATTTTAAAGTCTAATACAATTTAGAAAATAAATTACTAGGACCTTTATATAATACCAAGGGAAGGTTAGGGAGTAGTTTCACCACTAGCTTACAGAATACTAATGAAAGGGTCCAAGTCATATTCAAAGAATAACCTCCTCATTACAAAATGCATGTCATCATCTGCTGGCGTATTCTCGTCATTCATCATAATCATTTGTATGATTGGTTCAGGCGTATGAAATACTCCTAACTCTGGGTGGGGTCCATCTTTCCCATTCAAACTTCTTGCAACACTTTTGTTGGCACCTCTTATTCTGCCAGAAGGAGATCCCTTCCTTCTCTCTCAACTCTGAACTACCCATTCCTTCTCTTTGCAACCCTGGACTCGTCACCACTCCACCTATCCTCTGTAATTATATCCTCATAACCCTAATTTCCAGCAGATTTCTTTTCCTCCACTCATCATCTATTCATTTCCTCCATATCACTATAAATTCTTGAGCATTACACAACTCCTCTTGATCCCTTGCAATAACCCTCCATCTTCCGCAATTGTACAACATTCCTCCCCCTAGATCCGACCCCCAACACCAAGGGTTTTAAGTAGCGATATTATTTTCTTGAAACAATAATAGATTCTCTTCAACCATTATAATTTTGATCCACAATGGAATCTCCTTCAATAGCCTTCCTCACAACCCATATTTAAATACTGCTTCCGCCTTAAAAATATTGATGTTTTTCAACCGCGAACTCAATAATATATCCATCTAAAGTTGCATGCACCCAAAAATCAACAACCCTTTTTAGTTCAGTGTCTAACTTGTGTAGCTTAGCCAAGTCTTTCGTTGTCCAGTCTGTATGAAGCATGAGGCGATTCCCTTCTGAGACTTTAACTTGTAGCCTCCTCAACCAATTTTGCAATTATTCAAGAATACACTAGAAAATTTTGTATTGATCGAAAGAAGGTTTTGCGTACAAAACCTCTTCCTTAACCTAATCTAGATTCTTCTATCGTAGTTGAGATTGTTGTAGAATAAGGTGATCAATATTCTCATGCCACCTGTTGTAGCTTATTTTTTCAGCTAAAATAACCTTACAAAGGGAGGCCAACTCTATGAGATTATAATTGAGGAGAAGGACAAGAAGGAGAAACATCTCGAGCTATTATTTGAACTAACTGAACCTATAAAGCCTTTTGCAAGTTTGAAGATGGAAACAACTGACATAACATCTCTGAATGGAATAGGTAATGTTGAATCCTGGTAAGATATTGTGAATGGTGTAGACTCTGGATTTTGTTGCATTAATGGTAATCAAAATATGAAAATGATGGAAAATTTAAAAAAGCTCATATGCGTATAAAAATGTTTGTATGGATGAGAATTCCTCTTATGAAGTAGAAGCAACGACAAGCAATGGTTTTGATCAACCTAGTCTACCAAAAATTCCTTCCAATGGTAATGTAACGCATCTTGGTGTGGTTGGGAGAGGTGTGAAATGTCTAGCATCAAAATTTCATTTGAAAGCAGAAAATTACTTGCATAGAAAACACATAAATTCCCAGGCCATGATTTTAGATTTCAAATTGCGGACAAACAAAGAAAAAAATTAAAATTCCGTGATCTTGGTTTTGTGAAGAAAGGCCCTAATTGATTTCCTTGAGGGCAGTTTCTGAAAATTGGGAGCGATTTAGATATTTTATTAGTTCTTCCAAGGCTAGTTTTTGCAAAAAAATGTTCTGATACTGGAATTTGATTTGTGTTTGAAAATTTATTCCCTAGAAGAGGTTGAGGATCCATAAGTTGAATTTCAAATTACTAGTGCCTAATGAATTTGGAGGTCGAGAGAGATGCGCTTCTGGTTATTGTTTTATTATTGCTGCTCAGGTTACAACACTATGACCACTATATTCCATACAACCAGTGTTGACACTCATATAATGTGCTAAGTCAAGGGAGAAACCCACAAGGGATGTAAGTTTCACACTACATTTTCAAGATTTCATATGAACATTCAACTACAAAACGAGAATCTGTTCGATGGAAGATGCAGTTAATATTGCATTCTATAGTGAAGCAGACGTTGAACCATATGTCTTGAAGTGTTTTATGAAGATTAACAATGGAAAATACGGTGCAGTACATCTCGTTGCATTTCTACAACAGGTTTAAGTCTTGGAGCATTTGTTGTTTCTGTTGTTGACGAGGTATGGCCACAATTAACATCGCCACATGAAAAAGTCAACAAGTGAGGAATAAATAAAAATTCTCGTTGCTACTCAACAAATCTATGGTTAATAATGTAGTTCCTTCACATCAACGAAATTATGGTGTCACAAACTACCCAAGGTTTATAAAAACGAGTGGTCCCGCAGAGCAGTTTCTCATAATTGCCATCAAACAGATCAACAGACCAAATTTATTACAACATCACCCCTCACTACTTCCAGAAACTGCCAAAGTGCCTTCGGGGAATGGTATATGGTTTGAAAAATTACAAGCGGTTTTATAAACCAATTCAAGATTCAGTCAAAGGCCACATTGTTATCAATTTTCCTGCTTGCCTCCATATAACATGCATGAGGGAAACTCAGGGCCTGCATTTCCTTTTATTTCCAAAATTTATTTACATCTATATTTCCATTTTTGGGGCCGAAAATCCAAATCATATTATGAGAAATTACATATGTATTGGTGGGATTATTTTGGTAAAATTAGAAAATAAGTATTATATACATAATATTTAAATTTAATTAAAAATTCTGGAAAAGAATAAAATGCATTAACTGTTGGAAGCAGTTTATTAACGATTTTAGAAATCAGTTTCCAAAACTGATTTGACAGTGAGGAGGATAAAAATAGGAAAAATGAAGAAGGTGGTTTCGAGTTTTGGACCTCTGGAAGACTAAAATTTTGTACTTATTTTTCTGATGAATTAATGAAAGAGGCATCAAGTTTCGTGCAACTGTTGATGGTGATTCGTGTTTCCTGTGTCATATCATGTTTTTTCTTCTTTTAACGAGGTGAAGTAATGTAGTTTCCAGTCTCTTAATTACATTTGTAAGTAAGAGTTAAATAACCTTAATATGTGCTCCTTCGCTCCAACTTTTCTCTCTTCACAAATTCATTTTGGGACTTAAAAGTAATAGATTCTATGTTACAACATATTATTTTGAGTTTCCCAACAATTCTTTTTTTCATTAAGATATCAATAGTTAAAGGCATTGTGGAATCTTTTAGTATTTCAGATTATTAAGGGTTTTAAATAATTAATTTCCAGAGGAATAGGACAAAGACCGAATGATAAAAATTGTTTCCATAAAATATATATTTTTTAAATGTTTTAAGCACTGATTCCTTTCACAACCGAGGGATTGTTTCTTAAGAACCAACACCACCAATCTTGAATTTCTCAACTAAGAATCCTTGACACCATGATCTATATCCCTTCTGAAAATTTCATAGGTCCCAGCAACAAATCCATTTGTTGGCGTAAAATTTAAACATCAAAGACATAGTTGTTGAATCTCTAATTAAACTGAGAGGGGAGGGGGGGTGAATCAGTTTAATACATTCCTGATCTTTTAAACTTTTCAATAAACTTATTTACACCTTCATTTCAAACTCTATTTAATGTGAGAGTAATCTTAGAATGTAATTTGAAAGTATTAGTTTAATAGAGCAGTAGACTTAATTTGAGAGCAGCAGGTATTAAGCAAATGATACATATCAGATCAATACATAAATATCATGCAAAGAGACACCAGATATAAGTGGAAACCCATAAAGGGAGAAAACCACATCTTATTATTGTTGTGATGCAAAGGCAAGCTCCAACTCCCTCTCACCACTGCTTTTCTGCAGGCACCAACCTACAGGAGGCTCCTACCTCAATTCTGCAAGCTACAACTTGCAAGGAAGCTCCAACTCCCTTCAATTTTCTGCAGGCACCAACCTACAGGAGGCTTCAACCTCAATTTCCGCAAGCTACAACTTGCAAGGAAGCACCAACTCCCTTTAGTTTTCTGCAGGCACCAACCTACAGGAGGCTCCAACCTCAGTCAGCTACAACTGATGACTATCAAGCTGCAACTTGATAGGGAAGCTCCAACTTCCTCAATTTATCAAACTGAAAGTTTGCCGATTTACCTCAGATATCAGCCCTGTTCTATAGCTTCTCCTTCTATTATGTTTTTCTTAATCTTCTCTGTCTTACTCTTCTATATTCTGCCTTCTCTCGATTTACTCTCTCCTTTTTTTTTAATATCAAGATGATATTATTTATAGATTTCTTCACATGACTGTTTGTATTCTGCTTGGAATTCGAAATGGAAAGTCATGTCTCTTTGCCTTCTGCCTTCTCACTCCTTTTATCATCTTACTCAGAGATTGTAACTATAGGTGTCAATTTTAACATTACAGTGGGAGTTTGTTTTCTCTCGGAGACTTGCCAATGCATCACAAACAATAAAAAAAATTAAAACATTTACATTCAAATTTAAATGAGAACTCCAGCTCACTCGTTTTGTCTCTTGGCTTGCTGCGCATTTGTCTTTTCTCTAACTGTCTCTTTGTCCCTTTCTCTTCTCTGTATGCCTTTCTGTTTATGGCTGCTGCGTAACTCCTGAATTTATGAACTGCATTTTTATTTTATTTTTATACCAGCGCTTTATATATAAATGAATTTGCTGACTGTAATTCAATCCTTTACACGCAGCAAGTGTCTTGTTGATGTGGCGAGTTCCGCAGGCTGGAACATACATATATTACAATTGTATTACATTAATAATCGCCCTCCACCTTAAGCCGAGGCCCGTGGGTCCACAGACCATGCGACACTTTTTAATACAGCCACAACCATGTTTTATATATCTCACAGCAATTATTTTATATAAACAATCACCCTCCACCTTAAGCCGAGGCCCGTGGGTCCACAGACCACACGACACTTTTCAATACAATCGCAACAAATTTATATATATATATATATATATATTTATATATAACAGCGCCTTCACAAATTTCCGTTTGCGATTAGAACTGGAACTCAAACACTTGTTAATCATAGTTAATAAGCCCATCGGGTCCATCCGGTCCGTCACTTCAATCGCAGCGTTTTAAAAATTCATGCGATCAATCGGATAGTTCCGATTGCGATTGAGATTCCGGATGCAATTTGCATATATCAACTTCCGCTTATAACTGGATTGGGTCCGCCACTTCAATCGCGGCATTTTACAAAGTCGTGCGATCAATCGTAGAGTTCCGATTGCGATTGGGTGAGGGTCCCACTTTATATTACTTTCTTTCCATTGATCATAACACGCTCCACTTAAATATATATCAATGTATATGCCTTGGACCATTGCAGAATATGAAATGCGTGACATTAATATGTATTGTGATGGATATTATATATATATATATATATATATATATATATATATATATATGTGTCCGCCAGCGGGTTAGGCGATTCCTGGAATAATGTTTATGAATTATGTGGAATCTATAACGCCGGTTGGAGTGAGCGATTCTCGGAATTTGGTTTTGCATTATATGCGTAACGCCCAGCTTGGGGTATGATTCTCGGAATTATATATCTGTCCTCCGGGTTGGGCGATTCTCGGAATTATAACAGCTCTACCTCTGCCTCTGTCTTGCCGTCTCGTCGCTTGCTCTCCGCTCGCTTCGTCACACTGGGTCACTCTCATCTTCCGATAACGGAGCCCTTCACCGTGCTTCTATGACTCGTTACATTTTGACTTTGCTCTTGTCGTCTTGCTGCTTTCGTCGTGCTCTTTTATTTTCCTTGCTAAGCAACAATGCCTTCTTTTGCTCGAAAGTCGTCAGCTTTGCTCGAGTGTCGCCTCCTTTGCCATCAATGACAATATTTCCAATCAGCCTTCCCTTTGGCATTGATGGCAATCCACTTTCTCTGTTTGCTTTCTCTTTCTCTTGTTGCTTGCTCTTCCTGTTTGCTATTTTTTCTTCCTCCCCCTTTGACATCAATGGAAAAGGATGACTCCTCATCCCTCCGTATGGCTTCTGTCGTTGTATTTCCTTTCTCTGAGTTACATTTAGGTCCTCTTCTGCCGAAATTGGACTATGATGTGTTTCATTTGTAGTGCCTGTAATATGTGCTAGATTGCAACCAGAGATGATGCATTTTACGATTGAAAAGTTCTTGTTGCTTCTGAATGATGATAATATTGATAATGCTGATCCTGTGGACTTGTTTTATGCTTATCTTGCTGGCTGTTCTCCCCCTGGAATGATATCTTCGTTTTGTTCTCCCCCTGAGACTGTACTTCTTCATTAGAGAATATATCTGCTGGATACTACCCTAGTTTGTCTCTCAAGTATTCAAATGGTTCTCTAGCAAGAGGTTTGGTAAATATATCAGCTGCCTGTTCTTTTGTTGGTACATATTCCAGCTTTACTACCTTCTGAGCCACTTTTTCTCGGAGAAAATGATACTTGATTGGGATATGTTTAGTTTTTGAATGAAGCACAAGATTTTTTGATATACTTATATCACTTATATTATCACATTTGATTGAGATAGGTTCATCAATGCTTACCTTCATGTCTTGAAGTGTTTGCTTCATCCACATGACTTTGTGGGGTGCAACATGCCGTCGCTTATATATTTCGTCTGCACTGAGATGAGAGAGCATGTGTGTTTTTGCTTGCAGCTGCAACTCCATTTCCTAGATAGAATGCACCTCCACTTGTACTCTTCCTATCATCCACACAGCTGGCCCAATCTGCATCTGTGTATGCTGAGAAAGTGAATTTTTTTCTTTTAAGATACCAAAGTCCATACTGTATTGTTCCTTGTAGATATTTGAATATTCTTTTGACTGCCAAAAGATGGTTTTGTTTAGGTGTTGCTTGATATCTAGCCACTAATCCTACTGCTAGCATGATGTCTGGTCTTGAAGCCGTCAAGTACATGAAGCTGTCAAGTACAGCAGGCTTCCTATCATGGATCTGTAGAGTTCTTGATCTACATCTGCAGACCTATCATCAGCACACAGCTTGCATCCCATGATCATGGGGGTTTTCATTGGTTTGCAGTCCTCCATTTTGAATTTTTTCAGCATTTCTTTTACGTATTTTTCTTGAGAAATGAATGTGCCTGTGTTCTTTTTCTGAATTTGCAGTCCCAAATAGAAACTGAGTTCTCCAATCATAGACATTTCAAACTCTGTTTTCATCTCATCAACAAACCCTTTTGCTAGTTCATCTTTGTTGCTTCCAAAAATAATGTCATCAACATATACAACAACAATTAGGAGTTCATTTTCATGCACTTTTATGTATAGATTGCTGTCTACTCCACCTCTCTTAAAACCCCCGTTTTCGCAAATATTTTTCACTTTGAGTACCAAGCACGAGAGCCTGTTTCTTCAGTCCATATAGAGCCTTTTTCAGCCTGCACACATAGTCTTCTTTGTCTGTTAAAGAGAAACCTTCTGGTTGTTCCATGTAGACTTCTTCTTCTAGATCTCCATTCAGAAATGCAGATTTTACATCCATTTGATATACCTTGAAGTCTTGATAGCATGCAAAGGCCAAAAACATTCTGATGGCTTCCATTCTGGCTACAGGGGAAAATGTTTCATCGAAATCAAGTCCTTCGATTTGTGAATATCCTTTGTATACAAGCCTAGCTTTATTCCTGATTACCTGTCCTTCCTCATTCATTTTATTTTTGAATACCCATTTTGAGCCTATGACATTTCTCCCAGTGGGTCTAGGAACTAGTTCCCAGGTATTATTTTTCTCAATTTGGTCTAATTCTTCATTCATAGCATTCACCCAATACTTGTCCTTGTTGGCTTCTTCAAATTTCTTTGGCCCATTTCAGGTATAGCATGGCTATGTATACTTCTTTTGTTTGTTCTGTTAGCTGCCTTCTTGTCTGGACTCCTGCTTTCTTGTCTCCTATGATATGATCTTCAGGATGATTCTTCTGAGTGTATCTTGAGGGGGTTTTCGAGCTCAGCTCCGCTTCATCTGTTGTCTTGCTTGTTTCATCATCATCCTTGTCTTCCTCTTCATGGTTGTCTGATGGACTGCAACAGTCTGTATTTCTTGCATTGTTTGGAAGTTCTTCATCAAATCTCACATCAATAATTTCAACTATCTTCCGAAGGATCTTGTTGTAGCACCTATACCCTTTTCTTTTGGAAGCATATCCTAAAAAAATCCCTTCATCTGCTCTTGCATCAAATTTCCCAAGGTTTTCATCATTATTATTTATGTAACACTTGTTACCAAAGACTCTGAAATGTTTTATTGAAGCTGGTTTTCCATGCCATAGTTCATATGGAGTTTTTTCACTGCTTGGCCTTAAGTGAGCTTTATTAAGGATATGTACTGCTGTGTGTACTGCTTCTGCCCAGAAGGTTTGAGCAATATTATTCTCTTCTGTATCAGCAGCTCGGCTATTTGTTGTACGCACTGTTTTGTCTCTCTACTACTCCATTCTGCTGAGGTGTCCTTGCAATAGTAAATTGTTGTTTTATGCCATATTCATTGCATAGATATGCAAAGTCATAATCTGTGAATTCACCTCCTCTGTCCGATCTGATGCATTTTAGCTTGCATCCTGTCTGATTTTCTGCTAATGCTTTGAATATTTTGAATTTGTCCAGAGCTTCCGATTTATTTTTGAGAAATGCAACCCATGTCATTATGGAGAAATCATCTATTATCAGCATGAAGTAGGATTATCCACTTGGTGTTTTAGTTCTTGCAGGTCCACACAGATCCATGTGCACAAGCCGGAGTGGTCTTCTTGCCATAACTCCTCTTTAGATTTAAAGGATGTGAGATTCTGTTTCCCCAATTGACAAGATTTGCATATGGTATTTGAAGGCCTTTTTATTTCAGGCATATCTCTGACAGCTTTCTTCTTACTCAGTCTGATGATATGGTCGAAGCTGAGATGTCCCAATCTCCTATGCCATAACCATGAATCCTCAAGTTTGCTAAGATGGCAGGCTTCATCCTCCTCTTTTACTATGTAAACATTACTCTCTGTTCGAACACCTTTGAGCAGAGTCTTTCCTGTTGTGCTTGATCTGACTTCACAATCTTGTGCTCTAAAGAGAACTTCACAGCCTTTGTCACACATCTGATCGACACTCAGTAAGTTTGCTTTCAGTCCATCTACAAATAGTACATCTTGGGCCTTTCCTCTTCCATTATCTATGCTGACTGAGCCTTTTCCCTTGATCTTACCTGATTTATCATTGCCAAAAGTAACATTGCCATATTTCTTTTCATCAAGAGTTATAAACTTGCTTTTGTCTCCAGTCATGTGTTTTGAGCAGCCACTGTCCAGGTACCACTGGCTTTTCAAGTCTTGAGCAGTTAGAGCCAGGTCAGAGTTATTCACCTTCTTTATCCACTGGAGGCCCCCTTTTGAACGTTTGATTATAGTTTCTTGTAATTGTGAGCATGAACAAAATTGTTTTGAGTCATAAACCTCCTTGAGGTATTGAACATCGTCTTGTCTATACTTTTCTACATTCAATAATTTTATGGCCAAATTCCTTACAATAAAAACAATAACCATAGAAATTATTTGCATATTCGATGTAAGGTTTGCTTTTCAACCGAAGTGTTTGCTCTTGAGATACCTATTCACCGCTTGTTGCTTACTTCATCCCGACTACTCTTCCTTTGCATAACAATATGCAAGAATGTGTCCTCTGCTTGTAAAAGAGATAGCAGGCATTCTTGATAGGAGGGAAGAATTTCCTCTGATGACTTCCAAATTTGTTATACTTAGGGGCATATGATTCTTTTTCTGCCATCTTAGTATTCATTGTATTCTTTGTTACTAGAGGTTTCTTCTGCTCTCTAGCTCTCTTATTGCAGATATCTTCTTTTGTAGGAATTATTGGAGCTACTTCCTCATCCTTCTTTGCTTTTACAAAAGTAATATCTTTGTCAACCTTTTCTTTTCCTTTACTCGATTCTCCTACGTAGCCTATTCCAGTCTTTATCATAGGGGATCTTTGAGAAACCAAAATTTCATTCAACTTAATAGAGCTTGTTGTTTGAGAAGGGATATGTAGAACTTTCGTTGGAGCTATTCTAATTCTTTCGACACAGAATTTCTTCTTCCAGCTTCTCTTGTTCTCGAGATTTATCTTTGATTTGCTGAAGTAACATATCTTCTATCTTCTTCGCTTCTTCAAGCTTTACCTTTAGCTGCATGAGGACTTCTGAATTTTGTTCTTCTTCCACACATTTTAGGAGAATCTCTTTTTGTTTTCTGCATTTTAGTTTGAGTCTGTCAATCTCTTCCAGAGCACTTCTTAGCTTCCCCTCAAGGTCTACTTCCCCTTCTTCTTCTTCATCTTCTAGTAGGAGTCCCTCAAGATCTTCTATGGCCATCAATAAAAATTCTGAGGTTCCTTCTTCACTTGAGGGTTCATCTGAGTCTTCGACAATCGTCGTTCTGTCGAGCATAGAAGGATTCTTTCGCCGAATTTCTTTCCTTTGCGTTTCGAACTTCGATGTGTCTTTCTCCGATTCTGAGCTGCTCTTATACTTTTGTGAGGACATTTAGCAGGATAATGTCCAACTCTTCCACAGTTAAAGCATTTTAAGGGAAGTTTACCTTTGTATCTACCTAAGCCTCTATCCAATTTCTTGACAAATTTAGCCTCTTCTTCATCAGAGAAAGAGCATATTTCTTCCTTTTCTTCTTTCCTTTTTTCTATTTTGAATGATGCTTCCCTTGTACTTGGCTTCTTCTGTGGGAGCCTCATTTCATAGGCTGTTAGATTTCCAAGTATCCGGTTCATGGTCAAAGTCCCTAATCCGCCTGTTTCTTCTATTGCAGACACTTTGGGATTAAACTGGATGGGAGTGATCTTAGAATCTTTTGCACAACTATACTTTCCGTATGGTTTCTCCAAGAGCTTTCATATTGTTAACAATTTCTCTAACTTTTAAGAAGAAGCTGCCAACATCTTCATCATCATTCATTTTTAAGTTTTCAACTGGGCTCTATATACTTGAAGTTTGGTAGTTTTTACTTTCTGGTCTCCCTCATGTATGTCTTCAAGAGTATCCCATATTTTCTTGGCAGTGTCTTTGTGCATTACTTTAATAAACTCCGCTTCACATAATCCATTCAGGATGGCATTCATCGCTTTTGCATTAGCCACAAAATCTTGTTTTGCGTCCTTTTCTGAGTCAGTTGCCTTCGGGGCATATCCTAATTCCACAGCAGCCCAGACTTCTATTCCTAGAGACATTATGTATGTCTTCATTTTGATTTTCCAGAAAACATAATTTTCACCGGTGAAGAAAGGGGCTTTATTGGTTGAGCATCCTTCTTTACTAGCCATCTTGGGAACCTAGGATCTCCTTTCAGTTGTTAGACTTGTACAAAGGAACCTGCTCCGATACCAATTGTTGAATCTCTAATTAAACTGAGAGGGGGGGGGGGGGGTGAATCAGTTTAATACATTCCTGATCTTTTAAAATTTTCATTAAACTTATTTACACCTTCATTTCAAACTCTATTTGATGTGAGTAGAATTAGAATGCTGTAATCCAAAGTATTAGTTTACGTGAGCAAGAACATTCGGAGAGCAAACAGGTATTAAGCAATAGATGATACATACTTCAGATCAATATATAAATATCATGGCCAGAGACACTGTGATATAAGGAAACCCAAAGGAAACCATCTTATTATTGTTGTGATGCAAAGGCAAGCTCCAACTCCTCCTCACCATCGTTTTCACGGCACCAACCTACGTGAGGCTCCTACCTCAATTCTGCAAGCTACAACTTGCAAGGAAGCACCAACTCCCTTCAGTTTTCTGCAGGCACCAACCTACAGGAGGCTCCAACCTCAGTCAGCTACAACTGATGACTATCAAGCTGAAACTTGATAGGGAAGCTCCAACTTCCTCAATTTATCAAACTGAAAGTTTGCTGATTTACCTCAGATATCAGCTCTGTTCTTGTAGCTTCTCCTTCTGTTCTGCTTTTCTTAATCTTCTCTGTCTTACTCTTCTATATTCTGCCTTCTCTTGATTTACTCTCTCTTCATAAAAAAATTCCTCTGCATATCAAGATGATATTATTTATAGATTTCACATGATCGTTTGTAACTTTGTATTCTCACCCGAAATCTAAAGTCATGCCCTTGTCAGCTTTCTCACTAAGTCATTCAACTTACTCGAAATTATAACTCAGAGGTGTCAATTTTTTAAGACACATAAAGGGGACATTGTTTTCTGAGACTTGCCAATGCATCACAAACAATAAAAATACTCAAAAACATTTACATTCGAATTACAATGTGAACTCCAAATTTCCTCCCTCATTTTGTCTCTTGCTTGCCGTGATTTGTTCCTTTTCTCTCTACCCGTCTCTTTGTCTCTCTTCTCCTCGTATGCCGACATCATGGCTGCCGCGTAACTCCCGAATTTATGAACCGCATTTTTATTTTAGTTTTATACCATCGCTTTATATATAAATGAATCTGCTGACTGTAATTCAATCCTTTACACGCAGCAAGTGTCTTGTTGATGTGGCGAGTTCCGCAGGCCGGAACATACATATATTACAATTGTATTACATTAATAATCGCCCTCCCGTTAAGATGAGGCCCGTGGGTCTACAGACCATGCAGCATGTTTTATTACAACCGCAACCATGTTTTATATATCTCACAGCAATTATTTTACATAAACAATTGCCCTCCACCTTAAGCCGAGGCCCGTGGGTCCACAGACCACGCGGCACTTTTCAATACAATCGCAACAACTTTATATATATATATATATTTATATATAACAACGCCTTCATAAATTTCCATTTGCGATTAGAACTGGAACTCAAACACTTGTTAATCATAGTTAATAAGCCCATCGGGTCCGGGCTTCAATCAAATGCAATCGGGGCGCATAATAGAAAAGTTCCGATTGCGATCAGAACACGGATGCGATTTGCATATATCAACTCCCGCTTATAACTGGATCGGGTCCGTCACTTCAATCGCAGCGTTTTACAAATTCGTGCGATCAATCGAAGAGTTCCGATTGCGATTGAGATTCTGGATGCGATTTTCATATATCAACTCCCGCTTATAACTGGATCGGGTCCGCCATTTCAATCGCAATCGCAACTTTCTATTGCGATGTTCCGCTGCCCTTGCGATCTCCGATTGCGATTGGGTGAGGGTCCCACTTTATATTACTTCCTTTCCATTGATCATAACACGCTCCACTTAAATATATATCAATGTATATGCCTTGGACCATTGCAGATTATGAAATGCGTGACATTTATATGTATTGTGATGGATATTATATATATATATGTGTCCGCCAGCGGGTTAGGCGATTCCCGGAATAATGTTTATGAATTATGTTAAATCTATAACGCCGGTTGGAGTGTGCGATTCCCGGAATTTGGTTTTACATTATATGCGTAACGCCCGGCTTGGGGTATGATTCTCGGAATTATATATCTGTCCTCCGGGTTGGGCGATTCTCGGAATTATAACAGCTCTACCTCTGCCTCTGTCTCTGCTGCTCCTGTCGCTTTGCCTCTGCCTCTGCCTCTGCTTCTGTCACTCTGCCTCTGTCTCTATCTTCCGATAATGGTTCTTCACTGTGCTTCTATGATTGTTACATTTTGACTTTCTTCTTGCTGCCTCTATTACTTTCGCTGTGCCTCTTTTGCCTTCCTTTGCTACAGCGCTGCCTCTTTTGCCTGAGTGCTGCCGCCTTTGCCTGAGTGCTGCCTCCTTTGCCATCAATGACAATATTTCCAACAATAGTGTTCAACCTTAGTTTGCCAACAAAAAATATCGTCGTAGTCTAGCTTATAGCCAACATTTTCACTCCTCTTTGGGGAAAAAGGAACGTCTCACTTGAGGCATGCCAAAACAATGAGAGATAAGGGATCTAGAACATTGGTGAAGAATTTTTAGCCATCCTAAAATACATTAATACTAAACATTTCATTAACCAATGCAAAAAATCTGACATGTAGACTAAACATTCATAGCGAAAGAAGTAAAACAATAATGCAAATATAATGAAAATTTAAAGGGAACACATGATCATCAACCATCAAATTACAAATTATTCCCAGAAAAAATCATTTATTTGTTATCCAAAACCATTACACTAGAGATTTGTGCATGCTTGCGAGATATTAATACTATGGACTGCATTAGGTTACAAGAACGTAACAAAACTTTAAAGAGAGAAAATACTCAAAATATAACGAACTATTACACAATGCTACGTTAACATAACTCTAATTTATCAACAACTAAATAATTATGCTAACAACAACCTGATTTGTTCATATTTGGCCCTTTTTATAGATTATGCTCACTTGATCTTGTCCAATTTAATCAACATGCAACTTCCTTGATCCCAATCTAGATCGGATCCACTTTGATGGGTTTTGGTGATTTTTTCCTTTAGCTTTGATATTTTCAAAACCTAACACACGCTTCCTTCTTTCGCGACCTCTCAAGTCCCAAAATAGTTGACTGTTAACTTCTCTGCAGCTTCCTGATTTCTGGTGGCCTGTTCTAGAAATTCTAGCCATTTCTTCTCCGCAACTACTTTTCAACCATATTTTCCAAAATATCTTTAAGAAAAAATGAAGGACACAACAAATGATGTATAGGGTTTCAAATGAAACATGTGAAACTTTATCCCATATATTGGTTTAAAATCCCTCACGTATTTGCAATCAGAATGCTATGAAGAATTTATGGTGAACCAAACCCAAAACATTGCAAACTTGAGAGGGTTCCTCTAATTTATGAAATTTTGAAAAACTATAAAAGGTTCAATTGGGTAGATATTTAGTCCCAAAACTTGACTGATGCAATTAAACTTTCACAATATTCCCCACCAGGGTTTGGACAGGGGTTTTTCAAGCCATAATACCTAATGGATATTGTGATAGTATCTATACATTTTCCCCTAATGGAGTGGAACTATTCTCCCAGTCACCAACTTATTCATAATTTCTATTCAATTTCTTGGAGAGTCAGTATAAAAACTACTTTTTTGATATTTGGAACAATGTTGTCCTTTATTTTCATCAGGTTCTATTTGGAAAAGTTCCAATGAGGGTTAGAAAAGAAGTCTAGTCTATAGTACAACAAATTAGAGATTAGTTTGTTGAGGAAAAGTTTTCCTATTTTGGATGTGAAGTTGGTCCAAAAGTCCTCCCTAGTTATATTACAAATAGGATTAGTCTTAGAGAAATAGAAAATCAAACATCGATTAATGGAATTACCATATTTTTACACAAAAATTCAAAAAATTTGTTTCCTACTTTTCCCATTTAAGTTGGCCAATTGATTTTAAAGGACAGGGGGCATGTTGTAGTTGATGAAAATGTTTTACAATAAATATGGTTTCATTCTCTTCCTCATTTCAAATATGATCCTCAAAATGTTGTCATTAATCATTTTATGTTGGTTAAGTATTCAAAAATTTATGTTCATTAACAATCACCTTTTGATTATGTATTTATAAATTCTGACTCCTTTGATCAAGTTATCTCCAAGGCTCATTTTATGAGCATGGAGGAAAGAAAAAATTGCACGATTTTAGGAAATATGCCTATAATTACTATCTCCATTAGAGAGGCAAGGTTTCTGGTTTACCTCTTGCGAGGTTACAATTGTTGGAAGGAATGAGTTTTTATTTTACAGATAACATCTCAGAAACTACCGCTTACTAGCAGTCTACATTTTAGGAAACCGTGGAGGAAATGAATGCATCATATTGTTTCCACAATAACTTCTGACAAGACAACATGACACTGATACAAACTAAGAAGGAATATATAAAGATCTAGGTCAAGAAAATAAATCAGAATAGCCACAATTTGTTCAAGAAATTGTGAAAATTCTAGAGACTTTAGTTCAAGTAACTTAAACCATCTCTCTTGAAACAACTATCAATAGTGAAGCATCACAAATTCCAAAAGTTGTTTAAATGGAGCTATTTCATGAGGTTTTTCAAATAGAACTGATAGTTTTACCAGGTGTACTTGTCACTTCTATTAAAACTAATATTCCACTGTTTTCAAATATTTCAAAAACTATTTCTAAGGTATAGCCAATTAAAGATATTGTAGTCTGTCTAAGTGAATAATTTTAGAATTAAAAAACAAAGTATATTGTGAGAAGGTCAATGAAGAGAAGAGATGATTCTGTTGAAACATCTTCAGAGATGAGTTGCTAAGAAATAGGAGGACCTAAGGAAAACACAATAGAAATAGATTTATCCCTAGGGGCTTTTTTATCATATAGCCAAGGAACAATACAATGACTATCTTAGGAATTTGATAAAAGCCAAAATAGAATTAAAGAATTAGAAGATGAATTGTGAAAAAACAGATTATTTGGTGAAAGGGAGTAGCAATCTCATGCCATAGTTATGAGAGAAGGATTTTCCTTAACAATTAAGAAAATGGAAGATAACATCAGTTGGAGAAGTTTGAGGTAGTAGAACGATTAAAGAAAAAGATATCAGAATTGGAAAACCATCACTCCCAACAAGTTGAAGTTTAAAATAGGCTTAGAATAGAAAATTGTAAATTTTAAGAGAGGAATTGAATATAAATATGTGGGCAGTTACTACAACATTCCAACTATGAGTCACATATATCGAGGAACAATTAAATTAAATTCAAAGGACATATGTGGAAATTAGCATTTTCAAAGATCATATTTAGCTGTTAACGAGAAACTTAAAAAAGTGGAATTAATGTTTTTTAAGTAGCTAATCAAGATTTGCAATTTTTATCAAGAGTTAATCTCTTTTATTGGCCAAATTGAAGTAGTAATTGAAGGTGACGATGTATTGAGTAATAAATTTGATAAGGTTGTAGACTGGGAAATTGAGATAAGTTTTGAAATCATAGGGATATTCTCCAAAAAGGATAAAACGTTAATGCAGGCTTGCTTAGATGAAAAAAGTTTGATTGTAAAGTTATTAAGGAATGGTTTACAAAAGCTATTAGATGGTGTGAATTTGTATGGGACAGTGTATTAAACATTGTCAAGGAGTTTGAAATGCCTCATCCACAAGGACTCAAAGAGGCATTACCTTCAACAATTTGTCGAGAAAAATGAAAACCAAGAGTGACAAAAACAAAGATATGAACTCCTATATATTCAAGTTTCCGTTTGAACAAATGAAATTTATTTCTAAATTCTCATATAAATACAACTAGAAAAGGAGGTATATTGAAAGACGTATGGCTCAATGCCAAGTCATTATGAAAATCTTCATGCATGTTCATCTACCACGAGTATCTAATAGTTTCACTCAATGGTCCCAATTCATTAAATATAAAAGGAAAGGAATTGCTCCCATCCAAAAAGTGGATGACTCAGAACAACAACTCAACTTATGGAGGAAAATTAACGACCCACCCAACAAACTAACCGATGAAGTCAAATCAACAAGATTTTATTTGTTTCTCATTTTATACAAGAAAATACACATATTTTCTAATTTTTACCAAATATATATTATCTCATTTTTGTAATTTCAGTATTTATACAACCCTTTACGTTGGAGTAAGGGTTGGAAATATTTTATATTCGATGATATTAATATTTAATTAGAAGCTGCAGTTAAATTTTTGAAGAACATTGAGAATCGATGTGTCAATAATTTCCATGTTTGGAATTCCATATGTATATCAATTTCTTTAGTGCATTTCCGGTGTTTTGATTCATAGCTTTAATTTATTTATCAATTCCTATTGAATATTTGAATACTCTTTCTGTCTTTTCTTTTGAAAAGTTAAAGTGTAATGACTTGTTGAGAAGTTTAAATAAGTTAAGATTTGCCAGATTTATTCTCATCCTTTAAATAGAACAACACTTCTCTTTTATATTAAAAATGATAACTTAAAATATTTTTTAACGGTTATGAGATAAGTTTATTTTTTTGTAAAGTCGATAAATTATATATATATAATTTTGTCAATATATTGTTGTATAAAATTTGTTATGTCATATATATTTCTCTCTTTTTATTTAATTTGATCATTTTTTTAGGTTAGAATAACATAGGGAACTGGGCCTTTGTTTTGGAGAGTATTTCCATCGCTTATGAAAAGGGGTCTAAGTGGGATCCTGATCGGGTAAATATTTACTTGTTGCAGGAGGAATTTTTATGCTTTTCAACAAATTGGTGCTAGAAGGAAGGCTTGAATATGTATGGATGATAAATATTAGACATAAATATTCCTCATATACCAAATGTTTCCAATACATGTCCTATATTTGTTCACCAAGTGTAGAAATTCCTTGTAGATTCAAGTTTCTAATTGTATTTTGCTAAAACAATATACTTGAATATACTCTATCGATTGTGGAAACCAAATGATTGCGAAATCACGAAGCATACAAGAGAATGAATTCAATAAAGACATTACACAATGATTTCCTGGGGAAAGCCACAGCTAAAAACCCCGCTACCTGGATATTGCATTAGTAAGAAAATATGAGAAGATTACAATGCTTTTCTCATGCCTGAGCAACATCTGCACTATCTCTATCTATCTCACTGCTTCCTAGACAAGCCTAGGACAATACTTAACCAAATTTCTACTTGCCCAAGTCCCTATTTCCTTGCGCTGTATCCTTAGGTAATTAACCCCTATTAATTAGGAAAATTCCCATCCAATACTACTGTAATAACCATGGTTATAAATTCATGTAAAAAAATATAAGACCAAGGTCACAGGACACATATTCCAAGCTAAATGGTGGGGAAAACATCTTAATGGGTGTTCATTTCAGTTATTATGGATAAAGGAAATTGACAAAGGCAATGACAAAGGATTTGGAAAGGCATGATGCATTAATTGGAATTTTATTTATGAAAATAATGGAAAATAGGAGAAAAGGGAGGTGAAAGGTCATAGGTTGCATGTGGGGAGGAAAATGAAGGAAAATAACGAAAATTGAAGGAAATAGAGGCTTCATTAATAAAAAGGCTTTTGAGGATCAGTTGGTTGGATTTTTCTCACACTTATGGTTCTCATGCTATTCTCTCTCTCTATCTCTCTCTCACATACTCTTGGATACTTAGAGTTTACTTGGAGCAATCTTGGAGGAGTGTGGAATACTTTGGATTTGGAGCAAGAAGGCAAAGTAAAGGTAGGAAAGTTCAACAAGACATCGGGATCAATGGCTACATGTGGATTTCTTTGCAGGCATCGAGTTGCATGTATGGTTTCCTTGCTATTTTTGGCATGCATGGAACATGCATGTGGTTTATTGGTTATGATATATCATTGGCATGGAGGATTTCCTGGATTGACAGTGGATTTTCCTAGTCTTGCCATTTCCTGGATAGCCATAGTCTTGTTGTTTGTTTTCTGGTTGGTTCTCATGTGCATTTAACTGTGGGTTGAGTTATTAGTTCCTAGAGCCTTGGTTGGAAAAGAGATCTAGAGCCCGACTAACATTTATGGCTTGAGTTACTAGTCCTGGAGCCTTGATTGGATAAATGCTTTGGAGCCCTAGGTGGGTTGAGTTACTAGTACTGGATCCTTGGTTGGAAAAACGCTCTAGAGCCTGAAAACAACTGGGGTTTAGTTACTAGTCCTAGAGCCTTGGTTGGAACAAATGCTCTGGAGCCCTGAAAAAATTGGGTAGAGATCAATCCGGTGATGGTTGTGATGCCCGATCGTGAGGTGGAATCACTGGTTGAGGGTTGAGGTGGTTTGGCCTTAGGAATCCATGGTTTGGTTTTTATGGATTTGGTTTATGAGATCCCACATTCATGCTTGGAATATGGCATGGGGGTGACTGGCTGAAGAAAGATTTGGCTCAACCATGTATATGGTTGGGTGGTACGTGGAAGTCCCGAACCTGGTCGACTATTGCCTATGTTTAATAAAAGCTAAGTTCTCTTGCTTTTGTATGTATTTATGTGTGTCTTTAATGGTTGTTATCTAACTGTTATTTATATGGTTTTATGATGGTTGTAAGCATGGTTATATGACTAGTTAAAATCATTGTTATTTCATGTATTTACTTGTAATTGCTAAAATGATGGATGCAAGACCTAATTTATTTCATAACATTTCAAGGTAGAAGGTGGTGATCCTTCTTGTCATGTCTTATAAGAGTTTTCATTCATGATTGTTGGATTGAGGGGTCCTGACCTAGGTTCGGAATTGAGATTAACCAACAAAACCCTCTTACTACTAGCCCTTTCGGTAGTGACCTGCTTGTGCAATTCAAAGTCTCACCCGAAGTAGTATGGGGGGGTGTTGGAACCAAGTTTCTGCACCTTGAGAGAGAGATTTGGAATGATGTGGGTGCCTTAAGATACTAAACAACCGTAAACAAACCTTCTCAACAATAGGCTAACTAGTAAACCCTTTTCAGACAGATTTAGGTCCAATATGGGGAATACAACAATCATAAGTCAATTAATAACCCCTAACACTTCATAACAGAGCTTTATCCCATTAGATCTATGAAATAAACAATCATATAAACCCAATCACAGTTGCGTGAGATATCTATTTGTAGACATTACAGAAATCGAAACAAGATGCAAAAACATTCATAACATAATAAATAGATGCATGTAGAACTCATATATCCACAACAACACTCCTTTATTACTTAATCAGTTCAGATCCTTCATACAAACACTTCAATAGCCCGCGCACACAGACAATGGGGCTCGCACACAGCAGGACTAAGGTCTCCTCGCACATAGCCAACAAGAGCCTTCTACAAATCCATACAAAACTATCATAGAATACCCAACTCTATCATCCACGTTCAGAATTATTCCAAAACTGACTTCTTAGACTCAATCTATTCATTTATTTATACTATTTAGCTTGCACTATTCTATGGTCTGCAAACCATGGTTTGCGGCTCCTTGATCTATCCTTTGACCCAATACAATTCGTGAGGGGTTTTGACTTGCCCCAAAACCCCTGCGCAAGACTAAATTATTACAAAATATATCAAAATTGTTAAACTTAGGGGACCCCGCTCCAACAGGCCCCCAACACAATCTTATGACTCGTCCCGAGTCACACTGGTAGTGGAGTCTTCATTTTGAGCTTGAGCGCGTCGATGGAAGCAGAAAATGGTGGCAAGACACCTGAACTTTGGTCAGTTGCGCTCTGTACGGTCTCTACCAGTTTTTCTGACGTCGGCCCTTCAGCGGCCAAAGTGACATTTTGCGTCGTCTAGTTCAGGCTGCGTACAACAACATCAAGGTCCTGAGAGAGCTTCATGGCCTCATCCACCCATGGCTTCATGTGATCTGTAACTATTTTCTTCATGCGGCGGAGCTCCTCCACTTCATCCCAAAGCGCCTGGCTAGTCTTAAGGCATGCCATTATCTGAGCAGGGATAAGGGTAGGTAAAGCTTCTTGTAAGTCGTCAAACTCCCGTTCCTTCACGCGCAACTCCTAAGTGATTTTCTTGACTAAAGGATCTGTTTGCACAGAGGTCCATAGGCCCATAGATTTTTCGAGCAAGGTGGAGCCATACGTGACATATGTGGAAATGCTAGCCGAGGCATTCTGGATAGTGGTTGCTTGCTGTGCGCGCACCTTTGGGGGAGTCTTAGGCTGCATCTGTGCCTGTAACACAGAAATATGTTGCTCAAAATATGCCTTCACGGACTGAATTTATGACCTGGAGGCTTTGAGAGTTGCGACCAAGCTCTCAAATTTATCTTGCAGTGCTACAGAGGCCAGGATAGTGACATCTGGAATCTTGCCGCATATCATGTCAATGAAAATTTACAACTCCGCTCGCTAAGATATGGTTGCCTACTGTGCTGTCTGAGCTTGAGTAGACTCTGCCATTTTTGTTGCTGCGACTTGCTCAGCCTCGCTGACCTGCTACTGGGCACGCACCTCCCTGCTCTGAAGCTCTACTGAAATGAATATATGTAGCACATGTAGCTGCCTACTTGGAAATTTGGCAATGTCAAATCCAACCTTGTAATAGGCTTGGACTTGCGCGCACAATTATGCTGGATCTAGAGATACCACTGCACTCAGGAGGGGGTAAATTCTGCTTCCTTTGGTTGCAATGATCAATGTAGATGGTAGGCTTGCTTGCAACAACCTTGCTTGACCCACGCTCGATTGCAATGTATCTACCTTTAGCCGCAGGCCCTGTAAGCTTGACTGCAAGGCTTCCACCACGACCTTGTTTTGGGTCTCCATGGTGCTCCACCAGTCCTCAGATACCGACGCAACCGCCTCGACAATTTTATCGAGGTCCTCTTCAGTCAAAGTAAACTCCTGTTCTCCGCTTGCCTTGCAACCTTTCCTCTTCTTGCACTGCCCCTCAGATGTTTCTCCTCTGTGCTTAGTGCCGCACGGTGATTTTACACCATCTCCATCAAGCCCATCCAACCCGCCGAGGTCCACCTCCTCGTGGTCACCTCCTAATTCTTGGTATTTTTCTATTTCTGCGTCCGGGTCTCTTTCTGCTTCAACTTCCTTATCTTTTCCGCCTATGTCCGTGTGCGGCTCGATTGTTTCGTTGGGCGCTATGTCTTTCAGATTCGTTTCTTTCGGAGATGTTTCTTTCAGAGTTGTTTCTTTCGGGGCTGTTTCTTTCCTAGATGTGGACGACATAACGGCCTTGGTGGAGCCAAGCCCAATCTTCCACGACTTCGGCCATGCCGCGATGACATGGTCAACCTCCTCCTCCATGACCATATAGGGTAAGGGGTACTAATTGGGGCTCTTACGCGCCTTGATCATGATGTTGTGCATAGTCACTTGAAACTCCGCCATGCTTTTATACTTATCATATATGACCGACGAGAGTCGTGGTCTAGAATGAATAGCTTGCGCCAACGCGCCTTCAAAAAGAACCCAAAAAATTTTGTTTTCTTTGACTCTCTTGTCATTTTACAATTCCCATAAATTTGCGTAGCACGCCCCCTCGCATACGCATGGCTCAATGTCGGGAAGGACTGCATTAGCTGGGGTCTCCCATTCCACTAGTGAAATCACCAATAAAATCCATGAGTAGAATAACTGCTTCTCCAGTTCCTGCGATTCGCGCATATTCTCCAAAAGCTGCTCACATAGAAATTGTGACCAGTTGTACAACATCCCTTTTTCGCACTGCCTTGCCAAGGAAATGATGTGCGCGGGGACTGTCTTTGGTCGGCACTTCCGCATTAGCTTACATCCAAGGACAAGGGTGGCCATGCACACCACCTGGTCATTGATGGTATGGAACAGAAATCCCCGCTTATCCCGTTCCACCTTGTACTTTTCCTTCACCTTCACTGCTACCTTAAATTCAGTTCTTTTCCCAAATCCCGTCATTGGATGGGGCCCCTTCTTGGGCAGGCTGATGATCTGATGGATCAGCACGACATCTATATGGATTCTCCCCTGAATACATAATGAGTCGTCATGGACCAAGGCCAAAAATTGGCGCACACTAATGCCTGTGACGGGGTACCTCCCAAAATAGGGGATCCTCAATAGATGGAGGATTGCCACATTGTGAAGCCCGCTCACCCAGGGCATAGGCTCTACCTTTGGTACATCATCGTACATCACTCGTTCCAGGTAATTTTATGGGGAAAGCTTTGGGAACGTTACTTCATTGGCGAGATCATAATCATCAAAATTCACTTGAGAGAGCTTGCCATACATTTCACCGATGAGAGGGACATCCTGAGGACACAATGGCATCTGCAGATATTCCTGCACTGTATCAATGTTCTGTGGCTTAGACATCGAGGAATTTCATGGCTTAACATAGAGTGGCCGCCAAGAAATTGGTTCTACGAGCATTTCTGCTTTCCTAGTAGTCATCAGCCACTTGGATGGATCACCAATGGGGGAGCACTCCTTGGAAGCTTGTCTGGGGGATGGAACATTCAGTGGAGAGGTGCGTGGTTTAGAAGTAGCCCACTTCAACATTTTTCCCTTGCCTTTCTCTTTTTTCGGAGTGGATTCAACTTCTTCCACATCTGGGACTACTTCTCTGACCTCATATGAACCTTCCTCCATAGATTCCGTGGGGGGCGTCAAATGCTCCTCTGTAGGGTTGGTGGCCGTCATTCTCGCACGGAATATGAACTCGGGGTTACTACTGTCAGAAGGGGATTCGTGACCAGACATAAAGAACTCACAGATGGCAAGATGACAAAGATTACAGATGATCACAAAGCGCCAAATGTTTAAACAGTAAAGGAGCCAATTGAGACCCACGCCCATCTTTTTATAAGTCACCCATGGTAAAAACGATCATATCATCATTAATTGCCACTTAACTTCAAGGAAACGGTAAAAAATCCTCCAAGATCACCTTATTAATTCCAAAATTTCCACTCCATTCAACGGTAATTTTAGTTTTTTACCCAGCTGCACTATTCCAATGGCTAGTTTCCTGACCTGCGTGTCACTCCTACGCCTTTGTCATACCTGCCTGCGCCCTTCCTTTTCACTGCGCGTAGACTCTTCGATTGTGATGCTCCAGCCATATAGTCATTTGGTAGGTGCCAGATCGTCTCTATATGGCTTTAGGCGGCTCCCATTGAAGTATCCAGGAAGGTCTTCTCCATGCATCGTGGTTAAGCGCATCGCACCGCCATCAGTGATCTCCTTTACAACATATGGCCCCAACCAATGCTTTCTAAACTTCCCTGGGTGGCACGCAAACTGACCATCATAGAGTAACACCAAATATTCCTCCTTGAACACCTTCTGCCTGATGTGCCGGTCATGCCAGGCCTTTTCGCGCACCTTCTGCACGTGCTAGTGAAAATTAGCAATGAATCGATCTTCTTCTAAGGCAACGAGTTGCGCTAATCGTTCCTCCATAATGTCAGGTTCAACCATATTAGTGAAGGCCGCAATGCATAGGGACAATATACTCCATGGGCATGATGGATTCCTTCCCATAGACCATCCTGAATGGTGTCTTTCCTGTCAAATTTTTGCATGTTGTCCTGTAAGCCCATACCATCGAAGGGATGCGCACGTCCCAATCATCCCGTTTGGCATTGAAGATATTCATGAGTGCATGCTCCAAAATCTTGTTGAATGCTTCTACTGCGCCATTTTCTTATGGGTGATAAAGGGTATTTTTCTTGTGATGGATTTGGAATACCTTGGTCAAAGCTTCAATCATTTCGTTGACAAAATGCATACCTCTATCACTCATCAAAATATTTGGGCACCCAAACTTGGTCAAAATGTGCTAAAAAATGAAGTGTATAATAGTATCTTCCGTACAGTCCTTAACTTCCTTCACCTCCGCCCACCTGGTCACATAATTAGTTGCAGTAATGATATACCATGCTCCAATATTCTTTCCAAGAGGGTTGATTAGTCCCACAAAATCTATAGCCCATTTGTCAAATGCATGCAAGGCCATCTACGGTTGCAGGGGAATTTCGTCTCTGCGTGAAGGCTTCCCAGTCCACTAATATGCATCACAGGCCTGACATTAGGCTGTGCATCACTATACAATGTGGGCCACCATAACCCAACATGCAACACCTTCTACGCAATGGCTTTCCCAGCGTAGTGGCCCCCTGCCAATCCTTCGTGAGCTTCAGCCAAGATAACTCGTCTTTCATGTTCCAACATGTATCTCCTTAATACTTCATCTGCTCCTAATTTATATAGTTGAATTTCAATTAGGGTGAAATTAGCTGTGCACGCAACCAAATCCTTCTTTTGCTAGACTGAATATTCCGCAGGCGCTGTTACCATAGTCATAAAATGAATAATGTCAGAAAAGTGCTCATCAACCACCTTGATAGCGAAGAGCTGCACGTTCGATAAACCTTCCTCCAGACTAGTTGGTTCCTCCCCATTATTAATCCGTGACAGATGATCAAGCCCAGTATTCAGTCTTCCCAGCTTCACAATGATCTCAAAATCATATTCCTGGAAAAGCAACAACCATCGGTAGATATTCCCCCCCCAATATAGGCTTATTGACCAGGAATTTCAAAGCAGAATGATCAGTGAAAATTTTGAAATGCCCCCCCAACAAGTAGTGTCAATATTTTTGCAGCGCATATACCATGGCCAATCCTTCCATTTTCGTAGATGAGTAGTTGCGCTCTGTGCCTGAAAGCTTTCGATTAGCAAAAGCTATTGGGTGATCAATGTCGCCTGCTCCTGGCCACACTAAAACAACTCTAAGTGCTTTGCCAGATGCATCCACATACACATGGAAAACCTTAGATTGATCTGGGAATATAAAAATGGGTGCAGTGACCATTTTCTCCTCTAGCAACTCAAATATCTTCTGACATTCGTCATCCCAAAAAAATGCTACATCCTTCTTTAGAAACTTCCCCATCATCGCAGTGATTAGAGCATACCCCTTGATAAACTTCCTGTAATAAATGGTATGTCCTAGGATGGAGCACAACTATTTCTCAGTGGTAGGAACTTCGAATTTGATGATAACCACGATCTTGGTTGGGTCTACCAATAATCCTTGCAGACATACTATATGCCACAAAAAAATCCCAAAAGGTACGTATAATATGCATTTCTTCAGGTTGAGAGAAATCTGGTGCTTCCGATAGGTATCAAGAATCATGCGCATATTCGACACTTGTTTCTTTACCAGTCTAAATACTGTCCAGTCTTCAAAGTATACTTCCAAGAATTTATGCATGAATTTCTTGAATACAACCACGACCACATGCGAGAAGATTGCAGGTGCGTTTTTCAAAATGAATGGCACGACAATAGATTGAAAATAACCCCACTCAGTGGAAAAGGTGGTCTTGTTGTTGTATTTTGGCGCAATGTGGATTTGATGATAACCTAAGAACCCATATGTGAATGAATAAGCTTCTTTCCCTCCCACATTATCCAGGATTTCATCAGAGAACGGAGTAGGGAAGGGGTCATGTACACAGGCATCATTCAACTTGCGGAGATCGACACAAATCTTGATTTCTCCCTTGGTCTTTTTGTCCTGAAACACCATTGGGCTTACCTAATCTGAATACTCAACTGGTTCAATGATACCCGCAACCACCATTTTTTCTAACTCCTCCTCTACCTTAAGCTTATATTTTGGGTTCAATCGATACATGCACTACTTGAAAGGGTGCGCATCAGGTTTTAATGTGATTTTCATGACACCCAGGTCCCCCACAATGCCATTCAGCTCCAAGAACTTTGTAGGAAATAGAACTTGGTACTCTGTCAGTAGCTTTGCAATCTTTCCTACTGTATCATCATCCCAGTAGTCCCCAATCTTGGCTAACTTGCGCTGCTCATCCGTTCTAATGTTGACTTCCTTCAATTTCAGAGGTCTAGTCACGTCCACCATTCTTAATGCCGGTCCTACAACTGCGCGCTCTCCTTCCAATTCAGGGATACTAACATTCCTTGGGTCATCTTAGTTATCCTCAATTGACAGATTTCAATAGTTGACTATGTATTTCATCTGCATATTCTAGGCCAACGCAATGCACTCCCTGCGGGGCCGAGACTCATCAAAGACCATAGCATCTATGTCCTATAGAGCCTCATCCAATTTTTCAAAGCCACCCATAGAGCCAAATGTTGCCAATAAATCTTCCGTCATTGTATACTAGTCTAGAATGCCTCGGTGTAACTCAAATTCTACATACCAGGTCGTAGGGACTTGTCCTAATGAGTGGATAAACCTATGAACCCGTTCATTCCATGTCGTTTCATCCCATACCTCCATCCACATGGCCAGGTGCTTGCATGGATCTCCTCGGCCATAAAATAATTCAATTGGCGGAGTGGCTAGAGGTTCAAAGCACAACATCATCATTTGTCTACATTCCTCCTAGTCCTAAAAAGCTCTCTTGTGCATTTCCCACCACCGCGTTGGAGTTGTGTGCATAGCCAAATCAAGCGCCCAAAACCTTCATTACTGTGGGACGACTTTTTCCAATGCTTCTAAAAATTCTTTGACACTACCAGAAACATCAAAGTAGGGTATTTCCCTTACTTCATAGGAGGTGCACCATAAGTTATTTGTAATCTTGAGGCATCGTAGTGTAGAGACATCGTGCAATCGGTTCTGCCAGTTCTCCATTTCGCCATCAAAATCAGAGAAACATGAGCTATCCTTCTCCCAATTCAACATGCCATTAGTTGTAGGGTTGATCCAGTCTTTGTACCACACAGTCAATTTATATATATGGTCAACCTCATCCCCTTTGCGCATGGGTTCTGTGTAGCATTCTTCTTCTGCCAGATCTAGTGGGACTATCACTCGTGTACCATTATTCTCAAAAATCATACTTCTGTGATTTAGGTTGATGATACCTCCCATATCAGTAGCCCAATATAATCCTAACAGTGCAGGGTAGGGATATACATCATCCAAAATTTGTATAACCTCAAAGTTAGCACATACCTTTACTCCAGCGATGTCTACCTCAAATTGTGAAAGCCTGCCAAGTGGGATGATCTTTTGCTGATTAGCCATGAACAATTGAATGGTGGACCATTCTAACTTTGACTCTCCCATATTCTTCCAGGTTTGTTTAGGTAATACATTTGCATCAGACCCCAGATCTAAGATGACCTAGTCCATCTCGTAGTCTCCAATCTGCACAGTCATGCGCATCTCCCTACCAGTTCTCTTCTTCTGCTTGTAAACCTTCTTTACAACCTTTTTTTTTGTCTGCGACACCTCTTTTTCTGCGCAGCTGCCTATCAGGGCTTGGAGATTATCTACTACCTTCTTATTTCACAATAGCTTAGTGCAAGCTTATAAGAATGGCTTAAATTCATCATTAGCTTTCGGTTCCATGAGGGTTCTTGAGGTGGATGCTTCTACATCAGGAAAATCCTTTCTGGCTTCAATGAAAGTCTCTTTTTCTTTCTGCAGGTTGAGGCTTTCCTTTTTGTCAGACGCCTTTTTGATTAGTGGTTCTACATCGAACTTCTCCTCGTTTCCTCTAGTAGCAATGCCGATGTGTGTAATTACATTTACACTTGGACCGTCATCGCGTGGTTCAACCTTTAGCTGCTGTATGTTTTGCGTTGGTGTCTGTTGTTTTTCTTGCATTTTAGCGATCAACACTGGATAATCTTCAATTGCATGATCAAATTGCCTACAATACTTGCAGGATTTCTGCATGGGGTTCGAGCAGTCTCGTGCATAATGTTCGACGTCTCCACAGTTGTAGCAAATTAGCTGTCCTCTCCCCCAACCTGCGCCTCCACCTCTCCCGCCTTCCTATCCTCTTGCTGGGTATCCTCCGCGTCTGGAGGGAGATGCTGGTGACGAAGGGTTGGCCTGCACTCTGTAAAGGTTCCCTTTGTCAAACATCAAATCGTATGTTCGGCAGTTATTCTCATCGTGTCCCACCGAAGAGAAGAATCTGCACCACTGTTGCTTCAGTTCTGGGACATAGGCACCTAACTGTGGGAAGTGGTCTATATCATGTCACCCAGCCACTCAAAAAATGGCGCACCATAGTGTGGGGGTGCTAGGCCCACCAATATCCCTCGGGCGCAGTGGACTCGGTCCCCCAGCTTGCATATAATCCGACAACAGAGGGCATTGATCTTTGCACACTGGGATTCACATGTTGAGTAATGTATCCCATGAACCAATCCAAAGCCCGACCTTCAAAGGCCATTGCTAGTTGCACTCTCTTAACAACATCGGTAGTGACATTCTGCGCAGTACACACCCCATTCTCCACGAACCAAAATAGGTCCATATCCTCATCCCTCGCACCCTTAAAGGTGGGTGGCTTCATTTGCGCAACCATATCATCCGTAGGTGGGGGTGGTGGTGGGGTAGGAGGATTCTTACCCTTGCGCGAGTTTGATGATGGCGTAGCAGGAGGGCTAGTCTCTGCATGCATAGCCCCGCTTCCATTTGGATCAGGGGAATTTATCAGAGGAATGTAAACAGATCTATCCCCTTTTTGATTGACCCGATAAAGCTTACCGCTGCGTGTCATGATTTCACTCTGATTAGGGGTCATTCACTCAGTGTGGCTGCAAAAAATACCCTTTTCACACAATATCATCTTAATCAGCAGAGGTAAAGTTTGTAAGAATTTACCCCTCAATCCTTTGAAAAATCTCCCTTCAACTTCATAATAGGATACAAACTGATCAATGACAAATTTTGTTACAGACCCACCCAAGACCCTGTCAACCCAGTGATCTATAGTCCAGGTAATAGAATTATCAGTCTTTTCCAATTGTTGGACTAATTGAGGGGTCCACTACGTAGCTTGATCGTCCTTCCAACAGGTTTGGAGTTCTGCTAACCTTGCCAACCACTCCTGCAGTTCGTGTGCAAAGGGTACAAAGAAGATCTCGTGTATCTCCGAAAAAATATACTTATTCTTCCAATCTTCAATAGATAGCTTCTTACTTATATTTTATTTTAGGGCAAATTCCTGAATTTTTTTTTCAAACCAGTGCTCAAGTTCAGACTTTAATGGCTGCCAATGACCTCGCGACATCACCCAACCTCTCTCAAAATCCTCTCGGTCTTGGCAATGAAACCATTTTTTGGATTGAGGGGTCCTGACCCATGTTCAGAATTAAGATTAACCAACAAAATCCTCTTACTACTGGCCCTTTCGGCAGTGAAATGCTTGCACAAATCAAAGTCTCACCTGAAGTAGTATGGGAGGGGTGCTGGAACCAGTTTTCCGCACCCTAAGAGAGAGATTTGGAATGATGTGGGTGACTTAAGATCCTAAACAATTGTAAACAGATCTTTGCAACATCAGCCTAAATAGTAAACCCTTTTAAGATAGATTTAGGTCTAATATGCGGAACAAAACAAGCATTAGTCAAGTAATAATCCTTAACACTTCATAATAGAGCTTTATACCATCATATCTATCAAATAAACATTCACATAAATCCAAGCACAGTTGCGCGAGAGATATAACTGCAGACATTACAGAAATCGGAACAAGATGCAGAAACATTCATAACATAATCAACATATGCATGTAGAACTCATCTATCCGCAACAATACTCCTTTATTACTTAATCAGTTCAGATGCTTCATACAAACACTTTAACATCCCACACATAGAGCCAGCGGGGTCCCCACACAGCAGGACTAAGGTCTCCCCGCACACAACTAGCAAGAGCCTTCTACCTAGACAAATCCATACAAAACTATCACATAATACCCAACTCTATCATGCACGTTCAGACTTATTCCAAAACTGACTTCTTAGACTCAATCTATTCATTTTTTTATACTATTTAGCCTGCGCTATTCCATGGTCCGAAAACCGTGGTTTGCGGCTCCTTGATCTACCCTTTGACCCATCACAATTCTTGAGGGGTTTTTCCCCACCCCAAAACCCCTACGTAAGACTAAACTATTACAAAATATAGCAAAATTGTCAGACTTAGGGGACCCTACTCCAATAGGTTTGTCTTGTATCCTAGACCTGTAGATTGAATTGATGACAAGTGTTTGACATAAATTCAGTCCTGGTTGGGGATGGTTAGGCCTAGTCTCGGAGTTAGTTTTTGGTTTATTAGTCTTGTCATCATGTGTTTAATGGATTCCAGAAGTTACAACAAGTTCTCGGTAGTGGCCAAAATTCTGGGCTTGAAAAATGCCTTAAATCTCGCAGACTCTGGTAAATGTCTGCTGGAAATAGTCCCTGGACATAGACATGTAGCCTTGTGGGTGCGTCTAGAGCCTCCCACACACAGGCATGCTGGCTTGCGGGAGCATTCGGGGGGTTTTGTTCATAAAATTTCAGTGGAACCTAGGGACAAGTAAGGTGGATGATTGTGATAGCTTCCGGGGGTCCTGTAGCAGGTGGTATAGGTCTATTTTATGGTTTTCCGCTACGATTCCACTTCCTTAAAGTCACCAAGGAGTTTGATTCTGTCGTAACTGCCTCTCATCTCATGTTTACCCCGATTGGTCAGTTACTTGGGTAGGTGTGAGGGGATATGGATGTTACATCTGCACAATCCATCAAGGGACTTCATTTGACTGCATGCACCACCTGTACAATTTGGATAATTAGACAACTGATAGTAAAATTCCATTGAACTCCAATCTTATCTAGATAACTCTTAGTACACACATGCATGAGTTATTTATGGCTGATCTATTAGTTCTATGGTTGATAAATGAGTGTGGTTTAAGTTCCAGTTCCACACTTTGACCTTCCACTAGTTCCTCCAACAATTGGAACTAATTAAACTGAATTTAATTCAAATAAATTGAATTAATTAATTACAACTCAAAATAAACTCAACCAGGGCTCCTAGAAAGTATGAACCACTCTACATGACTCAAGTTAGACCCTCCACTTGAATCAACTGAACCAACAAAGTAAAACTAACCTAGTTAACTCGTATAAGTTGTCACGTGATGTGGAATTACAACTTTATTCTAATTTAATTCAAGGGAAAATTAAATTAGAATATTTCTTGGTGCCATTTTCAACACCCCCTTTCAACAAGAAAGGGATTATAAGATACCCCAATCCTTCTTATATGGAACTCAAATTTTCCTCTTGATAGTTCCTTTGTCAAGATGTTTGCATCCGGTTCATCTGTAGGAATGTACTCTAGCATCATGATCCGCCTCTGCACACAATCTCTGAGATGGTGGTACCAGATGTCGATATGCTTGCACTTATCATGAAAAACTAGATTCAACGAGAGTTTGATGCAACTCTAGCTGTGACAGTAAATCATTGTAGGATCCATCTACTGACCAAACAACCGAACAAGGATATTCCTCATCTAGATAGCGTCATAAGCTGCTTAACTAGAAACCATGTACTCTGCTTCTGATGAACTGAGTGCAACCAATATTTATTTCCTTATCTACCAAGAAAATGTTGGTGACTCAATACTAAATATTCCTCCTGATGTGCTCCTCTTGTCTGATGGACTCCCTACCCAATCTGCATACAAAGATGAATTCTACACTTAAATCTCAAAAAGAAAACATTAAGATTGCTTAACAAGCCATATCAGAGTACTGCAAGTAAATTATACTCAACATCTTCTTGCAAACAATTTAAGGAGCATCAATGTGAACCTTGGAATAAAGAAATATTTACAAAGAGGGAAACATCACCATTTTTTTGACACAAGAATATTGAAACCAAACCGCCTCTATATTGTTGAATTGATTACTTATGTTTGAGCTCCACAACTTACAATGAAAGAAAAAGTCTTCTTTTACTTCACAACCAACCCTTTCTACATTCAAAATCATAAAATATATAAACAATATTGTTCCTAAGTCTAAGGAGGTAGAAACCGACATATTCCCCATTTGGATGAAACTGATCTCATGAAAATATGCAAGAAAAACCACTAATCTGGAAAATAGGAAAGCATCTTTGACTTCATCTATAAACTTTCCTACACTCCTAATACATCAAATTCATTCAAGAAAACATGGATGAATCTTTTTAAAGTGATAAAACATAAATAATTAATGATAAAAGCCTTCATTTTCCTTGTTGAGGTGAAAATTTGGTCCAAAACATTGACTATGTTTAAGCGCAACACCTCCTGAGCCCAACACATGTCCTGCTATTTATTTGAATTCATAAATGGATGAAATATGATAATTTTTTTTTGTAGATGTACTTGATTCTGTAATGAAAACATATATGCCATGTAGATATCAAAATTTTTCCCAAAATGTGACCTTGAAGAAATACTAGTTTTGTTGCTCATCCTGTGCGCAACACCTGTGGGTAACAACTATATTTTGTGAATATCTCCCAAATGGTGAATCCGAATGGGCTGAATTTTTTACAAAAAATTAATATCATCATAATTCATATCCTAAAAAAATCTGATCCAAATCCGACCGATGAATCTTGAGAAAAATGTGATTGTGTTTTAGCGCAACACTTGAGTGAAACACCTGAGCGCATCGACTGATATTTTTTAAATATATCCCAAACCATGATATCTGTATAGCAAGCGAGATATATTTTTGTTATTTGTCCCATTATTGAAAAAAAAAATCTTTTATTTTACAATATTCATCTCCAGTTGGTCAAAATTAACTCTTAAAGTTGACTGTGTGAAAGCGCAACGCCTATGCGCAATGGCATCTATTTTTCATTGTTTAATCCACAGTGGGGTATTTGAACAAGATGCACATGTTAATGATGATGCTGAAACTATATTAGTGATAACACACAACCCTTTCAAGCCTCCTTTCGTTAAAAATGTAAAAAACATTCATCTCTAAACCAAAAACCCTAACCTTAATGCTTTGTCAATAATGCAACGAACTTTTGGTTGATGTCTGGAGTGTCTGAAAAGGTGAAAAATGAACTTAGTATATTTTTCACATTGTCTAGAGTGTTATTTAGTTGCAACAATGCCCAACTTTAAAAAACATGGCACCACTTGTGATGATGAGGTATGATCTTGTAAATAACATGACAACTAACTCATGACACCTTACTCGTGACAAGACACTCATGACACCTCAATGATGATCCCTTAGGGACCTTACAATTCAAATCAAGGCTAATAGACCTATTTTGACACACATATTTATAATGACTTGGCAAATTTGAGAGCTTTGTACAAAGACCATTTAGACTATGATACTGGGTGAATTCATAGGCTAAAACTTGCAAGTAGACCCCCAAAAGAATAGTTAGACAAACGCACTTTGATCCCTATATTATAGGACCATAATCATACCAATATTTTACAACATCTTGTAAGGAACATATTACTTCGGTGCTTTCTTGAGGAATATTTGTTTTTATGGTTGTAGCCATAAAAATATCCAGTTGCCTACATCAAATCTTCTTTAGCTGCGATGATGATCTTCCTGTTGTTTCATTTGATTCTGTGCCAAAGTGAGGTTATCCTTTAAGAGTTGGAGAACTTGTTGTTGATGCTCGATGTGATCTTCCATTACTTTAACCTTATAATTTTCTATTAAATATGATGTGATGGATGGTGGATGATATCCATAAAGTGCCATAAATGGGGTACTTTTTTTCTACAATATAGAAGGAAGTGTTATATGACCATTCTGTCAGAGGTAACCACTTGACCCATTGTGTTTGTTTATCAGATACAAATCAACAAAGACATCCTTCCAAACATTTGTTCACTATCTCAATTTTCCCATCCTATTGAGGATGATAAGATGATCTATGAGCTAGTTGAGTACCCAAACAAGAAAATAATTCTGTCACAGAAATTCTAGTGAAAATGGGATCTTTGTCTCTTACAATAATATTTGAGTTTCCATGTAGCTTTTTAATTGTTTCCATAAATGCAGTAGCAATTGTACTAGATTTAAATGGAAGAGATAATGCAAAAAAGTGTGCATACTTGGTAAGTCTATCAACTTCCACCATGATGACACTTTTTCCTTCGGACTTGGGGTAAACCCATGATAAAATCCATTGAAACCTCCTCCCAATGTTGACTTGGAATGGATAACGGTTGTAACAGACCTGGGGTCTTAATTGTCTCAACTTTATTTTGATGGAAAACTAAACATTTTGCCAAAAAATTTAAATATCAGATTTAAGGCCATCCTAAAAAAATTCCTTCTTAACCCTGTGGTAAGTTTTTAAAAATCCCGATTGCCCTCCTATGGGAGTGGTGTGCAATTCCAAAAGAATATTTTGCTTGAGTTGTTGGGTATGTGTTATATTATTTCCACGAATAGGCACGCGCGGGTCACAGTGGGGGTGGTAGCCCCCTTTTCGGGGTCTGGGGTAGCGCCCCGGGAAAATTTTTTGGTCCTTAATTTTCGGTGGGTAGTCCGCGCCCATGGTTTTGTGCATGGTTTTGCACATGGTTTTGGGGTACGATGGTTTTCGGCCCTTGGTATTTTTGTAGATCCGGTCAAGGGAACTACGATTATGTTCTAATCCAGGGTTAATTGATTGGGGTTTATGTATGCTTCGGCATGTATATATATGTGTTGTAACACTAAAAGGAATATAATGAAAAATCAAGCTGGTCGTCTCGATTTGGGATCCAGGGGAAAATCTCTGTGTTTATCTGTTTTATGTTTTATGCTCTCGCTATTGTTTATTTTATGTTATAAGATTCATGTGTAGATAATTTCTGTTCAGGGTTAAAACCTACATTTGGTATCAGAGAAGTTTCAGCTTCAAGGGGATGCCTTTGCTGCTGAGGGTCTTTTGCTTGGGCTTGAGGTAGACCCTGTTCAGTGGGAGATCTGCGGGATCGATTCTTGCGGTGAAAGAAGATGGTGAGTGGCGGGAATATAGAGATCGAGAAATTTAATGCTCAGAGTTTTGAGTTATGGAAGCTCAAGATGGAGGATCTGCTGGTGGATAAAGATCAGTGGATTGCGGTATATCCAGATACTAAACCAACGACAATGTCAGATGAAGACTGGAAGAAACTGGATCGGAAGGCTAAGAGCACAATACGATTGTGTGTCTCAGATTCAGTATTGTTGAATGTATCTGGGGAAGCTACGACGAAGAATTTGTGGGAAAAACTTGGGACTTTGTGCCAATCTAAGTCTCTGGTGAATAAGTTGTTCCTGCAGAAAAAGTTGTATAACCTGAGGATGAAGGATGGAGACTCGGTGACAGAGCATCTGAACGCCTTCAATACTGTGGTAAGTCAGTTGTCATCTGTTGTTATTAAAATCTCAGATGAAGATAAGTGCATCATTTTGTTGTGTTCTCTACCAGACTCGTGGGACAGTCTGGTTATTACAATAGGTAGCAATATAACTACCTTGAATTTTGATGACATTGTCTTAGCCTTGTTGTCGGAGGAAATGAGACGGAGAAATATGGAGGGCCAGAATGGAGATGCCTTATCTGTATGAGGAAGGTCCCAAAACAAAAACAAGAATAAGGTTTTGAGTGGGAGATCTAAATCTAGAGGGAGATCTAAATCTCCTGGAAAGTTTGTAAAGGTATGCCGGAAATGCGGAAAGGAAGGGCACTACAAAAAGGACTGCAGATCTAAAGCTCCTGAGAAAGGAAAGGGATCTGATGATGCTCCTTCTGCAAAGGCAAAAACCACCTCGGATGAAGGTGGGGATGTGTATTTGGCTTCTTCTTCAAATACATATGTAGATCATGAGTCATGGTTGATTGACTCAGGTGCATCCTTTCACTTCACTCCCCATAGGGAGTGGTTCTGCGAGTATGAGAAATATGATGGTGGTGATGTCTTCCTAGAGGATGATAGGAAGGCTAGAATCGTCAGACGTGGAAAGGTCAAGCTGAAGCTGCAAGGTGGAAGGATTAGAACACTTCCTGGTGTTCTGCATATTCCTGCATTGGCCAGAAATCTGATTTCTGTAAGCAAGATGGATGATGCAGGTGTAAAAACAGTGTTCGAGAAAGATGCCTGCAAGATGGTTCGGGGAGAATTGGTATTAATGCGGGCAGTTCAGACTGGAACTCTGTACAAGCTACAAGGTAGTACTGTTATTGATGGGTGTAACAGTTCTGTGGTTCCTGAAAGTGGGACGGAAAGCCTAGATGTCTCTGGAGAAAAGACCATGCTATGGCATCAAAGGCTTGGACATATTGGAGAGAAGGGCCTTCGGATACTGCATAGAGATGGTATGGTAGAAGGTATGTCTAATTGTTCTCTGGATTTCGATTTCTGTGAACATTGTGTATACGGGAAGCAGAATCGGGTGAGTTTTCCTTCTGGTGCTAAGAGGGCAAACAAGATATTAGAACTTGTGCACAGTGATGTGTTTGGGCCTGTGTCAGTTCCATCACTGGGAAAGTCTGTGTACTATGTTTCATTCATAGATGACTTCTCAAGGAATACATGAATATATTTCTTGAGGAAGAAATTTGAAGTCTTTGACAAATTTAAAGAATTTAAGGCTCTGGTGGAAAACCAGACAGAGAAGAAGATAAAGGCGTTGAGGACAGATAATGGTGGGGAGTTCTGCAAGAAGGAATTTGAAGAGTTCCGTAAGAAGTGTGGTATAGCACGACAGAAGACTACTCCATACACACCTCAGCAAAATGGAGTTGTAGAAAGAATGAATAGAACACTGATGGAAAAGGCAAGAAGCATGCTCAGTGGTACCGGGTTAGGACAAGAATTCTGGGCAGAGGCAGTGGAGACTGCATATTACTTAGTTAACAGATCACCTTCATCAGCGTTGGAGGATAAGACCCCACATGAGGTATGGACTGGTAAGAAACCCTCTCTTTCACATCTAAGGGTATTTGGATGTGATGCATATGTACATGTTCCAAAGGAGAAAAGGACCAAGTTGGATAATAAATCTGAAAGGTGCATCTTTATTGGGTATAAGGATGATTTAAAGGGTTACAAGATTTGGAACCCAGAAACAAGGAAGGTTGTGTACAGCCGAGATGTGGTGTTTAGAGAGGTGAAAGATGTTTTTACACAAGAATTCCTACCAAAGGAACCTGAGAAGATAGAGTTTGAGCTAAAGGAGGATGAATCAGATTCTACAACAGAAGAAGACTCAGAAGAGGAAGAGCCACAAACTCCAGCTGTGAGAAGATCGGCTCGAGAAAGAAGGCAACCAGAAAGGTATAGTTCATCTGCTTTCTGTTCAGGTTTTTCCTTAAATATAACTGATGATGATCCTAGAACTGTCAGGGAGGCAGTAGATTCAGAGGATGGAAAACTATTGAAGGAGGCCATGGTTGATGAAATGGCATCCTTGCACAAAAATGAGGCATGGGATCTGGTGGAGTTGTCAGCTGGAAGGAAGCCCATAGGGAGAAAATGGGTGTTTAAGAAGAAGATAAATGTAGAAGGCAAGGTGGAGAGATACAAAGCTCGGTTGGTAGCAAAAGGTTATTCCCAGGTGCCGGGAATTGATTTTGGTGATATTTTTTCTCCTGTCGCCAAAGTTACTTCTATTAGATTACTTTTATCTGTTGCTGCTGCATTTGATTTTGAGATAGAACAGATGGATGTGAAGACAACATTTCTTCACGGGCATCTAGAAGAGGAGATCTACATGAAGCATGCTGAAGGATTTATGGTGAAGGGTAAGAAAGAACTAGTATGCAGGTTGAAGAAGTCTCTGTATGGGTTAAAACAGTCACCAAGGATGTGGTATCAGAAATTTGATACCTATATACGGGGACTTGGCTTCACCAGAAGTAAGGAGGATCACTGTGTTTATTTTAAATTAATTGGTGACCGTGTTATTTATTTGGTCTTGTATGTGGATGAGATGTTGTTTATTGGAAATGACAAAGAAATTATCCAAGATTTGAAGACCCAACTATTCTCCAAATTCGACATGAAGGATCTTGGTGCTGCAAACTATATTTTGGGCATGGAAATTAAGGGAGATCGGGCAAAGAGGAAGCTCTGGTTAAACTAGAGGAAGTATGTCGAGACTATATTGCAGAGGTTCAATATGCAGGATAATAAACCGGTGAATGTTCCTATTCCTGAAGGTGTAAAGTTGTCTGCTGAACAGTGTCCCAAGACACAAGAAGAAGAGGAGGATATGTCCCGTGTTCCATATGCAAGTGCAGTGGGTAGCCTGATGTATGCAATGGTTTGTACTAGAACAGACATTGCACATGCAGTGGGAGTATTGAGTAGGTTTATGTCAAACCCAAGGAAGGAGCATTGGACAACAGTGAAGCGGGTTTTTAGATATTTACGTGGCACTAGTGATTATGGCTTGTGCTACCAGGGAAGACCAGGATTGGAAAGAATGTTGGACATTCGTGGTTTTGTTGATGCACACTGGGCTGGAGATCTGGAAAATTATCTAATCTGGTCAGTTGGATGAGTAAAACACAGTCTGTAGTGGCTCTTTCAACTACAGAGGCAGAATACATAGCAGCCACTCATGCAAGTAAGGAAGCAATTTGGTTGCAGAGATTGTGTTCAAGTATGGGGTTGGTACAACAAGCTATAAGGATAGACTGTGATAGCCAAAGTGCAATTTTCTTGGCTAAGAACCCCGCTTATCATTCAAAGACAAAGCACATTGATGTTCAATATCACTTTGTTAGAGATATGGTTGAGGCTAAAAGGGTGTTGCTGGTAAAGGTGGACACTTTGAAGAATGTTGCAGATGCATTAACAAAGTCTGTGAGCACTCAGAAGTTCTCTTGGTGTAGAGAAACAATGGGTGTTGAAGAATTAGGCCAATGACTAAGCTCTCTTGTGACCCCCTGTGGAAAGAAAACAACAAGTGGGAGAATTTTGGGTATGTGTTATATTCTTTCCATGACTAAGCACGCGGGGAAATAGCCCCCCCTATCGGGGTCGGGGCGAGCGCCCGGCAAATTTTTGGTCCTTAATTTCCGGTGGGTAGTCAGCGCCCATGGTTTTGCACATGGTTTTGGGGTATGATGGTTTTCGGCCCCTGGTATTTTTGTAGATCCGGTCAAGGGAACTACAGTTATGTTCTAATCCAGGGTTTATGGATTGGGGTTTATGTATGCTTCGGCATGTATATATATGTGTTGTAACAGTAAAAGGAATATAATGAAAAATCAAGCTGGTCATCCTAATTTGAAATCCAGGGGAAAATATCTATGTTTATCTGTTTTATGTTTTATTCTCTCGCTATTGTTTATCTTCTGTTATAAGATTCGTGAGTAGATAATTTCTGTTCGGGGTTAAAACCTACATGAGTTGGGAATTATTACAAAGATATAAGTGATATTTATACCATAAGGAATCATTTTCCAACTAAATGTACCAGATGTACTAGGATCTTGCTACAACTTTTGAATTAGTGTCCACACTTCTTCGCCCTTCTTCCATTCATCCCTTGCTTCGGTTATCCAATCTGGTTGGATAATAGAAATGGCACAAAGCAATGCTTCGACATCCTCATCCTTTCCTGAGAGTGCATTTGCAACAACATTTTTCCTCCCTTTTTTGTAGATGATTTCAAATTCATAACCCAACATCTTTGTGAACCAGTTTTGGTGCTCTTCTGAAGATAATCTTTGCTCCAAAAATTATTTAAGACTATCATGATCTGTTTTTACCTTGAAGTGCCTTCCCATTAGGTAAGTTCACCATTGCTTAAGTGCATGTAGTATTACCAACATTTCATTCTCATAAATAGGATTGTGTAAATACTTTCCTTTGATTGGATGACTTTCAAAAGAAATGGGTCTTCCTTCTTTCATTAAAACAACACCAATTCCATTTCCTGAGGCATCACATTCCATAATAAGGGTTTTTGTGAAGTTTGGCGTAGCTAAGACCGGTGCTAGGCACATTGAATCTTTAAGATGTTCAAAGGCCTTAGTTGCTTCAGGAGTCCATGAAAATGCATCTTTCTTCAATAATGTTGTTAGAGGTGCTGCTATTCTCCCATAATTCTTAACAAAATTTCGATAATACCCTATTAACCTGAGAAATCCTCGCAACTGCTTTATGGTTGTGAGGATTTTCCATTCCTTAATGGCTTTAATTTTGTTAGGGTCTACCTTAACACCCTCGTGAGATACAATATGACCCAGATATTCCACCTCTTTTACTCCAAAGAAACATTTGGATGTTTTTGCATATAATTGTTTCTCCTCCAATAGTTTGAACACCCTGTCAACATGTTGAACATGATCCTTCCAAGACCTCTTGTAGATTAGTATATCATCAAAAAATACTAGCACAAATTTTCTAAGGAAGGGTTTGAAAATGGAATTCATCAACCCTTGAAGTGTAGAAGGTGCATTGGTAAGGCCAAAAGGCATGACCAAAAATTCATAATGACCCTCATGAGTTCGAAATGCTGTTTTTGGAATATCTTCAGTCTTCATTCTAATTTGATGATATCCTGAACGAAGATCCAACTTGGTAAAATAAATTGCTCCATGTAATTCATCCAATAATTCATCAATGATAGGAATGGGAAATTTATATTTAATGGTGAGCTTATTGAGCTCCCTATAATCCGGACACATTCGCCATGATCCATCCTTCTTGTGTACCAATACTACAGGAGCAGAGAAAGAACTTTGACAAGGTTGAATTATACCTGCCTCTAACATTTCTGCAATCATACGTTCAATTTCGCTCTTTTGGACGTAAGGATATCTATAAGGCCTGATGTTTGGAGGAACACTTCCTGGAATCAAATTAATATCATGATCATGATCACGAATAGGTGGGAGTCCTTTGGGAGTTTCAAACACCTTGGAATGATTGTCCAAGACTTTTTGGAGATATGGATAAATAGATGATTTCAATGTTTGAACCTCTAGTGAGCATAATTGTACAATTATGCCCCATTGTTCTTGTTGAAATTGGAAACAAGAAGGGATTTGTAATTCGACCTCACTTGAAATCTTATACGAGTTAATTGAGTCAGGAAGACTTAGTTAGCTCAGTCAATTTGAGTTGGGGGTCAAACTGGAGGCATGTGGATTTCACTTTAAGTTTTAGGGGGTCAAGTTGCGGTTTATTTTGATTTATATTTGTTTAACTTATTTATTTGAGTTAAAATCAGTTTAACTAGTTCTAACCAATGGATAATCTAGTGAGAGGTCCAATGCATTAAATATGATTTAATTCACATGCAGTGATCAATTAGATAATTGATAATTCAATCTAAATAGATGTTGCATGTCAATTTTAAGGAAGACCCATTTGAGATTGGAGTTAAAGGGAAGTAAACTATCAGTTGTATAATTAGAGAATTGTACAGGTCATGCATGAGGTCATCAATATGCCTTGGATGTATTGCACGATAAATTAGTTGGTATTTCATAATTAATAGAGGCTCAATTCCCTCAGGAATGCGTGAGAAAGGATGGTCATACAGGGGCAAGGAATTGTTTAAGTATTGGATCAAACCTGCTCAGATCAGAGTGAGACAGTCAGATATAGTGCTGAGAGCTCTCAAGCCTGAGAGAAGCATTGTATTGTTTCATATTCTTGACTTAATGCAATATGAAAATAATAGGGTTATTTTGCCGAGGCTTTCCCCAGATAAATATTTGTGTTGTGCGATTGAAATTCTTTCTCTTTCTTGTTCATGTGATTGTGCGATCGTAATTGGTTTACGCAATTTGTAGAATAGATTCAAGTATTTTGTTTTATCATATTACAATATCATTTGAATTTATGTGTATTTCTACACAATATCAGAGCACGAATCACTATAGAAGTTGAGAACTAGAGTTTTTTTGAACAGGTGAATCGAATTTGTAAATTTATTCTTAAGGACCAACAACAGATCAAGATGTATTTCTCTAGATTAAGACTCGAATATGCCCTTGAGGGTAATTCTAATTACATAGCTTGGAAGGACAATATGGAGGTAATTCTGGAGGAAAACAAACTTAAGGAATTCATAGACAGTGATATTCCCAGGCCCGCAACAACAAATACTCAAAATCTTGATGCATGGAAGAAGAATGTAGCAAAGGCGAAAAGGATTATATTAGAAGGAGTTCGAGATCATATTGTATCGAACCTCCATTGAAAGACAACTCCATATGCTAAGTGGAAGGCCTTAACAAATATTTTTCAGAATAAAGCGACCATAGGAAGCTAGCATTGAAGGACAAGCACATAAAGATGAAGATGGAGAAGGGTGACATGATACCAAAATACTTGACTAAGTTCACTCAATGACGAGATGAGCTTGGAAGTGTTGGTGTAACAGTTTCCCATGATGATTTGGTGAGGCTATAACTTCTAGGCCTTCCCAAGAGCTGGCACAACTACCAGGACTCGACGAAGGGAGGGAGAATCTACTAGAGGGAGTGATTATGGTCCGAGTTGGTACAATAAGAGATTCGATGGAACATCAAAGATGGATCCTCATCAAATACTGTTGATGAGGGGAATTGTGCCTTGGTTGGAAAGGCAAAGAAATGGAAAGGGAAGTAATCCCATTCCAAATTATATTCTGGTCAAGGAGTGAGACTTGTCAAAGGTAAAATGTTTTCACTGTCATGAGCTTGGACACTATGCTACAAAGTGTCTACATAAGAAGACTGAAAGTAATCCCTCAAGAGGAGTGGCGGGTGAAGCACTTTCTTCATAGTTCAAGTTTTATTTCACAATCATCGCATGCATGGTGTCATCGGTTATGGGTTTGGTGTGCTACTTGGATAGTGGAGCTTCTTTCCATATGGGTGACAAAAAATAATTCTTCAGTAACTTGGAGGAGAAGGATCTATAGATGCACATCGATATGGGAGATGACGGAAGGTATATCAATACTATCATAGGTACCTTTTAGAGGGAGTATGGTACTCCTTTTACATTAAAATATGTCATGTATGTTCCTGGTTTAAAGAATAATTTGGTTTTTGTTGATATGTTGGAAGACCATGGCTATGATGTGATTCCTAGTAAAGGAAAGACATTCCTTGGTCACAAAGCCATGGGAAAAGTGAAGAATATTGGGGTTAGAGTAAATAACCTCTACAAATTGGATTCATAATACTGTGCTTCCTTGAGCACGAAAGCAAAGAAGGTGGAGAGCCGAGACATCGATGAGTTATGGCACAAAAGTTTGGGCATCTACACCATGGTGCTTTGAAGATCATGAAATATATTTCTATAGGACTTCCCAAGCTAGGTGCACTTGAGCAGCGAGATACATGAAAAGGGTGTACATTGGGGAAGTGCACCAAAGCCACCTTTCACGATAAGGAAAGCTGAGCAAAGGCGATCCTTGAGAGAGTTCACTTAGATGTGTGTGGATGATTCTCGAAAACCTCCACAACAAAAAACAAGTATTATGTGATTTTTGTATATGATTTTTCACACAAGTGTTAGATTTTCTTCATGCAGAAGAAAGATCAGACATTATCAAATTTTTGTGAGTTCAAAGCACTTGTCGAGAAATATATAGGGAAGAAGGTGAAGGCTCTCAAAAGCAACAATATTGGGGAATATGTCTCGAAAAAATTCAAGAACTTCTGTGCTTCATAAGGAATTTGATTGGAATTGATAACACCTCATAAACCACAACATAATGGGGTTGCAGAAAGGAAGAACATAACTATTGTGGGAGCATCAGGAGCGATGTTGCATGATCAGGGCCTACCATTGCACCTGTGGGTGAAAGCATGCAACACAACAATATTTGTGATGAACATAAGTCCTCATTGGATATTTGTGATGAGTACACTAGAGGAATATTTTTCAGGTAAGAGAACAGATGTGTCACATTTTAAATTTTAAGGTTCATCAATTTATTTCCATGTGACAAAATATGCCTGGAAGAAGCTAGAGACAACAACTGAGTTGGGAATGTTTATGGGGTACACTGATACACCTCACAACTATCATGTGTACTTTCCATCACACAGGATGAAAATGGTCAAAATAGATGTGAAATTCGATGAAGAGAAAGCCATGTGAATTTCCCTTGAGAGGGAGCTTTAGTTGCATGCAATTGAGGAGATATTGTCTCCAAAATAAGAACCTCGATATGTGGAGAAAACACAAGCAGAGGAGCAGAGAGTGGAAGCACCCACTCATGTTGATACATCCCGAGACAGAGGAAGCACACCAGAGAGGCTGACTGGTTGTTGCTTGATTATAGATAGAATGTGGGAGCACCCACATCACATCACATGCAAAGAAGGTCCCCAGAGCCATACATTGGCTACATGGATATTATGAGCAAGAGTGTGTATATAGAGCCATTCTATTTAGAGTAAGAAGTGAAACAACCAATTTGGGTTGATGCCATGGTTGAGGTGTATGAATTCATTATCAGAAATAGTGCATGGGAATTTTTCCCAAGACCTGAGGGGAATTCAGTTGTAGTATCTAGGTGGTTCTACAAGGTGAAGCAAATAATAGATGGGTGTGTGGATAAACACAAGACCGGATTTGTGACTAGAGGGTTCTCTCAAGTGGAGGGGATTGATTATGATGAGACCTTTGCACCAGTCGCAAGGTACTCATTAATCATATCCATCCTTGCACTTTCAACGCAGATGGGATGGTAGATACATAAGATGGATGTAAATACAACCTTACTCAATGGAGTGATTCAGGAAGAGGTGTAAATTGAGCAACCGAAAGGTTTTGAGACCTTCGACATAGATTCACATGTGTGCAGACCCAAGAGAGCATTGTATAAGATAAAACAAGCACCTCGTTCTTGGTACACCAGGATCGACAACTACTTCACTGGGTTGGGATTCACCAAGAGTGAAGAGATGTGAACCTTTACCATATTGTGGTAGAAGGTAAAATTTTGATCATTGTACTTTATGTCGATGAATTTATACTGAAAGGTGACAAGAAAATCATCAAGTCTTGCAAAGAGGATCTTGCAAGAGAAATTGAGATGAAGGACATGGGGCTCTTGCACTATTTCCTGGGATTGGAAATTTGACAAAGATATGGGGAGCTATTCGTATCTCAAGGAAAGTATGCCATTGAGATTCTAAGGAAGTTCCACATGTAGGGCAACAAACCCATGGAGACTCCTATAGAAGGAAACTGGAGGAAGGAGGATGTTGTTTCAGGTGAAGTAAGATGCTACCATCTACAGGAAAATAGTTGTGGGTTCACTCATGTATTTGGTGAACTCACAACTAAACTTATTCTGTGTGGTTAACCATCATAGTCAAGCTATGGTTAAGCCCACCAAGCTATTTTGGAAGGCAGTAAAACATGTGTTGAGATACCTCATAGGCACTACAGATTTTGGGCTATGGTACAAATGGATAGAGGGAGTGAAGCTTTAAGGCCTCACAGATGCAGATTGGGCAGGGATTCAATCCGATATGAAGAGCACATCAGGGGGCATCTTCAACATTCAATCAACAAAAATTTCCTAGTACAACATGAAACAAAGATCAGTTGCACTCAGTTGAGCATAGGTATAGTGTTGAAATTTGCAACAAGAAACATTGAAATTGGCATCCTGAAACAACATCCAGAAAATGGCACCCGGAAATGGCTACCATGCGAGGCTATTGATTTAATTATTCCTTAATTAAATTGAAAGAAATATGTGTCAAATTTATTTATCCCTTAAATAAATTGGACAATAAATTGTAATCTTATCTCATAACCACTTGTAATAGTTAGCGGAATTCATGATAGACTCAGTTAGTTCATGAAATTCGAGTTGAGGTGGTTGGAGAGGCATGTAGTGATTCTATTTGTTTTAGAGTCAAGTTGCGGTTAGTGCATTAGTTTATGCATGAGAAATCAATTAACTCAATTAAGTGAGTTAAAGTCAGTCTAACTAGTTGTAACTGATTGTTGCACTAGTGAGAGTTCAAGTGGATTAAATCAGATTTAATTCACATGTAGTGATATGTCAAGTGACTGATGATTTACTATTAATAGTTGCATGCATGTCAGTTCTGATGAAGACCCAATTGAGACAGAGGTTAAAGGGAAGTTATCTATCAGTTGTATTTATAGAAAATTGCTCGGGTGCAATTATATACACCATAGGATGCCCATGAATCCTAAATAATAGGGATTAATTGCCTAGGGATTGCGTGAGCAAGGCAGGCTGAGCAGAGGCTGAGAATTGCCTAAGTACTAGCCCAATTTTGTCCATATCAGTGTTAGACAGTTAAGATAGTGCAACAGACTCTTGTGAGAAGAATGCATTTTATTGTTTCCTGATTCCTTGGTTCATTATACAATAGAGATAGAGGGGTTTTGAGCATCAAGATTTCCCAGGAAAAATATCTGTGTTGTGGATTGATTTGCTTCTTTCTCTTACTTTATGTGATTGTGTGATCATGTTTAATTTCTGAAAATTAATTGTAGAAGGATTCAATATCTTGCTCTAGTATATTGCATGATCAGATTGAATCCATTGGTATACATATTGTTTGTATAATTTTTGCATGGTATTAGAGTGCCGAGAATCACAATAGTGGAGAAGAAATTGAGTTTGTGTTGAACAATATTCAAACTTGCACGTACTTTCGTTGGTGCAACAAGCAAATCAAGATGGATTTCAGTGGAATAAGATTGGAATATGCACTCGAGGGAAGTTCTAATTATATCGCATGGAAAGATAGAATGGAGGGAATTTTGGAGGACAACGGGTTGAAAGAATTCATTGATAATGATATTCCAAAGCCCGCAGCAGCAGGCACCTCTCTTCTTGATTCTTGGCTAAATAAAGTAGCAAGGGAGAGGAGGATCTTATTAGAGGGATTTCGATATCACATTGTCTCGAGTCTCCATGGCAAGGTGACTCCATATCCAATGTGGAAGGCCTTGACATATCTGTTTCAAAATAGCAGCAACCAAAGGAATATGGCATTGAAGGACAAACTCAGGAAAATCAAGAAGGAGGAAGGCGAGACGGTACCAACATACTTCGCGAAGTTCACTCAATTTCAAGATGAGCTTGGAAGTGTTAGTGTGACCATAGAAGATGATGACTTGGTGAGCCTAGCACTTCTAGGCCTTCCTAAGAGCTGGCATAGTTATCAAGACTTTGTCAATGGGAGGGAGAAGCTACCAGATTGGGAACAACTTTGGTAGGATTTGGTACAAGAAGAATTCAGGCGAAATACCAGGGATGGATCCTCATCCAAGACTAATGACGAGGAAGATTGTGCCTTGACCAGTAAGGAAAAGAAGGCCAAGGGAAATAAATCCCAAGGCGAAGCGGGCAAGAAATACTTGTCCAAGATCAGATGTTTTCACTGGCACGAGCATGGGCACTATGATTCGAATTGTCCACAGAGGAAGGCAAGTAAGAAGGAGCCTACAGTTGCAGCAGGTGAAGCATTGGATTCACAGTTCAGGCTTGATTTTACTCTCATTGCATGCATGGACAACAGTATAATGGGATGCATGTGGTATCTATACAGCAGTGCCTCGTTTCATATGACAAGGAATATATATCTCTTCGGTGACTTGGAGGAGAAGGACCTCCAACAGAGCATAGAGTTTGGATATGACGAGAGGTATAGCGCTACCGGAATAGGTACAACTACCTTTTAGAGGGAGAATGGCTCCCATCTCATACTAGCATATTTTTTATATGTTCCAGGCCTAAATAAGAATCTTGTCTCTGTAGTGGTATTGGAAGACCGTGGTTATGAAGTGATGTTTAGAAAAGGAATTTTTTTCCTTAAACGCATAGCCATGGGATAGGTGAAGCAGATCGGTTCTATATTCAAGAACCTATATGCTCTCGAGGTTGAGGATGCATGCAAGGCTTTTATGAGCAAAGCAGTGGTTAATGACTTGGTGGTTGAGAGGGAGCAATTATCTTTCAACGTGCAACCTCAGAAGAAGTCTCAGAAGTTTGTGGAGCAACCACAATTGGAGAAGCAGAGAGGAGATTGAGTGGAAGAGTCCTCTCAAGAAGAGACCTCCAGGAGGGGGAAATTTTGAGCCAGAAGGGCAGAGGGAGTACATGCAACTATACCTCCAGGTGTGAGGTGGGGCGATGTGTAGATATGATCCCAAGAAGAAATTTGGGCAGGGTTCATTGAGATGGTGTCTCATGGATCAAACCTCGCTATGAGGAGCCCATAGTACAACAACAGTAGGAAGGATCAGTTAGATTGATGCAGTCAAATGTCAGGAAGACAGAAATCAGAGTGACATGTGTCAGATATTGGAGCGCAGATCAGAGTTGGCAGTAGTGCAGAGTGCATGGATGCAGATGTCAACAGTGCAGAAAGTCCAATAGACATGTGCAGTAGCTAGCAGCAGTAAGAAGACTCTGATGATAGATGCATTATACTGATTCAGTTGTTTGGAGGCTATTCAAATTCAGGATAATTTCATGTGCAAACAACACTAGAGAAGTGTTGCATGCAAGAACATTCCAAAGGAACCAGATCGAGACAGATTGATTCCTTTCTTGTTGAGAGGGAGTGTTGAAATTTGCAACCAAAAACATTGAAATTGGCATCCAGAAACAAAATCTAGAAAATGGCACCCAGAAATGGCTACCATGCGAGGCTTTTGATTTAATTATTCCTTAATTAAATTGAAAGAAATATGTGTCAAATTTATTTATCCCTTAAATAAATTGGACAATAAATTGTAATCTTATCTCATAATCACTTGTAATAGTTAAATTAGTGTGATAGACTCAATTAACTCATGAAATACGAGTTGAGGGTGGTTGTTGAGGCATGTAGAGTGATTCTATTTGTTTTAGAGTCCAAGTTGTAGTTAGTGTATTAGTTTAATGCATGAGAAATCAGTTAACTCAATTAAGTGAGTAAAAATAAGTTTAACTAGTTGTAACTGATTGTTGCACTAGTGAGAGGTCAAGTGAATTAAATCAGATTTAATTCACATGCAGTGATCTGTCAAGTGAATGATGATTTACTATTAATAGCTACATGCATGTCAGTTCTGATGAAGACCCAATTGAGACAGAGGTTAAAGGGAAGTTATGTATCAGTTGTATTTGTAGAAAATTGCCTAGGTGCAATTATATACACGATAGGATGCCCATGATGTATTGCGCAGTCAAGGAAGGCTAATTATCCTATTTAATAGGGATTAATTTCCTAGGGATTGTGTAAGCAAGGTAGGATGAGCAAAGGCTGAGAATTGGATAAGTACTAGCCCAGTTTTGTCCAGATCAGTGTGAGACCGTCAAGATAGCACATCAAACTCTTGTGAGAAGAGTGCATTGTATTGTTTCATGATTCCTTGGTTCATTATACAATAGAGATAGAGGGGATTTGAGCAGTTTTCTTTCCCAAGAAAAATATCTGTGTTGTGGATAGGTTTGCTTCTTTCTTTTACTTGGTGCGATTGTATGATCATGTTTATTTTTCGCAAATTAATTGTAGAATGATTCAATATCTTGCTCTAGCATATTGCATGATCAAATAGAATCCATTGGTATACATATTTTTTGTATAATTTCTACACATAGTACATGGCGTCCAATCAGGCAACATGTGAGGCCATTTGGATGAGGAAGATACTTTTTGGTTTGTTTGGTCGACACATGGATCTGATGGTGATTTATTGTGATAACCAAAGTTACATCAAACTCTCGGTTAATCTAATTTTTCATGACAGGTCCAAGCATATTTATATCCGGTATCACCAACTCAGAGATTGTGTGCAGAGGCATATTATCTCATTAGAGTACATTCCCACGAGGATCAAGATGCAGAAATCTTGATGAAGGCACTGTTAAGAGGCAAATTTGAGTTCCACAGAGGCAGGATCGGGGTAGCATACAATCCCTTTATTGTTGAGAGGGAGTGTTGAAATTGGCAACAAGAAGGGCTTCTAATTTAATTTTCCCTTAATTAAATTAGAAGGAAATTGTAATTCCGCATCACATGATAGCTTGTACGAGTTAACTGAGTCAGGAAGACTTATTTAGCTTATTCAATTCGAGTTGGGGGTCAAACTGGAGCATGTAGAGTTCACTCTAAGTTTTAGGGGGTTCAGTTGCATTTTATTTTGAGTTGTAATTGTTTAACTTAATTAGTTGAGTTAAAATAAGTTTAACTAGTTCTAATTGATGGAGAGCTAGTGAGAGTTCAAGTGAAGTAAATCTGATTTAATTCACATGGAGTGATCAATCATATAAATAATAATTCTCTATAAATAGTTGTTTCATGTCAGTTATAAGAGTGACCTAGTTGAGATTTGAGTTAAAGGGAAGTAGACTATCAGTTGCACTATTAAAAAATTATACATGTTATGCATTAGGTAAAAAAGACTCCTTAGATGAATTACACAATCAATTCTTGGGATTTTCCTAATTAATAGAGGCTCAATTCCCTCAGGAATTCATAAGCAAGGCTGAGCAACCCAGAGGAATGTTTTTTGTTAGGTATTGTACAATACTTGTTGGATTAGAGTGAGGCAGTCAGAGATACTACAAAGAGTTCTCAAGCCTGAGAGAAGCATTGTATTGTTTCATATTCTTTACTTTATGAAATATACATATAGCAGGGTTTTTAGCTGAAATTTCCCCAGATAAATCTTTGTGTCGTATGTTTGAAATTCTTTCTCTTTACTGTTCATGTGATTGTATGATTGTAATTGGTTTTTGAAATTTGTAGAATAGATTCAAGTATTTTGTTTTAGCATATTACAAGGTTAGTTGAATCTCTGTGGATTTTCTACAATTATTTATTTAGAAGTTTTTTCATGCCATTAGAGCTGATTATGTTTCTCTGTTTCCCTGTGATACCCCTTAATTCAACTTCCTTTCTTTCCAAAAAAAAATCAAGAAAAGTTCTTGAAAATTAAAAGCTATCGTACCCAAAGATTGTAACCATTCGACTCCTAGTACAACATGAACACCACCCATTGGAATGGAAAGCATTGGACTATTCAATACATATTCCCCCATGGTTAGCTTGATATTATGACACTTTTCAAAACAATTTATAGGTCCTCCATTTGCAAACATAACTTGAAACTCTAGTGCTGGATATAGGAAGCTATTTAATTCCTTGGCTATCTTACAATGAATAAAATGATGGGTACTACTTGAATCAATCAACACTATTAACTTTTATTCTTGATATTTCCTTCTATCGTGAGAGTTTGAGGAGTGGTAATTCCTGCCAATGAATTACAAGATATGATCAAATTCATTTCTGATTTATCTAGGGTTGGTTCCTGGTGTATATCCTATTCTTTTGATTTTTCTTGTTCCTATTCTTCCTCTTCACAATCTATTTAAAATAATTTATTCTCAGCACACCTATGAAATTTAGTGTATTTTCTATCATAATTGTAACCAATCCCCTTTGCTTTTTTTTCTTCCAGTTGTTGTGGTGTCAACCTTGTAGGTTGTGGAAGGCTAGGAGAAACAACACTTCCATCTTTATAGTTGTGAGTAGTAGGCTTCCTTGTTTCCATAATTATGCTTTAAAATTTTATTGCCAACCTGAATGTATTCTCTAATGAATTAGGTTCCCAAAGGAAAACCTCATGTTGGATGTTATCCTTTAAATTCCCTATGAATAAATAAATCCTATGCTCCTCTGGAATATCATTTACCCTTATATTCAATTTCTGGAAGTCCTAAATGTGCTTCGCCATTGAACCCTTTTGTTTGAGATTTATCAGTTGGCTAAATAAGGTGTTTCTTTTTGTATCCTCATAATGTGCTATCATTTCCTCTGCAAAAACTGACCAAGTGACAAGTGGTGTATGAGAACAAAGCCATCAATACCATACAAATCGTTTGGGTTCTAAATATAAAGTTGCAATGCTACCTTTTGTGTGTGTTGCACATTATGGAGATCAAAATATTGCTCCATTTATAGTATCCATGTTATCAGATCTTTGCAATGCATCCTCATATCATTCTTCAATACATAGTTAGAGTCTATGAAATAATGATTAACTTTAATTTTTTTATCATCATGAGTTTCAACTGATACCTTTTCTCCATTAAGAAACATTTCTTGTAGCAACTTTATCAAACCTTCCATGTCTACTTTTAAACTATTCTTCAAATTTTCCATGTTGCCTTTCATTTTTTATTCTATACCATCCATATTAGATTCCATTCCATCCTTCAAACCTTCCATGTTTGATTTTAAACCATTCTTCAAACCATCCATCTTAGCTTCCAATTCATTTTCTGTTACTTTTTGCAAGAGCGAAATTTGTTGCACTTGATCTCATAATTTTGATATATCATGTTGCATTTATTCCTCTTCTTCATGCGCCATAGTATAGATTCGTGGTTTCTTACTAGGTGTTTCCATTTTCTTGCTTCAAGTCATGTTGCAATCAAACAATGATATTTATGCTTCACTATGCCCCTTGAATCACTTCAAACTTATTTTTCAAACAAAACTTATGCAAATTTTAAAAAATACACACCTTTTTCTTGCTTTGTAGGAGCTCGATATTGAATCTGTTGTATCTATGTAATTTCAGATCTTCAAGGTCTAAAATTTTGTCTTGTTTTATCCCTCTAAGTCTTCTTTCTAACCCCACAAGTCATGCCGATATTGGAGTCATCAATAAAGAGTTATGCTCGATCTCCCACGATGACCTGGTTATAGATTAGTTCAATAGAGTGAACTTGTACGACATGCCATGTGTCACTGTTTCAATCTTCAGACTTGGAAATTATACAAAAAAACTAAATTGCATGCAATTTCATCCACTTTTTACAAAATTCAAATCCTATGGCTAAGATGAAATTTATGATGATTTTCCATAGGTCACCTGTTTGAGAGTGAATTTTGGAGCCTTCAAAAACCCTAACTTCCACAAATCATATCTCAGAAAATATAGCTATCTAAGATGTCCTGTTTGAAGAAGCAAAACCCTAGAATCCAAAGCTTTGATACCAAATGTTATGCAACTAACTCACAAAAAAATTAAAATATAGATTGAAAAATAGCCTCTTTAAGGGAGAAACCTCCTTTACATCACATAAATGAATAATTATTGGATTATTCAAATGAAAAAAATCTCTTTTCTATATATAGGAGTCTAAGGGATCACAATATAATCAAAGCTTACATAACAATAATAATGTAAGGGCACAACAATAACAATAGTGGACTCATATGGGGCACAATAATAACAATATTGGGACTACAAGGGCACACAGATAACAGTAAGGGGGCTACACTAACAATAAAAATAAGGGGCTACACTAATATTATAGCGACCTAACATGAACCCACAAGCTGCCTATAAATGGTAGCTTCAACCACTTCCGCTGAAATAACATCTTCCTTCCTCCGATTCCATGATAGAGGATTCTCCATGCATTTTCTTCTCTCCATGTGAAACTTATTCAGTATCTCATTGGAATACTTGCCTTGAGAGACAAATAGTTCCTCATTACCAAATTTCCAAACCAAGGAAATAATGCATGAGCATGATGTCTTTCATTTCGAATTCTCTTGCCAAATCTTCTTTGAATTTTTTTATCAGCTTCTCATCACCTATTAGAATTAAATCATTGGTATATAATACTATAATCAATAATTTACCTTCAACCACAATATGGTAAAGGTTTTCATATGCTTCAATTTTGGTGAAGCCCAACCCAGCGAAATAGTTGTCGATCTTGGTGTACCAAGAACGGGGTGCTTGTTTCAATCATACATCGCTCGCTTGAGCATTAACACATGCGACTCTCTGTCAAAGGTCTAAAATCCTTCTGGATGCTCTATGTACACCTATTCCTCAATCACTCCATTGAAGAAATATGTCTTTACATCCATCTAATGTATCTTCCATACCATCTACATTGAAAGTGCTAGAATAGATCTGATTGAAGAGTACCTTGCTACTAGAGCAAATGTCTCCTCGTAATAAATTCCCTCCACTTGAGAGAACCCCTTGGCCACAAATATTTCCTTTTGTTTCTTGACACTCCCATCTGTTGCTTGCTTCACCTTGTAGATACACTTGAATCCTACAATTGACTTGTCCTTTGGTCTTGGGACAAATTTCCATGCACTGTTCTTGATAATGAAGTCATACTCCTCTACCATGGCATCAACCCATACCAATTTCTACACTGATTCCTCAAATTAGGATGGCTCAGTATCTACACTATCGCTCATCAGAGCCATGTAACCAGTGTACCGGTCTGGTGACCTCCTCTACCTACGATGTGATGTGGGTGCTCCGACATTCTCTCTAGAACCATGCATCAACCTGTCAACCTCTCTGGTCCGCTTTCTTCCATCTCTGGATGTCTCTGCATGAGTGTGTGCTCCTCTGCTTGTGGTTGCTCCACATAATTCTGAGGTCTTATTTTGGAGCTAAAAGCTCCTCATCTCCATGCAACTGAAGCTCCCTCTCAAGGGAAATTCTCATGGCCTTCTCTTCATCAAATTTCACATTTATACGAACAAATATCATCTTGTGAGATGGGAGGTACACCCGATATTTGTGAGGTGTATCAGTGTACCCCAAAAATATGCCAAAATTAGCTGTTGGCTCTATATTTTTCCACGCATCCTTGGAAACATGATGGTAAAATCATGAACCAAAGATTATGAAGTGCACCACATATGGTTTCTTACCTGAAAAATAATCCTCTAGTGTACTCATCCTGAGAATATGACGAGGACTCTTGTTCTACACATATACCGTTGTGTTGTATTATTTAGCCCACAAGTGCAATGGTAGGCCTTGATCATGGAACATCACTCGTGAAGCTCCCACAATACTTTTTTTCTATCTTTCTGAAAGCCCATTCTTCTATGGGTTATGGGGTGCAATTAACTCCCATAAAATTCCTTATGATGCACAAAATTTATTGAAATCATTCGACACATATTATCCACCGTTGTTTCTCCTGAGAGACTTCACTGTCCTACCTATGTCTTTCTCAGTAAGTGATTTGAATTCACAAAATTTTAATAACGTCTAGTCTTTCTTCTGCATGAAGAATATCCAACACTTACGTGAGAAATCATCTACAAAAATCACATAATACCTGTGCTTGGCCGTGGAGGCTATCGAGAACGGTCCACACACATCTGAGTGAAATATTTCAAGGATCGTTTGCGCTTGAATTTCCTAATCATGAAAGGTGGATTTGGTGTACTTCCCTAATATACACCCTTTGCATGGATCACACTGCTCTAGTGCACCCTTGGGAATTCTTATAGAAATCTGTTGCATGATATTTAAAGCTTCATGGTGTAGATGGCTTAATATTCTATGCCATAACTCACCGATGTCTCGGCTCTGAACCTTCTTTACTTTTGTGCTCAAAGAAGCACAATATTCTACATCCAATTTTTATAGGTTCTTTAACGAAACACTAATCTTCTTCACCTGCCTTGTGGCTATGTGATGAAGGAATTCTTTTCATTTGCTAAAAATCACATCATAGTCACGGTATTCCAACATAGAAATTGAAACTAAATTCTTCTTCAAACCCAGAACATACATGACATCTTTCAATGTGAGAGGAGAACCAGAATCTCTTTGAAAAGTAACAATACCAATGTCAGTCGCGCTATAACTTCCATAATCTCCCATCTCGATGTGGATATAGAGGTATTTCTCCTCCAAGTCACTAAATAATTCTCTATTTCCAGTCATATGGAATGAGGCTCCACTATCTAGGTACCACACACTACCCATCAGAAATGACACCATGCATGTGATGAGGGAAAAATCCAACTCGAATTGTGAAGAAATAGCTTCACATGCCGCTCCTCGTGAGGGCTTCTTGTTGATCTTCTTGTGTGGACACTTCGTGGCATAGTGTCACAGCTCATGAGAGTGAAAACATTTAATCTTCAACATGTCCTTCTTTCCTTCCTAACCAGAATTAGATTTGGAATGGGATTTATTCCCTTTACCTTTCTTTGCCTTTCCATCCAAGGCACAGTGTTAAGTAGGTAAATCCTCTCTGCGGACAGAGACAATCCCTCTAGCCCTAGAGTGGGTCTAGAAACAAAGAGACATGCTAGAGTGTAGGTTCCTAATTACTGAATGAAAAGAGGACATGGTAGATCAACCTACCTGGAGTCCAACGATGTCATTGTGGCTGTAGTGGTGTTGGCCTCTCGCTCTTGCCTCGGCAAGTCACAATCCTTCTGCGGTCATGCTTGGATTCTTGCACATAGATCAACAAAAAAGAACATCATACAACATAATAACTTCATTCATAACTTCTAGCCAGTCAAATAGGGCTAAGCATATTGCATTAAACAAATAACATAACACAAAATGTGAACCAAACAATAGTCACGTATATGTATTGATAGAAGGAAGAGTTACAACCAAAGCTTTGACATCGCAGTCTCCTCTAGCGGGGTTAAGCCGAAGCGCATCTCAGATGCTCATCAGGGGATTCAGACGGGATGAGTGAATGGAATTAAGCTCTCTCCATGAAGTTCCTTCTTGTTCTATCTCTTCAACAGTTCAGCTATAGTATACTCAGTTCTCCATGTTCAGCTAGCTTATGCAAGGAGAGATAGCTTCTTTTTATAGAGGAAAAGGAGGAGGTTGGGATCCCTACAAAGGTGGAAGGGAGACCTATCCTTTAGGAGGTTCCCACAAGAGGTGGAAACCATAAACTAAAGTAGGGAGTCCATTGTTATTCAGTCCAACCACTCCCAATGACTCATCCTCGAAGTTGTTAGAGTGGAATCTCTGCCTCTATTTTTAAAAAAACATTCCATAAACAACTCAACGTGGGTGGCTAACTGGGACAGAGCGCCAGCTGGCATGGAGGCTAGCGTTAATCTTCCTCATTAGCGCGAGGGCAGAACTGGCTACTCGCGCCAAGGAAAAAACAGGGGTTTCTGAAGCTCTGCTCAGGGAATTGTCAATAGAAGGAATATTTATCTCATGTAAAGGGATGCAATGATGGTCTTTGCAAGGCATGACACTTCTTATTACTCACAGAAATGACCCTCCAATGTGCGAGATGGGGATTGCAGGGATAGTGACAAAATGTTGTGTAACAGATGCCCCCTAAAGCATGAGGTTCGAGGGAGAGGGAGGGGTGAAATGCTTTATGAGAACGTGTTCGAACTAAACACCGCTGTCAGAAAAATTGCAATTACAAATACAACTGATATCTCTGATACATGAAAATGTGGTATGGGCACAACCATCCATAATAGAGTACATAAAAACTGAGATCCCAATTATGGACACACCCATCCAGCAGTAACGATCAACAAATAGAATCAGGTATGGTTGCAGCCATCCAATTAAAAGAGTCATGAATAATTCATGAAATCCCACAAGAACCCGCATATTGGATTTTATCAGACAAAATCTAGGGTCTTGCGCTCCATCTCGACCCAGAAAAGTACAAATTCATGCATGCGAATATATGAGCTGAAGTCGAACATGCAAGGAAATCACCTGATTACCATCCAATGATGAAAGATGTTAACAGGCACGAGATAAACCACCAATAATGACAATGGACCTCAAGGTACAAGAGGTGCAATCCACAGAATGTGAACAGTGATATGATGTTGAACAGCTGCAAAATCACTCGATCGAAGGCCAATGATGTGGACCTTGCATCGAATGTGAAGAACCTGCCATTAAGGCATGCAGGCTCCAAGGTACTAGAAGGGAGTCTCTAGACCAGATTCCTGGATAATGAGCTGAAGTTGACAGGAAGTGACCTGGTCGAAGGAGGGCCATAATTTTTCCCACATCATTGACACGAGACAAATTAACATTATGATAGTGAATCAGGACCAACAAAGAATCAGAGGGAGGTTGAAAAATGTAGAGGCAAAATTCTCTTGAACATATCAGCGACACGACACTGGATTTGGCAGTATTTGACATCAAGGGATTTGAGGTCACGATGACGTGGAGAAGAGAAAATGAGAGGTCAAAAGAGGTTACCCAAACCCATGAAGGCAAGAATGACGAAATGAGATGTCCCCAACCCGACGTGAATGTAGACGAGTGTCATGTTCAAGAGCAACATACTGCCAACATAACTAAAACCTGGTTCCATTTTCCCCCACCATTTCTGGTGAGTACCCCAATTATTTTTTAAAACAAGCTCGAAGGGGATAACATATGATTGTAATGTAAGTTTGTCCTTCGGAAAAATCCAACCTATTACATTTTACGAGCCCTAGGAAGGAGGAACTCGAGTAACGTCATGGAGATGAAGTTCGATGTCGTCAGGGTTTAACGAGTCTGACAAAGAGAGAACTCGACATCTTTTCATGTTTAGAGAGTTTGAAAAGAAGGCGGAAAAGAAAATCCAGAATGGCCCTTGTCTTAAATAGTCTCTCAGATCCGAAAAGGTAGAAAAAAATATTTGAAAGAACCTCTTAGTCGCGATAGGCTAAGGTATTCCTTTTTCATAAATAATCTAGCCCAGCCCAAAAAAGGGGTAAACGTATACTGGGTAGATATCATTTCGCAACCTTTAACGAGTTCAAAATGACAAGAGTCTCGACAATATTTTCAGTTTTAGGGAGTCAGAAAAGAGCTGAAAGTTGACTCCTCTTGGAGGAACGAGTTGTATAAAGGGTAGCAACTGGTTCCGGTGATGGTGGAACTGCTCAGAACAAGTAAAGGTTAAGAGACTGGCTAAAAAACCACTCATTGCAATGTCCCTCAAGAATGGGTAAAACAATCAAGTGAGGGCATATGATCGGCCGAGCAGACGATAACGATGGAATGAGAAAACCAAGGCTCATCTGGCAAAACAGGCTGATAAAAAATCAACCATGAGAGTAAAATAATAATGGTTTCATTTTTACACAAGCTTGAAATCAGGAAACTCTGACTGGGACTAGTTTCATTTTTACACAAGCTTGAAACATTGTAGAAAACTATGCTTAAAACTGGTTTCATTTTTACACAAGTTTGAAACAGAAACAAACTATGCTTGAAAATTGGTTTGCATGCCCCCAAGATTCAGCCCATCCAAGTTAATGAAGAACGAATGGATTGAAGGTTCAATTACAAGATCAAGAGAAAGACTCGACTGGGATTTTATGGGATCTGGAAAAGACTCGAATTGAATGGGAACATGTTTCATTGTTTTAACGAGGTTGACACATTAAAAGAAATATCCTCATGACCTAATTCATTTTTTAAACGAGGTTGACATAGAAGACGAACTATCCTCGAACGAGCTTGTTTCATTTTTTAAGGAGCCTTACACAAGAAAACGAACCATGCTTTGACGAGATTGTTTCATTTTTTAAGGAGCTTGACACAAGAAAACGAACTCTACTCTGACGAGCTTGTTTCATTTTTTAAGGAGCTTGACACAAGAAAAAAACTCTGCTCCGACGAGCTTGTTTCATTTTTTAAGGAGCTTGACACAAGAAAACGAAATCTGCTCCGATGAGCTTGTTTCATTTTTTAAGGAGCTTGACACAAGAAAACGAACTCTGCTCCGACGAGCTTGTTTAATTTTTAAGGAGCTTGACATAAGAAAACGAACTCTGCTCCGACGAGCTTATTTCATTTTTTAAGGAGCTTGACACAAGAAAATGAACTCTTCTCCGATGAGATTTTACCATAACGAATAAGAGTTCATGGCTTCCAAGAGGTTCACATCTGATGGGAGAACAACATCTCAGAAATTGGGACCCAATGCCCCCAACACATGATGCACAACGACACTATCACTGAATGCGAGCACGGGGCAGTTAGCCACATAATTAACCTATGACGGGGAATATACAACCGCCGGTTAAAGAACCGGAAGGGACGATGGTGGACCAAATGTCACGTCAGGACCAAAGAATGAAAGTTGATCAATGGTCATGATCCGACCTCTGTATGGAAAACAGATCACACGAAAGAGGGAAGAGACAACCACACCCATGGCATAATCATAGTCGCGTCCCAAGAGTAAATTAAAATCCAAGGGACCTTGGACCACCATCATGTCTATATAGACGATTTTCCCTCCCAAATTAATAGGAAAATTCGGAAGGATCCCTAACAGTTGACTAGTTCCTATGTTAAAAGCCAACAGATTCTGAGTAACAGGCACAAGCGGTGGAGAACCAAAATCTTGCCAAGTAGTTGAAGACAGAACACTAACAGACATGCCTTCATCTATTATTGTGCTAGGTACGACCATATCGAAGGTCTGTACCATGATCTCAAAAGGCATATAAGAAGGAAGTCGGTATCCCGCAAATCGACTCCAATCGAAGGAAGCGACCAAACTACTTGGAGGGGGTACCATAGAAATGATATAGTCATCCCCTGGTGTTACGGGAGCAAGAGGAGCATCCTCCGAGACCTCCATCATGGGAGAAGAAGGAGAAACTTCTTGAACTACAGGGACAGGAGAATATTTCTCCAAGTTTGAAGAATATGAAGAAACAAGAAGAACATGGGGGGGATGAAATCCACTCTCGACGAAAAAGACCTGATGGACAACAGGCAGAATCAGATTGACCGATTCCACAACCAATGATTGGTTGGGAATGGATTCGTGAATTTGAATTTTCAAGGAAATGGGGTCGACCAAGGATTACTCTTGACCGATCGTCGAATCAACTAGCGAAGGACTCAAGGAAAGCTTCTAGTAACCAGTTGGAAGGCAGGATCCAAAAATAGTAGGGTTTTCCAGCACTCTCATGGCTTCATCCATGTACAGAAAAATTTGAATGGGATGATGCTCTTCACACAACTTACAGGGATTGGTAAGCTTACCCTATTTTTTATGAGTCTTATCATTTCTAGTCGAAGATTTGCCACCAATATGACTTCCAAAAGCCAAAGGCAACGGTGGACGACTGTCAGACCATGCTTCAAGTACCTTGGGAATGCCAGGGAAGTCTCGAAGAAGATGGTCACCTTTGCACAACATGCAAGGGAATTTGACTTTCTATGGAAGGTTGGATGGATTTTCAAAGGAAGGTGTCTTAGGAACAATATCTACAACATTAGCCTCTCGCTTATCTTACTTCTTCTTCTTTGTCTTCTTCTTCTTCTTCTTAGCCACCTAGTTACTGAAATCCAAACTTTCACCAGGCGAAGTAGAAGAGGAGGACGAAGAAATAGGCGAAGAAGGGGAGGGGTCCACCTTGGAATCAACATGATGTTGTCTAGGTGGAGGAGATGGTTGAACTGAGGTCAAACCACCCGGGACCACCGAGGTAAAAAATAACCATACGAGCAAACCAACAGTTAACCCAGGAAGGGACAATGTTTCCATATAAGGAGCATCAACATTTCCAAAAGTAGGAAAAGGACCAGGATTTCCTTCGGAGGGGATTCCTTGGTTGGTAAACTCCGGAAACGTTGCCATCGAAAACAAACCTAAAACAAAACACTAAGGAAGATAACTTTAACCAGGAATATTCTGTGGGCAAGTAATATTTTAAGACATCGAAACAAAACTTTGCCGTTTCATATTTCAAGAGTCGAGAAATAGGCAAAAGGTGACTCTATCACTTTCAGGTTGAAATGAGCGTGAAAGGACAAGTGCTCAATGATCTTTTCACTTTTAGAGAGTCACGAAAAGACCAAAATGACTACTCAGGTAATCTAAGCAAGAGGGTGTACCAAGTTTTCGTGAACTGCCATATACACCTTGGTGATCAAATGAAAGATAAATGACCAAGGACTTGACGTATGTGTAGGTAGTCTCCCTGAATGCTGTGTTCAGTGTATCACGGTTACAGGGCAGCAGACTCGGCTTCTACGGATAAAGGATTGCAACCTATGAGGGTCTCCCTTTATATACTCAACAGTACAGGGAGCACAAGTCTGTACTAGCGCTGTCTAAAGCCAGGTGGCGAACGATAGCTATTAGGTTTAATGACGCTGGAACATGTCACTAGCCTAGACCTCTAAAGATGTTGTGTTAGGTTCCAATTCTTCCTTAGGTTAATTGAATGAATTTTAAAGTTGATATTGGATTATGTTTCAGTTTCAAGGCCTTATCGAATTTGGATCTCAAATTTCCTAAATGCAAGCTATATGCAAAAGAACACCATCTTCCATTCAATGAATGCTAATTACGAGAAGGATAGATATCTTTCAAACAATAGCAAACAATGAGAATATGTGAAGAAATCCACTCATGCATCTAATGCAATCAAATGAAAATGAAAAACTCTTTCCTAGACTATCAAATGCTAGTTATGCAAAAGAATGTTTCACTTTCGATGCAAAGGAAAGAATGCGATTTTTTTTTTTTTTTGATTTTCCAATGAAATGAACCACACAATGCACTAATTACCTGAAAAACAAAATGAAAATTATCTTGAGTATTGCAAATGTAGGAATCGAAATTGAATGACTCAATCAACACAAAACAAACACAAGAAAGCACTCAAACTAATGCTGCAATATTCCAAACCAAAATAAAGTTTTCAAAGTGACCCAAACAAGCAATGTAATTTATGCTCGGAGCAACAAGGAGAAGAATCAAACGAAAAACTAAATGATCATCCAAACAAAGCAAACACTCAAAAGGATCATGAAAACGTAATGCAATAAACCCAGGAATAAGAATGACAACAATAAAAAAGACTTGATTCCCAAATAAAAGGCTTAGTGCACCAAGACACTCAGAAACCCTAAGTCCTTAAAATACACTGGTAAGAAAATAGACAAACAACTGAGAAAAAAAAGCCTACAACAGTCAAAATAGTCCCAAAGGCTCAATTACACACAAAAAACAACCCAGAGTGAAGCATAATTGACCAGAAGACTCACCAAGGAGGTCAAACCAAATCCTACAGGATTCAACGTGACTGTAAGGCGGTAATCCGCATCAAACAGGGGTTGGCGCGACTGCAACAAAAGCAACCTGCGCCGATAGGTGCGATTGTTCAAGTGAAAAGCGCGCCAAGCTAGATAACTATGGGAAAAAGGAAAAACTAATGAGCAGAGGTCAATATTGACACCCTGGAGCTGAATAGAGGATTTAAAACAAGCAAGCAAACCAGAAAAAGACAGATAAGAAAATCAATGACTGAAGTCAACCCAAAAAGCTGAAACGACAAACTCACATTGATCCCCCAGTGGAGTCTCCAATTTTTTAAGCAGGTAAATCCTCTTTGCGGACAGATATGACCCCTCTAGCCCTAGAGTGGGTCTAGAAACAAAGAGACATGCTAGAGTGTAGGTTCCTAATTACTAAATGAAGAGAGGACACGGTAGATCGCCCTACCTGGAGTCCAATGCTGTCGTTGTGGCTGTAGTGGTGGTGGCCTCTCGCTCCTGCCTCGGCAAGTCACAATCCTTCTGCAGTCATGCTCAGATACTTACACATAGATCTGCAAACAAGAACAACATACGACATAATAACTTCATTCATAACTACTAGCCAGTCAAAGAGGGCTAAGCATATTGCATTAAACAAATAACATAACACAAAATGGGAACCAAACAATATTCACGTATATGTATTGATAGAAGGAAGAGTTACAACCAAAGCTTGGATGTCACGGTCTCCTCCAGTGGGGTTCAGCCGAAGTGCATCTCAGATGCTCATCAGGGGATTCGGATGGGATGAGGGCATGGACTTAAGCTCTCTCCACGAAGTTCCTTCTTGTTCTATCTCTTCAACAGTTCAGCTATAATATACTCAATTCTCCATGTTCAGCTAGCTTATGCAAGGAGATATAGCCTATTTTTATAGAGGAAAAGGAGGAGATTGGGATCCCTACAAAGGTGGAAGGGAGACCTATCCTTTAGGAGGTTCCCACAAGAGGTTGAAACCATAAACTAAAGGAGGGAGTCTGTGGTTATTCAGTCCAACCACTCCCAATGACTCATCCTCGAAGTTGTTAGAGTGGAATCTCCGCCTCTATTTTTAAAAAACATTCCATAAATAGCTCGATGCAGGTGGCTAACTGGGACAGAGCGCCAATTGGCGTTGGGGCCAGTGTTAATGTTCCTCATTGGCATGAGGGAAGAACTGGCTACTCGCACCAAGGCAAAAACAGGGGTTTCTGAAGCTTTGCTCAAGGAATTGTCAACATAAGGAATATTTATCTCATGTAAAGGGATGCAATGATGGTCTTTGAAAGGCATGACACTTCTTATTAATCACATAAATGACCCTCCAATGTGCGATATGGGGATTGTAGGGATAGTGACAAAATGCTATGTAACACATAGTTCTCCTCATCATCATGCTTGGATGAGGATCCATCTTTGGTGTTTTTCTGAATCTCTTATTGCACCAAGTCGGACCACAAACGCTCCCACTTTGGTAGATTATCCCTCCCATTTACCAAATCCTAGTAGCTATGCAAACTCTTGGGAAGGCCTAGAAGTGATAGGCTGACCAGATCATCTTCGACAACTATAACACCAACACTCCCAAGCTCAACCCGACATTGGGTGAACTTGGTCAAGTACTTTGGTATTGTGTCACTCTTATCCATATTTATTTTACTGAGCTTGTACTTCAGTGCCAAATTCCTGTGGTCACTACTATTATGAAACAAGTATGTCAAGGCCTTCCACTTCACATGGAGTTTCCTTTCCAAGGAGGTTCGAGACAATATGATCTCGAACACCTTCCAGTAGGATCCTTCTCACCTTTGATACATTTTTCTTCCAGGTCGCCAGATCTTGAGCATCATTTGGTGGAGGCTTAGGAATATCACTGTGTATGAACTCCTTCAACCTGTTACCTTCCAACACTACTTCTATCCCGTCCTTCCAAGATATGTAATTCGAGTTGCCCTTTATGGGCATACTCAAGTCTCAATCCATAGAATGACATCCTGCTAACCCTGAAGAATGATATTGTAAATTAAATTCCCCTGCATAAAACAAACTCATATTATTATCTTATATAGTGATTTCAACTCATATACCATGTAGAAATTCCTTGTAGATTCAAACTTCTAATTGTAATTTACTAAAACAATAGACTTGAATATACTCTACCAATTGCAGAAACCAATTTAAATGATCGAGAAATCACAAAGCATACAAGAGAAAAAATTCAATCAACACATTACACAATGATTTCCTGGGGAAAGCCACAACTAAAAACCCTGCTATATGTATATTTCATTAGTAAAACATTATGAGAATATTACAATGCTTTTCTCATGCTCGAGAAACCTTTGTACTATCTCTATCTATCTCATTGCTTCCTAGACAATCCTAGGCTAATACTTAACCAAATTTATGCTTGCCCAAGTCCCTATTTTCTTGCATTGTTTCCTTGGGTACTTAACCCCTATTAATTAGGTAAATCCCCATCCAGTACTATGCAATCCATCAAGGGCCTTCCTCTGATTGCATGCACCACCTGTACAACTTGGATGATTATACAATTGATAGTACACTACCCTTGAACTCCAATATCAACTAGGTAACTCTTAATTCACACATGCATGATTTATTTATGGTCTATATATCAGTTCTTTGGTTCATCATTAAGTGTGGTTCAAGTTCCACTTCCACACTTTGAACTTCCACTAGTTCCTCCAACAGTTGGAACTAGTGACTTTAACTCAAATAAAATGAATTAATTAATTACAACTCAAAATAAACTCAACCAGGTCTCCTAAAAAGTAGTAACCACTCTACATGACTGAAGTTAGACCCTGAACTTGAGTTAAATGAACCAACACAGTCAAGCTAAGTTAGTTAACTTGTACAAGTTGTAATGTGAGATGGAATTACAATTTTCTTCTAATTTAATTCAAGGGAAATTTAAATTATAATCTTTCTTGGTGCCATTTTCAACACCAAGGTCATAAAAAAGCTTACTTTTTGTATAATTACTCATGTCTCTGAATATTATTAGAATATAAATTATCAAAGTCCATTTGAATCTTACACTTCTGAGGTTTTTTCTGCATACGTTCATCCTTAATTGCAGTTTTCTATAGCTTTTACTTGTTCTCAAAGTAAACATTTGGGTGTATACCTAATCTTATTTACTTTGTCTTAAAAAAAAAGGCCTAAAAAGGAAACACACACTGAATTGGTTTCTTAATATCAAGTAGACCTTGAACCAAAGTTAGAATCTTGAACTGTTACAAATCCTTTATTTCCTTCTAAGGAAGTTTGGGAATTTGGTGTAGTGTCTATGGAGCCAATGCTACCTGGTAGCACTTATGTTCAAACTACTTCTGTTGAAACACCTTCATCTTCTTCCACTCAAACCACTTCTGTTTAGACCACCTCTGTTCAAATTTATTCAACCCCAATCATTCAACCTATGGTTTTACCTTTACCACCACCTCCACCTCCTTTCATCGCCATGGCACAACATCCTTGGCTATTTGTAGGAATTGTGAATTGTACATGACCAAAAAATGATTTTCCTAAGCATCCAGAAGGATTTCTTCATGAATTAAATTCTAAAGAACCATATCCTAGAGGAACACATATGAATTGGAGGATTTCAGCACGAGGATGTTGTTTGTAATATTTTCCCTTATAATTTTGAGAGAAAATGAGCTTCTTGGTATTTTTCATTACAAGATAATCATATTCCTAGCTGGAATTATTTTCAAACCAAATGTATTATACAAATTGGTGAGGAAAAATCCTCAACATCTTTGGTGATATAAAGTTTTCCCATCAATATCAATACTAATGAATCCATTAAAGAATTCAATTAGAGGTTTGTATTTCTCTTAAATAGAATTCCTACTAGTTCTAGACATGGTGATGATGTGCTAAATGAAATTTATACTACTGCTCTACCTCCATAAATTTGTATAATTATTATTAGAGAAAATAAAACCAAATTATCAGATAAATTTGAGGAGTCTTTAAAAGTTGAAAAATAAATTTTAAATATAGCCACCAAAGCAACAAATCTAGAGAAGAAATCAATATCTATATTGAGAAAAATAACAATTGGTAAAATTATTGATGAAAACGAGAACAAAGTTGTTGACTTAGAAATCCTTCAAAAAATAATTAAGAAGATGTCTAATGAAAACATTGACCTCAAGAATATTTCCTCAAAAGGACCATCAAGTAAGAATCCATGAAGACCTTTTAGGAGAAATATTTCTCCTACCTTAAATTAGTCCTGTACCGAGGAACTAAACATTTAAATTATGCTCAGGAAGATATTTGCAAAGATCACAATTCCCATAAGTTCGGAAAATACATGTGCAACATTTGTAAATATGTTCAAAGCATTTGTAGGTAACAAAGAAGAGGAGATAACACAGGAAGAGGACAAAGTTGAAGCATAATCCAGTAAATTTGTTAATTTTTTGTGGGATGTTTCTTAAGGGTTAATAAATGATATAGAGAAGGAAGAAGAGAGTTAAGTCAATATTGCACAAACAATAAGTAAATTACAAAATCCTACTTCTATTGCTCCTACAACTTCAAATCCTCCAAAACCAATCGAAGAAAACACAAACCATAGATAAAACTTCTGCTTCAATAGGAACTACAAAAAATCCCTATGATTAAATATTTTTTCTTATCCCTTTTTTTTTCTTGGAAGGAATGTTTTAGTGTATTTTTTTTCCAATTTTTTGAAAAATTTGACACTATTTATCCAAGTGGCGCTATTTTTTCACCGACCAAAACATTTAGGCGCTAAATTAAGCAATAATACCACTAGGAATTGTAACATCCCTGGTAAAAATCCATGTAGAAAAAAATATAAGACCACGGTTGATGGGACACGTATTCCAAACTACATGTGGGGAAAAATAACATAGTGGGTGTTCATTTAAGTTATTATGGCTAAAGGTAATTGGCAAAGGCAATGGAAAAGAATTTGGAAAGGCATGAGGCATTTATTGGAATTTTATTTATGAAAATAAAGGAAATTGGGAGAAAAGGAAGGTGAAAGGTCACAGGTTGCATGTGAGGAGGAAAATGAAGAAAATAGAGGCCTGATTAATAAAAGGACTTATGAGGATCAGTTGGTAAGCTTTGGTCAGTGCATTTTTGGATCTCTCTCATTATTCTCTCTCTCTCTCTCAAACTCTTGGATACTTAGAGTTTTCTTGGAGCACTCTTGGAGAGTGTGGATACTTGGTGATTTGGAGTAAGAAGGAATAGGAAGAGTAGGAAAGCGCAAGAGGACATTGAGATCAACATCTACAACAGGTTTTGAGTGCAAGTATCGAGTTGCATGTATGTTTTCCTCACCGGTTCTGGCATGCATGTGGATTCCCCTAGCCTTTCCATTTCCTGGATAGCCATGGTGTTGCGGGTTTAATTCCATTGATTGTTTTCTAGTTGGTGGTCATGATTCCTTTAGCCGTGGGTCGAGTTATTAGTTCCTGGAGCCTATTTTTGACAAATTATTTGGAGCTCGACAGACAACTGTGGGTTGAGTTACTAGTCCTGAAAGCCTTGGTTGGACAAACGCTCTAGAGCCTGATAGAAAAATGTTGGGTTGAGTTACTAGTCCTAGAGACTTGGTTGGAAAAACACTCTGGAGCTTGATGGAAAACTGTTGGGTTGAGTTACTAGTACTAGAGCCTTGGTTGGACAAATGTTCGGGACACCAAAAAAACTGGGGTTGAGTTACTAGTCCTGAAAGCCCTGGTTGGAAAAACGCTCTAGAAGCCCTGTAACGGTTGGGGTTGAGTTAATATTTCTGGAAGCCATGGTTGGAAAAAACACTCTAGAGCCCTAGAGTAGCATGGATAGAGACCAATCCATGATGGTTGTGATGTCCTACCGTGAGTTGGAATCACTGGTTGAGGGTTGAGGTGGTTTGACCTCTAAAAGACCTAGATTGGTTTTGATTTTTGTGTTTGATGGGATCCCACATTCATGCTTGGAATATGGCATATGGGTGATTGGATGAAGTGAGACTTGCTCAGAAAATATATGGTCAGGTGGAACGTGGAAGTCCCATCTCTATTTGGTTTTTACGTTCAGTAATGAAGAGCTCGTTCCTTTGGAATTCACCATGCAAATGCATTGGTTATTAATTGGATTCTATTGTTGTTGTATCCATGGTTGGAAAAATGATCTAGAAGCCCTGTAACAATTGGGGTTGAGTTACTAATCCTGGAAGCCCTGGTTGGAACAAACATTCTGGAGCCCTGCAGTAGCTTGGATAGAGACCAATCCATGATGGTTGTGATGTCATACCATGAGTTGGAATCACTGGTTGAGGGTTGAGGTGGTTTTACCTCTGAAAGCCCTGGACTGGTTATGATTGATGTGTTTGATGAGATCCCACATTCATTCTTGGAATATGGCATGTGGGTGATTGGATGAAGTGAGACTTGGATCAGACAATCTATCGTCGGGTGGAACGTGGAAGTCCTATCTTCGGTTGGTTTTTACATTTAGTAATGACGAGCGCATTCCTTTGGAATTCAATATGAAAATGCACTACCTATTAAGTGGATTCTATTGTTGTTGTATCCATGGTATTTCTATTGTTATTATGCTAGTTATAAGCATGTATTTTATGAGTGATGATGTATGGCTCTATCCATGTTTTTACTTGTAAATGAATGTACAACACATCTATGGTCAAATAGATTGTATTGAAGCTAATGATGTAAGGGAAAAATTATTCTTAGCGATTCTAAGATAGGTATGAGACCCCTGTTGTTTACACCTATAGATTCAATTCTTGTGAAATTTTTGAAAAATTTCCTATCATGGGTAGGAGGGGTCCGGATGATTTCTTTTTAATATATCATTGCTCTAATGTTATTTATCATTCCATAAGTTTTCATGAAGTTTTGGGAAGTGACTTGGGCTCTGGGCCTAAAAATATGGCTCAAATCACGGAGTTGGAGGCACGTAACTAAGTAATTGGGGCACTGGCCGCAGAATTGCTGTGTTATCCCAGTGACTAAAGCCTCCTGGCTACTATAATGCAGTGTCATGCTTGCGGACATAGATCAGAATGGTCAAAATCTAGTGTAACCCAGGGGTAAGATGCTTGAAGGGTTGGGATACCTCCTAGGGATGTTTTTGATCTTGTGTAAGGTTTGTTTGTCAGGTTTCTGTCGATTCCACTTCCTCAAAGTCATATAGGAGGTTGAATCTCATATTAGTAGCCTCTTGTCACATGTTTACCTCGGTTGGCCCATTACTTGGGTAGATGTGGGAAGAGGGTGTTACAGAGTGGTATCAGAGCATGGTTTAGCCCTCAGAATGGATGGGCGGTATGTTGGTCATGAATTTATGTTGGTTGCATATGAATTTAGTATGCTTGTGGTATATATGTGCTTGTTGCATACATTTTGTGTTGGCCATGGTGGTAGTGGTGTTTCCATGGAAGTGCTGATGGTTTTGTTGTCAACATGTTGTCATGAGTGCATGATTGGTTATGCGTTTCTCATGCTTGTGTATTTTTCGTGCATGCTTTATTACATATTGCTACATATTGTACATGCATTTCTTTCTTATGCTATGGTTACATATTGGTCATGCTTTGGTATTATCCATGTATGCTTTCTTGTGTGGTGTCATATGTTGAACATGCATTGGTCGTTCATGATTAGTGATACATGTCAATTGGGTGCATATGGTCAAGTTTGAATTGATTTGATTAAAGTTGTTGTGCATAAGGTCATTGTATGCAATTAGGTCATCAAGATGATAATGGTATGTTATGATGCTAATGTGTTGGCTAATATAGAGCAGGAGATGCATATCATTAAAGTGATATTGCAACAATGGACGTTGGGGTAAGAGAAAATTGTCATACAAGTTTGTATGCTTGGCATGCATGTATGTGATTCATGGTTGTTGTAAGCATTAGGGTTACTTATATGTTTGTCATTCTATTATTATCATGGTTATATATGTGATAAATGGTAGTTGATAAGTGTATTCATATGCATTATGGTTATGTGTACGTGTTTCATTCTATTGATTTTATGGTTACATACACGATAGATGTTAGTTAATTAGTGTGATCATATGTACATGCGTTGGTTAGTCAAGCATGGTAATAACTTGATGACATGGTATTAAATCTCCAGTACATGGTATGTTTGTAATGTTTCAACAATTGTCATTATAAATACTGCAACGAGCTGTTTTATAAAGCTACATAGGAAATATGTTTTGTTTTTAGTGATTTTCTAGTTTATAGGTGTGATTGAATACCGGGGATGGTGTTTCCCCAAGGGGGAGGGTTCTGTAACAACCCTGGTAAAAATCCATGTAAACAAATATATAAGACCACGGTTGATGGGACATGTATTCCAAGATGAATTTTGGGCAAAACATCCTAGCGGGTGTTCATTTTGGTTATTATGGCTAAAGGAAATTGGCAAAGGAAATGACAAAGACTTTGGAAATGCACAAGGCATTTATTGGAATTTTATCTATGAAAATAAAGGAAATTAGGAGAAAAGGGAGGTGAAAGGTCACATGTTGCATGTGAGGAGGAAAATAAAGGAAAATAATGGAAAATGAAGAAAATACAGGCCTCATTAATAAAAGGGCTTATGAGGATTAGTTGGTAAGCTTTGGTCAGTGCATTTTTGGAGCTCTCTCATTATTCTCTCTCTCTCTCTCTCATACTCTTGGATACTTAAGTTTTCTTGGAGCACTCTTTGAGAGTGTGGATACTTGGTGATTTGGAGAAATAAGGCATAAGAAGAGCGAGAAAGTGCAAGAGGACATCAAGATCATCATCTACAACAAGTTATGAGTGTGTGTACCTAGTTGCATGTATGTTTTCCTCACTACTTTTGGCATGCATGGTGTATGCATGTGGATTTGCCTAGCCTTTCCATTTCCTGGATAGCCATGGTGTCGTGGGTTTATTTCCATTGATTGTTTTCTAGTTGGTGCTCATGATTCCTTTAGTTCTGGGTTTAGTTATTACTTACTGGAGCCTTGGTTGGAAAAAAACTCTCGAGCCCGCTAGAAAATTGTGGGTTGAGTTACTAGTCCTGGAAGCCTTGGTTGGAAAAACAATTTGGAGCTCAGTGGATAGTTGTTGAGTTGAGTTACTAGTCCTGGAGCCTTGGTTTGAAAAATTCTCTAGACCCCTACGTGGGTTGAGTTACTAGTCATGGAGCCTTGGTTGGACAAATGCTCTGGAGCCCGAAAATAGCTTGGGTTGAGTTAGTAGTCCTGGAATCCCTGGTTAGACAAACACTTTGGAAGCTGTGTAACAGTTGGGGTTTAGTTACTAGTCATGGAAGCCTTGGTTGGAACAAACACTTTGGAGCCCTAAAGCGGCTTCGATATAGACCAATCTGTGATGGTTGTGATGTCCGACCATGAGGTGGAATCATTGGTTGAGGGTTGAGGTGGTTTGACCTATGAAAGCCCTCGATTGGTTGTGATTAATGTGTTTTGATGAAATCCCACATTCATTCTTGGAATATGGCATGTGGGTGATTGGCTGAGGTGTGACTTGACTCAGGCAATCTATGGTCGGGTGGAATGTTGAAGTCCTATCTCTGATTGGTTTTTACATTCAGTAATGAAGAGCTCATTCCTTTGGAATTTGGTATGCAAATGCACTTTTTATTATGTGGATTCTATTGTTGTTGTATCCATGGTATTTTTGTTGTTATTATGCTAGTTATAAGCATGTATTTTATTAGTGATGATGTTTTTATCTATCCATGACTTTACCTGCAAATGAATGTACAATGTATCTATGGTCAATTATATTGTATTGCAGATAATGATGTAAGGGAGCAATGATTCTTATCAATTCTCAGATAAGTATGAGGCCTCTATGCTTAGATCTGTTATTTACACATGTAGATTCAATGTTTGTGACACGTTTGACAAAATTACTGTCATGGATAGGAGGGGTCCCAATGAGTTCTTACTGATGTGATTGCTTCTGTATATTTTTTCAAATGTTATTTATCATTAACTAAGTTTTCATGAATTTCTGGGCATTGAACTGGGCTCTGGGCCTAAAAGGATGGCTCAAATCTAGGAGTTACAGGCACAAAATCAAGTAATTGGGGCCCTGGGCGTAGACTTGCTATGTTGTGCCTGCGGCTATAGTCTCCTGGCCACTGGGATGTAGTTTCATGCCTGCGACTATGACTCAAAATGGTCAAAAGTAAATCTAATCCAGGGGTAAGAGGCCCGAAGGGTTGGGATACCTCTTAGGGATGTTTTTGATGTTGTGTAAGTTTTTTTTCTCATGTTTTTATCGATTCCACTTCCTCAAATTCATCTAGGAGGCCGAATCTCATATTAGTAGCCTTTCGTCACATGTTTACCCCGGTCAGCCGCTTAGTTGGGTAGATGTGGGAAGAGGGTGTCAAAAAATAGCACCATAAATAGCTCCAGAAAGAACTCTAAAAATAATGCCATAAATAGCACCAAAAATAATGCCCGAAATCACACCATAAATTGTGCCAGAAATAACACTAGTGATAGCGTCGAATGTGCCTAAATAGTTAATTAATTGAGATGTTGGGGTTTAAGTGGATAGGGGTTTTGAGGATTATGGGATTTAAGGATTTTAGGTACAAGGATTAAGGGTTAAGGGATTAGGGGTTAGGGTTTAAGGGATTAAAGCTCAAGAGCTAAGGGATTTGGCGCTTACAGGTTAGGTAGTTTATTGGTTAATGGCTTAGGGATTATGGGTTAAGAGATTAATGTTTAAGTTCTTAGGGAATAGGGGTCACGGATTAAGGGATTAGCGATTAGGGATTAAGTTTTTAAGGGTCAATGGATTAGGGGTTAGGGGATTTAGGGATTTCACGTTAAGGGATTAATGATTAACTAGGGTTGAGGGATTAACAGTACTTTAGGGATTAGGGCTTAAGGATTTAAAGGTCAATGCAAGATTGGGGGTTATGGGATTTATAAAAAGTCTCTTGAAATGTCATGGAATGTCTTCCAAGACGCCCATCACTAATGTCATACACCGATGCCACACGATGAGCAGTGAGTGGAGCCAACATTGAAATTTCTTCAAACTATTCTTGTATGTGTCAAAATTTGACATGGTTATACTAGACACATGCCTTCACAATATGTGAGGGTTTGATGACTCAAGGATGCTTTATGTCCCCACAAAATATTTGAGATCATCATCGTTTGCATCAACGTTCATTATGCAGTATTATTGTCATCATTTGTCATTGACATCTATGAAATATTTGTTTAAACTCTCTTGAAATTTCATGGAACATCTTCCAACACGCCCATCACCAATTTCATCCATCGATGCCACACAGTGAGTATTGAATGGGACCAACATTGAAATTTCTTCAAACTGTTCCCGTATGCATCAAAATTCTACATTGTTAGAGTAGACACATTCCTTGACGGTATGAAAGGGTTTCAATACTCAAGAGTGCATGACACCCTCACATAATATTTGAAATCGTCCACATTTGCATCAACGTTCATCATGTAGTCTCATTGTCGCCATTCCTCATTCCCATATATGTAATATTTGTTGAAACTCTCTTGAAATTTCATGGAATTTCTGCCAACATTCCCAATCACTAATGTCATCCATCAACATTGCATGGTGAGAAATGAATGGGGCCAATGTTGAAATTTCTTCAAACAATCCATGTATGCGTCAAAATTTGACATGGATGTTAGACTATAAGGCACATGCCTTGGCGATATGAGAGGGTTTCAAGACTCAAGTATGCCTGACATCCCCACATGATATTTGAGATCGTCAACATTTTCATCAACATTGATCATGTAGTCTCATTTTCATTATTCCTCATTCCCATCTATGGAATATTTGACGAAACTATCTTTAAATTTCATGGAGCGTCTTCCAAAATGCCAATCCCTAATGTCATCCACCAATGCCGCTCGGTGAGTAGTGAATGGGGAAAACTTTGAAATTTATTCAAACTATTCTTGTATGCATCGAAATTTGACATGTTTAGACTAATAGACACATGCCTTGACAATATGCAAGGGTTTACATATTCATGGATGCTTAATGTCCCCGCATAATATTCTAGATCATCCACATTTGCATCAAGGTTCATCATGCAGTCTCATTTCCATAATTCCTCATTCCCATCTATGTAATATTTGTTGAAACTCTCTTGAAATGTCATGGAATGTATTCCAACATGCTCATCACCAATGTAATCCACCGATGTCGCATGGTGAGTAGTGAATGGGGAAAACATTGAAATTTATTCAAACTGTTCATGTATGTGTCAAAATTTGACATGGTAGTTATAATATAAGGCACATGCCTTGATGGTATTTGAGGGTTTCAAGACTCAAGGATTCCTGACATCCCCGCATAATTTTTGAGATTGTCAACGTTTGCATCATCGTTCATCATGCAATCTCATTGTCAGCATTTCTCATTCCCATCTATGGAATATTTGTCGAAACTTTCTTGAAATGTCATGGAACGTATTCCAACACGACCATCTCTAATATCATCCTCTGATTCCGCTCGATGAGTAGTGAATGGGGCCAATGTTGAAATTTCTTCAAATATTCTTGTATGCATTAAAATTTGACATGGTTAGACTAGTAGACACATGCCTTGAAAATATACGAGGGTTTCATGACTCAAGGACAATTGATGTCCCCACATAATATTTGAGATCATTTATGTTTGCATCAACGTCCATCGTGCAATCTCATTTTCATCATTCCTCATTCCCATCTATGGAATATTTGTTGAAACTCTCTTGAAATATCACAAAATGTCTTCCAACATGCCCATCACCAATGTCATCCATTGATGTCGCACAATAAGCAATGAATGGGGCCAACATTGAAATTTGTTCAAACTGTTCTTGTATGTGTCGAAATTTGACATGCTTAGACTAGGCACATGCCTTGACGATATGTGAGTTTCAAGGCTCAAGGATGCCTAACATCCATGCATAATATTTGAGATCGTCATTGTTTGCATCAATTTTCATCATGTAGTCACATTATCATCGTTAGAAACTTTATTGAAATCTCATGGAACATCTTCCAACATGCCCGTCACCAATGTCATCCATTGACGCCACTCTATGAACAAAAAATGGGGCCAAAGTTTAAATTTCTTCAAATTGTTCCTGTATGTGTCGAAATTTGACATGGGTAGACTAGGCACATGCACTGGTGGCATGGGAGGTTTTTAAGACTCAGAGACATCATCCTTGATCATCATCATCACCATAATCATGTTTTTCATTTCCATCATGTTTAGCATATGCTTTTTAGATTCTAGTTTGGCTTCCTATTAGGGATCAAGGGAAATAAGGGTTAATTAGGAATGATATACATGTATAGGAGATTATAATGATTAAGGGTTAAAGGTTAGATAGTATAGAAGTGTGGGAATAAAATGGTTATGGGTTAAATTTTTTAGAAGTTAAGGTATTTTGCTATTAGGATCATTGGGGATTGGGGTTTAAGGGTTATGGAGGTCATAGACTATGTAGCTAGTTGAAATATAGGCGCCAAAGTTATATGGACTGAATTTATAAAAGTTATGAGTTATTGGGTCTTATAATAATTGGATGGGGATTAAGGGTCATATGGGTTTTAAAGTATAAAAATTATATATAATAAGAATTAAATATGAGAAATATAAGTGTTTGGGAAATATAGGGATTAAGTGTTACAAAGAGGGGGTGAGAGGTTATAGATTTTATGGCCGGTTACATAAGTTAATGGCAAGGGGGTTTATTAATAAACAAGTTATTGTTTAAATATGATATTAAATTAAGGGTTAGTGAAGTACATGTGTTAATTAGTAGGTATATATGAGTGGTCAATGATTATAGGGGTTAGGCGTTATATGCCTGGGGTTGTTAATGTTACTAGCCATATAAGTCACCTCACATGGGTTAATGAATATGAGTGATAAGGGTTATGGTTTGGGACTTACAAGAGTTAAAAATTATATGAGTTATGGGATATAATATTAGTAAGTAGATGTGTTAATCACTAGAGGTTATATTTTATATAGATTATGGATTCAATATGTTATATTTTACATGGTCTAAGGTGATAAGGGTTGGATTTCACAAGGAAATTAAAAGTCATAATGGTTAGGGATTCAAGGTTAGATATTACGAGTGATATGGGATTAAAGGTTACGAGATAAAATACAGGTCACTAATAAGGGATTATCATGGTTAAGTGTTTGGGGATAAGTCTTATAATGGACAAAGGTTATACATATCAAGGCTTATAGGTTAGAGATTAGGGATATAAGAATTAGGGGTTACTAGTTAGAAAATATAAAGGCTATAACTTAGGGGTGATAATGGTTAAGATATTTAAGGGTTAGATGTGGCTGGTGGTAATACGAGTAAGGGTTGATATAACCAAAATGGACTAGCAGTCAGGGCTAAATGTTATTAAGGTAAGGGATTAAAATGGTTAATTAGGAATTCAAGGTTATGGTCACGGTTTATGTGATTTGGTTGAATGGTTATATACATTATAGGGGTTCTGATTTATAGAGATCACTAATTACAGGTTAAAGTGCTAGTAATAAGGGTTTCATGGGTCAAAACTCATAATTGTTGGGGGTTATATGTTAGGGTTTGTAGGCGATAAGGATTAAAGGTGGGAAAATTGACATGGGTCATGTTTTATAGATGTTACCATATATGTGTTATAATGGTTCAGATTTATTGAGGATAGGGATTAAGGAATGTGAGTTAGCTATTAAGGTTTATAAGGGAAAATGATAAGGTTTATAAGGTCACACATTGGGGTTTATTTGGATTTATATATGTTTGGGGATATGGGATAGAAGTATTAAGGATTATGTGGGATAGAAACTAGGGGTTTTGTAATGTTCCAAAATTTTCAATAAATTATTTGGAACATTAATTTTGATTTGATTTTAATAAAAGGAATAAAATGGGTAAGGGAGCCCATGTAGCAGAAAAATAAACTCTCCTAAGGTGCAAAGAGTCACTTAAGTGGCTAAATTTGGCATTCCCTAATGTGAAAAGGGACAAAAGCAAGTTAACTAGAACATGGTTGACCAAGTCAACAACTTATAAGCTTAGAGGAGAAGCTTGCTCATGAAGACTACGTAGTTGGAAAGGAGGGAAATTTGAAATGAGAAGAAACCCTAATATGAGTGGGGTCCATGGAAAGGAAGCATTATTTGCATAAAAATTTGCATGAGAGCCATTGTTCATTTTCATGTCTTGAGAATTCGATTTTGTAGCTCTCTTTAGTTGTTCAACTGAGATAGCTTGTGATGCTTAGCACAAGGGATATTTCTGTTGAGAAGTATTCTCTTCTTCCTTGGGAGGTTTTGGAGGAGCTGTTCTTCATCTTCCTCACATCCAGGCTTGAGGCCAAAGCCATCTCTCTCAGCTACATCGTTTCTGTTGGGTAGATTCATTGGAGTTGCTGGAGGTAGCAGTAAGGGATCATCATCCCACCATTTCCTGAGCTAGTTTTGAAGAGAAGGAGTTCTTATTTCTCTAAGAAATCAGCAAGGGACATTTCTGGAGCTATATTGCAAATTTTGGCATAGGGCCAAGTGTTTCATCTCAGCCAAGTGTTTCATCTCAGCCCCAGCGCAGTCACTCCCTCTTACAGCGTTATTTTCAGAGGGCATTTGCAGGAGGATTCACCATGGGGATTGGAGAGTGTAATCTTCAGTGAAAGGGGCAAATTTTCACTTAGAAGATCATTGGAGGAGGTTGCTATATTATTTGCAGCTTCTTTCCCTTCCTCCATACATGTATTATTATTGAGCTGCAGTAGCTGCCCAGCTACTCTGGCAGTTTTGTATTTTATCATTTTGTACATGTATTGCAGCCAATCCTTCTAAGGATTGTTAGTTAGATATTTTCAGGGGTTTAGAGCTTGCTCCCCCTCATTTCTTGAGCTGATATAGATATATCATTATATTTCCATTTTACATATTGCAGTCTGCTCATGTAACTGCACAATCATGGCTAGGGCAACAACATGTAGCAGTGTAGTCCTGAGCTTTAATGCATATTCTTGATTGAGGCTATCTTGAGAGGGTTCTTCCTCAAGAATTGTATATTATTTGTTGTTGTTAATTTATATATCAGCCATGTACTCTTATTATGCATTATGATGTATTATTTCACTGCTGTTCATTATTGGAGTTCAGGTGTTGCTGTAGCTAATCTCTTTGAGCAAGATATTCCTGAAGCAAGAAATATTTGCATAGCTATAGGCAGAGTCTGAGTAAGGGCCAGGAAGCCTCCGGTTCTCATCCTCTCTTTAGAGGTGAAATAACTAGTAAAAGCCCTCTCAGTCTATCTCTGATATAGCCTCGTTAATATTTTCGACAAAGGAACATTTCAGTGGTGGAAAATTCCGCTGATTTCCATTTCGAGACATTACGGGTTTTGAATTATATGTTAGGGTTTATTAGGGCTATTTTTTAAAGGTTATTATTTTTTCTTAAGGGGTTATAAGGTGAGTATTTATAAGGGTTGGGAATTTTTAGAGTGTTAAGGATTATATGTTAATATATAAGTTATCAACTATAGTGGATATAAAAATTTAGGAATTTTGGTTATTAGTGCCAAGTCTAAAGGATATACACATTTAGGGATAGGGGTTATTTGGTTTAAGGTTTAAAAATGAAAAGGGTTTGGATGTGTCATATAGGTTATCGGTTAGGGCATATATGAGTTAGAGAATATGTTTGTATATGGGATTATGTTATGGATCATATATTTTACTAGCTAACACATATAATTGTTATGACTGAGAGTTTATTAGTGATAACTACTACATTTCAAGACATAAGGGTGATAGGGTTATGATTTTTGAGATATAGTTGTTATGGTTACAATATATATTACATAATAGATGTTAGGGGTTAATATTAGAAGGTTTTAAGGGGCTTGGGATTATAGTTGTTATGTGTTATACAATTTAGGGGTGATAAGGCTTGGAAATTGTTGGGTCACAAAATTTTCATATTTTTCCTACTTATTTTCCTATTTATTTTATCCCTTTTTGACCAATAGGACCATATCTTATTAATGTAACAACCCTTATTCACCTAAGTATGTCCTTTTTCACTTGTCACTTTCTTTTTCCAATTCTAATTATAATTTTACATTAGAAATACTGTCTTAGACTGCTTTTTATCATAAAACTAATGGACAGGTTATTTCAAGTTTAGATGTGTTGGAAAGTGTAACTAGGTTCAATATTCATAATGAATAAGTAATTATGAATTTATGTAATGAAGAAGACAAAGATAATAAAAAGTATTTTTTAATGCTTGCTTCATGGGTTTCATGAGCAAGGAGTTTTTATTACAGGTTAAATACTTCTTCTTGATGTCTTTAGGGATTTTTCATCTTGTCATAAATGTATAATTTAGAGTCATGTATATGAAGTGTTGTTATACTTGTAAAGAATCATTATTGATGTAAAAAGTATGCCTCAAGACCTTGTCAAAATTCTCTAGAAGACGCTGGAAGATATCCTTGAATAAGTTAGCTCAAATGTGTTGAAGACACTCCTTGTCAAGTCGGCCTTATAGCAGATGGTAATGTTGACCTAAAGAGTGAAAGACTATCCCTATACATAAGACAGGTTTGTGACTCATTGTACAACATCAATTTCAGTTCAATCTCTGTAATGAAGTGCGAGTTAAGGTCTGAAATGGATGCGTATAAGGGTCTCATTATAGTGAAAGGAAAGGGATCACATAGTACTTGGTCTTGGGCCTATCTACCTCAACAAAAGGATCCACAATCTCAGAGAAATTAAGGACTGCAATCCATGCGAGAAAAAGGTAAGCCAAGGGTCACTTCAGGACTCTTATCAAGTGATGTAAGAAAGTGCGGAGAAGGAGTATCACATAATGATGACAAAGGGACAACAGGGTGTGCAAGGTCTTGGGCCAATATACTTCAAATATCTCTGAAGTAAATACACAACGTATGCAAGGAGACACTACAATAAGATAAGGTATATCAGTCTAAGGTATATATAGTGTGAATGAAAGACACGGTCTAGGGCATCAAGACAGGAGGACAAAAAGTCATCCCTAGGAGATCGAGGCTGAATCAAGGAAGGAAGTAACTTGTATAGGGATCAATTTACTTAGTGTTGGTGCATAACATTGCATAAAAGGGATATGAAAATAAGAAGCCTAGAAAGAGCAATGACAAGGTACTAGTGTCAAGGGTCCATGTCATGGTCATGGTACTTGTCAATTGAAGGTCTATAATAAGAATTAATTTTGGGGTTTCCTCTCCAAGAGGGAGAGGTTTTGGCCCTGGCTTGAAGAGCCTAAAATTTTTGTCTCTTGTTTTTTGATAATTGACTTGATGAAATACATAATAATCTAATGAAGATAATATATAAGTGAAATAAGTATAACGAAATCACAAGTAATTATCAAGAAGAGGAATTGAATTGAATGGCCTCATTTCTCAACATGGTTTAAGAGCTAAGATGCTGAAGACAAATAAGAGAAGTTTATCAAGAAGATACAAGGATCAAAGCTTCAAGGAAGTCATCAAGGATCAAAGTTTTCTAGAAGGAATCAAAGCAAGAGAAAGGAATCTACATTGAAGAGTTAATCTTCAGATCTAAGAAGACCTTCTCTCATTCAGTTTGCAGAAATTGGAAAGCCATCTCAAGAAGATCAAGGACCTATACATCTAATAAGGAGATTGTACTACTATATATATCATCATCAACAAGGAATCTAGTTGTAGAAGAAAATGACATATTCAAGTAAGTATATTTATGACTTCATATGAATCTGTAAAAATGTATTTTGTTTAAGAAACCAACAAACTGGTTGGGGGCTCAAACTTTCTTGCATGTAAGAAAATGAAAAATCTAAATCTTGTTGAGAAAGAAGTCATTAACTATGTCAAAATGTCATCAACTATACCGTCACTTATCACTCCCCCCAACTTCCCAAGGCTGATAGTGGGATTGAAGGAAGGTAACCATAGACCAGGCTTTAGGTTAGGTAGCTACTAGCCCTACCAGGACCAGAGAGGGCTCTCTCAATTTCACTTTGTAGTCAATTAAATGACTGAATATTTAATGATATTAGGCTAGGTATGCAAGATGAATAAATAGGGTTTTTGTTTAATGTTTTTGTATTGGATAGGAATGACAGTAAGGAGACTAGGTCTAGGGTTTAAGGTTGGAATTCAAGATCAATTTGCAGAGAATATGGATGAAGCCAGGTAGGTAGCTTGAAAGCATGTTTAGTTTTTCATTGTGTATAGGATGACATGAAGGAGAATCTGAATGAGCATTTAGGTGAATTCATTCATTTAGAAGAACAAAGACATAAAATGTAAACCTTGTTAAAACAAAGCATGAAAATGCATGATTTATGCTTATAGACTGAAAAGAAAAACACATAGAAGCATGTATATGAAATAGAAAAACATATCGTTCAAAATTGAGAAGATAAACATATAGAGAAAGAAAAAATTCTCCAAGGCATACCACATGATTCTCAACACAAATTCTACAACACTGTCTTTGATTTCATTCGAAAAGGCTTGTACAATAGCTCCACTGCAAAAAACAACTATCCAACACAAGAAAAGACTAAAGTGGGTGTACTTATAGAAAATATGAACAATGACACCTCATAGGGTCGAAATCCCATCCAAAATGCATCATAATTACATAATATGAGTCACTTCCTAGAATCTAGGGAGATTAGAAACCATTCCCTCAATCTTAGCTAAGACTAGGAGTGTGTGTCCCCCACATTAAATTACATGTTTCCTCATGATAAGAGGAAAAAACCAACTCAATTAATCCAATTCCAGCTCAAAGGAAAAAAAACCTCGTATATCTGAAATTTTCTGGGCTTGACAAGTGTCCCAAGGAATCCTATTTAGATGCGTAGCGCCATTTTACAGATGCATAGTGCCACTTTGTAGCTGATTCTGAGGGACTTTTAGGACTCCAAATCCAAATATAGAAGATATGTCAAATAGCCCTATTTGTCTAGTTTCCAGAACATCTTGAATTTTGAAAAACCACCCAATGTAAGGCCTCCAAAATTTGATTCTCCCAACCTTACTCCATATGCGTAGCGCCATGTCAAAAATAGTGGCAGAAGCATATAGAACTAGTGGTTTTTTGGCTTTTTCTGCAAAAATAGAGCTTTTCATGCAAAAAGAGTTCCTGATCTGTGATGTACTCATGAAAATGCATCTAATCATGTAAGCCATTCATCCTTTAGGTACCCTATGAAAAAGTGTAGTGCCTTGGCACTACGCATCTGTGGAGGCATAATTTCCAGATTAGTGTAAAAATCACCAAAAATACCAAAGTGCTAAAAAATTCTCCAAATTTGTTTTGTGGCACCTGTGGATGATTTGATAAACAACCAATGAAGCTTAAACCATAAAATCTAAACTATTCATCTCCTTTAGCTTAATTTGAATTTATTTTAGCCTTTTCTTTAGCTATTTAAGCCTGATTTGTGAAATCTTGTTTCTGGCGCAATAATGATTTTCCATGTGTCTCTGGAGGTTGCTGTCTATTTTGTCTCTTTTCAAGAGCTTCTCCAAATTTTCATTCACCCTTCCTAACCAGTATTCTCTGTCTTGATTAATCTCCATATCTATTATCTCATCAAAGGTCAACTGTTCAGGCAAATGAGTTGATTGTCTTTCTAGCCCAGCGTCCTCTTAAGGCCTCTTGTCTTTGGCCTTCTTAGCTATGTTTTAGTCTCCATGTCCTAAATTTTATCAACATCTATTACTTGCTTCCATTTACCTTTATTTTCCTCCAGGTCTGCCTTAGGTTTACTTTGTATCAACTACTTCACCTTCAATTGCCAATTTTCTTGCTATAGTAGGGTTGCCATGACATTAGCCTTGGAGAGTTTGAACTTAAGCTCTGAAATTTCTACATCCTTCTCCCTAATTACCTTCTCAATGATTTGACTTCAACCTTCTCTGCCACCTCAACTTCCAAGGGCACTTGTTCATCATGTTGGTGTAATGGTGATTCAATCTAATGCATGAGTGGTTGCTTCTTTATTTCTCTTTGCTCAGTTATAACGTCAAGTGTAGATACACTTTTGATGGATTTGGGGGCAAATACCTGTATCTTTCCCTTCTCATAGGTGTGATTGACCTCAACAACCCTAGGAGCCTTTGAAATTTGAGTTTGCATGCTGGAAGTGCCAACCTCCATTGGTTGTGCTGATACTGGTGGTGATGGTGTGCTATGCATGACAGGAGGACTAGTGGTGGGCAATGCTATTTCTTTCTCCATGAAGGTTTCCCAAGTCATATTTATGGTTCATAGATGATGCAAAATAATGAGTTTGAATAGATGATGGTGGAAAATACTTGGGTAGTGATCTCTGTTTTTGCTCTGAAACTTCTCAATCATTCTATGCAAACTTCTGTACAAGTAATTTGGCAAGTGAAGTGGTTTAGTAGAGGTAAAGTGTATCAATAATCTGATATGGTACATGTAAAATCTAGATAATCTCCCTTCACATGTGAAGTATCTCATAATTAACCTCATCAAAGGAGCATATTTGTCAAGGAGGTGCTTGAAACGGAAAATGTACTCAGGGTTCTCTCTAGCATGACGTTTGAGGAACAAATTGTAATCTTCAAGGTATATGTCCATGCCCTTAAAACCATTTTTGTCCATGAATAGGTATAATTGTTGCTGAAGAAATCACATCTGCTAATAAGTTGATCTCTACACCTGCAATGATGGCATTTCCCATACTGAAACTAGTGACAAATAAGCTTTTCAATTGGAGATGACAACCTTATTCCATGATTTTCTCACAGAATCTCAAGCATCCAGTCCTCTCAAAGCATATTTTGGAAAAAGGTGAGGAATTTACTTCTTGTAAGGTGGAGGGATAAAATCTGAAGTGGCACCCTCCTTTGTGGATTTTTATTCTCACTCTCCATAATATCTATCAGAAGGATAAACCCTAGGCATTTAGGATGTAGTGGGTATGTGTAGTGAATCTAGAAAAACATAGGACAGGGATAAGGTAGGTTTGGAGGGTGAGATGAAAGGTAATGGAGCCAAGATAAATTCCCAAAAATATTTTAGGAGGTTGGGTTGTATGTTAGCGTCATATTATAAGTGAAATTTGGTGAAGTGGGTATGGTGGAGGTGGCTAAATTAGGAAAACATAGGAATTTCCTGTTTTTCCATTGGAAAAGTAGTAAGAAATTAGGGTTTGATGGAAATGATGCTTAGGGAGGGTGTGGATGGTGGGGAATGATAGGATAGGGCCTATGAAAGGTGCACAAGGTTTTAAATGATAGGTTTAGGGTTTATTCCACTAAAATCACCCAATGATAGGAAAAGATAAAAACGTAGTGGGAGAGAAGGGAAAGAATAAAATCAATACCCTACTTTGTTGACTTTGAAAAGGATATGAGGCATCCAATTATTATTGTGGAAGCTATAGAAACCTTGTGCAGTGATTTTGGAGCTTAGATGAGTGATTTAGGAGCAAAAACCCAAAATCATATCACACTCACAGATTCGTAGCAGAGGCTTCCTGATGCATAGCGTAAGTGTCCAGATGCGTAACACAACCTTCTTGGAGAAAATTACTTGATTTTCTTCCAGCACTTGAAAATTATGGAGAAAGCTGAAGGTAAGAGAGGAGCTCTACCAATCATAAAAAGACAAAATGATTTGAAAAATCCTTCGTTTTCCTCTTTATAACATCTTGAAATGACTTTTTGTCTTTTAGTGAAACCAAAAGCTTTGAGGACAATTTTGGCTTTTTGGAACAATTTGATAATGAAACAAGTTTTAAAATAAGACAAATTGTCTAAATTTATTCCCCTAACTATGCTATCTCCCTTTAAAAGACCAGTATGATGAAAATGAAGCCTCTTTCACCCTTTTTGGTGACATATTTGGACTTTTCAGTGTCAAAACAAGGACACCTAGACAACAAACTTAGATGCAGATGGAGTGACTGACGTAAGACTCTAAATGAAAATGAGTGGCATGACCTCTGAGATGATGATGGCCATGGATGGAATGAGGGGAGAAACATTTCTGACCTAGACCATATGCAGTGACCAAAATTTATTTGAAAACTTGTTTGAAAAGACAAATATTTTGAGCTAGGACTACTAGCAAATACACTGAAAGAGCATGTTTGATCACTGAACATATTGACACTAACACCTTAAAAAGAAGATACTCAAGCTCATGCCAAATACATGAATGGAGACATAAGATCCCATATGATTCTTATAGAATCCATAAAATACTCTCTCATCACCTATGTATCAAAACTAGAATCTTCAAAAGAAATATATGACAAATAGGTGGAGCTATTCTCGATGGGTACTACAGGGGAAGTAATATATCTGAGATAAGAAGTATACAGGTTGAAGATGTCAAGAGAAGGAATAAATTCATACTTTATGAAGTACAAGATAAACTGCAGGAATTGGGAGAAGTAATGTCTGATAGATAAATGACTAGTGTTGAATGCTCTACCAAAGGGATGGGGAAACTTCAATTCAAGTGTCCATGGGAAGAAATAAGTAACACCATTCTAGGATATATGGTCTCTATGTAATATAGAAGAGATTAAGTTAAAAGCTAAAATTGACATAGGATCAAATAAAGAGAATCAAGCCTATGTTGCCATGTCAAGAAGAAAGGGAATATTTGGTAAGTTTGGTCCTCAGAAGAAAAGAAGAAAGTTGGATTAAATACGATGATATGAATATAATGAACTTGGGAACTATAAGAAGGATTGTTCCAAATATAATTAGGAAAATAGGAAAAAGTAATAAGCCCATGTCACTAGATAAATGAAAGAACCATTAACCTAAGATTAAGATTAAATATATCTATTAAGATTGAGATCATCTTCCTCTTTAAGAGGTATTTGTGAGTTGTAAAATATTATGGTAGATAGATACATCACTTTAGAATTGGCATCATGATGGAAGAATTAAAGTAGGAGTACTTTACATGGGAGGATGTCTGAAAACATTTTATGTGACATCTATGCTATGAGATAAATGTGACTCCTGGGAACCTCACTGAAAACAAAATTTATGTAAGGAAGTCATCTAGATCAAGGGTCATCATTCTATAATAAATATGGAAATAGGTGCTGATAATTTCTAATGGAATTCTCTTTGGATTCACTCTTTTCAAAATGCTCTAGAAGATGCTGGAAGATCTCCTTGAACAAGTCAGCTCAAATGTGTTGAAGACACTCCTTTCAAGTTAGCCTTATAGTAGATGGTCATGTCGAGCTAAAGAGTGAAATATTTTCCCTATAAATAAGATAGGTCTGTAGCCTGATTGTACACCATCAATTTCGGTTCAAGTTCTGTAATGAAGTGCAAGTTAAGGTATGAGATGGATGCATAGAAGGGTCTCATTATAGTGCAAGGAAAGGGCTCACATAGTACTCAATCTTGGGTCTATCTACCTAAGAAAAAATATCCACAATCTTAGAGAAAGCAAGGAATGCAGTCAATGCTAGAATAAGGTAAGCTGAGGGTCACTTTAGGATTATTATCAAGTGCTGTAAGAAAGTGCAAAGAAGGAGTATCACACAACGAGGACAAAGGGATTGAAAAGTGTGCAAGGTCTTGAGCCAATATACTTCAGATATCTCTGAAGGAAATACACAACATAAGCAAGGAGACACTAAATCAAGATAAGGGATATCGGTCTAAGGTATATACAGTATGAAGGAAAGACACAGTCTAGGGAAGTAAGACAGAAGGACGAGAAGGCATCCCTAGGAGACCGAGACTAAATCAAGGAAGGCAGTAACTTGTCTATGGACCGAGTTCCTTAGTGTTGGTGCAGAATAGTGCAGAAAAAAGAGATCAACATAAAAATCATATAAAGAGAAGTGACAAGGTCTTGGAGGCATACTGGTGCCAAGTGTCTATTTCATGGTCATGGTACTTGTCAATTGAAGATCTATAAGAATAACTACTTTTTGGTTTTTCTCTCCAAGAGGGAGAGGTTTTGGCCATGGCTTGAAGATCCTAAACTTTGTGTCTCTTGTGTTTTGATAATTGACTTGATGAAAGACATGATAAGCTAACAAAGATAAGATCTAAGCGAAAAAATTATAACAAAATAAAAAATTATTATCAATAAGAGAAATTGAATTGAATGCCCTCATTTCTCAACAAGATAGTATGTCAAATCTTTCTGTTACAAGATTAAATTTTAGTTCCTTTACCGATTTGGATTAATTAAGGTTATGAGAGTTGTTGTTGATACATAGATAGTTTCTTAAGCACGTGCTTCCTTTCCTAATCAGACCGAATCTAGGAAATATCGAGACCCTCCTATTGTGCACGTTATTGGAGAATTATCTGATTTAATATTAGGAAATAATGTTCCTACCATGTATGAGGACCCTAGGAACCCCAATATAACTATAACTATTGGTGGGATGATTCTTCCTAATACCTTAATTGATTTAGGGATTTCCATCAATATACTGCTGAACATATGAACAAGAATAGTATGATGTACTCTTTAGTGCTGATATGGTATTTGTTGTTGTAGTATAAATCTTCATCGCAGGACACCAATAAAATTTCATCATTGAATTTGACCCACAAATTATCTTTCATAGCGTTTAGTTGTACAGTCCCATGACATCATGATGGTAAGCTAAGGACATGTATACATATTTTGTCAATTATTTTTGGATTTGGTACTTGACAAGCGATAATCATAATAGTACGTACACATGCCGAGGACGAATTTTACAATAATTTGGGGGGGAGGAGTGCACCATTGAAATGATGCATGATGATTTCACCTGAATTTATTCATCTGATTAATGCATACCTCACCCTGCCATAATAATACATGATTGTATGATTCTGACACCATTACCTTTTACAATTAAACCGATGTAACCATCATCATTAGCACTAATATTTCTTAATCATTATTACTTTATTTTATTTATTATTTGTGTTGTTACATTTGAAGATCAATGCAATCATTTGAAAAGTCATTTTGATTTAAAATTTCCGAATTCGTAATAAGGAGGAGTAACCACCGATAATTCCAACACAACTATTTTCAAATTTTTATTTTTAAGTCTTATAAATGAACTCAATATATATTATAATAATTAGCATAAGTTAACTTGTGGATGAGATACATTTTTAATGCCACCATCGACCCTATAAAGGAGTAAAGAGTGAGTGGCGAGATCAAAAATGTTTATGTCACATGTATACATAATCACTAAGCAACACAACCTTTAAAGGTGAAAATGTATGTATGTGACTATAACTAGTGGATTGTTACATTATGAGTAATTGAATTTAAAAATAAAATTAGAAAGTTTGAAATCACACCAAATTCATTAGTGGGTTAGGAAAATATGACATAAAACACCTTCCATTGGGTTAAAACACCAATTATAGGACTTTACATCAACCAACATTTCAACTCATCCCATGTGCATATGCACATTGCACATCCAATCTTGGTATTCAAACCTCATAAAAAATGAGAATAACATGGAAGCCTCCCACATTGACATTGCAAAGAGAAAAGATAACAATAAATAAAAATTAAGTAGAAGGAAAAAATGGAATATTATAGGCACTAAATTAGGTGCAATTAGCACCCCATTTGGCACCCCAAACTGACTACATTTTTTATCCAATAGTTGGCGCTAAATATGGCACTAATGGTTCCCAATTTAGCGCCTATTATTCAACCAAATCGATTAAACAAAAATCCTTCTAATCTATAATTTGCGTGCGCGATGGATAAACCTATTATGTATCCTGACTATTCAACCAAAACAATGCAATACATTCACCATATTTCCATTCTTGTAGTCACCAATTGCAAATCGAGGGAGCTTTGAAGATTTGGATGGAGTTGGAGAAGGCCACAGTTGGAGAAATGCATTGAGACTGTGAAAGCAAATAACTAATTGATTGGATCTTTGTTGATGGTGGGAAAATATGTTGATGGGCCTCTCCTCCCCTGTTGTGGATTTCAATAAAAAAATTGATTTGTGGGTGTGATTCGACCTCTAGTAGTCACGAAATCAATTTCTGCATCTCATTCACCCCATACCAGAGAAAAAAATAAAACACTTTTCAATTCATTTTACACTACTGTTGTTTAAAAAAATTAAAGGGAAGGGAGAAAAACGTAGGGAGAAAAGAGAAGGGATTTTCCATAGTCTGGAGGAAAAAAATCAACCTAGGATGCAAAAAATGTCAAGCAGCAGAGGGAAATGAGAAAAGGAGTCTGATTCTTTCCAGAATGAGCTATTTAATACTCAATTTATATATTTGTACATGTTTCCATTCCTTGTTTGAATTGTAATTTTTATTTTTTAATTTCAAAATTATAAAAGAAGAAATTAGGATTTATTTTTTTATTTCTAAATTTAAAATAAAAAAATTATTGTACATATATTGGGACATGACTGTGAGAATCTAAAAAAGGAAATGAATTCTAAATTGGGGGTAGAAGCAGTGAAAAAACTAGAAGGTATGGAATTTTCCATGCTTTCCAAATTTGTAGAAGAACAATCTACTAAAGGCACCGAAACAATCCAACCAGAGCAACCCTGTCAAAGGGAATCAATTGATTCCCCCATCAACTCATGGAGTGAGAAAAATATCTAGGAGAAAATGAATCAAAATAACCTATAAGAATGTGGAATAGGTAAAAAATATTTCCAATGTCCCAACCACTCCTGGGACACAAATTTCTTCCACCACCAGTACATGTTATGCATCTTTCATTAGTGCATATTAAACTGAGGTAGAATATGATGTTTTATCTAGGAATATCAAAATGATATATGCCGCGAAGTTGTTCAATTGTAGGTTGAAGGAGCCACGCCTTCAATGCTTCAAAGAGAATCTACATGTTCCATTATCGAAGATACCCATGCACCTTCAAAAGGAAATCATCCATAACATATAGATTGAATTTGGGATAGGTTGTTCAGTAAATCAAGTAAAAAAACAAATGATTCAAAACCACAAGATCTTCCATTACATCCAAACGAAAAAGATAAACCAAATTCTTCCCGAGCCAAGGACCACAAGAAGGCCAATTGATGTAATCGTGAAAGTATGGAAAGAGCTCGTGAAAGCATATGATAGAGAATATGAAAAGAGGAAGTCCAACGAGGAGAGAATAATGGTATTTAAATTTGGGCATAATATTACTTCTAATTCATTAAAAACATTTTAAATTTTATTGGTGCGTAATTAAATTGAACTAGTGTATGTTTGAGGACAAGGCCTCGATGGCCATGCTTTCTAAATATCGTGCCACACATAATAATGGACAAACATGTTTAGAAGACTTGATATGAAAATTTGTAAGTACATTTAATATCTAAAATTATATATATATATATATATATATATATATATATATATATATTTTTTTTTTTTTTAATTTTGTAAAAAAAATTAAATGATTGGATATTAATTACTTTAACTAGTCCATCTACCATGTTTTGACAGGAGCAACAATATGGCTATTATCCATCAAAATTGGAATTTGATATGATACAAGACAAAACGTGGTATGATTTTGTTATCTAGATGGCGAATAAGGTATCATTATTTGACTTTCAATAAATTAATTGGATATTGTTATGTTAATATGTCAATTTTCATTTCCTGTGTTGAGTTGTTTATTTATGTGTAGATTGAGTTATTTGTGCTCCCATCGGTCATAACACCCTTATAAATCACCAATATTTCACTATGATCAAATCCTTAGAAATCAATATCCAATCATGGCTTTATTAAGTGATAATCCAAAACCGTAGGCCAAATAAGAGATGCAAGACCATGTAATACATAACTCGTAAATAGAAAACTAGATTACATGGGATTGATTATGGATGCTTGGGTTGAGTGCATATTACATGGGATTTATTATGGACCCAAGATACATGTGTTGAGGAGCATGGGATGATTATATTGGAAAGCAAGAAACCTTGTAATGAAGATCACTTGACACTCGCAACCCATGCTTATAGAGTGTGTTGTGGCCTGTTTTAAATTTTTTATATGTTGTACATAGGATATTTTGTACTTTGATATATATATATATATATATATATATATATATATATATATATATATATATATATATATGTGCACAAAATTAAATTTTGAAAAAAGGCACTAAGCAGTGTTTGAAGTTAATGTGTCAGATAGTGGGACCACTTTGGCGCGTTGGGTTAAAAGACGAGAAATTCACTTCTTGGATTCTGCCAATTGAAAATCCTTCCTGTGATGGAATGTGAGCAGAATCACAAATTAATCGGAGGTTAACTGGCGGGGTGTCTCCGATAAAATTTTTGAACCCCACCGATTGACCGGAATGAGTGGCCCAGATCATCTGCGGTGGCACTGCTCTGTGATCTCCCCGCAATGACGATAACCTGCCGACAGCCGACGGAACCCACATCGCCAACAAGCGAGCCAGGTCACCTTCCACGTCATCCCCCACATCACTTCCAACTGTGTTGTCAATCACTTCACGATTTAATTCATTTTGTTATGATTTTCTCACGCCCATTCATTTTATTTCACTATAAAAGGGATGTTTGTCTTCATTTGCGTCCACGTCTGCCTCCTGAATCGCTAAAGTCTTCCAATTTTCGTACCAATGTCCAAATCAGCAGCCACTTCGGCACAACCAAATAACCCATGTAACTATTCTTGTAAAACTGTTCAAACTAATGAAGAAATCTGTCATTTCCAAGTATTCCACTCATATCCCACTAATGGATAAAGAAACAAAAATTGTGGATACTTTCTGCTAGTAGACCACCCTCTCTTTTATTAGCATGTCATTCTAAACCAAGCAAGGTCCTAAATTTACTCTACTTTGATTAAGTATGGAGTCCTGTCAATGTTTGTTCCATAGACCTACCTATTTCCAGAGTTTATCCATTGGTTGGTTTTTTCCATGTACCCTTATAAATGCTTTGTCATGAACCAATTGGGAGAAAACATCTTCCAGGTGTAAGCTCAATTGATAAGGCAATCATTTTGCTACCCCTCTAAAAAGTCATATGTGAGTTTCACTGATGAATCCCTATTCATTTTTTCAAGAATTGTCAGGTTTTGAGGTTACCCAAATTGTATTTTATCTCATGCCCGAAAAGGAAAAGTTCTCCTTGGAGTCAGATAGTTTTAATTTAAGTACCTTTGCTAAAGATGTACGACCAACTCTTCAAATTTTGGCCAAAATCCTAGGGAGGGAAGATGCCATGGTGGTAGATAAGTAAATTCTGGGAATGTTTGCTTTAATGATGAAGCATGAAGTAGTTTTTGATATTCCCACTTATCTGGAGAATGCTATCAATAATCGGTCATGTGTTTGTCAATCACTGGCAATTTCGGGTTTCCTTATTTTTTCACCTATTTGTTTCTTTACAGTAATGTTGATAGACTTAGTTAATTGGGGTTGAATATCGTTGATGTGAATAAAAACAAAAAATCAGTGGTATTTTGGGAAAACCTGGTGAGAAAGGAGGTGGGAAATGAAGTACTATTTGAATTTACCTCTCTTTCCTTCCTAATGTATATGAAATTTTAAATGGAGTGTCTACACCAAGATTATTGCCTAAAGCTCAGTCCTTTTTTAAGTTAAGTAAAGATGTGAGATATGGAGACTGGTTTTCTCATGAAGACCATATTGAAATTAGATTATTTGGAGCTGATATAGATCCTTTTATATTTCTTGTATTTGTTCCTATGAGGTTATTTTACTTGGAGTTTATCAGTCAAGGTATTAATGTTGATCAGGTCCATTTTGTACCAGTGAATAAAGGTCATATTTTAAAACTACCCAGGATAGTAGGGCCATTTATTGTATACACCAGACACACCCTGGAAGCAACTCACAAAATGCTGACAGACATGCATTTATTTTTGGAGGGGAAATGGGCTTATGACCCATATCATGTGATTTCAAACCATAGAATGGAGAATGGACATTCACCACTTGTTCATGAATCAAGGGCAGAGATGGAGAAGCTGGAAAATGGAGGACAAAATTTTGTGTCTGAGAAGATTGAGGTGTAAACCCCTCACCCTAATGAGAAGGGACTTAAAAGGGGAAGGGAGAAATCAAATGATTTGGAGAGTGATATAGGAAGTGAAGCTAAGAATTCAAAGGTTGTGGAGTAGGGTAGCTCTTCAAATTTTCCTGCATATTCCTTGCAATTTGGAGATATCCCTTGCACTCCCTCATCTCCCCTCCCAGAGGGTACAAGTCATGACTCTATGTCAAACATTAAGCAAGTTTTCTCACAGATTGAAGAAAGAAATAAAAGGATAAGAGAAAAAATTGAGTCTCGGTCTCAGGCTCAAATTTCCCTTGAGCAGACAAGATTATTGACATAAATGGACTTAGAAAAGGAACAACTAAAGATAGCTTTATCTCATCCTTCAACTATGAATGTGACTTCTACTATATCTTTCAAAGCTGTTAACTTGACAATGGATGCTAAGAAAATTCCTCTTCTTGATAAGATTATTTTAAATATGAAAACAAGACAATTAATCTTTAATGATTTAAATAAGACTACTTCAGCCGTTGCCAAATATGAAAACATGTTAAGTAAAGTGATCAAACAACTAAATTTGGAAAAAGAAAAATCAAGAGATTATTCCACAAAGAATGAGGAATTGAAGAAAATAACTGTTAAATTTCGTGTTGATCCTGAAGACAGATCAACAATTCAGAAACTGTTGCAGTATACTGAATCTGAAATTCAGATTTTTAAGAAGAAGCTTAAGCTTCCAACAGGTGAGCATCCTATGGCTACTGAAGTAGCCCAAGTGGAGACAGAGAAAGAGCAGCTGTTGCAAGCTCTGCTGGAAAAGGATCAAGAAATAGATAAACTAAACGAGACAGGTGAGATGTTGTAGAAAAAAATTGATTCTCATGTTTGTACAATAGTTATTTCATCAAATTCAGAAGACCCTGCTGCCCAATTAACTTAAGTATCAACTGAGTTAAGATTGGAAAAAATTGATCTAAAGAAAGCTCAGAGGGATTTGGAAGGTGCTTATAAAATACTTAAGTTTACATAAAATGAGTAACACATGACCAAGGATAATGCAAATAAATATAGGTAGGATTGTCAAAGTTCCTATTAGGAGATCAAAGAGCTGAAAGAAAAAGTGAAGGGAAATATGTCCCTTATACAAGCCAAGGAGATTATTTGGAATGAAATCTTTGATGTTTTCAAGAACATATGGTATTTATTGATCATTTTTGGGGAAGAAAAGAGTATTGTGAGAGAATAAAGAGAAGTTGAAAAACATGGCATCATATGCCAAGAGATTGATTGATTTTATTAATTCTAAAACTACTCGAGAACTGAAGGATTTCGGAATTGAAGACATGACTTGATGTGTGCTGGAGTTTAATTGAATGATCATGAATAATTCATATAGGAAGAATACAAAGAAAAATATGAAGTACGTCAAAGAAGCAGTGTTAAGATTTAATGTGTTGTTTGAAAAAATAAACAGAGATGGTTTGCGATCATGTTGGGATCAACAAGGAAATATTCTCCCTTGGGAGAAAATTGAAACATTTCTGGTAGAGGCAAAGAGTAAAATTGGAAACACACATGAAAAAACTGCTATCCTGAAGGGAGCTACTATTGTGAATTTCCTGCACAAGGACTTTCAACTATTATGGATGATGGAAAGATTGTTTTCAAAAAGACCTGGCATATTCGAGGATCAAAAATTTTAGAATGTCTCATATCAAGCTTACTAACTATCCCAACCTGAATGTAGAATTGTGGAGAAAATGCAAGGAATGGATGTCTCCGCAAGCTAATGATGCATATGCAGGAAATTCTTCCATTCCAGAATCTTAGGCCGCTGCCAACTCATGATCAAATTATACTTCAAATTTACTTTACTTTTTTTTACTACAGATGTTTTAGTTTTCTATTTTTGTTTATAATTATCGAAGAAAACAGTTTGGGGTGTTGACAGTTCCATAACTATCCATTTTGTAATAATGTATTTAATACTTTTTCAAGGAAGAAATGAGGTTCCAGACTTTGGGCCTCAGAAGTTTTTGGCAATTTTGTACTTTGTGTTTATGAAATTAATAAAGCTTTTCAGAGAATTTTCCAATAATTGATGAATGTGTTGAGTTCTTCATGTTCCATCTTATGCATGCCTCTTCTATTGGAATAAAGTAATGAAGCAACTGGTGTCTAATTTACATCTGTGTGTTAGAGTAAATTTTTCTTAATAATGTGATCCTTTATTCTAAAATCATTTCTTGCAACCATTTTCTTCTAAAACCAGAGATAATGATTCTTGTAATTTACATCATATTGTTAATGGCTTTTCACTATCATTTCATTTTCTCCTGTTCATGCACATTTATCATTTAAAGGAACTTTGCAGAGTTGTGTTATGAGTAAAGATTAAAGTGTTTAAGATATAAATATGGGGTTACAATATGAAGGGACAACAATTAATTTTAAATTCAAGTGACAATGAATGTCTTGGGCACTGATATCCTTACAACCATCGATTGTATCCCAAGGAAAAACAAAGTGAACCACTTGAGGATTGGTCTCTTGACATGTATACCTTATAGACAGAGAGCACTTCACTTGGAGACCTTATCTTGTGCATTAAATTAAATTTCTTGTGTAATTAGTCCACTTTACAAATATTTGCCTCCCTCACCTACTTTGTATAGAGGAAAGAGAATGTATTTGTCTACAATGTACTCATTATTCCATTTTTATCATTGCCATGGAGATTTCTTAGTGCTTATGTGGTGCAATAGAGGAAGACATAGAGTTTTTGACGTAAGCCCTAGAGAAGAAATGAAGATGAATTCTAGGACTAGGGATGATCTTGAGTCTTAGCACTTGTCTTAGAAATTATTTTCCATATGGTAGGATGAAGGGTGCATTGAGGTACAAAACATTTATTTTGTAGTGATATATATATTGAATGAATTATGTAGATATGAAGGGACACAAATATTATAATATGAAAATTTACAATGTAGGCGTATGCTGGAGCCTATTTGAACTTTGAAGGTCTCGGTTGAAAGAAAGGACCTAAAAATCTATAAGACACTTCCATTTCTAGTCCTATGGGGAGTATGGTTAGCACACAACTTGGTGATTTTTCAAAACATAATTCTTCCTACATTCTAGACTACACCGCAAGTCTGCTCACCATTCTAGCTCTAGCAGACCCTTATTAATCCTAAGAAAATCAGACAAGTGGGGAAGGTGATGATAAACCTTTAGATGCAATGTGAACTAGGTTTTGGAGAAATTAATGAATAAATTCAACTAGTCTACTTGTCTGTGATTACAACATTTAAAAGTTATGTTGTACTATGGAGAGAAGAACATAAATAAATTCAAAGTTTAAGGCATAGGGCTAAAATTTATCCTATGCATTAGATATACAATAGAGAGCATGAAATGAAAGAAAATAATATGTAGAGACTGCAGAGTGCTTCATTAAGGTTTCTGAGATAAAATTCACATATATCTCAACTATTCACACAACATTGATAAATATGTTAATGAAAGAAACCAACAACTTCATTATAAAGGTCTTAAAAGAAGAATAACACAAATGCAAAGTTACTAAGACAAGAACACATACTGTAAATATCATATACCAGGATTCATTTGGAAATTCTCCATTAACTTCCCAAAAGACTCTTGAGCACATTACACAACAAGATTCAATAAAAATACTCTTTGGAGCCCCAAAATTTATTCAACTACTTTGACCAATTTCTCCCACTCTTGATATACTGGGTAACCAAGTTTAATCATTTTCCTATATGATTCATCTACCTCAGTGCACTTTTTAAATGAAGGTTTCATTATTTAAGGATGGAAGACCCCTCTGCTACAAAATAGAAAATTTCCTATAGAATCTATTAATTTGCACTTGTAAATTTTCACATTTATCTTTTATCTTTATCATAAGGATTTTCTTCATTATAAATTTCTAGTCTAAATGACTGATTCTATTATGTCCTGAATCCCCAATTCTTCAAGGTCTTATTTGGAATTTCTATTTAGGAATTTAATGATTTGATTGGCCTGCAAAGGTTTTTTTCCCAGTTCTATTTTTATTTCATCAATTGCTTCCTTTTCCCTTTGTAATAACTCCTCGTGTTCTACTATAATCTCAACAGAAGACAAAATATCAGAAATAGAAGATATAATCTCCATACAAATTTGTTATTTGGCCTGTGACAAACATTGAACACTTTTAGAACTGCTTAAATAGTGCTTAAGTTGTTTCTGTAAAGAGTTGGTATTTTGCATCTCGGCCACTAGAGAATTGTCTAATTTTATTTTATTATCTTATGCTCTCTCAAAATTCTGCTTCAATTTTTCAATTTCATCATTCTTCAGACTGAGAGAAGATAATGCCTCTTTCATATTATCTATAGTGTCTCCCGCTGAACCTAGTTCTACTTTTGCAATTATTTTTCTACCAACTTCTTTTTCATTTATCTGTTTTTCCCTTTATGTTTCCATTTTCTGTATCTATATATTCTATTCAATTATAATAGAAAATAGAGATTATTTTTCTTTCTCTAGTTCCCCTACCTCTTGATCTTGTGGATGTTTAGTGGTGGGAGCATTCAAACTTTTCTTTATAGATTGGATATTTGTATATTTCTTCTTGATAATTTCTTATGCAACATTGATATCCCGAGGATCCAACCCTAGTTTTATAACCAAATATTATGTTGAGATTCAACAAGAAGATCCTAGTGAAAATTATGCACCTACAACAGGATGGTGCCTCAAGCTATTTTTAGGTGGATGTCTATTTATAGCTGCATGATAAAATTCTATTTATAGATGTATGTCCAAGTTCTATTTATATATTGCACGTCTATTTATAGATGCATGTCAACTATTATTATCCCTTAATATTAGTTGGACAATAAACAATAATCTATTCTCAATGAGCACTTGGAAATAGTCAACTGAAGTGGAAAATCAGTTATCTATAAGAATTTTGAGTTGAGTGGTTGGTTGGTGGGACATGCAAGTGGACTTAGTTGTAATTGAGTGATTTGAAGTTGTAATAGAGTTGGAAGTGCAATTATGAAAGTTGTAAAGTAGTTTAACTTAGTTAAGTGAGTTAAACTCAGTTGTGCTAGTTGTAACTGAAGATACACTAGTGAGAGATCAAGCGAATTAATTATTAATTGATTCAAAATCAATGGCCTCAAATGAAACTGAATATTTACTACTATTAACTGCATGGATGTCAGATCTAGTGGAGACCCAGTTGAGATGTAGGTGAAAGGGACAATTGACCATCACTTGTGACATTATTGGTTGCACACATGCAACCAAACACAAATTGGATGTGCCCATGAGGATTGTGCAGTCAAGGCAAGCAGGATTCCATTCATTTAGGGATTGCTATCAGCTAGGATTGGGCAGTGGAGGCAGGCTTTCTGGAGACAGTAAATTGGCTAAGGAACTTGCCAATTTTTGTATGACAGTGTGAGATAGTTAGCTAATGTACTGAGTGCTCTTGGATTAGAGATTATTATGTAATTGTTTCATGATCCATGATATAATACATAATAGAAGATAGTGGGGTTTTTAGCTATATGTTTTCCCAGGGTAAATTATCTTTATTATGTGTGATTGATCTTTATTCATGATATTGTGATTGACGATTGTGTTTAAAATTCCGAAAATATTTTGTAGAAGAGATTCTATATTTAACAGTAGCATATTATTGTTAGATCATGAAAATCCAGGCAATACATATTTTGTATAAATTTCTACATGGTATCGGAGCACAGGAAATTAAAATTTTGAAGCAGGAGTTGAGTTTGTTGGAGGAAAGCATTTGAATTTGCATAAAGGCTTTCTTGGTGGTACAGCTGATTCAAGTTTGAAATGGATTTCAATGGCTTGAGGTTAGAGTATGCACTCGAGGGAAACTCGAACTAAATTTCTTGGAAGGACAAGATGGAGGCAATACTCGAAGACAATGGCTTGAAGGAATTCATTGAAAAAGATGTTCCTAAGCCAGATGCTGCAAATATTGATGCACGATGAAAGAAAGTGGAAAAGGCGAGGATGATTCTGTTGGATGGAGTACAAGACCACATTGTCTCAAGCCTCCATGGGAAAGCTACACCATATGCTATGTGGAAGGCTTTGACGTATCTATTCCAAAGTAGCAGTGACCATAGGAAATTGGTGCTCAAAGATAAACTCAGAAAGATCAAGATGGAAAAGGGCAACAACATTCAAAAGTATCTCACGAAGTTTGTTGAATGTCAGGATGAAATGGGGAGTGTGGGAATAACTGTTGCTAATGATGATTTGGTGAGATTGGCTCTCTTGGGATTTCCTAAGAGTTGGCACAGTTACGAAGACTCTGTCAAAGGACTGGAAAAATTGCCAGATTGGGAACGACTGTGGTCGGATCTGGTGCAGGAGGTGTTCAGGTGGAGCACCAGAGATGGCTCTTCATCAAATCATGATGATGAAGAGGATTGTGCTTTGGCTGCTAAGGAAAAGAAGGGGTAGGGGAATAAATTCCATTCCAAATCCAAGTATAAAGGTAAGAAGTTGGATATGTCCAAGGTGAAGTGTTTTCACTATCACGAATATGGGAATCCTGCTACTAACTATCCACAAAAGAAGAAGCACAAGAAGGATGCTGGAGCTACAGCTGGTGGGGCCCTTGCCTCGTAATTTGAGCTTGAATTCTCCTTGATCGCATGCATGGTGTCAAGTGCATTGGGATCGGTGTGGTATTTGGATAGTGGCGCTTCCTTTCACATGACGGGAGATAAGGAAATTTTCGGTGACTTGGAGGATAAAGATCTCCAAATGCATATAGATATGGGTGACGATGGAAAATAAAATGCGACTGGCATTGGTACCATTACCTTTCAGAGTGAGTCAGGTAAACCATTTCAATTGAAGGATGTTATGCACATTCCAAGTCTGAAGAAAACTTTGGTCTTAGTCGCAATATTGGAGGACAGAGGCTATGACGTTGTTTTCAGCGATGGAAGAGCTTTCCCGCAACATAAAACAACAGGTCAAGCCAAGAGGATAAGGATCCAAGTTAAGAATCTATACAAGCTGGAGGTAGATGGCTGCACTGCCATGATGTGCAAGGCAGAAAAAGTGGTGAGCCGGGATGAGTGCAAATTATGGCACAGGCGATTGGGTCATCTTCATCATGGAGCCTTGAAAGTCATGCAGCAAATATCTACTGGAATTCCAATGGGAACACTTGCTTAGTTTGATCAGTGCAAGGGTTGCACCATGGGGAAGTATGTAAAGTCCACCTTTCATGAAAAGGAGAACCGTGCTTCGAGGATCCTTGAGAGTGTTCACAAAGATGTGTGTGGACCATTCTCAGTTGCTTCAATAGCAAAACATAAGTACTATGTTATTTTTGTTGATGACTTTTCTTGCAAATGTTGGATATTCTTCATGCGGAAGAAGGATCAAACATTCTCAAAGTTCTGTGAGTTTAAGGCATTGGTGGAGAAAGAGTCGAGGAATCAAGTGAAGGCTCTGAGGAGCGATAATGGTGGAGAATACATATCTAACGAATTCAATAACTTTTGAAGCAAAGAACGAATTTGAAGAGAACTAATAGCGCCTCATAACCCACAACAAAATGGGGCTGCGGAGAGGAAGAAAAGAACGATCGTGGGCAAATCACGAGCGATGTTGCATGATCAGGGCCTACCAATGAATTTTTGGGCATAAGCATGCAACAATATGGTTTATGTGAAAAACCGTTGTCCTCATAGAGTACTTGGCATGAGTACACTTGAAGAATATTTCACTAGTAAGAAATTGGATGTTTCACACTTTAAGATTTTTGGCTCTTCTGTTTATGTGCATGTGACCAAGGATGCCAGGAAGAAGCTGGAGCTGACTGTTGAAGTTGAGATTTTTGTGGGGTACACAGAAACAACCCATAATTATCGTGTGTATTTTCCAAATAGTCGAATGACTATGGTGCGACGGGATATAAAATTCGATGAGGGGAAAGCCATGCGGTTGTTACTTGAGAGGGAGTTGGACTTGCATGCGAAGGAGGAAGTGTTGGTTCCCAAAGATGAGTCTCTAGATGTGGATCAACCATAGGAGGAGGTTCATGGAGTAGAGGAGTCCACTCACGTAGATCCAAACATCAGAACTGGCAGAAGGCGTACCACAAAAGTTGATACGACGAGACTTGATGCAACACAGAATGTAAGAGTCCCTACTTCACAACGCAGACAAAGACAGTCTCCTGACTGATTTATTGGATACATGGCTCTCATGAGAAAATGTAATGTTACTGAACCATATACCTTTCAGGAAGCAGTGTAGGAGCCCACATGGGTAGATGCAATGGTGGAGGAGTATGACTCCATTGTAAAAAACAGTGCTTGGGAAATTGTTCCAAGGCCGGTTGATAAATCAGTGGTAGGTTCGAGATGGATCTACAAGGTAAAGCAAGCTGCTGATGGGAGTGTTGAGAAATACAAGGCTATATTTTTGGCCTGGGGCTTCTCACAGATCGAGGTGATAGATTATGAAGAGACCTTTGCACCTGTCGCAAGGTATTCATCCATAAGGACCATCCTTTCTCTCTCAGCATAGATGGGCTAGCGCATTCATCAGATGGATGTGAAGACTGCGTTTCTCAATGGGATCATTGAGGAAGAGGTGTACATAGAGCATCCTGAAGGATTTGAGATCTTCAATAGTGAGTTGCATGTGTGCTGACTCAAAAGAACTCTGTATGGGCTGAAGCAAGCACCCTGTGCTTGGTACACTCGAATAGACAGCTATTTCACTAGACTGGGCTTCACCAAAAGTGAAGCATATGCATACCTATAACAAATTGTGGTGGAGGGTAAGATTTTAATCATTTTTCTTTATGTTGATGATTTAATATTGACTGGTGATGAGCAGCTGGTACACTCATGCAAGGAGGATCTTGCAAAGGAGTTTGAGATGAAGGATATAGGCTTCCTTCATTATTTCCTTGGATTGGAAATATGGCATCGAGACGGTGAAATTTTTGTGTCTCAAGGAAAGTATGCAAGGGAGATACTGGGTAAGTTTCACATGGAGGGTTGCAAACCCATGGATACTCCTCTTCCAGGAAATTGGAGGAAAGATGATGCTACTTCTGGAGAGGTAGTGGATTCTACTGTCTATCGATAGTTAGTGGGTTCGCTAATGTATCTAGTGAACATGAGACCAGACATTTGCTATGTGGTTAAATAGCTGAGTCAAGCAATGGTTAAGCCTACCAAGCTATTTTTGAAGGCGGGTAAGCATGTCCTGAGATACCTGAGGAGCACATCAGAGTATGGTTTATGGTACAGACAAACACATGAGGTGAAGTTGCATGGCTTCACGGATGCAGATTGGGCGGGCAACCCATCAGACAGAAAGAGCACATCGGGGGGGGGATATTTAGCATTGGATCTATAGCTGTTTCTTGGTACAGAAGGAAGCAGAGATCCATGGCACTCAGTTCAATGGAAGCAGAATACATGGCAGCGAGTCAGGCTGCATGTGAGGCTATCTGGATGAGAAAGATCTTGGTTGGTTTTTTTGGTTCTCTTTTAGATCTGATAGTGATTCATTGTGATAATCAGAGTTGCATTAAACTCTTGATTAATCCTGTGTTTCATGATCGATCTAAGCATATAGATATCCCTAGAGAAGAAATGAATATGAATTCTAGGACTAGGGATGATCTTGAGTCTTGGCACTTGTCTTAGAAATTATTTTCCATATGGTAGGATGAAGGGTGCATTGAGGTATAAAACATTTATTTTTTAGTGCTATATATATTGAATTAATTATGCAAATATACAGGGACATGGATATTAGAATATGAAAATTTATGATGTATGCCTATGATGGAGCCTATTTGAACTTTTAAGGCCTCATTTGAAATAAAGGACCTAAAAATATATAAGAAACTTCCCTTTCTAGTCCTATGGGGAGTATGGTTAGCACACAACTTGGTTATTTTTCAAAATGTAATTATTCCTACATTCTAGACTACACCACAAGTTTGATCACCATTCTAGCTCTATCAGACCCTTATTAATCCTAAAAAAATTAGACAAGTGGTGAAGGTGACGATAGACCTTTAGATGCAATGTGAACTAGGTTTTTGAGAAATTAATGAATAAATTCAACTAGTCTACTTGTATGTGATTATAACATTTAAAAGTTATGTTGTAGTATGGAGAGAGGAACATAAATAAATTCAAAGTTTAAAGCATAGGGCTAAACATTATCCTATGAATTAGATATACAACAAAGACATGAAATGAAAGAAAATAATATGCAGAGACTGCAGAGTGCTTCATTAAGGTTTCTTAGATAAATTTCACATATATGTCAACTATTCACACAACATTGATAAATATGTTAATGAAAGAAACCAACAACTTCATTACAAAGGTCTCAAAAGAAGAATAACACAAATGCAAGTTACTAAGAAAATAACACATACTATAAACATCATATACCATGAATCATTTGGAACTTCTCCATTAACTTCCCAAAAGACCCTTGAGCACATTACACAATAATATTCAATAAAAATACTCTTTTGAGCCCCAAAATTTATTCAACTACTTTGACCAATTTCTCCCACTCTTCATATACTGGGTAACCAGGTTTAATCATTTTCCTATATGATCATCTACCTCAGTATACTTTTTAAATGAAGGTTTCACAATAAATAAATGTTTGAATTCGTAGCAAATGAAAAGATCATCAGCTAACATCTGAAGTAGTTTCCAACCATTGATTTCTTCCTTAATTCCAACAAATTTTGACCTATCCAACGCTTCTCCATTTAATAGCCTTTGATATTTTTCCCCAGTTACCATTTGATATTGTTCATTATTGAAGGATGGAAGACCCCTTTGCTGCAGAATAGAAAATTTCCTATAAAATCTATTAATTTTCACTTGTAAGTTTTCACATTTATCTTTTGTCTTTATCATAAGGGTTTTCTTCATTATAAATTTCTAGTCTAAATGAATGATTCTGTTTAGTCTTGAATTCCCAATTATTCAAGTTCTTATTTGGACTTTGCATTAAGGGATTTAATGATTTGATTGGCCTAGAAAGGTTTTTTTCCCAGTTCTATTTTTATTTCATCAATTGCTTCCTTTTCCCTTTGTAATAACTCCTCGTGTTCTATTATAATCTCAACAGAAGACCAAATATCAGAAATATAAGATATAATCTCCATCCAAATTTTTTCTTTGGCCTGTGACAAACATTGAACACTTTTAGAACTGATTAAATAGTGGTCAAGATGTTTATGTAAAGAGTTGGTATTTTGCATCTCGGCCACTAGAGCATTGTCTAATTTTAGTTTATTATCTTCTGCTCTCTCCAACTTCTGCTTCAATTTTTCAATTTCTTCATTCTTCAAACTGAGAGAAGATAGTGCCTCTTTCATATTATCTATAGTGTCTCCCGCTGAACTTGATTCTACTTTTGAAATGATTTTGCTACCAACTTCTTCTTTTTCATTTATTTTTTTTTCCCTTTATGTTTCCATTTTCTGTATCTATATATTCTATTCAATTATAATAGAAAACAAAGAGTATTTTTCTTTCTCTAGTTAGCTAATGTACTGAGAGCTCTTGGATTAGAGATTCTTATGTAATTGTTTCATGATCAATTATATAATACTGTTGTGCTATGCAACAACTCCCCCCATTTTTATTTTTAAAATAATTTAGACCATTGATAAATAGAAATAGGGACCCTATTTATAAAAGTATTTTTGTCTTTTGATAAAAATCAAACTCCAAAAAACATCAACGCTTTTTAAATAAAAACATCTTTATCGCAAATCGCAATTTCGCACAAATCTTTTCTTAGTTAAAACAATAAATTGGCGAAATCCCGATTTTGCGATTGCCGACTTGAAATTTCACAAGCGACATAATAAATCGCATATCGCAGATTTACACTGCAAAAATTTAAGCAATTCTTAACAAAACTCTGATATTGCGATACTGCAATATTGCAATACTGCGATTTTGCGATTTCACGAAATCGCATATCGCATAAACAAAAGGAAATACGCATCATTAAGACAGGTTGAAAGGGCGCGATGCGATTGATCTGACAAGTTTGAATAAAGATTTTTACGCAAAATAAATCATGTCAGAAAGTATTAATTATGTTTTATCATCCCAATGTAAACAGTTATGGATACGTCATGATTAATTAATGATATAACTGTTTCTCAGATTTTTTCTTTCAAAACAGATCATTTCACTCGATCTTCCATCATTTGATCATTTACTCTATCTTTAATAGAGATTTCCTTTCAAGATATGTCCATCCACAAAATTATTCAGAAGCACGACAAACAGATTGTTGCAGAATTTGAACAAACAGGAATGGCACCTATAGTCTCTGATACTGTCTGCACTGCTGATGGAGGATCTACTAAATGGTAAGTTATTTACACTATACTTGAAGACGAAGAGCCAGAAATAGTGGAAGTCACGGTGACTGCCGATGATGCAACACCTTCAAATTTACAATTCAAATATATTGCATGTTCTTTCCTCCATATAATAGCAGTGAGAGCTACTCTTCTTCCATATACCGACATGATAAAATGGGTGCTTGATAAACCAGTGATCAAAGATAGACAGTTAAGAACCTGCAAGGATAAGATTCTAGGTTTTTTCAGACCTGAAGATCTGAAAATCACGTATAAGCTACCCGACCTGCAAGATACCTATAATAGTCATTTTTTTGCAAAGTTTGCTGAGAAGAACAAAGACCTCTTCAAGGCAATTCAAGGTTGGAGGAAATTAGACAACAAGTTCAAATATGAGAAAAACAGTATGTATCCTATCGCGTCATTCGCAAACCCTTATAACTTTGCAGCAACAATGTTATGCAGATTATATGGTTTACCTGATAATACCAAGTTCTCCTTAAATTGGCTTCCCCTAATTGACTCCTCTATTAATTGACTCATAATGAATTGGGCGACTATCCTTTCAGAGAATCTAGTTAAGGAAATTAATGAATATCGCCAAACCAGAACTTCTTCCTCCAAATATGTTCCCCAATTTTTTATGAGTGCATATATTTTTGATGCCATCTGTTTTTCTACCAACTTTCTAGTTATGGGATGGAAATGGACCCCTAAAGACCCTACCCCGATATTTTTGAATCATAAAGAGATATGGGAACATAATTATGCACCACATTTTCATAGGCTGTGCTATGGAGTTGTATTATGATTACACCAATTTATGTATGACACAATGAGCCCTAGGTTCACTAAGGAAGCCCTTGCAGACCTTCAAATGATAGGCAGATGTTTTTTTGAAGAATCATTTTCATATATTAGAGTTTTTGGAAGCTCCGCTCCCCTGCATAGTCTTCCATTATATGTTTCAAATAAGTTGATGGCAAGAGAAGTCGCTTACCAAACAGTTGGTAATGGACTCAATAAATCTTTGAAAGATAGTAAAAAGTCTTTATGGCCAAGTTTTCCAATTTCATGTGGTTCATTTACACTCAACAATTTTAATCACACATTGAAATAATATCAGAAGATTGAGCTATTGAAGCTCCCCATTCTACCATCTAGACAGTTCGACCCAGAAAAGGTTGCTAAAAAATTCACTTTGTCAGTCAAACTCAAAACTATTGTACACACTGATGACATATTTGAAGATATTTTTCAATCTGCCGGGACTTTTGAAGAAATCCTAAATTTTGTCAAATTGAACCTGAATCCAAAAGAAATACATAAATTCAATGAATTCAGGGAATAGAGACTCAGACGGATTCCATATGATGTTTTGATTACCAGTTATACGATTAAAGCAATTCAAGAAATCAGAGCATAACAATCAAATTCACAAAATCAAAATGAATTAGATAAAATATGTACTTCATTAAGCAATGCATTCGCAAATACTCCAGAGGCATCATCATCACAGAAAAATACAGAATTCCAGACTCCACAAGAACAAATAGTTTCAACAAAGGAAATCATTGAAACTACTGAGATAATCTCCCAAGACACAGAAATCATTCCTACAAATCCGACTGATGAGATTATCCTCAAGGTGACTGATATTCACCCACTGGATGTATTCTATAGCCCTCTTCATAAGGTTGTAGTAAGAAAACAGAGGAAAAGAAGAAGGATTGAAACACCCTAGGGGAATGAAGTTATGGAAGTAGTATGGAAATATACTCTATCAAATCTGATTGAAAATTTATCTCGGCTATCTCAATTCACTGGTGCATACACCACTGCGAGAATTGATAAGGCAACAAAAGTATCTATTTTGATCCAAGAAAAGGATGTCAAAATCATGGAACTACAACAACAGCTAGATGAAGAAAGAAAAAGTTTAAATCAGAAAGTGGAACAACAACTTCTTAGAGTACAACAAGAGATGGAAATGCTTAAGATAAGTCATGAAAATGACTTATCTAGCAAAAATTCATTGATTTAACAGTTGAGAGAAGATCTTACCAAATATGAAGGAATTCCTACTGCAGAGGAATTCATAAAAGAAGCATTGACATTAAGTGCCTTACTCTCAAAACAACAAAACCTATTTGTTGTACAAATGTCAAAAATAATAGCACATCTAGATATCAGTGAACAATTAGCAAATACGTTCATTGATCAAAGGATTGAGTTCAATGAACTTAATTTCAAAATATCTAATTATATTGAATGGAAAGATAAAGAAGAAGGGAAAATTCAGATCTCCCAAAGATCAAGGAAAATTTCAAAGATATTCTTTTTATAGACTGGGATGCACGAGTGAAACAAGCAGAATTAGCCATAGCTAGAGCAGTAGGTATATCAAAGAGTATGGTCAAAATGCTTAACCATATATTACAACTTCTGGGTTTATCAAAGAAGGAAATTTCAAATCTCTTCCTGATATCAGAGATTTAGAACAAAGTTGGAAAGAAGCCGGTCAACTCAGGGAAGAAGCACTTATACAGCTAAAGAAAACTGATTAGGAAGCATACTGGCAGCTATTAGTCAAACCACACAGTTAGATTATGACACCGAACTATTTTCTAAACTCCATATAGAGAATACAGTCGCTTTTACTGGATGCCATATTTGTTGCACAAACGAAGATAGAGTTCGACAAACCTCCACAAGTTCAACCGATGTCTGACATTTGTGAGCAAAACAGCACAACTGGCAGTAACTTATCATCCTGTGTGATTATTAGTTAGTTAGTTTTATATAAATTCAATTTTTAGCAAATAAATACTAAAGATGAGGAAGGTTGTTTGAAACCACCTCATAAGATATTTTGTATAATATTTTTGTAGGTAATTAACATAGTATTTAAAACCTTCTCATGCATTTAGAGAAGGGTCCAGAATTTTATTGAGAACATTTGCAAAGAATGCTTAATTTTACGTAAGTTTGTGGATGTCTTGATGAAATAATGGAACACAACCATTTCAGTTACATATCATTTTGTTGATCACTGTTGATGCACCCTGTATTTTTTGAAAGACTTACTGATATATGAGTTGAATGTGGCCTATTATCATTGATCAGATGAACAAGACGGTACACATCTGGTATTATTATCATGTATGCTAGTTCTGTTTTGAATATTAGTGATGAATCCAGCTTTCATGAATGATATATGAAATCAATTATTTTTGTCTGAAATATCAGTTGCACTACTGTATGATATAAATATAGGAATTGATTTGTTTTCGTATATGATCATCAAATATATGCGATACATTTCTCATTTTCTTTTGATTAATTGTTTTTCAAGAGAATCATCTTACAAATTAATAATTATATTAAATCTGTGATGATCTTAATCATCACAGATTGAATAGATATCATTTTAGATCACATCAAATTAGTATTATCCCGAGTTAGATTAAATTAGTTTCAATTTCAAGTTTTGCATGTTAGAATAAATTTGTTTTAGTTTTTAGTAATTATTCATGTAAATCCCTTGAGAGAAACCAAACAATCAAACAAAAACCCAACTCTGGGAAACTGGTCCCATTATATCCAGTCGGAGCTACTATCCCAAATGGAAAAGGAACTGTCTTAAGGTCCGGACCGGGTGGTTATCCCCCTTGTTGTTGCCACAGATTTCTGAGGCCTCAAAATTTTTGGTGCTAGAAGGAGGGCCAAATATGAATGGCACATAAATCTAAACCTCAAAATTGAAGCCCTCATAAGAGTCAATCTCCCCAAAAGCATCCTACAACTTCCCGATCAAATTCTAAATCACCAGCTCAGAAATAATAAATTGTAGAAACTTCCCCTTCATCTCCTCAAATATTTCACCAATCATCTATTTCAGAATTCACTCCTGAGTCTCTTGAAGTTCATTCTTTAATTCAGAAATTAGAAGGAATATCTATTTCTACTGAAAATCTTGTTAACCCAGAAACTTCCGAAGAAAGTGTTACTTCTCTATTTAGAGAAACTAGTACATTAACTAGATCCAAAAGTGAGAAACTCGGAATTTCACCTTTTGAATTTCCAATTGAACCATTTCGTAAAAAAATTTCAGTATCCAGATCTAAGTCAGATACAAGTGAAGTTACATCAAATTTTCCTTAGGTCAATTCTTCATATCGTCTTACCCACTCTACATCTTCTTAGTCTTCCATTTCCTCTACTCAAACAATTAGTGCTATTACAAGTAGTACTATTCCAGTTGTAAGTTCTTCATTCATTCCACTTACTTCTGGATCTACTTCGGTATCTTCACAAAATTCTAATCCAATTATGGCCAATCAACCTTGGATGAATCCTGGTGCTGTATTGATAGCAAATCCAAATCCTCTTTCATATCGTCTAGAAAAATGGTTACCTAAATATAATCCTGATGATGCTCTTCCTGCTGAAGAAAACATCAATAATTTTATGTTGGCCATGAATCTTAATGGAGTTGTTCATGAAGATATTGTAGTTAGATTGTTTCTTTATACTTTACAAGGATTTGCAGGATCCTGGTATTTTTCATTTCCAGCAGGATCTTTCACCGATTGGGAAAATTTCGAGCAAGTTTTCCTTGCAAAATTTGGAGATGATAGAACTATTGCATCCTTGATCAATGTTCTTTCCAATCTTAAAACAAATTCAGGGGAAAGGATCAAAGATTTCAACTCCAGATTTAACAAGTTATTAAAAAAAAATCCAACTACTTCTAAAGCTGCTGTTGATGTACAAATAGAGTGGTATATTTCTTCCTTACCTTCTAATATAGCTATTTTTGTATATAGAGCTGGTAAAGCTACCCTTTTAGATAACATGAAAGAAGCTCTCACTGTAGATAAAAGAATTTTAGCATTAGAAAAACGTTCAGAGATAGAAGACAGGAAATCCAAGAAAGTGAGATTTAGTCAAGATTCTAAAAAGAAATTATCGAAAGATCCATTTGATCTTGAAGGTATTAAAAAAGTATTAAAGACTATGTCAAATGATATGATTGAAATAAAGAAACAGGTTGCTGAAACTTCAACTCCTAAGAAATCATTTCGTCCATTTAAGAAAAACCCTTCTTCAACATCTCAGCCAACAAATGTGATTTCAAATGCTGAATCTGATCAAGATACTGAAGATCCCTCGCCATCTGAACGAGAATTAGAGTCTGAGGAAGAAGTTGGATTGAATGGGTTATGGGATTTCATTCTTCCTTCAGAAGAAGAAAGAGAAGCTATGCCTGTATCTACAAGAAGTAAAACTTTTTCTGATTCCACTATATCAAATCAAAAACAGAAAACTCTCCCCATCAAGGAGAAAACAACTGTCAAAAAATCTAAAACTGTTCAGACATATTTTATTCCACCAGATCGTAATACAAATTCTAAAAATTTTATAGTTTCAGATACAGTGGAATATAATATAGTCGAAGATATGAAAAATATCAAAGAAAATATTTCATTACACGAAATGACCAAACTAAAACAACAATAGAAAATTCTGCTTAGAGAACTTAAGGCAATCCCTGTAGATCTTATACAATCACCAGTTATAGCTCAAGCTTCAAAAGATATGGGAAAACCTCCATCATCTCCAAACAAAGTAAATTCCAATGATTTAGTCTTAATTGGTGATAGATCTATTTCTCACACTCCTCCTTTACTTTTGACTTATGAGATTTTTAACAAAAATGTTCATAATTGTCTTATTGATTCAGGAGCTTCTTCAAACATTCTGCCAAGAACAATATGTACAAAGTTGAACATCACTCCTCAAAAATATACTATACATATAGTTCAATTGGATAGAAAAAAAGTAGAAGTCATTGGAGAAATGTTGTCAGTATCCATTAGATTATCATCCAATCCAAAGGTACTACAAGTAATTGATATTTTGGTTGCAGACATCCGTGAATTTTATGGTCTTATTCTGAGCAGAGATTGGTTTGAAAAGTTACATGGATATTTTGCTACTGATTGGTCACACATGTGGCTACCATATAATGGAAAACCAAATCAAATCAGAATTGAACGTGAAAATTTTATGAAACATACAGTTACTGAACTAGAAGGAACAAAAGAACCTGTAGCTTTCACTAATAACATTATAGGAAATTATTCAACTGAATCATTTCTTGGATCATTCAATGCTCAGGCTTCACCTTTTCCAGTAAACACTACTATTTCTCAATTTGAAAACTTTTCTCAAACATATGATTCTAGATGTGTTAATATCAGTGATCAGATTCCAAAACAGTCTTTATTTTGGACTCTATACTTTGATGTTTCAAAATCAGAAGATGGTGTAGGAGCAGGTTGCATTTTAATCAATCCACAAGGAGAGAAAATAATGCTAGCTTGTAGACTTGAATTTCAATGCACTAATAATACCGCCGAATATGAAGCATTGATACAAGGCCTATATAAAGCTATTGGATTGAATGTTAAATATTTGCAAGTATATGGAGATTCTGAAATAATTTTTAGACAAGTCAGAAATACAATTCATTGTATTTAGGGACATTTAAAACATTATCAAACTTTAGTTCATAATCTTACTTCTCATTTTACTGCATTTAATATCTCCACAATTCCTAGATTACAAAATGCATGTGCTGATTTACTGGCTAATGTAGCATCTAGACTTATACCATCTGAAGAATTTAGCCCCGACAGATTTTCAATTGAGTTAATTTTTAGGCCCTCCATTCTTGACAATATAACAAATTGGAGAGTATTTAACAATGATGCATATATACTAGACTTTCTTACATTAGACAGAGCTTATGAAGGTCAAATTATAGATGAACATGAACATGATTCACAGATTGAAGATAAATTCAAATCCAATTCCTAAATCTGTAGTCAAAATGGAAGATCTCTATGATTTGAAAGATAGGTTTAAGAAGACTACCAATTCAAAAACACAAAGTTCTACTCTAAAATTTTAATTGATTAATCTTGGTACATTAGAAAAACCTCAGAATATCAACTTAGATCTTGGAGTAGAACCTGAAGAAAGGATGTCATTCATTAAGTTATTGAAAACGTATAAAGATATCTTTGCATGGGATTATTCAGATCTTAAAACATATGATACTTCCATAATTCAGCACACCATACCTATGACCTCAGATGATAAGCTTGTGCAACAAAAAATTAGAAAAATCCACCCAAATTTAGAAATTCAAATTAAATCTGAGTTAAATAAAATGCTCAAAGCCAAAGTCATTTTTCCTGTTAGGCATTAAAAATGGGTATCAAACATGGTTCCAGTTATAAAAAAGAATGGAGACATTAGGATTTGCATAGACTTTAGAAATTTGAATAAAGCTTTCCAAAAAGATAATTTCCCCTTGCCTACCATGGAATAGATATTGCAGTCAGTTGCAGGATTTGAATTGATGTCTTTCCTCGATGGATTTTCAGGATATAATCAGATTATGGTACATCCAGATGATATATTAAAGACAACATTCAGGACAAAGTGGGGAACATATGCATACCAAAAAATGCCTTTTGGGTTGATTAATGCTGGTGCTACGTTTCAACGTGCTATGGATATAGCTTTCAGAGGACTAATCAATAGCTAAGTTGTTATATACTTAGATGACATTACTGTTTACTCTAAGCACAAAAGAAATCATGTTAAACACCTAAAACACATTTTTGAAAGATGTAGAAAATTTGGTATTTCCTTGAATCCAAAAAAATGTTATTTCGCCTCATCATAAGGTAAATTATTAGGGTTCATTGTTTCCAAAAATGGAATCCACATTGATCCTAATAGAATTCAGGAAATTGAAAATGTCCCTTTACCGCATATTAAAAAAACAATGCAATCATTTTTAGGACAAATTAATTTTGTAAAAATATTTGTTCCCAGTTTTTACCAAATCATTTTACCCCTGCAATCAATGATCAATAAAAATTCAATTTTTAAATGGGGAAAAGAAGAGAGAAATTCTTTTGAGTTGATTAAGAAAGCCATCATAGAAGCCCCCTCTTTAACAATTCCTGATTTTCTTAAATAATTTATATTATACACAATTTATTCCGACACATCATACACAGTAGTTCTAACACAGTTAAATGATCAAAACATCGAAGCACCAATTGTGTTTTTTAGTTCTAACCTACAAGGTGCTGAGTTGAATTATTTAGCTGTGGAAAAACAAGCTTATGCTGTATTTAAAGCTTTGAAACATTTTAGATCCTTTCTCCTAAAGACACGCACTAAAATAATAGTACCTTACTCAGCAGTAAGGCAATTATTAATCCAACGAGAATTGGGAGAGAAGAGAGAAAATTGGGTTACCGCACTTCAAGAATATGATGTAGAGATACACCCTGCTAAACTTGTTAAAGGACAAGGTCTCTGTAGAATGTTAACTGGAGCTTCTCATGCATCAACAAAAGAAGATCAATCAAATGAAATTCAACTGTCCGAGGAATTACATGATGGATCAGCTGGAGGTCATTTCAGAGGAGACACCACAACTCATAAAATACTGCATGGTGGCTACTATTGGAAAACTCTATTTAAAGATGCACATAAATACGCAAGAAAATGAAAAGTGTGTCAAACTGCAGTAGGAAGAGAAAGAAAAGCAACATTTCCATTACAGCCAGTAAATATCCAACAACCATTTGAACAATGGGGGTTAGATATTATAGGTGAAATAACCCCAAACTCTTCTAAAAAATATAAGTATATTCTAACTACAACAGATTATTTCACAAAATGGGTAGAAGCTATCCCATTAAAGGTGGTTAATACAAAAAGTATTACAAATTTTATTGATCAGTTTATAATCACCAGGTTTGGTCTCCCATCAACTTTGATATTTGATAATGCATCTTACTTTTATGGAAATGCCATGATAGAATTCGCTTTGAAAAGAGGTTTTAAATTAAAATACTCAGCTAATTATTATCCACAAGGTAATGGATTAGCTGAATCTACAAATAAAAACCTCATCAGTATCATCAAATGAATTGTAGAACAAAATCATAAAAATTGGCACAAAGCACTATTATTTGCTCTTTGGGCAGATAGAATCACCCAGAAAGCCTCAATAGGTACTTCTCCATTAATGTTAGTTTATGGGAAAGAAGCAGTTCTACCCACAAACGTAACAATACCATCATTGACTTTAGTGCAGTTTATTGATGAAAATCCTTCATCTTCTCTTCAACTTAGACAAGATCAAATCCTTAAAATGGAAGATCAAAGAGAAAAAGCTAAAGCTATACATGCTCATCGTCAAAAAATAGTGAAAACCTCATTTGACACATCATCCACTAGTTCAATTTTTTTTGAAATAGGAGATCTTGTTTTAAAATGGGATAAGGCACACGAGGAAAAAGGTAAGCATACCAAATTCCAAAGATTATGGCTTGGTTCGTTTCAGATCATTGAAAAAATAGGCTTATCCACCTTTTTTCTGCAAGACTTATCAGGTAGAAAAGATTCCTTGCATGTAAATGGTCAAATTCTCAAAAAATATTTCTCTTCGAAAATCAAGCTTTAAAATTTTATTTTTTCTTTGGGAAAATAAAAGTTGAAAATAATATCATCATTGGTTCATTAAAATTTTCAAAATTTCTAATAAATTATTTTGATCTTTCGCTTCTATAAATAAGTAAAGAAAAATATGACTATAATTATGAGAAATGAATAAACTTTATTTTTTAAGATAAATTGAAATTTACTAAAAGCATTTTCTTTCTGAAAAAGACTCTAGATATCATAAAATATAGTTATTATATATCAGTCAGAAAAGGAAATTTTTAACTTAGCAAGGATTCTCTACAAAAAGGTATCTAACAACTCTACAATTATCATCCATAACTCTTAAACGAGCTAATGATTCATCCCATATGATAAAATTTCTTCTTTAAAAAAAAATAAAAAATATATATATATATACAATGAACAAATTCAAAATAAAATAAGTCTCATCACGAGCTTGTTTATCATGATCATAGAGAAATAATGTAGACTGATATTACCAAGACTGCATACTATAACAGGGTAATAGCTATATGATTATAAAAAATCAATAGACAAGGGGTCTCATCATGAGCCAGCTTGTTCAATCTAAATTACTATCAGTGAATGACATTTTCATTATCAGGCTACCAAACCTGGAAAATGATTTTGGAAATGTATCGAGAAAAATAAATTTAATGATATGTCATAATTATATCTTAAAATAAGAAATCAAATTTGGATGGGACCATGAATCATTATTGGTTAAAAGATAACCCTATCGAGGCTATAAACGCCTGCTGGCAACAGTGGCTCTATCTGTGATAAATGAGTAAAAATCTATGAAACCAATTTTAGAGAAAACCTACTTTATCTTTTTAAATCTAAGTACTGACTGATATAGATACCTATATATTATCACTGAAGGAGTTAATTTAGAAGAAATGAGATAGGTAAATAGATTATATTATGAAAAAATACTGTTTAATTCATGAATCATATTATTTTTATTCTTATATCTTTTCTTCATTTTGAAAGTTTAGAAATGTCAAAATAAACTAATCAGAGATATCTAGTTCTCCCAAGTGAATCACCAATTGTTGTGCTATGCAACAACTCCCCCCATTTTTATTTTAAAAATAATTTAGACCTTTGATAAATAGAAATAGGGACCCTTTTTATAAAAGTATTTTTGTCTTTTGAAAAAAATCAAACTCCAAAAAACATCAACGCGTTTTAAATAAAAACATCTTTATCACAAATCACAATTTTGCACAAATATTTTCTTAGTTAAAACAATAAATCAACGAAATCCCGATTTTGCGATCGCCGATTTGAAATTTCGCAAGTAAGATAATAAATCGCATATCGCAGATTTACACTGAAAAACTTTAAGCAATTCTTAACAAAACTCCAATATTGCGAAACTCCGATATTGCGATACTGCGATTTTGCGATTTCGTGAAATCGCATATCGCATAAACCAAAGGCAATACGCATAATTAAGACAGGTTCAAAGGGCGTGATGCGATTGATCTGACAGGTTTGAATAAAGGTTTTTACGAAAAATAAATCATGTAAGAAAGTATTAATTATGTTTTATCATCCCAATGTAAACAGTTATGGATACATCATGATTAATTAACGATATGGCTGTTTCCCAGAATTTTTTCTTTCAAAACAGATCATTTCAATAGATCTTCCATCATTTGATTATTTAATCTATCTTTAATAGAGATTTCCTTTCAAGATATGTTCATCCGCAAAGTTATTCAGAAGCACGACAAACATATTGTTGTAGAATTTGAACAAACAGGAATGACACCTATAGTCTCTGATACTGTCTACACTGCTGATGGAGGAGCTACTAAATGGAAAGTTATTTACACTATACTTGAAGACGAAGAGCCAGAAGTAGTGGAAGTCATGATGATTTTTGATGATGCAACACCTTCAAATTTACAATTCAAAGATATTGCATGTTCTTTCCTACATAGAATAGAAGTGAGAACTACTCTTCTTCCATATATCGACATGATTAGATGGGTGCTTGATATATCAATGATCAAAGACAAATAGTTAAGAACCTGCAAGGATGAGATTCTAGGTTCTTTCAGACCTGAAGATCTGAAAATCATGTATAAGGTGCCCGACCCGCAAGATATCTACAACAGTTAGTTTGTTGCAAAGTTTGCTGAGAAGAATGAAGACCCATTCAAGGCAATTCAAGGTTGGAGGAAATTAGACAACAAGTTCAAATATGAGAAAACCGGTATGTATCCTATCGCGTCGTTAGCAAACACTTATAACTTTGCAACATCAATGTTATGCAGATTATATGGTTTACCTGATAATACCAAGATCTCCATAAATAGGCTTCCCCTAATTGACTCCTCTGTTAATTCCCTCATAATGAATTAGGCGACTATCCTTTCAGAGAATCTAGTTAAGGAAATTAATGAATATCGCTAAACCAAAACTTCTTCCTCCAAATCTGTTCCCCAATTTTTTATGAGTGCATATATTTTGGATGCCATCTGTTTTTCTACCAACTTTCTAGTTATGGGATGGAAATGGACCCCTGAAGACCCTACCCCAATACATTTGAGTCATAAAGAGATATGGGAACATAATTATGCACCACATTTTCATAGGTTGTGCTATGGAGTTGTAATACCGTTACACCAATTTATGTATGACACAGTGAGCCCTAGGTTCACTAAGGAAGCCCTTGCAGAACTTCAAATGATAGGTAGATGTTTTGTTGAAGAATCATTTTCATATATCAGAGTTTTTGGAAGCTCCACTCCCCTGCATATTCTTCCATTATATGTTTCAGATAAGTTGATGGTAAGAGAAGTTGCTTACCAAACAGTTGGTAATGGACTCACTAAATCTTTGAAAGACAGTAAAAAGTCTTTATGGCCAAGTTTTCCAATTTCATGTGGTTCATTTACACTCAGAAATTTTAATCACACATTGAAAGAATGTCAGAGGATTGAGCTGTTGAAGCTCCCCGTTTTACCATCCAGACAGTTCGACCCAGAAAAGGTTGCTAACAAATTCACTTTGTCAGTCAAACTCAAACCTATTGTACACACTGATGACAGATTTGACGATATTTTGCAATCTGCTAGGAATTTTGAAGAAATCCTAAATTTTGTCAAATTGAACCTGAATCTAGAAGAAATACAGAAATTCAATAAATTCAGAGAACAGAGACTCAGACGGATTCCACAGGATGTTTTGCTTACCAGTTATACGATTAAAGCAATTCAAGAAATCAGAGCAGAACAATCAAATTCACAAAATCAAAGTGAATTAGATAAAATATGTACTTCATTAAGCAATTCATTCGCAAATACTCCAGAGGCATCATCATCACAGAAAATTACAGAATTCCAGACTCCACAGGAACAAATAGTTCCAACAAAGGAATTCATTGAAACTCCTGAGATAATCTCCCAAGACATAGAAATCATTCCTACAAATCCGACTGATGAGATTATCCTTAAGGTGACTGATATTCCTCCACTATATGTATTCTATAGCCCTCTTCATAAGGCTGTAGTAAGAAAACAGAGGAAAAGATGAAGGATTGAAACACCCCCAGGGAATGAAGTTATGGAAGTAGTATGGAAAGATACTCCATCAAATCCGATTGAAAATTAAACTCGACTATCTCAATTAGCTGGTGCATACACCACTGCAAGAATTGATAAGGCAACAAAAGTATCTATTTTGATCCAAGAAAAGGATGTCAAAATCATGGAACTACAACAGAAGCTAGATGAAGAAAGAAAAAGTTTGAATCAGAAAGTGGAACAACAACTTCTCAGAGTACAACAAAAGATGGAAATGCTTAAGATAAGTCATGAAAATGACTTATCTAGCAAAAATTCACTGATTGAACAGCTGAGAGAAGATCTTACCAAATATGAAGGAATTCATATTGCAGAAGAATTCATAAAAGAAGCATCGACATTAAGTGCCTTACTCTCAAAACAAAAAAACCTGTTTGTTGTACAAATGTCAAACATAATTCCACATCTAGAAATCAGTGAACAATTAACAAATACAGTCATTGATCAAAGGATTGAGTTCAATGAACTTAATATCAAAATCTCTAATTATATTGAATGGCAAGATACAAAAGAAGGGAAAAAGTCAGATCTCCCAAATATCAAGGAAACTTTCAAAGATATTCTTTTTACAGTCTGGGATGCACGAGTGAAACAAGCAGAATTAGCCATAGCCAGAGCAACAGGTATATCAAAGAATATGGTCAAAATGATTAACCATATATTACATACTTCCAGGCTCATCAAAGAAGGAAATTTCAATCTCTTCCTGATATCAAAGATTTAGAACAAAGTTGGAAAGAAGCCGGTCAACTCAGGGAAGAAGCACTTATACAGCTAAAGAAAACTGATTGGGAAGCATATTGGTAACTATTAGTCAAACCACACAGTCATATTATGACACTGAACTATTTTCTAAACTCCATACATAGAATACAACCGCTGTTACTGGATGCCATATTTGCTGCACAAATGAATATAGAGTTTGGAAAACCTCCACAAGTTCAACTGATGTCCGACATTTGTGAGCAAAAAAGCACAACTAGCAGTAACTTATCATCCTGCATGATTATTAGTTAGTTTGTTTTATATAAATTCAATTTTTAGCAAATAGATAGTAAAGATGAGGAAGGTTGTTTGAAACCACCTCATAAGATATTTTGTATAATCTTTTTGTAGGTAATTAGCACAATATTTAAACCCTTCTCATGCATTTAGAGAAGGGTCCTGAATTTTATTGAGAACATTTGCAAAGAATGCTTAATTATAAGTAAGTTTGTGGATGTCTTGATGAAATAATGGAACACGACCATTTCAGTTACATATCATTTTGCTGATCACTGTTGATGCACTTCTGTATTCTTTTAAAGACTTACTGATATATGAGTTGAATGTGGCCTATTATCATTGATCAGATGAATAGGACAATACACATTTGGTACTATTATCATGTATGCTAGTTCTGTTTTGAATATTAGTGATGAATCCAACTTTAATGACTGATATATGAAATCAATTGTTTTGTCTGAAATATAAGTTGCACTACTGTACGATATAAAGATAGGAATTAATTTGTTTTCGTATATGATCATCAAATATATGCGATATGTTTCTCATTTTCTTTTGATTAATTTTTTTTCAAGACAATCATCTTACAAAGTAATAATTCTATTAAATCTGTGATGATCTTAATCATCACAGATTGAATAGATATCATTTTAGATCGCATCAAATTAGTATTATCGCAGGTTAGATTAAATTAGTTTCAATTTCAAGTTTTTCATGTTAGAATAAATTTGTTTTAGTTTTTAGTAATTCTTCATGTAAATCCCTTGTCAAACCAGGAGGTAACTCCTCAAAACTAGAATGTATATTAGCTGAAGAATGTACATGCTTATATAGATGGGAGGTGAGGCTATTGGGATTCAGCTCCCAATGACTCTTGGCCTTCCTTATTTTCTAATAATAAATATACAAAAATACATATGCACACCCATCCATAGGATTAGGTGTCAACATTCCCCCCTTTAATCCGGCGTGGGATGCCGGGTGAGTCCAAGCATCGGACCAACTTTTCAAACTTTTCTCTTCCAAGTGCTTTGGTGAAGATGTCAGCAGTTTGCTCATTTGTGGAACAATGATGTAGATGGATGGTTTTGGCCCGAACATGATGTCGAATGAGATGGTACTTTGTATTGATGTGCTTTGTTCGATCATGGAACTTTGGGTTCTTGGCCAAATTTATTGAAGAATTGTTGTCGATCATGAGTGGAGTGGAATACATTTGTTTCATCTCCAAATCTTCCAGGATTTTCCGGAGCCACACAATTTCCTTTGTTGCTTCAGCTGCTGCCACATATTCTGCCTCGGTCGTGGAATCTGCTGGAACTGACTGTTTGCGTGATCTCCATGAGACAGCTCCTGATCCAAGACTCATGGTGTAACCTGTAGTAGACACCCTCGTTTCTTTGTCGCCATCAAAGTCTGAATCAGAGTATCCGGTCAAGTTGAAGTCGCCTACCTGTGTATATTTGAGTCCAAAGTCTTGAGTCCCCTTCAAGTACCTTAGCACTCTTTTTGCAGCAGACCAATGTCCTTCACAAGGTTTCTGCATGAACCTTGAGAGGATTCCAACAACAAATGAGATGTCAGGTCTGGTGGTGGTCAGATAGATAAGACTTCCTACAAGCTGTCTATACTTAGTTGCATCCTCAAATTCCTTCCCTTCAATAGATGTGAGCTTCAAGTTTTGTTCCATTGGAGTGCTTAAGGGTTTACAATCATCCATGCCAAATTTGTTCAAGAGATCTCCAATGTACTTCTTTTGAGAAAGAAATATGAATTTAGGATGTTGAATTACTTCAATACCCAAATAGCAATGAACATGACCCAAATCAGTCATTTCAAAACCTTTCTTCAACTCTTTCTTCATGGATGCAATATAGCTCTCATTGTTTCCTGTTATCAAAAGATCATCTACATATACCACAAGATATAAAACTGTTTTTCCAACTTTCTTAACAAACAAAGTTGCATCATCAAGATCAAAGTGTTTGAAATCAAGTTTCAGAAGATGCTCGGTCAATTTCTCATACCAGGCTCATGGTGCTTGCTTGAGGCCATACAAGGATTTCACAAGTTTGCAAACTTTTTGTTCTTGACCCTTTATCACAAATCCTTCTGGCTGGGACATATAAACTTTCTCCTTCAGATCTCCATTCAAGAACGCTGTTTTTACATCCATCTGATGGACTTTCCATCCACTCTGAGATGCTAAGGCAAAGAGAGTCCGGATGGTGGTCCATTTTGCTGTGGGAGCAAACGTTTCTTCATAATCAATTCCTTCCTTCTGTGCGAATCCTTTTGCCACAAGCCTGGCCTTGTGCTTGTCAAGTGAGCCATCTGCTTTGTACTTGTTCTTGTAGACCCACTTACAGCCAATTGGTTTCGCTCCCAAAGGCGGATCAACCAGCTTCCAAGTGCCATTCTTTATCAAGGCATCATACTCCTTCTGCATCGCTTCTTTCCATTCATCATGAGAAGCGGCTTCTTTGAAGGAAGTTGGTTCATGATCTGTAGACAAACTCATTTAACAGTTATAAGCAATATCCATATCAACAGGGGAATCAGAATTATCTACATCACCTTCGATTTCTTGAGTGGAACTTCTTGTTCCTGTTTTTCCAACCTCATCAGGATGAACATCCTCCAATGTCTTTGTCAGCCATTTGGGAGGACCTTTCTGAGATGGCCCTGGCTGGTCACTTGACTGAGTTGGGATTGATTCAAGATTCAATCTCCCAATTCTGTCGATCACATCATCCAATGTGTCATCCGTGGTTGTTTCTTCATGTGGGGGAGAGTGTGGTTCAGGAAATGATTCCACAGTTTGATTCAATATCGGAATCCCCCTTCAAGGTGTGGAATCACATTATCAAACTCTTGGAAAGACTTTGCATGTGTGAATCTGTCCAGGCGATCAAGTTGCCGCTCAACAACCTTGTCACTCTTGGAAGATTCAAGAAATATGACATCTCTGGCTATCACAAACTTCTTATTTGCTTCATCATAGAGACGATATCCTTTGGAGGTATTGGAGTACCCCAAGAAGATACATTTTCTGCTTCTAGCACCAAGTTTGTTCCTTTGACCCTTGGGTATCAAGGCATAACAAGTGGACCCAAAGACCATGAAATGCTTTATCGAAGGAATGTGGCCATGCCACATTTCAAAAGGAGTTTTGTTTCTAATTGAACTTGAAGGACACCTATTCTTTATGTAAACAACACATAGAACTGCATCAGCCCAAAACATCAATTTTACATTCTTGAAAAATAACATGGAGCGGACCATATTTAAAATGGTTCCTGTTCATTCTTTCAGCTACACCGTTCTGTTGTGGATTATATGGCATAGTTGTTTGATGTTTGATTCCATGCTGACGAAGATAATTTTCAAATTCATTTGAGGTGTATTCTTTTCCATTATCAGTACGTAGAGAGCCAATATGTGTTTGTGCATCATTTTCAATCCATGCATGAAAATTCTTGAAAGTTTGAAAAGCATCAGACTTATTCTTCAGTAAGTAAATCCAACACATTCTGGTGTAGTCATCAATAAATGTCATCATGTATTTGTTTCCATTAGCAGAAGCAATAGGCATAGGGCCACATAAATCTGAATGAACAAGTTCAAGTTTCCTATGTGCTCTTGAGTGTGAATCATGAAATGGCTGTTTGCTATGCTTTCCTAGAATACATGCATCACATTCCTTAGGTTTTCTAGGAATTGTAGGCAGTCCATCAACACCATTTTCTTCAACAAACGAAGGCTGTCATAATTTAAGTGTCCAAATCTAGCATGCCATAAAAGACTTGATGGAAATGTACCTTCATCATGATATGAACTGAATGCAAAGTTTTGAGCATGAGCAGATGAACCTTTCAGCTTCAAAAGTCTCCCTTCTTCTATTCCCTCCATGACAAGTGAGTGATCTGATGCTGATCTGACCTCCGCCTTGCCATCAAACAAGTGAACTGAGTGTCCTTGCTGCCGGATTTCGATCAGGGACAGCAAGTTTCTCTTCAACTCCGGGAGGTATAGAACCTCATGTAGGATATGATCAGGAAGACCAGGCAGTTTAAGCCTGACTGTGCCAAGCCCCGATGGCTTGAGTTTGGATTTATCTGCGAAATATACTGCTCCATCAACTTTGTCAGTGAAATCTTCAAAAAAATCTTTTCTAAATGTCATGTGACATGTTGCTCCCGAATCTAGCAACCAATCATCTCTCCATGAAGTAAATGAAACATCAAATAGGTTTTCAGTTACTCCATTGTTACAATGTGCTAGAACATAGTGAGCGGATTCAGGTGCTTTACCTTTGTCTTTGTCATTGGTTTTACCTTTGTCTTGATTTCTGTGCCGCTCAATTTTGTTCCATGGTGTTCTGCATTTGGGTGCATCATGTCCATCTCTATTGCAGCGTGTGCAATGAAGATGGGATTTGTCAGCTTGTCTGCCCCCCCTTTCTGTGAAGTTCCTTCTTCCTCTTCCTCTTCTGCCACCTCTTCCTCTGGATGAATATGGAGTATGACTCTTTTCTCTATGTGCCAAGTATGCAGCCTCTTCGGAAGATGAAGGGACTGTCATCTTCCCAAAAGCTTTCTCTCTTTCTGCAAACTTCTTCTCAAGTTTATCAAAGGTGATATGCGCAAAGTTTCCACTTGCTTGCAAAGACTCAAGATAATGTGAGTAAGTCGGATATAATGCCTTAACATATGCTATGATAGGTATGTCCATTTTTACACCAGTGTTTTCAATGTCATGCATTATAGATCTTACTTCTGAAGCTAAAGCAAGGGGATCATCATTCTTCATTTCAAGACTGAACAGCTTAATCATCAATTGAACATTTTCTAATTCTGAATGTGAGTCATAGAGTTCTTTTAGTTTCTTCAAGGCTTCATAGGCATTTGATAATGATGAAATATGGCGACTCACCTCTTCACTTACTGAGGCTGCAATCAAGGCATAAGCCTTGCAGTTCTTGTTTTCCCAAATGGCAAGCTCTTTGTCTGAAGTGGGCTTTGCTGGTGGGTTTTCTTCTTGTCCTTCACAGATTCCTTTCCACAGCTCATTAAAAATGAGTGTGTGTTTAATCTTCCGATACCATTCAAGATAGTTCTCTTTTCCGGAGAGAACTATCCCAACAATTGAGATGAGAGAATGCATTAGACTGCTGGAAAAAATCTTCTGAAGAGGAAACAAATTCTGCTATAAAAACTTCGAACTCTTGAAATATTTCAAATAAAGGGGCAAAAACTCTTGCTGGAAAAAATTTTCTGAGTTTAAAAACTCTTTCTGGAAACTAAATCTGCTCAAAAAACTTTTGCTGAAGACTAAATTTTAAAAAATTCTCTTTGCTATAAACTGATTCTGCAAAAAAAAAAATATAATTTTTTATGTTTGGGAAATAGAAAAGTCGATATGGAAGGGAGGGCGATATTGTGAAATGAAAAAGTGGTATGGGAGGGCTGTATTCTGAGATGGGAGGGTGAAATGGAGGGGAGCAATGTGGGAGGGGGCTGAATTATGAAAGGGGAGAGGAGAAGTCGATAGGGAAAGCGCTTAGTGAACACATATATATAAACAAATATAACAGAATGGGAGGGGCGTTGTTATATAAGTGACTGCATATGTATTAACAAATGAGAAGGGCGCAATGTATTAACAAACGAGAAGGGCGCAATGTATTAACAAACAGTGGACAGCGTTTAAATATAACACATTGTGTTTTATAATATAACGCATGTCAATACAACGTATACCATATGATTAATAAACAACAGCGCTGTATATACTATCAAACCAGCGTTTTTTTTTTTAATTTGAACCGTAATGACACAGCGGTATTGACTGTGCGTGGAACGAGCAGCTTGTATCGTGAATGCAGCGTTGACAGTGTTTATATATCAGTGGAAAGGGCTGAACGTATATAACATCGTTTATATGGAAGCTTTGACAGCGATATATACAAAGGAGGGGCGCTGTTGTATGGAGATAAAGGAGCGTAGACAGTGTTGATGGAGGCGGTAATGTGTATACAATGGACAGGGTTATTGTAATATAACTGTGATAGCGCTGTATTATAACCAGGGGGTGGGATAGTGAGGGCGGATAGTGAGGGCGAAGTGCTGTAGGGAACGATGGGAGAGAGCAGAGATGAAAGTGCGAAGGGAGGAGATGGATAGGTCGAGCAGGGAGTGGGGAATGGGTGAGGGCGCAGGAATGCAAAGCGCTGTATGAAGAATTTAGCAGTGAGTGCGCAGAGTAATGAGGGAGATGGTGAGTCGATAGAGGAGGCCCAAAAGGGCGTTGCAAAAAAAATTTAAAATGGAATCTGCAGAATGACAGAGTTGCAGGACTGCAGAATGGCAGAATGGCAGAGCTGCAATTTGCAGATTGACAGAGCCTGCAGTCTTCAGGAGCTGGAGCTGCAAATGTCAGGGATATTAGGAAAAAAAATGCAGAATATCAGTCTAGCAATTAAGAGTAGCAAAAACTATTAAAAAAATATTGACTGAGCAAAGGATAGGGAGTTACACCACAGGTCAGAAATGCCAAATGTGGGGCTGGCTCTGATACCATGTCAAACCAGGAGGTAACTCCTCAAAACTAGAATGTATATTAGCTGAAGAATGTACATGCTTATATAGATGGGAGGTGAGGCTATTGGGATTCAGCTCCTAATGACTCTTGGCCTTCCTTATTTTCTAATAATAAATAATATACAAAAATACATATGCACACCCATCCATAGGATTAGGTGTCAACATCCCTTGAGAGAAACCAAACAATCAAACAAAAACCCAACTTTGGGAAACTGGTCCCATTATATCCAGTCGGAGCCACTATCCCAAACAGAAAAGGAACTCCCATAAGGTCCGGACTGGGTGGTTATCCCCCTTGTTGTTGCCACATATTTCTGTAGCCTCAAAAAATACATAATAGAAGATAGTGGGTTTTTTAGCTATATGCTTTCCCCGAGTAAATTATTTGTGTTATGTGTGATTGATCTTTCTTCATGATATTATGATTGGCGATTGTGTTTAAAATTCCACAAAGATTTTTTAGAAGCGATTCTATATTTAATAGTAGCATATTATTGCTAAATCAAGAGAATCCAGGCAATACATATTTTTTATTAAATTTCTACTTGGTATAGGAGCCTAGGAAATTACAATTTTGAAGCAGGAGTTGAGTTTGTTGGAGGAAATAATTCGAATTTGCAGAAAGGATTTCTTGGCGCTACAGCTGATTCAAGATAAAAATGGCTTTAAATGGCTTGAGGTTAGAGTATGCACTTGAGGGAAGATCGAACAACATTTCTTGGAAGGATAGGATGGAGGTAGTACTCGAAGACAATGGCTTGAAGGAATTCATTGAAAAAGATGTTCCTAAGCCAGATGCTGCAAATCTTGATGCATGGTGAAAGAAAGTGGCAAAGGCGAGGATGATTTTGTTGGAGGGAGTACGAGACCAAATTGTCTCAAGCCTCCATGGGAAGGCCACACCATATGTTATGTGGAAGGCTTTGATGGATCTATTCCAAAGCAGCAATGACCATAGGAAATTGGCGCTCAAATATAAACTTAGAAAGTTCAAGATGGAAAAGGGCAACATCATTCCAAAGTATCTCACGAAGTTTGTCCAATGTCGGGATGAACTAGGGAGTGTGGGAATAACTGTTGCTGATGATGATTTGGCGATATTGGCTCTCTTGGGACTTCGTAAGAGTTGGCATAGTTATGAAGACTCTATCAACGGACGGGAAAAATTGCCGGATTGGGAATGATTGTGGTCGGATCTGGTGCAGGAGGAGTTCAAGCGAAGCACCAGAGATGGCTCTTCATCAAAGCATGCTGATGAAGAGGATTGTTCTTTAGCTACCAAGGAAAAGAAGGGGAAGGGGAAGAAATTCCATTCCAAATCCAAGTCTAAAGGCAAGAAGCTATATATGTCCAAGGTGAAGTGTTTTCACTGTCACGAACATGGGCATCTTGCTACTAGCTGTCCGCAAAAGAAGAAGAAAAAGAAGGCTGCTGGAGATGCAGCTGGTGAGGCCCTTGCCTCGCAATTTGAGCTTGAATTCTTTTTGATTGCATGCATGGTTTCAAGTGCATTGGGATCGGTGTGGTATTTGGATAGTGGCGCTTCCTTTCACATGATGGGAGATAAGGAACTTTTCAGTGACTTGGTGGAGAAGATCTCCAAATGCATATAGAGAAGGGTGACGATGGATGATATAGTGCGTCTGGAATTGGTACCATTACCTTTCAGAGGGATTTAGGTAAATCATTTCAATTGAAAGATGTTATGCATGTTCCAAGTCTGAAGAAAAATTTGGTCTTATTTGCAATGTTGGAGGACAGAGGCTATGACGTTTTTTTCAGCGATGGAAAAGCTTTCCTGTGACATAAAACAACGGGTCAAGCCAAGAGGATAGGGATTAGAATTAATAATATCTACAAGCTGGAGGTATATGGCTATGCTTCCATGATGGGCAAGGGAAAAAAAGTGGTGAGCCTGGACGAGGGCGAATTATGGCACAGGCGATTGGGCCATCTTCATCATGGAGCCTTGAAAGTCATGCAACAAATATCTACTAGAATTCTAATGGGAACACTTGCTCAGTTAGATCAGTGCAAGGGTTGCACCATGGGGAAGTACGTAAATTACACCTTTCATGAAAAGGAGAACCGTGCTTTGGGGATCCTTGAGAGTGTTCACACAGATGTGTGTGGACCATTCTCAGTTGCTTCAACAACAAAACATAAATAATATGTTATTTTTGTTGATATCTTTTCTTGTAAATGCTGGATCTTACTCATGTAGAAGAAGGATCAAACATTTGCAAAGTTCTGTGAGTTTAAGGCATTGGTGGAGAAAGAGTTAGGGAAGCAAGTGAAGGCTCTGAGGAGCGATAATGGTGGAAAATACATCTCTAATGAATTCAAGAAATTTTGCAACAAAGAAGGAATTCGAACAGAATTCATAGCGCCTCATAACCCACAACAAAATGGGGTCGCAGAGAGGAAGAACAGAATGAACATGGGTGCATCACGAGCGATGTTGCATGATCAGGGCCTACCACTGCATTTGTGGGTAGAAGCATGCAACATTACGGTTTATGTGCAAAACCGTTGTCCTCATAGAGTACTTGGCATGAGTACACTTGAAGAAGCTTTCATTGGTAAGAAACTGGATGTTTCACACTTTAAGATTTTTGGCTCATCTTTTTATGTGCGTGTGACCAAGTAATCCAGGAAGAAGCTATAGCCGATTGCTGAAGTTGGGATTTTTGTGGGGTACACAGAAACACCTTATTATTATCGTGTGTATTTTCCAAATAGTCTAATGACTATGGTGTGATGGGATATAAAATTCGATGAGGGGAAAGCCATGCAGTTGTCGCTTGAGAGGGAGCTGGACTTGCATGTAAAGGAGGAAGTGCTGGTTCCCAAATATGAGTCTCTAGATGTGGATCAACAATAGGAGGAGGTTCATGGAGTGGAGGAGTCCACTCACGCAGAGCCAAACATCAGAATTAGTAGAAGGCGTACCACAAAAGATGATAGGCTGAGACTTGATGCTGCATAGAATGTAGGAGTCCCTACTTCACAGCAAAAACAAAGACAATATCTTGACTGATTTACTGGATACATGGCTCTCATGAGAAAATGTATTGTTACTGAACCATCTTCCTTTCAGGAAGCAGTGCAAGAGCCCACATGGGTAGATGAAATGGTGGAGGAGTATGACTCCATTGTCAAAAACAGTGTTTGGGAAATTGTTCCAAGGTTGGTTGATAAATATGTGGTAGGTTTGAGATGGATCTACAAGGTAAAGCAAGCTGCTGATGGGAGTGTTGAGAAATACAAGGCTAGATTTGTGGCTCGGGGATTCTCATAGATCGAGGGGATGGATTATGAAGAGACCTTTTCACTTTTCAAAAGGTATTATTCCATAAGGAACATCCTTGCTCTCTGAGCGCAGATGGGCTAGAGCATTCATCAGATGGATGTGAAGACCACATTTCTCAATGGGATCATTGAGGAAGAGGTGTACATAGAGCATCATAAAGGATTTTAGATCTTCAATAGCGAGTCACATGTGTGCCAACTCAAAAGAGCGCTGTATGGGCTGAAAAAAGCACCCTGTGCTTGGTACACTCGGATAGACAACTATTTCACTGGATTGGGCTTCACCAAAAGTGAAGCAGATGCAAACCTATACCAAATTGTGGTGGAGTGTAAGATTTTAATCATTGTTCTTTATGTCGATGATTTAATATTGACTGGTGATGAGAAAATAATACACTCATGCAAGGAGGATCTTGCAAAGGAGTTCGAGATGAAGGATATGGGCTCATTCATTATTTCCTTGGATTGGAAATATGGAAACAAGAAGGTGAAATTTTTGTGTCTCAAGGCAAGTATGCAAGGGAGATACTGGGTAAGTTTTACATGGAGGGCTGCAAACCCATGGATACTCCTCTTCCAGGAAGCTGGAGGAAAGAGGATGCTACTTCTGGAGAGGTAGTGGATGCTACTGTCTATCGACAGTTAGTGGGTTCACTAATGTATCTAGTGAACAAGGGACCTGAAAAACAACTTACCATGGATTTGATTTTTCTAGAAAGCACAGGAAAAATTGATTGTGGATAGGGTGGGTTTTGAGTAGGAATACTAGTTCATTCAGGCATGAATGTTTAAAAAATGGAAGCCCTCTACTGAAAATTTATTTTTTTGTAAATGCTTAGCAACACTTCATTGGAGAACAACTATAGAGAATTGGGAATAGTGACATTCAGAGCTTGCAGGATAGACTTAGAGGTTATATAAAATAAGGGTTTTCCATTCTGGGAAATAACAACTGTTTCACTAGGTAAATTCCTATCGACACAATGTACCACAAATTTAGGAAAGTAATAGGTTTGGGGAAAAGCAAACTTTGGTAAAAAATATTTCCACAGGGAGAATTCATCACTTTTGTCTTGATATTTTTGAAATGCATAGCTCTGCAGTTCATGCATATTAAATTCAAACTTGGTTTCTATGATTCTACTATCCCAGTATACTAAAGATAATTCATCTAGTCTGGGTGTTGCAGAGGACTATATGGTCTTAGATTGAGATTGGATATATTTTCTCTGCTATGAAGACATGTTGAGAATTGAAAGGAATTAAAGCTTTGAATTGCCTATGAATTGACTGTGTCATTGAATTATTGTAGCGACATGACTTGAAATGAATGATTCACTACTATTGTTCACTGAAATTGTAACTCTACTTAGATGGTTCAACTGCAAAAATGGCAAATGGTTGTGAGGTTAGAGGGAATTTTGGGTTATAAATACAAGTTGGGCGAGGGTATAATTTAATGAGATAAACATTTGAGTTGTAACGGGTGAAATTATTAATGATAATTAGAACAAAAATCGATATAAATATAAAAGTGACAATAAATTTTTGTCAGGCTTCTAAAATGGCGAAAACCAGAGTAGTTTTGTGCAGTGGCTAGGAGTGGTAAGTGGTTTAAGCAAAGGGGGGTTCACAATGGATGTGGGGCCACCATGTCATAAAAGCGGAAAGATTTAAACCACTTTTTGCGCGCTCCCGTCCCCCTTTCATTAATTGTTGAGAAGTCGGGGGGATGCGCACTCTATCAATCTGGGTGGATAAGATCTCCACCGTCTGAAGATGCTCTTGCTTTAAATAAATCACTTTATTACAATTTTATTATAAAAAATATAATCATCAAGTTTGATTATTATTATTATTATTTTCTATGTGTGGATTTATAACTTAAGCACACAGATTAATAAAAATTGCACATAATTATTTATTTATTTTTGTCATTTTAGAAATAATATTTCACAAATTTATTGTAACAAGAAAATGCTACAACACTACCTTTATACGTCAGAGCACCCAAGGATCCAACTTGATTACCAAGTTACCATTTCCTTCTAGAGATCATATTAGATGTTGAACTTATGCCAGCTCCAAGACTTCCATGAAAGTATTCCTTCTTAACTGGAATAAGAATTTAGATGGCACTACAACATTTCAAGCTAAGATTCTATATTAATTTCATATGTTCTTTCTTATCAAACCAATGAATAATTCTAGTACCTATTTATTGAGATATTTGAAGCCTTCTTGGAGTAGGTACCCTAGGAAAAACATCTCACATTTTTTTATCACTTTGTTGTTTTGTTTTTATTCATCAATATGTGTATTTTCAAAGTCCTCAGTCATCTCCATAAATCTTTTAATTTTTTGATCATCATAAAAACCTTGTTAATTTTTAGAATTATCAGGTATTGTTGGTCCATTTTTAACCTCAATTTCATGCTTCCTATTTGGGTAAATAGGAATCCTAAAATATTAGCTAGAGTGGCCAAAGGATCGACAATTCTATTCTCATCTCTTGGTATGAATGAAATAATAATCAAAGGCTTCAACATAAGGCATTTGAGCAACGCTAGGAGGAGGTTTACAATGAACTGGAATTGAGTTATATATTTTATTAAAACTAGCAGAAAACTCTTGCATTGATTCAATACCACTCCTCTTTAAATTGTTGTATTGTGTCAAAATATGTAAAAGGTTTTTCTTATCTTCCCATCTTTTAATAAATACTTCTTGAAATTAATAAAAAGTGGTGATACTGCCAGGTTGAAGGGATAAGAGTGGGTGTTACAACATCAACTGTTAAAACATTTTTAGCAGATTTAACATTGAAAAATGTTATGGAATTTTTTGTTACAACATCCGTTGTAATGGTCACTATTTCAATAGTTTCATTAGTGAAATTTTTTATAGCATCAAATTTTACAACAGTTTAAACATTTTCAATAGTAATGGGTGTTACAACATCAACTATTACAACATTTTCAATAGATTTAGCATTGACAATTGTTATGGAATTTTTTGTTACAACAATTTCTTTTCAATCTGTTGTTACCTATGTTTGTGCTTATCAATTTGTTTTCTTGATCCTCCAAGTGTTGGTGTATTGTTGGGTGGCATAAACCTCTCTTTGGCTGCCCACTTTCAAGCTTTGACAAGCAATATGAAATGGATTTCTACCCACTCAATTGTTACAACAACTACTGTTACACCATCTTATGTTACAACATCCATTGTAATGGTCACTGTTTCAGTAGTTTCAGTAATAGCAGTTGTTATAGCATCAAATTTTACAACATTTTCAACAGTAATGAATGTTACAACATCAACTGTTACAAAATTTTCAAAATATTTAACATTGACACGTTGTTATGGCATATGTTGTTGCAACATTTGTTGTTACAACATCTTCTTCTCAATACACTGCTACCTGTTTGTTCTTCTCAATTTTTTTTCTTCATCTCCCAAGAGATGGTGTAGTGTTGGGTGGTAGAAACACCTCTTTGGCTGCCCAATTTCAAGCTTTGAAAAGAAAGATGAAATGGTTTGCTGTTACAACTTCTGTTATGGCATCTGTTGTTACAAACTCAACTTCTCAATCTGTTGTTACCTATGTTTGTTCTTCTCAATTTTTTTTCTTTATTCCCCAAGTGCTGCTGTAGTGATGGGTGGCAGAAACACCTCCTTAGCTACCCTCTTTCAAGCTTTGACAAACAAGATGAAATGGATTTATACCCCCTCTATTGTTACATCATCTACTGTTACACAATTTTTTGTTACATCATCCACCGTAATGGTCACTGTTTCAGTAGTTTCAATAGTAGTAGTTGTTATAGCATCAAATTTTACAACAATTTCAAAATTTTCAATAGTAATGAGTGTTACAACATCAATTGTTACAACATTTTAAGCAAATTTAACATTGACATGTTTTTATGGAATCTATTTTTACAGCATCTGTTGTTACAACATCTGCTTCTCAATCCATTTTTACCTATGTTTGTGCTTCTCAATTTGTTTTCTTGATCCCCCAAGCATTGGTGTAGTGTTGGGTGGCAGAAACACCTCTTTGGCTGCCCACTTTCAAGCTTTGACAAGCAATATGAAATGGATTGTTGTTACAACATACACTGTTACAAAATATGCTTCTCAATCCGATGTTACCTATGTTTGTGCTTCTCAATTTGTTTTCTTGATCCCCCAAGTGCTGGTGTAGTGTTGGGTGGAAAAAAAAATCTTTTGTAGATCACTTTCAAGATTTTACAAACAAAATGAAATGGATTTATACCCCCTTAATTTTATCCTCAAGGTGCTACATCTCCTTCAAGGCCACAAATTCAATTGCTTTGATAACATATGATCAATAAACAGTAGGAAAATGACTTGTTTATCTCATCAACATGGATTATTGTAAAATAAAATAAAATAAAATAATGATATCTCTAAAACTCAATGATTGTTCCCAATGCAATTCATCAATCAATCACCAATGCAATTCATTTACAAAACTGGAACTTTGTCAAGTCAAGTTCAAGGATCCTATGTTAGTCCATTCAAGTTAAGGATCCTACCCATGTTGCATGGTTGTAATTCACGTAACCAATGCTCAACCTTCAACTTGTATACAATTGACCAAAAGAAACATTTGTTGGGATCATTGCTCATCTTGACAAACAAAGGGAATAATCGACTATGTTTGCATTATGTTTCAAGCCTAATTCCAAATGCATTCCAACAACATTTTGATTCATCAATAAGAGGCTATTTCATAAGGAAGTTAGATTTATTTAGTTGAAAATTTCTGCAACATTTAAAATCCATAGGTTCATCAACGAATATAGGTACATCATGCCCAATCTGTGAAGTGACCAATGCCGATTCATATATTCCAACCTTGATTTTGACTTTGAACCCTAATTACTAGCCCTAACAAAATCTACCTTGAATATGTTCTCAAACTGTAAGGAAAGCACAAATAATTTGCAACAATCATCTATATGGAAAGTGTTTATCTTTTAGCAGTTGCAATGAACAATCAACTTACAGTTTTAGTGCAAACTTGTAGCATCCCTTTAAGATATTCCTAGGTCACTTCTAAGTCACCTTCATTACCTTCATTCTTATACTAAATTCAAGTTCTTTTGTCTTCCAACAAGTCGTTAACTTGTTTTTACCTCTAAGCCTAAGCCTAGGGTGGAACGATCCATATATATCCAGGCTATTCTATAGGTGAGATTCAAACACAACCATTTCTCCAGGAAGTGACATAGACAAAGGGAAGCTCCCTTTCACCACTTCTTGCAACTAGAGAGTCAATGCTGCCAGCTGCAATTGCACTTGTTCCATTCTTGTTGATCCTTCTGCTCCACCTGAAGTTGAATCTAGTCTCATTGATTCCAGTGCCTCCAACCGCGATGCCATTCTCTGCTGAGCGAGAGGTATCCCTATATGCGGAAGGAGTCCTGAAATATACCATTCCTTGTGTTTTTCATAGGGAATTTGAAATGTTAACCTATCCAACAATATTTTGAACCTCTAGTCACAGTCCCATACTAGTTCTCCTTTCACTTGTTTAATTTATTTGTTGCCAGTAATGCACTGAGATTCAAAATTAGGGTTTTGAAATTTCTTTAACAAGACTTGCTTAATATTTAACAAGTTCCCAGTCTGACCTGCTAGGGTAGTTGATTTTTATTTCATATACCAAGTTAAAAACCTATCTAAGAACATTGTTTCAAGCTATGCAATCTTAGCCTAGTCGTATGGGGTCTGCTTCATCACTCAGATTGCATGTGAACCAGTGTAGCTCAACATCTTCCCTTCTTGTTCACCACATTTTGTCTAGCAACAAGCCCCATAACCATTTCATCTTCAACACCTTTATTACATCTTGCTACTCAACATTGACCATCCCTTCAATTGGGTGTGCAAATGTAGTGTATATATAGCACAAAATGGAGAGGTTTGTACTCAAGCTTATTTAATGGAAATTACAATTGATAGTTAAATTGTATAATTTTTTTTTTATGATCTTAATTAGTAATGTTTATTAGAATTTTTTAAAGAGCTTTCCGGATTATCCATAGTGCTAGAGAACGAGTGTCGACATTTTGAATCCCAACGGGGATCCATCATCAGGACTTTCTTTGAATGAAGAAATGAGAGAAAAGACTTAGACCATTAATAGAGGTAGAAGTAGATTTCTAGAAAAGAGCCGACCAAAAATTTTATAATTTTATATTTTTAATAAGTATAATAATTAAATTCCTAATAAAAAATTTATTTTTAAGTTCTATTTTAATTTTGAAGTCTAGAAAAACTTTATTAGTTAATAACTCTATTAACTAATAAAGTTTTTCTAGACTTCAAAATTAAAATAGAACTTAAAAATAAATTTTTTATTAGGAATTTAATTATTATAATTATTAAAAATATAAAATTATAAAATTTTTGGTCGGCTCTTTTCTAGAAATCTACTTCTACCTCTATTAATGGTCTAAGTCTTTTCTCTCATTTCTTCATTCAAAGAAAGTCCTAATGATGGATCCCCATTGGGATTCGAAATGCCGAAATTCGTTCTCTAGCACTGTGGATAATCCGGAAAGCTCTTTAAAAAATGATCACCACATGAATTTAAAAACCAAAAAAGTTTATTAGAATTGTTGAATGTTTTACATCATTGGAATGACATCTTAGTTGTAACTTGTTTGAAAATTTATTATCGTATGTACACTTTGATATGATGTAATATTATTATCGTTTAATTTCATATGTAGTAATATTATATATATACCAGAGAAATTAATTATTGCATGAAATAAATAATAAATTTTCATTCTAATTTATTTTTCGCAGAACAAGGATCTTCCAGAAGAGACGAATGATCCTCATCACATAGATCCAGATCATGTTGGGTCCAATGGTGAGATGGAAAATGATGCTCATGATGAAACATATACATATGACAACTTAGGCCAATGTCGATACATATGATGATGATGATGATCATTGTTGAGATTCAACAAGATGATGAGCTTAGTGAAAAGATTCGCCTTCACTAAGTGGGCTCGCAGGCTATTTTTGGCTCAAAGTCTATATTTAGACTATGTCTATTTTTAGACATGTCAATCATATTCTATGAGTTGCAGGATGCTATTTGTGGATGGTTGGTCAAGTTGGAAAAATAGATGGACTTCTGTTTTTAGACATATTGGCTGGAATCTATTTTTATATATTTCAGTCTAAAAATAGATATGTCAAATATTATTAGCTCTTAATAATATTTGGACTCTAAACATTATCTTATTCTCTTGGAGCACTTCAGTTAAGTGCACAGATGTGGCACAACAACTGACAGAAGAAATTACACTATTCCTGAGGGTTTACTGGAGCTAATGCATGAGGACTTCAGTTAGAACTCATGTGACAGAGTTTGGTGGAGTTAGAGAAGTAGTTGGTGGAGTTGTATCCAGTTTAACTCAGTTATACTCATTTGAGCTAGTTGTATCTAGTCTAACTGATTGATACACTAGTGAGAGTGGTGTGAATTAATTAGTTAATTAATTCACTAAATAATAACTCGTTAATCAACTGAAGAATACATCAGTTAACTACAGTGCATGGCAGTTTCAGTGGAGACCAGTGGAGAGATAGGTGAAAGAGCAAGTGTGACTATCAGTTGTGACTATAGTGATGCATTGATTGCATCCAACACTCAATGGAGATGCAAATGAGGATTGCGTGAGAAAGGTCATTGGATTCGAGAAGCTTATTCGAAGCCATTCTTCACAGATTGCATAAAGAGAGGGCAAAGAACAGTGGCATACAGATCGGCATGGATTTGCAGATCGGGTCCGATTAGTGTGTAGCAAATTGTATTGTACCCAGAGCTTGACATGTTCGTATTTGTATAATGATCGTATTTGTATGAGGATTGTTACATGATATCTATGACATATATTATATACAGATGGTTGGGGTTTTTAGCTTCAGGCTTTCCCGTTAAATCACTGTGTTAATGTGTGTGAATTTTTATGGTTTCATGTGTGCATTGCAATTGATTTAATTTCTGCATGTGATGATCAATGGTGGAATAGATTCTGTATTGTGCATGAAGTTAAAATAGTGTGTGATCAGGATAATCTTGGATATATAACACATAATTTATATAATTTATACATGGTATCAAAGCAGTTTATCATTGGAGCAGATTGCAGTTATTGAAGCGGTTGAGTTTTGTGCTGGTGGAATTCGAATTTGCTGCAGTGTTTTCTTGGTGTCGAAGTTGAGCATTCATTGAAATGTATTTCAATGGATTGTGATTAGAGTATGCCCTTGATGGAAGCTTGAATTATATTGCATGGAAGGATAGGATGGAGGCAGTGCTGGAGGATAATGGGTTGAAGGAGTTCATAGATGCTGAAATTCCAAAACTTGCTTCTAGCGATGCAGCCGCACTTGACGCATGGCAAAAGAAGACAGAAAAGTGTCGAAGGATTCTGTTGGAAGGTGTGAAGGATCACATTGTGTCTAGCCTTCACGGTAAAGCTACTCCATTCTTAATGTGGAAAGCTTTGACAGACTTGTTCCAAAGTAGAAGCGACCAAAGGAAGTTGGCACTTAAAGACAATCTCAGAAAAATAAAAATGGAGAAAGGCGACAGTATACCAAAATACCTCACGAAGTTCGTCCACTGCAAGGATGAGCTGGGAAGTGTGGGGGTTACTGTTGATGAAGAAGACTTGGTGAGCTTGGCTCTCCTTGGGCTTCCAAATAGTTGGCATAGCTACGAGGACTTTGTCAACGGTCGGGAGAAACTGCCAGGATGGGAGCGAATTTGGTTGGATCTTGTGCAGGAGGAGATAAGGTAGGGTACCAGGGATGGATCTTCATCAAAGAATGAAGATGAAGAAAATTGTGCTTTGGCTGCCAAAGCAAGGAAAGGAAAGGGAAAGAAAAATCCTTCTCAATTTGGTACGAAAGGAAAGAAGCAGGACTTGTCCAAGGTGAAGTTCTTTCACTATCACCAACACAGACATTACGCAACTAATTGTCCACAGAAGAAGAAAAATAAGCAGGCTGCTGGATCTGCAGCTGGAGAGGCCTTAACCTCACAGTTTGAGCTGGATTTTTCACTGATCGCATGCTTAGTTTCAAGTGTGATGGGATCAATGTGGTTTGTTGACAATGGTGCGTCTTTCCATATGACGAGAGACAAAGATTTTTTTAGTGATCTGGATGAAAAGGATCTTAGAGTGCACATCGAGATGGGCGATGATGGTAGATACAGTGCGACTGGTATCGGGACCATTTCCTTTGAGAGGGAGTCTAGTAAACCTTTCATATTGAAGGATGTCATGCATGTTCCAAGATTGAAGAAGAATCTGATCTCTGTGGTGATGTTGGAAGACAAGGGTTATGATGTTGTTTTTAGCGAGGGAAAGGATTTCCTGCACAGTAAAAAAACTGGTGAAACCCAGAGGATAGGGGTTCGAGTTAAGAAAATTTATCAATTGCAGGTAGATGGCTGCGTAGCAATGGCAGGCAAAGCAAAAGTAGTGGTGAGCTGGGATGAGGGCGAATTGTGGCACAGGAGATTGGGCCATCTTCAACATGGCACTTTGAAAATTTTGCAGCAGATTTCTACCGGGCTTCCCAAGGGTACATTTGCACAGTCAGATTAGTGCAAGGGATGTACTTTGGGAAATTTGTGAAGACCACTTTTCATGAGAAGGATATTTGCGCCATGAAGATCCTTGAGAGAATTCACACAGACGTGTGTGTACCTTTCTCAATAGCTTCAATAGCAAAGCACATGTATTATGTGATATTTTTTGATGACTTTTCTCATAAGTGTTGGATCTTCTTCATGCAGAAGAAGAGCGAGACATACTCAAAGTTCTGTGAGTTCAAGGCGCTGGTTGAGAAAGAGTTGGGGAAGCAGGTGAAAGCTCTAAGGAGTGATAATGGTGGTGAATACATCTCTGGAAAATTCAAATACTTTTGCAGCGCAGAAGGAATTCGAAGAGAACTCATAGTGCCTCATAACCCACAACAGAATGGGGTCACAGAGAGAAAGAACAGAACAATCATGGGTGCTGCACGGGCGTTGTTTCATGATCAGGGCCTTCCCATACACTTATGGGCTGAGGCATGTAACACTGCGGTTTATGTGCAAAACCGTTGTCCTCATAGAGTACTTGGCATGAGTACACCCGAAGAGGTGTTTTCTGGTAAGAAGCCTGATATTTCTCATTTGAAGATTTTTGGCTCACCTGTTTACATTCATGTGAAAAAGGATGCTAGGAAGAAGATGGAGCTGACTACAGAGGTTGGGATATTTGTGGGGTACACAGAAACACCCCACAATTATCGTGTGTATTTTCCAGATAGTCGGATGACTGTTGTGCAACAGGATATCAAATTTGATGAGGAGAAAGCCATGAAGTTGTCACTTGAGAGGGAGCTACACTTGCATGCAGATGAGGAGCTACTTGTTCCTAAAGATGAGCCTCAGGATGTAGATCAGCCACAAGAGGAGGTTCATGGAGTGGAAGAAACCACTCATGCAGTGCCAAACATCAGAGGGCGCACTACAGAAGCTGAGCGATTGAATCTTGATGCAGCGCAGAATGTAGGAGCACCTACATCACAACAGAGACAGAGACAATCACCTGAACGATTTACTGGATACATGGCTCTGATGAGCAAGTGTATCGTGACAAAACCATCTTCTTTAGAGGAAGTTGTGGAGGATCCCGCATGAGTAGATGCCATGGTGGAAGAGTATGATTCAATTTTCATAAACAATGCATGGGAGATTGTCCCAAGGATGGAAGGGAAATCAATGGTAGGTTCGAGATGGATCTACAAAGTGAAGCAAGCTGCTGACGGGAGCGTAGAAAAGTATAAGGCAAGATTTTTTGCCTGGGGCTTCTCACAGATCGAGGGGATCGACTATGAAGAAACCTTTGCACCTTTCGCAAGGTATTCTTCCATACAAACCATCCTTGCTCTCTCAGCGCAGATGGGTTGGCACATTCATCAAATGGATGTGAAGACTGCGTTCCTCAATGGAGTCATTGAGGAGGAGCTATACATTGAGCAGCCTGAAGGTTTCAAAATATTCAGCAGCGAGTCGCATGTGTGCAGGCTTAAAAGAACACTATATGGGCTGAAACAAGCACCTCGTGCTTGGTACACACGGATAGACAGTTATTTCACCGGACTTGGTTTCGCCAAGAGTGAGGCAGATCTGAACCTATACCAGATTGTGGTGGAGGGTAAGTTGTTGATCATTGTGCTTTATGTAGATGATTTGATACTAACAGGTGATGAATTGTTGATACACTCATGCAAGGCAGATCTTGCAAAGGAGTTTGAGATGAAGGACTTGGGCCTCCTTCATTATTTCTTGGGATTGGAAATTTGGCAGCGGAAGGGTGGAATGTTTGTGTCTCAAGGAAAGTATGCCTGGGAGATACTGGAGAAGTAAAACATGCAAGGTTGCAAGCCTATTGACACTCCTCTTCCTGGTGGTTGGAGGAAAGAGGATGCTACATCGGTAGAGGTAGTGGATGCCACTGTTTATCGACAGTTGGTTGGTTCGCTCATGTATTTGGTCAATACACGACCGTACATATGCTATGCTATTAACTAGATTTCACAAGCTATGGTTAAGCCTACCAAGCTCTTTTGGAAGGCAGGCAAGCATGTCCTGAGATATCTCAGAGGCACATCGGGATATGGATTGTGGTATAGACAGTCGGATGAGTTGAAGTTGCATGGCTTCATGGATGCAGATTGGGCAGGGAGCCCAATGGACAGAAAGAGCACATATGGAGGGATATTTAGTATTGGGTCTATAATAGCTTCTTGGTACAGCAGGAAACAGAGATCTGTGGCACTCAGTTCAGCGGAGGCCGAGTACATGGCAGCAAGTTTGGCTGCATGCGAGGCTATATGGATGAGGAAGATCTTGGTCGGGTTGTTCGGTTCACACTTAGATCCTACTGTGATATATTGTGATAATCAAAGTTGCATTAAACTCTTAGTTAATCTAATATTTCATGATAGATCTAAACACATTTACATCTGGTACCATCATATCAAAGATTGTGTGCAGCGGAAGATCATGTTACTTTCTTACATTCCTACGGAGGATCAGGATGCAGATATTCTGATGAAGGCGCTCACCAGGAGCAAATTAGAATACCATAGAGATAAGATCGGGGTGGCAGATAATCCCAATATTGTTGAGAGGGAGTGTTGAGATTCAATAAGATGACAAGCTTAGTGAAAAGAGTCGCCTTCACTAAGTGGGCCCGCAGGCTATTTTTGGCGCAAAGTATATTTTTAGACTATGTCTATTTTTAGACATGTCAATCATATTCTATGAGTTGCAGGATGCTATTTGTGGATGGTTGGTCAAGTTGGAAAAATAGATGGAATTCTATTTTAGACATATTGGGCGGAATCTATTTTTAGATTTCTAGTCTAAAAATAGATATGTCAAATATTATTAGCTCTTAACAATATTTGGACTCTAAACATTATCATATTCTCTTGGAGCACTTCAGTTAAGTGCACAGATGTGGCACAACAGCTGACAGAAGGAATTACATTATTCCTGAGGGTTTACTGGAGCTAATGCATGGAGGACTTCAGTTAGAACTCATGTGACAGAGTTTGGTGGAGTTAGAGAAGTAGTTGGTGGAGTTGTATTCAATTTAACTCAGTTAGACTCAGTTGAGCTAGTTGTATCTAGTCTAACTAAATGATACACTAGTGAGAGTGGTGTGAATTAATTAGTTAATTAATTCACTAACAATAACCCATGTATCAACTACGTAATACATCAGTATGGACAATACAACATATATAGCTTTCAAAGAGACCAGTGGAGAGGTAGGTGAAAGAGAAAGTGTGACTATCAGTTGTGACTATAGTGATGCATTGATTACATCCAACACTCAGTGGAGATGTCAATGAGGATCGCACAGTGAAATCTTGGTGAATTCGAGTTCATTCAGAGCCATTTATTCAGCAAGGATTGCACAGTAGAGGCAAGATAGCAGGTGGCAAAGATCGGTGCATGGATTTGCAAGATCGGGCCTAATTAGTGTGTAGCGATTGTATTGTAATGAGAGCTTGATATGATCAGCTTTGTATGAGGATTGTTACATGATCTCTATGAAATATATTATATACAGATAGTTGGGTTTTTTAGCTTCAGGCTTTCCCGTTAAACAACTGTGTTAATGTGTGTGAATTTTTATTGTTTCATGTGTGCATTGCAATTGATTTAATTTCCGCATGTGATGATCAATGGTGGAATAGATTCTGTATTGTGCATAAAGTTAAAATAGTGTGTGATCAGGAGAATCTTGGATATATAACACATAAGTTATATAATTTCTACAATCATGATGATCATGATCACGATGGTGATGATGATCATAAGGCAGTTGTTGGTAGCATCTAGTGACATTCATGATCATATAGACTACATCATGGATCAATTTTGATATATTGTTATGATGTCGATTTTCATTGTTACTATTATATGTATCATTTTCAAGACCTCCAATACCATATTATTGAGTTATTTATTTTTTGCGTGTATCATTTTTACTTATATCATTTGGAAATGTCACATCATATTGAATTGTATCATTTTGTCTTACATAATTTATCAATTTTATTTATATCATTTGTACATGGTATATCATTTTGACTTATGTCGATTGTTAGACATGTATAATTTTCATATGTTATTGATCTACTAGTATATGTGAATTTCACTTGTTTTAGTTATATATGATGATGATCTTATTAGTATTGACTTGTTAATTTTTATATATTGAAAGTTGTTGATGATTTGGATGCATATTTATTACGCATGATGGTTTTTATTTACTACTCATGATGGATGTTTTCAAATTAATTTGAATTTTATATATTTGAATCACTTGTTTTAATTATAGATGATGATCATGTTATAGTAATTATATTGTTATTTTATATATACTGGATATTATCATTTATATTTTAATGAAGATTTAATAAGTATAATGATGTTGTTAATTTGTATGGATGTTTGTTTCCCTAAAAATTATTTATAAATGTTATCCTATAAAATATTTCAAATGCATTCATATGACTTACTGTATAATCATATAACTTATTTAAGATACATGATGTATTTAACTAATTAAATTGAAATAAAACACATTAATTTAAATTTATGCAAAACAATAATAATTTTTGGAAGCAACTATGGAAGAAAAATTGGAAGCCACACTAGAAGAAAAACGGGAAGCAAAACTGGAAGCCAAACCATAAGCCAATGTCAGATCCTTATAATTATGGTGTATTTCCCTTATTTTTGTTGTTAGTGTATCCCCATATTTCTATTGTTGTGCCATTGTATCCCCAATATTGTTATTGTTGTTCCCCATAGAAGCCCACTATTGTTATTTTTGTGCCCTTACATTATTATAGTTATGTAGGATTTAATTATATTGTGACCCCTTAGACTCTTATATATATCGGGGCCTTATAATTCGTATCATCCAAGAATTGTTAATTTATGTAATGTAAAGGATGCTTTTCCCTTGAAGAGGATAATTTTTAAGTCATTGATATATCTTTTCTTCTGTTTTGTGAGCTAGTTACATAACATTTGGTATCAGAGCTTTGGATTCTAGGGTTTCACAACTTCAAACATGACATCTTGTAATTTTCGCTATAACATTTTTTACACGAGGCTTCAAAAGATGAAATTTATATCACATGTAGCCAAAATCATGATGAAATTAACATAAAAATTTCAGATATTTGTTCACTATAGTTTATGAGACATGGTCCGAAGAATTTAGGGGTTTTGCAAGCTCCAAAATTCAATCTCAAATGGGTGACATAGGGAAAATTGTCATAAATTTCACTTTGAGCATACAATATGAATTTCATAAAAAGTGACTGAAAGTGCATGGGATTTAAGTTATTTTTGTATAATTTTCAGGTCTGAAGGTCGAAACAGTGACACATGGCATTCTGTACAATTTTGTTCTATTGAACTAATTGATAATCAGGTCATCGTGGGAGATTAGGCATAACTATTTCTTGAAGAATCCAATCTCAGTCCAAATTATGGGGTTGGAAAGAAGACTTAGAGGATACCAAAAGAAAAAAAATTAGATCTTGGAGAGCCGAAATTATAGAGTTACAACTGTTTCAAGATCGAGCTCCTAAAAGGAAAAAAATGTGTATTTAAAAAAAAATTTGCATAACTTTTGTTTGAAAAATCAATTGGAGTCATTCCAATGGCATATTGAAGTATAGATATCAATATTTGGTTCTAAAAGTCCTCTAAAGAAAAATAATTTTACACCCATTAAGCCCTCAAAAAGCTCTACTATGACGCATGAAGATGAATAATTGCAACATGATATATCAAAATTACGAGACCAAGTGCAACAAATTTTTCTCTCACAAAGAGCAACCAAAGATAACATGGATTTCTTAAAATGGGACATGGATGGGTTAAAAGCAGAAATAAAAGGTTTGAATGATGGTTAAAATTAGACCTTGAAGCAATGATGAATGTCGAGGTGGAAGGGTTGAAAAATTTGCTGCAAGAAAGGCTTCCCGATGGTGACAAACTAATCCGTGAAAATCACGATGAGGGAAAAAGGAATATGAATTACGATTTTAGAGAATCCAATGTTGGATATAATACCCAACACATTCCAAATATAGATATGAGGAAGTTTTATAACAAAGATCCAGTAACAATGATACTACAGATGGATAAATATTTTGATCTCCACGATGTGCAACACACACAAAAGGTACACATTGCATATTTATATTTAGAACCCAATCAATTTATATGGTATCGATGAATTTGTTCTCATTTAACACTTTTCACTTGGTCAATTTTTATGGAGGAAATGATAGCACATTATGAGGATACAAATAGGAACACCTTCTTTAGCCAATTGATAAATCTCAAGAAAAAGGGTTCAATGGTGGAGCACATTGAGGACTTCTAAAAATTGAATATCATGGTAATTGATATTCCAGAGGAGCATAAGATTTTTGTATTCATAGGGACTTTAAAGGGTAATATACAACGTGAGGTTTTCATTTTTGAATTGATTCATTGGAGAAGGCATTTAGGGTGGCAATAAAAGTTGAAATAAAAATTATGGCAACAAGGAAGCATACCACTCACAACTATAAATATGGAAGTGTTGCTGCTCTTAGCCTTCCGCAACCTACAAGGATGACACCACAATATTTGGAGGAAAAAATATCAGAAGGTATTTGTTACAATCGCGATAGAAAAAACACTAAAGGTGATAAGTGTGCTGAGAAGAAATTATTTTACATAGATTGTGAAGAGGAGGAAGAAAAGGAACAAGAAACAGCAAAAGAGGAGGATACACACCAGGAACCAACCCCAAAGAAGGAATAAATTAATCCAACAATATCTTGTAATGCATTGGTAGGAATTACCACTTCTCAAACTCTTAATACAGAAGGATATATCAAGAAGAAAAAGGTAATAGTGTTGAATGATTCGGGTAGTACCCAAAATTTTATTCATTGTACGATAGCCAAGGAATTGAATTGCTTCCTATATTCAGCACTAGAGTGTCAAGTGATAGTTGCACATGGAGGAACTATAAATTTATATGGGAAGTTCCATAATATCAAAATAACCATGGGGGAATATGTATTGAATAGTCCAATGCTTTCCATTCCAATGGGTGGTGCTGATGTTGTAGTAAAATTCCAATGGTTACAATCTTTGGGGACAATAATTTTTAATTTTCAAGAACTTCTCTTGAATTTTTTTTGGAACGGAAGGGAAGTTGAATTAAGGGGTATCACAAGGAAACTAGGAAATATAGTCAGCTCTAATGGCATGACAAATATTATGAAGAAATAAAAACAGGCCGTAATTGCACAACTATGCTCATAAGAGGCTCAAACATCGAAATCATGTATTTCTCCAGATCTTCAAAAAGATTTGGAAAATAATTCTAAGGTATTTAAGACTCCCAAAAGCCTCCCAGCTATTCGCAATAATTATCTGCTATTAATTTGATTCCAGAAAGTGTTCCTCCAAACATCATGCCTTACATATATACCCATGCCCAAAAGAGTGAAATTAAATGTATGGTTGCATAAATGCTAGAGGCCGGTATAATTAAACCTAGTCAAAGTTATTTCTCTACTCCAGTAGTATTGATGCACAAGAAGGATGTATCATTTCTTATGTGTCTGAATTATAGGGAGATAAAACAAGCTCATTATTAAAGAAAATTTTCCCATTCCTATCATTGATGAATTGTTGGATGATTTACATGGAGAAATTTACTTCACCAAGATGGATATTCATTTAGGATATCATCAAATTAGAATGAAGTCTGAAGACATTCCGAAAAAAAACATTCAAAACTCATGAGGGTCATTAAGAATTTTTGGTCATACCTTTTGGCCTTACTAATGCACCTTCCACATTTCAAGGTTTGATGTATTCCATTTTCAAGCCCTTCCTTAGAAAATTTGTGTTAGTATTTTTTGATGATATAATAAAATACAACAAGTCTTGGAAGGATCATGTTCAACATGTTGAAAAAGTGCTCAAACTATTGGAGAAGAAACAATTATATGCAAAAACCTCTAAATGTTTATTTGGAGTGCAAGAGGTGGAATATTTGGGTCATATTGTATCTCATGAGGGTTTTAAGGTATAACCTAACAAAACTAAAGCCGTTAAGGAATGGAAAATACCCACAACCATAAATCATCTTCGAGGATTTCTTGGGTTGACAAGGTATTATGGAAAGTTTGTTAATATTTATGGGATAATATCAACAAATCTAACAACTATACTGAAGAAAGATGCATTTTCTTGGACTCCAGAATTAACTAAGGCCTTTGAACATCTTAAAGAGGAAATGTGCCAAGCACTGGTCTTAGCTATGAAAAAATTCACAAAAACCTTTATTGTGTAATGTGATGCCTCAGGAAATGGAATTGGTGTTGTTTTAATGCAAGAAGGAAGACCCGTTGGTTTTGAATGCCATCCAATCAAAAGAAATTATTTATACAAACCTATTTATTAGAATGAAATGTTGGAAATACCACATGCACTAAAGCAATGACAACCTTACCTAATGGGAAGACACTTCAAGGAAAAAACATACCATGATAGTCTTAAATACTTTTTGGAACAAATATTATCTTTAGAAGAGCAGAAAAAATGGGTCACAAAGATGTTGGGTTATGACTTTGAAATCATCTACCAAAAAGGGAAGAAAAATGTTGTTGCAGATGAAATCTCAAGAATGGATGAGGATGTGGAAGCATTTTTTTGTGCCATTTCCATTATCCAACCTGATTGGATAAGTGAAGCAAGGGATGAATGGAAGAATGAAGAAGAGATGTGGAAACTAATTCAAAATTTGCAGCAAGGTCCCAGTATATCTGTTACCTTTAGCTGGAAAAATGATTCATTATTGTACAAATATTGCTGATATATTTATAAGAATTCCCCACTAAAACAAAAGTTTCTTTTGGAATTGCACACCTCCACCTTAGGAGGGCACTCAAGATTTTAAAAAAAATACGATGGGGTAAAGAAGGATGTTTTTTTGGAAGGTCTTAAATTTTATATTCATAAGTTTGGGGAAAAATGTTTGGTTTTCCAACAAAATAAAGTTGAGACAATTAAGACCCTGAGTCCCTTACAACCTTTAGCCATTCCATGTCAGTGTTGGGAGGATGTCTCAATGGATTTTATCACACGTCCACCCAATTCTGAAGGAAAGAGTGTTATCGTGGTTGTAATTGATAGAATTACCAAGTATGCAAAATTTTGTGCATGATATCATCCTTTTAAAGGAAGTACAACTTCTACTACATTTATGGAAATAATTCAAAATCTACATGGAAACCAAAGATTATTGTAAATTACAGAGATTTCATTTTCACTGGAAATTTTTGGGTGAAATTATTTTCTTGTCTTGGTGGTCAATTAGCTCATATCTCATCTTATCATCCTCAATTTGATGGGAAAACTAATATAGTGAACAAATGTTTGGAAGTATATATTTGTTGATTTATATCTAGTAAATAAAAAAAATGGGTCAAGTGGTTACCTCTAGCTGAATGGTGGTATAACACTTCCTTCCATACTGAAACAAAAATGACCCCATTTATGGCACTTAATGGATATTATCCACTATACATCACATCATATTTAAGAGAAAATTATAAGGTTCAAGAAGTGGAAGATTACATCGAGCATCTACAACAAGTTCTCCAACTCTTAAAGGATAACCTCACTCTGGCACATAATCGAATGAAACAACAGGCATATCAACATTGCAGTGGAAGAAGTTTTGATGTAGGTGACTGGGTATTTTTATAACTACAACCATACAAACAAATGTCCCTCAAGTAAGCTAAGAAGGATAATAAATTATCACCCATGTACTATCGTCCTTACAAAGTGTTTCAAAGATTGGTACTATGGCATACAAATTGGAGCTTCCTACATATTCCTAAGTATACCCAGTTTTCCATCTTTCATGTTTAAAGAAGGTTATCAATGACAAGCTCCTAGTTCAAACAGTGTTGCTAGAACTTGATGAAGAAGGAAAAATCATATTTTATTTTGAAGCAACCACATAAACAAGAACCCGACAACTACAGAATCGAATAATTTCAAAGTCTCATTAAGTGGAAGAACTTATCCGCTGAATATTCCACATGGGAGGATGAAAATTTTATACAGAAGCATATGGATCTACTCAATCGTTGAGGGCACCACTTTTTTGAAGGAGAGGGGAATGTTAGTTACCTATAATTCTAGTGCATTCCCCTTATTGTTATTGTTAGTGTATCCCCCTATTGTTATTGTTGTGCCCAATAGAAGCCCACTATTTTTATTGTTGTTCCCCTACATTATTATTGTTATATAGGCTCTGATTTTATTTTGACCCCTTAGACTCCTATATATATGAAGGAGGTTTTATCATTTTTAACATCCATGAATTGTTCATTTATTTAATGTAAAGGAGGTTTCCCCCTTGAATAGGATAATTTTTAAGTAGTTGATCTATCTTTTATTCTATTTTGTGAGCTTGTTACATAACAACCAAATTGGATGCAAATCCTGGTGTTACCTGACGCTATTCCCGATGAGTGGAAGAAAAAAAGGAAACAACAATGGAAGCCAAATTGGAAGCCACACTTGAAGAAAAACTAGAAGCAAAATGAGAAGAAATATGGACGCAAAACTGGAAGCCAAATTAGAAGCAAATCCTGGAACTAATTTGGGTGCTAAAAATGGCAATATTCTCGACTCTATTCACAAGCTCTTCCCGATGCTATTCTCGAGGCTATTTCTGACGTCATGGCTGACACTATTTACAATTTAATTTTTGACGGAACTTCCGACGCAACTCCTAGCGATATTTCTAGCGCTATTTTTCTGACTTTATTCTAGGCACTATTTCTGGCATTATTTCTGGCGCAATTTCTAGCGCTAAATCTTACGCTATGATAAAAATTCCTAATTGCACCATTTTTTCACCGGGAAAGGTATCTAATTCTTGAACTAAAATAAACTAAATTATGGCACTATTGTATGCATTATTTCCTTGTTTTGTTATAGTGAGGTAAAGCTACACAAACTGAGAATATATAGTATGACCTATTGGAGGACATGAAAAATATTAGAATCAACATTCATTTGTTTTATTTATTTGAGTTAAATCAAGAAAAGATCAAATTGTTCAAGGATTTAGAGGTAAATATGCATGATAATCAATCAAATTCTACAGGTAATCCTCAGAATAGTGCATCAAAGAAACACACATAATTGTATGGTAGACCCGGGCCTTTTTCTAATGTTATGCCATATTATGTGGCTAAGAAATTAAATTTATCTCCCACAAAATTTGCCACACGAATTGTGTAGCTTGATAAATATAATGTCAAGGTCCTAGGGGAATTTTAATATGTATTTATTAGGCAAGCTTCCAGTCCAAAATATTACAAGATTATTGATATTGTTGTTGTAGATATTTTCGAATCATATGGATTTTTAGTGAGTAGATATTGGTCCAAAAAGCTAAATGGGTACTTTTGAACATATTGGTCACACTTATGGTTACATATAAATGGTAACCCTAATAGAATCAATATTTAAAGAGAAAAGCACATGAAATATATTGTGACTGAATTGGAAAATAAAAATGAACCCATTATGTTCATGTTGATGGTCTTGGATGCCGCCAACATATAAAAGGTCTCCCCGATGTGAAGTCCCAACTAGACCTCACATCGTTTGGAGTAGGATCCATATTTGATTATATGGTTTGACGACCATTTACGAGTGATTAGAGGTATTCCTTGGCTACAAAACACACACAAGATATCATAAACACAACTTTGGGGAAACAAGTACGTAAGATTTGTGTAACACCAAGTTCAGAGTGTAAGGGGAGATTCCGTGAATGAAAGAGAAACGAGCCTCCAATAGGGAAGTAATAGTAATATCCTAAAAGAGACACATGAGCCAAAGAGAAAGACTTGTTGATTAACCTGCAAATTAGCTCACAAGATAAAAAAAAATCATGAAAGCATAAACAACACCCATTCAACAAGATACATATATAAAGAAAAGAAGTATTTCATTATCTTTAGTATGTATTACATTAACATATACTTTAAACATATAAAAAATAGTCTTACTACATTCATGATACATGCATGAAAGAGTGTTGGCTTGAAGGGCTTCTGGTTAATGAAATATTCCAAGTACACTGTTACATTGGTGAAATACTAGCTCCAGTAGTGGAACATAAATCTACAACTTTCTTCTCCAAATAATGATCTTCCCTCCTATGTACTACTAAAGAATCCAAGGCTAAATATCTCAAAGATTAAGCCCTTTATTTGAGTTACGAGGGCTGATTTATAACAAATGAAAATGAATCTTGGTTTCCTCATGACTATTCAACTTATATGACGTATGGAATTCCATATAACTGTTCAAATTATACATATATCTCTTTAAATTCCACACGTGTCTCTTCACATTCCACATGTGTTGCTTCACATTCCGCGTGTCTCTTCACATCCCGCATGTGTCTCTTGAACTTATTTACATTAGAATCATTATTTACAAAAGACAAGTTACATATAAAACGATGGCTATATAAGAAAAAACTCTTATAAGACAAAATGTCCTCATAAAGGAGAAAGAGACAAACCAATAGCTTCAACATGGAGTTCATTTGTGATATACGAGTGCCATGCTCTGAACCCTGTCGCGATAAATTTGACTCAAGTTGAAAACTATACAAAATATCACATCTTTGCCTCCAATGCCTCTGACATTATAGATTTGGAGCTAGATTGTACACCAATCCACAACCAAGATAACTTCATGTGAACTTTACCTAGTGCAATTTCATACTGTAGAATAATGATTATGGTGATCTCCAAGCCTTCTTGATCTGATGTCTGCTCTATTTTTTGAATAAATTTCTTTATCTCCCACATGATGACATCCTTGCAACTTATCTCTCCAAGTGAACCCAAAAAAGGAATTACATGTTTATGTGTCAGGGACTCCAATCCACTATGCAATTGACCACAGGCAGTTATGGTGTTGGTAGCTTGTTCACCAAGAAAGGTATAGTTATGGATATGAAGTCTTAACTGTACTTTGTCCATCTTGACATCAATTTTGTCCTTTTGGACCAACCGCTCTAGAATATATTGATACTTGAAACCCCACTCCTATATCAAATCTACAACTCTATTTGCAACCTTTAGAAGCTTCAGGATCCCTTGATATTTATTTTGTATTTCTACTAGGGTTACCACTACCTCATGCAAGAGAACCATCTCGTTATATAGTTATTTCATGATGTCCTCCATTATCCCCAATTTTTATAGTATAATTGATTGGAACTCCATTGTGCTGAGATTTTTGGAAGACACTCGTTGATTCCCACTATAGTGAGATGATATACCTTTCACTTTGTCACAACTAACTCCTTTCTTAATGAATTCTCACTCATACAATATTCTAAGTTTTCTCATATTGTTGTCGTAAAAGAAACATTTGCTGCCATGACCACTCAGGGGTTTCTCCTAGTATTAACTGTTATTACCTTCTCAATGGATATGAAGACTAGGTTCTCAAGATCAATAGGAAAATACCTTCACCTCTCATGCACAATCCTTTTCTTCAATTAGTCGAAGGTAACATTACATGCATCCATAACCCAATCATTTAGTGGAGGTTCAATTCCCATTTCGCTGAATGGGATATGGTCATTGGTATGAGGAGGTTCTGATGGAGTGCCTAGATCATCTACCATGGGTTCAATAACATCCTCTTCTTCCAACTTTAATTCTAACTCTTAGGCCATCTGTTTTTACTCATGTGGCTACCTTTTTTGATGTTCTTCTTCTTTTCCTTTCTTCTTCTGCTTTAGTTATTTCTTCCTCTGCCTCTTGCTTCTACCGAAGCAGGTCATTATTCTTCATATTTTCCTCTTATTCTTTCTATGAGCTATCCTTCTCTTGTTGGTTCTTTTCCTATAGATTTTTCTTCTCTTCCTTTGTTTCTTTTGCTACTCTACCTTAATGGAACCTTTACTCATGAGATAAACATTAAAAATTTTGCTACTTTCAGCCACTAGATCGTGTTTGATCCTCTTCCTGGGTGTTGTTTTGTTCACCTTAGTAGTTTCTACCTATGGTATCTCCTCCATTTGTACATCTAGAGCTTGTTGGAACTGGGAGGGACTTGCCTCATATCTTGGTCAGTCCTTTCTCAAAGCATTGTACCAATTCTTAACCTTTTCATCCTCATAAATAGTCATTGGTACATATGGCCAGGTGTATTGTATTTTATCACAATGTTTTCTGCACACCTTTCTAGAATAATATCTATGAAAAATCCTAGTTCCAAAATAAAGACACTTGAGTTCTTCACTTTCATATTCAACTTCCTTAAGTCTCTTTAGCTCATAGAGTCCTATCCGTAAAGGAAGAGTGGGACAAGGAGCCATTTTCCTTCTATGGAGTTGTGCAGACCATCCGTTGCTAAAATTATAGGATACTTCTTGCAATACCACCTTCTTGGTCACATACTGTGGCATAACATGAGGAGATATCTAGCATCCGAAGCATCTAAATTTTGTTCCCTATGGTGAGGAAAACTAATATGCAAAATCATATAGTGCCTCCTTCACCTAATCGGTCATGCAAGTAGGATCAATATCATAGATCATTTGATAAAGTACTGCAAATAAATGCTCTGCCAACTAGTCATAAAATCCTTGGAAACTAATCTATGATAATAATGTACAATGGAAATAGACATGAATCTTTTCTTACAGAGTCTAGTTCCAGTGCATCCCAGTAAATGCATATTGGGAGTAGATCCCATCTAGCAGATAAGTGGACATATAATATTTTGGTGCTTGCTTTGCATGTAAGGTTACTTTTCCCTTCCATACAAGATGTTACAGTTCATAAGAAAGGATATCTACCCAATTGAAATCTATATCCCTTGTGACAACCAGGTTGAGCAGGAAGATCCAATTCTCTACAAATATTTCTACATTTTTTCGTCCATGCAGTCTGCAACATATCGCTATAAGATACTGATAGACCATTATAAATATATTTTTCGGGTACATTTCACTTGGTCTATGATGGAATCTAGCAGGTTCTTGGTGTTAGTGTCCAAATGTTTAGTGATAAAATGTACTCTTTCAGTTTTACTTAATAGTGGTCCTAGGTCAAAATTTCATGTTTCAAGTCAGTTTTCAAATAAAATTTTGTTCACTGAATATGTATAGGTTTGAAATGCTACTCCCTTCACTCCATTCATGGTCATCATAATTTTAAAGGTCATGTCATCCATAAAAAATCTCGGGTCTGAGGTCACCACACCTTCATTTAGGTCAGAGTCTAGGTCTCATTTGTTTCACCACCATAAGAGTCAATTATGTCATAAAAGAAAGTGAACAAAATCTCACTTTCACCATAAAATTCATTTGCATAGGGAGTTAGAAAAGATAGGGAAATCAGTAAAGAGCTCCTCTCTTCTCACCATAATACTCCACAGATGCCATGGGTTGAAGAAAAATAAGAAAATTTATGCCAACACTACTTGTGCTACGCTTCTAGGTGTGGTGCACAAGTGTTGCGATTTTGGTGTTTGAGCTCCAAATCAGTTCTCCAAGGCTCAAAAACACTGCAAAAAGGTTCATAAATTCCTAAAAAGTAAGTGGAAACCCTCATACCTCTCTCAAGTCAAAATTCATCAACAAATGAGTGGTTTCCTTCATTAAGTTACCTCCACTACGTTTTTGGTGTTTTTCATATTTTGTTTGTTTCAACTGATAAAACCATAATATAACAATCTACAACCTTCCTATAACCTTCATACACCATAACCTAACATCTCCTGTTACTCGCAACCCTCATTTTCATCAGTTGCATTAAAACCCTAATTTTCATTACATCTTGGTAGAAAAACTAATGAAACCTTGTGTTTTGACCTTTTGGGTACCTTTCACATGCCCATTCCCAAAAATTCCACTTGCATCCTATATAAAACTCATCACCCTATCTCCCCAATTTTTTAGGGATTTTTCCCTAACTTCCTTCCACTTCATTTCTGTCCCTAAAACCACTTTACCACTATCCCTTGTTTTCATAATTTTCCACCTTCCCTATCCACTACATCAAGCTAGGGCTTTCCTTGTTAAAAAACATCATGGAGGGTGAGAAGAAGGTTCATAAGGGAGGTCATAATTATAGGTTTGAGCCATCCAACTTGTAGGAGATCAACGCTTCAAAATCCATCGAAAGGTCATTTTCTAGGGTTTACATTGCACACAGGGATAATTTGGCTTCAAAATATGTTTTTGAAGAAATGGAGATGAATTTTACAAACGTGAAAGAGGTTTTTGTCAATAATAGGCCAAATAATAAAAACCTCCTTCAGTTTATGCACAGGTGTTATGGTTTCAGATAAATTCTCAAAATACAATTGCTCTAGGTCATTTTATGCACTTTTGGACATGTTGTCTTCAAATCACAATTTCAGGAGTTTTGAGGAGGGGTTTGCAGTGCTTGATGACTCCATTCTATAGAAGTCATCCTAAGATTTCCAACCATACCACTTTCAGCCCTAAAATCCTCTGGGAAGGCCTCCAAAATCCCTCTCAAAGTAGGTGCTATGCTTCTGAAAAATTTGAATGATAAACTTAAAACTTGGATTTTGAGAAAATGGGAAAGTATTTTGGAAAAATGGAGGAGAGATTTGTTTGTAACATGCCAAAGAAAAAAAACCTCACTCAATTTTTCAAAAAACGTTATGGTTAGAGAGATATGGATTCGTATTTAAACCCTATTTTTTCATATTTTTGGCAATTCCCTTGTTACGTTCCAGTGAGCCCTTGTTACGTTTATGTGAGCCCTTGTTATGCTTTTGCCTCCCTTGTCACACTTTTGTACATGCTTGTTACGCTTTTGGAGGAGAGGCATATTTTGGTTTTTGGCTGAGAAAACCTCCAAACCACCTTAGTACTTGGCATCATTACGTTGTGAACACCTCATAAAAGGTAATTCATTACTCTTATGCCCTCTTTTGGTCAAATTTTTGAGTGTTTAAACATTTTTATACTCATTTTGTTTTTCTTCTTAATTATCACTTATCCATGGTATGAAAAAATTTCATTTGATAAAACCTAACCTACTCCACCTTCCTAAACCATAACCCTAGTACCTAAACCCTAACTCACACATCTCATATACACTATCCCCACATTTCCCATCATTCACACCATCCTTAACACATCATTTCACCCAAACCCTAGATTCTAGCTATTTCACAGTGAAAAAATTGGAAATTTCCTTTGCTAGATTTCTCCGCCCTCCACACATCCATTTCTTCTCATTCCACTTGCAGTATGGAGCTAACATGCTACCCTATGCACTAAATTTTTTCTACAATTTTTTCTTAGCTCCATGATCCTCCATTTAACCTTCTAAACTTACCCCACCTCTACACTAGCTATTTTCACAGTGTGAAATTGGAAATTCCCTGTGTTTTCATCATTTCACCACCTTCCTCATACTTATTTCCCCTCATTCCACCCACAACTTGTAGCTAAGATACAACCCAATCCACTCAATTTTTTCTAGATTTTTTCTTAGCACTATGATCCTTCATTTCATACTCTAAACTTACATTTTCCTACACTTTGTTTTTCCATATTTCCATACATTGACCCATCCCATTAAGACACTATGGTTTTCATCATTTAAATGACACAAAATATGGGAAGTCAGAAGAAGAGATTCAAGGGAGTGTGCCACCTCAGGTTAGAACCCTTCACAATGCATGAACTCAATGCCTCACCATTAGCTAGAAGATGTTTTGAGAGGGCTCAATGTTTGAGATTTTGTGAAAGGCTCATGGAAGAGGGGTATCATTTTCAATTGACCAACCTATTTGCTACAAGATAGATCATGGGAAAGGTCACTATTACAGGTATGGAGATAAGCCTATCAAAAAACCTAATTTCTTCAGCAACATGTATCCCTTGTCATGGAGATAAGTGGTTCAAAGGCATGGAGTTAGACATTGAAAAATACAAACAATTTCTCAAGCCTCATGCTAGAGAGGAGCCAAACTACCTTTCTCCTTTCAGACACCTTAGAAACAAGTATGCTCCTTTGATGATGTTCATAATGAAGTACTTCACATGTGAAGGAAGATTCTCCAGGGTTTATAGGTATCATATCAGGATGTTGAAGCATTTCACCTCTGTCAAAACACTTGATTTGTCATTTTATTTGTACAGGAGTTTGATTAAGTTGGCTGAGAAGGTTCAGAGTAGAAAAAAGATCATCACACTAGTCTTTTTCATCATGGTTTGATCAAGATCATTGTATTGCATCACCTGTCCTCTATCAACATGACTTGGGAAAATTTCTTGGAGAGATTGTCAGCAACGCCTACTATTAGCCCTTCTATCTTGCATAGTACATCATTAGATCTTGTAGCGTACCAAATCAGCTTTTAGATGCTCCTAAGTTTTTTGAGTTTACTCACACCTATGAGAAGGGGAAGAGGCAAGTATTTGCGCCCAAGTCTGCCAAGAATGTTCTTACAGTTGACACCATTGTGGGACAATGTGAGATAGAGGAGCAAGCACTTTTGCATCAACATAGTGAATCAACACCATTGTAGGTTGAGGTAGCAGAGTAGGTGGAGGTCATATCAATGAAGATATCATCAGAGAAAAATACGAGGAAATAACATAATTGAAAAATATATTTTCTATTGCTAACTCTCAAATCAATTTCTTGCAGTAAGAAAATTTTCAATTGAAAGTGAATAAGCTCCTACAAAGCAAGCCCAAGTCAGAACTAGGGTCAGTCAAAGGTAAAGGTAAGGAGGTTATTTTTTTTGACCAAATGCATGACTTGGAGGCTGAAACACAAACAAGAAGACCAAAAAAAATAGGCCTCAAAAGGGCACTAGAGAGAGAAAGACAATCAACTCATCCACCTGAAGAGTTGAATTTTTATGAGCTTATAGCCATGGAGATTAATGAAGACATAGAGCTTTGGTAGTCAAGAGTAAATGAGCATTTGGAGAGGCTCTTGAAGTGGGCTAAGAGGGACAATAAGCTGCAAAGACACATGGCCAACCATTATCGCACCAGGAACACAATTTCTCAAATAAGGCTGAAACAATTGAAGAAAAGGCTAAAAGAGGCACAAATGAAGCTTAAAGAGAAGGATAGCTTGGACTTGTTGGCTGAATATTCTTTGGATATTTAGCCCATCACTTATAGGTGACATATAATCAATTTTGGATTTTTTTGTGATTTTTGCAAAATTCTGGAAATTCCCGTGCCGGCTCAAAATAACATTGTATGGGATGACTCAAAAGAGCGTTGTATGGGCTGAAGCAAGAACCCCGTGCTTGGTATACTCAGATAGACAACTATTTCACCAGACTGGGCTTCACCAAAAGTGAAGCAGATGCAAACCTATACCAAATTATGGTGGAGGGTAAGCTTTTAATCATTGTTCTTTATGTTGATGATTTAATATTGAATGGTGATGAGCAGCTGATACACTCATGCAAGGAGGACCTTGCAAAGGATTTTGAGATGAAGGATATGGGCCTCCTTCATTATTTCCTTGGATTGGAAATATGGCAACGAGATAGTGAACTTTTTGTGTCTCAAGGAAAGTATGCAAGGGAGATACTGGGTAAGTTTCACATGGAGGGCTGCCAATCCATGGATACTCGTCTTCCAGGAAACTAGAGGAAAGAGGATGCTACTTCTGGAGAGGTAGTGGATGCTACTGTCTATCGATAATTAGTGGGTTCACTAATGTATCTCTTGAACATGAGACCAAACATTTGCTATGCGGTTAATCAGTTGATTCAAGTGGTGGTTAAGCCTACCAAGCTCTTTTGGAAGGCGGACAAGCATGTCTAGAGATACCTGAGGGGCACATATGAGTATGTATTATGGTACAGATAGACATATGAGGTGAAGTTGCATGGCTCCACGGATGTAGATTGGGCAGACAGCCCATCAGACAGAAAGAGCACATCAGGGGGGATCTTTAGCATTGGATCTACAACTGTTTCTTGGTACAACAGGAAGAAGATATTCGTGACACTCAGTTCAGCGGAAGCGGAATACATGGAAGCAACTCAAGCTGCATGTAAGGCTATTTGGATGAGAAAGATCTTGGTTGGTTTGTTTGAATCTCATTTAGATCCGATAATGATTCATTGTGATAATCAGAGTTAGATTAAACTATCGATTAATCATGTATTTCATGATCGATCTAAGCATATAGATATCCGGTATCATCATTTCAGAGATTTTGTGTAGAGGAAGATCATGTTGCTTCAGTACATTCCTACAGAAGATCAGGATGCAGATATTCTGACGAAGGCGCTAACCAGGAGCGAATTAAAATACCATAGAGATAGGATTAGGGTGAAGGATAATCCCTTTCTTGTTGAGAGGGAGTGTTGAGATTCAACAAGAAAATCCTAGTGAAAATTATGCACCTACACTAGGATGTAGCCTCAGGCTATTTTTAGGTGGATGTCTATTTATAGATGCATGAGAAAATTCAATTTATAGATGAGGTCTATTTATAGATATATGTGCAAGTTCTATTTATAGATTGCATGTGTATTTATAGATGCATTTCGACTATTGTTATCCCTTAATATTAGTTGGACAATAAAAGATAATATATTCTCAATGAGAACTTGGAAATAGTTAAATGAAGTGGAAAATAAGTTATCTATAGGAATTTCGAGTTGAGTGGTTGGTTGGTGGGACATGCAAGTGGACTTAGTTGTAACTGAGTGATTCGAAGTTGTAACAAAGTTGGAAGTGTAGTTATGAGAGTTGTAAATTAGTTTAACTCAGTTAAGTGAGTTAAAATTAGTTGTGCTAGTTGTAACTGAAGATACACTAGTGAGAGATCAAGTGAATTAATTATTAATTAATTCACAATCAGTGGTCTCACATGCAACTGAATATTTACTACTATTAACTACATGCATGTCAGATCTAGTGGAGACCCAGTTGAGATGTAGGTGAAAGGGAAAGATTGACTATCAGTTGTGAAATTATCGATTTCACACATGAAACCACACACATATTGGATGTGCCCATGAGGATTTCATAGTCAAGGCAAGCAGGATTCCATTCATTCAGAGATTTCTATCAACTGGGATTGCACAGTGGAGGCAGGCTATCTGGAGGCAGTAAATTGGCTAAGGAACTTGCCAATTTTTGTATGACAATGTGAGAAAATTAGATATTTTACTGAGAGCTCTTGGATTGGAGATTTGTATGTAATTTTTTAATGATCCATGATATAATACATAATAGAAGATAGTGGGGTTTTTAGCTAAATGCTTTCCCCAGGGTAAATTATCTGTGTTATGTGTGATTGATCTTTCTTCATGATATTGCTATTGGAGATTGTGTTTTAAATTCCGCAAAGATTTTGTAGAAGTGATTCTGTATTTAACAATGGCATATCATTGTTAGATCAACAGAATCCAGGTAATACATATTTTGTATTAAATTTATGCATGGTATCAGAGTACAAGAGATTGCAATTTTGAAGCAGGAGTTGTGTTTGTTGGCAGAAATAATTTGAATTCGCAGAAATAATTTCTTGGTGCTACAACTGAGTTAACATTGAAATGGATTTCAATGGCTTGAGGTTAGAGTATACACTCAAGGGTAGCTTGAACCACATTGCTTGGAAGAACAGGATGGAGGAGGTGCCAGAAGATAATGGCTTGAAGGAATCCAATGACAATGACGTTCCTAAGCCTACTTTGACAGATGCTGCATTAATTGATGCATGGAAAAAGAAAGTGGCAAAGGCGAGGATGATTCTATTGGAAGGTGTACGAGACCAAATTGTATCAAGCCTTCCTGGGAAAGCCACACAATATGGTATGTGGAAAACTTTGATGGATCTTTTCCAAAAAAGCATCAACCATAGGAAGTTGGCGCTCAAAGATAAACTCAGGAAGATCAATATGGAAAAGGGCGACAACATTCCAAAGTATCTCACGAATTTTGTCCAATGTTGGGATGAACTGGGGAGTGTGGGAATAGCGTTTTATGATGATGATTTGGTGAGCTTGGAACTCTTGGGACTTCCTAAGAGTTGGCACAATTATGAAGACTTTGTCAATGGATGGGAAAAATTGACGGATTGGGAATGACTGTGGTTGGATATGGTGCAGGAGGAGTTCAGGCAGAACACCAGAGATGGATCTTCATCAAATCGTGATGATGAAGAGGATTGTGATTTGGCTGCCAAGGTGAAGAAGGGGAAGGGGAATAAATTCCATTCTAAATATGAGTCTAAAGGCAAGAAGATGGATATGTCCAAGGTGAAGTGTTTTCACTGTCACGAACATGGGCATATTGCTACTAACTGTGTGCAGAAGAAGAAGAACAAGAAGGCTGTTGGAGTTGCAGCTGGTGAGGCCCTTGCCTCACAATTTGAAATTTACTTCTCTTTGATTGCATGCATGGTGTAAAGTGCATTGGGATCGGTATGGTATTTGGATAATGGCGCTTCCTTCCACATGACGGAAGATAAGGATCTTTTCAGTGACTTGGAGGAGAAATATATCCATATGCATATAGAGATGGGCGACGATGATGATACAATGCGAATGACATTGGTACCATTGCCTTTCAGAGGGAGTTAGGTAAACCATTTAAATTGAAACATGTTATGCATGTTCTAGGTCTGAAGAAAAACTTGGTCTCAGTCGCAATGTTAGAGGACAGAGGCTATGATGTTGTTCTCAGTGATGGAAAAGCTTCCCGCGACATAAAACAACAGGTCAATACAAGAGGATAGGGATTCGAGTTAAGAATCTCTACAAGCTAGAGGTAGATGGCTGTGCTGCCATGATGGGCAAGGCGGAAAAAGTGGTGAGCCAGGATGAGGGCGAATTATGGCACATGAGATTGGGCCATATTCATCATGGAGCCTTGAAAGTCATGCAACAAATATCTATTGGACTTCCAATGGGAACACTTTCTTAGTTAGATCAGTGCAAGGTTTGAACCATGGGGAAGTATGTAAAGTACACCTTTCACGAAAAGGAGAACCATGCTTCGAGGATCCTTGAGAGAGTTCACACAGATGTGTGTGGACCGTTCTCAGTTGCTTCAACAGGAAAACATAAGTACTATGTTATTTTTGTTGATGAATTTTCTCATAAATGCTGGATCTTCTTCATGCAGAAGAAGGATCAAACATTCTTAAATTTCTATGAGTTTAAGGCATTGGTGGAGAAATATTCGTGGAAGCAAAGGAAGGCTCTGTGGAGTGATAATGGTGGAGAATACATCTCTAACTAATTCAAGAAATTCTGCAGCAAATAAGGAATTGAAAGAGAACTCATAGCGCCTCATAACCCACAACAAAATGGGGTCGCGGAGAGGAAGAACAAAATGATCGTGGGTGCATCACGAGAGATGTTGCATGATCAGGGCCTACCAATGCATTTGTGGGCAGAAGCATGCAACATTTTAGTTTATGTGCAAAACTGATGTCCTCATAGAGTACTTGGCATGAGTACACCTGAAGAATCTTTCACTGGTAAGAAACCGGATGTTTCACACTTTAAGATTTTTGGCTCATCTGTTTATGTGCTTGTGACCAAGGATGCCAGGAAGAAGCTGGAGCCGACTGCTGAAGTTGGGATATTTGTGGGGTACATAGAAACACCCCATAATTATTTTGTGTATTTTCCAAATTGTCGAATGACTGTGGTGCGACGGGATATAAAATTCAATGAGGGGAAATCCATGTGGTTGTCGCTTGAGAGGGAGCTATACTTGCATACGGAGGAGGAACTGTTGGTTCCCAAAGATGAGTCTCCAGATGTGGTTCAACCAAAAGAGAAGGTTCATGAAGTGGAGGAGTCCACTCACGTAGATCCAACCATCAGAACTGGTAGAAGGCGTACTAAAAAAGCTGATAGGCTGAGACTTGATGCTACACAGAATGTAGGAGCCCATACTTCACAGCACAAACAAAGATAGTCTCCTGACCGATTTACTGGATACATGGATCTCAGGAGAAAATGTGTTGTGACTAAGCCATATTCCTTTTAGGAAGAAATGCAGGAGCCCACATGGGTAGATGCAATGGTGGAGGAGTATGATTCCATTGTCAAAAACAGTGCTTGGGAAATTGTTCCAAGGCTGGTTGATAAATCAACGGTAGGTTTGAGATGGATCTACAAGGTAAAGCAAGATGCTGATGGGAGTGTTGAGAAATACAAGGACAGATTTGTGGTCCAGGGATTCTCAAATATTGAGGGGATTGATTATGAAGAAACCTGTGTGCCTGTCGCAAGGTATTCTTCCATAAGGAACATCCTTGCTCTCTCAACGTAGATGGGCTGGTGCATTCATTAGATGGATGTGAAGACTGCGTTTCTCAATGGGATCATTGAGGAAGAGGTGTACATAGAGCAACCTGAAAAATTTGAGATCTTCAACAACGAGTCACATGTGTTCTGACTCACAAGAGCGTTGTATGGGCTGAAGCAAGCACACCGTGCTTGGTACACTCGGATAGATAGCTATTTCACGGGACTGGACTTCACCAAAAGTGAAGCAGATGCAAACCTATACCAAATTATGGTGGAGGGTAAGATTTTAATCATTGTTCTTTATGTTGATGATTTAATATTGACTGGTGATGAGTAGCTGATACACTCATGCAAGGAGGACCTTGCAAAGGAGTTCAAGATGAAGGATATGGGCCTCCTTCATTGTTTCCTTGGATTGGAAATATGGCAGCAATATGGTGAAATTTTTATGTCTCAAGGCAGGTATGCAAGGGAGATACTAGGTAAATTTCACATGGAGGGTTGCAAATCCATGGATACTCCTCTTCTAGGAAACTAGAGGAAAGAGGATGCTACTTTTGGAGAGGTAGTGGATGCTACTGTCTATCGATAGTTAGTGGGTTCGCTAATGTATCTAGTGAACACGAGACCAAAAATTTTCTATGCGGTTAACCAACTGATTCAAGTGATGGTTAAGACTACCAAGCTCTTTTGGAGGGTGAGCAAGCATGTCTTGAGATACCTGAGGGGCACATCTGAGTATGGATTATGGTACAAACATACGGATGAGGTGAAGTTGCATGGCTTCACGGATGCAGATTGGGCAGGCAACCCATCAAACAGAAATATCACATCCGGCTGGATCTTTAACATTGGATCTACAACTGTTTCTTGGTACAACAGGAAGCAGAGATCCCTGGCACTCAGTTCAGCGGAAGCAGAATACATGGAAGCAAGTCAAGCTGCATGTGAGGCTATATGGATGAGAAAGATCTTGGTTGGTTTGTTTTATTCTCATTTAGATCTGACAATAATTCATTGTGATAATCATAGTTGCATTAAACTCTCAATTAATCCCGTGTTTCATGATTGATCTAAGAATATAGATATACAGTATCATCATATCAGAGATTGTTTGTAGAGGAAGATCATGTTGCTTTATTACATTCCTACAGAAGATCGAGATGCAGATATTCTGAAGAAGGTGCTCACTAGGAGAAAATTCAAATACCATAGAGAGAGGATCGGGGTGAAGGATAATACCTTTCTTGTTGAGAGGGAGTGTTGAGATTCAGCAAGAAAATCCTAGTGAAAATTATGCACCTACACTAGGATGGAGCCTCAGGCTATTTTTAGGTGGATGTATATTTATAGATGCATGAGAAAATTCTATTTATAGATGAGGTCTATTTATAGATGTATGTACAAGTTCTATTTATAGATTGCATGTCTATTTATAGATGCATGTTGACTATTATTATCCCTTAATATTAGTTAGACAATAAACAATAATCTATTCTCAATGAGAATTTGGAAATAATTAACTGAAGTGGAAAATCAGTTAGCTATATGAATTTTGAGTTGAGTGGTTGATTGGTGGGACATGCAAGTGGACTTAGTTGTAACTGAGTGATTCGAAGTTGTAACAAAGTTGGAAGTGTATTTATGTGAGTTTTAAAGTAGTTTAACTCAGTTAAGTGAGTTAAACTCAGTTGTGCTAGTTGTAACTGAAGATAAAACAATGAGAGATAAAGTGAATTAATTATTAATTAATTCACAATCAGTGGTCTCACATGCAACTGAATATTTACTACTATTAACTACATGCATGTCAGATCTAGTGGAGACCCAGTTGGGATGTAGGTGAAAGGGATAGATTGACTATCAGTTGTGACATTATCGGTTGCACACATGAAACCACACACACATTGAATGTGCCCATGAGGATTGCGCAATCAAGGCAAGCATGATTCCATTCATTCAGGGATTTATATTAGTTGGGATTGCGTAGTGGAGGTAGGCTATCTGGAGGCAGTAAATTGGCTAAGGAACTTGCCAATTTTTGTACCGAGAGCTCTTGGATTGGAGCTTTGTATGCAATTTTTTCATGATTCATGATATAATAAATAATATAAGATTGTGGGGTTTTTAGCTATATGTTTTCCCCAGGGTAAATTATCTGCGTTATGTTTGATTGATCTTTCTTCATGATATTTCTATTGGCGATTGTGTTTTAAATTCCACAAAGATTTTGTAGAAGCGATTTTGTATTTAATAGTGGCATATAATTGTTAGATCAGGAGAATCTAGGAAATACATATTTTGTACTAAATTTCTTCACAGTTTTGATGGATGGTGAGGCCTTGACTTCCAGACATGCGCTCTTGCTCAAAGATGGGCTTAAATATACTAAGTAAAGGCCAATAAAATTTTTGGATTGAAATAACAATGAAGGGAAGGGTCTTCAAGTGTTTATAAGCTCTATCGCAATCATGAACGAAAGATGAAAAGCCATGAAATGTGAAGAGTCACGAGAAAACCCACTTGCAATAGCGAGATGATAATTGTAATAGGAAGTATGGATGAAAATGCCACTAAATAGGCTAAAACAGGTCGAAACAAAAATAAGGAAAATAAAAGCGACAACACAAATAACAAAAGAAATCAAGAAAGACAACATGCACAACTTACTTGTGATCAAGATTGAAAAGAAAGCTCTTTGATGTGAAAGAATTCACTCAACCTAGAGTTAAGAATTATTGTGAGAATGAATGATATTTGGGCTTCTTATAAATAGATTTTACATGCAAGAAAAGTTTATGTTTTCCCGCCACTTGTCAAATGATGAGTGAGTTAGTTAGTTAAAGTGAAGCAGAATTTTCTAAGAGTGTTCTCACCATGCAAACAAATAAGGTGCATGCAACAAGGACAAAAGGAGGTCACATTCATAGAAAACATGGAGTGTTCTCAACTAGAGATAAATAGGGTGCAGTCATTGGAAACAAGGATTTCACTCTCCTTGTGAACTAGGAGTGAGCTCCACTAACTGAAGAAAGTGCGCCCCTTGAGATTTAAGAGTGTGATTTTTCTTGAGGAGGGCATAAATGCAACCATCAATGGCTTTTTTGACTGCTAAGTTAGGAAACTGAACTTTTCCTTAAATAACACGGGCCCCTAGGGTGACAAAGCGACACCCCTACTGCAGGTCGAGTTACATTCGAAGAGTGACATGCACCGCTTCTAGCATGGATTCTGACTTAGAGGAGTTCAGTCATAATTCGACACACGGTAGCTTTGCGCTACTGGCTTTTTAACCAAGCACGATGACCAATTGTGTGAATCAACGATTCCTCTTGTACTAAGTTGAATTACTATTGCGGTGCGGTTCATCAGTAGGGTAAAACTAACATGTCTCACAACGGTCTAAACCCAGCTCACGTTCCCTATTGGTGGGTGAATAATTCAACACTTGGTGATTTCTGCTTCACAATGATAGGAAGAGCCGACATCGAAGGATCAAAAAGCAACGTCACTATGAACGCTTGGCTGCCACAAGCCAATTATCCCTGTGGTAACTTTTCTGACACCTCTAGCTTCAAATTATGAAATTCTAAAGGATTGATAGGCCACGCTTTCACGATTTTTATTCGTACTGAAAATCAAAATAAAATGAGCTTTTACCCTTTTGTTTCACACGATATTTCTGTTCTCGTTGAGATCATCTTAGGACACCTGCGTTATCTTTTAACAGATATGCTGCCCCATCCAAACCCCCCACTTGACAATGTATTTTGCTCGGATCGTCCCGCCGAAACGTGCCTTAAGGCCAAAAATAGGGGCAGTGCCCCATATTTTCCTGACGGAATAAGTAAAATAATGTTAAAAGTAGGGGTATAAAGCTAGTCACCAAGTCAAAGAAAGCTAGTGCTTTTCCATCTTAGGAAGATAACACAAGTGTTTCTAAATATAGAATGATGACACCTAGGAAAATTTGACTTAAGAGGAAAAAAAGGAATTTAGAAACATTAAAAGGATAGTTGACACTTAGAAAAATACCAAAAAATAGCAAGACGCCACAAGATGGATTGAAATGACAGTTCATTTACGCTCCAAAATTGAATTAGGAACAAATTTTGTAGGGTCATTCTCACAGTGAAAACACTTGGATACACATTGGAAGAAGTCCAACTTCTCTTTTTGGTTCTAATTTTATGCATGAAGTCTAAATTCTTCAAGAAGTATTGATTCACTCAACAGATTACCTCAACTTACCCATTCCACCCGATTAAAGATATAGTATCTTCCTTTCCTTTACTTGACATAACACAACACAAATCTTACCATATCACACTTGTTTTGATCTATGTTAATGGAAATAAACAATCATGAGTTAAAGATAATAAAAGTATAAGTTTTCATTTCTAGTGTTTCTCTGCTACCAGCAAGCCTGTTCAGTACCCCGACAGAGTCACTACAGGAGCAAAATCATTTCTTTGCTGCTAGAGAGCCTGCTCAGTACCCCGATGAAGTTGCTTTCTTCAAATCTCTATGGAGGAAGCCTTTCTCTTCTTTCACCTTTATTTTATTTTCTTAAAGATAAGATTGAAGAATTTATTGAAAATATGTAACAAGAGTGAAAGAGGGATCCAAAATTATTAAGAGCAAGATAGGTTTCTCCTTCAGAAATAGGTATAAAATCCTCTGATGATGGTTCAATTGCTCTAGGTTTTCCCCTCACCTTTCTCTACTCAACTGGATTGGCAAGAGAAACATTATTAAAAAAAACCGATTCTAGAAACAAAGATCCTAAATGGATATGGTTGTCATGGATATGGTTGTCATGTATATGCTTATAGTTTTATGGAAGGATGGATCATATTTTCCATCAAACATCATCAAATTTCAAAGATATACAAACCAAGTCAAAGAAAAAGTATAGCAAGTTAGCTAAGGGTTGCACATTACTACAATTTTCCTTTCCCAAAGTTAGCCACATCATCTCGAAGCTTAAACCAACCTCCATGAAAAGTCTTACTGTAAACCAAACAAAAATGAAGGGACAACAATGAGACAAGGCATGATAAACAAGAGAACGCAAAAGGGACCAATGTAATGTAGGGTAACTAAATGCAACCTAACCTAAACTGAAAATTTGGAAGATTGACACTAAGTGAAATGGAATTTCCAATGAAACCATAGAAGTTTCTCCTAGCCTTTTGGTCGAAGGATATGATCGTGTGTAACCAAGAAAAGATACAACACAACGAGAAAGATAAATAACCAAAACATCTGCACAGAGACAAGAAATCATAAAGTGAAAGCACAACGGTGTAAAATAACTAACTTCTCTACTAGACAAGAGATACCACAACAACACTTATTAGGCTCACATCCATACAAAGTTTCTTTGAATGCATGAGGAACTTACTATTGGCCATGGAACTCGATAAGTAGGAATCATAAAAACAACCACCTAAAAAACCTTGCAAAGACAAGTCAACCATATACATATCCATATCATATGCAAGATCCATATTTGACTTTGAATCACATACAAATTCACAATAATATGTGATGGTTTGTGGGTCAATCTCTTCAATGGATGAAGGAGGAAAGGAGTCAGGCTGCAAGCTTTGACAATAATTAAGCTCACACTTTTTTTCTGAATTATAGATGAAATATTTGCTTAAATAAGGATACATTAGTTGGAGTTTAGTTAAGCAAAAAAGAATCCCTCAAGAGAGAATCCACATCCTAGGAGATAATAATGATAATAGAACTTTGTGAAAACAATTTAAACTAACTAAATTCAAAATTGTTGTCAGGATAATGAGGACCTAACATAACCATCAACATAGGCTGAAGTGCCTTGTCTTCCCAACAAGACTCTAAAGTTTCGAAAGATAGAAACTTGGACTTTGGGAGTGTGGTCAGTTGTTTGTTTGAAAAAAATTCATTGTTACAATCATTATAGGCCAAACCAAGGTTACTTGGGAGTGGGAGAGAAAGAAGGGAGCGAGAGAGGGAGCGCCATTTTCAAAAGCTCCCGGTCCGGGAGCGTTTATTATTATTATTATAATATATATATATATATATATATATATATTTTGATGCATATATGTCAACAAAAGCATGTAGAATGATGAATTATACATAAAAAACATAAAAAAATAGATTGAACCATATAACATCAATGATGTATAAGTTATAGTCTTCATCAACCACATCCACAAGTTAGAAATATACAAAATATTGACTCTTGAGTTTCATGATTCATCAATATTGACGTTTCAAGCTTTCAAAATTCAATATATAAAATTTATCATCATTGATTCATTGATCACCATTGTTGTACTTGTAAGCTAAGTGTAACCATTACAACAAAGAATATTTAACATGAAATGAAATGTTATAAAATGAAACGAAATGAAACAATTTTCAACTTTGATGAAGCATCATATTCATAATTCATAATGACTTATAAAATTATAACTGCCAACTTCAAATTTAAAACTTCATACTTAAAATTTCATAAATTGTTTACAAAAAATATCTTCCATTAAATATGAAAGAGTCAAGTTTCAACAGTTATAAAAAGTTAAAAACTACAAGAAAATAGAAAAGACTAGTAAACTGTAAATTTATTTTATCTATTGCTTGGCCTCTTGCCACGAGAAATGTCTAATTTTTGAGCAGCTCGTGGTAATGGTGGTCTTCCAGCAGTCTCCTCATGAGAAGTACCACGACCATAACTAGAAGGCCCATGCCCTCCATGTGAGGATGTAGGTGGTGTTAGCACTTTGCCAGATTCCCAAGGCTGAAGAAGGAATCCAAACAGAGGTAACCACAAACCAATCTTTTGACTTGATAGCTAGCCCTATCAAGTCGGAGATGGCTCTCTCCAAAAGGTCACAAACATGAGGGTTGGAGGAATTAGGGTTTTTAGGCTAGATATTGAGTGCAAGGGTTGTTTTGATTTGATTTGGTTGGGTTATCACTGGATGAAGAAATTAGGTCAAGGGAGCTAGATCACGACAAATGAGTATTAAGGTTGCAGGGATCAATGGGGCAAGGTAGGCATAAGGTTTATCACTTAAAGATGATTGTGATGAGATATTTTTTAGGACTGTTGAGAAGCTAGGAAGAGCATGGGAGATGTATTCTTCCTAGACAGAGGAATATGGACAAACTACGATTAATTCCCCAAAATAGAGAATGAGAAAACATGTGTTCTACTTATAAAACTTGAAAGAGATCATACCATAGAGATGAAGTGAACATGAATAAAATACTTTCTAACATAAGAAACTGAAGAAAAGATAATGACAAACATCATACCACAAGTATCCCAAAAAATAGCTGCAACCCCTCTTTATTAGCTGGCCAAAATGAGTACAATAGTTCCTTGATTAATAAGAAAACATACAAACTGAATCCAACCCTTGCTAAGAGTGATGAAAGAGGCTAAATAGACATCAAAACCACATTCACTCTTAGCAAGGGTTGGATTCAGTTTGTATAAAGAGGCTAAATAGACATCAAAACCACATTCACTCATCCTCAGGGGTCTAATCCATGAGGTGAGTAAGAGATCCAAAAAATATTGAACTGAAAGCTGGAGTATAGGATGGTCCACGTGATTCATTCCTAATTACACTGAAACTGATTCATTTTGACTCAATGATAACTTTTACCCAATGAATCTACCCCTAGGTAACTAATCCAAAACATAATTACATTTAAAATCATTAATTACATAAGTAGAAACATGATTTCTTGAATAAGAGTCAAAATTTCAGAGAAACTCCAAAAATATCAGCAAATTGGTCATTTGTGCCCTCCATTGAGCATTTTTTCCCTAGCAATGTCATTTTCACCCTCAATGTTCAAGGCCACTTTTTACTAACCTACATGTGTCAAAATCAGGCCCAAGATGGCTTGTTGGAAAGCCCTAGCTGTCCTCTTTCTAAATATTCCTTAAGTTTCAAAAATTAAGGTCATTTTCTACCTTAAAAATTCATTCTCCCAATACTGGTATTTGCGCAATGCCTAGGACAAAACATGGGCATAAAGGTCATTTTTAGGTGTTTTTTTGAGGTTTTCACCTATCAAAATTGCAAACCAAGGCTGGAAACATGGATTTTTGGAATGAATTTGTACTTAGGAATCCAATGGTGGTACTATTTCCCTCAAAAAGTGCCCCAAAAATTTGTGTAGCGCCTAGGGCGCTGCACAAATGACAATCAAAATGTGTAAAAATTCTAAATTTTTCTGGAAAATTTGGCCTCCAAGATAGAGAAATATCTCACTAACCATGAGGTGTTTTGAAAAACAGAGAGAGGTTTTTTAACATAAACCTCCTCTAGTTTTTCAACATTCATTTTAATTTGGCAACAATCTTCTCTGCAAAAAGGTGTCTCAAACAGGATTTTGCAGAGGCAGAAAAATATGTTGTGAATATGTGAATAGATCTCTCATTCTGTAATACTTGTGTAAAAAAGTGAGATATGTTTTTGTACTTTGATAGCTTAGGAACACAAAACCTCCTCCATTTTCCAAAAAATAATTTTGTTTTGGCCACAATATGTTCTGCAAAAAGGTGACCAAATAGGACATTTCTCGAAAATGTGCCTTCGAAGAGTTTTCCAAATTTTCCCAAATTTTCTTCAAATTTCCTCAAAATTTCTTTAGACTTACTTCATGGAGACCTGATATGGTATGATATGCTATAATTGATGCATCAACGAGAAAATAAAACTTACCCTTCTCTTTCTACTTGATTAGGGCTCGTAGTTCTGAACCAATTCACAGAAATAAAAGAAACCCACATGTTTGAAACAAGTGACTGCCATGGGTGAGGTCATTTTTTATTTGGTGTTTGTAGGTTAAATTTTGAGGATCCTCCCTCCTTTGTGTGGCCTCCTCTCTTCTCTTTCTTCTTCCTCACTGAATGATCTCTACTCTTCCTCTTCTGCCATGGTGTTTTTATTAAAACCCTAGGGAAGTGGATGGTGTGAAATATGTTTTTAAAAATGGGAAATAGGAAAGGGAAAATTAGGGAGATGTTTCTAGGGATGTATGAAATTAGGGGAGGGGATAGGGAGTAGTAATGTAATGATATTTAGGATGGGTATTTTGGGATTGGGAGCCTAGTTAGATGTAATACCTAGGGCTTAGGGTTTTGGGAGAACAGTATAAGAGAAGGGGATTTTGAAAGATAGGGGTTTTGGGAATAGGTATTTGTAATTGTAGGAAGGATTAAAAGGGTAAGGGAGTGAAATTTTGGAGTTTTCACAAGTGAAATGGGAAAATAGGGTTTTTAACCAATTTAAACACCAAATTTAAACCTCAACTTTGACAACACTTTCAACACATAAGCTTTGTGAAAATGGTTTTAAATGGCATGAGCTCTTAATGTTTTAGTTGGAGGTTGATGAGTGGTTTGTTGGAGCTTTGAAGGTGATTTTTTTTACACTTAATCACGTTTCTGGGATGTCCTGGTCATTTGCGCCCTTTGTTAACCATTTGCACCCTCAACAAAGCATTTGCGTCCTCAACTGTGCATTTTCACAGCGCATTTTTGCATACCAATTTTGGAGGCCTTCCTAGTGTCCAAATTGGACCCATGATAGGTCGATGGAAAGCGTATCCTGTCTACTTTCCAAATATATATTTATTTTGAAAACTGGACGTTATTTGACTTGTAAAAAAGTGATTTTCCCAATACTGGTCAAAAAGTGCAGAATGAGGGTGCAAAAATGCAGTGTGCTGTAACAGGCAACTTTTGGAGGCCTTCTTCAACTCTAAATTGAGCTAAAGATAGTTCATTGGAAATATATATCTGCCTAGTTATCATTTGAATCATCAAGCAAGTCATTTCGACACTCTAGATAGGAGAAAAGTGGATTTTCCCAAGGTCACTCCAGAAGTGCAAAAAACCTCTTGTAGCAATAGGCTAGGGCTTGCAGAAAAATGATTATTTTGAAGGATATGAGTGATGGGAAGTGTTCAGGAAGGTATATTAAGGATAGTGGAAGGTGTAAGAGCATAAATATACAAGTCTTGTTGATTATTTAACCATGGAAGTCATGAAACGAAGAAAAATTCCCTCAAAACCCTAGGAGAGGGAAATGAGCTTTCCAAGCACAACTGAGAGACCAATATGGTAAACAGAAAACCACTTAATTGGAAATGATAGTTTGGAACCTGAAATTTTTGAATACCTTTGAATATTACTACTCTTTCAAAAGATGAATTTGATGGTGAAATGACCAATTTTCATGATTTCGACCCTATGACCTAATGATGGCACAACATGGAAGAATGGGTTGAATGATGACCATGATGACTATGGGACTCTTTCAACAATGAATGACCTAACCATGATGATTTAAATTTACCATGGAGGTGAAAGGAGTAGTAATGATCTCAATATCCTAATCAGTGGCCAAATTTTTGCATGACCTAATGGAATGATAAAAAATTTCTAAATGAAACCCTAATATGAATATGAAAAGATTATATTTTTGTCACTGATGGCAGGATGCAAATAATGACACTAACATCAGCCTTATTGGGGATGGAAGCTCCTTGGAGGTGTCAAGAACACCATAGACCAAGTGCCTAACCATTGGGCCAATATGGTAAAAAACAACTGAAACTGAAATACAAGACTATATACTTACAACTCAATGACACAAATTGACTGAAAATAAACAAAATTGATGGTAGCATATCACCGAGACTTGAGGGCTTCAAATCCTGATGACAACCACCTATCTGTTTGAAAGCATATGTACAATCATGCGATATCAAAATGCCAATGTAACCAATCAAGAAGATGCCTTCTTGATTGATTCTCCCAATCAGATTATCTGGACAACAATAAATATTTACAATTTGGTAGCCAAAAACATAGCTGATAATGATATCCATCATCACTTAATATTGCAATAATTGCCTTCACTGCTGACTGCAATAAACTTGCCACTAGATCTTGAAAAGCATGAAAATTTACCTCTTACTGATCTGGAAGAAACAAGGTATCTTTTTCTCTTGATTCTGATCTCTCTTCATAATGTACCTCAGCAAGAGTGTTTTCTTGGTCGTAGAAAACTTCTGAACAAGTAGCTAAGAAAAATTCTTCTTGAAATAAAATTTCTAAACATGAAACATGAGAAGAAAAATTTGAATGACAGACCTCAATGCACTGGTCCTCTGCAATTTGAATGGATTGTTGATCATCTTCATATGACATGGCAACCAGATTGTCATGTTTCTTATCACACTCATCAATCATAAGTGGGAAAAATTCAAATTGTTCCTGAAAATCAAAACTGACATACTTATCATTTACCACATAATCATCCGAATAATATTTTTCACTTACTTAAACAAATATCTCATCTTGTTTTTAAGAAAAGGACTGAATTACCTCCCCCTGAGGACTTTGTTCTGATGGGATGAGAACACTTAGGTCAATAAATCTATTTTCTTCATTCAAGGTGATCTCAAAAATAGAGCTCTCCTTCATGGGATCCGGAACAACATACTCTTCATCATCACAATCTGAATCAGCCAGCTTGAATTTATCACAATCTGAAATTGGAACTTGATTTTCCTGTAGACCATCTTCTGCTGCAAGAATATCTTAAATAAGACCTTGTCTTCCATCATTTTAAACTGTGAAAATATCTTCATCTTGCTGCAAACTTTCTTGAGTATCTTGATAAGTATCCTCTAAGTTTTCTTTATGTTTCGGAAAGGGATTTTCGTACAGGGCTTCCATGATCTCATTGTCCATGAATTCATCATCTTCATAAACTTTCTCAATATTTTCAATAAAACTATCAACATGTTTACAACAGTTCTAAACTAATATTAAGGATGGACAAGATTATTTATACCTTTCAAAGAACATGGTATGAAAATCCTTTAAATAATAAATAAAAGCAGGTGGAAAATTTTCATAGCAAGATCGGGCTTCACCTTCTAGAGTGACAATGAATATCTTCATCAAGCAGTCTTCAGGAAAATCAATCTTTAATCTACGCACATGCATGTGAAATCTCATGTTGGTCCTCATTTTTTTATCTCTTTTTGTTTATGAAATACATATTTTTTTCCATACTATCCATCTATGCACCATCATATTCACCTTATTTTTACCAATAAATGCATATACAAGTATTTAAATTAATTTTTTCAATTCTTAGAAGTTTTTTTAAAAAATGAATTTTAAGTGCATTTTTGGACTGCATCAGAAATTCCCGTAATGGCCTCATGGTTTGCATATTTGCAAGACACTTGGGCTCGAGATGGATATATTTATAGAAAGCTTGGGAACTAAGATTAAGTGTACACCTGTTGGTTCAATCAAACTGAGCTTTAATAGGCTCGGTCAAAGGCGGTCAAACAAGACCTGTTTTTATGGAGGATCCCTAGGAACTAGGTCAAAATTCTTATTTTATGGAATTTTCCAGATTTTGATGGATCTGATGGATGAATTCAACCTGATTGGATAATATAAGGATAGCCATGGATATAGGAGAAATTTTAGATGATTTTTTTTGGATATTTTATCTATTTAAGTCTCATACTTTGAAGGCATAGATATGTAGAAATTGTATGACTTAACATTATTATTTCTGAGACTTTAGAAAGCTAATTGAAGATATGTTTTATTCCATTTGATGATGTTATATGATGATTTATTGACTTAAGTTTCAAATATTTGAAAGCATTTTCAGTGTGCGAGGCAAGGGTGCAGGCCCCCCACACCGGGCAAAGTGCACTTCTTAGTTATTTGTAGTTGCAGTTTCTGAATTAGTTTGTTTTATGATTATCTTGTTGATTAGATTTTTGCTGATGTTTTATGAGTGCTAATGAGTCTAATTATCATTCTTATTCTACATATAAAAGGGCATCCAAATGTTTAAGTTAAACATTCTTTCTATCTGATTAAGATCATAAGCTAGAATTCATCTTTTCATGCTTTCCAATGTTTATCTGAATTCCTGTTTTCTAACAATAAAATTATTGATGAATGAATCTATGATGAAGGAAAACCAAGATATATTCAGTTAATAGCCTCTTAAATTATTGTTTCATGCATCCTAATCTATTGCTTAATTAGTAGTTTTTGATTTCTAATTCATGAAGTAATCTTGTTAGAGAAGGACAAACAAATCTCTTAAGTTAGGAGATTCTTATACTGCTGATTGCACACTTGAATTTAGAAATAATTTAATTTAGATTTATATTTGTAATATGCATTTCCTTAATCATTGATAAATCATCTTCTAAATTGATCATAATTGGAACCCATATACTTTGAGGATTCTTCTAAGTCTTACTAGCCCATATTGATAATAAATACTTGTGTTAGGTTACCCAGTAAATTGACCCAACATTTTGGCGCCGTTTTCGGGGAAGCATATTTCAAAACGGTCAATTAGGAAGATAAAAAGATAATAAAAAATTATAAAATCACCAAAAACAAAAAAAAAAACATAGTTTTTCTTTCAAGTTATGTTTTCTTATGCCTAGAGATAGAGATTAGAAGGGTAGATTTGTGAAACAAAAGCCCCCAACAGCTCATTCATCCACAGGACTAACAAAACCAGTTGCTGGAAAACCTACTATAGAAGAGTTAGAGGAAAAATAGAGATCAGGACAAAGATTAACTTTAGTTGAAAGACAAATCTTGTTAGTCTTGGAGGTAAAAAGAAAACAATCACCTAAAGAACCTCCTTCCTTAGGTAAACAAAAAGATACAAGAAAACCAATTATTGAACAACTAGAGCAACCCGTCCTTGAACAAATCAGAGTAGTGGAAGAAATACAGAATCAACCTGATATTGAAACACTACATATCTCTGAACAAGAAGTGGCTGAAGAAGGAGAAGGATCAAATAGGCTAAACATGACTCCTGAACAAAGGCTTGAATATGAAAGACAACAAAGGGAATGGAGAAGAAAATGAGAGGAGGAAAGAAAAAATGAGGAATACAGAAGAGCAGAAGCACTTAGAAGGATAGAATAAGAAGCAAGAAGAGAAAATCAAAATAGAAGAACATAAGAAAATGAGAAAGAAAATAACAATGATTAGGAAACTACTTTTGGCTTTCCAATCTTAGATGCAAGAGCAATATTAGTAGAAGAAATAAAAATGAAAAACATTCCACCTTCTGTATTGCCTAATTTCTATGGAATGTCAACAGAAGATCTTGATACATTCATGTTTGAGTTTGACATATTGTGTATAACTTATGGATATACAGATGACACACACAAACTTCGAATTTTTCCTACTACTCTGAAAGTAGTAGCCTTGAAATGGTTTATGGGTTTAGGAGAACATACAATAGCTTCTTGGGATGATATGAAGAATTTTTTTCTTAAAAATTATCAAGCTTACCATAGGGTTAGAGACTCAAAAGAAGAAATTTTTAGAATGACACAACAAGAAGACGAAAGTTTGGAAGAATATTTGGAAAGATTTCTTTACAATTTACAGAAATCCAAAAATCATTCTCTAAGTCCCGATACCATCCGTAGCATATTTCTTAAGGGTCTTAGAGATGAATATTTAGACATCCTTAATGTGATGGGAAAAAGAGATATCTCCAATTAACCATTTGAAGAAATTGCTGAACTTTGTCAGAAATACTCTAGGGGAAGAGCAAAAAGTGGAAAGAGAGATATTTAATCAAAAGCTTCCAAATCTGCAGCAAGTGCAGTAACAAGAGCAAAGATAGGATGTTTACTAGAAAATTTCAAAACATATCTCTTGATAAATTTGGGAACACAAGTAGATGTCTTAAAAGCTAAGAAAAAGAAAGAAGAGCATGATGAAATCTTAGCAATTTTCTGTCCAAAGTGTAGGCAAAAACATCCACTCAGGGAATGTCCTTTGCAAGGTATACAAGTGTTTGGACTTTGCACATAAAATCATGCAATAGAAAACTATCCCAAATTGAAATAATTGCAAGGAGTATATTATCTCTACTATATGGCACCAAGGAGACCTTGGAAACCAAGGATGCCTCAAAAATTCCCTCAATAAAACCCCAAAATTTTTTAATATCCTCAAAATTCATGGAATACACCAATTCCATGGCAAGCTTGGCCAACACAAAAATATCAAAACCAACCTGCACAAGGTTGGAGGGGATATGGTTATGGAACCCAACCACCTCAGCATATGTATCCTCAACAGTATCAATATAAATAACCATACCCTCCACAACCATTAACTTAATAGAAACAATTCCAACAACATCAACCAATGCCATTTCCCCTTCAAAATCAACTAATGCTAACTCAACCTCAACAACTTCAGCTGCCTACTAACCAACCACCTCCTAGATCAACACAATTGCCAACTCAGCTAGTGGCTAATCCAAGTAACAAGGTGGATAGACCAGCATATCATGTGGAAGAGGCAACATATTATCCTACTTATTCAATTCTTCCCATACAAGATGTCCACCTAAGGTCTGGGAAGGTGTTACAAAAAGATTCTCCTCCACTAATTGAAGAACAAACTGAACAAGGAGAATAAATTCAACAACCAGAACAAAAAATTCAAAAAGGTAAATATATTATGACTCAAACTCCACCATATCCAAAGAGATTAATATGGCCGGATATTCCAATATCTCTACCTGAATTTAATATTCTGGATGAATTGAAAAACACATATGTCAAAATTCCTTTGTTGCAGTCAATTAAAGATATTCCGATATATGCAAAAATAATAAAGGAATTATGCATTAAGAAATCTGGCAGAAGAAAGAAGGATCCACCTACAATCTAGGTAATTGGAAGTTTAGCTAGTCTCATGTCTACAAACACAACCATTGAAAAATATGTTGATCCAGGGATTCCTATGGTTACCATTTCGTTTAACAAATTTTCAGTGCCAAATAATTTAATAGACTTGGGAGAAGCTATAAATTTTATGACTACAGAGGCTATGAAACATTTGAATCTGAACAACATTAGACCTACTACTACAGTCTTAGAACTTTCATATAGATCTAAGTTGTACCAGAAGGTATATTGGAAGATATCATTGTCTCACTGGATTCATGGGAGTATCTTGTAGACTTTTTTTATTTTGCAGCCAAAAAAAAATTTAGGAGGGCATCCCTTAGTTTTAAGCATACCATGGTTAGCCACTGCAGATGCTTACATTGGATGCAAGTCAGGAAGTATGATTATTGCACATGGAGATGAAAGAAAACATGTTACATTGTATCCTCTTGCTCAATCTCCTTCTTTATTATCATGGCCTGATGGAGAGGAACAACAAGAGCTTCAATATGTTCATAGTCTTAATCAAGTGTACAATTTTAGAGAAGAGGAATAATATGAGGAATTATTAGATCTTTTCATCTTAGAACCAAATATTTCAGAGCAACTTAGAATAACTCAGTACAAAGCTGCTAGTTACCTTTTAAATGAGTGTTGTCAGGAAAATTGCACTATACAATCATTGCAACATACATTCGAAAGTATTTTTCCTGTTAATTCAATTACCAATTCAAAGAGAAAAATCATTGAGATCATTCCTGGGAGACATTTGAATATTGGTAATAACTTACAATCATCACAAGAGGAAAAGCTAATAACACTATTACAAAAGTATTCAAAAGCTTTTGCCTGGGATTACACAAACATGCAGGGGATTCATCCAAAAACTTGTATCCATCACATTTACATTGATGATCAAATTAAACCTGTAAGGCAACCACAAAGAAGTATGAACCCCATGATGAAGGAAATAGTGAAAGAAGAATTACATAAACTGTTACAAGTCGGATTTATCTATCCTATTTCAGATAGTCAATGGGTTTCACCCTTATTTGTAGTACCTAAGAAATATGGGAAGTGGAGAATTTGTGTAGATTACAGAGAACTCAATAAAGCTACATTAAAAGATCATTTTCCTTTACCATTTATTGATCAAGTGTTAGATTCATTAGCTGGAAAGAAATTATTTTCATTTCTTGATGGATTTAACGGATACAATAAGATAAAGATAGCATTGGAAGATCAAGATAAGAAAACATTCACATGCCCATGGGGAACATATGTACACAATGTATTACCCCTTGGTTTATGTAATGCACCTGCAACCTTTTAGAGAGCAGTCCTTGCAATCTTTGTTGATTTAATCCATAAGTGTGTAGAAGTTTACATGGATGATTTCATGGTGTATGGTGGAACATTTGATGATTGTTTACAAAATCTCGAAAAAAGTGTTGAAAAGATGCATAGAGACAAATCTATCACTCAGTAATGAAATTTTTTTTATGATGTTAACTAAGGGAATAGTGTTGGGACACCATATTTCTTCTTCGGGAATCAAGGTGGACCCAGAAAAAAATCAAGTAATTGTGAATTTAATACCACCCACAACACAAAAAGAAGTTAGAAGTTTCTTGGGTTATGCAGGCTACTATAGAAGATTTATTGAAAATTTCAGTAAAATAGCTTTGCCATTATTCAAGTTACTTGCGAAATATGTGGAATTCTAATGGACAAATAATTGTCAAAATGCATTTGAAAAATTAAAAGAAAAATTGTCAATTTCACCCATTCTTTGAGGACCTAATTGGTATTTTCCATTTCACATTTCAACTGATGCATCTGACACTACTATTGGAGCATCAATTGGATAGAAAGAGGATCAGTTTAATTATGCCATATATTTCATAAGAAAAAACTTAACACGGGCAGAATTGAACTACACTGTTACAGAAAAAGAAATGTTATTTTTAGTACATGTAGTTAATAAATTTAGACATTATATAACAGGTTATCAAGTTTACATCCACACAAATCATTCAGCCATAAAATATTTAATGAACAAATCAATCAGAAATGGCAGAATAACTAGATGGCTGTTATTAATGCAATAATTTAACATTATTGTGCAAGATCGACCAGGTAAGGATAATCAAGTTGCAGAATTTCTATCAAGACTTCATTCACCTGGTGCTCCAAATCCAGTATCAGATAATTTTCCAGATGAACATATATTTTCTATAAATGTCAAAAATCCATGGTTTTCAGATATAGCCAACTATTTATCATCTTCTATCCTACCATATCATTACACAAATAAACATAAAATAAGAATAATTAAATAAAGTGCTAGATATAATTGGGTCAATGGAGATCTCTTCTATACTGGTGCTGATCTAATGATTAGAAAATGTGTTCGAGAAGATGAGATTATTGATATTTTGAAAGCATGTCATGACGAACCATGTGGTGGTAATTTTGTAGATAAGCGGACAACATAAAAAATGCTGAAACTTGGCTACCACTGGTTGGACATCTTCAAAGACTCCAAGGCCTCTGTGAAGAGATGTGATAGCTTCCAAAGAATTGGTAGACCAGTGGCATCAGATGAAATTCCATTAAAGCCATAAGTACTAATTGAACCATTTGAACAGTGGGCTTTAGATTTCGTGGGACCAATCAACCCTCCATCCAATGGAAAGAAGTACATCCTAGTATGTACAGATTATGTAACTAAGTGAGTGGAGGCAAAGGCAGTAGCACAAGCAACATAAGATACTATTGTGTTTGTTATCACTCAGATTGAACCTCAGGCTAAAAAAGAAAATTCTGAGGTAATCACAAACCACACTTAGCCAAGTAGCTAGCCCTACTAAGCAAGGAGAGGGCTCTATCCATATAGATCATAGCCAAGATTACCGCAGAAAGAAGATATTAGGCTAGGTATAATAGCTTAGAGTTTTGATTTTGATTGTGTAAGGTCGTGCTGGATCAGAAGGATTCAAACAGTCAGGACAAGGAAATTGGGTCAAAATTTGCAGGGTGTTCTATGGGGCAAGGTAGGTACAATGGTTTAGCACTTTAGGGTTTCTATGATGGGATGATCAAGACAAGTGAGGAGCTAGAAAGAGCATGGTGGAATCATGGGTTCTTTCTAAACTGAAGAAATTACAGATTGTGAATATTTACCCAAAACAAAGCATAGAAATTATGGATTCTGTTCCTCTAACATGAAAAAATTCACCTAATCACAATGAAATGATGGATGAAATAATCAAAACATTCTAGCATCTGAGCAGAAAAGAAGAAACTGAAACTAAACACCATGCCACATGAATCCCATAAAATAACTGCAAATTTGATAAATGTCCTGGCCAAAACTGATAGAAAAGTGGGTCTCTTCAAAAGCCAAACCTCCAAATGAGTCCAACCCTTACAAATGACTGAGAAAATACATGATATAGACCTCAAAACCACTCTCCCTAGCCTCACGAAGTCGAATCCATGAGATCAGAATCAGTTACACCAAATGCTAAACAAGAAAATGAAGATTAGGAAGACCCAACAATTGGCCTCTAAAACAGAGGAGACTGATTCATTTGACCTCTAGAGGACTCAGAAAATGTATCTACATTATATAAAAGAAAAAACATGACATTTAGATTCATCATGACCATTTACATCAGTAATTTCTTCATTTTCTAAAGTAAAAGTAAAACTGGAGTGAAACTTCAAAATTTGTTGAAGACTATGAAAAATGCATTTTCCTTGTCAAACGCGTAGCGTCCAAGTAGAAAAAATGGCCTCTTTTGCAAGCCGCTTTTGAGTGCCTCCCCGGTGTCCAAATCAGCTTCATGATATCTCATTGGAAAGCTCCCTGAGTCTAGTTTCCAAATATACCTCCAGTTTCCAAACTGGTGCTCACTATCCCTGTCACAAAGTCAATCTCCCAAGACTAGTAAACACGCAACAACGAGGTCAAAAAGGAGGCAGAAACATGAAAATTTGGTAGCTTTTTGCATTTTTGAGGGACCAGTTCTCCTCCAAATCTTCTGAAAATTTCTAGGGTTTATGAATTCATCATTATAAACATGATGGTGGTGGCCATTTGTCATTTGAAGGCCCCAAAAAAGAGCGCAACGTCCAGGTCGCTGCGCCTTTAGCAGAATTTATGCGTGCAAAAAAAACTCAAAAAACCAGAAATGAAGTGAAGTGCCAAGTGTGCCAAAGTTTACCAAAATTTGTGAGGGTACTTGCTTATCAAGTGCTTGAGGCATGAAGATACACCTCAACAAGTATATCTAACCTCTCTTTCTCCCCTTGCTTAGTCAAACTTTCAATTTTAGCATTATCTCTTTTGAGCTTGGCCAATGCAATTCTCTCTTTCCATGCATGAAGTTTGAATCTTGTCTTGAACAAGTCGTTTTCCTTGTTGGCCTTCTCTAGCAACCTCTCCAAATTTATATTGGCTCTATCAAGCCATGATTCCTTGTCCTTGCTAATCTCTAGGGTAAGCAACTCACTTGGTGTGAGCTGCTCTGCCAACTCAACTTCTCTCTGTCTTTCTCGAGTTAAAGCTCTTTTCAGCCCTATAGTCTTTGGTTTTTGTCTTGGAGGCTGATACTCCTCAACATCCATTTCACCAAATCTTTCCAAGGTCTCCTCCAGCAAGGCCTTGGCCTTTTCTGCCTCTCTTTGTGCTTTGATGGTCTTTACCTCATTGATGATTTGTTTAGTTTTGAGCTGTTGATTTTATTGCTCAAGAAAGTCAATCACATATTTTCCTCTCTCAAGATTAGCTTGAATTTCACTAATATTTGCTTCTTTTCCTTTTATTGCTGCATTGGTGATTTTGTCCTCATCTTCCTCATCTAGGTCAATCAACTGAAATTCATGCTTTGTTTCATGTTTTTCCTCCCATTCATCAATGATTGGCTCTTTAGCCTTTTCCTTGCCTTTTTCCACCTATTTTGTTGATGAAGAAGGCATGGCCCCTTTCACTCCAAGTGAAGAAAACACATGCCTGCAGCCTCTCTGATAAGCCTTGGGAAATGGCTCAACATCAGTCAAATTATCCCATGTCGCATCAATGTCAGCCTCACTACTTGATGACTCAGAATCATGATGTGATGATGAAGAAGGGTTATAGAAAGGTGAAGAAGAAGGATCAACTTGAGGTGAATGAAACTGACTTGGTGATGATGTATGAGCAGTAGGCTGAGATGGAGGAGTGGATATGGGAGGATGTCATGATGAGGGGATATTATGATCATGCTGACTAGGGGGGTAGTGAAAATTTCATTTGCTATGAATGTGTCCCATGGAATGTTCTTTTGCTCAAGCTGATGCATGAATATCATCTTTATGAGGGAGTGGTGGAAAAGACTCTGCATTGGATGATTATAATCCATATTTTGTGCAATGTATGCCATTTTGTCAATGCTATGGGAGAGATAATAGGGTATGTGAAGCATTCTGACTCTAGTGAAGTGCATGAGGAGTCGGATATGATATGAATAGAGTCAAGAAAACCTCCCCTCACAAGACAAGTATTTCATGATTATTTTCATCATAGGGACATATCGTTCAAGAAGATGAGAGAAAGGGAAAATGGTCATTTTTTCATCCTTGTATCTAGGTTTAAGATATGGTTCATAGTAGCTCTGATCAAGGTTTCCTTGTTTAAACCATTTCTCTCCCACATTAGGGATCCCTGTAGCAGCTGCAATGGCATTAGTAGACATGGTAAAAGTAACCCCAGCAAGGGTGACCTACCTATCATGAATATTGGTAAAGAAAAACCTTGTCAACATAGGGTGATACTGGATCTGCTGCACTTTCTCACAAAACTCAAAACAACCAACATGTTTAAAACATGACACAATAAGTGGAGAAGACATGAGTTCTTTTGTGTTTGCTGGTTCATATATGATGGTTTTCCCTCCTTTCTTATATGTATTTTTCTTTGGTGTTTGTTCTTCACTGACACTTCTATCTTCCTCTTTAGACATTTTGAATTTGAAGCCTTGAAAACCCTAGGGTAAATGGAATGAGATGAAGGGAGTGAGAGGTGAAATGAATAGTTTAGGCAAATGGAGGGAGTGAATGTAAATGAAAACCTAGGTCTATGAAAACCCTAGGATGTAATAGTGTTTATGACTGATATGTGTTTAGGGACATGAATATGGATATGATGCATGAAAATGGGAAGGAAATGAAAAATAGGGGTTCATAGAAATAAGCACTTCAAATTTATTATGAAACACCAAATATATTAGAGGAGAGGTGTCTAAGGGTTCGCTTACTGATTTAGAGCCCTTTGAAGAAATTTGTGAGGAAATGAAAACTTGCTAGAGGTTGTGAATTCCTTTGAAACCCTGCCTAAGCAAACGCGCAGTGCCCGAGAAAACACGCAACAAACAAGGGTAAACATGCAATGCCTGTGTTATTTGGTCAGCAGTTGTCGGGAAAAAGCGCAGAAACTGAGGGTAAACATGCAGCGTTTGAGAAAACGAGCAGCGCCTAAGGGAAAACTCACATTGAACCTAAAATTTGACTCAAAATGTTCGAAAAACTTGAAAATTTTCCTTTGCTGGAAACTCTCGATGGATGAATGGAGGCAATGACTTGCTTTAAGGTGTTTGAATGGATTTATAGCTTAGTGGTTTTGAATTTTTAATTTTAATTACCCAATTTTACTATGTTCACTTTTCCCGTTGACTTTAGCACTGATACTCTTTAAATTTCTGAATTTGGCATTTTGCAGTTTGATCAAGTCATGGAGTTTGGCTTTCTTTCCTCCATCTAGGCCTGAAGATCAAATAAGTCCTCGATATCAATTTCATGAAGATCAAAGAAGTCATTCATCTTATCTACGTGCTTTTGGGATGTCATAGGCTAAGTATTGTCAAACAAATGGATTTTGGTTTGGTAATCTTGGGGCATAGCACCCGGGTTCTGAGGGAGAACAAGGGGGGCATATCTTGCAGCCATGATGATTGGAGGTGGAGGATTTATAACATGGATTTGTATGCTTGATGTAATAAAGGGAGGATTAGTCACTGATTGAGTAGTGTGAACAATAGATGAAGTGATGGTAGGAGAAGCTGGGATCTGAGGTCTGTTTATTACCCAAGCATTTATTTGTGAATAATAGTTTTGCAAATATTTAAGAACTTGTAAAAGTTGTGACCCTGATTGAGAATGTGAAAACATATCTTCAACAGGAATGTGAAAGTAAATGGAGGAATCAACAATTGTTTCATCAATCCAACTCAAATATTTGCTCTGGAATAAGCTTTTTTCAAAATTTATATCAAATTCAATATCTTGCAAGTTTTCTAACTTTCTAGGGAATGAATTAGCTCTGGGAATGTAACTTTTCTCTGATTTATTTCCAGCTGAACTAGAGGTCTCCACAATAGTTTTGGCTTTTCTTCCTATGTTATGAGGATCACTAACAATGGTGGGAGGATTTGGATCGGGATTGGATCTAGTGTATCTTCAGGAAGCTAGTATGTCCAATTTCGAAAACCAATTTTCACTTTACAAATTTTTCAATTCATCCTTTGAATAAACTCTAAAATTATCATCCACAAGTTTAAGAATTTCAAAGAAAACTTACTGGGGTTGATCTAATCTTAATTTTTCTCCCCATTATGGTCACTAAAATGTTATCACTCAGATTAAACCTCAGGCTGAAAAAGGTAATTCCGAGCTAACCACAAACCACGCTTAGCCAAGTAGCTAGCCCTATTAAGCAAGGAGAGGGCTCTATCCATATAGATAACATCCAAGATGACTGCGCTAAGAAGATATTAGGCTAGGTATAGTAGCTCAGAGTTTTGATTTTGATTGTATAGGGTTGTGCTGGATCAGAAGGAGTCAAACAGTCAGGACAAGGAAATTGGGTCAAAATTTGCAGGGTGTTCTATGGGGCAAGGTAGGTACAGTGGTTTAGCACTTTAGGTTTTCTATGGTGGGATGATCAAGACATGTGAGGAGATAGAAAGAGAATGGTGGAATCATGGGTTGTTTCTAAATTGAATAAAATACAGATTGTGAATATTTACCCAAAACAGAGCATATAAATTATGGATTTTGTTCCACTAACTTGAAAACATTCACTTAATAAAAATGAAATGATGGATGAAATAAAAAAAAAATTCTAGCATCTGAGCACAAAAGAAGAAACCGAAACTAAACACCATACCACATGGATCCCATAAAAATAACTGCAAATTTGATTAATGTCCAGGCCAAAACTGATACAAAAGTGTGTCCCTTCAAAAGCCAAACCTCCAAATGAGTCTAACCCTTAAAAATGACTGAGAAAATACATGATATAGACGTCAAAACCACTCTCCCTAGCGTCAGGGAGTCGAATCCATGAGATGGGAATAAGTTACACCAAATGCTAAACAAGAAATTGAAGACTAGGAAGACCCAACAATTTGCCTCTAAAAGAGAGGAAACTGATTCATTTAACCTCTAGAGGACTCACCAAATGTATCTACCTTAGATAAAAGTAAAAAAATGACATTTACATTCATCATGACCATTTACATCAGTAATTTCTTCATTTTCCAAAGTAAAAGTAAAACTAGAGAGAAACTTCAAAATTTGTTGAAGACTATGAAAAATGCATTTTCCTTGTCAAACGCGCAACATCTAGGCAGAAAAAATGGCCTCTTTTGCAAGCCGCTTTCGAGTGCCTTCCCTGTGTTAAAATCTGCTCCATGATAGTGAATTGGAAATCTCTCTGAGTCTAGTTTCCAAATATACCTCCAGTTTAAAAAATGGTGCTCATTTTCCCTGTGAAAGAGTCAATCTCCCAAGACTGGTAAACATGCAGCGACTAGGTAAAAAAGGAGGCAAAAACATGAAAATTTGGTAGTTTTTGCATTTTGGAGGGACTATTTCTCCTCCAAATCTTCTAAAACTTGCTAGGGTTTATGTATTAATCATTATGAACATGATGGAGGTGGCCATTTATCATTTATAGGCCCGAAAAAAGAGCGCAACGTCCAAGTCACTGTGCCTTTGGCAAAATTTCTGCGTGCAAAAAAAACTCGAAAAACTAGAAATGAATTGAAGTGCCAAGTGTGCCAAAATTTACCAAAATTTGTGAGGGTAATTGCTTATCAAGTGCTTGAGGCATGAAGAGACACCTCATCAAGTATATCTAACCTCTCTTTCTACCCTTGCTTAGTCAAACTTTCAATTTTAGCATTAGCTCTTTTGAGCTTGGCCAATGCAATTCTCTCTTTCCGTGCATGAAGTTTGACTCTTGTCCTAAAAAATTCATTGTCCTTGTTGGAATTCTCTAGAAAAATCTCCAAATGTAGATTGGTTCTATCAAGCCATGATTCCTTGGCCTTGCTAATCTTTATGGCAAGCAGCTCACTTGGTGTGAGCTGCTTTGCTAAATCATCTTCTCTTTATCTTTCCCGAGCTAAAGCTCTCTTCAGCCCTATAGTATTTGGTTTCTGTATTGGAGGTTGATCCTCCTCATCATCCATTTCACCAAATATTTCCAAGGTCTCCTCCAGCAAGGCCTTGGCCTTTTATGTCTATATTTGTGCTTTGATGGTCTTTACCTCATTGATTATTTGCTTAGTTTTCAACTGCTGATTTTCTTGCTCAAGAAAGTCAATCACATATTTTCATCTCTCAAGATTAGCTTGAAGTTCACTAATCTCAACTTCTTTGCCTTTGATTGCTGCACTGGTGATTTTTTCCTCATATTCCTCATCTAGGTCAATTAGCTGAAATTCATGCTCTGTTTTATGTTTGTCCTCCTATTCATCAACGATTTGGCTTTTTAGCCTTTTCCTTGCCTTTATCCACCTGTTTTGTTGATGAAGAAGGCATGTCCCCTTTCACTCCAAGTGAAGCAAACACATTCCTGTAGCTTCTCTGGTAAGTCTTTGGAAATGGCTCAACATCAGTCAAATTAGCCTAAGTTGCATCAATGTCCTCCTCATTGCTTGATGACTCAGAATCATGATGTGATGATGATGAAGGGTTATAGAAAGGTGAAGAAGAAGGATCAACATGAGGGGAATGAAACTGACTTGGTGATGATGTATGAGCAGTAGGCTGAGAAGGAGGAGTGGATATGGGAGGATGAGATGATGAGGGGATATTCTAATCATGCTGACTAGGTGGGGTAGTGAAAATTTCATTTTCTATGAATGTGTCCCATGGAATGTTCTTTTGCTCAAGATGATGCATGACTATCATCTTGATGAGGGAGTGGTGGAAAATACTCTGCATTTGATGACTATAATCCCTCTTTTGTGTAATGTATGCCATCTTGTCAATGCTGCAGTAGAGATAATAGGGTATGTGAAGCATTCTGACTCTAGTGAAGTGCATGAGGAGTCAGATATGATATGAATAGAGTCGAGAAAACCTCCCCTCACAGGTGAAGTATTTCATGATTATTTTCATCATAGGGACATATCGTTCAAGAAGATGAGAGAAAGGGAAAATGGTCTTTTTGTCATCCTTGTATCTAGGTTTAAGATATGGTTCATAGTAGCTCTGATCAAGGTTTCATTGTTTAAACCATTTCTCTCCCACATTAGGGATCCCTGTAGTAGTTGCAATGCCATTAGTAGACATGGTAAAAGTAACCCCAGCAAGAGTGACCTACCTATCATGAATATTGGTAATGAACAACCTTGTCAACATAGGGTGATACTGGATCTACTGCACTTTCTCACAAAACTCAAAACAACCAACATGTTTAAAACATGACATAGTAAGTGGAGAAGCCATGAGTTATTTTGTGTTTGCTGGTTCATATATGATGATTTTCCCTCCTTTCTTACATGTCTTTTTCTTTGGTGTTTTTTCCTCACTGACACTTCTATTTTCCTCTTTAGACCTTTCGAATTTGAAGCCTTGAAAACCCTAGGGTAAATGGAATGAGATGAAGGGAGGGAGAGGTGAAATGAATAGCTTAGGAAAATGGAGGGAGTGAATGTAAATGAAAACCTAGGTCTATGAAAACCCTAGGATTTAACAGTGTTTATGAATGATATGTGTTTAGGGACATGAATATGGATATGATGCATGAAAATGGGAAGGAAATGAAAACTATGGTTTCATAGCAATAAGCACTTCAAATTTCTTATGAAACACCAAATATATTAGAGGAGAGGTGTCTTAGGGTTCACTTACTGATTTAAAGCCCTTTGAAGAAATTTGTGAGGAATTGAAAACTTGCTAGAGGTTGTGAAATCCTTTGAAACCCTTCTTGAGCAAACGCGCAACGTCCTAGAGGAATGCGTAGCGCCCGGGCAAACACACAGTGGCCAAGGGTAATCGCGCAACACCTGTGTTATTTGGTCAAGAGTTGTTGGGAAAACATGCAATTCCTGAGGGTAAAAACGCAACGTCTGGGAAAACACATAGCGCCTGAGGGAAAACACACAAAGACCTTGAAATTTGAATCAAAATGCTCAAAAAACTTGAAATTTTTCCTTTGCTGGAAACTCCTGATGGATGAATGGAGGCAATGACTTGCTTTGAGGTGTTTGAATGGATTTATAACTTAGTGGTTTTGAATTTTTAATTTTAATTACCTACTTTTACTATTTTCACTTTTCCCTTTGACTTTAGCACTGATACTCTTTAGCTTTCTGACATTGGCATTTTTCAGTTTGATCAAGTCATGGAGTTTGGCTTTCTTTGCTCCATTTAGGCTGGAAGATCAAAGAATTACTTGATATCAATTTCATGAAGATCAAAGAATTAATTCATCTTATCTACGTGATTTTGGGCTGTCATAGGCTGAGTATTTTCAAACAAAGGGATTTTGGTTTGGTAATCTTGGGGCATAACACCTCGGTTCTGAGGGAGAACAAGGGGGGCATATCTTGCAGCCATGATGATTGGAGGTGGAGGATTTATAACAGGGATTTGTATTATTGATGTAATCAAGGGAGGATTAGTAACTGATTGAGTAGTGTGAATAGTAGATGAAGTGATGGTAGAAGAAGCTAAGATTTGAGGTCTGCTTATTAAATTATTACCTAAGCATTTAATTGCGAAGAATAGTTCTGCAGATCTTTAAGAACTTGTAAAAGTTGTGACCCTGATTGTGACCCTAATTGAGAATGTGAAAATAGATCTTCAACAGGACTGTGAAAGGAAATGGCGGAATCAATAACTGTTTCCTCAATCCAACTCAAATATTTTCTCTAGAATAAGATTTTTTCAAAATTTATATCAAATTCAATATCTTGCAAGTTTTCTAACTTTCCAGGGAATGAATTAGCTCTGGGAATGGAAATTTTCTCTTGTTGATTTCTGGCTGAACTAGATGTCTCTACAACAGTTTTGGATTTTCTTCCTATGTTCTGAGGATCACTAGCAATGGTGGGAGGATTTAGACCAGGATTGGATCTAGCATATCTTCGGGAAGCCAATATGTCCAATTTCGAAAACCAATTTTCACTTTACAAATTTTTCAATTCAGCCTTTGAATAAACTCTAAACTTATCATCCACAAGCTTAATAATTTCAATGAAAACTTACTGGGGTTGATCTGATCTTACTTTTTCTCCCTAGTATGGTTGGAAAAATGTTATCACTCAGATTGAACCTCAGGCTGCAAAAGGTAATTCCGAGGTAACCACAAACAACGATTAGCCAAGTAGCTAGCCCTACTAGGCAAGGAGAGTGCTCTCTCAGTATAAATAATAGCCAATATGACTGCGGTAAGAAGATATTAGGCTAGGTATAGTAGCTCAGAGTTTTGATTTTGATTTTATAGGGTTGTGCTAGATCAGAAGGAGTCAAACAGTCAGGACAAGGAAATTGGGTCAAAATTTGCAGGTTCTATGGGGCAAGGTAGGTATAGTGGTTTAGCACTTTAGGGTTTCAATGGTGGGATGATCAAGACATGTGAGGAGCTAGAAAGAGCATGATGGAATCATGGGTTCTTTCTAAACTGAAGAAATTACAAATTGTGAATATTTACCCAAAATAGAGCATAGAAATTATGGAGTTTGTTCCTCTAACTTGAAAACAATCACTTAATAACAATGAAATGATGGATAAAATAAAAAAAAAATATTCTAAAATATGAGCACAAAAGAATAAATTGAAACTAAACACCATACCACATGGATCCCATAAAAATAGCTGCAAATTTGATTAATGTCCAGGCCAAAACTGATACAAAAGTGTGTCTCTTCAAAAGCCAAACCTCCAAATGAGTCCAACCCTTACAAATGACTGAGAAAATACATGATATAGACCTCAAAACCAATCTCCCTAGCCTCAGGGAATCAAATCAATTAGATGGGAATCAATGACACCAAATTCTAAACAAGAAACTGAAGACTAGGAAGACCAAACAATTTTCCTCTAAAAGAGAGGAAACTGATTCATTTGACCTCTAGAGGACTCACCAAATGTATATACCTTAGATAAAAGTAAAAAAATGAAATTTATATTCATCATGACCATTTACATTAGTAATTTATTTATTTTCCAAAGTAAAAGTAAAACTAGAGTGAAACTTCAAAATTTGCTGAAGACTGTGAAAAATGCATTTTCCTAGTCAAACACGCAACGTCCAGGCAGAAAAAATGGCCAATTTTGCATGCCGCTTTTGATTGCCTCCCCGGTGTCCAAATCAGCTCCATGATATCTCATTGGAAATATATCTGAGTCTATTTTCCAAATATACGTCCATTTTCCAAAATGGTGCTCCTTTTCCCTCTCAAAAAGTCAATCTCCCAAGACTTGTAAACACACAATGACCAGGTCAAAAATGAGGCAGAAACATGAAAATTTGGTATTTTTTTGCATTTTTGAGGGACGAGTTCTCTGCCAAATCTTCTGAAACTTGATAGGGTTTATGTTCATCATTATGAATATGATGGTGGTGGCCATTTGTCATTTGGAGGCCCCAAAAAAGAGCGCAACGTCCAGGTCGTTTTGCCTTTGGCATAATTTCCACATGCAAAAAACTCAAAAAACCATAAATGAACTGAAGTGCCAAGTGTGCCAAAATTTACCAAAATTTGTGAGGTTAATTGCTTATCAAGTGCTTGAGGCATGAAGAGACACCTCAAAAAGTATATATAATCTCTTTTTCTCCCCTTGCTTAGTCAAACTTTCAATTTTAGCATTAACTCTTTTAAGCTTGGCCAATGCATTTCTCTCTTTCCGTGCATGAAGTTTGACTCTTGTCCTCAACAAGTAATTGTCCTCTTTGGCCTTCTCTAGAAACCTCTCCAAATTTAGATTGGCTCTATCAAGCCATGATTCCCTGTCCTTGCTAATCTCTAGGGCAAGCAGCTCACTTGGTGTGAGCTGATCTGAAAAACTCAGCTTCTCTTTGTCTTTCCCGAGCTAAAGCTCTCTTTAGCCTTATAGTGTTTCGTTTCTGTCTTGGAGGATGATCCTCCTGATCATCCATTTCACCAAATATTTCCAAGGTCTCCTCCAGCAAGGCCTTGGCCTTTTCTTCCTCTCTTTGTGCTGTGATTGTCTTTACCTCATTGATGATTTGCTTAGTTTTCAACTTCTGATTTTCTTGCTCGAGAAAGTCAATCACATATTTTCCTCTCTCAAGATTTGCTTGAAGTTCACTAATATTTTCTTCTTTGCCTTTGATTTCTGCACTGGTGATTTTTTCCTCATCTTCCTCATCTAGGTAAATCAACTGAAATTCATGCTCTGTTTCATGTTTGTCCTCCTGTTCATCAATGATTGGCTCTTTAGACTTTTCCTTGCCTTTGTCCACTTGTTTTGTTGATGAATAAGGCATGGCCCCTTTCACTCCAAGTGAAGCAAACACATGCCTGTAGCCTCTCTGATAAGTCTTGGGAAATGGCTCAACATCAATCAAATTAGCCCAAGTTGCATCAATGTCCTCCTCACTACTTGATGACTCATAATCATGATGTGATGATGATGAAGGGTTATAGAAAGGTGAAGAAGAATGATCAACATGAGGGGAATGAAACTGACTTGGTGATGACGTATGAGAATTAGGCTAATATGGAGGAGTAGATATGGGAGGATGATATGATGAGGGGATATTATGATCATGCTGACTTGGGGGGTAGTAAAAATTTCATTTGCTATGAATGTGTCCCATGGAATGTTATTTTTCTCAAGTTGATGCATGACTATCATCTTCATGAGGGAGTGGTGGAAAAGACTTTGCATTTGATGATTATAATCCCTCTTTTGTGCAATGTATGCCATCTTGTCAATGCTACGGGAGAGATAATAGGGTATGTGAAGAATTCCGACTCTAGTGAAGTGCATGTGGAGTCATTTATGATATGAATAGTGTCGAGAAAACCTCCCCTCATAGGTGAAGTATTTCATGATTATTTTCATCATAAGGACATATTGGTCAAGAATATGAGAGAAAGGGAAAATGGTCTTTTTTTCATCCTTTTATCTGGGTTTAAGATATGGTTCATAGTAGCTCTGATCAAGGTTTCCTTGTTTAAACCATTTCTCTCCCACATTAGGGATCCCTGTAGTAGCTGCAATGGCATTAGTATACATGGTAAAAGTAACCCCAACAAGAGTGACCTCCCTATCATGAAGATTGGTAATGAACAACCTTGTCAACATAGGGTGATACTGGATCTGCTGCACTTTCTCACAAAACTAAAAACAACCAAAATGTTTAAAACATTACATATTAAGTGGAGAAGCCATGAGTTATTTTGTGTTTGCTGGTTCATATATGATGATTTTCCCTCCTTTATTATATGTATTTTTCTTTGATGTTTGTTCCTCACTCACACTTCTCTCTTCCTCTTGAGACATTTTGAATTTGAAGCCTTGAAAACCCTAGGGTAAATGGAATGAGATGAAGGGAGTGAGAGGTGAAATGAATAGCTTAGGAAAATGGAGGGAGTGAATGTAAATGAAAACCTAGGTCTATGAAAAACCTACTATTTAACAGTGTTTATGACTAATATGTGTTTAGGGACATGAATATGGATATGATGCATGAAAATGGGACGGAAATGTAAATTAGGGTTTCATAGCAATAAGCACTTGAAATTTCTTATGAAACACCAAATATATTAGAGGCGAGGTGTCTTAGGGTTCACTTACTGATTTAAAGCCCTTTGAAGAAATTTGTGAGGAAATTAAAACTTGCTAGAGGTTGTGAAATCCTTTGAAACCCTGCCTGAGCAAACGTGCAATGTCCTCGAGGAATGCGTAGCGCCCAGGCGAACGTGCAACGACCAAGTGTAAACGTGCAGTGCCTATGCTGTTTGGTCAATAGTTGTAGGGAAAACGCACAGTGCCTGAGGGTAAATGCGCAGCGTCTGGGAAAACGCGTAGTGTCTGAGGGAAAATGTTCAGTGACCCTGAAATTTGACTCAAAATGCTAAAAAAACTTGAAAATTTTCCTTTGCTAGAAACTCCTGATGGATGAATGGAGGCAATGACTTGCTTTGAGGTGTTTGAATGGATTTATAGCTTAGTGTTTTTGAATTACCCACTTTTTCTGTGTTCACTTTTCCCTTTGACTTTAGCTCTGATACTCTTTAACTTCTGACTTTGGCATTTTGCAATTTGACCAAGTCATGGAGTTTGGCTTTCTTTGCTCCATTTAGGCCGGAAGATCAAAGAAGTCCTGAAATTGGTCAAAAAAGTCATTCATATTATCTACGTGCTTTTGGGCTGTCATAGGCTGAGTATTGTCAAACAAATGGATTTTGGTTTGGTAATCTTGGGGCATAGCACCTGGGTTTTGAGGGAGAACAAGGGGGGCATATCTTGTAGCCATGATGATTGGAGGTGGAGGATTTATAACAGCGATTTGTATGATTGATGTAATCAAGGGAGGATTAGTCACTGATTGAGTAGTGTGAACAGTAGATGAAGTGATGCTAGAAGAAGCTGGGATCTGAGGTCTATTTATTACCCAAGCATTTATTTGCGAAGAATAGTTCTGCAGATCTTTAAGACCTTGTAAAAGGTGTGACCTCGATTGTGACCCTGATTGAGAATGTGAAAACAGATCTTCAATAGGACTGTGAAAGGAAATGGAGGAATCAAAGACTGTTTCATCAATCCAACTCAAATATTTTCTCTGGAATAAGCTTTGTTCAAAATTTATATCAAATCCAATATCTTGCAAGTTTTCTAACTTTCCAGGGAATGAATTAGCTCTAGGAATGAAACTTTTCTCTGATTGATTTTCAGCTGAACTAGATGTCTCCACAACAGTTTTGGCTTTTCTTCCTATGTTCTGAGGATCACTAAAAATGGTGGGAGGAATCGGATCGGGATTGGATCTAGTGTATATTCAGGAAGCTAGTATGTCCAATTTCGAAAACCAATTTTCACTTTACAAAATTTTCAATTCAGCCTTTGAATAAACTCTAAACTTATCATCCAAAAGTTTAATAATTTCAATGAAAACTTACTGAGGTTGATCCGATCTTACTTTTTCTCTCCAGTATGGTCTCCAAAATGTGATGACTCAGATTGAACCTCAGGCTGAAAAAGGCAATTCCGAGCTAACCACAAACCACGATTAGCCAAGTAGCTAGACCTACTAGGGTGGGAGAGGGCTCTCTCTGTATAGATAACAACCAATATGACTATGGTAAGAAGATATTAGGCTATACATAGTAGCTCAGAGTTTTGATTTTTATTGTATAGGGTTGTGCTGGATTAGAAGGAGTCAAACAGTCAGGACAAGGAAATTGGGTCAAAATTTGCAAGGTGTTCTATGGGGCAAGGTAGGTACAATGGTTTAGAAATTTAGGGTTTCTATGGTGGGATGATTAAGACATGTGAGGAGCTAGAAATAGCATGGTGGAATCATGGGTTCTTTATAAACTGAAGAAATTACAGATTGTGAATATTTACCCAAAATAGAGCATAGAAATTATGGATTCTGTTCCTCTAACTTGAAAAAATTTAATTAATAAAAATGAAATGATGGATGAAATAAACAAAACATTCTAGCATCTGAGCACAAAATAATAAAATTAAACTAAACAACATACCTCATGGATCCCATAAAAATAGTTGCAAATTTGATTAATGTCCTGGTAAAAACTGATACAAAAGTGTGTCTCTTCAAAAGACAAACCTCCAAATGAGTCCAAACCTTACAAATGAATGAGAAAATACATGATATAGACTTCAAAATCACTCTCCATAGCCTCAAGGAGTCGAATCTATGAGATGGGAATCAGTTACACCAAATTCTAAACAAGAAACTGAAGACTAGGAAGTCACAACAATTTGCCTCTAAAAGAGAGGAAACTGATTCATTTGACCTCTAGAGGACTCACCAAATGTATCTACCTTAGATAAAAGTTAAAAAATGACATTTACATCAGTAATTTCTTCATTTTCCAAAGTAAAAGTAAAACTGGAGTGGAACTTCAAAATTTGCTAAAGACTGTGAAAGTTGCATTTTCCTTGTCAAACACACAGCATCCAGGTAGAAAAATGGCCTCTTTTGCAAGCCGCTTTTGAGTTCTTTCCCGGTGTCCAAATCAGCTCCATGATAGCTCATTGGAAATATGTCTGAGTCTAGTTTCCAAATATACCTCTAATTTCTAAAATGGTGCTCATTTTACCTGTCAAAAAGTGAATCTCACAAGACTGGTAAACGTGTAGCGACCAGGTCAGAAAGGAGGCAGAAACATGAAAATTTGGTAGTTTTTTGCATTTTTGAGGGACCAGTTCTCCTCCAAATCTTATAAAACTTGCTAGGGTTTATGTATTCATCATTATGAACATGATGGTGGTGGAAATTTTTCATTTGGAGGCCCCAAAAAAGAGCGCATCGTCCAGGTCGCTGCGCCTTTGGCAGAATTTCTGCGTGAAAAAAAAAACTCGAAAAACCAGAAATGAACTGAAGTGCGAAGTGTGCCAAAATTTACCAAAATTTGTGACGGTACTTTCTTATCAAGTTCTTGAGGCATGAAGAAACACCTCAGCAAGTATATCTAACCTCTCTTTCTCCCCTTTCTTAGTCAAACTTTCAATTTTAGCATTAGCTCTTTTGAGCTTGGCCAATTCAATTCTCTCTTACCATGCATGAAGTTTGACTCTTGTCCTCAAAAAGTAATTGTAATCGTTGGAATTCTCTAGCAACCTCTCCAAATGTATATTGGCTCTATCAAGCCATGATTCCCTGTCCTTTCTAATCTCTAGGGCAAGCAGCTCACTTGGGGTGAGATGCTTTGCTAACTCAAATTCTCTCTGTCTTTCCCGAGCTAAAGCTCTCTTCAGCCCTATAGTATTTTTTTTTTGTCTTGGTTGCTGATCCTCCTCATCATCCATTTCAACAAATCTTTCCAAGGTCTCCTCTAGCAAGGCCTTGGCCTTTTCTGCCTCTCTTTGTGCTTTGATGGTCTTTACCTCATTGATGATTTGCTTAGTTTTTAGCTGCTAATTTTCTTGCTCAAGAAAGTCAATCACATATTTTCCTCTCTCAAGATTTGCTTGAAGTTCAATAATATTTGCTTCTTTTCCTTTGATTGCTGCACTGGTGATTTTTTCCTCATCTTCCTCATCTAGGTCAATCAGCTAAAATTCATGCTCTATTTCATGTTTGTCATCTTGTTCATTAGTGATTTGGATCTTTAGCCTTTTCCTTGCCTTTGTCCACCTATTTTGTTGATGAAGAAGGCATGTCCCCTTTCACTCCAAGTGAAGCAAACACATGCCTGTAGCCTCTGTGATAAGTCTTAGGAAATGGCTCAACATCAGTCAAATTAGCCCAAGTTGCATCAATTTCCTCCTCACTGCTTGATGACTCAGAATCATGACGTGATGATGATGAAGGGTTATAGAAAGGTGAAGAAGAAGGATCAACATGAGGTGAATGAAACTGACTTGGTGATGATGTATGAGCAGTAGGCTAAGATGGAGGAGTGGATATGGGAGGATGAGATGATGAGGGGATATTCTAATCATGCTGACTAGGTGGGGTAGTGAAAATTTCATTTTCTATGAATGTGTCCCATGGAATGTTCATTTTCTCAAGCTAATGCATGACTATCATATTGATGAGGGAGTGGTGGAAAAGACTCTGCATTTGATGATTATAATCCCTCTTTTGTGCAATGTATGCCATCTTGTCAATGTTGCGGAAGAGATAGTAGGGTATGTGAAGCATTCTGACTCTAGTGAAGTGCATGAGGAGTCATATATGATATGAATAGAGTCGAGAAAACCTCCCCTCACAAGTGAAGTATTTCATGATTATTTTCATCATAGGGACATATCGGTCAAGAAGATGAGAGAAAGGGAAAATGGTTTTTTTGTCATCCTTGTATCTAGGTTTAAGATATGGTTCATAGTAGCTCTGATCAAGGTTTCCTTGTTTAAACCATTTCTCTCCCACATTAGGGATCCTTGTAGCAGCTGCAATGGAATTAGTAGACATGGTAAAAGTAACCCCAAAAAGAGTGACCTGCCTATCATGAAGATTGGTAATGAAAACCCTTGTCAACATAGGGTGATACTATATTTTTTGCACTTTCTCACAAAACTCAAAACAACCAACATGTTTAAAACATGACATAGTAAGTGGAGAAGCCATGAGTTATTTTGTGTTTTCTAGTTCATATCTAATGATTTTCCCTCCTTTCTTATATGTCTTTTTCTTTGGTGTTTGTTCCTCACTGACACTTCTGTCTTCCTCTTTAGACATTTTGAATTTGAAGCCTTGAAAACCCTAGGGTAAATGGAATGAGATGAAGGGAGTGAGAGGTGAAATGAATACCTTAGGAAAATGGAGCAAGTGAATGTAAATGAAAACCTAGGTCTATGAAAACCCTAGTATTTAACAATGTTTATGACTGATATGTGTTTAGGGACATGAATATGGATATGATGCATGAAAATGGGAAGGAAATGAAAAATATGGTTTCATAGCAATAAGCACTTCAAATTTCTTATGAAACACCAAATATATTAGAGGAGAGGTGTCTTAGGGTTCACTTAATGATTTAAAACCATTTGAAGAAATTTGTGAGGAAATGAAAACTTGCTGGAGGTTGTGAAATCCTTTGAAACCCTGCCTGAGAAAACGCGCAACGTCCTGGAGGAACGCGCAACACCTAGGCAAATGCGCAGCGACCAAGGGTAAACGTGTAGCGCCTGTGTTATTTGGTCAGTAGTTTTCAGGAACACTCGCAGTGCCTGAGGGTAAACACCCAACGTCTGGGAAAACGCGTAGCGCGTGGGCGAAAACACACATCGACCTTGAAATTTGACTCAAAATGCTCGAAAAACTTGAAATTTATTCTTTGCTGGAAAGTCCTGATGGATGAATGGAGGAAATGACTTGCTTTGAGGCATTTGAATGGCTTTATAGCTTAGTGGTTTTGAATTTTGAATTTTAATTACCCAAATTTTCCTATGTTCACTTTTCCCTTTGACTTTAGCACTGATACTCTTTAACTTTCTGACTTTGGCATTTTGCAGCTTGATCAAGTCATGGAGTTTGGCTTTCCTTGCTCCTTTTAGACTGGAAATGATTGAATTGAAAACTTGGGATGAATTTATTACATATGAGATTCATAAAATTACATTTGGAAAAATATAAATAAATTACATATTGAATTTTATATCAAAATGACATTTTGATATAAAAATCATTAAACTCAAAAATTAAAACTTTTGAAAATATGATAATTACATCATGATGTTCTTCTATATAGGAAAACAATTTTTTTTAATTTAGTCCCTCTCATATATTTTTTGACCTCATCTGAAATGAAGGAGTGACCTTGAAAAATAAAAAAAACCTAATGACCTAATGGGACTTCTTTAGAGCTGACTTTCATGAATGAGATTTGATTTAAAAGACTTCCTGGTGAAAAGAGAATTTCCATAGGTGTTGTTATGCTCAAGGAGACATGAGAATGAGTCAGCCAATATGAATCTCTGAGGGAGAGTGAAGTTTTATTGACAAGGACAACCACCAGTGGAACAATTTTATATCATGACCTAATGGAATGATCGGAAATTTCTTTAGAGTGGGACACCTAAGATGTACATGCAAAATGTGTTTTGATCCCTGGTGGAAGTATGAAAATATTGAAACTAACATTGGCATTATTGGGGATGGCAGCTCCTTGGAGGTGTCAAGAACATCGTAGACCAAGTGCCTAACCTTTGGGCCAATACGGTCAAACAATTTAAAATACTGCAGACTATAAAACTGACTCAAAAACCAATCAAAGTGACTAAGAACTGAATCAAAAAATGACTTTGAAACTAACTCAAAACTGACTTAAAATTTTGAAAATAACATAAAATCAACAAGCTTTATAGCCTTCATTTCGGGCCCCAAGCCTAAATAATTTCCACTCAAAACCTTGTAGAAAATATAAACTGGTATTTACAATGAAAGTGGAACATTCTTTCAGAAGTTGCATCAGAAATAGTAATGTTTCAAGAGGCTACCATTGACTGATCCTCATGAACATTCTTGTCCATTCATCTCTTTCAAAAAATAGGCATTTTGTCCTCGATAAGCTAAGATCTTGTAGGGTACTTTCCATATATTTTCAAGCTTCCCGTGCTTTCCTTTCTCTTCATTTCTTGCATCCCATCGCAACACTGCATCTTCTAGTTGAAACTTATCTACCTTGGTTTTTCCGATCATAAATATTTTTGTTTTTCTCCTGAATTTTAGAAGTATTATGAGAAAATTCCTCCCTTGTTTGCTGAAGGTGAATCAATTGATTGATTTGATGTTTAATATCATCTTCCTCACTATCTGCTTCCTGCAATAATCTCATAACTGGGACTACAAGTGATGTAGGAAAAACTATATCTGTACCATAAACCAATTCAAAGGGTGACATACCTATATATTTCTCAATGCTCACTTGGTCTGCCCACAAATCATTGGTAAGCTTCCTATGCCAATTTTTATTGTTCTCCTCTAACATTTTCTTAATGATATTAACCGAGGATTTATTAGAGGACTCGACTAATCCATTTCCCTGTAGATAATGTTACCCTCTCTCAAATAACAATAATAAATCCAAAATAATAAATAAATTAATTAAATATTCCATGTTAGGAATATGTGCCTAACTCTTGGCTTGTTCCTCAAATATTGGAGTTTGTTTAGTAACTCCTATCTTGGTGGGTTTTTGATGATAAATTATCTCAACCAAAGGAGTCTAAGATAGCACGAACTATCTTAGACATTGTCTCTCATCTATTTAAATTGTAAACTAAATTCTTTTAATAAGAGAGAATGATGAGAATGCCATGAGGCTAAAGCCTCTTTTCTGCCATTGTTTTGTCTGGTTTTGTATCTGTGTTTTCTGCAATCTGTTTCTGAGTTAATTCATTTTGTAACATGTGGTATCAGAGCAAAGTTAAGATCCATGTCTAGTGAGGTTGAGAATATTGCTGTGATTGTTGTGTGTAATCCTACGTAGACCGTATTTAGACTGCGTATAAGTTTAACAATGGGGTCGATAGCTGTTTGAATGTCGAATTGCAAAGCCACCAGTGTGCGGACTTGATTGATTCATTTGCAACAGCCTTTAGTTTATAAAAGGATAGAAATTGACAATCAGCCAGCTAGCGCTACTACAACTTCGTATCTTTAACACGGCTGCTCCAGCCTCTCTGCCTAAAAAACAAAGGTGCGGTAAATATAACAGTCGTTATTTAATTCCAATAAATAAAACCATCGAACAGTAAATAGAAACAAAGGTGCGGTAAATAGAACAGTCCTCCTTAGATTCTGAGGAACAAAGGCGCAATAAATAAAACCATTGTTATTTGATCCTTCTTTTGGTTCTGTGTATCAAGCGGCCGAGTTGTGAGTTGTTCAGTTTTTTGTGATTGAAACTGTCACTGTAGGATCGTGCCTAGATACATGTGAAATCTGCTGGAGAAAAAATGCAGTGGTTTTAGTCGTAATCGATAGTTTTGGTATCGAATCACTGTAAAAATTGCAGCAGTATAGATTTTGGTACATGGCCAATTTTGACTATCAAAGTTACCCATATAAGGTATATTCTTCTCTAGATAGTCTTCATAGAACCTGAGATCGTCTCTCATGCCAGTTTTCTCCTGCGGCCCTTCCATTAAAACAATTACAACCTCACCAATTGCTTTCATTTGGAAAGTTGACAATCATGCTTATCAAAGTGAAATCAAATCCAGATCACTGATCCTGCATGCGTAGGAATTGAGGATTCAGATTGCTATCTTTTCATTTCTACTGTTGAAGTTGGAAGGGACCTCAGTGATGATGATCCTGTGTTGAGATGAGTTATTGACAGCACTTGTGTTGAAATGAGTCTATGAGTGTGGCCATTTTCGGCCTTCTGTGTCGAAAGATGTAGCGGATGAACCAAGCACGCTGGTGCCGTATGAACGGAGATTGAAAATAAAGGAGTTTGCTAATGCCATATGAAGGAGTTTGAAGGAGTTTTTCTAGTGCCGTATGAAGGAGTTTGTTACAATTTTGGAGAAATTTGATACATCCATCTAGCGGTCTGGACTAACGAAGAGGGTGGGACACGAACCCACAAACTCCTGCTCTCGATGGATCTGAGATTACAATATTTTTCCAGGACTAGAGAGCAATGTAAGCATTCTTAAGTCTCGGATTCGTGAAGTTGAGCTCTGTTCCATTAGAATCCAGCACATCTCTGTGGGTAATGTAGCTGACTTCTTTGTTGGAATGAGCTGCTGTAAGCCAAAAAATGAAGCCCGCAACAAGCAAAACAACAATACCCACTTCCTGCATTGCAAGTAATTGTTTGAATCTGTGCCTTCCTCTCATGTTAACTGACATTTCTTCATTTGGGTTGCAGGGAACTTCAAAGCTTATTGTGTTCCATAACAGTAGATTAATATTGCTCTGTAACAAAAAGCTTGGAAGCCACAACAATTTGATTTATTTGTGACACCGACAACAAAGATAGCTAGCTTAGAAGAGCCAACGTGTGCCAAAAAGGAAAAATTGGCGGCCACCAAACTCAAATTCTTCTCCAATGAATTTTTTAAAAGGTATAATGTATGCAAAGTTTAAAGTGTGTTTTAATTTCGTTCACTTCAAAAAGTGACTCAAAAGTGACTTTATAAAAGTTAATTCACATTTTAAAGTGAGCTTCAACTTCATAAAATTATTTTAATGGGAGTTTTAAAAGAAATAAAAAAATGATTAAGTTAGTGGAGGGATAAGGTGGATTATTAAGTTTGTAATGGAGAAAAGGGTGTATTTTTTTAATGAGTGAATGGGAGAGATAAAAAGTGACTCTCTTTGTAATTGAAGAAATAAGGTGTGTTTCCATTTGTATTTGGAGAGATAAGGTGATTTTGGAGGGGTAAGTGTTTTGTATTTGGAGTGCTCTGTGGAATTTTTTAGAGCAATTTCTTGTTGTAATTCAAAGTATTGGTTTACTTTGAGAGTGATTGAGTCGGTGAATATCCAGATTTTGAAGACCAATTTCTTTTTAATGTTGTGAGCTTGCCATTTTCATTACTTGAAGGTGGAGATGTCTTATGTACTCAATACTTAATAAAGATATCATTTTTTGGTGATTGTGTCCTAGATCTGCCCAAAATTGAATAAGGGGATCTTAGGTACACCATGAGTGTTTGTGATGGCACATGTTTTTATGGCTTCATGTTGTTGCTTTTTGATTTGTGTCTAGTTGTGACACATCAATTATTTCATTTAATATCGCATACATAAAGTTCAATATCGGCAAGAACAACACATGTAACAGAGTAGCTGCAATGAAGGATAATTAAGCTCAACACATGCATTTGCACCACTACAACATATACTCAAAGATTGTCTACATCAGCATTGTAAATCAACAATCAAATTCACTTAGTCAAGTTAATGCATTTCAAAGCAAAGTCTACCTCAGCGTTCTTGCAAATCCATTTCAGAACTTGTAATCAACTTCATTGTTTTAAGTGAATCATTAAAAATTCATTGTTAATGAATTTTTAAGAGAACAAGTGAATCATTAAAATCATTGTAAGCTTTCTTGGGTGCATTGTCGACAGTGTTCGACACCCTTCCTTTAAGAAAAATCAAGTGAATGCACGAGTTTTTACCTCTAAAACAAACAAGCAACAAGTTCACATCTCCTGCAAGCAAGCATGAGTATTCATTCAAGCAATTTTCATCAAGTTAGTACAAAGATCAAACCATCAAGCAAGCCAGAGTGAAGTTCATTGCAGCAACCATAAAAGCAACCAAACAAGTTCAACTCTAACACCAATCAAGCAAGTTGAGATCGACATCAAGCGAGCGTGGCTATTCATTCAAGTGAGCGTGAAGTCATCAAGTAAGTCAAGTGAGCTCTTAAACAAACGCGATCGTTATCAAGCGAGTGTGAATTCCAGAGTTTAAGCAAGAAAATTCTACAATTCTAGCAAGTGTTCCAAGAAAGTGAAATAAGCAACAAATCAAGCGAGCGTGCCATTCAAGCCTCATAGCAAGTAAGCTTGTCCTTCAAGTACCAAAATCAAGTGAAACAGTTCAAAGAACGTCATCTACAATAAGAGAGCCTGATTTCAAGAGCGCAAGTTAAAATGGCACAACATATTCAGTTTTTCAACATTCTTCATAGTTTGATCATCTCCAGTGATGAAGACATGGTGCACATTAGCAAAGACACTCTTGCTGATCTTTCACAGCATCTACAACAAACAAAAGAAACCATTGAGTTTCTTCAACTAGAGTCACAACTTCAAAGGATTGAATTGCAAGAAAAGAGTGATAATTTCAAGTATTTGAACCATCCAGATGATAAGTCATTCATCCCAACAACTTCAAGTGTCGAAGCTGTTCCAGTTCCAATTTCTTCCAATCCCATCATCAAGCCATGGGAAGAAATTCAAAATAACAAGAATCAACAAGGCTTGAATGGCCCAACCTAATATTACACTTGTGACAAAACTAAATAATCTTCTTTGACTTGAATGCTGCTGCATTATCTGTAATAATCTTGCGAGGACAACCAAAATGAGACAAAATATTGGATTCTAAAAACTGAATAATTACAGTGTTCATAGCTTTCCTTGTAGGAATAGCCTCGATACACTTGGTGAAGTAGTCTATGACTGCTAGAATCCATCTATGTTGTGCTAATGATGTGGGATGATTTTTCCCAATAAAATCAAGTCCCCACTGTTGAAAAGGAGAATTTACTACAATAGGCTTCAGCAGAAGAGGAAGGATTTTCCTTTTTCCCTGAAAAAATTGACATACATGATAGTTTGTGACTGTTTTGTACAAATCTGAAAATAGAGTCAGCCAATAATACCCCGCTCTCAATACTTTATTAGCTATTGTTTTCCAAAACAAGTGACCTCCACAATATCCCCTATGGAAGTCATCCATTACTTGTTTAGCTTCATCTTCAACTAGAGAATTTAGAAGAAAACCTCCTGAATCTTTCCAATAAAGGGCACTACCTAGAATGTAGAATTTAGTAGATTTTAATTTCAAAGACCTACCCTTACTTTTTGACATTCCAGGAGGAGGACATAAGTGCTGAAGAACATACACTATATCTGAATACCATGATGAAGTGAGAAACATTTCTGATACCTGTATTAGAGTGCCATATTCTTCATCATATGACATTGCTGCAATAAGTTTTATGTCTATAGCATGCAAGTTGGATTCATCCATGAGTTTGTCTAATCCCTGTCCCTTGATCAGCTTGGTGGGCTTGATACCGAGATCATACTCTAGCATTGCTGCTATCCATTTACCTCTCCTTCCTTTTGGATCGGTCTACGTGAGAACTTCTTTTACAGCTGCATTTGGAACATAAGCTATAATGTGTGAATGTAGAATATAGACCCGAAAATCCTTCAAGGCTTTGATTAAGGCCAAATATTTCTTCTCAATAATATTGTAGCAAAGAGTAGCATCTCTAATGGCTTGACTAGAGAAAGCAATGGGATGTTTAAATTGATCCTTCTTTTGCGTCAAAACCGCAGACAAGGTGTGCTCAGATGCAAATGAAAATATTATAAAATCACTAGTATAATCCAGACTAACCAAAACAGGGGATGTATTTAAAGCAAGCTTTACCAAGTTGAAAGACTTCATAGCATCAGTGGTCCATTTTACACTACTGTACTTTTCCAACATATTAGTCATTTCACGCAAATGCTCAGCCAAATGAGGAACAAATATGCGTAAGAAATTCATCTTACCATTGAAAGCTTGTATCTCCTTTTTATTACGTGGAAAATCTATTTGTTGAATTGCTTCTACTCTGGAAGGATCAATGCGAATGCCATATTTGGAAATTATGTGACCGAGAATTTTGCCTTCCTCCATGGAAAAAAGACTCTTTTTCGGATTCATAGAAATTCTGAACTCCCTGCATTTCTGAAAAATAATTCTCAAATGGTATAAATGCTGATCATCAAAACCAGAAAACACTGTCAAATCATCTAAATACACCACTAAGAAAACATCTTTCTCATTAGCAAAGGCTATATCCATCGTCCGCTGAAAAGTAGCCCCTGCATTCTTGAGTCCAAATGGAATTTTGACATACTGAAATGTCCCCCATGGTGTTGTGAAAGCAGTTTTACCTTGGTCTTCTTCATGTACCAAAATCTGATTATAACCTGAATAACCATGAAGCAGTGACATATGTGATGCTCCAAATACCCTTTGCAGAACATGATCCATCTTAGGAAGCAGGTAATTATCCTTTAAAGACACTTTATTCAAATTCCAGAAATCAATGCACAACCTTATCTCTCCAGTCTTTTTCGTTACTGAAACCAAATTTGAAATCCAATCGGAAAATATAATTGGAACAATGATACCAGATTTATACAATCGATTTACCTCTTTCTCGATGGATGGAAACAATATTGGATTTATCCTTCTCAACTTCTATCTGAAAGGTTTTTGATCCGACTTGATGGGAATAGTGTGCTGAATAATATTTTTGTCATAGACTTAAAATATGCATAATCGCATGCGAAAATATCAGAAATTTCAGATAACAATTTGATGTACTTATCTTTCACCTCGAGAGATAATGTCTTAGACAACTTAACCATCTTGGGCTTATCTGCTGTTCCGATGTTTACGTCTTCCACACCCTTTTCTGTAGGAGTCAATGTTGGTTTTCTCGCCACATCATCCTAATCAAAAAGTTCTTCTAAAGGTGTGAGACCTATAGAAATAATATTATCTTTCAGATACAAAATATTCATCTGATTGGCCTCTTGTTTTGATGATCAGAATCACAAACATCATTAGTAAAAGCATCTTTGAACTTTCCTTCATTCTTCAAAAAGCTATTAATTTCTTTGTGATCCCAAAAAACTTGCAAGTAACTTAAGTTATCAAGAACACTAGGTCTATGTTTGACATGAATTTCAAATTTATTACTTGAGTTCATCGGAATTTTGAGATTACTTGCTACTGTAGCAAGCGAATCTGCAATGACATCTTGACTTCTTGGTACCGTTGTTAATGTATATTCAGGAAACATTTTTAAGGTATCCAAGACTTCATTCCTATAAGCTCTCATTTGTGGATGATTTTCTTGATATTCCCCTTTCACCTGCTTTATGACAAGCTCATAATCACCATAAACAGAAAGTTTCTTCAAAATTTTGAGACCTGTGATCAATGCTTCATACTTCGCTTCGTTGTTAGAACAAAAAAAAGCCAGTTTATAAGAGAATTCTCTAACATTACTTGGAATTCCACCTGACTTACAAACAAGACTTTGGATCCAAATACCAATACCTGCACCTTCCTTACTCAAAGCACCATCGAAATCCATGCTCCAAATGCCATATTCGTCTTCTAGATGCTGAAACTTAACTATTGGTTTGATTTTCTTTTGCTGGTCACCTCATTTTTCTATTTTGTACTGATTTTCTGTTCTTCTGGAGGTTGTTCGGAGGAAGTCACCATTTCTTTTTCTTGATCAAGAACTGCTCTAAAACTCTTTGAAACTTTTGGTACATCCTCTACCACTACTAGCTGATTACTTACATCATTCAAACTACCATCATTATACAAAATAAATTATTCTAGATCTGTATGTACAACCTATATTGGATGATTTATGGGCTTCTCCTTACTAGTTATCATATACTTCATTTTCTTTTCCTAGTACAATTTCCTCAATTGCCCGAAAACAATAATAGTAGCATAAGAGAAGTCAAGTTGTAAAGTACCTTTGAGTTTATCTCCCAATTATCTATACAGTAGCATGCCGAATCGAGGCGGTATATCATCCAACACCACATCCATTAAAACATTCTTGGCTAGGATTTAGTCTAAGGAAAACACTAAATCTTTAATGAGACCAATGCAACGAACTCTACCAGAATCAAAGGAATACAAATCATGATATGGTCGGGTGATATCCATTCCCATATTTTCCATAATAGCCTTTGGCATTAAATTGTGAGAAGTCCCGGAATCAAGCATAACATTATGAAGTATGTACTCATGTAGTCTAAGGCTTAAATATAAGGGGGGAACTTCACTCTCTTCTAACTGACCATCTATATATGGACCAAAAATGAGCTCAAGGTGGTCATCTTCAACATTAACCATATCGGACAAAGGATCAACTAGCAACATTTTAGACACCTGATGTTTATAATGACTATTCTTTACTAATTCTGTCAAAGGAATGGACACTTTCAATTTATCTATTTCATTTTCTAAATTAAAAGTTGTGACTTTATCTACCTCTGTGGCAATAGTATCTCTTATATCATTTTGATCCTTTGTCACATTCTCCTTTTTCTGAGTGTCTTTCTCTTTAGTAGTTGAGCTTTTTGATGGCTGTTTGATGTTTCTATGATTCTGATCTGCATGCTCTTTAACCTTTCTCTAATTATTTGGAAGATTATTCTTTGACTAGACCTCTTTTATTTTCTAAATAGGATTGAAAAGTACATCTCTACTCCTTAAAGAATATTATTTCTGTTGCGCACTCAAATCATTCATATACCCACAATGGTAATCATCGAATTCAGTTTCCAAATCATCATCATTTTCCAAGATATAGTTCTCATCTTTTGGAGTATCCAAATTTTTAGTATACTCTTCATCTTCAGTCAGAAACATGGGCAGACCATCTACTGTAAAGAAATGTTTCGTTTCAACCACCAGATCTTCATCTTCTTCCTCTTCCACTCCCTGAACATAATTCTGCTACAACGGGGTCTAAATCTGCTGTTGTTGTACTATTTGGTCAGGTGCTTTCTTCTCTCTTTGCTTGATTATAAACTGTGGCTGTTGTTGCCCTTTGAAATTTGGGTTCCGGATTTGTGGTTCAGGTCTATCTGAGATAGAAAATCGATCAACCATTCTTTCCATAGTTCGTAGTAATGAATCCATCTTAGCATCAGAAGTAAATGTCTCCTCCTTGATGGTCACTCTCTTTTTGGATCTCATCCTTTCCCTTTTGGCTAGAAAATTCGCTTCCACACTTACAACATTCTTTTGAATATCTGCTAAAGTTGTAGGATCACATTCACGCAACTGATATGCCATATCAGTATCAAATCCATCCATAAATTTGACTAAAGCCAAACCTTTCGGTGGTTTGATATGTGCAGGAAGAGCATTGTACACTGCATTAAATCTCACACAATAATCTTGCATAGTCTCGCCAACATTTCTTTTGATGTTCTCATATTCAGACAAAATTTGAAGGGGATTTTTCTTTTCTTCCCATATTTCTACAAACTGTTGATGCAAAACTTCTAAAGTGTCAATATTGGCTTCTTGTAGAGCTCTGAACCATTTTCTTACTTCCCCTCCCAGACTTTGTGCAAACAGCCTCATCTTCACATCCTCGATATCAATTTCATGAAGATCAAAGAAGTCATTCATCTTATCTATGTGTTTTTGGGATTTATTTGGGATTTCATAGGCTGAGTATTGTTAAACAAAGGGATTTTGGTTTGGTAATATTGGGGCATAACACCCAGGTTCTGAGGGAGAAAAAGCGGGGCATATCTTGTAGCCATGATGACTGGAGGTGGAGGATTTATAATAGGGATTTGTATGCTTGATGTAATCAAGGGAGGATCAGTCACTGACTGAGTAGTGTGAACAATAGATGAAGTGATGGTAGAAGAAGCTGGGATCTAAGGTCTGTTTATTACCCAAGCATTTATTTGCAAAGAATAGTTCTGCAGATCTTTAAGAACTTGTAAAAGTTGTAACCTTGATTGTGACCTTGATTAAGAATGTGAAAACAGATCTTCAACAAGACTATGAAAGGAAATGGAGGAAACAACAACTATTTCATCTATCCAACTCAAATATTTTCTCTGGAATAAGATTTGTTCAAAATTTATATCGAATTCAATATCTTGCAAGCTTTATAACTTTCCAGGGAATGCATTAGCTCTAAGAATGGAACTTTTCTCTGGTTGATTTACGACTGAACTAGATGTCTCCACAACAGTTTTGGATTTTCTTCCTATGTTATGAGGATCAATAACAATGGTGGGAGGATTCAGATCGGGATTGGATCTAGTGTATCTTCGGGAAGCCAGTATGTCCAATTTCGAAAAATAATTTTCACTTTACAAATTTTTCAATTCAGCCTTTGAATAAACTCTAAAATTATCATCCAAAAGTTTAAGAATTTCAATGAAAACTTACTAGGATTGATCCGAACTTAATTTTTCTCCCCATTATGGTCGACAAAATGTTATCACTCATATTGAACCTCAGGCTGAAAAAGGCAATTCCGAGGTAACCACAAACCACGCTTAGCCAAGTAACTAGCCCTACTAGGCAAGGAGAGGGATCTCTCTATATAGATCACAGCCAAGATGACTGCGGTAAGAAGATATTAGGCTAGGTATATTAGCTTAGAGTTTTTATTTTGATTTTATAGGGTTGTGCTGGATTAGAAGGAGTCAACCAACAAGGACAAGGAAATTGGGTCAAAATTTGCAGGGTGTTCTATGGGGAAAGGTAGGTACAGTGGTTTAGCACTTTAGGGTTTCAATGGTGGGTTGATCAAGATAGGTGAGGGGCTAGAAAGAGCATGGTGGAATCATGGGTTATTTATAAATTGAAGAAATTACAGATTGTGAATATTTACCCAAAATAGAGCATAGAAATTATGGATTCTGTTCATATAACTTGAAAACATTCACTTAATAACAATGAAATGATGGATGAAATAAAAAAAAACATTCTAACATCTAAGCACAAAAGAAGAAACTAAAACTAAGCACCATACCACATGGGTCCCATAAAAATAGTTGCAAATTTGATTAATGTCCAGGCCAAAACTGATACAAAAGTGTGTCTCTTCAAAAGCCAAACCTCCAAATGAGTCCAAACCTTACAAATGACTGAGAAAATACATGATATATACCTCAAACCACTCTCCCTAGCCTCAGGGAGTCAAATCCATGAGATGGGAATAAATTACACCAAATGCTAGACAAGAAACTGAATCCATGAGATGGGAATCCGTTACACCAAATGGCTCAACATCAGTCAAATTAGCCCAAGTTCAATCAATGTCATCCTCACTTCTTGATGACTTAGAATCATGATTTGGTGATGATGAAGGGTTATATAAAGGTGAAGGAGAAGGATCAACATGAGGTGAATGAAACTGACTTGGTGATGATGTATGGGAAGTAGGCTGAGATGGATGAGTGGATATGGGAAGATGAGATGACGAGGGGATATTATGATCATGCTGACTAGGGGGTAGTGAAAATTTAATTTGCTATGAATGTGTCCCATGAAATGTTCTTTTTCTCAAGCTGATGCATGACTATCATATTGATGAGGGAGTGGTGGAAAAGACTCTACATTTGATGATTATAATCCCTCTTTTTTGCAATGTATTCTATCTTGTCAATGCTTTGGGAGAGATAATAGGGTATGTGAAGCATTTTGACTCTAGTGAAGTGCATGAGGAGTCAGATATGATATGAATAGAGTTAAGAAAACCTCCCCTCACAGGTGAAGTATTTCATGATTATTTTCATCATAGGGGCATATTGGTCAAGAAGACGTGAGAAAGGGAAAATGGTCTTTTTGTCATCCTTGTATCTGGGTTTAAGATATGGTTCATAGTATCTCTGATCAAGGTTTCCTTGTTTAAACCTTCTCTCCCACATTATGGATCCCTGTAGCAATTGAAATGGCATTAGTAGACATGGTAAAAGTAACCCCAGCAAGAGTGACCTACCTGTCATGAAGATTGGTAATGAACAACCTTGTCAACATAGGGTGATACTGGATTTGCTGCACTTTCTCACAAAACTCAAAACAACCAACATGTTTAAAACATGACATAGTAGTGGAGAAGCCATGAGTTATTTTGTGTTTAATGGTTCATATATGATGATTTTCCCTTCTTTCTTATATGTCTTTTTCTTTGGTGTTTGTTCCTCACTGACACTTCTGTCTTCCTCTTCGGACATTTTGAATTTGAAGCCTTGAAAACCCCAGTGTAAATGGAATGAGATAAAGGGAGTGAGAGGTGAAATGAATAGCTTAGGAAAATGGAGGGAGTGAATGTAAATGAAAACCTAGGTCTATGAAAACCCTAGGATTTTATAAGTGTTTAGGAACATGAATATGGATATGATGCATGATAATGGGAAGGAAATGAAAAATATGGTTTCATAGCAATAAGGATTTCAAATTTCTTATGAAACACCAAATATGTTAGAGGAGAGGTGTCTTAGGGTTCACTTACTAATTTAAAGCCCTTTGAAGAAATTTGTGAGGAAATAAAAACTTGTTGGAGGTTGTGAAATCCTTTGAAACCCTGCCTGAGCAAACGCGCATCGTCCTGGAAGAACATGCAACGCCTGGGAAAACGCGTAGTGACCAAGGGTAAATGCACATCGCCTATGTTATTTGGTCAGCAGTTGTCGAGAAAACGTGCAGTGCCTAAGGATAAATGCGTAGCAACTGAGCAAACGTGCAACGCCTGAGGGAAAACATGCAACGACCTTGAATTTTGACTCAAAATGCTCGAAAAACTTGAATTTTTTCCTTTGCTAGAAACTCCTGATGGATGAATGGAGGCAATGAATTGCTTTGAGGTGTTTGAATGGCTTTATAGCTTAGTGGTTTTGAATTTTTAATTTGAATTACTCAATTTTACTATGTTCACTATTCCCTTTGACTTTAGCACTGATACTCTTTAACTTTCTGACTTTGGCATTTTGCAGTTTGATCAAGTCATGGAGTTTGTCTTTCTTTGCTCCATTTAGGCTAGAAATTATTGCATTGATAGCTTGGGATGAATTTATTACATATGAGATTCATAAAATTACATTTGGAAAAATATAAATAAATTATATATTGAATTTTATATCAAAATGACATTTTGATATAAAAATCATTGAACTCAAAAATTACAACTTTTGAAAATATGATAATTACATCTTGATGATCTTCTATATAGAATTTTTTTTTTCATATTTAGTCCCTCTCATATATTTTCTGACCTCATCCGAAATGAAGGAGTGACCTTGAAAAATAAAAATAAAAACCTAATGACCTAATGGGACTTCTTTAGACCTGACTTTCATGAATGAGATTTGATTTAAAAGACTTCCTGGTGAAAAGAGCATTTCCATAGGTGTTGTTATGCTCAAGGAGACATGAGGATGAGTCAGCCAATATGAATATTTGAGGGAGAGTAACCACCAACGAATTTTTTTTATATCATGACGTAATTGAATGATTGTAAATTTATTTAGAGTGGGACACCTAAGATGCACGTGCAAAATGAGTTTTGATCCATGGTGGAAGTATGAAAATACTGACACTAACAATGTATTTTCTGTTTGAAGAGATATTTGTAAGGTATGGAGTTCCGAGACAGATAGTAACTGACCAAGGCACATAGTTCACATCAAAGCTTGTTCGAGATCTTACGAAGAAATACAAGATCAAACACAAAAAATTTACAAACAAAGTCCTAGAGAACATTATGACAAAGACTGTACAAATGAACATAAAGGACTGGTCAGAGAAATTGAGAGATGCACTATGGGCATATAGGATAACTTGGAAAAACACAACTGGGTTCAGTCCATATCAGTTGGTGTATAGAAAAGAAGTCCTATTACCCATGGAATTTCAAATACATAAATTCAAGCTAGCAGTAGGATTGGGGATGGATTTATCTGAGGCACAAAAACAAAGAATTATGGAATTATATCAACTGGATGAGATACGACAACAAGCAACAAAGCACGCATCTCTTGTGCAAGAAAAAATAATCAAATGGCATGATCGATTCATAAAGAATAAAGTCTTTCAGAAAGAAGATTGGGCACTCTAGTTTGACTCAAAGTTTAAATATTTCAAAGCAAAGTTTACGACTCATTGGCTTAGGCCATATGAGATTGAAGAAATATTTGACAATAGAGTTGTCAAGATAAAAATAAATTGATGAAGCATCTATTTCATTTGTCGGTAATGGACATAGGCTTAAAATTTACAATAAGCCTATAAATAAAGAGGGTTTTATGAGAAAAATTTCGATAGATACTGATCTGGAACTAATGGGGCAACATAGAAATATGCCTCCCATGATTCTACAAGAAGAAGAAATAATAATAATAATAATATAAAAAAGAAAAAATAATAAAAGAGTTTGCCTATGAAAATCCAGTAAAATAGCACAATACAAACTCAAATTCATATCGGAAAACCAACTTGTTTGGCCAATATGAATTCTCTTTTTGTTTTGATTTTACTTCAGTATGATTTTTGCAGATTTACGCTCCAAGACATGTCAGACTTGAGGACAAGTCTTAACATCAGCTTGGGGGAAGGCGTGTAATAAAACTATGTAAATAGTTTCAGCAGCTGAATTGAAGAAGGAATATGAATTATAAGTACAAAGGGACTTGGTACATCATTCAACATATATAGAAGGGACCTGAATTATTATTGAGAAAATTATCCAGAAGGGACCCGTATCATTACGAAAAAATAATTTTTCAAACATTATTGCAAATTACGCCAGAAGGGACCTGAAAATACAAAATGTCATAAGGGACTTGAGCTACATGAATATTGAAGATCATGACAGAAGGGACCTGAAATGTTAAAATTTAACCTGCAGAAGGGACCTGAACAACATCATTCCAAATCAAATCAGATGCGAAGCAGAAATAAGTCTCTACATAGTTTGGAAGAGCCATTGTTATAACAAACACAATTTCGACCATCATGAACATAAAATGGTTTGAGGAAATAAAGGTACAGTAAGTAAAAAAAAATTCTCTTTAAATTTCAATCTTTTGTGAAAATATTCTAGAATTTTTAAATCTAATTTAGTACTGGTCATGCATTTTTTATCACCTACATTTTCATCACCTACATTTCATCACCTATGTTCTTAGCCCTATTTTATTCATATCCATACCACTATCCTAATAATTCAATAAATATTCCATAATCTATTTCCTATCCATACCATTCCATACCATAGTAACCCTACTTTTTCTAAACAAAAGAATCATAAACAAAAGGCTTAACATCAAACCTTTGTTGGACCTACTATAAACAAACAAGAGGTTAGTTTCATTGGAAATATTTGATTTTAAAATATGACAATTTCATTGGTCATATTTAAAATTAAATAAAAGACAAAACCTAAAGTCTAAATCATATGATAGCACAACTATTTGAATTTCAAACACAAAACAAATATGCAAAAGCGCTATCATAAAATATGATTATGAGCTAAGTTAATGGAGAAGAAGTGCAATCATAATGCAAACAAGGGAATGCATATGAAACAAGCTAACCTAAGTATTAAAATAATGCTATGACAAAACAATGTATGGCAATGATGCATATATGTATGGACGGGAATATGATGAGGCAGTGATACACATGCAATGGTGGAACATAAATATGATGGCACATATTTGATAAAATAGTGATGCATATATAGTGACGAAATGGAAATATGATGGCGCATATTTGATGAGGCATGATGCGTTTCAATGGAGAATGGAATGCAGATGAAGTGACCAACACAAGCCATGAGAAAGAAACATGGAAAAGGACTATGTAATAAGTGAAGCCAAGGACGAGATGTACACCATGGACTCAACATGCCAAATTAGTCAGGAAGGTAAGCCATGGATGCACCAGTCAAACGGTTGATGAATGGTCAAAATAAATTAAAAATGCCATATTACAAACACTGTGTAAACTATTGAGAGAAAAAAAAACTCTGCCATTTCTAAGAACTCAAGCCGTTGAAACACACTGCATTTTTCACCATCATCGCCTTTCAAAGGCTCAGTGAGAGAAGGAATGTTGTGTAATCAAAACACACATCCATTTTGAAAATCTGTGAGAAACAAATAAAAAGAAGAAGACAAGGGATAACTATGAGGAGAAAAGAAGAAATTTAACATAGCAAAGAGAGAAGGAGATATAGCAGTGAGAAGAACAAAGGGATAATGAGAGTTGACTGAGATTTTAAGCCAACATAACCGGTATATGTGTCAAGTAAGCATGTTGTTAGGAGATAAAAATCCCGTGAAGAACGAGGTAAGAAGCAAACTCATATTTTATTGTTTAAAACAACGATTGATTGTATGAGTAAATCTCGGGGTTGTTGAACAAACTGTGAGTTATAAATGGAGTTCTTCTTCCACAGTTTTTAAAACTTGTCATTGCCTTATGTTATGTCACTGCCACCACTCATAAATGCTCTGCCACCAGTTAACACTAAATCCTTTGTTGATTGAATGAGTAAATGATGAAGATATTAAGTGAGATTTTGATAAGTTGGCACTGCTTGAAACACAGGGACTCCAGTCAAAATAAAATAAAAATCACGAGGATCATTGTAGAACTGGTAAAGTTGGAAAATGTCTTCATGCACAGTCTTCAATTTCAAATTGAATGCAAACAGAGAGTGGAGAGTTTGATTTGAAATGCACAGTGGGTTCGTTTTAAATGATTTGTGTAGAAAATTAATTTCATTTGCATATTCAGTCAGAGAATTCGAACCAGTATTTATGGTGAATATTTGGTTTTAAAAGTGCAGTCAACATGTTTTTACATTATTTCATAATAGAGAGCAGAGTTTGGTGAATTTTGAAGAATACAGTGAACTCATTTTATGAGATTTTTGATGAAATAAGTGAGCTATTTTTCCAAATTCTCTTGCATAAACAATGAGCTTAGATTATATATATAATGCTTTGCCTTAGAAGAATAATTTTGTATGGAATTGAAGGACTAGAAGACACTGTTGTATAAAAAATTTCATTTTTTTACACAATCAAACTAGAGAAAAAAAATCTAAAAAATAGAGGCAGAGGATTTCTATTTTTTTTTAAGGGATAGAGGATCAAATAAAGAGAGTAGGATAATAGAAACATGATTGCTTTATGTTTTTATAAACTTCTCTATATCAAATCTTGTGTCTGTTTAAGCAGTAAGCTCACTTCTTCCAAAGAAAACAGAGGATTGATTTCAATTACTTGGAAAAAGAAACAAACAAAGGTAAGCATCACTACTATGATGATATCTAGTACTTGAATTCTTGGTTTAAAAAATGAAGTTAATGACAGTAGAGGGGTACATCAAATGGTTTTCAGACAATATGACATCAAGAACAGAGTCTAAAGATTTTCAGATTGAACATTGGGGTAGAGACACAGTTGAGAAAATTTATCAATCAGGCTTGATATGATTCCTTCAAAAATTCAAAGGGCATAATGAAGATATCACAAGGGAGTTTATAAAAAATTGCAAACAAGATCAAACTATGGTGGGTAGTTTACAGATTCCTTTAACTCCAAAATCTATTTCTGAGGCTCTAGAGTTGCCATTATCAGGTGAACTTTACCACAAAGGATTGCATATTAAGGACAAGGATTAGACCTTCTTCTAGGATAAGAGTAGAAATGGTTCCTTTGACAGGACAAAGGGGATTCCCAGGGCATGGTTCAATGAACCTTGGGCTGAATTAGTTTTTATAATACAAAAGTTCTTCACTTGTGATAACAGACATAGCATAGTACACCTATACCACATTAGGTTGCTACATCATTTCAAAGGAGATATCAGGATCAACTTGCCATACTTATTTTATAGAAACTTGATGAGGATGATTGAAAGTGTAAAATATGAAACCAAACCCAAGGAAGCCCAAATTCATCACCAGGGACTCATACAAATCATTGTTGATTACCAGCTGAAAATCAAGGGTATGATTTGGAAAGATTTCCTGATTCAAAATAAGTTTGTAGAGCAAGCCACATAAGACAAACTTAAACCAATGCAGGAAATAAGAAATATAGTAAATTCACCTCTCTATCCAAGAACTAGATCAAAGAAACAACAATAAACAATCATGGTAGAGAGGGAAACATCATTCTTGACCATTTATAGGAGATGGAAAGAGATGAATTCAACATATAGAAGCAACAAAGAAAAAGAACCAGAAGTGAAAATCATAGAGACATCTCCTTTGACCAAACAATCCAATGAAATCCTTGAGAGGTTGCAGCAAGAAGTTTATGAAAAACCTGTAAAAAGAGATTCTTATTTTGGAAATGATGAGGTTGAGGCTACTTGAGTTGCAAAAAATACCAAGGAGGAAGACCAAAACCTTAGTAGGATCAGAGAGTTAACTAATAATCTGGAGGTAAGCAGAATAATGGAAAGGCACCTGAAAAGAGAAAATGAAACATATAAGAAAAATAATGAAAATTGATTAAATAAATTGAGAATATAAGTGAAGAAATGGGAAAATTGAAATCCAAAAACAATCTTCTTTACATAAAAGCATTCAGGTGGCTTAAGGAGAAAAATTCTTGGAAGGCCAAATATGAGAAACAAAAGGTCAAAGCCTCAATCTACAAGGAAGAAAAATGCAAAGGTATGGATTCTCTTTTACATGCAGCACAATAGGAAGCTTTTAGGGTCAAGAACAAGATCAACATCATAAATCAGGAGGTCCAAAAAAAAAGAAAACATGAGGACATGCTTGAACATAAGCTTGGGGGAGATGTTGGTCCTCATTTTTTATCTTTTTTTGTTTATGAAATACATATTATTTTCCATATTATCCATCTAGAAAACATCATATTCACCTTATTTTGACAAATAAATGCATATACATGTATTTAAATTAAGTTTTTCAATTCTTAGAAGTTTTTGTAAAAAATGAATTTTAAGTGCATTTTTGGACTGCATCCAAAGATGAAAAAATCGCGATCGGGATATTATCGCCGAGGGGAAAAAATCGGAAAAAATCGTAAAAATCGGGAAAAAATCGGCACATACAAAAATATTCATTTTTTTTCAATTTTTTTAATATCTAAAGCATCTACAACATAAAATAAATGCATTGACACATAAATATGAAAAAAAAAACTAATATATAAGATGTGTAATATCATGTCTAGTGCTACATCACACATAAAACTGAATCCTGTCCTGAATACTAAGTCCTGAGTCTCAAGAGTCAACTCAGCCTCAAAATATCAACAAAAATATAATAATGTATCTCATATCATGAGTCATAATGTCAACAGTCATATACAAAGGAATGTCAATGCACCATATAACCTATGGTCCTATACTATTGATTTCCTCTGCCCCTCTTGCGAGAAAATACAATAGCTTTGCCTTTCTCTCTAGATGAAGAAGCTGGCGGGACTGGCAATGGGCTCTGTCGTGCTCTAGAAGTAAAAAATGAAGCACCAGAACCGGAACGGGAACCTGAACCACTAGGAGCTAAAGGAGGCAGACCACGTCCTCTACCGGTAGTAGTGGTAGGTGGTGTCACCTCCTCCTCCTGCTCCTCCTCCTCCTGCTGCTCCTCCTCGTCCTCCTCCTCCACTACCTCCTCCTCTATCCAATCAGGGGCTGACTCCATGACAGGCCTCTCAGCCTCAACCCTCCATTCAGCAGTGGTGTCAATCGCATCTAAAGAGATGGCCTCCATATCAGGGGTCCTCTCAAGTTGTCTCACCCACAATCTAAGATTGTAGTAGACATAAACCATGTCATTGAGCCGCTGACCCTCCAACCTGTACAAGGGTCATAAATTAATAAATTAAATATTTAAAAAAAAATATTTAATGAATTCAAAAAATCAGTTCGAAATTTGAATATGTTAAGTTTTTTACCTTTTGCGCCTTTTGGTGTGTATTTTTTCAAATACACTCCAGTTGCGCTCGCATCCTGAAGCGCTACATGTTTGGCTGAGTATTCTAATGGCAAGTTTTTGGAGTTTTGGTAATCTGCCACCATAGCTCCTCCACCATGCATCTACAAGTTACAAGTTACAAAAAATAAGATAAACTTATAATTTATAAAGTTACAAACATAAGAAATTTTTTAAAATAATGAAAATCTTACCTGGCATTTTAGCAGTCCTATCCTGGACAGCCATGTCGAAGCTCAAGGTGCCACCTGCCATTCTGTATACCTCCATCTCTTTGGATATCTCTGCACGTTCTGATGGACTTGGCACCATCTTCTGAACACAAGTGAAAAATCCATCCATGACCTCAGCATCAAATAGAAAACCACATCAATAAGAAAATGCGGGGTTCAAAAAGAGCCCTGCAGCGTGAATGGGACGATGGAGTGTGTTATTCCATCGATCATCAATCACTTCCCATAAAAGAAGTTGTCTCTGAAACCCATCATCACCCTTATCATCATAATAGCTGCGAACAGCTTCTTTGGCCCTATCCATGGCCTCATACAAGTAGCCCATTGCGGGCTTCTCTCCATCCACCAATCTAAGAACCTTTACCAAAGGTTCACTAATGCTGCACACCTCTTCCACTCCAGCCCAGAAATATTCCTAATATGACACCAACCTGCAGATGGCCTGTCCCTCTGATTTGCGGCTGATAGTCAAAGCACGCCACTCATCTGAAAGAAACATTCTCTTCAAATCCCACTTAGAATTCAAGAGGGATTGAAGAGAGATGAAAGTAGTGGAAAATCGTGTAATAGCAGGCCGCACCAACTCCTTATTTTTGGTGAATGTCCTCATCAAATGAAGCACAGATCCATGGTTATATATAAATTTTTTGATTCTCTTTGATGATTCTACAATATCTTTGACAAAATCAAGCTTTCCAATGTCCTCCAACATCAAATCAAGACAATGTGCAGCACAAGGTGTCCAAAATATGCTCGGATACCTCTCCATAAGCATCTTGCCAGCTGAAACATAGTTTGCAGCGTTGTCCGTTATGATTTGGACAACATTTTGGGGCCCAATCTCCATAATGAACACATCTAATAAATCACATAATAATCTTGCATCTTTGACATGTGCAGATGCATCAACAAATTTTATAAACATTGTCCCCTTGGGACAACTGACCAAGAAGTTAATAAGGGTCCTACCCCTTTGATCAGTCCAACCATCTGACATCACAGTGCATCTTGTGACTTCCCATGATGCCCTTAACTCTTCCAATCTCTTGGTGCAGTCAGCTTTCTCATTTTGCAGAATGCACCCTTTAAGGTCATGATATGTAGGGGCTTTGTATCCTGGGCCAACAACAGCGATAGCATCAATCGCAGCCTGATAAAATGGATTGTTCCTGGCAACATTGAAAGGAATATCACTCCAAAGAAATAGTTTTCCCAACAACTTATCAGCTTCTTCCTTCTCCTTTTTTTTAATAAGGGAGGAGATAGATGGTTGTGCCCCGGGAGTGGTTCTAGGAACAAAAAATGAGGAGGCAACTGCGGGGCTGCCTGTAGAAGAGGCTGATGCTGAAGAGCCACTACCACTCTCACGGTCAACTCCAAACCCTGATATTTGACTCTTCAGAGCTGCTTTGCTGACTTTAGTGGTTTCTATTTCTCCCAATGAGTTCATGGCTCTTCTGATTATTTCTGGATTGGTGTTTTTGCAAGGGCCTACTTCATGCCTAGGAATTTGTTCCAGGTGGTATTTCAACCTGTATACCCCCCCTGCCATGTGTTGACCACATAATTTGCAAGACAAGTTTAATCGGTCAAACCCCCCATCAGGTTCACCAAATTCCCAGAAAGGATCTAATTTCCTTGGCATGTTGGAAACTTTGAACTTTGAATGTTGAAATTTGAACCTAGGGCACAAGAAAAATTGCCAGTTAAAAAATAAAATAAAAAAATTACAATTTTACATGCAACATTTTGATTTTTTTCACCAAAAAAAACCCTCAACTCAATGCAAAAATAATAGGAAAAAATACATGTTGAAACACAAGCAAAAATAATGGGAAGAACCTAAGAGCACAAGAAGAAATATAAAAAACAAAATTTAACAAACAATTTTTTGCATTTTTGACCAAAATAAACCCTCTCCTCTCGATAAAACAAAAACAAAAAAAAAAAACACAACCAAATGCAATCACAAATGATGAAAAATACATGGGTAATAGAAACCCATGGAAGAACAAGAAAAAAACACAAAAAAATGGGTCAAATTTGATGCCCATACCTGGAAAAACGTTTTGCCGGAGACACTTGGTCCAAATTCGATTTTTGTTCGCTTGGCTTGCAAGAAATTCTTCACTTTTGTCCAATCTTGGGCTTGTAAATCACCTCCTTCCCTCCTTGGCTCTCCTCCTTCCCTCCTTGGCTCTCATAAGCAAGTCTGTCCAATAAAAATGAAATTGAAAAAACCAAAAACCACATATATAAAGGCGTTGTTGGACGCAGCGACGATTATTTCCCATCGAATCGCGATAATTACGAAAAAATCGCGATAATATCGCGCTAACGATAATTTCAAAAAATCGCTGAAATTATCGCCGATAAAATCGTTCACTTGAAAAACTCATGATTTTTTCAAATAATCGCGATAAAATCGCGATTTTTTCATCTTTGACTGCATCAGAAATTCCTGTAATGGCCTCATGGTTTGCATATTTGCAGGAAACTTGGGCTCAAGCTGGATATATTTATAGAAATCTTGGGAACTAAGATTAAGTGTACACTTATTGGTTCATTTAAACCGAGCTGTAATAGGCCCGGCCAAAGGTAGTCAAACAAGACTTGTTTTTATGGAGGATCCCTAGGAACTAGGTCAAAATTCTTATTTTATGGGATTTTCCAGATTTTGATGGATCTGATGGATGAATTCGACCTAATTGGATAATATAAGGGTAGCCATGGATATAGGAGACATTTTAGATGAATTTTTTGGATATTTTATCTTTTTAAGCCTCAAACTTTGAAGGCATTCATATGTAGAAATTGTATGACTTAACATCATTATTTCTGAGATTTTAGAAAGCCAACTTAATATCTGTTCTATTCCATTTTCTACTGTTATATGATGATTGATCGATTGAAGTTTCAAGTATCTGAAATCACTTTCAGTGTGCGAGGCAAGGGTGGAGGCCCCCCACACCGAGCTAAGTTCACTTCTTAGTTATTTGTAGTTGCAGTTTCTGAATTTATTTGTTTTGTGCTTAACTTGTTGATTAGATTTATGATGATGTTTTATGAGTGCTGATGAGTCTAATTATAATTCTTATTTTGCATATAAAAGGACAACCAAATGTTTAAGTTAAACATTCTTTCTATCTGATTAAGATCATAAGCTAGAATTCATCTTTTCATGCTTTCCAATGTTTATCTGAATTCCTAATTTCAAACAATAGCATTAATGATGAATGAATCTATGATGAAGGAAAACCAGGATCTCTTCAGTTAAGAGCCTCTTAAATTATTTTTTCATGCACCCTAATCTATTACTTAATTAGTAGTTTTTGATTTCTAATTCATGAAGTAAGTTTGTTAGACAAGGACAAACAAATCTCTTAAGTTAGGAGATTCTTCCACTACTGATTGCACACTTGAATTTAGAAATTATTTAAGTTAGATTTACATTTGTAATATGAATTTCCTTAATCATTGATAAATCATCTTCTAAATTGATCATAATTGAAACCCATATACTTTGAGGATGATTCTAAGTCTTACTAGCCTGGATTGATAATAAATACTTGCGTTAGTTTACCCAGTAAATTGATCCAACATCTCACCAGATGAAGAGCAACATCATTACCTTTCACATCTTTGAACTTCAAAAGATATGTCATCTAATCAACCCAATTTGTGCTATTCGGAAAACCTAGTATGTGATCTCAGCTCATGGGAGCATAACTTCGAGCGATTGAATCCATTTTGATAACAATGAAGTCACCAAGAATTTCTTCAGGCTATCGGTTCTTGAAGAGTGGAGTCGGCATGAGAATTTTGAACCTTGGGTTTCTTCGACACTGGAGTTGCCAGGTGAATGATGCACAACCTTCTTATGCCTGATCACTGTTCACCATCAACAATCAAATCTAAAATTTTTCGTCCTTTCCCAGGGAATATTTTGATATTTTGTTCCCTGGAAACGGTGTCAAAATGTTAGAACTCCCCTAGATTCCCAAGGCTAAAGAAGGAATCCCAACAGAGGTAACCACATACCAAGATTTTGACTTGATAGCTAGCACTATCAAGTTGGAAAGGGATTTCTCCAAAAGGTCACAGCCAGGAGGGTTGGAGGAATTAGGGTTTTTAGGCTAGGTATTGAGTGCACGGGTTGTTTTGATTTGATTTGGTTGGGTTATCACTGGATGAAGAAATTAGGTCAAGGGAGCTAGGTTAGGGAAAATGAGAAAGGGTTGCAAGGATCAATGGGGCAAGGTAGGAATAAGGCTTATCTCTTAAATATGATTGTGATGAGATGTTTTTTAGGATTGATGAGAAGATAGGAAGAGCATGGGAGAGGTATTCTTCCTCGACAGAGGAATATGGACAAACTATGATCAATTCCCTAAAATGGACCATGAGAAAACATGTGTTCTACTTATCAAACTTGAAAGAGATCATACCATAGAGATGAAGTGAACATGAATAAAATATATTATAACATATGAAACTTGAGAAAATACAATGATAAAAATCATACCATAAGTATCCCAAAAAATAGCTACAACTCCTCTTTATTAGCTGGCCAAACTGAGTACAATAGTTCCTTGATCAATAGGCAAACATACAAACTCAATCCAACCCTTGCTAAGAGTGAAGAAAGAGACTAAATATACATCAAAACCACATTCACTCATCCATAGGGGTCGAATCCATGAGATGAGGAAGAGATCCACAAAATACTGAACTAAAATCTAGAGTATAGGATGGTCCAAGTGACTCATCCCTAATTACACTCATATTGATTCATTTTGACTCAATGATAACTTTTACCGAATGAATCTACCTCTATGTAACTAATCCCAAACATAATTACATTTACCATAATTAATTACATAAGTAGAAACATGATTTCTTGAAGAAGAGTCAAAATTTCAGAGAAACTCCAAAAAAATCAGCAAATTAGTCATTTGCGCCCTGATAATGTCATTTGTGCCCTGACAATGTCATTTGCGCCCTCCAAGTTTAGGTCCACTTTTGAATGACCTACAAGTGTCCAAATCAGGCCCAAGATGGCTTGTTGGAAAGCCCTACCTATCCTATTTATGAATATGCCTCAAATTTCAAAAAATAATGTCATTTCCTCCCTCAAAAAGTCATTCTCCCAAGACTAGTATTTGCGCGGCGCCTTGGTCAAAACAGGGGCAGAAAGGTCATTTTTAGGTGGGTTTTTGAGCTTTTCACCTATCAAAACTGCAAACCAAGGCTGGGAACATGGTTTTATAGAATTCATTTGTCCCTAGGAATCGAATTGTGGTACTATTTCCCTAAAAATACCCCAAACATTTTCTTAGCACCTAGGGCATTGTGCAAATGACAGTTAAACTGTGTAAAAATTCTAAATTTTCTGGAAAACTTGGCCTCCAAGATGGAGAAATATCTCACTAGCCATGTTTTTTTTTCAAAATTGAGAGGGATTTTTATTATTTGGCAGGTTTTTAACAAAAACCTCCTCTGGTTGTGCAACATTCATGTTTTTTGGCAAAAATCTCCTCTGCAAAAAGGTGTATCAAACAGGAATTTGCACAGGCAAAAAAATAGGCTGTGAATATGTGAATGGATCTCTCATTCTGTAATACCTGTGTAAAATGTGAGATAGGTTTGTGTACTTTGATATATTTGGAACTAAAACCTCCTCCATTTTCCAAAAAATCATTTTTTTTTTTTGGCCATAATCTATTCTGTAAAAAGGTGACCAAACAGGACATTTCTGGAAAATGTGCCTTCGAAGAGTTTTCCAAATTTTCCTAACTTTTCTTCAAATTTCTGCAAAATTGATTTAGAATTACTTCATGGAGACCTGATATGGTATGATATTCTATCATGGATGCATCTATGACCAAATCCAACTTACCCTTCTCTTTCTACTTTATTAGGGTTGGTAGTTCTGGACCAATTCACAGAAATCAAAGAAGCCCACATGTTTGAAACAAGTGACTCCCATGGGTGAGGCCATTAGTTCTTTGGCGTTTTTAGGTTAAAGTCTGAGGATCCTCCCTACTTTGTGTGGCCTCCTCTCTTCTCTTTCTTCTTCCTCACTGAATGATCTGTTCTCTTCCTCTTCTACCATGGTGTTTTTATCAAAACCATAGGGAAGTGGATGGTGTGAAATATGTTTTTATAAATGGGGAATAGGAAAGGGAAAATGAGGCAAATGTTGCTAGGTATGTATGAAATGGGGGAAGGGGATAGGGATTAGTAATTTAATGATATTTAGGATGGGGATTTTGGGATTGCGAGCCTAGGTAGATGTAATACCTAGGGCTTAGGGTTTTGGGAGAAAGGTATAGGAAAAGGGGATTTTGAAAGATAGGGGTTTTGGGAATAGGTATTTATAATTGTAGGAAGGATGCAAAGGGTAAGGGATTTAAATTTGGGAGTTTTCACAAGTTTAATGGGATATTATGGTTTTTAACCAATTTAAACACCAAATTTAAACCTTAACTTTGACAACACTTTCAACACATAAACTTTGTGAAAATGGTTTTAAATGGCATGAGCTCTTACTGTTTTAGTTGGAGGTTGATGAGTGACTTGATGGAGCTTTGAAGATGATTGTTTTGAACCTAAACACGTTTCTGGGATGTCCTGGTCATTTGTGCCCTCTATTAAGCATTTTCACCCTCAACGGAGCATTTGCGCCCTCAACTGTGCGTTTGCACCCTCAACTGTGCATTTGCGCAATGCCTTTCTGCAGACCACTTTTGGAGGCCTTCCTGGTGTCCAAATTGGGCCCAGGATAGCTCTTTGGAAATATTATCTTGTCTAATTTCCAAATATGCCTTTATTTTGTAAAATGGACTTGATTTGACCTGTCAAAAATTAATTCTCCCAAGACTGGTCAAAAAGTGCAGAATGAGGGTGCAAAAATGCGGTGTGTTGTTGCAGGAAAATTTTGGAGGCCTTCATCAACTCCAAATTGAGCTCAAGATAGCTCATAAGAAATATATCCCTATATAGTTATCATTTGAATCATTGAGAATGTAATTTTATCACTCCAGTTAGGAGAAAAATGGATTTTCGCAAGGTCACTCCAGAAGTGCAAAAAACCTCTTTTAGCAATAGGCTAGGGTTTGTGGAAAAATGATTATTTTGAGGGATATGAGTGATGGGAAGTGTTTAGGAAGGTATATTAAGGATAGGGGAAGGTGTAAGAGCATCATGATACAAGTCTTGTTGATGATTTAGCCATGGAATTCATGAAACCTAGAAAAATTCCCTCAAAACCCTATGAGAGGGAAATGAGCTTCCCAAGCAAAACTGAGAGACAAATATGGTAAAAACAAAACCACTTACTTGGAAATGATAGTTTGGAACTTGAAATTGTTGAAGGAATTTGAATATTACTATTTAAAAAATGAATTTGATGGTGAAATGACCAATTTTCATGATTTTGACCCTATGACCTAATAATGGCACAACATGGCAGAATGATTTGAATGATGACCATGATGAATATGGGACTATTTAAAAAATGAATGAACTAACCATGATGATGTCCATTGACCATGGAGGTGAAAGGAGTAGTAATTATCTCAATATCCTAATCAGTGACCAAATTTTTGCATGACCTAGTGGAATGATAAAAAAATTCTGAATGAAACCTTAATATGAATATGAAAAGATTATATTTTGATCATTGATGACAGGATGCAAATACTGACACTAACATCAGCCTTATTGGGGATGGCAGCTCCTTGGAGGTGTCAAGAACACCGTAGACGAGGTGCCTAACCATTGGGCCAATACGGTCTAAAACAACTCAAACTGAAATGAAGGACTAAATACACTCAAACTGATTCATTTTGACTCAATGATAACTTTTACCCAATGAAGCTATCCATTGGTAACTAATCCCAAAAATAATTATATTTAACATCATTAATTACATAATTATAAACATGATAACTTAATAAGAGTCAAAATTTCATAGAAACTCCAAAAAAATCAACAATTTGGTCGTTTGCGCCCTCCACTGTGCATTTGCGCCCTGCCAGTGTCATTTTTTCCCCCATGTTCAGGGCCACTGTTGACTGACCTAAATGTGTCCAAATCAGGCCCAAGATGGCTTTTTGGAAATCCCCACCAGGTATATTTCTAAATATGCCTCAGGTTTAAAAAATGAAGGTCATTTCCCCCCTCAAAAAGTGATTCTCCCAAGACAGGTATTTGCGCAACGCCTAGGTCAAAACAGGGGCAAAAAGGTCATTTTTAGGTGGTTTTTTGAGCTTTTCACCTATCAAAACTTCAAAAGAAGGCTGGAAACATGGTTTTATGGAATCAATTTTTCCTTAGGAATCCAATGGTGGTCCTATTTCCCTCAAAAAGTGCCCCAAACATTTGCGCAGCTCCTAGGACGTTGCGCAAATGACAATCAAACTGTGTAAAGATTCTGAATTTTCTAGAAAACTTGGCCTCCAAGATGGAGCAATATATTACTAACCATGAGTTTGTTTTCAAAACTAAGAGATTTGTTTTTTATTCGACATGTTTTTAACAAAAACCTCCTCCAGTTTTTCAACAATCATTTTTTTTTGCAAGAATATTCTCTTCAAAAAGGTGTCTCAAACAGGATTTTGCATAGGCAGAAAAATAGGCTGTGAAGATGTGAATGTATCTCTCATTTTGTAATACCTGTGTAAAACATGAGATAGGTTTGTGTACCTTAATATCTTAGGAACAAAAACCTCCTCCATTTTCCAAAAGATAATTTTTTTATTGCTAGAATTTGTTCTGTAAAAAGGTGACCAAACAAAACATTTCTGGAAAATGTGCCTTCGAAGAATTTTCCAAATTTTCCCAAATTTTCTTCAAATTTCATAAAATTGCTTTAGAATTAATTCATGGAGACCTGATATGGTATGATATGCTATAATGGATGCATAAATTAGAAAATCCAACTTACCCTTCTCTTTCTTCTTGATTAGGGTTTGTAGTTCTGGACCAATTCACAGTAATCAAAGTAGCCCACATGTTTGAAACAAGTGACTGCCATGGGTGAGGCCATTATTTCTTTAGCGTTTGTAGGTTCAAGTATGAGGATCCTCCCTCCTTTGTGTGGCCTCCTCTCTTCTCTTTATTCTTCCTCACTGAATGATATGTTCTCTTCCTCTTCTGCCATGGTGTTTTTATCAAAACCCTAGGGAATTGGATGGCGTGAAATATGTTTTTAGAAATGGGGAATAGGAAAGGGAAAATGAGGGAGATGTTGCTAGGGATGTATGAAATGGGGGGATGGGATAGGGAGTAGTAATTTGATGAGATTTAGGATGTATATTTGGGGATTGGGAGCCTAGGTAGATGTAATACCTAGGGCTTAGGGTTTTGGGAGAAAGGTATAGGAAAAGGGGATTTTGAAAGATAGGGGTTTTGGGAATAGGTATTTGTAATTGTAGGAAGGATGTAGAGGGTAAGCGAGTGAAATTTGAGAGTTTTAACAAGTGTAATGGGATCCTAGGGCTTTTAACCAATTTAAACACCAAATTTAAACCTCAACTTTGACAACACTTTCAACACATAAACTTTGTGAAAATGGTTTTAAATGGCATGAGCTCTTACTATTTTACTTGGAGGTCGATGAGTGGCTTGATGGAGCTTTGAAGATGTTTTTTTTGACACTTAAACACTTTTTTGGGATGTCTTGGTCATTTTTTCCCTCTGTTAAGCATTTGCGCCCTCAGCTGTGCATTTGCACCCTCAGCTGTGCATTTGCGTAGTGTCTTTTTGTAGACCACTTTTGGAGGCCTTCCCTTTGTCCAAATTGGGCTTAAGATAGCTCGTTGGAAATATTATCTCGGATAATTTTCAAATGTGCCTTTATTTTGTAAAATGGACTTGATTTGACCTGTAAAAAATGTATTCTCCCAAGACTTGTCAAAAAGTGTAGAATGAGGGTGAAAAAATGCAGTGTGTTGTTGCAGGAAAGTTTTGGAGGCCTTCCTCTACTCCAAATTGAGCTCAAGATATCTCATTGGAATTATCTCTCTGTCTAGTTACCATTTTAGTCATCAAGAAATTAATTTTGACACTCTATCTAGCAGAAAAATGGATTTTCCCAAGGTCTCTCCAAAAGTGTAGAAAACCTCTTGTAGCAATAGGCTAGGGCTTATGGAAAAATTATTATTTTGAGGGATAAGAGTGATGGGAAGTTTTTAGGAAGGTATATTAAGTGTAGGAGAAGGTGCAAGACCATCAAGATACAAGTCTTGTTGATGATTTAACCATGGAAGTCATGAAACCTAGAAAAATGCCCTCAAAACCCTAGGAGAGGGAAATGAGCTTTCCAAGCACAACTGAGAGACAAACATGGTAAACAAAAAACCACTTACTTGGAAATGATAGTTTGGAACCTGAAATTTTTGAAGACCTTTCACTATTACTACTCTTTCAAAATATGAATTTGATGGTGAAATGACCATTTTTAATGATTTTGACCCTATGACCTAATGATGGCACAACATGGAAGAATGAGCTGAATGATGACCATGATGAATATGGGACTCTTTAAACAAAAAATGACATGACCATGATGATTTCCATTTACCATGGAGGTGAAAGGAGTAGTAATGATCTCAATATCCTAATCAGTGACCAAATTTTTGCATGACCTATTGGAATGATAAACAATTTATAAATGAAACCATAATATGAATATGAAAAGAGTGTATTTTTATCACTGATGGTAGGATGAAAATACTGACACTAACATTGGCCTTGTTGGGGATGGAAACTCCTTGGAGGTGTCAAGAAAACCGTAGACCAAGTGCCTAACCATTGGGCCAATACGGTCTAAAACAACTCAAACTGAAATGAAGGACTAAATACTGACAACTCAATGACACAGACTGACTTTGAAACTGACTAAAAATAAAAAAATTAATAAAATTATTGATGGTAGCATATCACCGAGACTTGAGGGTTTCAAATCTTGATGACAACCACCTGTCTGTTTGAAAGCATATGTAAAATCAAGCGATATCAAAATGCTAATGCAACCAATCAAGCAAATGCCTTATTGATTGATTCTCCCACTCAGATTCTTTGGCCAACAATAAATATTTACAATTTAGCAGCCAAAAACATAGCTGATAATGATCTCCATCATCACTTAATACTTCAATAATTACCTTCACTACTGACTGCAATAAACTTTACACTGGATCTTGAAAAACATGAAAATTTACCTCTTGCTAATTTGGAAGAAACACAATACCTTTTTCTCTTGATTATGATCTCTCTTCATAATGTACCTCAACAAGAGTGTCTTACTGGTCGTCAAAAACTTCTGAATAAGTAGGCAAGCAAATTTCTTCTTGAAATAAAAATTCTAAGCGTGAAACATGAGAATAAAAATATGAATGACAGTACTCAATGCATTGGTCCTCTACAATTTGAATACATTGTTGATCATCTTCATATGACATGGCAACCAGATTATCATGTTTCTTATCACACTCATCAATCATAAGAGGGAAAACTTTAGATTGTTTGTGAAACTCAAAACTACATTCTATCATTTACCACATAATCATTCAAAGAAGATTTTTCACTTACTTGAACAAAGATCTAATCTTGTTTTTCAGAAAAGGACTGAATTACCTCCTCCTGAAGACTTTGTTATGATGGGATGAGAACACTTAGGTCAATAACTTTGTTTTCTTCATTCGAGGTGATGTCAACAATAGAGCTCTCCTTCATGGGATCTAGAACAACATACTCTTCATCATCACAATCTGAATATGGATATGGATCAACTAGCTTGACTTTATCACAATCTGAAATTGGAACTTGATTTTCCTACATACCATCTTCTGCTGCAAGAAAATCTAAAATAAGACCTTATCTTCCATCATTTTCAGCTGTGCAAATATCTTAAGCCTGCTGCAAACTTTCTTGATTATCTTGATAAGTATCCTCTAAGTTTTATTTATGTTGCTGAAATGGATTTTAATACAGGGCTTCCGTGATCTCATCGACCATGAATTCATTATCTTCACAAAATTTCTCAAGGTTTTCAATAAAACTATCAACATGTTTACAACTGTTCTGAACTAATATTAGGGATGGACAAGATTCTTTATACCTTTTAAAGAACATGGTATGAAAATCCTTTAAACAAAAAATACAAGCAGGCGACAAAATTTCATACCAAGATCGGGCTTCACCTTCCAGAGTGGCCATGAATATCTTCATCAATCAATCTTCAAGAAAATCAATCTTTAATCTACGCAAATGGATGTGAAATCTCACCAGATGAAAAACAACATCATTACCTTTCAAATCTTTGAACTTCGGAAGATATGTCATCCAATCAACTCGAGGTATGCGATTCGAAAAACTTGGTATGTGATCTTGACTCATGGGAGCATACCTTCGAGAGATTGAATTTATTTTGATAAGAATGAAGTCACCAAGAAGTTATTCAGGCTACTGGTTCTTGAAGAGTGGAGTCACCACGAGAAGTCTGAACCTTGGGTTTCTTCGACACTAGAGTCGCCAGGTGAATGATGCACAACCTTCTTGTGCCTGATCGTTGTTCACCATAAAAAGTCAGATCTAAACTTTCTCATTCTTTCCTAGGGAAGGTTCTAATATTTTTTTCCCCGTCAACGACGCCATAATGTTAGCACTCCACCAGATTCCCAAGTCTGAGGAAGGAACCCCAATAGAGGTAACCACAAACCAATCTTTTGACTTGATAGCTAGCCCTATCAAGTCGGAGACAGTACTCTCCAACAGGTCACAGCCATGAGGCTGGAGGAATTAAGGTTTTTAGGCTAGATATTGAGTGCAGGGGTTGTTCTGAATTTATTTGGTTGGGTTATCACTGGATGAAGAAATTAGGTCAAGGGAGCTAGGTCAGGGAAAATGAGATATGGTTGCAGGGATCAATGGGTAAAAGTAGGTATAAGGCTTATCACTTAAAGATGATTGTGATGAGATTTTTTTTAGGACTGATGAGAAGCTAGGAAGAGGATGGGAGATGTATTCTTCCTAGACAAAGGAATATGGACAAACTATGATCAATTCCCCAATACATAGCATGAGAAAACATGTTCTCTGCTTATCAAACTTGAAAGAGATCATACCATAGATATGAATTGAACATGAATAAAATAAATTCTAACATACGAAACAGAAGAAAAGTCAATGATCAACATCATACCACAGGTATCCCAAAAAAAAGTTGCAACTCCTCTTTAGTTGCTGGCCAAACTGAGTTCAATAGTTCCTTGATCAATAAGCAAACATAAAAACTAAATCCAACCCTTGCTAAGAGTTAAGAAAGAGACTAAATAGACATCAAGACCACATTCACTCATCCTCAGGGGTGTAATCCATGAGGTGAGTAAGAGATCCACAAAATACTGAACTGAAACCTGGATTATAGGATGGTCCAAGTGATTCATTCCTAATTACACTCAAACTAATTCATTTTGACTCAATGATAACTTTTACCCAATGACTCTACCCCTAGGTAACTAATCCCAAGCATAATTACATTTACCATCATTAATTACATAATTAGAAACATGATTTCTTGAAGAAGATTCAAAATTTTAGAGAAACTCCAAAAAAATCAGCAAATTGGTCATTTGCACTCTCCACTGTGCATTTTCGCCCTGGTAGTGTCATTTGCGCCCTCCAATGTTCAAGGCCACTTTTGACTGACCTACATGTGTCCAAGTCAGGCCTAATATGGCTTGTTGGAAAGCCTTACCTGTCCTCTTTCTGAATATTCCTTAAGTTTCAAAAATGAAGGTCATTTTGCCCCTTCAAAAATTCATTCTCCCAAGACTGGTATTTGCGTGGCGCCTAGGTGAAAACAGGGGCAGAAAGGTCATTTTTATGTGGGTTTTTTTAGCTTTTCACCTATAAAAACTACAAACCAAGGCTGGAAACATGATTTTCTGGAATTAATTTTTCCTTAGGAATCCAATGGTGGTCCTATTTCCCTCAAAAAGTTCCCCAAACATTTGCGTAGCACCTAGGGTGTTGCGCAAATGACAATCAAACTGTGTAAAAATTTTGAATTTTCTAGAAAACTTGGCCTCCGAGATGGAGCAATATCTCACTAACCATGAGGTTTTTTTCAAAACCGAGAGAGGTTTTTTTTATTTGGCATGTTTTTTAACATAAACCTCCTCCAGTTTTCCAACATTCATTTTAATTTTGCAACAATATTCTTTGAAAAAGGTGTCTCAAAGAGTATTTTTCACATGCAGAAAAATAGGTTGTGAAGATGTGAATGGATCTCTCATTCTATAATACTCGTGTAAAAGGTGAGATATGTTTTTGTAATTTGATAGCTTAGGAACAAAAAACCTCCTCCAGTTTCCAAAAATTCATTTTTTTTTCCACAATCTGTTCTGCAAAAAGGTGACCAAATAGGACATTTCTGGAAAATGTGCCTTCGAAGAGTTTTCCAAAATTTCCCAAATTTTCTTCAAATTTCCTCAAAATTGCTTCAGAATTACTTCATGGAGACCTGATATGGTATGATATGCTATCATTTATGCATCAATGAGGAAATCCAACTTACCCTTCTCTTTCTACTTGATTAGGGTTTGTAGTTTTGGACCAATTCACATAAATAAAAGAAACTCACATGTTTGAAACAAGTGACTGCCATGGGTGAGGCCATTAGTTGTTTGGTGTTTGTAGGTTCAAGTATGAGGATCCTCCCTCCTTTGTGTGGCCTCCTATATTCTCTTTCTTCTTCCTCATTGTATGATTTTTTCTCTTCCTCTTCTGCCATGTTGTTTTAATCAAAACCCTAGGGAAGTGGATGGTGTGAAATATGTTTTTAGAAATGGGGAATAGGAAAGGGAAAATGAGGGACATGCTGCTAGGGATGTATGAAATTGGGGGAGGGTATAGGGAGTAGTAATGCAATGATATTGAGGATGGGAATTTGTGGAGATGGAGCCTAGGTAGATGTAATACCTAGGGCTTAGGGTTTTGGGAGAAAGGTATAGGAAAAGGGGATTTTGAAAGATAGGGGTTTTGGGAATAGGTATTTGTAATTGTAGGAAGGATGCAGAGGGTAAGGGAGTGAAATTTGGGAGTTTTAACAAGTGTAATGGGATCTTAGGGATTTTAACCAATTTAAACACCAAATTTAAACCTCAAATTTGACAACACTTTCAACACATAAACTTTATGAAAATGGTTTTAAACGGCATGAGCTCTCACTGTTTTAGTTGGAGGTCGATGTGTGGCTTGATGGAGCTTTGAAGACAATTTTTTTGACACTTAAACACGTTTCTAGGATGTCTTGGTCATTTTTTCCCTCTGTTAAGCATTTGCGTCCTCAACAGAGCATTTGCGCCCTCAATTGTGCATTTGCGCCCTCAACTGTGCATTTGCACAACGCCTTTGTACAGACCAGTTTTGGAGGCCTTACTGGTGTCCAAATTGGGCCCATGATATCTCGTTGGAAAGTTATGTTGTTTACTTTCTAAATAGTCCTTTATTTTGCAAAATTTTGTTTATCAGACCTATCAAAAATTGATTCACCCAAGACTGGTCAAAAAGTGCAGAATGAGGGTGCAAAAATTCAGTGTGCTGTTGCAAGCAACTTTTGGAGGCATTCCTCAACTCCAAATGGAGCTCAAGATAGCTCATTGGAAATATATCTCTGTCTAGTCATAATTTTACTCATCAAGAAAGTCATTTGGACATTATAGTTAGGATAAAAATGGATTTTCCCAAGGTTACTCCAAAAGTGCAAAAAACCACTTGTAGCAATAGGCTAGGGCTTGTGGAAACATGATTATTTTGAGGGATAGGAGTGATGGGAAGTTTTTAGGAAGGTATATTAAGGATAGGGGAAGGTGTAAGAGCATCAAGATATAATTCTTGTTGATTATTTAACCATGGAAGTCATGAAACCAAGAAAAATACCCTCAAAACCCTAGGAGAGGGAAATGAGCTTTCCAAGCACAACTGAGAGACAAATATGGTAAACACAAAACCACTTAGTTGGAAATGATAGTTTGGAACTTGAATTGTTGAAGACCTTTGATTATTACTACTCTTTAAAAATATGAATTTGATGGTGAAATTTTGAGCCTATGACCTAATTATGGCACGACATGTAAGAATGAGCTGAATGATGACTGTTATGAAGGTAAATCCTCTCTGCAGACAGAGACGATCCCTCTAGCCCTAGAGTGGGTCTAGAAAAAGAGAGACACGCTATAGTGTTGATTCCTAATTATTGAATGAAAAGAGGACACGGTATATCGACCTACTTGGAGTCCAACACTGTCGTCGTTGCTGTAGTGGTGGTGGCCTCTCACTCCTATCTCGACAAGTCACGATCCTTTCGCAGTCATGCTCAGATACCTGTGTTAGCCACCTATAAAATTTGTTATAGAAAAATGTGGCTAAGAATTGTTGACTCTTGAGCCTTCAAGGAACAAATTTTATTGATAAAAAAGTGTTGGCTCTTGAAGACTCTTGAAGGCCTCATGCCTCTCCTCTGTCCAAAACCTCACTATTGTTCCCATTTTACACTTAGAAATCCTGCTGATTTCCAAGCCAGAATACTGCTACAAGCACCTTTTCCCTTTTCCCTTCTTCCAAAACTTACCTTCATTTGTTCCGCTCTTTCTCCATAAAACTCTTCTATTTTCATGATTCCTTTTCTCCCTTTCGTGAAAATCCTATTTACATAGTTTAAGACTCATTTTTAAACTATATCGGAACCCTAAATTTCCCTTGAAAATCATTCAAAATCCATTAAAATGCATATTTTATATGTATTATGGACTTAAGCCCCCTCAGGCTAAGTCTTTAGCTTTTCCCCTCCATGCGTCTTGGTGTTAGAACTGAGCGCTAACCTTCCGGGCGCTTATCCGTTTTTTAATTAATTATCTCCGCCCAATGTTCAAAACCTTAGTTTTATTTTAAAAATGTCGGATTTATTATTTTCTAAAATCTTCCGCCAGTCCGACTTGTAAATAATTCTCCGCTGTCGATCTGATCTGCAGATCGATGGCGCGGAGTCCATCAGCCCAGTGGTCCCGCCAACCACTCACCATTCCAAAAACCGCGCAGTATTCATCGCACTGCCTTTGGGCGAGGGCGGTTTTCTCTCGATCAGTAGCGATTCCATATGCTGGTCGACGTGTGTCCTGCGTACTGTTCATAAAACCACCGTCCATCGCGCGTTAAAGTTCATATGTGGACCCCGCGCGATATTGATGCGCGCCGTCCGATCTGAGGCCGCCCATCCGATGGCTATCGCTCACCGGAGATGCCCGATAGTTAACCAGGCTACGGCGCGGTCATTCAAGCATCTTCGCCGTCGATATGATCTGTAGATTGACGGTCCACATTTTATCGCCCTGATTCCCCGTTTTGACTTTTCGCCTCCACCCCCGACCGTCGATCTCTGCGCGATCGACGGCTCTGATTTAAAAGATTCTTCCGCCTTCTCTTTGATTTCTCCCGATCATCCTCGACCGTTGGATGATGCCATCCAACGACCATGCTTCCTCCACATGCCTTCTGCAGCAGTAAACCTATATATGCATGGATTTTATAATATTTGTTCGTATTTTGCAGGGTTAAGTGATTTTCCCGCTATGCTCGAAGAAAAATCAAAGGCAAAGGGTGACGATACTCCTACCTTCGATTGACCAAAGAAAATCTATCACAGGGTTTGAAATTCATGTTTCATTGATGATTCTTGAGGCATTGATGCCATATCTCCCCTACGCAGCCCTACACATTCACAAGAACACCATGAATCAAGCACAGTCACAGAAGTATTAGTGCCAAAGATAAAATTTATCAGGATAGAAAAATTGAAGACAAATTTATGGAGATTACGGCTAAAAATAGATTATCAGATGCCTAAACCACAGTTTAAAATAAAATCATGAATTTTTTATCAGAAAAGAGACCTTCGCCGTCACCACAAGAGCTAATTAAAACTTCCAGCCACCGCAGAGCCACCTACAGCGTCAAAGCAATCAATGGAGGTCGAAGTTATTACCAGACCAGGAGATATTTAGCATCAACACAACTTGACAGTTATTTCAAACAAAGGAACTTATTATAGATGTCAGCAGAAGTTATGTCAAGGATGATGAGAAGCCTTGAATTCAACAAATTCTTTCCAGCAAACCTAATAGTTAATGTAAATGATTTTATACAGAGGACACCTATGTAAGTTGCTTCATTGAGCCCCCAAAGGCCAAGTAGCCATTTAAGTATGTATTAATTAGTTTTTGATATTTTATTAGATCTCACCTCCTCATTCTTTTATATATACTTCTAAAGAAGATGAGCGAAGGGTTGGTTGTTAGTTGATCACTAGTTGTAATATTGGAACTCTTTTAAATAATACATAGTCTATTGAAGTTGAAGAAAAAATTGAAGTCTTGGAAGCCCTGATGATGTTGTTGCATGCTTGTGATTGAGAAGGCTCTATCATTGGATCCATGAGCTTGGCTGTTGGTGAAGTATTCTGAATTGTTTAATGTTTTTCCCCTGTTTTCATTATGTTACATAAATTCTTACTACAGTAGGATAGAAAGTATTAGGCTAAGAAATGACTCCTGGAAGCACCTTAGACCTGTTCATCCTTCACTATTTTATGTTTTATTCTGTTGAGGTATTTTAGAGTCTTCAATCTCTCTCTTTAGTCCTCATGTTTGTTTATTTCTATAATAGCTCAAATAGTTTATTTCAACATGATTTATGGTTCTCCCTGCTTGCTTGCTATCACTTGAAATCTCTTATTGAAGTCTCCCTTTGAAGTACCATTGTTTTAAGTTAGTAAAAGAGGTCTGTTTCGATCTTGCCCTTTGTCATTTCTTGAACAGTTGTTTTGAAGGTCTTTTATAGTTATAATCATAGATGTATTAGGTTTTCCCTCTTCTATGACTGCAATTATCAGTGACTCTTTTATGTTTTCTATGTCGTTTAAAATAAAATCTTTGAGGAAATAGGTTGTTCCCCGAATCTTAGATTTCATTTTGAAAGTTGTCTTGAAGTCATTATTTGCTTAAAGAATGTTTGTAGAATTTATGGTTAGCCCTGTCTATTAAATATTTCTTTATTGTTCAAGTTTTTTTTTCAAGTTTCCCTTCGTTGAGAATTAAACTTCTCTTTCCAAATCATTGATGTCCATCTCATTCCAAAACCAAAGGATCCTGTGGCCAAGTTAGATTTTCCCTCTGATATCCCATATCCATTGATGAGTATGTTATGACCTTTTTTTGACTCCATTGCCCAATGAACCAGATGTTTCTCCATTCTGTATATCTTTCCTAGATCTTTCATTTTCTGCTATGACAACCCAACCAAACAAACAAACAAACACCTGCACTTAATAACTAGTCTAAAATCCATTTTCCAAGCACACAAGATAAACCTTTGCAAAAAAAACATTTGAGAGATCCCTCTCTGAGAACAGGAGGACTAGATCCTGGAACTCTAAAGATTGGTTCTGATGTTGCCTTGTCTTTTGATTTTCCAAGCTATCAAAACACGGGACACCAACATAATGGCGATCACGGTGGGACCTTCTGAGTCAGTATCAATCTAAGTACCCATTAAGGACTCCAGAAATCCCTTATTTACAAATACTATCCAATGATTATCAGCCACCTCATTGCCACCAACATAATGGCGATCACGGTGGGACCACTGAGTTCATAGTTGCCTAGCAAGCTCTTATAGACTCATTAGTCTTTCAAACAACCATAGAAACTCAGAAAAACCCAAAAATATTTCAGTTTGGCTTCATAATAAACATGGTGGTGGAACCATAAAATATTTTACCTTCACAAAAGCTAAAAATTTTCCACCTGGTGACTCCACTGGCCCCCAGTAGGCCTATTACTTCATTAGTCCTTATAGACTCTCTTGGGAATGCATTGAGAAAACCCAATCATGCTGTTGGTGGACAAAAAATTTCAAAATCTTCCACCTGGCGACTCCACAATCCCAAAAGACCTAATAACTCCACTGGTAAAGGACTCTGAACTGGTTAGAAAGATACAGTGACCTCAAACAGAAACTCAACCATTACAAGACCTAGACAATGAGCAATATATAGATGATGATCAAGACTTTATAGAAGAAGGTGAGAAAGACTATAGAGAAAACAATAAAGAAAAATTGCTGGTCATGATGGAGAAAATGATGTACATGCTTGGGAAAAAATTTGAAAGGTATGAGGCTAATTTGAATATTGATGATCTAGAGCAGCCCATGCTCCTTTCAAATCAAGAACAAACCTAAAAATTACAAGATATGTGTGTTGAAGAAGATTATAAAGAAAGCAATGAAGAAGGTTGTCAGGAAAATCCTGATTGCCTACCTATATCTTGTACAATGCTATTAAGATAACTTAATAACCAAATTGCAAAAACTTATAGTAAGCACTGCCTTGAGGAAAACATAAGCCATTTTGAACCAACAAAATCTGAAATAGGAGAAGAGACAACACAACCAGAGTCTCTGCCTTTATGTTATGACTCTTTTCAGATTATTAAAAAACAATGGCATCTTGATAATATTCTTGAAACAACCCACGAACCTTATAGTCAAAGTGACTGCCACGAAAATCATGAGGAGTTGTTCGAAATTGAGATATATCAGGAAAAGGAAGAGAATACTCAAAATTCTCTTGCAAACACAAGTAATCATTCCCTAGAAGAGGCTCAAGAAGACATCCAGCCTCAAAACCAGTTAACACAAGAGGGAGAGGACTGTTGTTCTTCTGTCCAAAGCAAAGAGAAAATTCCTTCTCTTTTTACAAAGGAAGAAATCGATTGGATATTAAATAAACAGCCAACCCTAAATTCCTTATTACAACAAAACACTTCTGCTCATTTTCCTACTAAATCTTGTTGTCTTGGAACAGAAAATATACTTGTAGATCAGCTAAAGGAACAAACTGATAACCCAATATGTCTGATTGGTGAAATTTTTTATTCTTATGATTTTTCAGCTTCTGATCAATCTGATGATGATGATGAGCTCCAAACATAAACTAATCATGCACGGAAACCAACAGTCGTTTGGTGTCATGAATTTCATTATAATCAACTTGAAAGAAGCAATCAGACAGTTCAATTCATCAGAAACAGCTTTCACATTATTGGGAGTCAGCAATCTACTAGTTGTAACGTTGAGGTTGAGAAGAAAGAGAAATTTCTTGAGTAGGATGAAGATAAGGAGCTTCCTACTGAAAAGGTTGAGGTAATAAAAGATACCCCTGCTCAAGAACATGATGATCTCCTCACAAAGCACAGTCCACTGAATCAGAGCATACCAAGATTACAAGAGGAAAACACTGCAATATATGATGAATCCTCTAGTTCAGATAATAATGAAGATGAGGAAGTTTTTCTTTCTCATAAGAATATTTTCCTTAATCAAGTGGAGAAAGAAGAGATGATCCTGGTTGAAACATATCTTCCAAATACTCTTAACTAGGCACTATTTCAAGATCCCTATGCTCACTTCTTGAAAGCATTTGAATAAGGGATCAAGGTCATTAGGAGCAGTGTATTACCAAAAGCAAGAGGATTATTTAGCACTGTTGCTAAAAAACAAAAAGAATGGGAGTGGCCCTGTTTGTCCAGCCTGCCCAAGGAGATGAAGAAGGACCAATCATGGAATCATTTGCTGGATTGGTTGTACTGGAAAAGAGAGTTCATCAGCTAAAACATGTAAATGTTCCAAGTTAGATTAGGTTAGATAGGAAAGTATACAGTTTTTCAACTTGATCAATCGATTGAAGTGATGATGACTCCAACGAGAAACTAATCATGCGAGAACCAGCAAAGTTGATTGGTGTCACTTAATTTCCATTATAATCAACTTGGCTTGACATTAGTAGGTCCGATTCGTAAATAGTTTTCACATAATTGTAATAAATATATTTTTAAAATACACTTCTAGTTAGTCAAACAGCCTAATCCTTACTAATTAGTTTTCAATTTACTGCTGATAGGATAGTGAATTCAATTTGCCAAACTGTTTAATTTTGGCTTATCAGTAGATAGTATAGGATAGAAATTAAAGGTTCAAACATGATCAAAATCTGAACCTAAGTTTCCAAAGAGAGATGACTCAAATTTGCTTCATTTTCTGAGTCAAAAAAGATGTAAATCTGGTTCTAATTAGCTCAAAATCTGAACCACTAGAGAACGAAGAAGCTACAACTCAAATAAAGGTCAAAACAGAGCTGTAAAAAGAGAAGGCAATACTTTGAACTTTCATATCATGAGCCTTCCATTTTGTTTTAAATTTTGTGCAAAATAATGTCTATGTGTAGTTGTTCTTATGCCATAGATCAACATCAAGTCAAATAGCTTAATCTTGACTTGAATGCTTTTAAAATTTCTGTTGTAGAAATTAGAGAATAAATTCTGTTGGATAGTTTAATCCCAAAAGATAGTAGATTAGGTAGAGAAGCATCTGAACTCAACTGTTTAATCTGAGTTCAGGGAGAAATAAGGAGTAGAATTAGATTAGTTTTATGCTTTCAAAAGAATAAAATTTTGTGAAAGATTTTGCCAATCCAAGTGCACTCTAAAGAAGAAAAAAATGTTAGATTAGTAGGATTGGGTAGGTAGAAAGCCTGTATTGATGAATATCCATTGATTGTGACTGCTAATTTGTTTCCAGAACAAAGAAGATCATCTACAGAAAGGAAGGAAGCCCAATGGATGAGGCACAGGTCAGCCTCCTAGAGAATCCAAGTCTGAAGTTCTTGATGCCTTCAAGAAGGCACCATCCCCAAGTGGAGCCACTATTAGCCACCTATAAAATTTGTTATAGCAAAAGGTGGCTAAGACTTTTTGAGCCTTCAAGGAACAAATTTTATTGATAAAAAAGTGTTGGCTCTTGAATACTCTTGAAGGCCTCATGCCTCTCCTATGTCCAAAACTTCACTGCTGTTCCCATTTTACACTTAGAAATCCTGCTGATTTCCAAGCCAGAATACTGTTGCAAGCACCTTTTCCCTTTTCCCTTCTTCCAAAACTTACCTTCATTTGTTCCCCTCTTTCTCCATAAAACTCCTCTATTTTCATGATTCCTTTTCTCCCATTCATGAAAATCCTCTTTACATAGTTTAAGACTCATTTTTAAACTATATCGGAACCCTCAATTTCCCTTGAAAATCATTCAAAATCCATTAAAATGCATATTTTATATGTATTATGGACTTAAGCCCCCTCGGGCTAAGTCTTTAGCTTTTCCCCTCCATGCGTCTTGGTGTTAGAACCGAGCGCTAACCTTTCAGGCACTTATCTGTTTTTTAATTAATTATCTCCGCCCAATGTTCAAAACCTTAGTTTTATTTTAAAAATGTCGGATTTATTATTTTCTAAAATCTTCCGCTGGTCCGACTTGTAAATCATTCTCCGTCGTCGATCTGATTTTCAGATCGACGGCGCGGAGTCCATCAGCCCGGTGGTCCCCGCCAACCACTCACCATTCCAAAAACCGCGCGGTATTCATCGCACCGCCTTTGGGCGAGGGCGGTTTTATCTCGATTGGCAGTGATTCCATACGCTGGTCGACACGTGTCCTGCGTACTGTTCATAAAACCACCGTACATCGCCCGTTAAAGTTCGGACGTGGACCCCGGGCGATATTGATGCGCGCCGTCCGATCTGAGGCCACCCATCCGACGACTATCGCTCACTGGAGATGCCCGATAGTTAACCAGGCTACGACGCGGTCATTCAAGCATCTCCACTGTCAATCTAATCTGCAGATCGACAGCCCACGTTTTATCGCCCTGATTCCCTATTTTGACTTTTCGCCTCCACCCCCAAGCGTCGATCTCTACGCGATCGACGGCTCTGATTTAAATGATTCTTCCACCTTCTCTTTGATTTATCCTGATCATCCTTGACCGTTGGATGATGCCATCCAAAGACCATGCTTCCTCCACATGCCTTCTGCAGCAGTAAACCTATATATGCATGGATTTTATAATATTTGTTCATATTTTGCAGGGTTAAGTGATTTTTCTGCTATGCTCGAAGAAAAATCAAAGGCAAAGGGTGACGATCCTCCTGCCTTCGATTCACCAAAGAAAATCAATCACAGGGTTTGAAATTCACGTTTCATTGATGATTCTTGAGGCATTGATTCCATATCGCCCCTACGCAGCCCTGCACATTCACAAGAACACCATGAATCAAGCACAGTCACAGAAGTATCAGTGCCAAAGATAAAATTTATCAGGACAGAAAAATTGAAGAAAGATTTATGGGGATTACGGATAAAAATAGATTATTAGATGCCTAAACCACAGTTTAAAATAAAATCATGACTATTTTATCAGAAAAAATACCTCCGCCATCACCACAAGGGCTAATTAAAACTTCTAGCCACTGAAGAGCCACCTACAGCCTCAAAGAAATCAAAGGAGGTCGAAGTTATTACCAGACTAGGAGATATTTAGGATCAACACAACTGGACAGTTATTTCAAACAAAGGAACTTATTATAGCTGTCAGCAGAAGTTATGTCAAGGATGATGAGAAGCCTTGAAGTCAACAAATTCTTTCTAGAAAGCCTAATAGTTAATGTAAATGATTTTATACAGAGGACACCTATGTAAGTTGCTTCATTGAGCCCCCAAAGGCCAAGTAGCCATTTAAGTCTGTATTAATTAGTTTTGGATCTTTTATCAGATCTCACCTCCTCATTATTCTATATATACTTCTAAAGAAGATGAGCGAAGGGTTGGTTGTTGGTTGATCACTAGTTGTAATATTGGAACTCTTTGAAATAATACATAGTCTGTTGAAGTTGAAGAAAAAATTGAATTCTTGGAAGCCCTGATGATGTTGTTGCATGCTTGTGATTGAGAAGGCTCTATCATTGGATCCATGAGCTTGGATGTTGGTGAATTATTCTGAACTGTTTAATGTTTTTCCCCTGTTTTCATTATGTTCCATAAATTCTTACTACAGTAGGATAGAAAGTATTAGGCTAAGAAATGACTCCTGGAAGCACCTTAGACCTGTTCATCCTTCACTATTTTATGTTTTCTTCTGCTGAGGTATTTTAGAGTCTTCAATCTCTCTCTTTAGTCCTCATGTTTGTTTATTTCTATAATAGCTCAAATAGTTTATTTCAGCATGATTTATGGTTCTCCCTGCTTGCCTGCTATCACTTGAAAGCTCTTATTGAAGTCTCCCTTTGAAGTACCATTGTTTTAAGTTATTCAAAGAGGTCTGTTTCGATCTTGCCCTTTGTCATTGCTTGAAAAGTTGTTTTGAAGGTATTTTATAGTTGTAATCATAGATGTATTAGGTGTTCCCTCTTCTATGACTGCAATTATTAGTGAATCTTTTATGTTTTCTAAGTCATGTAAAATAAAATCTTTGAGGAAATAGGGTGTTCCCCGAACCTTAGATTTCATTTCGAAAGTTGTCTTGAAGTCATTATTTGATTAAAGAATGTTTGCAGAATTTATGGTTAGCCCTATCTATTAAATATTTCTTTATTGTTCAAGTTTTGTTTTCAAGTTTCCCTTCGTTGAGAATTAAACTTCTCTTTCCAAATCATTGATGTCCATCTCATTCCAAAACCAAAGGATCCTGTGGCCAAGTTAGATTTGCCCTCTGATATCCCATATCCATTGATGAGTATGTTATGACCTTTCTTTGACTCCATTGCCCAATGAACCAGATGTTTCTCCATTCTGTATATCTTTCCTAGATCTTTCATTTTCTGCTATGACAACCCAACCAAACAAACAAACAAACACCTGCACTTAATAACTAGTCTAAAATCCATTTTTCAAGCACACAAGATAAACCTTTGCAAAAAAAACATTTGAGAGATCCCTCTCTGCGAACAGGAGGACTAGATCTTGGAACTCTAAAGATTGGTTTTGATGTTGCCTTGTCTTTTGATTTGCCAAACTATCAAAACATGGGACACCAACAACCTGCACATAAAACAAAAACAAGAACAACATGCAACATAATAATTTCACTCATAACTACTAGCCAGTCAAAGAGGGCTAAACATATTGCATTAAAAATTTAACATAATACAAAATGGGAACCAAAAAATAGTCACGTGTATGTATTGATAGGAGGAAGAGTTACAACCAATGCTTTGACGTCGCAGTCTCCTCCAGCGGGGTTCAGTCGGAGCGCGTCTCAGATGCTTGTCAGGAAATTCGGACGGGATGAAGGAATGGACTCAATCTCTCTCAAAAGACATGGACTCAAGCTCTCTCAACGTAATTCCTTCTTATTCTATCTCTCCAGTATTTCTCCAAGTTCAGCTCTTCCGCTGTTCAGCTAGTTTGTGCAAAGAGAGATAACTTCTTTTTATAGAGGAAAAGGAGGAGGTTAGGATCCCTGCAAAGGTGGGAGGGAGGCCTATCCTTTAGGGAGTTCCCATAAGAGGTGGAAATCATAAAATAAAGGAGGGAGTCCATGGTTTTTCAGTTCAACCACTCCCATTGACTCATCCTCGAGGTGGTTTGAGTGGAATATCTGCCTCTATTTTTAAAAAAATTCCATAAATAGCTTGGTGCGGGTGGCAAACTGGGACAGAGTGCCAGTTGGCACGGGGCCCAGTGTTAATATTCCTCTTCGGCATAAGGGCATAACTGACTACCTGCGCCAATGTAAAAACAAGGTTTTTTGAGTCTCTTCTCAGGGAATTGTCAACAGAAGGAATATTACTCTCATGTAAAGGGATACAATGATGGTCTTTGCAAGGCATGACACTGCTTATTGATCACGGAAATGACCCTCCAATGGGTGGGATGGGGATTGCAGGGACAGTGAAAAAATGTTGTGTAACAGATGCCCCCTAAAGCATGAGGTCCCAGGGAGAGGGAGGGACGAAATTATTTATGAGAATGCGTTCAAACCAAATACCGCTGTTGGAAAACCTGCAATTACGAATGCAAATGATATCTATGATACATGAACATGTGGTATGGGTGCAGCCATCCATAATAGAGTATACAAAACTTAGATGCGAGGTATGGACGCAACCATATAGTAGTAAGGATCAAAAAATAGACTCAGGTATGGTTGTAGCCATCCAATCAAAAGATTCATGCAATAAGTCATGATAATCCACCAAAATCTGCATCCTAGATTTTATCAGAAAAAACCCAAGGTCTTGCGCTCCATCTCGACCCGAAGAAGTACAAATTCAAGCATGCGAATATATGAGCTAAAGTTGGACATGCCAGAAAATCACCTGATTACCAGCCAATGATGAAAGTTGTTAACAAGCATGAGAGAAACCACCAATAATGACAATGGCTCTCAAGGTACAACCGGTACAATCCACGGAATGTGAACAGTGATCTGGCGTCGAACATCCGCATAATCACTCGATCGAAGGACAATGATGTGGACCTTGAGTCGAATGCGAAGAACCTGCCATTGAGGCATGCAGGTTGTAATATTCCCAATTAGCCATTGCTAGTTGGAATATTATATTTACTCCATTTTTGCAGCTAGAAGAATAAATGGGATAGGGAGACCCTTAAATCTCTGAAATAGCAATAAAACAATCCCAATGGGAAAGGGGATCAACATCATAAGGCAAATAAAGCCACCTTGGTGTGAAAGGGAGGCAATGTAGGAGGACTAGATCTAGTTGACCAGGTCAACAAAACTGCTACTTGAGGAGGGAAACCAGTAAGGACAACACAGTTTTGAAGAAGGAATCTTTTGAAGGAAGTCACCTCATTAACAAGTGGGGTCAGGGGTGAGGAGGATCACCAAGGATAAGAAGGAAGGGATAGCAGCAAGGAAAGAATTCAGTATTCATATATGCTTGGTATTTTGACTACTTGCATGCCTCAGTTGTTTAGCTGTAGTTGCAACACTGTTTAGTGCAAGGGATTCTCATGCGGGAATTCCATCCTCTTCTTTGGACTAGCTTGTTTAAGGGATCTAAAGGGAAGGTTCTGAGCTATTTTTACATCATCTGACTTAAGTTCAATCAGTCATCAACATCTACAGTGCAGTCACTTCCAGAAACTGCGTCTTTTCTGTAGGTGCAACAGTAGCAGGGTTAAATCCCTTGATTTTGTGCTAGTGTTTGAGGAGGAGGTGTCTATTTCTCTTCGGAAAGTCTAATAAGGAGGGCCTTTGGCCATTTTATGTATTGATCAGATCTTTAATGTTATATTTAGTCATGTAAAATACAGAGTTGTAGTATACTACTTTTTTTTCTGCAGTACTGCCTTTTATACTTGTGTAATGCCGGAAACCCTTGCCGGGTTGTCTTATTTCTTGTGTAAAAGAGGTTAAACCTCCATTTCTTGGCTATATGATTAATATAATCTCTATATAAATATTGATTCATCATTTTTTTTAGAAACCCTCATGTGAATTACGCTATTGCAGTCTTCAGAAATTCTGTTGTTGAAAGTCATGGGATTGGGGTGTTTTTAAGCTATATTGAGCTGGGGAGATCTGTATAATGTAGCTATGATGATTTTTTTCTGATAACCTTTGGTATGTAAGGCAAATACAACATATATAAGAGGATCCAAGTCCTATTTCATGTTTTTATAGCGTAATTTTCTGAATACATTGTTTTCACTGTCCAGAGTGCAACAATTCCTAAAAAGGAATATTACAGTGGTATCGGAGCTCTGCTCTTGGCTGAAATTGTGGGGATAATCTATCTACAGTATGGAGGAGAAATAAATTTCGAAACTCCTACTTCAGACCATTTCGGACATTGCAAGAGACCTCAAGGGGATGAGGCATAAAGGAGATTCTATAGGGTTTTGCCATGAGGCAAGCACCAGCACTTCACATGGTATGGAGCATTCTGCTGCACTAAAATGATCTACCATGCCATAATTTCTATCTGAGGAAGATGAGGAGGAAACCCTCAGGAATTATTTTGAAGAATATGAATCCCAATCTCAAAAGTTCAAAGAACACTTGAGCTTTCAGGAGTTTTTCCGGATCAAGGATGGGAGGAGAGTTAATTCTCATCCAAAGAGGGAAAGTTTCATGCAGGGATTAGACCTACAGCTCGGTATGGGGAGGTTATTTTTACTTGCATATGATGGAACACCTAAGTGTATAGCCAAGGCTTGGGTGGAGAAGCTGGACACTTATTTCCATCTCAATAAGGTTTCTACGATAAAAGCCATTAGGATAGTTACGCTGAACTTAGAAGGGGAGGCTCATGAATGGTGGTTTCATGGGTTAACCACACTTGGACATGATCAAATCACCTCATACTCAGTGTTTACCAAGAGGCTAGTAGAGAGATTTGATCCAAGAGATCCGGAAGCCCATTTTGTCAAGTTAACCAAGCTCAAGTAGGAGGGAGATCTTGAAGATTATATTGCTGAATATTTGCAGCTCTCAGTGATGGTATCCAACCTCACTATGAGTAGGAAGGTATGAATTTTTGTTGATGGGATGGCTGAACCATTGCATGGGTTGGTAAAATCCACCAAAACAACCACTCTCCTTGTAGCTATGGAGAAAGATAGAGACTTGCAACATACTTTGCCCAAAGTAAGAACATTGCTGCAACAGGAGACTTCTTCAAGGCCAAAGGAGACAATCCTTAACCATGACTTGAAGAAATTGTGGAAGGAAGGGTCTTGTCTTGCATATCAGAAGCCATGGGTGCCAAACCATTAATTTTTTGTAGGAAAGACACATTCTATTGAGACCTTCTCCAAGGAGGGGGAGGAGGCCAGCACTGTACCATCAGTAGAAGAATTTGCTCCAAAAGGGGGAGCTATTGCAGCGTTAAGAGGGGTCGCAAAATATCTGACCTTGAGGGTAAGAGGTACTATTATGGGGCAAAGAGTGTCAGTGTTGATTGATAGTGGAGCTACTCATAATTTCATTGATGCACAGCTGGTACAAAGGAGAGGGATCTACATGGAGGAGTTTGAGGGATTCTCAGTTATGGTTCTAGGAGCTATAACCATACAATGTGCCAAATATGTTCTGGAACTATCCATCACCGTGGGGACCTACTCTTTAACAGACCACTTCTTTGTGGTTGATATTCCAGATACCAATGTCATATTGGGGGTCTAGTGGTTGATCACTCTTGGGAGAGTTACCACTGATTGGAAAACTTTGGAGATGTAATGGACAGAAGGGAAGAATGGTAAGCACCAAAAGATCAAGGGCATAAACACATACCCCCCTCAGATTTTTTTTAGCACACAGGATGGAGGCAGATCTATACAGATGAGATGTAGAATGGGCAGTAGAACTACATATATTAGAAGCAGGGGGCAAGGATTCACCAGTACATATAGATGTACAAGCTCTTTTGGACCGGTATTCTATAGTGTTTGGAGATATTCCACCAGGGAGGCCTCCTGACTGGGGGTTTGAACACACTATTGAGTTGGAGCAGGGGATCCAAGCAGTAATAACCACTCCTTATAGGCATCCCAAGGCTTATAAGGATGATATTGAGAGGGCCATCCAAGAGTTGTTGGCTCTAGGACACATCAGGCCTAGTACCAGTCCTTTTTCTTCTTCAGTGGTCTTGGTAAAGAATAAGGATGACACATTGAGGATGTGCATTGATTATAGAGCATTGAACAAGAAGACCATGAAGAATAGGCACCCCATACCCAGGATCGATTAGCTAATGGATGAGCTGAGGGGATACAAATACTTCTCCAAGATTGATTTGAGATCTGGGTATCATTAAATCCAGGTGAGGGATCGGGATATCCCTAAGACAACGTTCAGGTGTCACTATGGGCATTTTGAATTTTTTGTGATGCCCTTTGGATTGACCAATGCCCCGAAAAATTTTCAATCTTGCATGAAACACATCTTCCGTCGTCATTTGAGGAATTTTGTATTGGTTTTCTTTGATGATATTCTCATCTACAACCGCACTTGGGAAGAGCATTTGCAACATATTAAGATAGTTTTACATATTATCAAGGAGCAGCAATTCTGTGCTAAGCTCTCAATATGTGAGTTTGGACTCACATAGATGCTTTATTTGGGTCACATCATTGGAGTAGATGGAGTAAGGGTGCATGAATAGAAGATCCGGGCTACCAGAGATTGGCCTGAGTACAGGAATTTCATAGAACTCCGGGGATTTGTAGGCATATGTACTTATTACCAGAAGTTTTTAAAAGGGTTCTCACAACTAGCATCACCACTCACAGACTTTACCAAGAAGGGAGCTTTCAGTTGGACAACTACAATGCAGAGGGCTTTTGATAAGCTCATAGAGGTAATGAGTAGCTGCCCTATATTAGTTTTACTTGATTTTTCTCAACCTTTTGTTCTAGAATGTGATGCATCAGGTGAAGGGATTGGAGCAGTCTTGATGCAAGGAGGGAATCCTATAGCCTTTGAGAGAAGGAAACTACTTCCTCATGAAAGGTTATACCCCATCTATGATAAAGAAATGTTGGCTCTCATGCATGCATTAGCAAAATTCCGACAGTACTTGGTGGGGAATAAATTTAGGGTGAAGACCGACCATAACAACCTTAGATTCTTTCTTGAACATAAGCAGCTCCAAGAAAGACAACAGAAGTGGGTGAGAAAATTCCAAGCATATGACTTTGACATAGAGTATGTCAAGGGGAAGAGCAATGTAGTGGCTGATGCTCTATCCAGGAGACCTACAACACTATCCTTGAGGGGCATGGATGCAGATTAGAAGGCTCAAATTTTGGTTGAGTATTCCAAAGATGATTTTGCATGTGAAATACTTGATGGAGTGGTAACGGATGGGAGGTATAGGGTGATGGATGAGGTCATCTATTACCGAGACCGGATCTTCTTGGCTAAGAATTCCAAGCTCAAAGAGAAGATCTTACAAGCATCACATGATTCCCCACTTGCAGGGCATCAAGGCTTCACAAAGACTTATAGGGCCATAAGGGAGAGATTCTCATGGAAGGGTATCAAGGAGGATGTGCTCCAACATGTAAAGGAGTGCACAGTTTGTCAGCAGAACAAGGGAGAGCACACCCACCCTGTTGGGTTGTTGCAGCCACTACCTATTTCGGATGGGAAGTGGGAGAGCATCTCTATGGACTTCATCACCAACCTACCTCCAGTGCAGGGTAATAATTGTATATTTGTAGATGTTGATAGACTAACAAATTACTCTCATTTCTTTGCCATTTCTACACATTATATTGCTTCACAGGTAGCTGAGCTATTCTTCAGAGATGTGTTTAGACTCCATGGTCTCCCAAGGACCATGTGAGTGATAGGGACAGCTGCTTCATGGGTGGCTTTTGGCAAAAAAATTTCCGGTTAGTGGGGAATGATTTGACACTTAGCACTAGCTATCACCCACAAATGGAAAGACTAAGATAGTGAACAAGTGGCTGGAAGGCTACTTGAGAAACTATGTTGCAGGGCAACAGAGGGCTTGGCTTCGTTGGCTCCACTTGGGGGAGTATTGTTACAACACTACTCACCATATGTCTATTGGTATGACTCCATTCCAGGCCCTATATGGGTATGATGCACTCTCATTTGTTGATGTTATGTTTGGGGCAAGTAAGGCTCCAAGAGCCAAGGAATGGATTCAGGAGAATCAGGACATACTTAGAGCCCTCAAAGACAACATTGCTACAACCCAAAACCAGTAGAGGATTTATGCAGACTGTGGTTGGGTAGAGAGATAGTTTGAGGTAGGAGATCTAGTCTATCTACGCCTTCAGGTTTATAAACAGTCTACACTCAAGGATAAGGGGGCTGAAAATCTCAAACCATGTTTCTATGGGCCATATAAGGTGATTAGTTGTGTTGGAAAGGTAGCATATGAGCCGGAGCTTCCTAAGGGGAGAAAGATCCACAATGTTTTCCATGTCTCTTGCCTCAAGAAGGCCATTGGGAGAGATATAGTTTCCAACATGGACCTTCCCCCCATTGATGATGAGGGCCACCTAATTTTGCAACCAAAAGCAATCTTAGACACAAGGGAAAGGCAGCTAAGAAACAGAGTGATCAAGGAATATCTGATTAGATGGAAGAATCTACCGGATGAGGATTCCACTTGGGAGGGAGAGAAGATCTTGCAACATCCTTATTTGTTGTTTCTTGAGGGCAAGAAAATTTTGAGCGGGGAGGACTGTAATATTCCCAATTAGCCATTTCTAGTTGGAATATTATATTTACTACAATTTTGCAGCTATAAGAATAAATGGGATAGGGAGACCCTTAAATCTCTGAAATGGCAATAAAACAATCCCAATGCGAAAGGGGATCCACATAAGAAGGAAAATAAAGCCACCTTTGTGTGAAAGGGAGGCAATGTAGGAGGACTATATCCAGTTGACCAAGTCAACAGCGCTGCTACATGAGGAGGGAAACCAGTAAGGATATCACAGTTTTGAAGAAGGAATCTTTTGAAGGAAGTCACCTCATTAATGAGTGGGGTCAGTGGTGAGGAGGCTCACCAAGGATAAGAAGGAAGGGATAGCAGCAAGGAAATCATTTAGTATTCATCTATGTTTGGTATTTTGACTACTTGCATGCTTCAGCTATTTAGCTGTAGTTGCAGCACTGTTTAGTGCAAGGGATTCTCATGCGGGAATTCCATCCTCTTCTTTGGATTAGCTTGTTTAAGGGATCTAAAGGGAAGGTTCTGAGCTATTTTTCCATCATCTGACTTAAGGTCAATCAGTCATCAACATCTATAGTGCAGTCACTTCCAGAAACTGCGTCTTTTCTGCAGGTGCAATAGTAACAGGGTTAAATCCCTTGATTTTGTGCTAGTGTTTGAGGAGGAGGTGTCTATTTCTCTCCGGAAAGTCTAATAAGGAGGGCCTTTGGCCATTTTATGTATTGATCAACTATTTCATGTTATATTCAGTCATTTCAAATACAAAGTTGTAGTAGACTGCATTGTTTTCTGCAGTATTTCCTTTTATACTTGTGTAATGCCGAAACCCTTGCCGAGTTGTCTTATTTCTTGTGTAAAAGAGGTTAAACCTCTACTTCTTGGCTATATGATTAATATAATATCCATATCAGTATTGATTCATCATTTTCTGTAGAAACCCTCATGTGAATTACACTATTGCAGTCTTCAGAAATTATTTTGTTGAAAGTCATGGGATTGGGGTGTTTTTAAGCTATATTGAGCTGGGGAGATATGTTTAATGTAGCTAGGATGATTTGTTTCTGATTCCATTTGGTATGTAAGGCACATAAAATATATATAAGAGGATACAAGTCTCGTTTCATGTTTTTTATGGCGCAATTTTCTGAATACAACGTTTTCACTGTCTAGAGTGCAACAATTCCTAAAAAGGAATATTACACAGGCTCCAAGGTACCATAAGGGAGTCTCTAGATCAAATTATTGGATAATGAGTTGAAGTTGATAGGAAGTGACCTGATTGAAGGTCGGCCATAATTTTTCCCACATCATCGACACGAGACAGAGGAACATGATAATAGTGAATCAAGACCAATAGAGAATTAGAGGGAGGTTGAAAACTGCAGATGAAAAATTCTCTTGAACATATCATCAAAAAGACACTAGAATTGGCAGTGTTTGACATCAAAGGATCTGAGGTCATGATGACGTGGAAAAGAGCATATGAGAGGTCAAAAGAGATTACCCAAACCCATGGAGGCAAAAATGACGAAATGAGATGTCCCGAACCCGACACGAATGCAGAAAAGTGCCATGTTCAAGAGCGACATACTGCCAACATAACCAAAACTTGGTTCCATTTCCCCCCACCAATTTTGGCGAGTACCCCAATTATTTTTTAAAACAAGCTTGAAGGGGATAGCATATGCTTATGTTGTAAGTTTGTCCTTCGGACAAATCCATCCTAGTAAATTTTACGAGCCCTAGGAAGGAGGAACTCGAGTAATTTCATGGCGATGAAATCCGATGTCATCAGGGTTTAACGAGTCTAGCAAAGGGAGAACTCAACATCTTTTCATGTTTAGAGAGTTTGAAAAGAAGGCAGAAAATAAAACTCCACATGGCCCTTTTCGTAAATATTATCTCAGATCCAAAAAGGTAGAAAAAAATATCTGAAAGAACCTCTTGGTCGCGATAGGCTAAGGTATTCCTTTTTCGTAAATAATATATCCCAACCCAAAAAAGGGGTAAACGTATACTGGGTAGATATCACTTCGTAGCCATTTAACGAGTTCGAAACGACAAGAGTCTCAGCAATATTTTCAATTTTAGAGAGTGAGAAAAGAGCTGAAAGATGACTCTAGTAGTGAATTTTTCGTGTTTTTACCGAGTCCGAAAAAGTATAAAATTTAACTCGTTACTCCATCACTATGTCCTGAAACCTATTGTTGCACAAGAGACAAGTGTAAAACCCATTTCTCGAAAATAATATAATAAAATAACCAAAAAAAATGTCTTAAAACCTAATTAGGGTTGTAAAAAGTTATAAAATGCCAAAAATGGTAAAAAATAATTACCTTTCACTTTTTACCTCTTGTGGAGCAATAGTTACCCACTTTATAGTGTGATTTTGCGGCGACGATAGCGGACAATCCAACAGACCAATCTCAAATCTATCAGTTCTAGGTAAGAGCCAAGATCTCTCCCTTCATTTTAAGTCACTTCTTACTACCTACAACTTCCAATTTTGAATTATGGGGGAGAAAATGTGAATATTAGGGCATGAAAGTTGGCGCGGGTTTCGGGCACAGAGTTGCGCCAACCGCCAAATTTTATACACTAGGGCGCGCCAACGGCGCAAACCATTTTTTGTGCAAAATGCAACTCAAATACCCCAATTATTCACAAATCCAAGCTTCAAAAATGGCTAATACTATTCAGATGAATGTGTTTGCAGGTAGAAAGTAGCAAAATAGTGATTGAATGGAAAGAACGGGAACACGACAAAGAGGATGAGCTTGCCATGGGGAATGAGAGATTCATGGAAGCTATCAGAGACTGTGGACTGAGGAAGTTCTTCTTGACACCGTGTCTCCATGCTCAACTGGATCTGCTACAATATTTTATCAGCATATGGGATGAGGATCATGAAAATTTCATCCTTCGAGATCAAGAACTTGAGATTGATGTGTCTGGTGTCTACTTTATCACAAGATTGTCACGGAGGGGAGCATCACCGATCCTAACCGGTACTCGGCCTTACATGGAGAGTATGTCCATGGTAATGGACAGGGTATGTCGAGGGGCACGAAAAGGAACAGGAAGTGGGAAAGTTGATATCCAAACTATCCCAGACTTAGCACTAAAATTAGTGCTACATACCATCACACGAGTTGCGGGATCGCAAGCACCACACGAAGCAACAAAAACACAGTTGCTTCTTGTTGTAGACTGCTTGACACCAACCATCTACAACTAGGAAGAGGCCATGACAATAAACATGAAACGCCAGCTAAAAAAATGCAAGAAGGGAAAATTGAAGCAATTTGGTTATGGGTCTATCTTGGTATCGTTCTTCTTGGAACAACTACCAATTTTTCAGTTTCAGGAGGTCATAGTCCCAACACCACCAAAGAGAGAACCACGGATGGCCCGATGGGTGGCTCTGATGCCATGGGCAGGGGGAAATCAACAGATGTCCTAGAGACCAGAGTTCTTTGATTGGCTTTGCCGACAGTTGATCGTCGTGGAGGACTGGCCCTACTCTAGTACAGATCTTACTGGTGATCCAGACCTCCCACTCCCGGAGGGAGAGGATTGGGATGAAGATTTTGGTAAGACTCATTTTTAATTTTCATGAGTGTTATGATTTTTTTAATTATGTATGTTCTGACATTAAATCCATGTATTTTTAGATGTTGGCCCAGAGATATCCACGGGCATGTCTCCAATAGCGAGGCGAATTCCTCGTGATTTCGACCCTCATGGCAAGGGAGGCGAGGAAGAGGAGGTCGTGTGAAACCTAGAGGGGATCACACGTGGAGTCCCAGATTATGCATGATTCGACGATGTTCCTCGTGCTTACCAAAGACATACCATTGGGGTGCCAAGCTGAATTCACCACTTACTAAGGTGGCTCGTATGGGCAATGACATGCTACCATGAGCATCACGCCAATTAGACACCTTGGCTTTATATCTGCATATTTTGAGAGACATGGTGTCTCATGATGTAACAGAAACACACATATTTTTTGAATGTATGATGCACACTAATGCAAACATGCTATATATATATATATATATATATATATATATATATATATACACATCTAGTTTCCTACATGGATCTTTTTCACATGATGATGATTTTACAAATTACGCAAATGTCTATCTAATACAATGTTAGCCACTATATCAGTTAGTGCATTCATTTGTCTAGGAATATGTTGATATGTGATAAAATCAAAATTTCTTTCCAACGAACGAATATGTAAATAAAATCTCAAAATGTATGGGTTTCTGATTGAATAATGACCATTGAGTTGCAGAACAACAAGTTGTGAATCTAGATTTAAAAGCACTGCACATATGCCGAGATTGATTGCCTCAATTAATAGTTCAAGGAAAACACTATATTCAGTGACATTGTTGTAGTTCATCCTAGACAAATACCTTGCAGTTCTATCAACTCACCAGTAGGATCATAGATTACCCAGGATGCTGTAGACAAATTCCTGGTATTGTGAGAAGCACCATCCACGAAACTGACATAAGGGGTAATAGACATCTGAAAAAATAAGCAAGACCCAAATAAGCAGGAAAATGCTCGCAAAGCACACCAAATCAAAACATGTACAAAAATGAAAAAAACACCTATGTACAAAAATCATGCATGAATGACTCATGCATAATACTTTTTTAGATACAACCCATTTCTGGGTTTTTCTAAAGGATGAACTTCGTAATCAATGAGCTCATAGGCCCCATTCTGCAATACATGTATAACAATGTAAGGCCCATGCCACATGGGTTGAAATTTACCTGCCCCCAGCTTATCACGAGCTTGGTCGTACAGGAGGATGAGATCTATTTCAACGAAAGAACGAGGGGAAACTGATTGGTCAAAATGAGCTTTGACCCGCTTTTTCTGTGCTTCAATAACCAGAGTAGCAAAGCAGCGGGTTTCATCCAACCTTTCTAGATAAAGGAGACACTCTTCTTTTGGTGAAGTGTTCGGCAGTAATTCAACAACCAACTTGAGTGAAGGTATTTCGCATTCAATCAGAAGAGTAGCTTCCAGACCATAAACCAACTAAAAAGGGGTGAATCTGGTTCATGGAAAATTTTAGGGGCGAATTTTAGCCCAAAGGCGAATTTTGAGGGATTTTAAATTTTATTAGGGCGAATTTTTTATATAAAACTAATTTTCTATAGTTGAATAAAATTATTCCAATAATTATTTAAAAAATAATTAGTGATTAAATATTAGCCAACCAAAAAACGCGCACAAAAATGAAAAAAAAGAAATTCGCCCCCGATTTCCTTTGGTTGGAGCAGATTTCCATGGTATTCGCCTGGATTTACAAGGTCGGAGAGAGGGGTTATACTAATTCGCTCCATTTTTTCACTCGTTCGCCGGAATTTAGGAGAGGTGGCTGGGGCTTTGCGCTCAGGCTCGTCGATTTGGGCATAGTGCTGAGCTTCATTCTGTCGATTTAGGGTAAATTTTTGTTTCAGTGATTACTGTGACAATTTCTTGCACTGTGTGGGGAATGCGTGTGAAATTTTGGAGATATGGTTGAGGGATATGCAGCCGATATGCCGCCAGAGATTCAGAGATGGAGCCTGGACATTAATGGAGGAGAATGGCATCACGATAATTATGAAGTCTCACAAATATCTCCTTCCGAGCCAACCATTGATGTTGAGCTCCTCTGAAATGGAGTTATAATCATTTACTGAGTGCAGCAGAAAATTTCCTGAGGATGCAGACATTCCTGTGGAGATGTTGGTAGAAATGTGGAGCGCAAAGGTGTACAGAGCAAAGGGAAGCAATTTATAAAGAACCTGAAGATCGAAAGTTCCTAAGAATATTTGGAATGGTTGGAATAGAGATCGCATCCTCTGGGAGTTGCATCCATACCTAGACAGCTCAACTGACGGATGCCAGGATTTCTCTGATCAGATATTTTGGTGATACATGTACAAAGGTTTTGTCTTATGACACGGATTGAAACAACGGTTAGGAAGGAATGGTTAGATGTTTTGGGAAGAAGACCTGTGGATCAGTGGTTAGATGGTCCTCCATACGTCCTCTTTCACTTTGATGAATGCGGGTGCTCTGTGCTAGTCAGTCGTGAATGCTTAAGTTCACGCTCTCCTTCAATCCACTAGGTCTCGCCAACATTGTGGTCTCCACCTCTGTGAAAGAGATTGTCCACATTAAGGCTTCATTCTGGGCTAAATGTATTAATGTTAGAATGTGAGATGTAATTCTTTGAATGGATTCTTCTCTACAGGGCATCGACTCCATTAATAAGGAGTGGTAGTAGGAGACAAGTTCTTGTTCCAGTTTTTCATGTTGCATTCCCATCATAAGAGGTGAGAGAAAATATTCTATTTTTATGTATGTGCTTCACCATAGCCTTATGGAAGAAATTCAAGTTCCTCTCTCCTTATTTTTCAAGTTCAGTGCCCACTGATAACAAATTTTTCAAGATAATGATTTCGCTTTTATAAATAAAATTACTAGATTCTTTTTTGTGAAAGAAGTGAGAAAGCACCCCCACTTACCAGTAGACTACAACCCAATGCATTTTTCCTTATAGATTCAGTGAAATATATGTTGATAAATTTCCATCCTGAATTTTGATGCATTTCTGCACCAGCCTGAGACATCATGACATGTATAGAACTGACATTGCTTTTCTGTTTTCAAAACTTCTTAGCTTCAGTAAGATAGAGTACAAGATGTGTAACATCGTCTAGAAAGAAGTGTGATATAATGCAGAATTATGGTGGCATGCAGTGTTCTCGCCAATGAAAATCAGGTTGGGTGGAACTTTACAAGACAAACTGATATATGGCATTGGGCCTTTGTCAAAACCCGGCCATCCTTTTGTTAGTGGTGCTTCTAAGGTGTTTATTTTCTCAAAAGGTTGTCTTACGATGGACAGATGGGATAAAATCAACAAGTTTTTCACAAAAACAAGGTAATTGAGAGCATTAATTTTCACAGTATATAAATTAAACTGACCATTAATTATATTGGTAGTCCAAGTTGTTTCCCCGGTCATCAAATAATCAATACTTCTATTATTGTGATATAGGTCTACGGTGGCATTTGGTTTAAATGCATTGTATGGTCGGCATCAGATGTATGAAGATAGTCTTTGGGGAGGTCCTTGGAATTCAAGCAATGCTCGCAACTTTATTCAGTACACAGTCGACCATGGTTATAAGATATATGCATGGGAATTTGGTAATCTTATTTAACTGGACCTTCTATTATTAGTTTATCATGTGGGGTTTATCAATCTTGTTCATTTGTACATCATTGTGACAACCAATAATTTCATTTTGGGGTCAGGAAATGAGTTGAGTGGAAGTGGTATTGGCGCAAAAGTTAGTGCTACACAATATGCTGCTGATGTAATTGAGCTTAGTAAGATTTTGAAAGACATATACAAGCATTCTCTTGAGAAACCATTAACAGTAGCACCAGATGGATTCTTTGATCTGACCTGGTTTCAAAAGCTTCTTCAACAAACAGGGCCAAATGTTCTGAATGTTGTTACACGACATATATACAATCTTGGAGTAGGTAGATAAGATAAATATAAAATCCATCATACGCATTTCAGTTTGTATTCAGAATTTTGGATAGGAAGTAATTATGTTTCTCTACTGCCCAGGTATGGATAAGCATTTGATGTAGAAGATACTTAATCCAGGATACTTGAGTCGAGAAGCTCCAAAGTTCAGAAAAATGCAATCTTTTTTGCAAAAATACGGCACTTGGGCAAGCTCTTGGGTCGGAGAAGCAGGTGGAGCTTATAACAGTGGCAAGCATCGCATTTTATATGCTTTTGTGAATAGTTTTTGGTGAGACAAGTATGAATTCTTATCCTTTGATCAATGAGTTCTATCTCAAAAATAGTATCTTCTTCTCTTCATTGTCAAATTCAAGTATTTCACCATCCAGAATCATTTGTTATAAACTTGTATCACCATTAGTTTTAGTTGTATTCACATAGATCTCCAACCTCCCTCTACGATGTCATGAAATAAAATCTATCTAAATAACTTGACACACTAGGGATTTCATGACACTCCAAGTGGTTCCATCCAATCATGACCCATTATGGCTAGACATTGCTTGCATGTAGAGAAAATATAAACATATTAGTGCTAAATTTTTTGGCCTTGCACCCATCATCAATTCCATTGGTGTTTCTCTCTACTTTTCTCCCAGTGGTGTGCGAATTGCATCCAATATGCAATGAAATATCATTACAACTGCTCCACAACACAACGAACAAAAACTGTTTGGTGATTTTTCTTTGGTGTCTTTTAATAGCCGAGCTCTTCAATTCATTCTTTCAATTCAAGAAGTGCATGATAGAAAATAACATATAGTTCATAGGTTCTCCATGTTGTTAGGCTTACACAGCCTAACAATGTGTTCCTTTATTCGAGTGCCTCATATGAAGATAGATAGCATGATTATGCACAAATTTCTAAGGGATACCATCATAGAATTGTCTAGGACATTGTGGGACATGGTCATCTCTATGCCATTGTTTATTTTGTGCCCATTTTTATGCAATAAAATATCATTGATCCCCACATAGACATATTCCTAGACCATAATTTTGATGATATGAAAAAAAAACTTGTTTTCCCTATTATGGAGTTGTTAATCTAGCTCATGATGTAAGCAAACTAGAAATGTGATTTGAATTGGAATCATACCAAACCTTTGCAATTCACATAGAATAACCAAATCCTCTCCTCTATGGTCATTCTGAGCATATCCCACTATTATTTAATTCCAAAAGACCATGTCTCTTTCAACAAGGCTATCAAAAACTGTCTCTGCATCCATTATGCTCCCACATTTGTAATACATGTCAACAAGGGAACTTGCAATGGAGACATCAGACTGAAACCCTGATATAATTATATAGGTATGTATTTGATTTCCACATTCTGGGGTTTGTAGGTTGGAACATATTCCAATCACACTAGCAAGAGTGATCAAATGATTCTTTTACTGCTACCAGTAACATTTTAGAGAGTAATTTTTGTCCCAACTCAACATATCCAACCTGTGCACGTCTCGTAATAATTACATTCCAGGAGACAACTTCTCGCTTGGGAATTTATTCAAATACTTTGTGTGAATTATCAACATTTCCACATTTGGCATACATTTTCAATAGTGCATTTCCAACAGAAACCTCTGCCTGCAATCCTACTTTTACATTGAACCCATGGACAAACTAAAACTCAAGTGTTTATTCTAAATGTGTTTTAGGTTTGTTGTAGCCTTTTGTTAGATCATCATATCTTTAAGTATTCTAGTATATGGAGTTGAAGTGTTAGATTATGAAGGATTGAATTTATTTGCATAGGATATACATATTGATTTCCTTTCCATTGACAACTGGTATTTTTCCTTGCATAACTGGTCTACCAAATGATTTTGACTTCCTATGGCTATGAATGATGAATTTTAATCATTTTTAATGGACTTTATCTTGTGATTTGTGGGTCTTTTTCCATGCTAATATTCTACAATGTTATGCCATGCCATTTTTTTGGGAAGTGAGAACCTATGTTTGTGGATTTTGGTCCAAATACTTATGCTACAAACTACCATATTATATTTATTATTTCATAATTGAATTTGTTACTGTAGGAGTGCGATTATAGATCTCACTTTTTCCATATTCCTTGACAATTATTTTTTTCACAAATCATTTGTTTGTGTAATGATCTGGTTACCATGTTCTTTTTCCTTTATCAATACTTTCAAATGTCCAAGTTTGAATGGACTAGGTGTTTCTTGTGGGGTGAGGTGTTCATTTATAAATTACCATCACTGGGATTTTGTACTACAGTCTTCTGATCAAAAGTTTCAAGGAAACTTAGATTTTTTTTTAGTTTCAAATACCATCAATGAAACATAGGACTATCATGTATTCTAGTCTCTTACAACTTATACCCAAATTAAGGATATGTCTTTTTGGTGGTTGTACACATATTTTCAACGTTTCTTTGATTTTTATATCAAATTTTCACATAAACTTGTGTTATGCGTTTTTCACCTCTAATTATTCAATATAGTGGTTCTATAGAACCTTGTTGTCTCCAAGATTTATATTCTCACATTCGATTGTAATGTTTGCATATTATTTCAGGACATGTACACATCTTGCCAAAACTTTTCTTAATTCTACATCAAATATGCACATAAATGTGTGCTATGTTTTCTTCATTTATTTGGATCCCAATTGGACAAAGGATAATACTAGGATAAATATCAATTTTATCACTAGAGGAAGGTCTTAGACCTCACTGACCTTGGTAAATTTCTCATAATATATGATGATTACTTATAATATTAAGATTGGCTAGTATAGTGTGTCCATATCTTGACAAAGTCTATAACTATGGTCCTAATGGTCTAAATCTCTAGTAAAAGTGTAGATATCTCATTCTCTGAAATGGCTAGTGTTAATGTACGTCTGCATTTATTACATCCCTCAATTGTTTGCATTCCTAATTGCATTTCTTAGAACTAATATAATGTGTGAACTTCAAATTGATTTTTGTGTCGATCAGTATCTCACTTTTGTTTATTTCTTTTTTCAGATTGGAATAACTTTACTCTTGATCAACCTCAGCAACGACACAAAAATTGATGTTCATGTTTCTTGTCATCCAATTTCTACCATGCACAATGGAAGACCAAATGCAAAAGAGTCTTTCATACATAAGATTAAGAAATTTGTAGCCTGGGCTGGAATCAAAACATCAAAGGTGAAAGATTATAGGATGGAATACCACTTAACACCAAAAGATGGTGACCTCCATAGTCAAACAGTGCTTTTAAATGGTGCAGTTTTGGAGTTAAATGAACATGGGGATATTCCTTCGTTATATCCTGTCAAGGTTGATTTTGAGCTACCTATTCCAGTAGCTCCTTTATCTATTGATTTTGTTTCCTTGCCTCGTCTGGAGATATCTTCTTGTTTAATATAACAATGGTGTAGATATTTATTTGAAACATCAATATATCCTTCTAAATTGGGCTATTTATTGAGGTGTATTTGACCAAGTTACCAACAAATCAAGAAAATGTGTTGGTGATGCATGTTGCCACATTGTTTGTCTCAAGGCACAGATTATATATTTTTTCCAAATTTGAAGTCTTTTAATTTTGATCTTTTGGCTATTATAAGATTCTTCTTTTGGTGTGATTATTTTTCTACAGGGCTGGGGAACAAATCCTTTTACTAGTATTAGGAACTAGACTGCAGTTTTTATAATCTTTTATATAATTATTAGTGGCCACTTTAAGGAGCTGCCAGTTTATAAAATATACCCCCCCATGTAATAAGAAACTTCAAATAACCTGTCATATTTTTATTTGTTCCTCGAATTCACAGTTCATTTATTCCATACATCTTAGTTAAGATCACATTGATTTAATGTTGTGTTGAGACTGATCTCTGATGCAATTTCTATCATTTTATTAACCACAGATAATTATATAACACTAGTGCAGTAGAAAAATATGATATTAACACTTTGCTAGCCTTTCTAATTTTTTTTCTTTCTTTTGACTAGCTTCCTCTTGTCCATACATGGCAAGTGTACCCACCCTTGTTCTCATTTCATTCAATTTGGAATCCTTCTGCTAGAAGCCATGAGTGCAAGCTGTCTGTTCCACCTATGTTTCCTAGGATTTGCACCTGCCCCAAACCAAAAAAGAACACAAACATGAGCACAAGTAACCACATGTTGTAGGGAAGACATGAACCTTGGTGGGTGCAGTAATAGTGCCCTACTTTCACTGATCCAGGAAATCCCTATTGGAAGCTGCATTTCAGAATTGATTATCAGTGGAAAGTGAATGAATTGATTGTAAGTCCTGCCATGCCATGCATTTTTACAATTTTGCTATTGTATGAAAGTTGAAACATTACTTTTTTTGGTTAAATAACCATTCCAAATGGTTCAATTTGCATGCATATCCATGTGTTGGAATGTTTTCACGAAGGTAAGAAGACACTCGAGAGAGAACTAGCTCGGGCAAAGATAACGGAAAATCGAGTTGCTTGTGTTGTTGCCAATGAATGGAAGGATGGGAATGAAAAAGTCATGCCTGTAAAGCAGTGGCTTGAAGAGCGTCATTTCCTGCAGGTAGTTTGAAGCGTTATATTTTAATGGTTCAAGAATCCTTGAATTTGGACAGGTTTTCTCAGTTGTTATAGTTTTCTTCCCTTCAGATTGTTTATTGTATTTTTGTATGCAGGGTGAAATGCAGCAGCTTCGTGATAAATTAGCCATTACAGAGCGGGCTACGAAAAATGAAGCATCACTTAAAGTAGGAAAAAATAGATTCTCTTCATTGTTTCTTTTTTATACCTTTACTTGGTTTCCAATCTATATCTTTGGTCGTTGTTGCTAAACAAGCCTGTGCTTGCAGGAGAAGTTTCAACTATAGTTGAAAGTAGTCGAAGAAGGAATAAGAGGATCACCAAATGGTGCTATTCGATCATCCTCCTCCAATGGACAAAGCATTAGCAATGTTCCTTCTCGTCGCCAATCAATTGGTGGTGCATAGATTGCATCAAGAGTCATGTCAAATGGTTTTGGTCCAAGGAGATCATCACTTTCTCAAATGAGGTCTTCACTATCCAGTAATGCCAGTATAGTTTTAAAGAGTGCAAAAGGAACATCTATGTCATTTTATGGTGGAAGATAATTTGATGGCGGGAGATCAATAGAACGCAACAAGACATTTACAAATGGACTCATTGAGAACCGCACAACTAACAAAAGTAATGGGATATCCAGAAATGCCGAATCACATGATGCTGGGAAAGAGAATTCAGATAGAAAACCACCTGAATTTACAGAAGTTGGGCCTGAAGATTCTGTTTCATGTGTGTTGTATGACATGCTACAAAAGGAGGTGATAGCCTTGAGAAAAGCTGCCAATGAAAAGGATCAAAGTCTTCAAGACAAGGATGATCCAATTGAGGTACATTCGCTTTCAATCAATAGGTCACACTATTTATCACTTTTGACCATTCCTTTTGCACCGATGTGAAGCATAGATGAAGACTCACATTTACACTTGAAATAAATTACTTAAATTGTTCATTCAGATGCTAGCAAAGAAAGTGGATACTTTGACAAAAGCAATGGAGGTGGAGGCAAAGAAAATGCGCAGAGAAGTAGCTGCCATGGAGAAAGAGGTAGCTTCAATGAGGATTGATAAGGAGCATGATAAAAGAGCAAGACGATTGAGTAGTTCGAGGGGAACTGTAAATAGCTCTCAACTTTCCTCTGGGAGGTATAGAATTGCATAATTTTTGTAAAATTATTGCCCATTGCCCAAATATTATGCTGCTTTTTTAGATGCTTTTGCAGAAGGGTAATGTTGCTGTTGGGACTAACCATATTATAAATCTGACATATAGAGATCGGATCTTCTGTCTTTAATTAAAGTTTCTTCTTTCACATGTAAAAACAAATATCAAATTTGTAATGTTTTCTCTTAAGTTCCTTGTATATAATTTTAGTAGATTGCATGTTGGTATTTATAGAAACTTGGAATTTTAACATAGATATACAATTAATTTTGACTGAATAGCCAATTGTCCATAGAACCTTTCAACTTTTAGAGGTTTTGCTTTTCACCTTCAGTTCAAAGTGTCTTTTCTGGTATTGTTTACTCCCGAGTTGTTGTTGACCCTTTTGAAAGTTGTTGCCTTTGCTTCATGGTTTAAAATAAAAAATTTGGTATTCACCGTTAAGCTATTATAATAGACTACCATGGTTTGACTGTCCTATCCATGCCAATTCTTGATCATTTCTAGCTATGAATTATCATATTCTGATTGTCATTGATGATCAAATAACAATTACACTTATTTGGCTGGCAGCATGTGGGTCATCTCACTGGATATAGTTCTATATGTTTATTCATTGAAAAACACTTTGTTGCATATCACAACATGAAATAATCTATGTTCAACTGTGATTTAGCATCAAAATTTGTTTACAGTTGCAGAACAATAACAAATGGTGCCAAAGGTTTGGTACTTGACACATAGACTTGTTTGTCACATAACTTAAGAATTTTAAAGCTGGAATTTCGTCCTCCTTTTACAAATAAAAAGGGAAAATGGGCAGAAAGTGATATCTATATAATAGCATTATAGATTGTGGTTGACATTCTGATTTCTAGAGGCTACTATTGGTGCATAGTAAGAACTATTGTTATCTAGGTGTTTATGTGAGTCTATTTTTTACATTAATACCAAATTGCTCAATGATTTATGGCTCAATAAAATTTACCTGCTCAAATTCTAGTTTAAATATCTACATTCTATAGGCTATCAACTTTCAACTATATGGCACCACACATTATTGTGAAATTAGTTAATTACTACATTTAATTTTTTTTTTTTCCACAAGTGTTGTTTCATTTTAAATTAGAGAAGTTTACTGCCAAATCTTAGCAGTCTAATACAAAAAATAGATAGGAAGGCCATAGCCAGCGATGAAAAATACTGTTGTTTATCCAAATATTTTGATTGGACCCTATCCTATTCTATATGAGTAGTCCTGACAGGTATACTGCCTTACGAACTGGAATAGAAATATTTCTACCAGACAAAACATTATGACAATTAAGATTGATAATAAAAACTGGAAAATCTCCCCATTTCAGCCCACCCATGTCTCCATTCCTGTGTCTTTACTGCGCATGGTTACTGCAGTTCGGTATGGAGGATTGATAGCTCCTATTGTTTCTTTCATAACCAGATCAGGAGTTCATGGAACTAAAGTCCAAGAGAAACCTTTGCAATTAGGGTCTCCAGTGGACAGAACCATAGGAGGAGGATGAATTACCTCTCGAGGAATCTGCAAATACCCCACTACTCTGTTAACCAAAGATTTTAGTTCTCCAAGCTAAGCATCTAATTCTAGATAATGCCTATGAGAAATTATTGCGAAGGTAGAGAATTCCTTCTCAGATTCTCTCAACTCCAACAGTTGAGTTGTTGTCTCCATGGCCCAGTCCTCATGAAACTATGCTCTCTTCCTGTAACTTGTGTTCACATTCCTCTTGCCATTGAACCTATCTGATGGTGGAATTTGCCACCCTGCATTGAGCCTATAGAAGGTTGTGCTGGACCTCATTTAGGCCATATAAAAAATAGCATATATGATGACAGTGATAGTGGCCCATAGTGATGGGGGCAGGGGTGAGGGGAGGAGACAAGTATTGGACCGACAGAGGTATCTTCGAGAGTTTACCCAAAATTATACTAGGCAGGACTTCCCTGAACCTTGTCACCACTATGATATAGGAGCTAGGACCAATAATGAATAAAATAGTATAAGCCACGACAGAAAACACCACAATGTAATAAATAAAAAATCCTTCCAAAAACATCTTACAGTTGTAACGTAATTTGATGCAAAATAATATTCCATCATTTGAAAGCTTTTTTATTCTAAATTGATTTTAACAGGAAATCACAAGAACATTTTCAATGATGATGGGGTTCCTTGGTCAGAATACCGTTAATATGATCCTAAAACTGTAGGACTAGACTTTGAAGGGATGATTGCAGACATTAAGGTATGACAGTTTATTTTACCTGCCTTTTCACAGAATTAGATGTTAGGTAAATACCCTGTTAATTTTTTGATGGTAGACTGCTAATTATTTGACTTGTTGCAGGCTGCACCAAGTGGTTCTTTTGTGTTGCTTCATGGTTGTGCTCACAATCCCACTGGATTTGATCCAACTCCCGAGCAGTGGGAGAAAATAGCGGATGCCATTCTGGAAAAGAATCATACTACTTTCTTTGATGTTGCTTATCAGGTTCGTGATGATTCACTGATATGGAGGTTAAATTTACAGTTTTCATATTTTATATGAATTGCCTAGTGTGTAGATTATTTTTTGCAATTCGTTTGTATGCATTTTTCTACCTTGCCAGTTTCTTTTTACTTCGATTATTTTTTAAGTTATACTGCTTCTTCATTTTGAAGCCTTGATGAATTCAATGGAAATACCTTCATAATTCAATGCATTAAAAGCCCTCTTTAAATGGAAAAAATCGTTTGACATGGTTAGTAATGCTTTATTGAATGCAATTATTTTTATGAAAAAATCGTCCAGAATTTGGGTTTTATTGATATGACCTTATGGTTATTAAATGTATATGAGTTCACAGTTCTATTGTTTTTACTCATTACATTGAAAGAAGCTAAGTGATATTACAGCCCATGTGGAAGAGATCTATGATGTTATAGTCTTAGAAGCATTTCCAAAATTCCATTCATGAGGTACTGGCCTTTATGCCAATGGGCATCCATAGAGGCCCTCCCTGGGTGAATATGCTTGCTTGGTTCACCTTCCTCTCTCCCCCTCTGTGCAGCCTCTCTGTTATTGTGTGTCTAGTAATCCTTTGTTGTAATGAACTGACAATTGGTATGAAAGGACCCCTATTTTTGCAATTTAATATGCGATTTTACCTGAACTTGCAGGGATTTACAAGTGGCAGTCTTGATGCGGATGCATCATCTGTGAGGTTGTTTGTAGCTCGTGGGATGGAAGTTTTTGTTGCTCAATCCTAAAAAAAGAACCTCGGTCTCTACGCAGAAAGGATAGGAGCTATTAATGTTGTGTGCTCCTCATCAGATGTTGCCAATAGGTACCACTAATAAACTTTGGATTGTATTCTTTCTAGTGGATATGTTTATTACTGGAATATCTTCAACTTCCAGCATTATTTAAATGGAACGCTAACTGCATTTGTCCATGCACTTCTGGCAGGGTGAAAAGCCAACTTAAAAGGCTTTCTAGACCAATGTAATCGAATCCTCCAGTTCATGGGGCTCAAATTTTGGCAAATCTTGTAGGAAATCCTGCCATGTTTGATGAATGGAAATCAGAAATGGAACTTATGTCTGGAAGAATCAAGGGTGTGAGGCAGCGACTGTATGATAATATTTCTGTAAAGGATAAGAATGGGAAAGATTGGTCCTTTGTCCTCAGATAGATTGGCATGTTTTCCTTCACAGGTCTTAACAAGGCTCAGGTAAGAAAGGTCGTAGTCTATCTAGCTTTCAAATTTGTCTGGAAAATTATGGAAATTCTTACCGGATTTTGATAAAATCTAGCAAGAATTTTTGTAAATCCAGGTTACAATTGTCAAGCTTAAATATTTTGGGTGTCCTAGGAATTTTTTATGGTGTTCAATCCATTTCCACCCTTAAAAACTCATTCAAACATTCCTACTGTCATATTTTTTGAATTTTTTTTACCGAGTTCCAACCATTTTTGGCCGCCTGGGAAAATTTGAAGGCTGGGTAGACGACGCCATGAGAAAATGTTCGGTAACTTTTCACCATTTCAGAATTCCATATTTTTTAATCAGTGTTGGTTTTACCGTTTCTTGCCCTAATACAGCTTTTCAATTCGAACAGATTGAGAACATGACAAAGAGGTGGCATGTCTACCTGACAAAGGATGGGCGTATCTCCTTGGCTAGGCTGCCTTTATCCAAATGCGAATATCTTGCAGATGCCATAATTGACTCCTACTACAATGTCATTTAAATAAAAATAATATATCAACAATAAAATCAATTCAATTTTCTATGTTAGAAATCATTTTTAATATTGAAACACCTAAGGTCACAGTTAAGTGTTGATGTATTAGGCAATCTCATTAGCCTGTAATCCACAAAATTGTGTCTGGTCTACCAATATTTCAACGCTTATCTTTGTTACATAAAGGTCGACATTGGCCACCACATGGTTGGCAGAGTATTTTGCAAGCAGTTTCTGCTTTCTACAACAACTATCCTTCTATTTTGTTAATGCAGGTAACATTTTAAGTTGACAGAATATGAGCCTGGTTTTCGAAATCTGGAAAGACTGCTATATTGAAGGCTTCATAAAACTTTATATTTATTAAACTCTTCTGTATGGCACTGATCAGTATTCGTTTCAGATAGGTTTGCAATTTAATGAGTCACCTGTTGTAATTACATAAGTACAGCTGCAGAGGAATACATAATAAAAGGATGAGATTGAGATGGCTTCCTTGGTAGAACTACTTATCATTATTGCCTCAAATACATCATTCATTTTCAATACAAGCATGAAACACAAGATTGATTTTGACTATCACTATCCAAAATATAACATCCATTATTTTGATGATCACTATGCAAAATATAACATCCATTTTAATTCATTCTCAGTATTCGAAAAATAATGGTTTTCGACCCCTAAGCATAAAATTTGGTAATCTCCATTAACTTCCACAGAAAGGGAAAATGATATACTTGGAGAGGGCCTCTTTGGTAGTATTAGAGATCATAATTTCCCAAGGTTAATTTTCTGTTATCAATTATTGCAAAATCTATCCAATGCATCGAGTTGACTCTATGACCCCTCTGGAGTGGAGGCCAATTATACAACAACATCTACAAATAAAAGGAATGAAACCAGGATCTGATGAAGTAGGCAACTATCCTGAGATTGAGTAAATTCCCTGATGAATTGCTGGTAATCAATGTAGATCCCAACTAGTCTGGAAGAGAGAACACACACCCACTTAACACCCCCAATACTCGTGATACCTTCAGAAAATCTGCAGTAATCGCAAAAACTGCCAATCATTCTATCATAAAGCCGCATCACACCAGAAACAATGTCCTCAAGTAGCCCAAGGACACGAAGCTGCTTGATGGATAAATTCTTGGGAACAGTGCAGTGCCAAGAGCCTTTTGAAAGTCTACAGAGCAACAGTAAGCCTTTGAGGATGTCTGTCTGTCTAGTCTCATCTATAAATTCTAATATCACAGAGTAAATATGCAATCCAATTCCCAGTTGTCTCTCTTGAACCAAGCCTGGCCCCTGCCTCTCCAATCTTTCCCCTCAAGAGTCCAAACAATCGAAAAGTCAAAGATGAAAGGTTGTTATTCACCTTAGCCAAACCTTTTTAGCAGTGATGCATCCTATGTTCATATTTAGCAGATTATTCTGACAATAGTCACACTGTATTGAAGTTAAAGAATAAGAAAGACACTGACTGAGCATTAAAAAATCAAGAGTTTGTTCTTTTTTATAATTGAAATCTTCTTTTTATTATTGTTTTAAATGTATAGATCTGTTTCTCAATAAAATAATAGAACTGCAACTGGGAAGCCACAGGCTTTCTGTTTGACCAAACATCAGATGGGTAGAAAATGTTGAGAAATCTAGAGGGTAGTAGTTAGGATGATTTCTCTTTTAATGATAACTTCTTGTGGCTTCTTCCCTGATGCTAGGAGTTCCTCTTCAATCCCTACCAGTGTCCATTATTCTTGTTGAGCTTCTGTGGTAGAATATGTGCTAAAAATGCATATCTTTACTATCTTCTTGATCCTTTCCAAATTATCTTTCACCTGAGCAGCTATCATATCCTCGACTGGCCACTTTAAATTTACTGCTGCTTTGAAAACATATCTCTAACTTTTGGTATTCTTCAGGTTAATGAGAAGATTAAGGGTGTCCAAAATCCTCTACACCAAATATCTCTCTTTCCTCTATCGCTCCTATGTCATTTTATTTTCACTCTTAGAAGAGAAGGGTCAACAAATTCATAAACTGTTTGATGGGCTTTGTTACACACCCAAGTGGGTAACCCCTAGGAGAAAATTTTTGTCCTATGGATGGATCACTGATTGAACAAAATTATAGATAATTTTTGGTTGTATTCTTGTTCCCATGCTTCACCTTGGTGGTTTTTACTTACCCCTAGTCTAGTGTGATCTTCCCTGAGGCCTTTCTTCCATGATCTATTTTGTCAAACAAAATAATGTACATAAAAAATTTCTCAAGTTTGCAGATTTTGTGTCAGTTCTTGCATTCAAATTTAGCTCTTTTGCCTCGGTTTTGTTTCCAATATACTTCCAAATTTGATGAGTTTTAGTTTTGGATATAAATTTTATGGGTTTTGGATTTGAGATCGAGTTCATCCTCAAGATATATGCGATTGGGATTTTTCTTTGTTTTTGAATTCTCACATTCAAGTTGTCTGTTGTTCAGGCGGGATCAACAATTCTGTGGGACCTCATAGTTGGTGGGTGGGATGTTTCCTATCGGTCAGAGTTTGTGTTGAGTGCATAGGGAAGCTATTCAACTCTAATTGACAAGAATAGAAAGTTGTCTTCATCTGATGAGTCAATTTGCAATTCCTTCAAGGCATCAGAGGCAGGGAAGGTAGTTCTTATAATAGACAACTCCTCTTCAAACAAGAAGAAGGCTAAAACCTATAGATACATGGTAAAAAAGAACATATTCTAGGAGTTCAAGCCTCACAGTAGATTAGATGTACTTAGAAAGCTTTCTTACATTCAGCAATCAGAAATGTTAGTAGTTAAGAATGTGCCATCATGTTGGAGAAGCAAGTTTGTCTCTTTGGAAGCTGGAAATTTTATCTACATATGTGCTACTATATAAAAGTTAACATTGGTAATAATAAAGGTTGGTTGTGTTTCTAGAGCCGATCATCACTGTGAATTCCACAAATTTTCATGTTTGTGATTGATAGGTATATGACATACATGGTAAAGCAAGTATAAATAAAATTTATAAATATTGACCACCCCGAGGATAGTTAAATTTTTTATTTATTGTTTACCCCATACACAAATCTATAGAAATAATATTTTTAGTTCGAAAATTGAATATTGTATTAAATTCCTCATCAATAAAAATGTTCTTCAAGGAATGGTCTACATTCAGAGGGTTACCTATATCTAAATGAAATCATTCTATGTTCCATCTATGTTCCATTATTTTATAGATCATTACACGTTAAACCGACTTTACTCCTTGACGGGCATTGCATTCAACATTGTGCACAAGTATGTCTTAAATGGATCAATCAAAAGTATGATTTTATCTATATTTGATAATGCAAGTTGAATACATCATACAATACATAGGAGCGCTATGGCTATGAAGTTCAATATGAAATAATCTATTGATTGCTACTATTAGTATTATATAAGGGGTGCTCTTCCAATGGCCATTTATTAGCTATGTGAAGAAGGCTTTGTGGAATTTTTATTTACTATAAGATTATGTATAGCTGAGTTGCGGACAACTAAGTAGAATTTGGTAGGAAGTTTGGAGTATGTGTAATTCATAATGATCTTGTCTTCTCTTCATTGATGACTTTTCAATGTGTGAGTTTTGACCTAAGCCATTGCATTATCAATGTGTCAAGGCTCAAAACTCGACCTATATGCCAACTACTTCTTATCATCGTTCCTAGGAACATGAGTCCTAATTTTTGTAGGTTTAAAATTTATCACAAGTTTTCTCTATTGTGATCGAATTTGTGGAGGTTATTTCAAAATTTATTTAAGGTACCATGGATCTAAATTTCTTATGAACTTTCAACACTAACAAACTTTGGTGCAAATTGTTGATCAATTCTCACTTGGTTAGGGTTATAGATGTTAATGAAAATTTTGTGTGCATGCATGAGAGTTGGGTGCAAATGCACAATGTTGTGTAGCATTAGTGTGATAAATATAGGATAGTGCAAAGCATAGTTTTAAAGATTAGTCTAAGTTGACTCGTACCTAATCAACTTAGTCAAGTTGATTGTTGGTTGAACGATTAATTGTTGGTTCAATGGACAGAAGATCTTGCGGGCACAAATACCAAAGGGAAAAATGGAGCCCATCATGGGGTACTCTTTGTAATTCTCCACCACTGCTACCTTCCATGCTTCCTCAAACTCCTCTCCAACCTCAATATCAGTGCTAGTAGTAGCATGAGCAACAACACTACGCTTAGCAGAACTAGAAGAACACATTTTCCAAACTACACGAGAACTACTTCCCTCACGAGTCACCATGTGGCATGCTTGGTCTCAGTGGTTCTCTTCCTTCTACTCCTGGTTCAACTACCATATCTTCATTGGAACCAACACTCCGAACTCCACTAGACAACGATTCACTATTTTGTAGTAGTGATGGCCATTTGTACTGTTGATTCGCCATGATTTTACAAGATAATATAATCTCGTGAGAGATTCGCCAAAAAATTATATATACATATTATATTATTAATAAAATCGCCTTCCATTTTTCCTATGTATCATGGGGATTCGCCTATTTATTATATATATAAATTTAGGGGGGTTCTTAAAATTTTCCCTGGCTCCCGGTCCCGACAATGGAACCATTGGTTGGCTCAGGAGTCAGGGGGGTCTTGACCCAGGTTCGGAGGTTGAGGTTTTCCAACAAACCCCTATACTACTGGCCCTTTCGGTAGTGACCTGCTTGCGCAGGCCAAAGTATCACTTGAAGCAGTATGGGAGGGTGCTGGAACTAGGTTTTCGCACCTTGGGAGAGGGTAGGTAAGTCAAGAAGAGCTGCATTCAACCTTATAATTACCAGATATTATATCACAGAGCCCTGATCTACTGATATCCTTCGCATCCATGTGCGCAATACCAATTATAATCACAGTAACTAAAAAATCATAGACTTATAGAACATTACCATAGTTATCACAGGTATCCTTGCATAAAGTATAATAGAACAGATCCAGATCGCAGCATAAACAAGTAACACAAGTACTTTCATAGCTTAAATCAATAACATAGAAGCATACACATTCAATCAGATATCACATATTCACATCAGTAGTAAGTCCAATACATTCAGATATTCCAACAACCTTCAGCATTCATTAATCCTTCAGATTTACTTACAATACCCAAAACCCAACCTACGTACACAGCAGTAGGGTCCGCACACAGTAGGACAGAGGATCTCTGTGCACATAGCTAATAAGAGTCCTTACCCAAACAACCCTACAGATCTAACAGTTCGCACGTAGCCTCAATTCCAATTCATTCCTACCATACAACTCGAAATTTCCATCTATTTATAACATTTTAGCCTAATCTCTCCTGTGGTCTGCAAACCGTGGTTTGCGGACTTTAGGTCTACCCTTTGACCCGTTACGTTGCTTTCAGGGCTTTGTCCCACCCCAAAGCCCTTGAGTTAGACTAAAATATGCCAAAAATTTACAAAAATACTCAAAACTATCCCAATTCACAGCCTTTGGAGGACCCTGTTCCAACAAGACCTGCAAGTGTGAAAATATCTTGACGACTGAGTCATAGCAACTGGTGTGGATGAAGCCACACAGACAGTCGGTTGGACTGGGATAGATGTAACAGTAATCGACGAAACAGGTGTCGAAGGTGATAGTCCTAATGAATGGAGGACCGAACTCTAAGGAGGAGTTGATGTGTTGGATTGTGCTATGGATGCAACACCAGACATAATCTGATTCAAGGACCTATATATAAGTGGAAGTGACACCGATGGTGGAGAATATTGAGTAGAAACGTGAGGGACATATTCGGGACAAAGCTGATAGTTTCCTGTAGAAACAGGCATTCCTTCACTACCAACAGGACTGGATGAATCCATGTTTGAATCTGCCATAAGATCTTTGAACAGACTATGGGGACTAGGAGGTACAACAACAGCAAAAAATGGTGAGCCTGACGTAAGAGGAGGAAAATCTCCTTCTTCCCCAAAACCAGACTAAGCACTTGAAGGAGGCCAATTGAACTCAACTAAATATTCAGGAGGAGATCGAGTAGCAAGATGTTGGACAAATGGGAGAATAGGCTACGAAAACTCGACAGACCTACTAGACTGAGGGGTTTCAAAAGAAACGTCTGGAAATGAACTACCACTAGGAGGAAGTGAAGACGAAAAAACTGGTGGTTCCGCCACTGTGACTGTATTTTAAAACAGGAAGGAAAAAATATAACCAATCGAAGGCTCAAAGATCAAAATCTAAGGAAAAAATAAAAAACAGACCAAGTAATAAAAATTTAATGGGCGTGTGATCGTGGGCAATTAATTTTATGACACTGAAACCGGATTTTGTTGTTTCATGTTTTAAGAGTCGAGAAACAAGCAAAATATGACTTTGGTCATTTTCAATTTTAAACGAGCGTGAAAGGACAAGTGCTCAATGATCTCTTCTCTTTTTAAAGTGTCATGAAAAGATCAAAATGACTACTCAGGTACTCTAAGCAAGAGGGTGTACCAGGTTTACGTGAACTGCCATATACACCTTGGTGATCAAATGAAAGAGAAATGACCAAGGACTTAACGTACGTGCAGGTATTCTCTCTGAATGTTGTGTTCGATGTATCATGGTTACAAGGCGGCAGACTCAACTTCCCATGGATAAAAGGATTGCAACCTAGAGGGGTCTCCCTTTATATACTCGACGGTACGGGGAGCACAAGTCTGTACTAGCACTGTCTAAAGCCAGATGGCGAACGACAGCTACTAGGTTTTAAGATGTCGGAACCCGTCTGTAGCCTAGACCACTAAAAATGTTGCGTTAGGTTCTAATGCTTCCTTAGGTTAATTAAATGAATTTTAAAGTTGATCTTGGATTATGCTGTAGTTTCAAGGTCTTACCGAATCCGGATCTCAAATTTCCTAAATGCAAGCTATATGCAAATGAACATCATCTTTGATTCAATGAATGCTAGTTACGAGAAGGATAGAGATCTTTCAAACAATAGCAAACAATGAAAGTATGCGAAGAAATCCATTAATGCATCTAAAAGAATCAAACGAAAAATGAAACTCTTTCCTAGACTATCAACCGTTAGTTATGAAAAAGAAGTTTTCACTTTCGATGCAAAGGAAACAATGAAAAATATATATTTTTTATTTTTCAATGAAAAGAAGTACATAATGCACTATTTACATGAAAAATGAAAACAAACAATAGCTTGAGTATTGTGAATGTAAGAATATAAATTGAATGACTCAATCAACGCAAAACAAACACAAGAAAGCACTCAAGCTAATGCTGCAATCTCCAAAATCAAAAGAATTTTTTCAAAGTGATGCAAAACAAGAAATGTAATCTATGCTTGGAGCAACTAGGAGAAGAATCGATCAAAAACGAAATGATCATTCAATCAAAGAAAACACTCAAAAGGATCAAGAAAACTTAGTACAATCGGCCCGAAAATGAGGCTAACAACAATCAATGAGACTTGATTTCCAAATAGAAGGCTCAGTGCACAAAGCCACTTAGAAACCCTAAAGGCCTTAATTTACACTGATAGGAAAATAGACAAACGACTAAGAAAAACAAGCCTATAGCAGTCAAAATAGTCCCAACGGCCTAATTACACACAAAAAATAACCCAGAGTCAAGCACAACTGACCAACAGACTCATCAAAGAAGTCAAACCAAATCCTATAGGATTCGGCACGACTGTAAGGCGGTAATCCACACCAAACAGGGGTTGGCACAACTGCAACAAAAGAAACCAGCGCCAATTGGCGTGACTGTTCAAGTGAAAAGTGTGCCAAGCCGGATAACTATGGGAAAAAAGGAAAAACCAAAATCCAATGAGCGGAGGTCAATCTTGACACTTTGAAGTTGAACAGAGGATATAAAATAAGCAAGCAAACCAGAGAAAGACAGATAAGCAAATCAATGACCGAAATTGACCCAACAAGATGAAACGAAAAAATCACACTGATCCCCAGTGGAGTCGCCAATTTGTTAAGCAGGTAAATCCTCTCTGCAGGGAGAGATGATCCCTCTAGCCCTGGAGTGGGTCTAGAAACAAAGAGACATGCTAGAGTGTTGATTCCTAATTAATGAATGAAAAGAGGACACAGTATATCGACCTACCTGGAATCCAATGCTGTCGTCGTGGTGGCCTCTCGCTCCTGCCTTGGCAAGTCACAATCCTTCTATGGTCATGCTCGGATACCTACACATATCAACAAACAAGAACAACATACGCCATAATAACTTCATTCATAACTACTAGCCACTCAAAGAGGGCTAAGCATATTGCATTAAACATTGAACATAACACAACATGGGAACCAAACAATAGTCACATATATGTGCTTATAGAAGGAAGAGTTACAACCAAAGCTTTGACATCGCAGTCTCCTCCAATGGGGTTCAGCCAAAGCGCGTCTTAGATGCTCATTAGGGATGAGGGGATGGACTCAAGCGCTCTCAATGAGGTTCCTTCTTGTTCTATCTCTTCAATAGTTCAGCTATAGTATACTCAATTCTCCATGTTCAACTAGCTTATGCAAGGAGAGATAGCTTCTTTTTATAGAGGAAAAGGAGGAGGTTAGGATCCCTACAAAGGTGGGAGGGAGGCCTATCCTATAGGAGGTTCCCATAAGAGGTGGAAACCATAAACTAAAGGAGGGACTCCATGGTTATTCAATCCAACCAATCCCAATGACTCATCCTCGAAGTTGTTGGAGTGGAATCTCCACTTCTATTTTTAAAAAACATTCCATAAATAGCTCGGCGCGGGTGGCTAACTGAGACAGAGCGCCAATTGGCGCGGGGCCCAGTGTTAATCTTCCTCATCAGCACGAGGGCAGAAAACAAGGGTTTTTAAATCTCTGCTCAGGGAATTGTCAACAGAAGGAATATTTATCTCATGTAAAGGGATGCAATTATGGTCTTTACAAGGCATGACACTACTTATTGATCACAGAAATGACCCTCCAATGGGCGAGATGGGGATTGCAGGGACAATGAAAAATGTTGTGTAACAAACCCATTATTTTATGTCGCAGGAAAGCTTTTCCATTGCTGAAAACAACGTCATAACCTCTGTCCTCCAACATCGCGACTGAGACCAAGTTCTTCTTTAGACTTGGAACATGCATAACATCTTTCAACTAAAATGGTTTACCTAACTCCCTCTCAAAGGTAATGGTACCAATGCTGGTTGCACTGTATTGTCCATTGTCACCCATATCTATATGCATTTGGAGATCTTTCTCCTCCAAGTTAGCTTAGGTCATGATCCTGTACATGGTCATGATATATTTAGTGATATTGGGCCTGATAAAAGGCACAACAATGTGAACTTGAAAGTAAATGGAAATTGTGATTTGGAACGTGAACTTTTTAGTTCAAGCATAGGAAGCAATGAGATTAGGAACGTGGAAGACAAGGTCATTATTAGGAAGCTTCTTAAGGATGATGCTAGAGTAACCATTAACAAAAAGGTTGTTAACCTATCTTCTGTAGAATTAAGGTCCGACACCCTTAATATTCTTAGTAAAGGTTTAGGATTTGAAATTGCACCTAGGGGTATCCCAAAAGAAAGCATTTTGTGTAGCATTGAGGAAGGCATTCGATGTTTACCTTTGGATGATAAAGAAGCTCTTAGAGAATAATGCTCCCTGATTCTAAGGAAATCCAGAGCCCCTAAGTGTAACCTTAACAAGTAAGAGATGAGTGCTCTTAGAGCCCTTCGTAATAATGAAGATATTGTTGTCCTAAAGGCAGACAAGGGAGGAGTTGTAGTCGTTTTAGATAAGGCTGATTATATTAGAAAAATGAATGAGCACCTGGATTGTAGCAGTTATAAGAAGTTGAATTCCAACCCCTTGCTAAAGGTTTTAAGAGAAGTCAGGAAGGCAATCTCGAACTCTCATCTCGATGATAAGTTAAAGAAGAAATTGACCCCCTCCTGTGAGGTCATTCCGATAATTTACGGGCTTCCTATGATCCATAAAGAAGGGGTGCCCCTTAGAACGATTTTCAATACCATTGGATCCCCCACCTATGAATTGGTGAAATATGTTGCTAAAATCCTTAAACCTCTTGTGGGAAACACTGACTCCTTCATTAAGTACTCGAGTGATTTATTCAAACTTATTAAGGAGGAAAGGGTGGAGGATAGTGGCATCTTGGTAAGCTTTGATGTTGTTTCACTATTTACCAAAATCCCTTTAGATGAAGCGGTGCAGGTTATTAATAAGGTGACGGATCCTAAAACAACTAAACTAGCTGAGATCTGTTTATGATCCACCTTCTTCAGCTTCCAAGGAGAATTCTACGAACAGGTATCTGGTGTTGCAATGGGATCACCACTATCCCCTATTGTCGCCAACTTATTTATGGAACACTTCGAAAGGAAAGCCCTTGCTTCCTTTCCACTAAGTCTAGCATGGTGGAAAATATTCGTAGATGACACTAACATAAAATGGACACATTGCAGGGAGAATCTCAGAAAATTCTTTAATCACCTAAACTCAATTTCCTCAAAAATTAAGTTTACCATGGAGATGGAAGAGAATAAGAGAATTCCTTTCCTGGATGTCCTAGTCACCAGAAAAGAGGATGGGACATTGGGGCATCAGGTGTTTAGGAATAAAACCCATACTGACAGCTACCTTCATGCTGAATCTTACCATCATCCTGCCTAGATTTGGTGTGCTAAATACTCTAGTTGTAAGAGCCCTGAGGATATCCGATAAGGAGCACCTGGAAGAAGAGATTTGTCACTTGACATTTGATTTCTTGGTTTTAGGTTATAATAAGAGAGAGAAATCAAAAAAACTGTAAAAAGCGCGTTAAAGGTGCGATCATTTCCAAGAATCACCAGGGTCCTCAAGAGAACGGTGGTAGGGTTTTTCTACCTTACATTAAGGGTGTTACTGATAATATCGCAAATTTTTTAGGAAAGAATAACATTTTCACACAATTTTCAACAGCAGGTACCTTAAGACAAAAGATGCGATCGGTTAAAGATAGTATTAGTCATGAGCAACTCAAAGGTGTTTACAAGATTGATTGCTCTTGTGGGAAGATTTATATTGGTGAAATTGGGCGCTCCCTTCAAAAACACCTTAAAGAACATGGTGCCAATATTAAGCATGAGCGATCTCGCACCTCAGATTTTGCTGATCACTCCTTGAAAACTAAACACCACTTTCGTCTTGAGGATGCTAAGATCATTGCGAGAGAGGAACACTATCAAAGACAGAAGATTAGAGAAGCATTGGAGATTTTAAAACACCTGGATAACATTAATAGAGACGGGGGATACGAAATTAGTAACAACTGGCAACCTCTAATTCGAAAAATGTTCTCTGTAGGTTCATCCTCTTCCCAGGTATAGTATCGCAGGTTTGTTGAGATTGCAACAAGATGATGAGCTTAGTGGAAAGGAGTCGCCTTCACTAAGTGGGCCCGTAGGCTATTTTTGGCGCAAAGTCTATTTTTAGACTATGTCTATTTTTAGACATATGGATCATGTTCTATGAGTTGCAGAATGCTATTTTTGGATGGTTGGTCAAGTCGGAAAAAATAGATGGAATTCTATTTTTAGACACACTGGGTGGAATCTATTTTTAGATTGCCAGTCTAAAAATAGATATGTCGAATATTATTAGCTCTTAATAATATTTGGACTATAAACGTTATCTGCCTTTGGAGCACTCGCTAAGTGCACAGATGTGGCACAGAATGATAGAAGGAATTACGCTATTCCTAAGGGTTAAGTGGAGCTATTTCATGGATACTTCAGTTAGAACTCATGTGACAGAGTTTGGTGGAGTTGATTGAGGAAGTTAGTGGAGTTGTATTCAGTTTAACTAATCTAAACATAGTTGAGATAGTTGTATTTAGTCTAACTGATTGATACGATTAGTGAGATTGGTGTGAATTAATTATTAATTAATTCACTAATTATAAACTCATTAATCAACTAAAGAATGCATCAGTTAACTTCAGTGCATGGACAGTTCAATGGAGACCAGTGCAGAAATAGGTGAAAGAGCAGGTTAACTATCAGTTGTGACTATACAGTTTCTATTTGCAACACAAAGATAATTGGAGAAGCCCATGAGGATTGCACAGTACAAGACAGATGGTTTATGTTATTTAATGAGCCATCCCATAGCATTTATTACGCAATAGAGGTTGGATATCAAGTGGCAAAAGATTGGAGCATGTGTTTTGCTAGATCTAGCTTGATAGTGTGTAGCAATTTGAGGTAGTGCTGAGAGCTTGTGAGGAGCTTTGTACTATGATTTTTACATGGTCTCCATGACATATAATATACAGATAGTTGGGGTTTTCAGCTTTAAGCTTTCCCATTAAATACTGTGTTCATATGTGTGATTGTTTGTGGTTTTAATGTGTGCATGCAATTGATTTTATTTCCGAATGTGATGATCAATGGTAGAAGAGATTTTGTATTATGCATGAAGCTAAAATAGTGTGTGATCAGGAGAATCTTGGTGAATAATATATCAGTTATTCAAATTTCTACATGGTATTAGAGCGATATTGATCATTGGAGCAATTGCAAAACATTGAAGCAGTTGAGTTTTGTGCTAGTGGAATTCGAATTTGCAGTAATGTTTTCTTGGTGTCGAAGTTGAGATGTTTTTCAACGGATTGCGATTGGAGTATGCCCTTGAGGGAATCTCGAATTATATTGCATGGAAGGACAGGATGGAGGCGGTGCTAGATGACAATGGGTTGAAGGAGGTCATAGATGCATAAATTCCAAAACCTACTTCTAGTGATGTTTCCGTACTTGACGCATGGAAAAAGAAGACAACAAAGTGTCAAAGGATTCTGTTGGAAGGTGTGAAGGATCACATAGTGTCTAGCCTTCATGGTAAGGATTATCCATTCTTGATGTGGAAAGCTTTGACAGACTTATTCCAAAGCAAGAGTGACCAGAGGAAGTTGGTGCTCAAGGATAGACTCAGAAACATAAAAATGGAGAAAGGCGACAGTATGCCCAAGTACCTCACGAAGTTCATCCAATGCAGGGATGAGCTGGGAAGTGTGGGGGTTACTGTCGATGACGAGGACTTGGTGAGCTTGGCTCTCCTTGGGCTTTCGAAGAGTTGGCATTCCTATCAGGACTTTGTCAATGGTCGGGAGAAATTTCTAGGATGGGAGCGACTTTGGTCGGATCTTGTGCAAGAGAAGATAAGGCAGAGTACCAGGGACGGATCTTCATCAAAGAACTCTGATGAAGAGAATTGTGCTTTGGCTGCCAAAGCAAAGAAGGGGAAGATCAAGAAAGCTTCTCAATCTGGTGCGAAAGGCAAGAAGCAGGACATTTCCAAGGTGAAATGCTTTCACTGTCACCAACATGGACATTACGCCACTAATTGTCCACAGAAGAAGAAAAATAAGCAGGCTGATGGATCTGCAGCTGGAGAGGCCTTAGCCTCATAGTTTGAGCTGGATTTTTCGCTGATCGCATGCTTGGTCTCAAGTGTGACGGGTTCAGTGTCGTTTCTTGACAGTGGTGCATCTTTTCACATGATAGGAGATCGAGATTTGTTTACTGATATGGATGAGAAAGATCTTGGAGTGCACATCGAGATGGGCGATGATGGTAGATACAGTGCGACCGGTATCGGTACCATTTCCTTTGATAGGGAGTCTGGTAAACCCTTCGTATTGAAGGAAGTGATGCATGTTCCAAGATTGAAGAAGAATCTTATCTCTGTGGCGATGTTAGAAGACAAGGGATATGATGTTGTCTTTAGCGAGGGAAAGGCTTTCCTGTGCAGTAAGGCAACTGGTGAGACCCGGAGGATAGGGGTTCGAGTTAAGAACCTTTATTAATTGTAGTAGATGGTCGCACAGCGACGAAAGGTGCAAGGTAAGGTGAGTGGGTGGTGAGCTGCTGATGATGGCGAGTTGTGGCACTGGAGATTGGGCCACCTTCACCATGGAGCTTTGAAGATACTGCAGAAGATTTCTACTGGGCTTCCTAAAGGCACTCTTGCGCAGTCAGATTAGTGCAAGGGGAGTACCTTGGGAAAATTTGTGAAAGCCACCTTTCACGAGAAGGATAGTCGTGCCATGACGATCCTTGAGAGAATTCACATAGACGTGTGTGGACCTTTCTCAGTAGCTTCGACAGAAAAGCACAAGTATTATGTGATATTTGTTGATGATTTTTCTCGTAAGCGTTGGATCTTCTTCATGCAGAAGAAGTGCGAGACATACTCAAAGTTCTGTGAGTTCAAGGCACTGGTTGAGAAAGAATCAGGGAAGCAGGTGAAGGCTCTTAGGAGCTACAATGGTGGCGAATTCATCTCTGGCGAATTCAAGGACTTTTGCAGCGCAGAAGGAATTCGAAGAGAGCTCTTAGCACCTCATAACCCACAGCAGAACAGGGTTTCTAAGCAAAAGAACAGAACGATCTTGGGTGCTGCACGAGCGATGTTGCATGATCAGGGCCTTCCCATACACTTTTGGGCTGAGGCATGCAATACTGCAGTATATGTGTAGAACCGTTGTCCTCACAGGATACTTGGCATGAGTACACCTGAGGAGGCGTTTTCTGGTAAGAGGCCTGATATTTCCCATTTGAGGAATTTTGGTTCACCTGTTTACATTCATGTGACGAAGGATGCCAGGAAGAAGCTGGAGCCGACTGTAGAGGTTGGGATATTTGTGGGGTACACTGATATGCCCCACAACTATTGTGTGTATTTGCTAGACAGTCGCAAGACTGTTGTGCGACGAGATATCAAATTTCATGAGGAGAAAGCCATGAAGTGTTCGCTTGAGAGGGATCCACACTTGCATGTAGATGAGGAGCTATTAGTTCCTAAGGATGAGTCTCAGGATGTGGATCAACCACAAGATGAGGTTCATGGAGTGGAAGAGACCACTCAAGCATCGCCAACCATCAGAGGGCGGAAGCGCACTACAGAAGCTGAGCGACTGGCTCAAGATGCAGAGAAGGTTGTAGGAGCACCTACATCACAGCGCAGACAGAGACAGTCACCTGACCGGTATACTGGATACATGGATCTTATGAGCAAGTGTATCGTGACAGAGCCATCCTCTTTCGAGGAAGCTGTGGAGGATCCCGCATGGGTAGATGCCATGGTGGAAGAGTATGATTCGATTGTCAAAAACAGTGCATGGGAGATTGTCCCAAGGCCGAAAGGGAAATCAGTGGTGGGTTCGAGATGGGTCTACAAAGTGAAGCAGGCAGCTGACGGGAGTGTGGAGAAGTACAAGGCAAGATTTGTTGCTCGAGGCTTTTCATAGATTGAGGGGATCGATTATGAGGAGACCTTTGCACCTGTCGCAAGGTATTCTTCCATACGGACAATTCTTGCTCTCTCAGCGCAGATGGGGTGGCATATTCATCAGATGGATGTGAAGACTACGTTCCTCAATGGAGTCATTGAGGAGGAGGTGTACATAGAGCAACCCGAAGGTTTCGAGATCTTCAGCAGCGAGTCGCATGTGTGCAGGCTCAAGAGAGCGTTGTATGGGTTGAAACAAGCACCTCGTGCTTGGTACACACGGATATACAGTTATTTCACCGGACTTGGATTCTCCAAGAGTGAGGTGGATCTGAAACTATACCAGATTGTGGTGGAGGGTAAGTTGCTGATCATTTTACTTTATGTAGATGATTTGATTTTGACAGGTGATGAACTGTTGATACACTCATGCAAGGCTGATCTTGGAAAGGAGTTTGAGATGAAGGACTTGGGCCACCTTCATTATTTCATGGGATTGGAAATTTGGCAACGCAGTGGTGGATTGTTTGTTTCTCAGGGTAAGTATGCCTGGGAGATACTGGAGAAGTTCAACATGCATGGCTGCAAGCCTGTTGATACTCCTCTTCCTGGTGGATGGAGGAAGGAGGATGCTACTTCGGTGGAGGTAGTGGATGCCACTGTTTATCGACAGTTGGTGGGGTCACTTATGTATCTGGTCAATACATGACCCGACATATGCTATGCAGTTAACTAGCTTTCACAAGCTATGGTTACGCCTACCGAGCTCTTTTGGAAGGCGGGGAAGCATGTATTGAGATATATTAGAGGCACATCAGGATATGGATCATGGTACAGACAGGAGCATAAATTGAGGCGGCATGGCTTCACGGATTGGTATCATCATATCAAAGATTGTGTGCAGCGGAAGATCATGTTACTTTCAGACATTCCCACAGAGGATCAGGATGCTAATATCTTGACGAAGGCACTCACCAGGAGCAAATTCGAATACCACAGAGGCAGGATAGGGGTGGCAGATAATCCTTATCTTGTTGAGAGGGAGTGTTGAGATTGCAACAAGATGATGAGCTTAGTGAAAAGAGTCACCTTCACTAAGTGGGCCCACGGGCTATTTTTGGCGCACAGTCTATTTTTAGACTATGTCTATTTTTAGACATGTCGATCATATTCTATGAGTTGCAGGATGCTATTTGTGGATGATTGGTCAAGTTGGAAAAATAGATGGACTTCTATTTTTAGACATATTGGGTGGAGTCTATTTTTAGACTGCCAGTCTAAAAATAGATATGTCGAATATTATTACCTCTTAATAATATTTGGACTATAAACATTATCTTATTCTCTTGGAGCACTTCAGTTAAGTGTACAAATGTGGCACAGGAGCTGATATAAGGAATTACGCTATTCCTAAGGGTTAAGTTGAGCTATTTCATGGAGACTTCAATTAGAACTCATGTGACAGAGTTTGGTGGAGTTATTGAGGTAGTTGGTGGAGTTGTGTTCAGTTTAACTCAGTTAGACACAGTTGAGATATTTGTATCTAGTTTAATTGATTGATACAATTAGTGAGAGTGGTGTGAATTAATTATTAATTAATTCACTAATTATAAACTCATTAATCAACTAAAGAATACATCAGTTAACTTCTGTGCATGGACAGTTTCAGTGGAGACCAGTGCAGAAATAGGTGAAAGAGCAGGTTAACTATCAGTTGTGACTATACAGTTTCTATTTGCAACACACGGATAGGTGGAGAAGCCCATGAGGATTGTGCAGTACAAGCCAAGTGGTTTATGTTATTTAATGAGCCATCCCATAGCATTGATTACGCAATAGAGGCTGGTTATCAAGTGGCAAAATATTGGAGCATGTGTTTTGCTAGATCTAGCTTGATAGTTTGTAGCAATTTGAGGTAGTGCTGAGAGCTTGTGAGGAGCTTTGTACTATGATTGTTACATGGTCTCCATGACATATAATATACAGATAGTTGGGGTTTTCAGCTTTAAGCTTTCCCATTAAATACTGTGTTCATATGTGTGATTGTTTGTGGTTTTAATGTGTGCATGCAATTGATTTTATTTCCACATGTGATGATCAATGGTAGAAGAGATTATGTATTATGCATGAAGCTGAAATAGTGTGTGATCAAGAGAATCTCGGTGAATAATATATCAGTTATTCAAATTTCTACAAGGTTTGCTTCTTTTTCTCTCCCATATAAAAGATTTTTTAAGGTTTGGTCACTTCGAATACCTAATTAAATCTTTCTTCCAATAATTATCCTAATTATTTTTTATTCTCTATTAATACAAATTAATTTATAATTATTATTGGAAGAATTTTAGATTTTAATATATAATAGAATTAAATATTAGAAATTATATTAGAAATAAAATAATATTAAATTTGAAAGAATTCAAATTAGAAATTTGGATTAATAAATTATAATTATTTTATTAAATAATTATAATTTATTATTTTAAAAAACTTAATTCAAAGAATGTTTGATTAAGTAATCTATTATTAATTTATATTTTTATGAATTATTAATTTTATTAGGAATAACAATTATAAAACCTTTATTAGTTACCTCTAGGATTTTATCTCTTCAATATTTTTGTCCTTAGGTTTTAATTTAACTATAGGTTATAATTAAATAACATTTAGGTTTATCAATTAAATGGTAGCTATAAAATAATTAATTATTTATTTAAATTATTAGAATTAAGAATAATTAAATTATAATATTATGTAGTTTTAAAATTATATTAATATAAGAATTTAATTTAATTTATCAAAATTAATTCATAATAATTTAGATTAAGTAGATTATTTGTTTATTTTAACTATTAAAATTAAAATGGATTTAGTAGTACTATTAAATAGGTGATATTATAATTATAAATGAATTAAAATTATTGTACTATAATTTAAAAAAAAAATCAAATTATTAATTTTAGTTCCTGTCGGCTCTTGTCATTTTTATTTTTCATCTTTCACTATTTATAACCTTATGCGTCCTTCTTTCACTCTTCATTCTCATCTTGTCCTAAAGATGGATCCCCGTTGGGATTCGAAACGTTGACTAATGTTTTTTGATACTGTGGATAATCCAGAGAATTTTACAAGAAAATCTCCTTATCTCCCGTCATGTGGAAGGAAGCATCACTATCAAGATACCACACTGATCCCATTTCACTTGAAACCAAGCATGCGATCAAAGAGAAAGCAAGTTCAAATTGCAAGGCAAGGGCCTCACCAGCTGCAGCTCCAATAGCCTTCTTGTTCTTCTTTTAATGTGGGTAGTTGGTGGTGAGATGCCCATGTTCGTGACAGTGAAAACACTTCACCTTGGACAAATCGAGCTTCTTGCCTTTAGCCTCAGATTTTGGATGGGATTTATTCCCCTTCCCTTTCCTCACTTTGTCAGCCAAAGAAAAATCCTCTTCATCATCATGTTTTGATGAAGAGCCATCCCTGGTACTCCACCTTATCTCCTCCTACACTAGATCCGACCAAAGTCGCTCCCAATCCGGCAGTTTCTCCCACCCATTGACAGAGTCTTGATAACTATGCCAACTCTTCGGAAGTCCAAGGAGAGCCAAGCTCACCAATTCATCATCAACAACTGTAATTCCCACACTCCCCAGCTCATCCCTACATTGGAAAAACTTTGTGAGATACTTTGGAATACTCTCGCCCTTCTCCATTTTGATTTTTCTGAGTTTATCATTCAGCGCCAACTTCCTATGGTCGCTGCTACTTTGGAAAAGATCTGTCAAAGCCTTCCACATTGAAAATAGAGTGGCTTTCCCATGAATGCTTGACACAATATGGTCTTTCACACCTTCCAACAGAATTCTTCTCATCTTCACTACTTTCTTCTGCCAGGCATCAAGTAATCCAACATCCATCAAAGTGGGCTTAGGAACATCACTATCGATGAACTCCTTCAAGCCATTATCTTCAAGCACCGGCTCCATCTTGTCCTTCTAGGCTATATAGTTCGAGCTTCCCTCGAGTGCATACTCCAACCACAACCCATTGAAAGCCATTTCAATGTTTACTCAACTGTCGCACCAAGAAATTCTTGCAGCAAATTTGAATTGTTCCACCAACACAACTCAGCACTGCTTCAATATTGAAATATTCAGTGATTAACACTGCTCCGATACCATGTATAAATTATATACAATATGCATGTATATTACCGGACTCCCCTGATCTAAAAATTAAATCCTCTGTTAAATACAAAATCCTTCCACTCAATTCTTTGTGGAAATTAAATCACCAATTGCAAACATATGAAGAAAAAATCAATCGCACATAACAAGATGTTTTACCGAGAAAGCTTAAAGCTAAAAACTCCAACTATCATATATTATGTATATCATGGAATCATGAAACAATCTCATACAAAGCTCAACTCATAGATCTCTCAGTACAATATACAATCGTCTCACACTGTCATACAAAAATTGGTTCACACATGCACTAATTTACTGCCTCGTGACAGCCTGCCTTCACTGCATAATCCCTGCTGAAGAAGATCCTTGAACAAATTCGATCTTGCCTTGCTTTGACTGTGCAACCCTCATTGGTGTAGAAATTTTTGAATCTTAATTCTTATGCATAAATTATTACTGTTAATGTAGTTAAGCTCCTCCTACTTATACAAGTTATCAACTGAATAAATTAAAGTTAACATTGAAGCAAAACACATAACAGTTCTCTACCAATTCAGATCTAGAATAAGCACATGCACACATAGACAAAGTGACAGTTATTTCTGGACAAACTGTCCCCGGAAAAACCCAATGTGGGAAAACCGGTCTCTGGCTGCTGGAGGGCTCTATTATTAAGAATATTTTTGAATACACAACTCTGGGTTCCAGATCTGGAAAATCCTACAGAGAAAACTCTAGATCTGCAGCACCTGGCTGATCTAAGACCAACAATACTGACTGATCCACACCCTCAAACGGGATTTACAGAACTCAGCCAGATCAAACTTAGAAAGGCAACGCTACCCGTGAAAGACATTGTTGTTGTTGTTGTCGTCTGTTGTTGTTGCTGCCGTCGCCCCATTGTTTGTTGTTGCCCCTCTTGTTGTCGTTAGGCCCCTTTATTCTTTGCCTTTCTCTGCGTTGTCCTTGCTGATCTCTTCTCAGCTTCTTGTGTATTCTAGACCTCGGGATCAGATCATCCCCTTGCTCTAAATTCCCCTCTCTGCAACTGAAACACTTTTGAGAATTCTTAGCAACCCCACCCTAGAATCTCAGCTTAGCTTCAGTGCTCTGCCTCCATGTGTGTTTTACAAATGACCCCAAGCCTTTCCTTTATACTTTTCTCGTTGACAAATCAACGGCCAAGATTAAATCTTTAATCAATGGCTAAGATTAAAAGAAATCTTGATCCGTGTGACTTAAGACAATTTCATCACATGTTTAATTAAATTCACTTTAATTATTTTATTTTCCTAAGTTTTAACTTAGGAAATACATTAAAATAATTAATTAATTTAATATCTCCTAAACCGGATGAAATTTCCCAAATCCATTTCTAGGTCTTGTAGATTAGGTGAACTCTAGTCCTTCCTTAAAATTTAGGACCTAGAGCACAACTGGGGACCTAGAGCACAACTAATGCTACCCCAAATACACAAAATCTAAACAATCCCTCTTAGTATCAAGGGTGTGCTCTAGCAATACATCACACTTATGCATTACAAGATTTTGGGCACTTGTTCTGTGTTGCTGAAGCTTGGCCTCCTGCCACTCAACTCTGCACTACTGATGCCATTCTGTACTGCTGCCCATGACTCTACCACTGCCACTGCAACCATTGTACTGCAGCTCCCTCTCAATATGTTGCATATGCTACTCATAGCACTGCCACTGCTGATCTACTGTACTGCAACTTTAGTTGTTGAGAGAAACAGCTGAATCTCCTGCCCAATCTTTGACAGACAAGGAAGATGGGCTGCATCCTCATCATTGAAGCTCCATAGGCTACAGATTTGTGTTGGAATCTAAAGAACGATGCACAACTACAGCTCTGCCTGCGTAATCAGACTCCTTCTGCACTATTGAAGTCACGTCAGCTCCTTGTGCTGAAATATATCATGATGCTGTTGCACTGTGATGTCCCTCTGAAGCTCTCTGCACTGCGTAATCAATACTGCACTGCGCTGCTGAAGTCAAACTAGCCTCTGCGCTACTACTGCTTCTATGTTGCTGCTGCTATGCTCTGCGTTGCTCCTCCTAGCCTCAAGATCTTCCTCTGCATGTCCATGTCACCCCACCTTCGTGGTTCATGAGCACTCATGGCTACATCATCTCTCGACCCATAATCTGTCACCGCTGCTTTGGAAGAAGATGCTTCCTTGTCCTTCTTCTTTTCTGGAAAATGGCTAGAAAAATGTCCCATTTCGCCACACTGGAAGCACTTGATCTTTGAAAGATCCTTCTTCTTCTTCGGTTGCTTCTTTGATGCTAAGGCTGCGTCTTCCTCCTCTTCCTTCTTAACCTTGTGCAACGCAAGGCTGTGCTACATCTTAGTGAACCTTCGTAGTTCTTCTTGCCGCAGGATCTACCACAAGTTTCCCCAATCTGGGAGGTCCGCTCTACCCAAGATACTTTGGACAAAGTTTTCCCACTCATCTGTGACTACATTGAAGGCAGTCCTAACTATCACTGCATCATCTACGGTTGCACCCATTGCAGTCAGCTGATCCCTGATTGTCTTCAATCTGAAGAGGAAATGCTCGATGTCTTCTCCCTTGGTCATCATGAATGACCTCATTTGGGTCTCCAACAACATCTTTCTTTGGAATGATTTTCCCTCATATAGGGAATTCAAGGCCTTCCAAATCTCATTATCTACCCTCTTCTCAGCTATGTGGGCACAATATGATCCTTGATATTGTCCATTATCAGCCGCTTGGCATGCCCAACAGCTTCTCTATGCTTCCTTAGGAGATCCGCATCTGTCAGCATGGCCAAGGTCTGCTCTGCATGATCTCTTAGACCATATGCCTCTAGGACAATTAGGATCCTAACTTTCCATATTGATAAGTTTGAGAGGCCCTCTAGCTTACACCGATCATGCAATCCATGAGGAGCCATCTGCTCAGAATGTGTCGGAGCTCCTCTTCTCTATGCTAGAGATATTGGATCTAGGGTCCTTTTCGAACTGGGAACCCTCTGATCCCTCTGACACTTGATTTACCTCCATGGAAATCTACCAAATAAAATATGATTCAACTTCTTCTTTGATCCTCTAACCAAAATACAAGTTTCTTTTGGCAAGAAACTCTCTGAGAAGCTGATCTCTTCCCAAACTTTGTCACTTGTGCTAAGGCTAAAAATATGAAAACTTCAAAAGTTTAACCCCACCAACTCTTCTGAATTTCTGCAAATTTTCTGCAGATTTTTCTAGATCTGACAGATTCATATCTGAATCACACTGGCTGGCTTCAGACCTAACCAGTGTTGTTTCTCAGCTGCCTCTGCATAGTAATTGCGTGGGCTTGCTAGGACACAGCGCTGGACAACGTCACCCTTCCCTCTGCGTGAATCTCCTCTTGAAAACTGCGTTGTCCTTTCAAATTTTCTTTTCTGCTACCTTAGATCCTTCAGATGCTTCAGCTGGCGACCCTTCTAGATCTGAAATTTCTCTGATACCATGTAGAAATTTTTGAATCTTAATTCTTATGTAGAAATTATTACTGTTAATCCGATTAAGCTCCTCCTACTTATACAAGTTATTAACTGAATAAATTCAAGTTAACATCGAAGAAAAACACATAATATTTCTCTACCAATTTAGATCTAGAATAATCACATGCATACATAAACAAATTGACACAGTTATTTCTGGACAAACTGTCCCCGAAAAAACCCAATGTGGGAAAACCGGTCTCTGACTGCTGGAGGGCTCTATTATTAATAATATTTCTAAATACACAACTCTGGTTTCCAGATCTGGAAAAACCTACAGAGAAAACTCTAGATCTGCAGCTCCTGGCTGATCTAAGACCAAAAATACTGACTGATCCACACCCTCAAATGGGATTTACAGAACTCAGCCAGATCTAGGCCTAGAAACCCTAGCGATGCCCCTGAAAGACATTGTTGTCGTCTCTTGCTGCTGCTGGTGCCGTTGCTGCCTTTCTCTATGTTGTCCTTGTTGATCTCTTCTCTGCTTCTTGTGTATTCTAGACCCTGGGATCATATCATCACCTTGGTCTAAATTTCCTTCTCTGCAACTGAAACACTTCTGAGAATTCTTAGCAACCCCGCCCTAGAATCTCAGCTTAGCTTCAGTGCTCTGCCACTATGTGTCTTACAAATGACCCCAAGCCTTTCCTTTATACTTTTCTTGTTGAGAAATCAACGGCCAAGATTAAATTTTTAATCAATGGCTAAGATTAAAAGAAAGCTTGATCCATGTGACTTAAGACTATTTCATCACATGTTTAATTAAATTCACTTTAATTATTTTATTTTCCTAAGTTTTAACTTAGGAAATACATTAAAATAATTAATTAATTTAATATCTCCTAAACCAGATGAAATTTCCCAAATCCATTTCTGGGTCTTGTAGGTCAGGTGAACTCTAGTCCTTCCTCAAAATTTGGGACCTAGAGCACAACTGATGCTACCCCAAATACACAAAATCTCAACACTTGGAAAATCCAATTTGTGTGTAGATGCATTTAATGCATCACTATAGTCACAATTGATAGTCAAACACACCCTTTCACCTATCTCTCCACTAGGTCTCTACTGGATCTGACATGCAAGTAGTTAACTATTGTATTTCTTTAGTTGCAAGTAAGACACTACTTGTGAATTAATTAAATAATTAATTCACTCATCTTTCAGTAGTGTATATTTAGTTACAACTAGCACAACTAAGTTTAACTCACTTAACTGAGTTAAACTAAATAACAACTCCCATAACTACTCTTCCAACTCTGTTACAACTATGTCACACTTAGTTACAACGAAGTCCATCATGCATGAGTCACCAACCAACCTTGAAACTCGTAATTCCTTCAGCTAACTGGTGTTCCACATCAGTTAACTGAAATCAAGTTCTCTAAGAGAATAAGTTATTATTTATTGTTTGATTATCATTAAGGGCTAATAATAATCGACATGCATTCTATTTTTAGATATGCGATCTATAAATATACTTCGCCCATGTTCTAAAAATAGAAACTCATCTAAAGATAGAGTTTTCTCAACCATCAAGAATCAACATCTTGCTAATTTTAGAATATTCTCACAATTCTAAAAATAGACATACACCTAAAAATAGCCTGTGGGCCCCACCTAGTGAAGGTGGTTAATTTTCACTAGGATCATCATCTTGTTGAATCTCAACATTATTACCTTCTTAGTGGACATGGAGAATGGGTGCTTAAGGTCATTGGGAATATACATTCACCTCTCTTTGTAAAATCATCTTCTTCAATTGGTCAAGCATGACATTACATACATCCATGACCCTATCATCTAGGGGAGGGGAAACTCTCATTTCCCTAAATGGGAGATGGCCACCGAGAAGAGGAGGTTATGATGGAGTGTTTGGTTCATCTGTGATGGGTTAAATAGCATCATATTCTTCCAACTCTACTTATAACTCTTGGGCCATCTGTTCCTCCTCCATCATCTGTGTGGTTTCTTCCTCTTGTGACTCCCTTTTTTATTTTTGTTCTTCAATTATTTTCCTTTCTTCTTCTGCTTTCATTATTTCTTCCTCTACCTCCCGCTTCTTCCTAAACATGTCATCATGCTTCCTATTTTCCTCTTCTTCTTTCCGTGAGCAGTCATTATACTTTTGATTATTTTCCTATAACCAATTCTTCTCCTCCTCCCTTGTTTCTTCTGTTGCTCTGCCTCAATGGCACCTTTTCTCATGGGATCAACTTTAAAAATTTTGCTAATTTTTTCCACTGGATCATGCTTGATCCTATTCCTGGGTGTTGTTGTGTTCACCTTAGCAGTTTCTACATGTGGAATCTCCTCCATTTGTACATCTAGATCTTGTTGAACCTGGGAGGGACATGCCTCTTCTGTTGGCCTGTTATTTTTCAATGCACTGTACCAATTCTTAAAATTTTCATCCTCAGAAGTAGTCATTTGTACATATGGCTAGGTGTATTGTATCTTATCACAATGTTTCATGCACACCTTTCTAGGATCATATCTATGAAAACTCCTAGTTCCAAAATGAATGAATTTGAGTTATTCACTTATAGTTTCAAATTCCTTAAGGCTCTTTAGCTCATAGTGTCTGATCCGTAAAGGAAGAGTATCCCAAGGAGACTTTTTCCTTCTATGGAGTTGTATAGACCATCCATTTCTCAAATGATAGGCTACTTCCTTCAATAACACCTTGTTTGTCACATACCATGCCATAATAGGAGGGAATGTCTGGCACCCAAAGCATCTAATGTATGTGCCTTGTGGTGAGGAAAATCAATCTGCAATATCATATATTTCATCCTTCAATTGATCGGTCATGCAAGGAGGATCAATCTCATAGATCATATGATAAAGTATTGCAAATAAATGCTCTGCTAGCTAGTTATAAAATCCTTGGAAACTAACCTTTGATAATAATTTTCAATGAAAATAGATAGGAAGTATTTCTTGTAGATTTCAGTTCCATTTCATCCTAGTGAATGCATATCGGGTATAGATACCTTCTAGCAGATAAGTGAACACATAAAATGTTGGTGCTTGCTTTTCCTATAAGGATACTTTGGTCTGCGATACATGACACTGTAGTTCATAAGAAATGATATCTTCCCAATTGAAAACATTACCCTTATGACAACCACGTTGAGAAGGAAGATCCAATTCTCCTCCCAATGAATCTTAATTTAGGAATAAATTGCACTCCTAATGAATGAACAAGATATATTAAAATATATAAAGAATATAATGATATATTTTCATGGACGTGTGATGAATTACAAATTTATGATACTAAAATAATTCAAGATGTGATTCCAATCAAAACATATACTAAACTTGTTCATAAAAAGTTGAAAAAATGCATCATAAGCTAGAAAACAAGATCAAATAAGAGTTGAATAAATTTTTTAAAGTTGGGATCATTTTTTATGTCAGTCACTCATAGTGGGTATCAAATATGGTTCCAGTTAATATACAAGTGGGGACAATAGGATTTGCATTGATTTTTTGAATCTTAATGGATCTTCTGAAAAATATAACTACATAATTCCTCCATATAACAAATCCTATAATATGTTGTTGGTTTGGAAATGTTTTCCTTACTTGATGGATTTTCTTGTTATAACCAAGTTTTGGTTGAGCCAACAGATTAGATCAAGACAAAATTTCAAACCAAATGGGGAACTTTTTCATATTAGAATATGCCATTTGGTTTAATAAATGCCAGGGCAACATTTCAATGAGTAATGGACATTGCATTTAAGGGTATGATCAATACTTTTATGTTTGCGTTTATAGACGATATAATCATATACTTTGAAAATATAGGAAAGATAAATTTTGTTAGAAGATTCATTCCTGGTTTTGCAGAAATTATTTGATCAATACAGGATATGATTAAAAAAATCATATATTAAAATGGGAAACCATAGAGAATGACTCTTTCAAAATCATCAAAGAAGCAATCACTACTACACTTGCTCTCATTATTCCAAATTTTGAAAGAGAGTTTCATTTGTATACTTTTTCCTTTGACTTGTCATATGCAACTGTCCTAACTCAAAAGAATCTGGAAGGCGTTGAGATATAAATTTATTTTAAGAGTTTCGGGTTTCAAGGAGTAGATTTAAATTACCTTGACACTAATTAAACAAACCTATGTTATAATAAGTTTGTTAAACATTTTCAAACATTTCTTTTAAAATATCATACAAAAGTGATTATTCCTCATCCTGTTGAATGCAATTTTATTGTGTAGCGGGATCTTGTAGATAAGAGAGCGAATCAGATTACCACACTCCAGGAATACAATGTTGAGATAAAAGCATCAAATATCATTAGAGGATTATCAATAGAGTTATAAGGATCACAAATTGACTAGGAAGAAGGTTGGTATAATGAATTTGAGGTAAACCAAGAAGAAATTATTTACATTCCTATACCAACTTACACTTGATATTATGAAATTAGGTATTTTTTATTAATGGAACTACACTTAATTATTTAACATCAAAACAAAAATGAGCATTAAGATTATAATGTGCTAGATATAAATTAATAGATGGAACGATTTTTAGAAAAAAATATGATAATGTTTTACTAAGATGTTTTGAGAAATATGATGCAAAGAATGTTTTGGATGAGCCACATGATGGACCAGCAATAGGGAATTTCAATGGAGAGACTGTTGCACACAAATTTATTCAGGTTGGTTGCTATTGGCCAACTCTATTCAAAGGCTCTTATGCATATGCGAGCAATTGTAAAACATGTCAGACAACTTCAGGAAGGGAAAAAGGACCAGTGTTACCTCTATATTCCATTGAAGTAGAAGATCCATTTGAACAATAGGGCATAGATGTTATTGGTTAGATCAATCATAACTCATCTCAATTGCATAAATATATTCTCACTGCTACAGATTACTTCACAAGGTATACTGAGGCAATTCCACTTAAAATATGTAATATCCTTTCTCGAAAGCTATATCATATCTAGGTTCGATGTTCCTACATCCTTTATATTTGATAACAATTCAGATTTATCATCCCTTAAAATGATTGAGTTTTGTTTGGAAAAAGGTATTGTAATTAAGTTTTTTCCCAACTATTACCATCAGGGAAATGGATTGGCAACTTCTACCAATAAATTCCTAATCAAAATACTTAAGATAATTGTACAAGAACATCAGAGGAATTGACTTAAACAACTCCCCAATGCTTTATGGGCTAATAGAATGACTCGTGAGAAAGCATTAGGGAGCTCTTCATACTTCCTTGTGTATGAAAGGGAAGCTACCACCCCACCCCACCCCATCCCATCCCATCCCAAATATAGATATAGATATATATGGGATGGGATGGGATGGGGTATATATATATATATATATATGGGGTGGGATGGGATGGGGTGGGGTGGTGTAGCTATCTCAAGCTATTAACAAAAATTAAATCAAAGACATGCATGTAAGAATCTGTACTTTATTGAAACTGAAGGAGTTAAGGTAAAAAACAAAAGCCAAATTCCATGAAAACCAAAAAATTATCAAAGGATGATTTGAAAAATATTTAATCATTAAGATGGATTTTCCATTGGTGATATGGTACTAAAATGGGATGAGAGCCATGAGGAAAAATGAATTCATTCCAAGTTCCAATATTTGTGGCTCAAACTGTTTCAAATTTCATCAAAACTTGGTTGTTCAACATATATTTTACAAAGATTTGAAGGTGAGATTGAAAACTTGTCTGTGAATGATCAGATTCTAAAGAAATGTTTCTCTTGATAATTCATGGGACCATATGTAAATAATCCATCATTTACTAAAGGCAATTGGTTTCCTTATTTTATTTTTATTTTTGTAAAATTCACATTTCAATTTCTTTTGTAAATCTTTACCTTTTCATTTGTACAAACACATATTTTATTTTAGATCTAAGACTTTTGTGATCCATAATGTAGATAGAAAATCTTTCGAATTAATCACATCATTAGGATTTGGTCGACGTTTCAAACCATCTAATGTGGTTCATCCTCAGGACAAGGTGAAGAATGAAATCGATCTCCATGAATAAATAGTAAGGATGCATCATTGCCCAGAGTTAGCTGTTAAAACTAGCCATTATTTAGTTAATTAGTTAGAAAGTTAAAAGTTTTTTGATTATTTAATTAATTAGTTAGAAATTTAAAAGTTTTTTAATTTAATTAAAAAAAAATTAAAAGTTTTTAATTATTAAAAATATAATAACTTAGGAAAAAAGGTTAAATTATAAAACCATAAGGGAGAAGGGGTAACTTATAGTATAGGGGATAGCATTAAAATGATTACATTATGAATGATATAATAATTTAGTAAAATGATAAGGGAGAAGGGATGAATGATGGAAAAAGGGGGAAAATATTAAAATGAATAAATTATAAAACTAGTAAGGGAGAAGGGGTAAAATAGTATAGGAAATAATATTAAAATATTGAAGAAGTTAAAATAAATAAATAAATTATAATAGAAAAGGGGGAAGATTTATAATAATAATTATTATAAAGAGCTGGGAGGGGGGAAAATATAAATAAAATAATAAAAAGAGAAACCAAAGGGGGACTGAGTCACCTTGAGAGGGCTAGGGTTCATCTCTTACTTAATTTCCACCCATATTTTATTTTTGTTGTAAAATCTCAACTAGGGTTACATTTTTTGAGAAATTTGTTTGTATCATAATAGTCTTTATTGTTTAAATAAATCCAAATATGAAGGAAAATAATCTTTAATTATATCAATATGAAGTGTTTTCTCCTTTATATTAATTTATTTGTTAAAAAGTTTTCATTAGTTAGGAAAATACTTATATGTTATTTTTAAAAGAGCTACATATTTTTACATAAAGTAAAAGACTTAATATCATCAATGATGAATAATAAAACTACTAAGTTAAAATCATAAACGCATCAAAACAATTTCTCATTAAAATAATTCTTATATCACCCTGCTTATTAACTATCCAAAATTGCAAAAGAAATACAAACGTACAAATTCAAATGATATTAAATTAATAAGAAGTTGACAACATTTCAAAATAAATGTGGAAAGTATAAGGAAACTCACCAAGGCCATGGGCAGTTTCTAATAGTGGGTGAATTCTTATATGACAAGAACACAACGAAGTAATTTCAAGTTACAAGAGAGATGAGGAAAACATGCACACAAATTGTTTTGGTAGTATTAATATTTAGACTTAGTATCAAAAGTTTAGAATCAATTGAATCAATATATTAAATTAATAAATGAACCACATAACTTTTCTCTTCAAAGTTATTGGATAAGTCATATGTATATCTTTTGGTTATTTACTTTATTTTACAAATATCAAGCATGTTTAGAATGATTATAATTTAATATGAAATTTTCAAAACTTTATATTTATTTGAATTATTTGAATTTTAAATATTCATTGGCACAGATAAAAAAATTTCCTATTCTATCGCCATTTGTTGTGAGGTCTACAACAACCCCTATTTTATTTAAAATAAAATAGGGACCTTTAAATTTTTTCAATTTGTGAAATTTGAAATTTTCATCATAAATAAATCATCTTTGTTTTCTTTTCATTCACATTAAAAAAATCCAAAAAAACATTAAAAAAAATAAATATTTCTTCAAAATCTAGAAATTTGGATGAATAGATTCTGTTATTTGCTGACATGCCCCGGACTCACGGATGTCCCTAGAATATGTCTTGTAAAGTTTGAATATACTAGCAATTGCACCATATGTTGCAAAAGAAATGTCGTCATGCAATAACATAAGAAATAATATCATATAAAAAATAAGTAAAACATTTCTATAATTTTATAAGTCCCATATGGATTCATTTTCCTAGATTTATGTCCTTATTTTTAAGGTTTGAAATTCTACCTTACAAATATGTACTATTCACTCGTATTTCTTCTATATTGGAACACATTCATTTTTTCAATTATTAGAAGCTACTCTTGGCTTAAGATTAAGATTTTTCTATCAGATTATATCTTATGTTTGGGTGCTTCTTTCTTCACAAGCGTATGGTTTTTAATTTTAAAAATCTTGATTGCAATATTAAAAAAAAACATTGTTTCATACAACTCCATATTTCTTAATGTGTTAAAAACATGATCACGACATGGTAAGATTAAATTAAGTGTTTTAAACATGTATATATGAAAACAAAATATTCTCCTAGCCAAACGCGAGACAATCAGAAAGAATCTCATATTTCACTTCATTTCCTTCCCTCAAGCTGAAACAAAGGTCTTCAACAAGGGCGTTTCAATATTTGGCTCTCCTCTTTCTTTGAGTCTGTGTTGATCAGTTCTATTATGATAGCCTATTTTTTGGCTTGAATTGGTATTTGAATCTGGTTGTTCCAACAAGTTCAGAGTTTGCTCCGGGATTTGGATCAATAGAAAGAAACTCTATCTTTTCTCTTTGAATTTTCCTTTTTGGCTAAGAATTGCATCAGATAAATCCAACTCACATATCTTCGAAAGCGACCTTATCCTATGGAGTGTAATCAATGTTGAATTCTCAAGATATTTGCAAGCTTGAAAGTTCAAAACCTTATGAATATGAAAGGGAGAAAAATGTTTTTAAATTTTGTGACAAAAGGGTACTCAATCATAGGTTAAAAATCTGCTAAGAATGTATACAAAATACATAGGAGTTGTAACTTTAAGTCTCTAAAGTAACAATTAATTGGGGAAAAGTATTGATGGTTGACAATAAATGTGTCAAGAATGTGTAAGACAAATCTAAACATTCCAAATTAGAGTCTCTATAGAGCCGAAAACCCGTCTGGGCCACTTCAGGTACATGACATCAAAACCAACAAGTCAATAAAAGGACATGCATCAGTTGCAATAAGCAAGAAATCATCGTTAAGAAAGATACATTGTCAAAAAAAATTATAAATACAGGTTTCATAATATATGTAAGCCTAATATATATAGTTAATGGAGCATGACCATAAATAATTTTTAAGAAAGCCTGTAGTAAGAGGCATCTACCGAGTGCAATTGTGCACATTGAATATCTATTTGAGACAAAACACCACATCCTTTCAGCTTCAATGATGTCATTTGAGGTGTTATAATCTCAACTTCAGACAAATGGGGACACATTCCTAGATTAAGTGTGAAAATCCCAACCTTCAATGATAATACTATAGTCTCTAGCATACCAAATGAAGTAAGAGGCAGTCACAAACCAAAAACTCAATGGAAGGACATGCAACAGTTGCAGTATCCAAGAAATCATCATTAAGCAAGCTACGATGTCAATTTTTTTTACAGATATGGCCTCTTCATAATTAACAAAAGAGTAATATATGTAGTTAAAGGACCATGACCATAAAGAATTTTAGGAAAACCTGTAGAAAGAGGCGTCAAGTGAGTACCACTATGGACAATCAATATCTTCTTGAGACAAAAAAAAGTCCAAGGGAAGCCATTATAATGTGAAAATGTGAATGAGCAGAGGTGAAGAAGCATATATTAAATGTGGATTCTACTAAATACAAAAGCACTAAACACAAAGAAAAACACCACAAAAAGAAAATAATGCAAGAATGCTAAATAAAAACGCACTAAAATCCATAAATGTATCAAAAAAACTTTCCTAAAGTGAAAAAATCATATCACTCATAGAATCGCCATTCAATAGCAGATATTAGGATTGCTTCATATAGATGGAACATGTAAAACACAATATCAATGTCAAATCATAAGCCTATGATAAAGATAGTGTAGTGCTCGATCAAATTCTTAAATGGAAAAAGGGGTATATTCATTTCTAAGGTTAAGAGAGGAGTAGAAAAGGAGGGACTAGTTTATGAATAATGTTTGGAAAAAATAACATGAAGAAAGGAAAGAAATGGTGATTGGAGTCATTGAATTGGTGAGAAGGATGTGGGATGTGGCCATCGAGATGATAAGAGAATGGGAACTCTCGACTTTGAAATTCCTATCTAGATTTTCCTCCACTAGACCAATAATTTACAAAATATGTAATGTATGAGCTACAATAGTTTCCAAGACTAAACAAATACAAGGGATGAATGAAGAATTAATTGAAACATTCATCATCATTCCTACTCGAGAGGTAACAAAAATCTATTACTATACCATCAAGATGAATAATGACATACAAAGACTGGAAGATTAAGAGTTGAAGGAAAGACAAAAATTACGAAACATGGAGGAACCTAGGATTTTCAAAATCTTGGACATCCACACTACCAAGAAAATGCACCGACATCAAGCGTTATCCAAAAAATATTAATGCCTCCATTATGACTGAGGTGTTATTGGCCAAAAGCCCTTTTGTAATTGTACTATAAAAATATAAATAGAAAATTCTTCCATAGAGAAAAAATAAAAGGAGGAGAGAGGGGAGAAGATTGTAAGACTAAATTCCTCTAATAAAGGCCCTATTTCGAAATATTTTGTAAATGAAGGCCTCATCATGGTGATTAATACAATGATCCCCTTGTCCAAGTGATATATGTATTTTTCCGATATGGTAAATTGTTTGGATTTCATTTCATGAGCCTTGCATATTGGCATACAAGTTATGAGAATGTTCAGGCTCATTTAAATTAGTTGATTAGTGTTTCATTTTCCTATGGTTGTAGATAGGATCATTATCTTGAAGAATTTGCAATCATCTTATATTGTTCTTATATTTAAGCAAAGAATTCAATCAATTTTGTTTCTATTCTATTCGATCTAATAATAAATAAATTAGTTGATTAGTGTTTCATTTTCCTATGGTTGTAGATAGGATCATTATCTTGAAGAATTTGCAACCATCTTATATTGTTCTTATATTTAAGCAAATAATTCAATCAATTTTGTTTCTATTCTATTCGATTTAATAATAAATCTACCTAACTCCCAATGAATCATTGTAGAAATAGAATCAAGAGAACCAAAAATATTGCTAATAAGATTGCTAATAGTTGATAAAATATATAAATTGTAAAAAACATATTTACCCAATAAGTAAGGTTATGATGCCAAACAAAAAGTGATTCTAAGCAAAACAAAATTCCAAAAAAATGTAACAATGCCAAAAAAAAATGTTATTCTAAGCCAAAATGGCCATCAAATTCCCTCTCTTTGTTGATGGAATTCCAGTTCCCTCCCTTTGTTCCCTCCTTTTGCTAATAAGATTGCTAATAGTAGATAAAATATATAAATTGTAAAATAAGTATTTACCCAATAAGTATTAATAGGGGCCAAGGATAAGATGCCAAACAAAAAGTGATTCTAAGCAAAACAAAATGCCAAAAAAATGTGATAATGCCAAAAAAAAATGTTATTCTAATTTCTAAGCCAAAATGGTCACTGAATTCCCTCCCTTTGTTGATGGAATTGTAGTTCCCTCCCTTTGTTCCATCCCTTTTTTATGACATACCACGGATTTTCCGATCAATAGATAGATATATCAAAAGATATATCAAAATAGCCTAAAATAGAATTTTCCCTCCTTTTGTTGATGACATGCCAAGGATTTCCTGATTAATTTATAGATATATCAAAGTTTGCTAAAACAAAATATTTCTAGATCTTTAATTTTGTTAAATAATTTAATATACACTAAAGTATTAGTGAACCATTTGAGAGTGTAAAATATCCTTGATATTTATAGAACATGAGATAAGATTTTAAAAAATAAACCACTTTAATAATTTATAATTTTTCAAAAATATTTTGGAATGTGCATACATCACATTTTACGCAGTGACAACATAAAATCTAGGGTTCTCAGCTAATTTAGTGAAAGGTAAAATAACCCTAACATTATTAATGGGGACTTCTTTTTAATGAAGTTAAACATAACAAAAAAACTGTAGTGTGAAGTGTATAGTAAATGTTAAATATGGTTGTAATAGAACATTGGACCAGAAAACCATTGGCTAATTGTATGAAGAGCTTCCTCTTATGTACTTTTCTATACTTGGGGTTACTATGTATATATATCCAGCATGTTTGGCTTTTCCTTAAACTTCTCAAGGTTATACATGTTTACTACGGTAACACAAAGTTTATTGTATTATGATTAGGTTTAGTTTTTTCTTTCTTCTTTTTTTTAGTTTTAGTTTTACTGTGATCAGAGGGAATCTAATAGAATATTAAGATATGGATGTGAGAATATTAGAAAATAGAAGACAAATAAAATCGTGGTACCACACTCATGTCTGATTAAACCGAGGCATTTTTTGGCTTGTTTTTTATAAGGGGCAGTTCCTTGCCTAACATTCGTTATCCATGATTGTGATTTTAAGTCTGCACATAATCATCTATTAGTTTTAGTGTGATTACACATAGAATATTCCATCTTTTTGTTGATGACATGCCAAGGATTTCCTGATCAACATATAGATATATCAAAGTTTGCTAAAGAAAAATATTTCTAGATCTTTAATTCTGTTAAATAATTTAATATACACTAAACTATTAGTGAACCATTTGAGAGTGTAAAATATTCATGATATTTATAGATAAGATTTTAAAAAATAAACTACTTTAATAATTTATAATTTTTCAAAAATATTTTGGAATGTGCATACATCACATTTTACGCAGTAACAGCATAAAATCTAGGGTACTCAGCTAATTTAGTGAAAGGTAAAATAAACCTAACATTATTAATGGGGACTTCGTTAAACATAACAAAGAAACTGTAAATTGAAGTGTATAGTGAATGTTAAGTACGGTTGTAATAGAACATTAGACCAGAAAACCATTGGCTAATCATATGAAGAGCTTCCTCTTCTGTACTTTTTTGTACTTGGGGTTACTATGTATATATATCCAGCATGTATGGCTTTTCCTTAAACTTCTCAAGGTTATACATGTTTACTACGATAACACAAAGTTTACTGTAATATGATTAGGTTTAGTTTTTTCTTCTTTTTTAGTTTTAGTTTTACTGTCATTAGAGGGAATCTAATAGAATATTAAGATGTGGATGTGAGAATATTAGAAAATAGAAGACAAATAAAATCGTGGTACCACACTCATGTCTGATTAAACCGAGGCATTTTTTGGCTTGTTTTTTATAAGAGGCAATTCCTTGCCTAACATTCGTCATCCATCATTGTGATTTTAAGTGTGCACACAATCATCTATTAGTTTGTGTGATTACATTGGTTTTTTAGAGTGATTAGACTGGTTTTAAATCAGAATTTTTCTTTGTAAGATTGTAAATTTTGAAAATATCTTGAAATTTGATGATTAAAAAAATGTCAAATTATTTGACTACTTCTTTGACCATCAATTATAAAAGAGAAAGTTTGAGCTCTTTTTAAATTCCAAGATATTTCTTACGTGATCAACATAAATTCAGCAGTTTCAAAACACATACATCACCGCTCGAAAATCTTTCCCCACTCTCTACCTGTTTGTTTTTTCGAGTTGGATATAATCTTCTTTTAATGTTAGGGGACTCGAGGTTGACAGTGATAGAACAGTTCTTTTTAAGATTCGACTTATGTTACTAAAATTTCAAGATATTTAAAATATTTTCTTAGAAATAATTTAAAAACTAACACTGTTGTCTTTTTAGGGGAGCGCAAATATTTAGCTCTCGCAGTTGAAGAGGGACCTGCAATGTATGCGTTTCAACTATCAAAAAGGCGTATATGATGACTTCAGCATTGCAGAATGAAATGAAAGTCGGCAAAAAGAAGCATACCTGAGAATCATGCTGCCACAATAATTTTAATTTCACCGCTGCAACTTCTAAAACTCTTAACCTCGCCATGGGAATCCAGAAAGGTAGACACTTATACCAGCGGAACCACATGAAATGTGGTGACCGCGCCCTTCTCAGTATGCGTTTTGAATAATTCTCTTCAGCTGCAACAACTTGAAAATTCGAAATACCACGAAACTGAAAATTATTGAACAGATACCTCAATTCCCCAATACTTCATCACTCCATCTTTTGTACCATGAAAATTCTGAACTGCCCATTAAATATTCCAAGTTCAAAATAGGATCTAACGGAGAAACCATCTTGATTCCACGAATTTCAATTATTAACTGTTAATTTAAGAAAAATAACAAAAAAGATATATCGTGATATGAATAAAGAAACTTTAAAATTCTTCTATAAATTAAGACCAAGAAAGCAACTCAAAAGCCTAATTTTTCAACCCAATTAATTTACGAAAAATATAAACACATATTTGTCATGATCGTGAAGCAAGATCTGCAAATTTTGGTTGTGGATGTGGTTGACCAAAGGCATGAAAGCAGAAAAGCTCTTCGGAGTGCTGTGTATTTAGCCCCTCTAGCTCATAAATTGATGTCTGTGCTATTTTTTCTTTTCTTAGGACTTTCTTGTCACGAGAGGTACAAGGATCGAATTATCAGAATCAAGATATGCTGATGCTCGCGGCTAATGCTAATGTGGAGGGTGATGAGGAAGGCACGAGTGCCGTTAACTAACTTTGCGAAGGCTGGATCTGTTGCCACCTCGCCAAGTAATACCAAAAGGGTGATCAGGAAGGCGTGATTGTCATTAACTAACTTTGGCAAGGCTGGATCTGTTGCCACCTCGCCAAGTAATACCGAATTCAAGGATCTATTGCCACTCACCAAACAATACCGAATTCAAATCAACGTGTGAGGATATCTTAATCGTCTAACAAAAAAATCTAACGATGCAAATAAAGGACAGGTAAGGGGGAGTTGTTTTCAAATAAATACGCCTTACGGCGTAATAAAATATGGGTGGAAATTAAGTAAGAGCTGAACCCTAGCCCTCTCAAGGTGACTCAATACCCCTTTGGTTTCTCTTTTTATTATTTTATTTATATTTTCCCCCCTCACAACTCTTTATAATAATAATTATTATAAATCTTCCCCCTTTTCTATTATAATTTATTTATTTATTTTTAACTTCTTCAATATTTTAATATTATTTCCTATACTATTTTACCCCTTCTCCCTTACTAGTTACGTCGTAAGGCGTTATTATTTGAAAACAACTTTGCTAACTGCTTTTCTGTCATAATGTGTACCATTTGATCCTTTGTTAGAAGATTATATCATTTTGAGCCATCGATTCAAATGGAGTTGACAGGGTGGCAGGCAGTTGCGAATTAGTTGCTCTGGTTACGCGAATTTCATTGGGTTGGAGTTTTTCTGCGATCCTTCTTGCAATAAAATGAGGAGTCGGTGAAAAACTGCCCCGATTTTAATGACGGTTGGCAACTCGCACTACCAATTTAGTTTTAGTTTGTTAGTTGTATTTATGTTTTTTCGCTCACAACCATAGTTTTGTTTATGTATAATGGGAAAGACAGGTAATTTTTACGAAAAAAATCCACAGTGCAACTTTTTTACAGTACTGAAACTCAATCGAATAGTTTAGTGAAGCTATTCATTTTGAATTACAGATATTTTTGCGACTTGGACGATTTCGCAAAGGCGCATGTTCTGAGTGCGACGTCCTCATGTACTGTTTCATATGCTTAATCTTTCATATGTTTAATATTATGGATGTAGTGTTATGCAACTTCCTATAATATATTCAGGGTAATTTGTCTGTTCACTTCTGGATGAAAAATTATAAAGGCTGGCTTGACAAAAAAATTGTGTAAAGAAAGAATAATTCAAAGCAAGGAATTGAGCGGCTGCTGCAAGTTCAAATCACCAGGTTACTCACTCTTGGATTCCTCACATAAATAACAATTTTTTGATAGGTTGACCGTTATGTTTTGTTTCTCATATGTTAGGAATTAAAACATGTTGCCTGCAACCAAGATTTTACGATACATTTCAATTAGCAATTTTCAAGTATCTTGAATTCACCAAAATGATTTTCAACAAGTGCTTTCTAATCTTACCCCAATGCATTTAGCCTACAATTAATAATTTGCTGCCCTTCAGAAAGGTGTTGTTCCATGAATATTTCAATTGCAAACACCATCTCTGTTTCTGACATTAAATATGGCTTACTTTTCCATTCTATGATTGGGCATACCTTTGGTGCTGCCGGTCCACTGGAAGCAATTGCAACAGTAAAGGCTATCACTATCGGGTGGCTTCACCCCACAATAAACCAATTTCTAAGTTGTTTACGGGCATGGCAGATTTTTTTCTAATAACTAGATGAAAATGAGCTACTCTTTAGGAAATGATTTAAGACATGTATTTCAGAGTCTTGCACTTGTGGAAACTATCGTTTTGGGATTATAAAATATTTTTTACGTTATCTGGTTCTCTTTAGTATGCATGACTAATTACATTCTTGACTGGCCTCATCTATGATATCCGATATGGCAATACAAATTCAGATACTGAATCCATAATGCCCATTTATGATATAAAGTCTTGTTTGACCCTGTTATACTGCCATGTTGTTGGTAAATTCTTTGTGGGAATATATGCATGGTGCAATTCGGGCTTGCTGCTGACTTATTGATGGGAATGTTGGGTTCTGTGCAGGGAAATCGTGGATGCATATGGTAATGAAATAAAAAGTCTACCTGCGAAGCTGTTGAGATTAATTGCTGAGACATTAGAGTTAAAGCTTGATTACTTTGAGAAGAATTTTGGAAAGCCATACCTAAAAATGAGGATGAATTACTATCCTCAGTGCCCCAGACCAGATCTTGTGTTTGGGTTGAGCCCACCTGCAAACATGACTGGCATTACACTCTTATTGCAAGATGATGAAATGGTAGGAATAAATGTCCGCAAGGATGACCAATGAATACCTGTGAAACCGATTCCTTATTCTCTGGTTATTAATGTTGGAAATTTGATAGAGGTAAGCTTATGGTCCTTACAGAATATTCGCCTGATATCCTAACTTTGTTTTAGAAAAAATTTCCTCGATACTCTGTGGTTGGTTTTCCAGGTAATGACTAATGGAAGGTACAAGAGCATTGAGAATCATGTAACTATGACAAACCGTTTCCAAGATAGGATGTCGATTGGATTTTTTTTATGCTCCGGAATTCAAAGCAGAGATCAGTCCAGGTCCGGAACTCATTGATCAAAATCATCCATGTTTGTTCAAGAATTTCATTCATGTTGATTACAATAAACAATATTTCTCTCGCGGGGTGGAGGGGAAGCATTCATTATATGAATATGCTGGTATCGAAAGCTCACAAACATAGAGACGTTATGAGCATTGCCTCATCTATCATCTAGACAATATGTATATTCGATAGTTTTAGAAGTAATATTTAAAGATATATGTACTGTTTTATAATAAAGCAGCGTTTTTTCTTCTGTTGATTTTTTTTTTTGATAGTTTTAAGTATCAGCATGATATTGAGATTCCACCTTTTACATGTTTCTTCATTCATTTTTGAGTTACATGGGAGGTTGTCTTTGGTTACTGGCGGCTTTGGTTTCATTAATTTCTTTCTATAATGGTCAATACTACTTCAAATTTCATTATTGTAAAATGGCCAATATTACTTCAAATTTCATTATTGGACCATATCTTCTGAGTGTTCAACTGAATTTGCACCATATCCTAAGAGATTTGAATGAATAAATTCAATTGTGAATTGAATTGATTAGTTGACAAATAAATTGTTCGCCAAACTATTGAAGTTCAAATTCCTTAACATAATTTGTTTAACTTTACAAAGAGTTTTATTATTTTTGGGTACATGATATTATCCTAGATTTTCAAATATTTATGTACCCAGGTTGTTAATGTCTTCAAATATATTGTAATAAAAAGTAATGTTTATTAAATGGTGTAATCTAGTGTATTGTATTAACAAGTCACAAAAAATTGTTTCTAAAAATATTTACATCTTAAAACAATTACAAAGATACATAATTTTGATTAAAAACTGAAAAGAAAATTTAAAATGGATGGTTATATTGTTGTATGTATTTTTCAAAGAAATTTGGTAAAGAAAAAACTCTTAGAGTTATATTGAAAAAAAAGTATTTAATAAATCCAATATTAATTTATATTAAATGATATAACACTTAAATAAACATTTAGAAAAAATAAATCTTTCTCTATATTTCATAGATGCAAAATGGATATATTAATTCTTTGTAACATTATTTATATTATATACCAATTTAATATTTATCTGTATAAAAATATTTTTATTATTAATAAGAATAATATTGCAATTACTTATTTTTTTTCTTTACCTTTCATTACAACATCTTATCTAATATTTTATTGCAATGTTTTCCCTAATATAATAAACATTATTTTTTTTTTTAATTTAATTTCAATAATCAATACATTTAAATTATAAAAATTATAAATGTATTTTATCATTTTAAATATCACTTTCATTGAAAAAAATCAATTTACATGTTGCGACTCTTGCAGATCTCTTTAAAAATCTTACGGCGTTTCTTTTGCAACATCTACTTGTGATGGTGCAACTGCTAGTTAAGTTTTTGGCCCTTTTTATCATATTCAAGGTCCACCCCAAGTTTTACACAATTTTCTACCTATACTCCTTGACATTTGGACTATTTAGACTTCGCCTCGAATAAATTATCATTTTATTAAATTTTAATCGATTACAAATTAGTCCAAAGTCTCAGACTGTTCATGACATTTCAATCATTTTCATCCCAAACTCCCAGACCACACAACTTTTTATATATATATATATATATATGTATGGTGGTTTTTTTCAATTTTCTTTTATGATTTTATTTCTGCATTTTTTTTATTTTCATTTTAAAATGTGTTTTACCATTTTATACCCAAATTTAAAACATTTTTATAAACATCGATATTGCTTATAGATTGGATCCTAAATGCATTCAAATATTCATTATTTATTTTATTTTATTTTATTTCCATTAGTAATTTCTTTTCAATATTTTTTTTATTGTTTGATAATAAAAACTCGACATCCGGTTATAAATTTTTTTCATAAGGGAATGTACCTATGAACTCATAGACCCCTCTGTTTTGTTATTTTTCTAAAAATAAAATAAAATAAAATTTAAAAATTTAACTTGATTTTAATAAATCCATTTGGCACTCAACCTTATGTTAAACTCTAATATTGTAAGATATCCTGGACCTTCACACCCCGTTCGCTAATGTAAGATATCCTGGACCTTCACACTCCTTTCGCTAAAGTAACAGTTAGTTAGTTGGTCATTTAATGTAGAATTTATGGTTGATAATGATTCTGCATGAGGGTTAATGTTTTATGTACTTAGAGTATTTTAGATATTTTCTACAGATTCCTTACAAATTACATTGAAACCTCCACATACTAAAATTCAATTTGATTTTAATAAATCCATTTGGCACTCAACCTTATGTTAAACACTAATATTGTAACGTATCCTGGATCTTCACACCCCTTTCGCTAATGTAAGATATCTTGGACCTTCACACCACTTTCCCTAAAGTAACAGTTAGTTAGTTGGTCATTTAATGCAGAATTTATGGTTGATAATGATTCTGCATGAGGGTTAATGTTTTATGTACTTAGAGGATTTTAGATATTTTCTACAGATTCCTCACAAATTACATTGAAGCCTCCACCTTTCTAAGTTAGTCATTGTGATTTTCTGTGTTCCAATTTTCAAGTTTATGAGAGAATTACTGATTAATTGAAGAATTTCACCCTATCTCGTTAGTAATTGCTTGTATTTTATTTTTAAATTCATTTTTGTTTTCAATTTGCATGCCTTCTCAATTCTTTTATGTTATTTGCAAAATAAAAATGGGAAGGAAAGGGAAAACACAAGTTACTAAACCTGCAATAGAGAATATTAAAATGAATATGAAAGTGACATAGGTTCAACCACCAGAGGACAAAATATGAATTATGCTTTCTTTTAAGATACAACATTCAAAGAAAAAAATGTAGGCACTGTATCGTGGGAGGAGATATATGATTTCTTTGAGAACAATGAATAAAAGAATCTAGAAGGTTTAGAAGAAGACTCATTCTCAAAATATGAGATTTAAGAAGAAATTAAAAATATGGCGCTGCATAAAATCACCACCAGGCCAACAATGTTCCTGTATTATGACACGGTGAATTTGATTATCTTACATACTCATTTTTAAACTTTCTCAATAGTTGACCATTCAAAAAATGTTATTGATTCCTAGAAATCTTAGGTATTACAATCTATTTATAAACTTGGTCCTCCCGAATTTTTCCTAACCATGTATTACTTGATTGGTTTTGAGAATGATGTGACTGAGAAAAAGAACATGGATTTTTTTGGATATATTAAAAAATGGTTAGAAGATGCAAAGAGTTTCAAGATGAAACCAGTTAAAATTTATCCAATAACTCAGTATAAGTGATGACGGGTAAAACCCACAGTCCCTGTTTACTCACATTTTCAATCTCATGTGCATATAAAATGCCCTCCAATATTTTTCCCCAAACAAATCCACAATCTTTTATCATCTAGTGCATATGAATACATGCACCCATGGTTTCTCTTCTCTCTTTGTTTACTCTCACCAAGGAGTCTTCTTCATTTTCTTATTTCATTTTCATTACTCAAATTTGTGGAATTTGATAAACGAAATACTATAGTCTGGTGGTATATAAATTTTCAATTAATAGGGCCTTTAGTATTTAAATAAAGCGCATATAACTATATACCCCACTTTTTTTAACACTTTTAACTATTGCTTGAGACCTTTACGGAATATTGCACTGACGTAATTGACCTGACAGTTCAACTCGTTTATAATTATTATCCAAGTCTTCAACCTACGATATTAACCCCAATTAACTCTGGCATAAAGCAATGACCCAGCGCTTATTCCCTTTCTCGGGCCCACCAATGTTCAATTCCTTCGAAAACATAATATCTCGACACCTAAATGGATATTAGACTACCCTGACCATAGTCTTATAATGCTTAAACAATGTTCCGAAACACTTAATCCACGCTTATTGTTTCGGGGCCACCATTAAAACTTATTAAATGGACATTTATCAATACAAAAGCACTGTGCCATAACTTGTGTTATCCTCTGTGCAAGTCACTACGCGATAGCCTTCGGATCAGCTGCCCTCCAGATCGAATGAACCAAATTGATATCGTGTTTTTTCAAAGGCCAGACATTAACACTTAAAATTTATGCGATGTAAGCGGTATTGTCTCGATGGTGTGGCGTAACACTGTTGGATCGCGTTGATAAAGGAAAAAACTGCCTTGAGCCCAATTGTCGTGCGATACCGGTGGTATCCACCTCCTAAACCGCTCTTTGGAATTCCGGTAATTGAACAGTGTTTAACTCGGGATTTCATGGCGGTTTAGTTTATTTCATCTATTCGCCTTCCCCGCGCTTACACCGTGGTTAAGTCTCAACCATAGCATTTCACCAACAATAAAACAACAGCATTCGCACCAACGGATTGGGTTTCGATACTCCTTGAATAGATAGAGTATGTTTCTGCTACGTTCAATGGACATAATCGCTCCTTTACACAGGATTAATTTGTTCAACTCACACATCGATGATGTGGTTTCACTCTTCCAACAGAGCCACTACTCCCTTCTGCAAACTTCTATACAGGGTAATCACATTCGATTCACTCACAGAGAATATGAAATTCAAAGACAGACAGAGAGAAACTAGGAGAATTTACACGGCATTGGTTCTCATCCCGATTATACACAGATATCAAAAGGCCCACACTTTCATTAAAACATAGAGCGAACCCTCTCGTCTCACTCTTCGACTATCAGAGTCCCCCTTCACACAGACAGCAGACACATACATTCAATGCCCTGTCAATATCCTACTTAAGTGTTTATTGAGGTTCAAATTACTCTCGACGCAGGTTTGAACCAACCAATATCTATATAATCCTCAATCTCATACAGTCTATTCAAAGATGAGTACAAACATTTAACTCCAAATCACAGGGTCGACATAACATCGAATTTCCAGTCATATACAAAACTTAATCAACAAATGCAGAGGTAGTACCGAAACAATTTCTTCCATAACATATACTTGAAATTACTTACAAAACTTCCTGTTCAGGCCAGATCTTCAATCTGATGGCCTCTTGCTCTTCCTACTCTGCCTCTTCGACTCCCTAGCTCTATGCAGCTCTATGTAGGTCTGCAGGACTTGCCCTTCAGACTTGTTTTTATACAAAACTGCTAAAGAATCAATTCTGATCCTTTGATGACTCAACAAAACTCTTGAACTCCTACAATTCTAAATTTAGCCTAATTCCTAGATAACTGAACTGACTCTTCACACTCCAACTAACCAACTTCTCCTGTCCTCTAATCATTTGAGGGTAGTTACAATTCCCTCTACATTTTATTAAAATCACTCAAATATGAAAATTTACATAGTAAATTGAAAACATAAACCCCCCTATGTCTATTTATATACAAAGTCTTGTCTTGGGCCTAATGCCCCTGCATCTCCCCAGGTTCAAATGATTCATGATCTCCTAATCATGTGCTTTCATCCTTGTCTCCCTAGATCCCACACTTTGTTCTGCAACTGGTCATCTATTACAATGTTCTTCTTTTTCACTCCTCTAGGCTTCCATATCTTATTTTGTCTTGCTCCACTAGTTGCACTTTTGCATTCTCTTTTGGTCTTTCTTTTGCTGCTCCTCCTTTGTTTTCTTGCTGCTATCTTTCTCTCAGACACTTTCACTATCAGCCTTCTTATAAATTCAATTTCTCTGTCTAATATGTCTTCTAACTGTTGGATACTGCTCCATATTGATTGTTGAAACTCAAACCTTGCTTCTGCTTGCTGATTTCTTATTTGTTGAACTCTCACTTGTCCAGTTCTTACTGTTGTCCTAGTTGTACCTTTAAATCCATCTTTAACTCTATCTCTAGCTCATGTGCTAGCTTCAGCTGTATCTGTAGCTCTTCTTACCACCACCCAATCATCCATACCCTCTTTTGTTCTGCTACAGAAAAACTCTTCTTGATTGTCACTCATGAAAATTTCTTCATTCTCTAACTTCAGCAAATCTTTAGACTGGTATTTAAATTACCAGTCACTATCATCATCTCTTTTCTTCTTCTGGACTAGACATCCCTTAGTCCTTCTTTCAGTACCTGCAGTCATAAAACAAACACCAAAACTATAAAATCCTTGTGTCTCTTCCTCCTCTTCTGGCAGTACTTCAATTTTTTGTTCCAACATTTCCTCCAGCAACACTCCAAGTTGTTGTTCTGCCATTTCTCTCTCTTCTTTGGATGTTTTCTGCAAACATTTTAGCCACTCTTTTTGTGCTTGTCTCACATCATCAGTATGCTACAATTTGAATTCAGCATCTTCTTCTTCCCTCTTGACAATATTTAGCAACTATCTTCCTTATTCTTGATTGATTCTGCCAATCAAATCAAGTTCTTCAAGTGTTGCATTTTCATCTTCTGTCAGAATAAAATTCTGATTTTCCACAGCTGTAGCAGTCCCAAAATTCTACCCTACAGTCTTCTCTAGCTATTCAGACAAGCCAACTCTTCCTTGTCATCTGCAGAAATAACAAGTTCTTTTACATGAGACATGCATGTCTCACCTTCCTTCAGCTGCTCATCTTCATTCAAGACAACTCCAAGTGATGGATTGTCTTCTACAGCCCCTGTCAACACAGCCAAATTATCAGTTTCAAAACCACAAGACCCAATGGTCTCAATTGATGATTCAATAACCAATTCCTCTTCCTGTAGTTCTAATTCTTTTCTGAGACTCAGAAAATCTTCCCTATCTTCATTCCTCTGCATCTTCACATTCTGCAATCCCCAATTCTGAAATTGAGGTTCTCTCTCTTGCATTGAATCTTGCTGATTCAGAATAATCCCTAGCAATCCAATTCTCTCATTCCATGGATTAAAAATTTCCACATAATTCTCCTCCTCTTCCAATTGACTTCTCAATGGTGTCAATTTATCTCCATCATCAACATAATTTGCATTCACAAAACAATTATTAAAACAGAAATCACAAGGCCTCAGTGCCTTTCTCTCCTTTGCCAACATTTCAATATGTTGTCCCAAATTTATTTTCTTCTCTATCAGCACATCAGTATGCTGATTCCAATCCTTCAAGTAATCTTCGAGACTGTCAATTAGTCTCTCCTCTGCACCATCCTCTTCAAGGATGTCTCTCTGCTCTAGTTCATAAAAATGAACCTTCTCATCCTCATTCATCTCTGCCTTTAAAATTTGAACACCTTTTCTCTGTGTTTCTGTCCTCTGCTCCAGAACACTTAACTCATGCCACAATCCTGCCATCTCATCTGGGAAAACGTTCATACTATTTTCACTATCCTCCTTTCTATCATAAGTCAAGTTATCTGATGTCACTATCTTCTCAGCTTTCATCAAAATAGAGTTCTGATCTTCCATCTCTATAATAGCTTCAGCTATCTGTCCATCACTCTCCAATTGGCCATTCAATAAAAACAATTTGTCATTATTAATAACAAAATGGTCATTATCAGACATAACTGTCATGTTCCCCTTGAAGCAATCCCTTTTATAAAACAAGGAATTTAAGAATTCCTTTTGCTGCAATAACACAATTTGATCTTCATCAGAAAGATAATCATCATATGTTGCTTGGAAACTTTTAGTTTCATCATATGAACTTTCTTCTTCAATACCTACATTCACACACAATTTGTCAGTTGTAAAACCATAAGACCCCACGGTCTCATTTGATGGTTTGATCATCAAATCTTCTTGTTGTCCCAAGTCTTCGATACACTTCAGAGATTCTTCAATGGTATTCTCTTCAGCCTTTTCAAGTTGTCCAACCTCCAGCTTCTGGCCATCATCACAATTTAAATCTCCTTTGCTTCCAATATGTTGGAAAGCAGAACCATTCTCCAACTGTGCATGGACACTTACAACATATCTAGCTGCCTCATTTTCCTCCTTAGTGACAACATCAACAGTTTGTTCTTTCCCACATGTTCTTCTTGAAAACATATAAAATTTTTCAGATGTAAGGCCATTTGACTCCTTGGTCTCACTTGAAGTTTCAGTCTTCAAGTCCTTTTGCAAATACTCAATCATCCTGAGTAATCTCTCCTTCTGCTGAGCATTTATCATCTGCTATATCTTCATTTATAGCCTCTGCCACTTTATGAGCCAACCAACTCTCTGTTTTTCCTCTATCATCCTCTCCAGTTCATAAAACTGCTTACTGATTTCAACTATCTCTTTCCAATATTCTTCATCAGTGAGTCTCTTCCTCATGCCATTTTCTTTGGCATCTTCCCTCACTCTTTTGTTGTGGCCTCTCTCAGAACCTCTGCAATCTCTACTATGGCTATCAGTAGCCATTTTCTCCTCTAGGATTTCTTCACTCACAAGCTGCAATAAGCCTCTGCAAAAACAAGCTCTCTTGTTGCAACTTACCTCACCAATCCTTTCCTCCAGATTTGACTTTTGGCAAGTACTGGTCCCCTTTTGCTGGAACCTTCTAAGCACTCTCTTATGCTCTCTCTAGGCTTCACTCTGCAGCTTTTCAAGAACACCTTTGTTCTTCTTTCATCCAACCTCTGTTGGGAATCCTCCAGGTTCTGCCACACTTTCTTCTTCACTTTAGAATCCTCTGCTGGACTCTTTCATCACTACTCTCAAAGATGTGATCTGCCTTTGCTGAGATTCCTTCCTCAGTTGCTTGCGCCCTACATTCTGCAAAAAAATCCTTCAAACCAGAGTCAAATAAGGCTCATCAACTCACCTCCCAAGATCCCTGAATGATCTTGCTTCTTCTTTCACCTACACTGCATCTCTATCTGTTGCAATCTTCACAATATTTTTCTCCCAATTCAGATTCTACAAATCTGAATACCTTCACTGCACACTTAATCAAATTTGTAAATTCTGTTAAACAGATTTAAACATCAACTTTCTTCATTATTTCAGTACATATGCATTTCAAAATTAATTCTCAAAGAGCTTATCTAGCTCTGATACCACAATGATGCCGTGTAAAACCCACAGTCCTTGTTTACTCACATTTTCAATCTCATGTGCATATAAAATGCCCTCCAATATTTTCCCCCAAACAAATCCACAATATTTTATCATCTAGTGCATATGAATACATGCACCCATGGTTTCTCTTCTCTCTTTGTTTACTCTCACCAAGGAGTCTTCTTCATTTTCTTATTTCATTTTCATTAATCAAATTCGTGGAATTTGATAAATGAAATACTATAGTCCGGTGGTATATAAATTTTCAATTAACAGGGCCTTTGGTATTTAAATGAAGCGCATATAACTATATACCCCCCTTTTTTGAACACTTTAACTATTTCTTGAGACCTTTTTGGAATATTTCACTGACGTAATTGACCCAACAATTCAACTCGTCTATAATTATTATCCAAGTCTTCAACCTATGATATTAACCCCAATTAACTTTGGCATAAAGCAATGACCCAGCGCTTATTCCCTTCCTCAGGCCCACATGCTCAATGTTCAATTCCTTCGACAACATAATATCTTGACACCTAAATGGATGTTATACTACCTCGACCATAGTCTTATAATGCTTAAACAATGTTCCGAAACACTTAATCCACGCTTATTTTTTCGGGGCCACCATCAAAACTTATTAAATGGACATTTATCAATACAAAAGCACTGTGCCATACCTTGTGTTATCCTCCGTGCAAGTCACTACGAGATAGCCTTCGGATCAGCTACCCTCCAGATCGAACGAACCAAATTGATATCGCGTTTTTTCAAAGGCCAGACATTAACACTTAAAATTTACACGATGTAAGCGGTATTGTCTCGACGGCGTGGCGCAAAACTGTTGGATCGCATTGATAAAGGAAAAAACCGCCTTGAGCCCAATTTTCGCACGATACCGGTGGTATCCATCTCCTAAACCGCTCTTCGGAATTCCGGTAATTGAACAGTGTTTAACTCGGGATTTCACGACAGTTTAGTTTATTTCGTCTATTCGCCTTCCCCACACTTACACCATGGTTAAGTCTCAACCATAGCATTTCACCAACAATAAAATAATGGCATTCACACCAACGGAGAGGGTTTCGATACTCCTTGAATAAACAGAGTATGTTTCTGCTACGTTCAATGGACATAATCGCTCCTTTACACAAGATTCATTCGTTCAACTCACACACTAATGATGTGGTTTCGCTCTTCCAACAGAGCCACTATTCCCTTTTGCAAACTTCTATACAGGGTAATCACATTCGATTCACTCGCAAAGAATATGAAATTCAAAGACAGACAGAGAGAAACTAGGAGAATTTACACGGCATTGGTTCTCATCCCGATTATACACAAATATCAAAAGGCCCACAGTTTCATTAAAATGGAGAGCAAACCCTCTCGACTCACTCTTCGACTATCAGAGTCCCCCTTCACACAGACAGCGGACACATACATTCAATGCCCTGTCAATATCCTACTCAAGTGTTTATTGAGGTTCAAATTACTCTCTCCGCAGGGTTGAACCAACCAATATCTATATAATCCTCAATCTCATACAGTCTATTCAAAGATGAGTACAAACATTTAACTCCAAATCACAGGGTTGACATAACATCGAATTTCCAATCATATACAAAACTTAATCAACAAATTCACAGGTAGTACTGAAACAATTTCTTCCATAACATATACTTGAAATTACTTACAAACCTCCTGTTCAGGCCAGATCTTCAATCTGATGGCCTCCTGCTCTTCCTACTCTGCCTCTAGGACTCCCTAGCTCTATGCAGCTCTATGCAGGTCTGTAGGACTTTCCCTTCAGACTTATTTTTATACAAAACTGCTAAAGAATCGATTACAATCCTTTGATGACTCAAAAAAACTCTTGAACTCCTACAGTTCTAAATTTAGCCTAATTCCTAGATAACTGAATTGACTCTTCACACTCCAACTAACCAACTTTTCCTGTCCTCTAATCATTTGAGGGTAGTTACAATTCCCTCTACATTTTATTAAAATCACTCAAATATGAAAATTTACAAAGGAAATTGAAAACATAAACCCCCCTATGTCTATTTATATACAAAGTCTTGTCTTGGGCCTAATGCCCCTGCATCAATAAGAACCCTCACATATTTGTTATTAAAATTCTCTCAAGGATTTATGGTGAACCAAACCCAAATAATTGTAAACTTAATAGGGATCCTCTAATTTATGGATTTTTGAAAAACTCTAAAAGGTTTAATTGTGAAAATATTTTTTCCCAGAGCCTGACCGATGCAATTAAACTTTCACAATTTTCCCAGCAAGGTTTGAAAAAAGGTTTTTCATGTTATCTTACATAAAATATACTGTGATAAAATCTATACATTTTCCACTAATGGCGTGGAACAATTATCCAAGTCACAACCTATTCAACATTTCATTTTTATTTTACGTGAGAGTCAGTATAAAATCTACTTTTATGATAATTTCAACAATTTAATTCTTTATTTTCATGAGGTTCTATTTGGAAAAGCTCCATTGAGGGTTAGTAAATAAGTCCAATATGCATTACAACAAATTGTATACTACTTTTTTGAGGATAAGCTTTCTTATTTTAGAATTTTTGGATGTGAAGTTGGTCCAAAAGTCCTCCCTAGGTATATTCCAGATAAGCTTTCTCTCAAATAAATAGCTAATCAAACAACAATTAATGTAATCACCATATTTTTACAAAAAAAATCAAAGTATCTATGGCCCACTTTTCCCATTAAAGTTGGCTAGTTGATTTTAAAGGATAGGGGACATACTGTAGTTGAGGCAAATGGTTTACAAGAAATATGGTTTCATTATCTTCCCCATTTCAAATACAGTCCTCAAAATATTTTCGTTAATAATTTTATATTGGTTAAGTATTAAAAAAATGTATGCTCATCAACAACCACCTTTTGATTATGACTTTATACATTTTTGACTCCTTCGATCAAGTTATCTCCAAGGCTTGTTTTATGATCATGGAGAAAAGACAAAAATTGCAGGATTTTAAGCAAGATACTTATAATTACTATCTCCAGTAGAGAAGTGGGGTTTCTAGTTTGCGTCTTGCAAGGTTAAAATTGTTGGAATGAATAAGTTTTTCTTTTACAGATAACATCTTAGAAAATAAGCATCAACAAAAATCTACGTTGGAGGAAAATGTGTATGAAATGACTGCATCAGAATTGTTTCCACCAACACTTCTGACAGGACAACATCACACTAATATAGAGCAAGAGGGAACATATAAAGTTCTAGGTCAAGTAGGTATTTCAGAACAACCACAACATTCAGACTAGTGATAGACTCAGGAACATGTGTCAAGTATCCTTATTAAAGAAAGAGTGATAATAAAGATTGAGTCATTTGAGAAGGTGCATCAATCTAATGATCAAACGAATGTTGATCATATTGAGACAAAGCAGGTTAAGTAAAATATAAAATAGGAAAAACTATTCAATAAACTATGAAAAGTACAATGCCTTAAGTTTAGGTAATTGAAACCATCTCCCTTGAAATAACCATCAATAGTGAAACATCACAAATTCCAAAAGTTGTTCAAAAGGATCTAATTTAATAGGTTTTGCATAGCACTATTTCATCTATTCAAATAATCAAGGTAGTTTCTCCAAGAGTGCCTGTCACTCCAATTACAACTAATATTCTAGTATTTTCATCTATTTTCAAATGTATTTCTATAGTAGAGCCAGTTAATGACACTATAGTGTCTCTAAGTGAATATTTTTACAATTCAAAAATACAGTCTATTACCAAAAGGTCTACGAAGAGAAAATATGATTTTGCTAAAACATATTCAAATATGTGTTGGAAAGAAACAAGAGGACCTAAGGAAAAATAAACAGAAATAACTCCAACCCATGGGGATTTTGTATCATATAACCAAGGCACAATACAAGAACTATCTCGAGAATTTGATAAAGCCAAAACAAAATTAAAGAATTAGAAGATGATTTGTCAAAAAGAAAATTGTTTGGTGAAAAGGAGTAGCAATCTCATGCCACAGTTATGAGAGAAGGATTTCCCTTAGAAATGTAGAAAATGGAAGACATACATAGGCTAGAGAAGTATGAGGTAGAAGAACAATTAAAGAAAAATACATCAGAACTGGAAAACAAACACTCCCAATAGGTTGAAAATTTAAAAGAGGATCATAATCGACAAATTGAAATTTTAGAAGAGGAATCAAATATGAATATGTAGATAGTCACTACATCCTTCCAAGTAAAAATCACATCTCTTGAGGAAAAATTAAATCAAATTCAAAGGAAATCTGCGGACATTATTGTTTTCAAATATTAAAATTTAGATGTTAATTAATAACTTTAAAAAATGGAATTAAAGTTTTTTAAGAAGCTAAGCAAGATTTACAAATTTTATCATGAGTTAATTTCTTTTACTGACCAAATTGAATTAATAAATGAAGGTCATGGTGTAATGAGTAATGAATTCGATAAGATTGTAGACTGGTAAAATGAGATAATTTTTGAAATCATAGAGAAATTCTCCGAAAAAAGGATAAAAAGTTAATGCAAGCTTCCTTAGATGAGAGAAAATCTCAATGTAAATATATTAAGGAATGGATTATATAGGCTATTAGATGGTGTGATTTTGTATGGGACAGTGTGTTAGACATTTTCAAAGAGTTTTAAATGCCTAATTTTCAAGGAATCAAGAAGGAATTAACTTCAACAATTTGTCAACAATTATTTGAAGAAAAAATTAAAACCAACAGTGACAAAATCAAAGGGATGAACACCTAGGGTTTAGAAGACATTATTTTTTTTCCAGTTTTTGTTTGAATGAATGAAAATTTATTTCTAAATTCCCATCTAAATACCACTAGAAAAATATGTATATTGAAAGATGTATGGCTCAATGTCAAGTCATTCTAAGAAGATTTATTCATGTTCATATACCATAAGTATCTAATAGATTCACTTAATGGTCCCATTATATTAAATATAAAAGGAAAGAAAATGCTCTCATCCAAAAAGTGGATGACTCAAAATCAATGACTCAACTGATGCAGGAAAATTATCGGCCCACCTAGTACACTGGTGGATGAAGTCAAATCAACAAAATTTTCTTTGTTGCTCTTTTTGTGCAAGAAAATACATGTTCTAATTTTAAAAAACATATATTATCTCATTTTTGTAATTTTAGTATTTATACAGCCCTTTACATTGGAGTAAGGGTTGGAAATAATTTGTGCTCAATGATACTAATATTTTAATCAGAATTTGTAATCAAAATTTTGAAGGCCACTAGGAATTGATGTGTTATTGATCTCCATGTTTGGAATTTGTATGCATGTCAAATTTTTTTAATTCATTCCTCATGTTTTGATTCATATCTTTCATTCATTTATCAATTCAAGTTGAATATTTGAATACACTTTATGCCTTTTCTTTTGAAAAAATAAAGTGTAATGATTTTTTGAATTATTTTAATAAGTTATGATTTATTCTCAACTTTTAAGTACATCAACATTTTTTCTCATATTCGAAAATGATAGCCTAAAATATTTGCTCGCATTTATGAGATAGGTTTTCTTTTCTATAAATTAAATCAATTTATATATATATATATATATATATATATATATATATATATATATATATATATATATATATATATATATATATATATATATAAGGAAAATATATGACATAGCAAATTATATACAATAATATATTGACAAAATATTACTAATTATTGAGAGTGTGTGTGTGTGTGTGTTGGTATTTAGTAGATTGAACAACAGGGGACGAGTATCACCCAAGTGTAGTAATTAGAAAGTACAATATATTTTTGGGGTAGTGATTTCCTAGACTACCATGTGGGCTCAGTCAGCCACCTGATTGATTTGGGCTCATGTTAAAGAGCTTCTCAAGGATAGTGTGTCTGTGTGTGTAGACACACACATAGTCATTGAGAATCTCTTTAACATGAGCCCAAATCAATCAGGTGGATGACTGAGCACACATAACGGTCTAGGAAATCACTACCCCAAACATCTATTGTACTTTCTGACTACTACACTTGGGTGATACCCGTCCCCTGCTCTTGTGACACACACACGGTCATTGAGAAGCTCTTTAACATGAGCCAAATTCAATCAGGTGGCTGACTGAGCCCACATAACAGTCTAGGAAATCACTACCCCAAACATCTATTGTACTTTCTCACTACTACACTTGGGCGATACCCGTCCCCGTTGTTCAATCTACTAAATACCAACACACACACACACACACTCTCTCTCTCTCAAAAATTAGTAATATTTTGTCAATATATTATTGTATATAATTTTTTATGTCATATATTTTCCCCGTTTATTTAATTTATCATTTATTTAGGTTAAAATAACATAGGAAATTGGGACTTTGTTCTGGAAAATATTTCCATTCCAAACGAAAAGGGGTATAATTAGGACCTTGATTGGATAGTTTTGCATGAGGAAATTTTATGCTTATCAAATAGGTGCTAAAATATGGTGGAAGTGGGTTAATTAGAATTCTAAACCATGGTCCCAACTTTAGAACCACAAGTACAGATAGAACATGCATGCTCAGGAACTCGTCTACTACTCTACATTAATGGCGAGGCCATTACTCATCATCAATGACACATCATTTTGGATCACAAATTTTCGGAGATAACAATGGAAACATGAAAAAGTTCTGGGAGGATTCTTGGCAAAAAATTCTAAGCATGGCCAATAATTTTCCTCTTCCATTATTTTAGGCCCACTTAAATAATTTTGACAACACCAAAATAAATTTCTGGAAAGTGAATGTGACTTACAACCTCCAGAACTAGAAAGAACCACCTCTCTAGAAACTAGAGTGTGATGAGGAGGAACCATCAACAACATGGGTGGAACTCCAAGTGAAATAGGGGAAAAATAAACTAAGTTGGGGATATCAGGACAAAGGTATTTTCACTTTAAAATAAGCTTAAATTCTCTTACTTTCAAGGCTACAACAACCTCCAAATCAAATATTGACAAAAGTATGACAAGCAAGCATGTGGCCTAAAATTTCATCTTTCCTATGGATCCTCCGTAAGTGTCGTGACCTCACATAGGAAAAATCCCTCAATTAGGGCTTTACGGGTGCCTCACTTTGTTACATGTGAAAAAATCATCCAGAGGAAATTGACCACCTATTTGATTAATGCAAGTTTGCAGACGATCTATGGGATCAGGTGGCCATATGTTCATGTCGAACAAATAGAAAAAGAGGAGACATGATCTGCATGATAAAGGAATGGGAGGCTTCTCCCTTCTGAAATAACATCCTCAACCTCCTTTGGAAGCTCTTGTCAAGATTTATATTTTAGGAGATACATAAGGAATAAATCAACACATATTTTAGGACAAGTATCACAAAGTATACATGGTCTAGCTGACTCTAAAACACCACATCAATGAAACAATTTTTCTTTGGCCTTAAGTGAATCAAGATTATCAACTCACACAAGTGGAGTGCAAAAGATTTAAATCATGGGATCTTAGGCCCCCCACCTCCTCAAGGACAACCTCTTTAATAAAAGGCTCCTACTCTATCCCCTCCTCTTGGTTGATTCCTTCCCCATAGTGCTTCAAGCTCAAATTTCATGGCACATCCAAAGGAATTCTAGGTTCTTTAGGCTTTGAAGGTGTATTCAGAAATCATGCAGGTAAAATCATTAGTACATACTATGGATAGATGGGCCATATTAATAAAAATGCAGCCGAATTAGAGGCATGATTACAGGGTTTACGGATTCTAGATGCAAAAAACCTCCATCCATCAGTGGTAGAGGGTGATTCTCAATCAATAATCAATGCAACCAAGAAGATTTAACATGGATCCTCCCTTGTTCAATGCACAGATGGATGGAGACTAGATGTGGGAATCCAATATCTTGCTATAAAAATTTAGATTGGTAGAGAAATTGTCTTTTATAATATCATATGATTATCTAACTCTATAGTTTATCGTCTAGCCAATGCAGGAGTGTATCAGTGATCCATGCTTTAGAATTGAAACTACTCTCTTACAGAGAATAGTGCCCATCAGAAAGCTTGCTTAGAAATATTTGAGTCGCCAAAATGTGGGTGAGGGACACATTGAAACCCCTGTTCCAACGAGAGTGGGTAGATTGGGGCGCTCAACAGGTGGCAGAGGGCCATAAATGCAGGCCTCCGCACCAACCACCTCCCTTGGGCATTTATGGAAGGGCACATAGATGATGGTGTTTTACATTGTTTATGGTTTTTTCTTTGGTTCCTCTTCAAACCACGTCTATGGATTGGTAAATGGTTAAGCCTCCTCAAGGCTTTGGTACTCTCATTTCTTACTACTACTATGTTTCATAACGTCACTGCAAACTCTAGTATGGTGGCATTATGCCTAGTAGGGCCAGATTTTGTAGTAGTGGCGAGAGTGTCACTAAAATGCATGTGATGTATGTAACATTGCAACAAATAATACAATACTTACCTTACCAAAAAAAAAAAATTATAATTTTTTTTATCATTTCATATAAATAAATTGTAATAATTACAATGGACATTATTTATTTATTTATTTTTAACTAAAACAATAATTTGTATTATAAATTTTTTCTATTGGCTCACAACCAGTACATCAAATATAATTATGCAAATTGTTGGCTAATTGATATAAAACATAGACAATAAATTCCACCAAACAAGAGATTTCTTCCTACCAACTATAACTGGCAATTGAACTAAAATTTTGGAAAGCGGATACATTCCAGTATAGTCCCAAAAATTTCAAAACCTTATGCTCCATACAATTCACATTTTATAAGAGAGGATCAAATGATCCTGGGTATCACTACATATCTATTGCTTGGATGTTTTTCAACAAATGAGATAATTTCTATAGGGTGTTGGGAAAAATACTGAGAGGGGGGGGTGAATTAGTATTTAGGACTGAACAATTTTTATTTTCTTTCTCTTAAAACCATATGTTACAGTATTGCATCCAATATGTATGTCCAGATATCTTATTATGTCTTTACTTAGAGTATTGCATCAGATAAGCATTAAGCATGAACAGAACAAACCATCACACAAAACAACACATATGAACACCAGGATTTAAGGTGGAAACCCAATTCGGGAGAAAACCACCGCTGTTGTAATCTCAGTCTTCAATATTTATTGTAGAGAAAACTTCTTACAATATATGCTGGTGCAGACTTATACCAGCACGTAGGCACCCACCTGCAGAAGGCTTCAACCTTCTCTCGTTTACCAGCCTCTCCTGGAAGGGAGCTACTACCCCCTGATCTCGTTTACCAGCTACCACTGGAAGGGAGCTACAACCCCCTCTCTGAAGTCTTCGACTCTTAGCACCACTGCGGACCACGTTTCATCAACTTTCATATACGACATACCTTGCCGGCCACCTGATTTATTTATTTTCTGTATACTCACACCAGTTCCTCATGATTTCGTCTGTCATTCACACTAGAGATTCATCATTATATTCATGGGTGCATCGTAGTTTCAGATTTATCAGTTAAGAACAGAGCTCGCCCATACAGATATTCTTTTTAGAAATTTTTATTCACCACCCTTTCAATGCACACCTCGTTCTTTATTTTTCTTCTCCTTATATAGTTTTCCCTTTATTAAAACCATGAGTCAAAACCACGAACCGCTAATGGTATTCCTCTGACAATATTCCTTTTAGTTTATCCCATGGGGCTTTTGATCTCCTTTTAATTTTTATTTATCAATTTGAAGAAATTGATAAATAAATATATTTACAATTTTGAACAGAACTTTAGGATTAAAGTTAACCCTTCGCATTCTAACCCTTCCAAATAATATGGTAAACCTTTGACCCCGGGCCCACAAATATAGTCAATAGCCAATCAAATATGCGCATGGTACCATAGGTAAACTTCGCGCAAGTCTAGCGTCCGATCACTGTTAGATTAGCAAGCTTCCAGATCAACGACGTATATGCATATCACTCGACCTCCGATACCGATCGTTAACGTGCGATAGCCCGCCGTACCTGTGTTAATCTTCACGCACCTTCAACAAATGACGACCGTTCGATGACCCCTTCCCAGATCAACGGTGCTCAACGATATCGCTGGGCGTCCTGGGTCAAACTATAACGGGCGATGGCGCACAGTAAAAAGTGGTTTTGTAGAATCGTACAGGGATGTGTGTCGCCCGTTCTATGGAATCGCTCCCCACCTCTTGAATATCGCTTGCCTGTTGAGAGCGGTGCGATGAAAACCATAAACCGCCTTCACTATTCCTCCTTCGTGGTTCCGCCCTTCGCTCAAGGTTCCGTTCATGATTCCAAAGGGTTAGTCTGGGTTTGCGCTATAACTCTGGTCTATCTTTGGCAGGATTTCCAATAACCAATGAAAAAATGTAGTTCTCTTCTTATGGGATTTCCTTAAAAACATTGACTCGTGAAAATTCAATGTCATTCCTAAATTCTGCTATGATATATATAACATGTCAGCCTTCCATTTCAGAGTTCTATCCTGTCACAGTTCTGCTTCTACCTGTACATTCAAAAACATCATATCTCTGCCACCATTAAGTTCTTCAATGGATACAATGAACGCCTCGAGAGCCCCCTATATATTCAATCAAGTAATTCCACGACTACAAATATCAAACTAAGCCAAATCTTCATTACAAGAAGGTCTCATCCTGGAATTCGAATCCTACCACCATGATTCCTCAACAGGGTTTCACTTTTAACTCCATTCGCAGAGACTCATACAGAGATTCAGGGGATTCCACACAAGAATTACATCAGTCAATACACATATAATACACATAACCTTAACAATGATTTCATTCTTCTTCGGGCACCGTAGGTATCCTCTTCCCATTATGAAATTGATCACACAGGTCATATATATTCCAGATTTACTCATACTTAACACAATTCCACAGTTCTTCATTAACATATACAAATCTTAGCCAGATATTCAATTTGTCCTTAAATCTATTACCTTGTCTCTTCCTAGCATTTATCCCTTTTGTCATCTCCTTTGCAAACTGTATTAAACCCCTAATTCAACTCTACTGCTCTGTCTCATCTGCTGCCTCTGCTACCTTTCTGTCTCTTTTGCCTTATGGATAGTTTAGGTGTTTCTTTCCTTTGCCATCAATGAAAATATTTCCAACATAGGGATATTTATATGTGGCACAAATCAATTACTATCCAATATGTTTGAAATAAAAAATATCACGAGTGAAGGTTATGAGATGGGAAAAAAGTGCCTTGTCCATTAATAATTATTTCTCTAAGTGTAAACAAGGTTCCTTTATTATCCATGGCATATGGATCTTGATTATAAAATTGGAGAATGTGAAATAAGTTTGAATAGGAGAAATAGACCTACATGCTTCTAATTCTTTTGATCACATGACATAGTTTATTGTCTTGTGGAAGATAATTAGCAACAATATATTGGTTGATAAATAGACAGTCTCCCAACTCTAATAATGACATTATATGGCTATTTATTGCTAAGGAAAGTCCTTGTAGGAGAGCATATGCTTCTGCTAGATTGCTAGACAATGAGCCCATACCCCAAGCATAGTCCAATTTTTTTTCCCTCTAGGGCCAAAGGTCACTCCCTCCATTTTTTAAAAGGCGCACATGGGTGGGATTTGATCTATTTATGTGTGTCGGTCACAAAACCATTTAATATGGTCTCTTTGGGTGTAAACACACATTCGATCACTACCTCAAGGTGCCCCCATGGTTGCACGTTAAATCTTCATGAGAATTGAATCTTTCCCAATGGTAAAAAACTCCTCACGTTCAACCATTGGATCCAACACCATTGAGTTGAACATTATTTTTTACATAAAATATTTTCAATTTTACTTATTTTTTAAAAGTTAGTGCATGGTAAAATGTTATTTTCACGTTGTTAAGGTCCATCGCCTATGACAAGAGACATTTTTTACATTTTTTTAAATTTGATTTGATCCATACCAAAAAAAGAGACATGGACAAGGTTTTATAACATTGATATATACTTTTCTTTAATGTATCATTTTAATTAAAATTATACTTTAAATTATTTTGAAATTTTGATTCCTTAAAATTTGATTTGTTTGATTTATTTCATGTGGTAGTTTTTGTCATTTACTGTTAGATGAATATTTTATTTTTAAGTTTTCAAAAATAAATCCGTTTTTATTATTTGTAGTGTTATATGGTAGAAAGACATTCTTTTGAATTTACAGTCAATGTGATGCCTACTTCTTTGATCACATTCCCTTAGGTATCCAATGCCCTTCAGAAAGGTTTTCCAAATTTGAATTCTCAAAGTAGATTTGTATTTATTAGTCATTTATACAACTATATATTGATTTTCAATGAGAAATTGATTTAAACACAGAAAAAACACTGGATAGGAAATTTTTCATTCAATTTGACTTTTTTTTTAAGGAATCACTTTATATAAATATGATACGGCCCCACATTTTTAATATAAATTCAAAATTACACAAAATATATATATATATATTATTAACCTTAACATCATTTTACATTTCATTCCTTTAATATATTTATTTATTTGAGAATAAAAAAATACTTATCCTTTCAATAAGTTATGGTTCACAACTCCCCAGTAGGTGTTTCTATATATTTGCTTTATTATATGGAAAATGATTGTGATACATCTGATACATCTCAAATTAAATTCACAGATAAATAAGTTTAGAGGATTAAGGCTTACAATTACTACAATTGTTACTAAATTTCATGAATATGTAGAATTTTATTACATCAAAGATAATGAAGTCATTAATTTATTATAGATGTGAAAATAGATTATCACTGTGCATATTGATTTTTTTCATTTATCGGTGTTTGATTTGGAAGATTGAGGAGGAGAAGGACGATAATGACAACCCTTAGTCAACTGAATCTAGAGAAGACACTATCATGGAGTTCTCACAATGTTTTTTATTTTAAGAAGATTTAATTTATTGGAGAAGGAACACAGGGGTAAGTGGCTCAAAATACCCTAAATAGAGTTTCTTTAATGCATTGATATTTTAATTCCACAATTTGGGTTTGTTCATTTCATTATTAAAGCCTTCTTATTTATCTCATAAGATTTTTTGGAATGACTGGAATAGATAACAAGAACCATGAGGTGGCAATGTCACTGCTCTTACACATTGCCACCACCTGGCTTTTGTTTAATTTGCAAGAATATAAACATGCAAACTTTGTTAAAATTTGTAATTTTCAAATAAATTTTCATTTTATTTTCAATACTAAATTCAAAGTACTCAAAATACATCTATTATAATTAAATTATAAAATTTTATATTTAACAATTACAATTCCATCCATTAAACATACATTTTATTAAATTTAAAATCAAAATGTTAATTTCCCTAATTATTTTGAATGACAAAAAAAAATCAATTTATAATACATTTAATCTACACACTATAATTTAAATAAAGTTTATTAGTAAATATAATGTATCCTGAAATATAACTTCTTATATCATAATATTAAATGTTAAATTTATACCCACTTAAAAAAATCCAATAAAACATTTAAATATTACACAATATATTAAACAAATATTAAACATTTTCACACTTATTTTGTACTAAGTGCATTGCATCATTTTCATTGGTTTTCTAGAATATATTGAATCTCAAATTGAAATAGTTACTTTTAATTCTCAAATCTTACTTTATAAAAAATAATTATATAAATCCAATATATATTAATGAGTGTCTCTAATAAATATTTGTAAAAAAAAAATCCACTTTTAGACATAAATAGAAGTATACATAAGAATATTTTTATCTTTTTTTATTTGTGCCTGGATCTATTTATTTAAAAAAAAAAAAAAAAAATTACATATCAAGAGAGTTGATTTCTCTTGGCCCTTAATAAAGCTGAAGTCTTTTAAGTGTATCTACACTTGTGTATATATGGTTTAGTAAGAGAGCATAAAGTAAAGTTATTTATCCAAAAATTAAAAAAATGTTTGAATTGGTATATGATGTCAAAGCCTCCTCAGTAAGAGGCTAAACTGCAACCAGGTTTTGTGTCAATCCTGGTTGTGTTGACTGGGTTGATATTGTAGGACGAACTGGATAGGACAGAAAACGAAAGTACAATGTTGGGTCCTGGAGTGGAGTTGAGGTTGAATTTAAGTATTGATCGATGGTTGCCGACATAATAGCCGGTGTATCAAATTGTGCACATGAATTATTTGGCAGGCATGACTTTTTTTGAGTCTTGAAATGGATCTGGCTCATGTAATCTTTCATTATATGAGCTGTATAATATCCTGGATAAACATATTTAAATTCATTGGCATTTTTTTTTCAACATGAAAAATGCCTGGTGTATATATATGTACCAGCACAATGTTCAAATTTTTTCAATTTTTTCTGTCAATTACATTTTCCAGAGTCCATCATATACCTATTCTATATAAAAACATTACCCAAAAACAAAATACTTCGTTTGTCATGATATTTCCCCAGTATGAGATCATTCGTAGTATCCCTGCATCATTTGTGCCTTAATAAAGTGGTTCTCCTGGTTCATCGATCATCCAGAGATAAGTTCATCCCCTGTACACACACCAATATACCATTACCATCCATGACAAGTTGTCTTCTGTCCATACTTCAACCATGTAACTAAGAGTGCTCTCCATCGAGTCAAATTTAATCAAAAATCCATGCCCAAGGATCACAATCTATGTATATTTCCTATCTATGTCAGCAATCCTCCCTGCATAGTACTCAAAAATACATTATTCAAAAACCAAAATCACCATCAGTTACTTTTCCTACTTAGTAAAATCCTACAATTCCACTTACCCCTGCTCCTGCTGCTTCATAGAGTTCATAGTGCATTTCCCCAATGGATCCTTTCAGCCCCCTTTTGGACAGCCTATCAACTGTCAAGTTCTTCTCACGATAAAAATGTGTGAAAGTGATGCTAGCAAATGTCTCGATCAATTCTGATATCTTGTCAATCCATGAAGATAGATGTATGGGAGCCAACTGATTTTTATTATTCAGGTAATCAATTAACACTTTTGAATCTCCAAACATCCAAATGGTGTCTATGTAAAGATGTTTCGTAAACCATAGAAGGCCCCAAAGTGCTAATATCTCCTCCCTAGTGTTAGAACCCAGCCCACCGTACCAATGAAGTTTGTAATGGAATAACGAAGATATCATCAGCTAGGCACTGCAGCCGCATCTACCATTTTGTGATGTACCATCGAAGAACCCAGCCGGATAATTTCATGAGGTCTCATTCTGATCTATAGATCTTTGGGAGGTTTTTGTTGAATTTTCAATGCCTCCTAGATTTGAATGATTTGATTCACAATCCATCCCGGTAGAGTGTTCTTATCCTCAAAATTATCTGATTTCTACTCTTCCATATGTTCCAGTGATATACAAGAGGAATGATAAGAAAACATTTACCTTTTTCCAACCACCACTTTGTACAATATTTTTCTGATTGATAGTCAGAGTCATGAAAATGGAAGTGATTACACAATAGGGACTTGACCTCAGTAGAAAATACACAGTTGTAGAATATATGCTTATTTTCCTCTTCACCCTTCATACACAAGAAGGAGATACCCGGGCCAATCTTTCCTTTCTTCATTAAGTTCTTCCAGATTAAGTTTTTCTCCTTCCACATACACCATAAAAAGATTATTATTTTGATTTGTGTCTTAACCTTCCATAATTTGGTGAACCAACATTCACCGATTTGTCCATGTTGAAAGTCAATGTTCACCAGATATGTTTATTTTATAATAAAATTTCCTTTTAGTAAGCTGCCGCCCCAGCCAATCATGTTTCCCACAATTTTTTCTGTTCCATCCCATACCTCTTGCCACTTCCATATAAAATATCCATTCATCTATCAAATTTCCATGTATACCTAGTTCATCTGCATCGAGCCATATCGGGATGTCGTCTTGCCATGATTTTATGAGCTGTGCAATGTAGCAAATCCCTCTCCTATGAAGACTGTGTATTATGTGTTCCCCAAGTCTGACGTTCTCTGGGAAACCTCTGATGTTCCTTTCACCGATCATGATTCTCTGTTCGTTCCCAAAACTCCATTTAAGGTGATTTCTGAAATCAGGCCAAATTTTGGTGAAGCTCCTCCAGATATGAGAATGGGAATGACTAGCGCTCCATGTTGTTTTTCTAGAACATGCTATGAATGACGAATCATCAATCATTATCTCATTGTCATTTTCATTAACAATTATGTGGCCATCATTTAGAATGTTACCTTTCAATTAGTCGCTCATATCACTAGCCCTGCTCTTGTTGATGACTCTCTTACCTTTCGATGAGTCGCTCATATCAAGTTAAAGGATACAATAACTTCAATAGATTAAATTATTATTTTCTCCTTACAATTATTGTGATTTGTTTTTTTATTTTTACAATTTCTTTGTGGATCATTTTTAGCAAATTCAACATTTATAAAGAATTTCTTTTTTTTCGTAGAAATATTGATAAAGATGAAGAGGGAAATCAAGTATTTATATGTGAGTTTTCTATTATGTTGTTTTAATTTGGCTAACTATTTGTATTCTTCTTGTTGAATGTTTTACTTCATTCTCTCCCATCTTTATACCATAGATGGTAATATGTACTATATAATAATTTACATGGTGTTTGAATCTATGAATAATGATATGATTGATTTATATAAGATTAGATAAGAGACCAATATTGTGCTTTATCATTCCTGAAATTAAGGTATGGGACTAATGAAAATATTGATTAAATTTTTTCCATCTTTCAATAGTAGTGCTACACTTTTAAGGGGTGGTGGTTGTAAGGGAATCCTCTATGGTCTTGAAGGACACAATGCATTTTATTACACTTGTCTTGGAATATGTGCTAATAATAAGGCATAGGCTTGCACTCTTCTTCAAGAATTGAAGCCAACATCATATCATTAAATTTCCTTTGTCACTTGAAAGGATATTCTTCAATCATTATCCAAGAAATGCATAATTATTATAGGCCAAGCAACCACAAATTCACTTTAGACTAAATATTGGAGTACAATGGAAAGTAAACCAAATACCTAGGATAATACATATGGAATAGAGCTATAAAAGAGGATACGGTAGGAACAAGAGCATCGCTAGGCATAGAAACAGAGAAAGAAACAACGATGGCGAACCAAGTAAGAGTTTGGGTTTTACCAATTGATATAGAGATAGTTGAACATGTAGTCGAGAAAGTCCTAAGATTATGTTTTAGTAGTTGACTAAGCACCACTATCCACCAAATAGTGGAAAGGGTGGCAAAGTTCTAAAAATTAGCATTTTCTAGGTTCTAATGGAGCAAAAGGAAAAACTAGATAAATTTCTAAATGAAGCAACTAGAGACAAAATGGGGTAACAAGGATCATTGGATCAATGTTATACCAAGTCATACCTTATGAAATTGGTTTAATATTAAAAAGTACAATCAATATATGAAGACACATGTACATCATGAGGTATGAAATATTTCCAAAACAAATAAAAAATGTGATGATACTCTTCCTCCTCTGGCACATGTTCAATCCACTAAGTAAATCGGTTATTGAATTCGACATAAGTTTATATCCCAATGAAGGTGTGATAATGGAATTTTATTGGGAATAATTTAAGGGCATTTTTTGGACCCTCGTTGTGAATATTTGTGGATACATTTCAAATATCCTAAGGCCTAGAGGCCCTTAATATAGGTTAGGTTATCCATCTCTTTTATTTGCTCTATTTTCAAGTCTTTGGTTTGAGTCTATGTCGACTTTTAATATCTACTATTTTATTTACACTAGGTTTAATATTTGGGATTGTGTGCACCCTTCTCTTTGGTACTATAGTATCTTGCTATTGGAATCCTTCTCTCTAAGTTTTGACTTATGATTTGCATGTCGTTGTTTTTGGGTTGTGGGGTCTATCTTTTTAGAGTATTTTATCAGCCTAATTTATCCTTTTTGCCTCATATGTCAATCTTTATAATTTCAAAGTTTTCTTGTCTTCACTAATAAATACATGGGATTTTAGGAACAACAAGAAATAAAAAAAATTCTATAGGTACATGAGTAGATGATTAATGACAACGGGTCCACTATTTGTGCATTCTAAATGAAGATCTAGGATATATGAGCAATAAGTAATCTCTCAAGTATCATCTATAATAGGGATCTTGACACCATTAAATCATAGGAAATTAATGTGGAGACTGAATGTGCAATGCTAAGGAATACAATTGTCTAGTTGAGCAGGAATGGTAACTCAAGAGCCTCAAATAAAATGGATTTGAATATATTAGAGCAAGTAGAACTCAAGGAACTTAGGCATATCCAATAACTATTTGAATCTATGGAAATTGGTGAATGAGAGCCGAAGCTTCTTGAACAAGGAATCAATGAGGTCACTAGCTATAATATTTTCTAGATAGCTAATTTAATTTAAAGATATTTATATACTAGGAAAATGTTATAGAATATATAGTAGTTCTACATGCTAGGAAGTTTTGCTATCAAACTTTTGTGAGATTAGAATTTTGGGTAAGGATATGTTATGCTTGGTCAACTTTTGAAGAGATTAAGCTTGATGTACTAATGTTTTCTAGCTCTACTACAACTCCCTTTTCATTAATAACTTCATTCTCTAGTTTTGATTAAAAAGAAAAATAGTAGTGTTAACTCCTCCTAATGAAATTTCAAGTTAAGAAATAGAGATATTGGGTGTAATAAATTCTTTGGTACTTGGTGTTATACAAAGAAACTGTTAATCATGATACACTATTGTTATATAAACCAAGTTTTCATTGGGACTGGTGGGATTGATAATCGTAGCAAGATTGTTTCCCTTTTGTAGTTGGCTACTTTAATCATCAACTTGGGGTTCATACAAACTTGAGAGGTCTTTTTCACTATATGTGCAATCCACACTCTTGTTTCCTTATTGTACAACATAGATAAGCCAATGAAGGGGAAAATGAAACTTTAGGTCTTACTCTGATGGTTCAGGTAAAGGGAAATCAATTCACGGGTGTTGCTCAAAATCTATCTAACTCAATTGCAAGGTAAACCAATCAATGCTTGAAAAAATTGTGTAATCTATCAATTATGTGTAATTCAAATCGAAGAAACTGTTTTAGGTAAAAGTAAATGCTATTGATCTCAATTTCAAAAATCACAATTCAAAATGAAAGGAAAGCATAAACACCCACAACAAGAATTTAAATGAAGACTATTGGAGCCTAAGTGTGAACTTGGGTTAATTAGAAATAAAATGTACATCTAAATTAAAATGGGATGTAAATGAAATTAAATGCAAATTCCATGTAAGGTGAAATTTCATTTGGAGGGAAAATTAGTTATTAGATATTTTTATTAAAATATTAAAATATTTCCTCTTAGGTTTAAAGTTAGAGGTTTTTGTACATGGTTGAATGGGATTTTGGAATCTATCTTTTGGTTGGAGAGTGCTGCATAGGCTTTTTGTTGTGTAGGGAGAGTTTGGAGGTTTCTCAACCTCCCTGTTACCATGGTAGGGAGGCTTGTATATCATGTAAATATTGTTGGTGTTAATAGAGGAATCCATATTTTGGTGAGTATATTTGTGTTGCAGTAGTTTATTATTGATTTTTTTTCCCAGCTTTAAGTGTTTCTAATCTGGGACAACTAATTTTATTTTCAACTATGTGTCATTTAGGTTTTTGTTTGTAGATTATTTTTATGGGTTTATTTTTGTAGTTTTTAGTTTGTTTTCTCTAGTTGGCCCTACTGGCCAAAGGGTAATTTTTTTCCAACAAATTGCACTAGTCGAGAAAATCTTGGTTCCCTCTTTACCTAGGTGGCAACAATGGTCGAGAAAATCCCAGGTGGATGAAATTGTGATATAATGGTGGTTATGGGCCTAACTAGCCTGCAACCTTAAGATGAGCACAAAATCAATAATATCGTGACTACAAATTTTCTAGGTTTTTTTAGTTCGGTGGCTAGTTCTGGGTTTCCAAAGGCCCTCCTCATCTATGGGGCTATTATGGTGTTTTCCTTATGAGTGATCTGAATTTGAATGTAAGTTTTTCTGTGCTAATTTCATCTTTAGAATTATAAATAAATTGATGATATTTTGCTTCAAGTGCATAGGTTTCTTGAGGTGTTTGTGAGTGTTAAACAAGTAAATGTATTGAATTTTATGTTAAATTCATCAGCATAATAACATCAAAACATAATGTTGAACAACAACAATAAAATGTACAACAAACCATCAAAATGATCCACTAACACAATTTTTTGATGAAGGAGTTCACCCCTCCTAGGTTACATCTCCTTGGTCTAGCTTCCATGGCTTGAGCCTCTGTATTAGCTCAGAATGGAGAAAAGTGTTGTTTTCAATCCTCTACTGCTCCTAAAAATTGCTCCAACATGCTCATAATGTCCAAATAATCTAGGATAGACTCTTTTTGAGCCAAAAATTGTCGAAATTTGCTCCAGTTATGCTTCATTCAATTTTTTCCTAGGAATCTCCTCCAAAACTGGAGAGAACTCTAGTTAGTGCGGCTAACTTTGGAGTCCCTCCACAAATGGCGGACTCTGCCAACTCCGTCGCCGAATTAAATTGATTAATTAACTATTAATCATGGTTTAGCTTTGTGAAAAGTGTGGTTTAAATGCGCTAAGAGCGTTTTGTTGAGCGCTTTGTCATAGGTCACGTCGCCGAGGTCGTATGAACGAGGGAGATAGCCCCCTTCCTCTACCCTTGCTGTGGGCTACAGGTAAGTGGGTGTGCTTGCTTGGGGGAGGTCATGGGGTCGAGCCCCAACCTCCACCCTTGCGCCTGTATAAATTTTTCCACACCATTATCATATGGTTTAAACCTTACGAAAATATTTTCTCCATAAAGATATTTCAACCATGACATATAGTCCTCCAACCATATAGTAAAAAAAATAAACCTCTATAAATGATTTCGACCTTAGGATATATATAAAAAAAAAAATCACCTTCCCAAATTTCCAACGAATCTTTCAATGACACTTGTTGTAGTGTGATTGGGAAAACTGAAGGAATATTCCCATAATATATTTTTTTTGTTGACTAGACTGCCATGTCACCATTCCGTCCTTTTCTCCAAAAAATTTAGCTGTTTAGGAAAATGAAAGCAGGCCCTATCTTCCTCATCCAGAGTTAGTTTTCGATGAAATGAATTGCGCCAAATTCCTGGCGACGAGCTCTTTGTTGTTGTTCAGGTTCTGATCGATTCTAAGAATTTCCATTTTTAGCTTTAACACTAATCGCCTGGTCATTCCTCCCCACTAGAAGCCTTTTGGAGCCCAAAATCTCTTTGTTTACTAAACATGTGGATGAGGATACACTGCCCTCACCCTTCCAATCTCAATCCACTGAAATTTTCCCATTTTCATCAACTTGAGATTTTCACAAAACTAAGCTTTTTCCTTGACTCTTGAGATCCTCTCTTGTTGTTATAGACATTGTCATGCTACAATTTCTCTGAATTTTCAGAGCAGCAAAATGTTCTTTCAGAAAAAAACTTGTTCCCACCTCGTTCGTGAATCAAAGGAAACTTGAAAATTGTCTCACCTTGAACACCGTCGTCATGGTGATTCTTAACTGATCTTTCTTTGTACTTGCGTCGACTTTTGACCAAGTGTTTTCGCCATTGCCATGTACCTTTTGGAAACAAAAAAAAGCACTTGTGTAACCTATGCCTTCTTTGTCAAATTTCTTTGGCGCTTTCTCTTTGAATTTTTCTCTCACTTGCACCGACATCTTGTTTCCAACACTACTAAAAATTGAGTTGACTGCTGCAAATATTTCACATCTTGCTTACCTCCTTTCAAAGGGAACTTGTTAGAGTCCTGAAACATATTATTACAATCATAAGGAACTTCAATGACATCACTTGTTCATTTGATGCATCTTTTTGAAAATTTTCATTCAAAACATCTTTATGCTTGATCATTAACAAAGTCAGATTTTGACTTGCATTCATTATTCTCTTCATTCCTTCTGCATGTATAAGAGAAAAAATTGTCTTCTTCTTATGCTCTCTAACTATGTACTCAGTTCCATCTTTAAACAAGTGATACTTATTCTCATGGCGATGAAATATTGCTTTCCTATCATAAAGATAAGGACTTCCCAAAACTATAGCTGAAATCTCAAGCGGTACTACATCAAGTTCAACTTCATCAAGAAAGTTTGAATTGATTGCAAACCTTAGAATTCACTTCCTTGTTACCTTTAATTTTTCATTCTTGCATATCCACCCTAAAGGATAAGGTATTGTTTGTGTAATAGTTTCAAGGTTTAGCTCCTTAACTAAATATTCGGAAATCAAATTAGCTTGAGAACCACTGTCAAATAATATGTCTATCTTGGTATGTTTAGAAACGAATCTAATATGAAAGAGTTCAATTCTTGTATCTTCATCTTGAGTTACATTGGAACAACTTGAAGAACTAGTGCTTGCTATGCTCTTACCTTTAAAACCCATTGTTGTAATATTCATTTCATCTCCTGAATCTGAACCTAAGTCATGTTCAATTATGGAAATAGTTTTCCCTTTATCTTTGGATTTTAGTTTTTTTGGCTTCAACTCTAGATGAAGTTTCCAACAATCGTCTTCATCATTTCCATTCTTCTAACAATGTTTACATGTGAGTTTATCTTTCTCTCTTTTGATAGAGCTATTTCTCTTTCCTCTTCCATTAAAATTTCCCTTTCCTTTACCCTCATACTTAAGGAAACTATCACTTTTCTCATCTACACTATGTTTCCCTCTTGCTTCTAAATGTGTGGCTTGAATGCAAAACTCATCTAAGTTTGTGGGATTGAACATGATAATAGTGTGCCTAAGGTAACTGTGCAAACCCCCAATATACATTAACAAAGTTTCCTTAGAATACAAATTAATACCCAAAACAAGATCTCTTCTCCTAAATTCATGAGTATAATCTTGCACACTTTTCCCTTTCAATTGTCCAAAATTTTGCCAGACCATAATGGATTTTTTCATGTAAGCTAGAGGATAAAATTGCCTTCTAATGGCAGCAATAAAACTTGACCAAGACATTGAGATATTACCATGGTTTTTAATCTCTTCTTGAGTCCTTTCTTCCCACTGTTAACACTCTATAATTTAGAAGACTGGCAAGACTAAACTATAAAGCACAACATCAAAACCACTTAAAGCCTAGGATCTAGCCCTCCTAGACTCGGAGAGGGATCTCTCTCTTAGATTTAGATTTGTTTAATTTTATTGATATTAGGCTAGTTAAATTGATCGTAAGAATTGTTTGTTTGATTATTCTTGGTTCGATACAAGGGGTTTTTCCTAAATAGTTTCCACTGGTCTATGGAGTCAAAATGGGATGGGTGTACACATAAAATCCCAGAAAGAATGCAAGGCAAGCTAGCTGCGAGTACTGGTGTTTATAGCTTAGTGGAATTATGGGATGGAGAAGAGTGCTTTCAGTAATGACTTAAGAGCAACTAAGAATTCTTAAATCATACATCAGAAGAAAACATCGAAATTGTAAAGACAGTCAGAATTAAGGTACTCTGAACCAACAAATCTTAATGTAACCTTCCTACTTTAGAAATAGAATTATAAATGAAAAACATGAAGAGATTACAGTGGGAAAAAATTTAAACATGAATGAGGAAAAACATCACCAAGGCACAAAACACATGAATCTTGCAGATTAATCTCTTTATAGATGCTCTAGCTTGAAAGGTACAAATACTTGTAATGAAAAGTGTTTACAAAACTAGGGTCCAACCCTTATTATAGAATGAAAACTTATATTTAAACTATTTGCACCGGCTTACCGTTATCGAAAGGGAAATCGGTTCATCTACTCTAAGAGTAACTGAAAATGGGTCTGCGCGTCTCATGCATGAACGCGTTGTGACTGTTTTTAGAAAAATGTACGAAGTTATAGTGGAAGTGTCCCTTCATTGTAATGGCCCTCTTGGTAGGTGCCCGACGTTATTGTATAGCCGTTATCTAACGCTATGGAGGTATGCTGTGCTGCCAGATCTTATACACTGGATGTGTTGAAACTAACAACTCACTGAGCTGCCAGCTTCGTCACTGACCTGAGTTGTCATCCTTCCTGGGGCCTGCATAGATTTGCCAAACTTTATGGAGTCGGGATCTTGGTCCTGTTCAGCTTCCTGTAGACTTCATCAGTCTCAGTGTACTTTACAAATGCTGGTTTCAGCTAAAAAATGTGCTTCATCTCATGTTGTATGAAGACATCATTGCTGATGACTTCATAGAATGCCAACCTGGTCATGGTGTTCTTTAGATCTGTGAGCTTGGCTATGTCCTCAGAGATCTCTGTGAGCCTCTTTACATAATCATTCCGGGGCATCAATTTATCATTGATGACCAACAAGGAAGGAAAACCTCTTTTGTTTAGTGGCTCAATCCTATTGAAAAACCTACTCACCCCAATCTCCAGCTGATGGCATATTTCGTCTAGCTGTGTGACCAGACTCTTCTTATTCAAAAACCTTTTAACCTCAATAACAGAAGTTGTTCTGTCAGCAACTTCCAGTTGCTCCAATTCATCGCTGCTCTTGGAATTCAGGAATTTGATGATCTTGTTGGAAGTTTGGGGCTTATCTCCAAGTTCCTCATTTATTTTCTCAATGGAAATCTTCACTACCTCAATTAGATCCTTTTTTTCAAAAATGATCTATATTGAGGGCCATATATCATTTACAGACTTAATTATATCCAACCATATGATTTGTTTCACCCTTCCCATCACGAAGTCGATTGAGGACTCCTGAAGAGACTTTTGCAAGCTCTCATTTAGCTTTTTTCTAATCTGCAACTTTGTGGCATGGGCAGATTCTTTCCCTTTGAGTTGCTCCAGCAGGTCATTGAGTTGATTCTACAGCCTTTTTATCTCTGCTGACTATAGATACATGTTCTCCATCGCCTTGGCTAGCTGCTCGGTACTTTCCCCTGGTGCTCCTGTGGATGTTGTAGTTGTTGGGATCACTGTGAGAGGAACCGCTTGTAGGGGGATTGTGGCCTTAGTTGCTTATTTTTCTGCTCCCTTCACCACATCCCTTATTTCTTTCTATATTTCTTTGATCATTTTACCCATCTCATCCTCCATATTCATGATATGGTCTGTTTGTTCAACAATTAATTGCAACATTTCTGCTTTCTATGTTTCGGTTGCTTCTATCTTCTTGGCCATAAGGTCTTCTGTTACTGGCATCTTAATCTGCCTCTTCAAAGCACCTATGTATGCATTCTTATTCCTCACAAGGGTTTGTGCCACTTCGATGTTTGATGGATTGTACCTCAGATTTATCAATAAATCCTCCAGGGATTTTATCTTGGAATCTTTGGCCATGGTGGAGACCTTTTCCAACTTTAATTGTGACTGTGCATTGGACAAAGTCACCTGTAGTTTTGAGAAGCTCATGGATGTGTTAGTTAGGGTGGAGGAGATCATTTCCCCAGTCTTCTTGTGCATGTCCATTTGGTTTATCGGGTGGATTTTCTTGGCATAAAACTCAAAAGATGTCTTCTTGTAGTCTGTTGCACCTTTGGGCTGAGGAATCTATGCCTCCAAGAATGCCATCCTCATTCTTCCCTTCTCTGAGTCAAAGGTTGATAGGAGTCTACTCTGGGAACTGCTTGTTTGTTTCCAAAATTGATTGTAGGTGTTGGTCTTGAGAACCTCATTTATTCTCTTGATCTCCCTGAATGTGTCATATATGTTTTCCTGCTCTTGTTCTGCAGTGGAAGTAGATGTGGGAGTTTTCACATTCTGATATTCGAATGGGACAATGGCAGAGGATGTGGAGAAGATCGAGTGACCACCTGCTAAGGATGAACTTGGTGAATCCAAAATTGTGATGGCAGTTTGCTGGTTTTTCTCATTTCCTTTGTTAAGGCCCATGTTGATCTTGGCTCTCTTCCTATATTTCATCTTGAACTCCCCAGTGGAGGAATCGATGTCCATGTCTATTGGATCCTCCCTAGTCCTATTACTTCCTACTTCCTTTTCAAGCTCCTTTCCTTTGTCATCTTGAACTCCTGTTTCTTTCCTCTCTTGTGGAGTTGGTGTTTGGATTCCTGAAGTAGAGATGACTTGCTCTTCAGCCTCCTGGAGTGTGTCTGCCACCCATTCTTCTTGGTTCATGTAATTCTCTATCTCCAGTCTGTGGGTATGGGTGTAGGACATGGACTTGTTTTCAACTCTCTTCTTGGAGATGATTCCCATTGGATCATAGGACCAAGTGAAACTGTGTGTGAATTCCATCTCTTTTAGTATTTTATCTACATCTCCCCCTGCTGCCCCGTTGTTGTAGATAAATGGGCCAATTTGGGATTTGATCTTGAATTATGAATTCTTCTTGGCCAAAACAAAATGTAACTCATCAGAATCTATCATTTTCCTGATATCCTCAAGGGAAAAGATCCTCATGGAGATGTATTTGGGTAGTTTATAGGGGGCCAATTCACTGCCATAAACCCTGATCTCTGTGTAGTTCTAGTAGAGATACCAGTCTGATGTCCTAACCTGCTCTGTCAACTACATCACTTTATTGATTTCCTCACTGACCCTGGGCTCTGTGCTGCTGTTGACTGCACTAATTTCTAGATGAAAAAATAGGTCTACAAAACTCTTGTATGAATAGTCTTCCTGCTCCTTTCTCAGTAGAGTTGTCCAAAAAATGACAGATTGGGATTGAGATTTTTCACCTTGTTTTATCATGTCGAATTCAAACTTTCTGGATTGAAAATAGGTAAACATGTACACCAACACAGAGGTGTATTTGAATACCCCTTCTATTTGAAATTTCAAGAACTGATCGTGGATTGCATCTGCAAGGAACTGAGCATAGTTGAACATAACAGTGGGCTTGGAATCTACAGCGAGGATAGATAAGAAACCACTTATGGCTTCATCTATCCAATGATCATTATGATAACTTAACAAATAAGACAGGGTAGTGACAATGTGTTGGGTCCTTTCTGGGAAGGTGGAGGATGGATATGGGGGATTTGTTGTAGGCATTGGTGCATTGGGGGGCATGAAAAGCTCCAAGGTCTTGGCCCTGCTGGAAAAATATAATCCCTATTATAGTCCTATAAGCTCCTCATATGAAAAAGGGACAGTGTTCTGAACAATGGGGGCCTGTAACATCTCTTGAATGGATGGGTCATTTACATGAAACAAAATCTCTCCTGCAGAGTTCACTATGGATCTTTGCTTAATGTCATAGAAAGACTGAAATTTCATAATTAGCTCAGGGCAACTATGGGTCTTAGGGAAGATGTGGTGTGGGAGCTTGGTCTTCCATAGGATGATACCATCTGCTTCATCAAGGAGCTTGTCCTCGAGCCAGCAGTAGACATTGAACATGTCGAGGTCTGACTTTGTCTCGTGGATCTTGCAATCACTGTCAACCAAGGGGATATGGTCCAAGTCTACCTGGGGGTAGACCATGGGATTGAAAGGCTGTTGATCTGCCTTGGGAGGCATGCTTTGCTTTTTCACTTTATGTTTCACATGCAATGGAGAATGGGATGTAAGAGAAGGGGAATAGAGAAGGGAGAAATGGTATGAGTTGATACTGGGGAAGGGGTAAGATTGAAGGGATCAGGATAAAAAATGAAAATAGTTGAAACCATACTGTAACCAGGCTCACAGAGCATTGATTGTTCCTTCTTTGACGTGCAATTTACCCTTCGACCAAGGTAGTTGGTCGTGATCTCTTCTACAAATGTATGTAAATATCACAACCTGTAGCAATTCAACAGTAACAATAATGGAAACTGTGGCACCGGGGTGAATTCGATTTTTAACATGTGGCTGGAGGGTAATTGTTGAGTTGGCGTGGGTCTATTGGATAACAGCCCGACAATTCATGGTGCAACGTTGTTATTGGTGGGAGAGGATGTGATGGGGCAGAGTGGACAGGTGATGGAGGACGTGGCGCGATGGCATCGACCACAGTTACAGGGTGACAACAGTTTGGGGGACGACATAAACAACTTTTCGGAGGGGGCTCAGGTGGTAAGCGGTAATAGAGAGGGGGGTGAGAAACAGTGGGAGCGCGAAACATGGAGGGGTAGGCGGTAATGCATACCACCCATTTCGGACCCCCCCCCCCCCCCCCTTTGTTAACATCTGACGGCTGAAGGGGGGCCAAAATGAATTGAGTGTTGTCGATGGTGAGGTGAGGGGTGGATATGGAGGGTTAGGTGAGAGGTGTTTAGCACTAATGCGACGGGGTGATGGGACTGTGGGCCTGGGTCCGAGGATGAGCGCCGGGGGGAATGTGTGACATGGCAAGGAGGTGGGACCCGACGGCTATCGTAAATTGCACGTCGGAAGATTTAGTTATGAGCAATGGGGTAAAACTTAAAAGTTGTGAAGTGCAAAGTGCAGGGAGAGGGAGGTGACGTGGCAGGGAGGGTCCCACGGACATCCCAAATCGTAAATCGGAGGATTTAGTTATAGGTAATAGATGTAAACCTTAAATCTTGCGAAGTGCGAAGTGCGGGGAGGGCCCCATGGCTATCGCAAATCGCACATCGATGGATTTATTTGTAAGCAACGGAGGTAAATGTTTAAACTTGCGAAGTGTGAAGTGTAGGGGGGAACTGACGTGGCAGGGAAGGTGGGACCGTCCGCAGCCCATAGATCATAGAATTTACCATTTTCTTCAGTTCTATCCTTTTACACTTGCGAAGTGCGAAGTGTGGGGAGGGGGAAATGACGTGGCAGGGAAGGTGGGACTGCTTGCTGCCACAAGGCTTCAGGAAGCCTATCTGCCCAATCTCTTCTATGCAAATGAACAGTCTTTGTTAGGATCCCTTCAATAACCTTATTAGTAGATTCCACTTGACCATTTTCTTGTGGATGATAGGGAGTAGATTTTCTGTATCTGCTTAATGTTCTATTTTCGGCATTTTCTATATTGTTGTATTGCTGTGTATTACTGTCTATTTCCCATTTTCTTTAGCGTTATCCTTTTACACTTGTGAAGTGCAAAGTGCGGGGAGGGGGAAATGAAGCGGCAGGGAAGGTGGGACTGCCCACAGCCTGCGAATCACAAACTTTACCATTTTCTTTAGCGTTGTCCTTTTTAACTTACGAAGTGCAATTTGGTGCTTGGCAGGACTTATACAACACTTTAGGTGAAATAGACTTCCCTTCAAAGGATTTTGAAGTCACCATTTCATTTTTTCCTTTCCTTTCTCCCCCCTTGCATATCTACCTACCCGAACTACTCATCTAGCATTTTTTCTTCCTTTGTAGGGTGCATTTAGACTTGTAGACCCTGAACATTTTCTTTTAAAATTCTAACCTACCCCTAGCCCTTATTTCTCCTATTGATTCAGATTAAGCTGTTGATTTTCAACCAATCTCATTTTCTAACTATCTACTGATAAGCCAAGATTTAATAGTATGACAAATCTTTATTATCTACCCTATCAACAGAAATTGAAAACTGTCCAATCATGATTAAACTGTATGACCGGACAAACCTATCTAAGAGTAGTGGAATTTGAACTTGCAGCACTTTCAGTTTTATTTCTTTTTTGGGTTTTTTTTTTCATTCTTTTCTCTTTTCTTTTTCTTTGTTTATTTTTTATACCCTCTTTTCTTTCTTTTTTTCATTTTTCCTTTTTATTTGAAATCATTTGAATTTTGAAAAGCCTTTCAATAATGAAACCTTGCATGAAATATGAAGTATTCAGTCACCTTGAGACCCTCTAATTTACAGGGTACTAACAGTGGCTCCAGCTGGGGATGGCGCTTCTTGAAAAGAAGTGTCAAGAACTTGAGACGAGTAGCCTTGGATGCTCCTTTTTCTGCAACATTTTTAACTGCTTTCCTTTCTTTTTCAACTGATTTCCTTTCTATTTTTATATCTGCTCATTGGACTAGGCTTAGGGCCTTCACTTCGGGCTTCAACCTTGACCAATGAATTATTGAAAACTATAAGACTGTGGTATTTACAATGATCAAAATTTAACCTGAGTTTAGAAGAAATAATGTTTTAGCATCTTTCCATTAACAGGACCTCTAGATACTTCGGTACCATCAAAATATTTGAGAAAGTAAGCATTATTTCCCATGAAAGAATGAATGATGTATGGTCCTTGCCAAAGATTATCAAACTTTCCATGTTTGCCTTTATCCTCTCTCCTGGAATCCGATTTCAAAACCTTGTCACCTACACTGAAATCATTTGCCTTAGTTCTCTTGTCAAATATCTTTTTGATATTCTCCTGCATCACTTAGGTTCTGTTGTAAACCTCTTCTCTGGACTGCTACAGATGGATGGTGTCATTAATCCTCCTTTGAATGTCATTTGGTTCAGCTTGGATCTCTTGGATTATATTCATTACTGGAACTCCCAAGGAATAGGGAAACACGACATCCATTCCATAAACCAATTGGTATGGAGACATGCAAATTGATTTCTTTGTGGTGAGCCTATCAGCCCACAGAGCATTGATCAACTTATTGTGCCATGATGTCTTGTTCTCTTCCAGAATATTTTTGATGATGTTCACCAGGCTTTTATTTGAATATTCAGCCAGTCCATTACCTTGAGGGTAGTAGGCTGTCGAATGCCCCAATGTTATAAGATATATGCGGCAGAAATCAACCATATTTTTGGATCTGAAGGCTGCAACATTGTCTATAATGATTTCCCTAGGAAAGCCAAATATAGAAAGGATGTTGGTTTCTAGGAATTTTATGATGATAAAGTCCGTGGAATTCCTAGAAGGGGTGGACTCTATCCATTTGGTGAAATAATATATAGCAGTAAGGATCCATTTGTGTTGAGCAGAGGATGGAGGGTGAATTACTCCTATGAAGTCTAATCCCCACTACTGGAAAGGGATTTCTACAGAAATAGGTTTCAGGGGTAAGGGCAGTAGCTTCCTCTTTCCTTCAAATATTTGACATTTATGGCAGGCAGTAACCATCTTATGGACATCATGAAAAATGGTGGGACAATAAAAACCAACTCTCATGATTTTTTTAGCAATGGTTTTCCAGTAGAGATGGCCACCACAGTCACCTCCGTGGAAATCCTACATTTCTCTATCTACATCATCCTTTAATAAAAATTTAAGAAAAATGCCTCTAATATCTTTGCAATACAAAAAAAATCGAAAATGCAAAACTTAACAGCTTTGAGTTTTTGAAATATAGCCTTTGTTTTAGATAAACTAGGAAGAGCATTCAGATTAGAGAGTACATACAAAATATCAACATACCATGGAGTATTCAAGAATGCTTCATCAATCGGTGGAGTTGCCAGTTCCTCTTGATCATCTAATGTGTGTACCATGTTGATGTCTAGTGCATGTAAATTAGATTATGCCATCAATTCAGCCAATCCTTGGCCTTTGATCAACTTGTTAGGCTTGATTTCCAAATCATACTCTAGGATTACTGCAATCCATTTCCCTCTTTTTCCATTGGGACTATTTTGTGTTAGAATGTCTTTGACCACTACATTTGGAATAGAAGCAATGATATGTGAATGTAAAATATAGACTCTAAAATCTTTCAGTGCTTTAACCAATGCAAAGGCCTTTTTTTCCATGATATTATATTTTAAAGAGGAATCTCTTAATGCCTTGCTAAAAAAGGCTATTGGTTGTTCTTGTCTATCACTATTTTTCTGTAACAAAACAACAACAATAGTATGTTCAGAGGCAAAAGAAAAAATCATGAAATCTTTAGTGAAATCTGGACTAATTAGTATTGGGGCCTTTGTCAATGCTAGCTTGACCAATTCAAAAGATTGTTTTGCTTCAATGGTCCACTTTATTTCTGATCCCTTCTTTGGCATGTTAGTGATGTTCCTTAAAAGTTCTGCCAAGTTAGGTATAAATCTTCTTAGGAAGTTGATTTTACCAATGAAGGATTGGAGTTCTTTCAAATTTCTGGGATGGTTGATTTTCAATATTCCTTCATTTATGCTAGGGTCAATTTTGATTCCATCCTTAGAGATAATATGGCCTAACCATTTTCCTTCTTCTAAGCCAAACACTGTCTTCTTAGGATTCAGGGAGAGCCCAAACTTTCTGCGCTTTTTGAAAACTCTTCTCAATTGTGTTAAATGTTCTTCATCGGTTTTAGAAAACACAATGATGTCATCCAAATAAATCACAATAAAGTGGCCAATGTAATCATCAAATGCAATATCCATGGCTCTTTGGAAGGTAGCTCCAACACTCATTAGTCCAAAGGGAATTTTCACATACATGAAAGTCCCACAAGGAGCTGTAAAAGTTGTCTTATCTTGATCTTCAGGGTGTACTAACACTGGATTGTAACCAGAGAAACCATCTAACAAAGATATCCTACTAGAACCCACTACCCTTTGTAGTATGTGATCCATCTTAGGTAAAGGGTAGTTATCCTTAAGAGATACCTTATTAAGGTTTCTGAAGTCAATGCAAAGTATAATATCGCCTGTTTTATTCCTATTTGGGACAATATTGGAAACCCATTGGGAGTACCTGAGGAGCACTATGATTTTTTCTTCATACATATTTTTAATCTCTTTCTCAACTAAAGGCATTAAAACAAGATTTATTCTTCGCAATTTCTGTTTGAATGGATTTTTATTTTCTTAATTGGAATCTTGTGTTGAATGATGCTGGTATCATAGGATTTCAAATCCTCATAACTCCATGCAAATACATCAATAAATTATTTGAATAAGGCTATATATATTTTCTTTGTAATAATAGGCAGAGATTTAGATAGTTTGATGATTTTGGGGTTCTGCTCTATGCCTATATTACATTCCTCAATGTCTGCTTTATTTGGCTCTACTTTGGGGATTTTGGCCACATCATTAAAGTCAAATAACTCTTCTAAAGAGACTAGCCCCCTAGGCAGATTATTGTCTTTAAGTTGGATTAGTATTTCAAATTCATTTTTTTCCAGGGCTTGTGGTTTATCGATATTATATATAGTGTTGTGAGATGGAATATTTACAGTAGTATTTACATCTAGAACAATGTTTTCCAGAACAACGACTTGTGTTTCCTCAGTAGTTTGTACCTTGATAATACTGCCTTCCTCATAATCCATATCCATATTACAGTCTTCAAATTCATCTCTAGATTGCAAGAAGCTCTCAATTTGTTTATCACTACCAAGAAAATTTCCAGTATCTCATGTTGTCTAGCACTGAAGGACGGTGTTTGAACTCAATTGTATGTTGTTTGTTTGGGTGAGGTATTTTACAGGTGCTTGTAGAAATATCTAGGCCATTGGCCAAGAAATTTTGGTTTCCGGGAATGACTGCCACATCATATTCCTCAAAGGTCCTAAAAACATCAAGGAAAACATTTCTATAAGCTCTCAATCTAGGGTGTCTGGCAGCATATAGCCCTTTAACCTATTTAATGACTAGCTCGGAATCACCCTGCACAGATATCCTCCTTGCTCCTAATATTTTCAACATTTGTAATCCCAACATCAAGGCTTCATACTCGGTAATGTTGTTTGTGCACTGTAATTTTACTTTGTATGAATGACCCTATGCACTATTGTCTCTTGTGTTATACACCCAGATTCCTGCCCCAGAGCCAGTTTGGCCACATGAACTATCAAAACTCATGTTCCAAAGAGGTTCATGGGCATGGTTTGGTTGTTCTATTTGGGTTTGACCATCAGCGTTTTCTGTGGGATCATTTTCTACTTGGGAAATTTGTGAATCAATGATTCCATCATTATACAAAATGAAAGAATCCAGGTCAGTGTGAACAGAGTACAAAGGGTAATTGTGAGGCTTTTATTGACTACTTACCATGTAATTCATCAATGTTTCTCTATTAAGTTTCCTCGATTGACCATACATCGGAATGGTATCATAAGTCATGTCTAGTTGCAGATTTCCTTGCAATTTTTCCCCCCATGAGTGAGACAAAAGCATTTCATATTTTGGGGGAATTTCTGCCATAACAATATCCATCACTAAAAGGAAGCTCCAATTTGTATGCCATAGTACCAATATTTTGCAACACCTTGTAAGGACCATAGTACTTTGGCGATAATTTATTATCCTTCTTAGCTTTCCTGAGGGACATTTGTTTGTATGGTTGTAGTCGTAAAAATACACAATCTCCTACATCAAAATTTCTCTCACTGCGATGTTGATCTGCCTGTTGTTTCATTCGATTTTGTGCCAAATTTAGGTTATCATTTAAGAGTTGGAGAACTTCGTGTTAATGCTCGATGTGATCTTCCACTGCTTGAAAGCTATAATTTTCCCTTAAAGAAGATCTGATGGACGGTGGATGATATCCATAAAGTGCCATAAATAAGGTCATTTTTGCTGCGGTATGGAAGTAAATGTTATACCACCATTCAGCGAGAGGTAACCACTTGACCCATTGTGCTTGCTTGTCAGATACAAAACAACGAAGATATCCTTCCATACATTTATTCACTATCTCCATCAGATTGAGGATGATAAGATGAGCTATGAGCTAGTTGAGTACCCAAACAAGAAAATAATTCCATCCAAAAATTTCCTGTAAAAATGGGATCTCTGTCACTTACAATAATCTTCGGGTTTCCATGTAGCTTTTGAATTGTTTCCATAAATGAAGTAGCAATTGTAATTTCTTTAAATGGATGAGATAATGCACAAAAGTGTGCACACTTGGTAAGTCTATCAACTACCACCATGAAGACACTCTTTCCTTCGGACTTAGGTAAACTTGTGATAAAATCCATTGAAATCTCCTCCCAACGTTGACTTGGAATGGATAAAGGTTGTAGAAGACCTAGGGTCTTAATTGTCTCAACTTTAATTTTCTGGCAAACCAAACATTTTGCCACAAAATTTTGAATATCAGATTTAAGGCCATCCCAAAAAATTCTTTCTTCACCTTGTGGTAAGTTTTTAAAAATCCTGAGCGTCCTCCTAAAGGAGAAGTGTGCAACTCCAAAAGAATATTTTGTTTTAGTTGGGAATTCTTGCAAATATATAAGCGATCTTTGTACCATAAGGAATCATTTTTCCAACTAAATGTATCAGATGTACTAGGATCTTGCTACAAATTTTGAATGAGTGTCCACACTTCTTCGTCCTTCTTCCATTCATCCCTTGCTTCGGTTATCAATCTGTTTGGATAATAGAAATAGACAAAGCAATGCTTCCACCTCTTCATCCTTTCTTGAAGTGCAATACGCAACAACATTTAGCTTCCCTTTTTTGTAGATGATTTCAAAGTCATAACCCAACATCTTTGTGACCCATTTTTTCTGCTCTTCTGAAGATAGTCTTTGTTCCAAAAAGTGTTTAAGACTGTCATGATCAGTTTTTACCTTAAAGTGTCTTCCCATTAGGTAAGGTCGCCATTTCTTTATTGCATGTAGTATTGCCAACATTTCCTTCTCATAAATAGCCTTTTGTAAATACTTTCCTTTGATTGGAAGACTTTCAAAGCAATGGGTCTTCCTTCTTGCATTATAACAACACCAATTCCATTTCCTGAGGCATCACATTCCACAATAAAGGTTTTTGTGAAGTCTAGCGTAGCTAAGACTGGTGCTAGGCACATTGCCTCTTTAAGATGTTCAAAGGCCTTAGTTGCTTCAGGAGTCCATGAAAATGCATCTTTCTTCAATAATAATTTTGTTAGAATTAACATTTATTCTCCCATAATTATTAAAGCTTTAGATAATGCCATAATTAACACATAAATCTAGCGCCATTTGCTTTGTAGTTTATAGGATTTTATTCCCTTAATGGCTTTAATTTTGTTAGGGTCTACCAACACCCTCGTGAGATCACAATTATGACGGATATTCCCTCTTGTACTCCAAAAACATTGGATGTTGCATATAATTGTTTTGAGCACCTGGCTTAACATGTTAGACATGATTTCTTCCAAGACCTGTTGTAGATTAGTATATCATCAAAATACTGCTAGTTACTACAAGGAAGGGTTTAAAGCAGGTATATAGCCTTGAAATGTAGAGATTATTAGTGACCAGAGGCATGATAAAAATTCACTATGACCACTCATGAGTTCAAACCTCCTGTTTCGGAATATCTTCAGTCTTCATTCTAGTTTGACGATATCCTGAACGAAGATCAAACTTGGTAAAATAAATAGTGCCATGTAATTCATCCAATAATTCTTCAGTCATAGGAATGATAAATTTATCTTAATAGTGAGCTTATTGATCTCCTATAATCCGGACACATGCGCCATGACCCATCCTTCTTGTGCACCAATACTACTGGAGCAAAGAAAGAACTTTCAGTAGGTTGAATTATACCAGCTTCTAACATCTCTACAGTCATACATTCAATTTTTCTCTTTGAACATAATGATATCTGTAAGGCCTGGTGTTTGGAGGAACACTTTCTGGAATCAAATGAATAGCATGATCATGATCACGAATAGGTGGGAGTCCTTTGGGAGTATCAAACACCTTGGAATGATTGTCCAAAAATTTTTGGGAGATTTGGAAAATAAAATCAGATTTTGATGTCGAACTTATAGTGAGCATAATTGTACGATTAATTTTACCTCCTTGTTATTTCTTTGGCTTTTGTCATGATATTAGAGCTTATTATATTTCTGGCTACTGCGATACTCAGTAATTTAGAATTTCTTTCTTTCAAAAAAATTTCCAAGAAAAAGTTCTTGAGAAAATTAAAAGCTACCATCCCCCAAAAGATTATATGTGTCTACTCCTGAAATTACAACATCATTCTCTCCATTGTGATGAAGCATTTGGAATATTGACCACATATTCCCCCATGGTTAGCTTGATATTATGGCATTTTCCAGAGAATTTTATAGTTCCTCCATTTGCAACCATCACTTGACATTCTGGTGTTGGGTATAGGAAACAATTTAATTCCTTGGCTACCTTACAATGAATAAAATTATGGGTGCTACCTAAATCAATCAACACTATTACCTTTTTGTTCTTGATATGTCCTTCTATCTTGAGAGTTTGAGGAGTGGTAATTCCTGCCAGTGCATTACACGATAGGGTCGGATTCATTTCTTCCTCTTCTAGGGCTGGTTCCTGGTGTATATCCTCTTCTTGTTCATTTTCTTCTTCCTCTTCACAATCTATGTAAAATAATTTCTTCTCAGCACACTTATGACCTTTAGTGTATTTTCTATCACAAGTGTAGCAAAGCCCTTTTGCTCTTTTTTCTTCCAATTGTTGTGGTGTCAACCTTGTAGGTTGTGGAAATCTAGGAGTAGCAACACTTCCTTCTTTATAGAATTGAGTGGTAGGCTTCCCTGTCGCCATAATTTTACATTCAACTTTTCTTGCCAATCTGAATGCCTTCTCCAATGAATCAGGTTCCAAAACGCGAACTTCATGTTGGATGTTATCCTTTAGAGTACCTAAGAAGAGATCAATCCTGTGTTCCTCTGGAATATTAGTTACCCATATATTCAATTTTTGGAAGTCCTCAATGTGCTGCCCCACTAAACCCTTTTGTTTGAGATTTATCAATTGGCTAAAGAAGGTGTTGCTCTTTGTATCCTCATAATGTGCTATCATTTCCTCCGTAAAAATTGACCAAGTGACAATTTTTTTACGGGAGCAAAGCGATCGATACCATACAAATGTATTTTGTTCTAAATGTAAAGTTGCAATGCGTAAATTTTGTGTGTTTTGCACATTATTGAGATCAGAATATTGCTCCATCTGTAGTATCCATGTTACGGGATCCTTGCCATCAAACTTCCTCATATCCATCTTTGGAATATAGCAGTTCTTCAATCCAACATTAGAGTTTATGAAATTTTGACTAACATTTATTTTGTTCTCATCGTGAATTTCCTCTACTATCTTTTCGCCATTAAGAATCATTTCTTGTATCAACTTTGACAAACCTTCCTTCAAACCTTCCATTTTTTCTTCCATACCATTATTCAAACCATCCATCGTAGCTTCCATGCTTTTCTTCAAAACATCCATTTCATTTTTTTTTTCTCTTTGCGAGAGCGAAATTTGGTGCACTTACTCTTGTCATTTTGATATGTCATGTTGCATTTATTCATCTTCACGAGGCATAGTAGAGCCTTCTGAAGGCTTAATGGGTGTTGAATTCTTTTAGGGGGGATTTTAGAACCAAATACTGATATCTATTCTACAATATGCCCTTGGAATCAATTCAAATTAATTCTTCAAATAAGACTTTTCTTGCTTTTGAGGAGCTCGATATTGAAATTGAATTATCTCTGTGATTTCGTAACTTCAATATCTGAAATTTGGCCCTGTAGTAGCACTCTAAATCTTCTTTAGAAAACCACAGGTCTGACTTGATTTGGATTCTTCAAGGCAAAGTTATGCCCAATCTCCCACAATGACCTAATTCTAGACTAGTTCAGTAGAGTGAACTTGTACGACGTGCCACGTGTCACAGTTTCCTCCTTTAGCTCTGAAATTGATACAAAGGAACCTATATTCCCTGTACTTGCAGCGAATTTTTACATAATTGCAATTCGACACTTAGAGAGAGAGTTATGACGATTTCCCCACAGTCACCTCTTTGAGATGAAATTCGGGAGCCTGAAAAAATCCTAACTTCCACAAATCATATCTCCAAAAATATTGCGAACCAAGATCTGAATTGTAGAGGATGTTCCACAAGCTTTCGGCTTCACTCTATAAAATTTCAGCATCTGAAACTTTGTAGAAAAAATGTTATACCGCAAATTCCACGATGACCTATTTTAGGTGAAATTTGGGAGCCTAAAAAACCCTAACTTCCAGAGATCATATCTCCAAAAATATTGTGAAACAAGATCTAAAATTGTTACACGACGTTCCTTAGGATTTCGGCTTTGCTCTCTAAAAATTTCAGCTTCTGAACATTCGTAGAAATTTTTTTATAGCGAAACTGCCACAATGACCTGTTTGTAGCAGTGAAACCCTAGAATCTAAAGCTCTAATACCAAGTGTTATGAAACCAACTCCAAAAATAGAAGAAAAGAGAGATCAACACCTTATAAATAAGCCACTTCAAGGGGGAAACCTCCAATACATTACATAAATGAACAATTTTTGGATGATACAAATGACAAAACCTCCTTTCTATATATATGAGTACATGGGGCCACAATGTAATTCTAGTCGACCTAACAATAATAATGTAAGGGCATAATAATAACAATATGGGGGTTACAGGGGTACAACAATAACAATAAGGGGGTTACACTAACAACAATAAGGGATTATACTAGTAATATAGGGACCTAACAGAGTGACACAGAGGTCCTTGATTAGGCCTAGGAACTTAACTTTTCTAGAGTCAAAATAGTATAAATCCCTGTAGGGTCTAGTGCTTTCAAGGCTGAGTTTCTCCATGACAGCTTGGGGCATAAGGTTGTGTGAGGCATCAGAATCTAACATGGCATTATGAAGTATTTTATCATGAAAATTTAAACTGGCATAAAAAGAGGGAACCTCTCCTTCATGTGGTCTACCATCAACCTCTGGCCCAAACAAGAGTTGGGGCTGGTCATCACTCAAATTGACAGTGTCTGTATTCTTCCCTATATTTAACACTTTCAGGACCTAAGATCTGTAGAAATTTTTGTTGAGCAATTCAGTGAGAGAGACATAAATCTTTACCTTCGCAAGCTCGCTCGCAACACTGAAGGTAGTTTGATTTCTCATTGTGTTTGACATATCAATCCTTTCAGCCTCTATTCTTTTAGTAACTTTGGTATGTTTGCTTGTATTGGGGATGTCATTCTGAGGGTTTTTGGTAGGAACATCTACTAGTTTTCTTGGCACTGTTCTTTATGTTTTTATTTTCTGAATTATTTAAATTTTTCTTAATGTTTTCAGTTGTTTTCTTGGCTTCGGATTTAGATAATTTCTTGGTATAGTTCTCTGAATTCCATTTATTTGAATTGTTCAAATTATTTTTTCTCCTTAAGTTGTAATGTTTGTGGACTTCCAAAATGGAATCCTCAAAACCCAGTTTGTAGTCATCCAATTCTTCAGGTCTGAGGTCAGCTTGGGCTAGTGAAAACAAGTCCTAATCTTCTTCAGTGAGGAAGACATGATCCTCTTCATCGATTCTCATCATATTAATATGATTTTCCTCCTCTTCCTCCACTATCCCTTCATTATCATCAGCATAATTTTCTTGAAAGGGAGGCCTAATCTGCTGATCAAGACCCCTTGGCTCTCTCTGCCTAATTTGTGGAGGGTTCCTTCTCGAGTTTTGATTTCCGTTTTGGGGTGCTGGTTGGTTGTCTTTGGGTATTTCTCTTTCATTCAAACTCATCCTCTCCGTCATCCTTTACATATTCCTTACCAAGTTATCAATCTTGGTATCGGATGTAGAAGCTATAGGCTCTTCGCTTATGGTGAATCTCCTCTCAATCCTCATCCTTGCCCTTTTAGCTAACAAGTTAGCCTCTACACTCACAACATTCTTCTGAATTTCCTCTAAGGTTGATGAGTCTCTTTCCCTAAGATGATAGGCCATGTCTAGGTCAAATCCATCAGGGAATTTAAGCAGCGCTTTCCCTTGGGGTGGTCTCATATTAGCAGGGAGAGCGTTATATAAGGTGTTAAATCTAGCACAATAGTCTTTCACACTCTCTTCGAGGGATATTTTGATAGTTTCATACAAAGAATGAATTTGCAGTGGGTTTTTCTTGACCTCCCACCTATTGATAAAATTTTGGTGAAAATCAGGGAGATCATGGATACTATTAGCAGTTAGGTCCTTAAACCATTTCCAGACTTCGCCTCCCAAACTCTAGGCAAACATTATCAACTGGAAACTGTCATCATCAATTTCTTGCAAGTCAAAAAAAATCCTTCATCTTATCAATGTGTTGTTGGGTTGTCATAGGACCAGTGCTATCAAACTGGGGAATCTTGGACTGATATTCTTGAGGCATAGGGGGTAAAGGGACTGGTAGCACCAATGGGGCATATCTAGCTGCCATGATTGGTGGAGGTGGTGGAGGAAGATGAAGGGTGGATGAAATAGGATGGGTAGAGGTATGAAAAATGGATGGATTGAAGACTGTAAGGTTAGTCCAGTTTTAAGATTTGGTTATGAATAGACCTAGTTCGAAAGGCAAATCAAATTGAGTGTCTTGCAAAGTGAAAAAGCTATCAGGTAAGGAGCTATATATATGAAGAACCCTGTTACTGTTTGGACTTTCCGTTATGGGAAGTTTCCTCAATATTTTCTCAGGATTATCTATGATTGGAGGATAATTTGGATCTGGATAGGATCTGATGGATATTCTTTTGGGAGCCAGAATTCAGTCCAAAATCACAGACAACTGATTATTGAATAATGGAAGAAACCAATCTTTAAAGAAATATGTATCATATAATGCATTTTAGCTGGGGTTTCTGAATTCGATTGAAGATAGAAAATTTTCAGATTTCTCCCCAGTATGGTTGCCAGTATGTTATCACTCTATAATTTAAAATATTGGCAAGACTAAACTATAAAGTACAACATCAAAACCTCTTGAAGCCTAGGATCTAGCCCTCCTAGACTCAGAGAGGGATATCTCTATTAGATTTAGATTTTTTTAAGTTTACTAATATTATGCTAGCTAAATTGATGGTAAGAATTGTTTCTTTGATTGTTCTTGGTTGGATACAAGGGGTCTTTCCTAAATAGTTTCCATTGGGCTATGGAGTCAAAATGGGATGGGTGCACACATCAAATCCGAGAATGAATGCAAGGCAAGCTATCTGTGAGTACTGGTGTTTATCGCTGAGTGGAATTATGGGATGGAGAAGAGTGCTTTCAGTAATGACTTAAGAGCAACTAATAATTCTTAAATCATACCTAAGAAGAAAATATCGAAATTGTAAAGATAATAAGAATTAAGGTACTCTAAAACAACAAATATTAATCTAACCTTGATGCTTTACAAATAAAATTATAAATGAAACACATGAAGAGATTACAGTGGGAAAAACATTAAACTTGAATGAGGAAAAACATCACCAGGACACACAACACATAAATCTTGAAGAATGATCTCTTTATTGATGCTCCAACTTGAAAGGTACGAATAATTGCAATGAAAAGTGTTTATAAAACCAAGTTTCAACCCTTGTTACAGAATGAAAACTTATATTTAAACTATTTGCACCGGCTTGTTGTTATCGAAAGGGAAATCGGTTCATCTAGTCTAAGAGTAATTGAAAATGGGTCTACGCATCTCATGCATGGACGTGTTGTGTCTGGTTTTAGATAGATGTCTGAGATTACAGTGGAAGTGTCCCTTCATTGTAATGGCCCTCTTGGTAGGTGCCCGACGTTCTTGTGGAATAGTAATCTAACGCTGTGGCGATCTGTTGTGCTGGTGAATTTGATACACTGGATGTGCCGACACTGAAAATTCACTGAGCTGCTAGCTTCGTCACTGAACTAAGTTGTCATCCTTCTTGGAGCCTGCATAGATTTTCCAAACTCTCTAGAGTCGGAATCTTGGTCCTGTTCAGCTTCCTGTAGACTTCATCAGTCTCGGTGTACTTTATGAATGTTGGTTTCAACTGAAAAATGTTCTTCACCTCATGTTGTATGAAGAAATTGTTGTTGATGACTTCATAGAATGCCTTCCCAGTCATAGTGTTCTTTATATCTGTGAGCTTGGTTGTGTCCTCAAAGATCTCTGTGATTCTCTTTACATAATCAATCTGGGGCATCATTTTATCGTTGATGACCAACAAGGAAGGCAAACCTCTTTTGTTTAGTGGCTCAATCCTGTTGAAAAATATACTCACCCCAATATCCAACTGATGGTATCTTTCTTCTAGCCGTGTGACTAGACTCTTCTTATTCAACACCCTTTTAACCTTAGGAACATAAGCTGTTATGTCAGCCACTTCCAATTGCTCCAATTCATGGCTGCTCTTGGAATTCAAGAATTTGATGATCTTGTTGGCAGTTTGGGGCTTATCTCCAAGTTCCTCATTTTTTTTCTCAATGGAAATATTCACTACCTCAATTAGATCCCTTTGTTCAAAAATTATCTGTATTGAGGGCCATATATCATTTACATACTCAATCATATCCAACCATATGATTTTTTTGACCCTTCCCATCATGCAGCCGATTGAGGACTCCTAAAGAGACTTCTGCAAGCTCTCATTTAGCTTTTTTCTAATTTGCAGCTCTATGCCATGAGAAGATTCTTTCTCTTTGAGTTTCTCCAACAGTTCATTGAGTTGATTCCACAGCCTTTTGATCTCTGCTGACTATAGAGACATGTTCTTCATCGCCTTGGCTAGCAGCTCAGTACTTTCCCCCGGTGCTCTTGTGGATGTTGTAGCTGCTGGGATCACTGTGAGAGGAACCGCTTGTAGGGGGGTCATGGTCTTAGCTACTTCATTTTATACTCCCTTCACTGCATCCCTTATTTATTTTTGTCTTTATTTGATCATTTTACCCATCTCATCCTCCATCTTCTTGATATGCTCTGTTTGTTCAACAATTAATTGCAACATTTCTGCTTTCTATGTTTCGGTTGCTTCGATCTCCTTGGCCATAGGGTCTTCTTTTATTGGCATCTTAAGTTTCCTCCTCAAAGAAGCTATGTCTGAATTCTTCTTCCTCACAAGGGTTTGTGCCACTACTATGTTTGATGGATTGTACCCGAGCTATATCACTAAATCCTCTAGGGATTTTATCTTGGAATCTTTGGCCATGGCCGAGACCTTTTCCAACTTTAATTGTGAATGTGTGTTGGACAAAGTCACCTGTAATTTTGAGAGGCTCATGGATGTGTTAGTTAGGGTTGAGGAGATCATTTCCCCAGGCTGCTTGTGCATCTCCATCTAGCACATTGAGTGGATTTTCTTGGCATCAAACTCGAAAGATGTCTTCTTGTAGTTTGTTGCACCTTTGGGCTGAGGAATCTGTGCCTCCAAGAATGTCATCCTGATTCTTCCCTTCTCTGAGTCAAAGGTTGATAGGAGTATACTCTGGGAACTGCTTGTTTGTTTCCAAAATTTATTGTAGGTTTTTGTCTTGAGAACCTCATTTCTTCTCTTGATCTCCCTGAATGTGTCATAGATGTCTTCCTCCTCTTGTTCTGTAGTGGAAGTAGATGTGGGAGTTTGCACATTCTGCTTTTGAAATGGGATAGTGGCAGAGGATGTGGAGAAGATCGGGTGGCCACCTGCTAAGGATGAACTTGGTGAATTTCCAATTGTGATGGCAGTTTGCTGGTTTTTCTCATTTCCTTGGTCAAGGCCCATGCTGATATTGTCTCTCTTCCTATATTTCATCTTGAACTCCCCAGTGGAGGAATCAATGTCCATGTTTGTTGGATCCTCCCTGGTCCTCTTACTTCCTACTCCCTTTTTAGGCTCCTTTCCTTTTTCATCTTGAAATCCTGCTGCTTTACTCTCTTGTGCAGTTGGTGTTTGGATTCCTGAAGTAGAGATGAATTGCTCTTCAGCCTCCTAGAGTGTGTCTGACACCCATTCTTCTTGGTTCATGTACTTCTCTATCTACAGTCTGTGCGTATGGGTGTAGGGTGTGGACTTGTTTTCCACCCTCTTCTTGGAGATGATTCCCATTGGATCATAGGACCAGGTGAAACTGTGTGTGAATTTCATCTCTTTTAGTATTTTATCTGCCTCTCCCCCTGCTGCCTTGCTGTTGCAGATGAATGGGCTGATTTGGGATTTGATCTTGAATTGTGACTTCTTCTTGGTCGAAACAAAATTCACCTCATCAGCATATATCATTTTCCTGACATACTCAAGGGCAAAGATCCTCATGGAGAGGTATTTGGGTATTTTATAGGGGCCCAATTGACTGCCATAAACCCTGATCTCTGTGTAGTTCTGATAGAGATACCAGTCTGTTATCCTGACCTGCTCTGTCAATTGCATCACTTTCTTGATTTCCTCACTGACCCTGTGCTCTGTGGTGCTACTAAGTGCTATGATTACTGGATGAACAAATATGCCTACAAAGCTCTTGTATGAATAGTCTTCCTTCTCCTTTCTCAATCGAGTTGTCTAAAAAATGACAGGTTGGGATTGTGAATTTTCACCTTGCTTTATCATGTTGAATTCAAACTTGCTGGATTGAAAACAGGTAAACATGTACACCAACACATAGGTGTATTTGAATACCCCTTCTGTTTGAAATTTCAAGAACTGATGGTGGATTGCATCTACAAGGAACTGAGCATAGTTGAACACAATAGTGGGCTTAGCATCTACAAAGAGGATAGACAAGAAACCAATTATGGCTTCATCTATCCACTAATCATTATGATAACCTAAAAAATAAGACATGGTAGTGACAATGTGTTGGGTCCTTTCTGGGAATGTGGAGGATGGATATGGGGGATTTGTTGTAGGCATTGGTGCATTGGCGGCCATGAAAAGCTCCAAGGTTTTGGCCCTAATGGAAAAATCTAATCACTGGTATAGTCCTATAAGGGCCTCATATTAAAAAGGGACAGTGTTCTCAATAATGGGGGCCTATAACATCTCTTGAATGGATGGGGCATTTACATGAAACAAACTCTCTCTTGCAGAGTCTACTATGGCTCTTTGCTTAATGTCATAGCAAGACTGACATTTCCTAATTAGCTCAAGGAAGATGTAGTGTGGGAGCTTGGTCTTCCACAAGTTGATACCATCTGCTTCTTCAAGGAGCTTGTCCTTGAGCTAGCAGTAGACATTGAACATGTCGAGGTCTGACTCTGTCTCGTGGATCCTGTAATTGCTGTCAGCCAAGGGGATATGGTCCAAGTCAACTTGGGGGTAGACCATGGGATTGAAAGGCTGTTGATCTGCCTTGGGAGGCATGATTTGCTTTTTCAATTTCTGTTTCACCTGCAATGGAGAATGGGTTGCAATAGAAGGGGAATAGAGAAGGGAGAAATGGTATGAGTTGATATTGGGGAAGGGGTAAGACCAAAGGGGATCGAGATCAGAGATGAAAATTGTTAAAACGAGACTGTAACCAGGCTCATAGAGCACTGATTTTTCCTTCTTTGACATGAAATTTACCCTTCGGCCAAGGTAGCCAGTCGTGATCTCTTCTGCAAATGTCTGTAAATATCACAACCTGTAGCAATTCAACAATAACAACAATGGAAACTATGGCGCCACGGTGAATTCAGGTTTTAACATGTGGCTGGAGGGTAACCGTTGAGTTGGTACAGGTTCGTTGGATAATGGCTCGACCATTCATGGTGAAACGGTGCTATTGGTGGGAGGGGATGTGACGGGGAAGAGTGGAAAGGTGATGGAGGACGTGGCCCGGTGGCATTGGCAATGGTCACATGGCGACAACGGTTTGGGGGATGGTAGAAACTACTTTTCGGAGGTGGGGCTCAGTTGGTAAGCAGTAATAGAGAGGGGGGTTGCGAAACGGTTGGAGCGCGACATGTGGAGGGGTAGGCGGTAATGGATACCACCCATTTTGGACCCCCCCCCCCCCCCCCTTTTGTTAACGTTCGATAGTTGAAGGGGTGCCGAAATGAATTAAGGGTCGTTGATGGAGAGGTGAGGGGCAAAGATGGAGGGTAAGGTGAGAGGTGTTTAGTGTTGATGCGATGAGATGACGGGACTGTGCACCCAGGGTCCGGGGATGAGCGTCGGGGGGAATGTGTGACGTGGAGAGGAGGTGGGACTCGGCAGTAATCATAAATTGCACATTGGAAGATTTAGTTATGAGCAGTGAGGTAAAAATTAAAACTTACAAAGTGCGAAGTGCGGGGAGAGGGAGGTGATGTGGCAGGGAGGGGCCCACGGACCTCGAAAATCACAAATCAGAGGATTTAGTTATAGGTAATATATGTAAACCTTAAATCTTGTGAAGTGCGGGGAGAGGGAGGTGACATGGCAGGGAGAGCCCCACGGCTATCGCAAATCACACATCGGTGGATTTAGTTGTAAGTGATGGAGTTAAATGTTTAAACTTGCGAAGTGCGAAGTGCGGAGGGGGGGGGGGGGGGAATGATGTGGCAGGGAAGGTGGGACTGCCCGCAGCCCGTAGATTGCAAACTTTACCATTTTCTTTAGTGCTATCCTTTTACACTTATGAAGTGTGAAGTGTGGGGAGGGGGAAGTGACATGGTAGGGAAGGTGGGACTGCCCGCTGCCCACAGATCACAAACTTTACCCTTTTATTTAGCACTATCCTTTTACACTTGCAAAGTGCGAAGTGCGGGGAGGGGGAAATGAAGTGGCAGGGAAGGTGGGACCACCCACAGCCCACGGATCGCAAAATTTACCATTTTCTTTAGAGTTGTCCTTTTGAAATTGCGAAGTACGATTTGGTGCTTGGCGGGACTTGCACAATGATTCAAGTGAAATAGACTTCCCTTCAAAGGATTTTGAAGTCAGCATTTCATTTTTTCCTTTCGTTTCTCCCCCCTTGCATATCTACCTACCCGAACTACTCATCTAGCATTTTTTCTTCCTTTCTAGGGTGCATTTAGACTTGCAGACCCTGAACATTTTCTTTTAAAATTCTAACCTACCCCTATCCCTTATTTCTCCTATTGGTTCAAATTAAGTTGATGAACCAATCTCATTTTCTACCTATCTACTGATAAGACAAGATTAAACAGTATGGAAAATTTTTATTGTCTACTCTATCAACAGAAATTGAAAACTGTCCAATCATGATTAAATTGTATGACCAGACAGACCTATCTAAGAGTAGTGGCATTTGAACTTTCAGCACTTTTAGTTTTATTTCTTTTTTTTCTTTTCATTATTTTTTCTTTTATTTTTCTTTGTTTTTTTTATACCCTTTTTTCTTTTCTTTTTTCATTTTTCCTTTTTATTTGAAATCATTTGAATTTTGAAAATCCTTTCAATAATGAAACCTTGCACGAAATATGAAGTATCCAGTCACCTTGAGATCCTATAATTTATAGGGTACTAACACCCACCATACAAGCGTTGATCCCTCCATCCTCAGGGAAGCCAATTGAATCTTTATGTCATCTTCTTGAAGGTTATGAATTCTACAATAAACCTCCAATTGATGAATCCAATTATCCAGCTTCTCTGCATTCACTTCGCCATTATACATTGGAAGCTCAAATTTGACATCAAGTTTAAGTAAGGCAGTTTTTCCTTTTGAGGTTTTTGAGTGAGTATGGGTGGTTGTGGCTGTGGAAGTGGAAGATGATGCTGATGGTGATGATGAGGATGACAATGAAGATGGTGGAGATGGAGGAGGCTTTCCTCCACTACCCTTTGAATACTTCTCTTCATCCGTTTTTGTCTTTTGAGGTTCCCTCTACATGTGGAGACTTGGAATTCCATTCAACCATCTTGGTGCTCCTCTCTTCAAAGAGGATCCTAACCCTTTTAGTTAGGTCATAGAAAGTCTTCTTGTATGCTTCCTCTTCTGAAATATCTTCAGTCTCTCCAAAACTTGACATGATGGATATGGATTCAAGCTCAGCTTTTGGTGCAACTTGTACCTCTTCAATCTCAGTTAGAGATAAAAATTGAGGTGCTTCAAGTGCAGATGGGAGTGAAATTTTGGGTGGAGATGGTAGCATTGTGGCTCTCCTTCTTCCGGTCCAAACCTCAGGACTTGCAACCAAAAGTTTCCATTCTCCTCTCTGCAACTTCAACCTTGTAAGCATCACAAATTTGAAACCATTAAAACCCTACTTGCACAAAACTCAAGCAAATCAAGAAAATAACCTTTCAACCTTTGCTCTGATACCACCTTGATCTGAATTTGAATGTTAGTTTTGTTGTGCTAATTTCATCTTCAGAATTATAAATAAATTGTTGATATTTTGCTTCATGTGCATAGGTTTCTTGAGGTGTTTGTGAGTGTTAAATAGGTAAATGTATTGAGTTTTATGTTAAATTCATAAGCATAATAACATAATAACATAATGTTGAACAAAAAAAATAAAATGTACAACAAACCATCAAAATGATCCACTAACACAATTTTTTGATGAAGGAGTTCACCCCTCCTGGGATATATCTCTTTGGTCCAGCTTCCATGGATTGGGCCTCTGCATTAGATTAAAATGGAAAAAAATATTGTTTACAATCCTCTACTGCTCCTGAAAACTACTCCAACATGCTTCGAATGTCCAAATCATCTAGGATAAACTCTTTTTGAGCCAAAAATGGTCGAAATTTGCTCTAATTATGCTTCATTCAAAATTTTCCTAGGAGTCTCCTCCAAAACTAGAGAGAACTCTAGTTAGCGCCACTAATTTTGTAGTCCTGTCGCAAATGGCGGACTCCGCCGCCAAATTAAACTAGATTAATTAACTATTAAGCATGGTTTAGCTTTGTGATAAGTGTGCTTTAAATGTGCTAAGTGCGTTTTGTTGAGTGCTCTGTCATAGGTCACAAAGCTAAGGTCATATGAACGAGGGGGTTGGCCCGTGGGGTTGGCCCCCTTCCTCTTCCCAATGGTCAACTATATTAACATAAGTAAAATCCGTACACATAGATTGTTAAGTCATAAGTTGCGGGATATCGATAAGTGGGTGCGCTCGCTTGGGCGAGGTCGTGGGGTCGAGCCCTGACCTCCGCCCTTCCGTCCGTATAAATTTTTCCACACTATTATCATATGGTTTAAACCTTACGAAAATATTTTTGGCATAAAAATATTTCGACCATGACATATAGTCCTCCAACTATACAATAAAAAAATGCACTTCTATAAAAATGATTTCGACCTTAGGATATAGATATATAAATTCACCTTCCCAACTTTCCAGCGAATCGTGCAGTGACACTTGTCACACTGTGATTGGGAAAACTGAATATATATTCCAAGAATATAATTTTTTTGCTGACTAGACTTCCATGTCACGATTTTTTCCTTTTCTGCAAAAAATTTAGTTGTTTAGGAAAATGAACAACAAACCCTATCTTCCTCATTTGGAGTCGGTTTTCGATGAAATGAATTGCGCTAGAGTCTTGGAAGCGAGCTCTTCACTTTCGTTCAGGTTCTGATCGATTCTTAGCACTTCCATTTTTGAGCTTTAACACTGAGCACTTGATCAATGAGAGGAGGGTGCTAACACTATTGTGGTGGGCATAGAGGATTGCCTAAATTTGCAACTGAAGTCGTTGTGTGGAATCAATAGTACGATGCCTACTCGTCAGTGGGAAAGAAAATAATAACAAGCAATGCTCTACATGCACAAGGTTGACCATAGTCCGAGTTACGCAGTGTTGGTTTCTGAGATTGGACAATGGAGCAAGATGTTGTGACTCGTTAGAGGTTGCTGGGCGTGGTTGAAATATCATGGAGCAGAGTGTGCATACATTAATTGCTCTAATACATCGACGAGATTTATTATCTTCAGACATAAAATATGGTTCGAGGTCTCTAGGTGTTGTTGGAAAGGAAGAGAGGAGAAACACAATAATAACACAAATAATTCTCACACAATAACAGGAGCTACGACTCTTCTATATTGATCACATAAACTTGATTCAGATTACATTAATTGACTTACAATGAACCCGGTGAAGGGTATTTAAACCTTTTCGACTAGTGACTCGCCTAATATAACTTCACATGCAACTACTCACTAAATACATCTATTACTTAAACTCGACTTGACTCAACGCTCTCAACACTCAGTTAACTGACTCACTAAATATAGAAAACTCTTCATGTAGGAGTAATTAGTTTATTTTAACACTCCCCCTTAATTACGACCGTATGACTCAACATAACTCAAACAAGACTTAAATATGCCTTCTAGGCTTACAAGAAAATTTGACTCAACTATCACTAAACATGCCTGCTCGTATATGTCCCAGCTAGGCTTACAATGACTCAAACTTTTATAATTTTTCATTTTCTTTTTCTTTGCTTCCAATTTATATATCCTCGAAATTGCTTCATTCTTTGTTTCACTTTCTTGTTGTAGGCTTTCTTCACTTGTTGCTGCTGCAATTTTTCTTTGACTTGTCTTGAATTTGTGTTGAGAAACAATTTGATCTTGTCTTCTACACCTTCCTCTTCAAATATTCGTTCAACCATGGACTGCTGCTGCAACATTACATCTTCAAACTGTCTTCTTTTCTCTGCTTCTTGCACTTCATATTCCTTACTTTATTTCTGCCATATTTCTTTATAGCAGAATCTTATCTCCTCACATTCATCACCAGGTACTGTTTCTTTCATCCTGTAATCTGAACTCTCAATATCATTATTCACCATTTCATTCAATTCTTTTATTCCAACTGTTGCTTTAAGACTCACATCAATTTGTTCAATTGGATTCTGAATCCATTCTTCAATGAACTTCAAATTTACATCAAATTTATTAACAACCTTGATTTCAATTTATGCTCCCATGAAATTTTGAGTACCTGCATATTAAAAAACAATGTTAAAAAAATATTTATTATGCTCTTCAGTGAGAGCTTCTTCCTCTTCCTCTTCCTTCTCTGCCTTCTTTTCAACTGTTTTACAAACCTCTATTACTGCAAACATGTTGTCTTCCACTTGGCTTCCAAACACAAGTGGGTTTATCTCACTAAATAACAACATATCAATATGTTCTTTTTGTTTCATCATGTGCAACGAATCATCACCAGTTAATGGTTCTTCATTAAATTTAATTTATACAATTACAATTGTTGGTTCCACCAAACAAATTTTTTCTCTATTGATAGCTTTATCTAAGCCAAACTGAACTGCTGCTTGTTCGCGCACTGCTACAAAGGAAGCTTCAACCTTCAATGATCCATCAAACATGGCGCTTACAATATTACCATAATCAATCCTTGTTTCAAAAAGGAAACCACACATAACATTCAAATAATGTTCATCCACACTTTGGTGGGATATCCGAGCATGCATGTGCTCATTGTCAATTTCATTGACAATTTCAACTTCACCAAATTCACTAGCTCCGACTGGATTCACCAATGCACATCTAACTTTGCAGTCATCATCCAAATGTGTTTCATCACAGTGGGATTCACCATCTTTCGCACCATCCACATTACAGTGGAGTCCTTGAGCATTGATATGCTCATGCTCTGTTTCACATACAGAGGCTTCAACTTCTCTCTTTGCAATATTTGTTGCATCTTATTCATCCATATGCATTGTTGCATAATGGGTTTCACCATTATCTGCACCATCCATATTACAATGGAGTGCTTGAGAATTGATATGCTCTTGCTCTGTTTCACATACAAAGGCTTCGAATTTTCTATTAGCAATCTCTGTTGCATCTTCTTCATCCATATGCATTATTGCATAATGGATTTCATATTTATATTCTTCACGACCATCTTCCACTTTTGAGTGGGATTATCCCAGCTTTGTTGTTATCTCAGAGTCTTGCTCATCTACTCCCATATCTATGGCTAACTTAAAAATTGAGACACTTCTTGCTGCTGCATGTCACTCCCCCTTGCACCAAATTCTACTTTCAGGATCTTCCATGATTCCTTGGAAGTTGTAGCTTTTGCTACCTTGCACATAACCATTTCATCCATTGCATGTTGAATGAAACTCAAAGCTAGGGAATATTTGTGTTCTACTAGACATCTCAGTCCTTCGAATGTGTCTTGAACCTCTCTAAACACGACACAAATCTTTGCTTCTTCTTTTTTATCCCTTTTCGTAGTCTTCTTCAGTCGCGCTTTGCGACCCATGACTGCGGTCATATATGTGTGCATGATTGCATGAGGCTATCTTCCATATCGCCCCCAAAAAAAATATGATTTTTAATATGCGCCCCCATAAGGCACAATCTTCTCCCAAAAACATGTCATGCTTGAAAAAACACCAAAATATTGTGTACTGACAAACTTTGTAAAACCCTAAATTCTCTTTCTAATAAAAATATCTTCTTTCACTAAAAACACCTTTATAAACCCTTTTAAAACTTGAATATAAAAACCTTTATTTAAGAACGTCCCACCACACCTTTATATAAAACTTTAAATGAATGAATGAAATTTATCGTCCACGAGACTAAATATAGTCTATGGGACCACTAGCTTCCTTGTTTTTTGCCTTTTGTAATTTAGTCATTTTCTTACCCAAATTGATGATGAGCTGACCCAACCTTCTAACAGTTCCATCACTGAAAAGACAATGCCACGGAATTGATGCTAACATACCACGGTAACCGTCCCTAATGTCTCTGAAAGTGTCACATTCCAAAATGAAATGTTTTTCTGATTCCACTGCCCTAGAGGTGCAAAAAGTACATACCCTTTCTTCCCAAGCTTCTTTAGGTCTCTTCCACTGTCCCATTTCACATCGAAGTTAATGTGAGTTAGTTCTTAATTGAGCAATAAGAACCTTTTCTCTCCACGGAATGCTAGCTCCAATGTGTTCTTTTTGTTGGAGATCACAAGTGGGGTTGAATTCCTGAACATAATACTTCTTCTTTCTACCCAACTCTTTTCCCCATATACCCTTACAGAACTTCTCCAACACAAAATTCTTTAACTCCTTGCTATTTGTGGGACATGCATTCAGGTAAATATTCCATTTTTTCATCCATTTGTTGTTTTGCCTCATCCATGATTTCTTTCTTTCACTCATACCTTCATTGAAGATAAATTTCGGCCATCTATCTCCTCCCATTTGCTCAATTCTTTTTAGATACCTTATAAGACACACCATGGCAATTGCTTCGATGGGAGCTGCCCCTATTTCACTCAACATTATTTCATAGGGAACTAAACCTTTTATTTTGAACTTGCTCATGATCAAGCATTTTTAAATTTTTTTCAATTTGTTTCCATTTTGAAACAGGGATGTTGCTAGCCCACAATTCACACCCATATAATATCATTGCACAAACTAGGAGTCCAAAAAGTACTTTGATCATGTTCTAATCCCATAACTCTGCCTCTCTACATCTATTTTGAAGTGCATATAATGCTTTCCACCCTACTAAAATTATTTTCTTTTTGTAATCCTCGCAATTAAGTTTGTTGTTAAAATCGATCCCGAGGTACTTGTATTCACTTACTTCTTCAAGAATGTTGCCTTCAAAGAAGAACGTATACTGGCTTTGCTTCCTTTTATTAGAGAAAATCATTATTTTGGTCTGGTATTGACTTGCATCCCCACCGCTTTACAAAAATTCTCAAGGGAATATAGGTGCATCTGCAATCCATGGGCCGATTTAGCAACCAACACAAGATCATCGGCATATAGAAGAAGCTTTATCACAAACTCCCCCAGTTGAACACCATCCCCACCTTGCAAATTTAGCCACTCTTCCAGTTTGTCAATATACAAACCAAAAAGGGTAGGGGATAAAGGGCAACATTGCTTGACTGCGATGTCACTTCTAAAACTTTCTGAAATGCCTACTGAATTTCTAATTTTGACTTTCACCTCTTCATAAAGCCTATGGACGACAACTCTATATTGTAAAGGAATTTCAAGTTCTTCCATTCTACGCCACAACTTATCTCTAGCGACTGTGTCAAATGCCTTTTTGAAGTCAACAAAGCAGCAAAATATTTCTTCTTTGCTCCCCCAAAAACCCCTTAATAAAGTCCACTCCTTTTTAACTTTATACCATGCACCATACACCTTTTTAATAAGAAGCCATCATCATAACACTTTATCACCTTTTCAAAGGAGGTTTGACTCTACCCTTTCAAAATTATTGAGACTTCAAAAAAAAATCTTTTAATATGGATTTAATAACCATACGTGGTCCTTGTTGACGTTTTGGACTTTTTGGTCACTAATGTGTCGTGGAGTGAAGTTGGGTGTGTGATAACGCCCTTCACGCTACTACTGTCTACGTGCTAACACTGTTCACGATATTACTGTGCTGCATTAGTGTCTTAATGCACAAAGAACACACGGAGCCTGCTTGCCAGGAAAAGACAATAAGTTCACCATTCTTAACGCAGTTCTTGCCTTGGTGCTAGTGCATTAGAACGCCCTTTAGTAACCTACGAGGTGCGTTAGATTTAAACAAGAGAAAAAAAATTATTTTCTCTTACTCACGGATTGCTGCTAATCTGTTCTCTCTCTCAACTCTACAAAAACCTCGCTTTGATCTTTATGACCTCAATTTTCCCTTGGATCTTTCAATTTGCTCTAATACCAATATGTTGGAAAGGCAGAGAGGATAAACACAATTAACAAACACAAACCATAGAGTTGTGACCCTTCTATATTGATCACATAAAATTGATTTATTAGATATCATTTTTGGGATTCAACTGCGTTAAGTAAGTCATTCATGTATGACCATTTTCATGAGAGGTAGTCGTAACTGACTAATTTCTCATGATTTTTTGAATAGTCCTCTTAGCACTCATTGCATCGGGTGATGCTCACAGGGGTGAAGAAGTGGATTTGAAACTAGTGAAATGAATCACATAGCGTCAATCATCACTTCCGGGGCTTGCACTCGGCAACCAGGGCTTCCCGGGAGGTCACCCATCCCAAAACTCCTTTGGCTCAAGCGCGCTTAACTGTGGAGTTTTCCCCACAATCAAGACCACTTAGCTTGCTACCCCATTTGCAAAACCTTAGCAAGTATTGTGCCTCATGAACCATTCAAGAAGAGTTCCCTTTACTCTTTGTATTTTAAGTATGAGGGGTTTCTGCAATGCATTATATTAGATATCATTTTTGGGATTCAACTGCATTAAGTAAGTCAATCATGTATGACCATTTTCATGAGAGGTAATCGTAATTGACTAATTTCTCATGATTTTTTGAATAGTCCACTTAGCACTCATTGCATCGGGTGATGCTCATAGGGGTGAAGAAGTGGGATTGAAACTAGTGAAATGAAACACATAGCGTCAATCATCACTTCCGGGGCTTGCACCCAGCAACCAGGGCTTCCCGAGAGGTCACCCATCCCAGAACTCCTCTGGCTCAAGCGTACTTAACTGTGGAGTTTTCCCCACAATCAAGCCCACTTAGCTTGCTACCCCATTTGCAAAACCTTAGCAAGTATTGTGCCTCATGAACCATTCAAGAAGAGCTCCCTTTACTCTTTGTATTTTAAGTATGAGGGGTTTCCACATTGCATTATATTAGATATCATTTTTGGGATTCAACTGCGTTAAGTAAGTCATTCATGTATGACCATTTATATTACATGACTTGACTTACGATGAACCCGGTGAAGGTTATTTAAACCTTTTCGACTAGTGACTCGACTAATATAACTTCACATGTAACTACTCACTAAATTCATCTATCACTTAAACTCGACTTGACTGAATGCTCTCAACGCTTAGTTAACTGACTCTCTAAATATAGCAAACTCTTCATGCATGAGTAATTAGCTTATTTTAATAGGTGCAAACCCTGAGAAGAACAACCTAGTAGAAAGACCAGAGATGCGACATGCAGGAGGGAGGAATTCATGGTCATTGCACAATGTCGTTGACTATGTTGCGTAGGAACGTGGACACTTATTCCATGGGACTGCACAATAGATAAAGATACTGTGGTAGAGGAAATGATTAGCATAATACATCAAGCTCTAGCAAACAGTTCTTGCAAGGAAAATGAAAGAAATGTGCGTGGGAGGATTTGGATTCACATGAAGTCAATGTGGCCATGAGGATGATGTGTCATGGAAAGCTGACATCAGCTTTGACTGGACCTAAGCGACGTCTCTTTTGTTACACGTTTGGCATCCAATTTTTTTTAGCATGAATTATTATTATCCAATTTTAAGTTTACAACTAGGCTAGACACTAAATTGGTGTATGAAACCCCTTGTTCCACCACTAAATTGGTGTATAAGACCCCTTATTTGTGGAACAAGAAACCCACCAATATTGCCACATCATGATATAATAGGGAAAGACTATGCCATATAAACCTAGACCTTATGGAATGTTGTAATGGTGGTGTAAAATCCATTGGACAATATAGGGAAATTGAAGGTCTGGAGCCCTGAAATAGCTTGGTGCTGCGCGGAAATTGGTCTCCTTTGAAAAATGATCGAGTCCCCTTGGTTGCACATATGTTTGGTAGACGGGGAAAACGTGAAATTTTTTTTTTGATTGCGACTCTGAACACTTCTTGTGGAGAAGAAGAGCATGGAAAAGCTGCAGGATCTTGTCGAGGAAGCCAAGAACCCCGCAATATTAGCATAAATTCAAATGGTGCTGAAATTGGTCTCCTTTGAAAAATGATCGAGTCCCCTTGGTTGCACATATGTATGGTAGACTGGGAAAACGTGAAAAAAAAAATTTGATTGTGACTATGAACGCTTCTTGTGGAGAAGAAAAGCATGGAAAAGCTGCAGGATCTTGTCGAGTAAGCCAAGAAGCATTAGCATAAATTCAAATGGTGCTGCGCACACCGTGTAGTGAAGAGAAGTTTTCGAGGAATGCGACAAGGTTAGGGAATGTGACACGCCTAGCAACGACCTCTACGCAGTAAATCTGGATCTCTGTATTGGGATTCTCGTAAGCGTGGGACCTTGAAAGAGTTAGTAACGGAAGAGTCTTTCGTTCGACGAATCGGGAGCTGATGTGACAGCTCCCGATCCGTCGGCTCCGGCGATCTCACCTTTCTCCGACACAATATGGACCCCACCTCTCCAGCTCCGGACAGCAGCGAGCGACGAACAGCGATGGCTCCTAGCGCCTCCTCCACCACCCCTCTCCCTGGCGCCGCTCCTCCACCCGCCAACCCCCGGCCACATACCTCCATAATGGGAGCCCATTCACCATGCATGTTATGCATCCGGATGCCGCATCTGAAGCGAGAGGTCGCAGTTAATGCAGTAATGCCATATCGATATCTTCCCAACGTAATATTTCAAATTTTCAATCAACTCCCGCCTAAAGGCAATGCTGTCAAATTCAAAATTTCAATCCATCTCCAGCCTGAACGCATTGCTCTCAAATTCAAATTTTCACGTTTCTGATGGGAAAGGGGAATCAACAAATGGTAAGAAAATCTCTTTACCAGAGCTCAAAATCATGTATCCAGTTCCTTTGTCTCGCATATTGCGAGTTTCTCAAGGCTCGAAAGTATGCCGAGCAGGTTGGAGGAGGACCAGTTTGTTCTTCTACCAGACAATAGCTAAACCAAAGACTCATCCCTTTCTCCAAGTGTGCTTTCTGTGCAAACGCCGTCTCGGACCCGACACGGATATTTACATGTACAGGTACGCTTCACTGTATCTCTTACATTCTAATAAACCAGCAGCTCTATTTAGATCGGTCATCAGTGAAGTTATTTAATATTTTATGTTTTCTGGTTTTTGTTTTCGAGGGGTGACGTTGCGTTCTGCAGCGTGGAATGCCGCTATGAGCAGATCGTGATAGACGAACGTAAAGAAAAATGCTCCGTAGAGGTGAGAAATATGAAGGAATCATCGAGTCCAGCTAACTACCGCCAGAGTTCGGGTGCTAATCAGAGCGTCCAAGCCGGGACAGTCGCCCCAGCCTAATAGGAGCTCAATGTTTGTTACAGGCTTATCATATAGAACATGCACTTTGTTACAGGCTTACTATCATGCACTTTGCATTTTCAATACAGTTGTTATGATCTTGCTGTATTAATAATCTGATTATTGTTTTCCATCTTGTCTTGGGTATAGGGGTATTAAATATGATCTTGTTGTAATAATGATCTGATTTTTGTTTTCCATCTTCTGTCTTGGGCTTCATCGCCTGCAGCCGGGTCTGTCCTGAAAATGAACTTTCTGTTTCATAATAATACTCAAGATATGTGTTCAGTCATATTGGATATCAAGGATCTGTGTTCTGTCATATTGCTTTTTTATGATAACTGGGTTTTTAATGAAGTAAACGTTGTGAAGTATCATGTATTAACTATTATGCGGTAAGTCAATCATCCCCTTTTTTAATGTTATCTTTTGGATATATTTTGATGAAAAACTGATTGGATATCAATGATCTGTGTTCTGTCATATTGCTTTTTTGATGATACTGGGTTTTTGGTTTTTAATGACGTAAATGTTTTTAAGTATAATCTATTAAGTTTTAATCATTATGCGGTAAGTCAATCATCCTACTTTTAATGTTATCTTTTGGATATATTTTGATGAAAAACTGAATAGTGATAATACTCTGAATTTTAATGAATTGTATTAAGTATTATGCAGTAAGTGCATTGTTTTTTTTAAATGTATTTTTTTTGGATAAGTGAAGTTCAATTAAAAATAATAATAATGTGAAATCCAATAAAAAATGACTCAATTATTAGCCTTTAGCCTTTTTGCATGCGGTTTAATATTTATATTCACCTATTGGATTAAAAGAGTAGAAAGAAAACGAGGCAATACTAATGGGGTTTAATATTTATTTTCACCTGACCATTGGATTGTGATAACCATTTCATGAATATTGTGATAGCCATTGGATGAATATCGTGATAACCATTTCATAAATATTGTGATAGTGATTTCATGAATATTTCATATAAATATTGTTTATAATATAATTATTATAATTATTGCTAAAACTATGTTTAATGGTGTCATGTGTTTTTTACTAATATTTAGTTTCAGAATATTTTAATACACAAGTTTTGATTTAAAAATCATTTTTCAATAATAAAGTTATTATTCAAACTAGAAAAGGAGTGACCACACATTAAAACGTTTCAAAAAGTGATGAAATGTTTTTTAATAATGTATTTCACTTCTCAAATATAGTTATACCACTATGCGTGCATCATTGTATAGAGAACAATAAAGCATGATAAATCTATTTTTTAATTTTCTTGAAAATTAAAATTAAAATTAAAAATATGTGTCATATTTATGATAACAATTTTTAGTAGAAAAATTTTGAGAAAAAAAAAAAATTATATTGAAAAATAACTAAAAATATGAAATATATTAAGATAGTATACATTATATTATATTGTATATCAATATTGTTGTATAATTTCAATCTAATAGAGGAAATTGTTATTAGAAGATGCAATATCATGTTTATGCATAAAGGTATGTAGGTTTAAAATTTTGATCAAAATTTTTACTAGCAATTGCATCAAATGTTGCAAAGGAAAAGTTGTAAGGAATAAATTTAATTTTGAAAGTAATCTTGACATATTCAAAATCATTGAAGACAAAAAGCAGTACATTTGATGCTAAGATTGTTTCCTTCCATGCAAGTTTGGTGCATATTTATTTCTTCTCTCCAAAAATATTTTTATATATGGTTCTTTTCTTTTAATTCCTTGCTAAGAGATTGCATACACCATTTAATGTGATCTGTAAGATCCATTGTCACTAGTTATAAAGAATTTGATTTTTTAGTCTAAATATTTCGAGAAACTCTCCCTGAGGAGTTGCAAGGGATAGAGAGACTTACCTTGGCTTTAGGTGCCGGATGTTTGAGGCTTAATTTTCTTTAATATCTTCTAGGACTTGAACTCTGCTAGGCATATAGAGGCTTTTTTTTTATTTAGGTGTCGAAAGTCTGAGATGTAATTTTATGTTAAAATATTTAATTTTAATATTATGAGACTTGAACCCTGTCAGAAACATAGGAGTGTATCAAGATAAGCAGCTCAACCCATTGCAATTTTTAGATCATTGTTATTACGGGACTTGAACCCTATCAGAAACATAGGAGTGTATCAAGATAAGCAACTCAACCCATTGCAATTGTTAGATCATTGTGCAGATTTACCGAAACAAACAAAAATACTTTTGGGCAACCAAACCAAAACCATTTCTAGGGTTAAGGCTACTTCTGTAATATAAGAAATGAAAAAAGGTTAAAACTTTTATGTGGCCAATTCTGTTATGAAGCGATAACATACCCTATAGTCTACCTATAGGGTATAAAGAGCAGATGCGAATTGTTCACGGACCTTTCAGATGATAATTAGTTCACATACCTCATACATGTTGGATTCACGTTTAGATGATAATCCAAGTTTGAAAGAAAAGAGGTAGAAAGGTACCAAGTTTCGTTGATAATCCATGTTTGAAAGAAAAGAGGCAGAAAGGTACCTAATTTATCCATCGTGGACATAGGGAAGGCATGAAACGTGGTTTGGAACTTGGCCAAGACAAACAAGAAATGTGCAACGTGCCTCCATGTCAGTGGCTGGTTCACCACAACCTCCATGGCACTGAAATGCTCACGAGAATCTAGAGATGGATGTCACTATCCATCTGGTTTGACTAGGTCAAAAAAGGTTAAAACTTTTATGTGGCCAATTCTGTTATGAAGGGATAGCATACCCTATAGTCTACCTATAGGGTATAAAGAGCAGATGCCAATTGTTCACGGACCTTTCAGATGATAATTAGTTCACATACCTCATACATGTTGGATTCACGTTTAGATGATAATCCAAGTTTGAAAGAAAAGAGGTAGAAAGGTACCAAGTTTCGTTGATAATCCATGTTTGAAAGAAAAGAGGCAGAAAGGTACCTAATTTATCCATTGTGGACATAGGGAAGGCATGAAACGTGGTTTGGAACTTGGCCAAGACAAACAAGAAATGTGCAACGTGCCTCCATGTCAGTGGCTGGTTCACCACAACCTCCATGGCACTGAAATGCTCACGAGAATCTAGAGATGGATGTCACTATCCATCTGGTTTGACTAGGTCAAAAACTATCCAACATGTATGAGGTATGTGATAGCCATTGGATGAATATTTTGATAACCATTTCATGAATATTGTGATAGTCATTTCATGAATATTTCATATAAATATTCTTTATAATATAATTATTATAATTATTGCTAAAACTATCTTTAATGGTGTCATGCGTTTTTTACTAATATTTAGTTTCAGAATATTTCAATACACAAGTGTTGATTTAAAAATTATTTTTCAATAATAAAGTTATTATTCAAACTAGAAAAGGAGTGACCACACATTAAAACGTTTCAAAAAGTGATGAAATGTTTTTTAATAATGTATTTCACTTCTCAAATATAGTTATACCACTATGCCTCACTTATGAACACTATGCGTGCATCATTGTATAGAGAACAATAAAGCATGATAAATCTATTTTTTAATTTTCTTGAAAATTAAAATTAAAAATATGTGTCATATTTATAAAAAAATTATATTGAAAAATAACTAAAAATATGAAATATATTAAGATAGTATACACTATATTATATTGTATATCAATATTGTTGTATAATTTCAATCTAATAGAGGAAATTGTTATTATAGAGGATGCACTATCATGTTAATGCATAAAGGTATGTAGGTTTAAAATTTTGATCAAAATTTTTACTAGCAATTGCATCAAATGTTGCAAAGGAAAAGTTGTAAGGAATAAATTTAATTTTGAAAGTAATCTTGACATATTCAAAATCATTGAAGATAAAAAGCAGTACATTTGATGCTAAGATTGTTTCCTTCCATGCAAGTTTGGTGCATATTTATTTCTTCTCTCCAAAAATATTTTTATATATGGTTCTTTTCTTTTAATTCCTTGCTAAGAGATTGCATACACCATCATTTTAATGCGATCTGTCAGATCCATTGTCACTAGTTATAAAGAATTTGATTTTTTAGTCTAAATATTTCGAGAAACTCTCGCTGAGGAGTTGCAAGGGATAGAGAGACTTACCTTAGCTTTAGGTGCCGGATGTCTGAGGCTTAATTTTCTTTAATATCTTCTGGGACTTGAACTCTACTAGGCATATAGAGGCTTGTTTTTTATTTAGGTGTCGAAAGTCTGAGATGTAATTTTATGTTAAAATATTTAATTTTAATATTATGGGACTTGAACCTTGTCAGAAACATAGGAAGAAACTCTCAACTCACCAGCATAACCCATTGCGATTGTTAGAAGATATTTATTACGGGACTTGAACCATGGAAACATAGGAGTGTATCAAAGGTGGCAGCTCAACCCATTGCAGGCATTAGATCATTGTGCAGTTACGGAAACAAACAAAAATATTCGGGCAGCCAAACCAAAACCATTTCTAGGGTTAAAGATACTTCTATAATATAAGAAATGAAAAAAAGGTTAAAACTTTTATGTGGCCAATTCTGTTATGAAGGGATAGCATACCCTATAGTCTACCTATAGGGTATAAAGAGCAGATGCCAATTGTTCATGGACCTTTCAGATGATAATTAGTTCACATACCTCATACATGTTGGATTCACGTTTAGATGATAATCCAAGTTTGAAAGAAAAGAGGTAGAAAGGTACCAAGTTTCGCTGATAATTCATGTTTGAAAGAAAAGAGGCAGAAAGGTACCTAATTTATCCATCGTGGACATAGGGAAGGCATGAAACATGGTTTGGAACTTGGCCAAGACAAACAAGAAATGTGCAACGTGCCTCCATGTCAGTGGCTGGTTCACCACAACCTCCATGGCACTGAAACGCTCACGAGAATCTAGAGATGGATGTCGCTATCCGTCTGGTTTGACTAGGTCAAAAACTACTATTGCTGGATATGAATGACGAACTGGAACCGTATATGTTGATGGGTATCAATATCGATATGAAAAGGATACTATGCATAGACCCTGCTTGTGAGATGAAATTCTAGTTGACAAAGACACTTTAGAGGTCATATTTTATTTCATAGTTAGATGTAAGAGACATTAATATGACTTGGTGAGTTAGTTAGGTAGTTAGCAGAGCATAAATGAAGGAGGTATGGATCTAATGGCCTAAAAGATTTCAATTGCCTAACATTTGATCCAATGGTGCATAGAAAGATTTGTTTTAAAATTTACACTTACTTAATCATGCACATCATGTTAAACTTATCAATAAATTTTCTAATTAATGAAAAAAAAAATTAATATTATAAATTTTGGTATTACATTGTTTTTTACAATTTAATGGGTAATTTTTAAAATCATTCAAGTCTATATTCTATGTAATATATTAATTTTTTTATATTAATTATTAAAATATATATATTAAAATTTTTCATTTCAATTTTTTTTAAAGCTTGGCAAGATTACATCTTCATCATGTCCAATATATCACCACAAGTAACTTCATATCACAGAGTGTTTTAAGAGAGTACTCACCCAAACCCAACATATCACCACAAGTGATTTTATATCAAGGAGTGTTTTAAACCCGATCACTCTGAAAATTTCAATTTATATTTAATAAACTCAATCTTAAGATATTGTTAAGTTCATCTAAGTTTATATGAATTTAAATAGTTTTCATTTATTAAAATTAAAGAGAGAAGTCATTGAACAGGATTCACACACAAATAATTAATTTCTATATTCCAATAATCAGAGATACATCAAATATATATAGTTGAACTAATTCTAATCTTAGAGAGAGAAGTTGAGAGAATCTCTCAACTTCCTCAACAACCCAATCCAAACTAAGTAAGCATAATAATTGAGGCATTATCTCAAATCCCCCCACTTAATGCCTACATTACAGAAATAGAGAACATACTAATTTAATACAAACATTTGTCTGCCCTGGTTTTCATTAACATTTGTACCCACTGTGAGATCTCATAGACAATGCTCTTTTCTCCACCATTTTCGAGCTACCATTCAACCCATTTAAAATACATTTGTTTCTAACCAGCAATAATGAACTTTGCAAGATCAAGAGTATTGACAACTCGGCTCGTCGGGGCTTCCGCGATAAGAGCTGACAAGTGATTAACCATCCTATGGACCAATCACCATCTGTCGGATATTTCACTTTCGGCTATCCATCAGTGGCTAGGAAAATGGTCTGAATACTGAATGTGTTCAAGAGCTAATCTAACAACTTGACCTGTTTCACACAAATGGATCTCATACTGTAACCTGTAACTGATGCTCTTGGCCCGTAGCACAACAATATCAGCATATAACAAATCCACACAATCAAATTAGCCAATTGTTCTCTCGTCCCTGTAGAACGTAGAGAACGACTAATTTAAATAATGCTAATTTTTTCAATAATTGGTTCCGCACCACACAAATCTCACAACAAAAAATTCATAATTCTACATATTAACAAGCTACACACTCCACCAACACAATTCTTCTTCGCTTATAAACCGACTCGGGATCGCTTGTGGCTATAAATTAGCTGCTCCCATCTTGTAGCTATTCAAACCATTCGCCATTGAATACAATCCAAATCAAAATAAGACTTCTGCTTAAAAACTCAAGATTATAATGTACTCAAAAACGTTGGTGATCACTTCAGACTATTTTTTACTTCACTCGTTCCCGCCCGAGAAATTTGGTAGCGGAAGTCTACTCTCAGCACCAAGCACCCATATAATATAATATATGAATGTCATCGCAATCGTCTCTTCTTATATCATTGATTCAATCCCGCATCCTTCGGCTGCCAGCGATTGAAGGAACGTGACAGCTTCCATGAAATTCAAATACTTGTGAAACTGGATTACTGCGTGGGGAGCTGTGACATAACCACGATGCTTCTTTGGTCAATTAACTATATCAAGAAGCAAGCATGCATTGGAGATAGGCCTGGAACTGGCTGTTCAAGTGTTAGAGGGATTAGAATATTTGGACTCTCATGATGAAGCAGTTTCACAACATTTAAGGAAGCGCAGTCCAAAAATTGTAATGCATAATCAAGTAAAGGAAATGGCTCGATGTATTGTGAGAGAATATTCACGCGAGCCACTACGCCTTAGCTGTGCAGTAGATATCGAAAAACTGGTGCGAGTGCAGGTATGCGCAGTTTTGATTTCTTTGCACTTCTCCGATTTGAATTATAATGTGCAGTCTAATGGAGGATCCTTTATCTCCAAATCGGCCTCTCATATTCGTACCATTGTTGCCATTGAAGGTCTTAGCGCCGAGTTGCTTTGAATACACCATAACACCATCTTTATAAGTCTATACGCCTCCTCTATACCTTCCGGCCATTTCAATATTAAAATTGGTGAAGAAAAAAAACAAAACAAATACCACTAGCAAACATACCTACACTATGCTACTCTCCTACACCATACTCAATCTCACATTTTCCTGGCCATCCCGTGAGGGATTTAAGCCAGTAGTGGCTCTGATACCACATTAAAATTAAAGAGAGCAACCGTTGAACAGGATTCACACACAAATAATTAATTTCTATATTCCAATAATCAGAGATACATCAAATATATATAGTTGAACTAATTCTAATCTTAGAGAGAGAAGTTGAGAGAATCTCTCAACTTCCTCAACAACCCAATCCAAACTAAGTAAGCATAATAATTGAGGCATTATCTCAAACATCATTTTTTTTATAAGTTGTTATTTATTTTTAATTTAATTAATTTATTTTTTAAATATTAAATTAACAATATGTATAGTATTTAGTTTTGTTTTTGCTAAGATCTGTGAGTTTTGACATGATTTCCAACCTAGTCTTGGCTTGAGAGACTGTGCCTCATGGGTATCTATTAGTTTTGGCTTGAGAGACTCTTCCTCATGGGTATCTATTGCCCCGTCACCCTTCACAACATTAAATCCCACATCACCATCTACAAAAGTATCAAATCATATAATAGAATAAGAACTTCCATATGAAATTGATAAAGAGGAGTGTTTTAAACCCGATCACTCTGAAAATTTCAATCTACATTTAATAAACCTAATCTTAAGATCAAATTAATTTTATCTAAGTTTATATGAATTTAAACTATTTTCATTTTTTTATAGATTGTTATTTATTTTTAATTTAATTATTTTATTTTTTTTAATATTAAATTAACAATATTTCCGGATGCGGATGAGGTGGCGGACTGAAGAGACCTGGGCCCCTGCGCAGCTCCCAACGGAGCTCGCATGGGATGCCCACATGGCCTCATGCATTAGACTTAAAGGCGATATTAATACGCCTCGGGTCGACCAGCTCTGGAGTTATTGCACCTCGACGCTGCTGTATATGGCGGTCATTTGGTTGATGGCTCTCACAATGGACGGCGAGCATGACAGGAGCAGCCATGGGAGAGCTCTGACTCCCCTTCGCAGTGATTGCCCTCCTGGCTTTGCCGATTCCAGTTTTAAAACTCGGACTGGGCGTCGATGCTGTATTCTGGCCTGCTTGGAGATGCTACCGGGAATTCACTTCACCAACAGCCCCTTCTGCAGTGTCTCTACCTCGCCTGGCGTCTTTGTCGAGCTTCTTGCAGGTACTTTGATTCCTTCTGACTTTCATTTGCTCTCCCATGGTCGTTGCCCCTCTACTCACAGGGCTACTGTCTCTTCTGTTGTCTCTCCTTGCTCGCACCACCCTGGACGTCGTCCCTCCGCTCACAGCGTCTCCGTCTCCTCCATTGACCAGCCTCGCTCGCGCCACCTTCTCCTCTCCATGCCTCGCCTCAGGCAGCGGATGCGCTGTCGGCGTGGAGTTAGTCGGGGTCAGGCCTTTGTCATTCCTCCCTCGCCCTCTTCTGATTTGAGCTCTTCCTCTGAAAGTGATGAACCCACTCCTCCACCAGCTTCGCGCAGAGGTAGGGGCAGAGGACGCGGGCGGGAAGCTGAAAATTCGAGCAATGTCAGCAGAGGATGTGGGCGAGCTTGTCCTCCCGGTCGCGTTTCTAGTCAGCCCATTCCACTTGACCCTTCTGCTCCTCCTAGTCAGCCCATTCCACCTGGCCCTTCTGCTCCTCCTAGTCAGCCCTTTCCACCTGGCAGAGGGCATTTTGGGTCCACTATCAGGCAAACTACCCAGAATGCTGAGCTGCGCTTTCACTGTACCTTTGTCGACTCCATTGTCACATATTTCATAACTGTCTCCCTCCGTGAAGAAATCCCTCATTCTGCTCCCACCCGTCCTGCTCCTCCCTCTCCTCCCCGTGCCCCCTGCTCCAACCTCCCTCTTCAAACTGGGCAGATTTCTGTTGCTGAGAACTAGGACCTGAAGGTTGATAGTCAAGCAGGCATGGCAGACAGTAGCAATGACGATGAATATGGGTGCAGAATTGTTGAGGAGCCGATGTCTTCAGAGCATGATGGATGACCCAAGGCGCGCATTCAGCATTCTCCCCAGGTCTCCTTGCTCAATTACTATTGGAGCTTTTGTGTTTTACTGTTTTAGATGCCAGCCAGTATGGCTGATAGATGTTTTCAGTTTATATGTTACTGTCTCTATGTCTTGCATAAACTTAAGGCCGGTTTCCCTATCATGGGCGGCCCAGATATTGATGTTTTTAGGATCGGTTTCCCGCTATGGGCGATCCAGGTTTCTTAAGAACAGCTTGCTTATCAACCCCAGCTATCTGGCTTTCATAGCAGCAGCTGTGGCAGTTTTGTACTAGTAATTTTACACTTAATAGAATTAGTCTCACTTAGAAAAAAAATTAAAAAATATTAAATTAACAATATATATTATTTAGTATTTTTTGTTAAGATATGTGAGTTTTGAGATGATTGTCAACCTAGTCTTGGCTTGAGAGACTGTGCCTCATAGGTATTTATTGGACTTTTTCTCACATAGATTCGAACATATAACTTTCACATCATTAAATGCCCAAGCACCCTTCACATCATTAATGCCACATCACCATCTACAAGAATATCAGATCATACAAGAATGCCATAAGTTCTTATGCTATTATATCAAAACATGCAAAAACATGTCAAAACTCACAGATCTTAGCAAAAACAAAACTAAATACTATACATATTGTTAATTTAATATTTAAAAAATAAATTAATTAAATTAAAAATAAATAACAACTTATATAAAAAATGAAAATTATTTAAATTCATATAAAATTAGATGAACTTAACAATATCTTAAGATTGAGTTTATTAAATATAAATTGAAATTTTTAGAGTGATAGGGTTTAAAACACTGCTTGATATAAAGTCGCTTGTGGTGATATGTTGGGTTTGGGTGAGTACTCTCTTAAAACACTCTGTGATATGAAGTTACTTGTGGTGATATATTGGACATGATGAAGATGTAATATATATATTTTAATAATTAATATAAAAAAATTAATATATTACATAGAATATAGACTTAAATAATTTTAAAAATTACCCATTAAATTGTAAAAAACAATGTAATACCAAAATTTATAATATTAATTTTTTTTTCATTAATTAGAAAATTTATTGATAAGTTTAACAGGATGTGCATGATTAAGTAAGTGTAATTTAAAAAAAAAATCTTTCTATGCACCATTGGATCAAATGTTAGGCAATTGAAATCTTTTAGGCCATTAGATCCATACCTCCTTCATTTATGCTCTGCTAACTACCTAACTAACTCACCAAGTCCTATTAATGTCTCTTACATCTAACTATGAAATAAAATATGACCTCTAAAGTGTCTTTGTCAACTAGAATTTCATCTCACAAGCAGGGTCCATGCATAGTATCCTTTTCATATCGATATTCATACCCATCAACACATATGGTTCCAGTTCATCATTCATATCCAGCAATAGTAGTTTTTGACCTAGTCAAACCAGATGGATAGTGACATCCATCTCTAGATTCTCGTGAGCATTTCAGTGCCATGGAGGTTGTGGTGAACCAGCCACTGACATGGAGGCACGTTGCACATTTCTTGTTTGTCTTGGCCAAGTTCCAAACCATGTTTCATGCCTTCCCTATGTCCACGATGGATAAATTAGGTACCTTTCTGCCTCTTTTCTTTCAAACATGAATTATCAGCGAAACTTGGTACCTTTCTACCTCTTTTCTTTCAAACTTGGATTATCATCTAAACGTGAATCCAACATGTATGAGGTATGTGAACTAATTATCATCTGAAAGGTCCGTGAACAATTGGCATCTGCTCTTTATACCCTATAGGTAGACTATAGGGTATGCTATCCCTTCATAACAGAATTGGCCACATAAAAGTTTTAACCTTTTTTCATTTCTTATATTATAGAAGTAGCCTTAACCCTAGAAATGGTTTTGGTTTGGTTGCCCAGAAGTATTTTTGTTTGTTTCGGTAAATCTGCACAATGATCTAACAATTGCAATGGGTTGAGCTGCTTATCTTGATACACTCCTATGTTTCTGACAGGGTTCAAGTCCTGTAATAACAATGATCTAACAATTGCAATGGGTTGAGCTGCTTATCTTGATACACTCCTATGTTTCTGACAAGGTTCAAGTCCCATAATATTAAAATTAAATATTTTAACATAAAATTACATCTCAGACTTTCGACACCTAAATAAAAAACAAGCCTCTATATGCCTAGTAGAGTTCAAGTCCCAGAAGATATTAAAGAAAATTAAACCTCAGACATCCGGCACCTAAAGCCAAGGTAAGTCTCTCTATCCCTTGCAACTCCTCAGCGAGATTTTCTCGAAATATTTAGACTAAAAAATCAAATTCTTTATAACTAGTGACAATGGATCTGACAGATCGCATTAAAATGATGGTGTATGCAATCTCTTAGCAAGGAATTAAAAGAAAAGAACCATATATAAAAATATTTTTGGAGAGAAGAAAGAAATATGCACCAAACTTGTGTGGAAGGAAACAATCTTAGCATCAAATGCACTACTTTTTACCTTCAATGATTTGGAAAATGTCATGATTACTTTCAAATTTAAATTTAAATTTATGCCTTACTGCGTTTCCTTTGCAACATTTGATGCAATTGCTTGTAAAAATTTTGATCAAAATTTTAAACCTACCTTTATGCATTAACATGATGGTGCATCCTCTATAATAACAATTTCCTCTATTAGATTGAAATTATACAACAATATTGATATCTGATACAATATAGTGTATACTATCTTAATATATTTCATATTTTTTAGTTATTTTTTCAATATAATTTTTTTATAAATATGACACATATTTTTAATTTTAATTTTCAAGAAAATTAAAAAATAGATTTATCATGCTTTATTGTTCTTTATACAATGATGCACGTAGTGTTCATAAGTGAGGCATAGTGGTATAACTATATTTTGAGAAGTGAAATACATTATTAAAAAACATTTCATCACTTTTGAAACGTTTTAATGTGTGGTCACTCCTTTTCTAGTTTGAAAAGCGTTTGAATAATAACTGTTATTATTGAAAAATAATTTTAAATCAACACTTGTGTATTGAAATACGAAACTAAATATTATTAAAAAATTCTATTACCATTAAAGATAGTTTTAGCAATAATTATAATAATTATATTATAAAGAATATTTATATGAAATATTCATGAAATGACTATCACAATATTCATGAAATGGTTATCAAAATATTCATCCAATGGCTATCACATACCTCATACATGTTGGATAGTTTTTTACCTAGTCAAACTAGATGGATAGTGACATCCATCTCTAGATTCTCGTGAGCATTTCAGTGCCATGGAGGTTGTGGTGAACCAGCCACTGACATGGAGGCACGTTGCACATTTCTTGTTTGTCTTGGCCAAGTTCCAAACCACGTTTCATGCCTTCCCTATGTCCACGTGGATAGATTAAGGTACCTTTACGCACTCTTTTCTTTCAAACATGGATTATCGACGAAACTTGGTACCTTTCTACCTCTTTTCTTTCAAACTTGGATTATCATCTAAATGTGAATCAACATGTATGAGGTATGTGAACTAATTATCATACGAAGGTCAGTGAACAATTGGCATCTGCTCTTTATACCCTATGGGTAGACTATAGGGTATACTATCCCTTGATAGAATTGGCCACATAAAAGGAGTTTAACCTTTTTGACCTAGTCAAACCAAACGGATAGCGACATCCATCTCTAGATTCTCGTGAGCGTTTCAGTGCCATGGAGGTTGTGGTAAACTAGCCACTGACATGGAGGCACGTTGCACATTTCTTGTTTGTCTTGGCCAAGTTCCAAACCACGTTTCATGCCTTCCCTATGTCCACGATGGATAAATTAGGTACCTTTCTTCCTCTTTTCTTTCAAACATGGATTATCAGCGAAACTTGGTACCTTTCTACCTCTTTTCTTTCAAACTTGGATTATCATCTAAACGTGAATCCAACATGTATGAGGTATGTGAACTAATTATCATCTAAAAGGTCCGTGAACAATTGGCATCTGCTCTTTATACCCTATAGGTAGACTATAGGGTATGCTATCCCTTCATAACAGAATTGGCCACATAAAATTTTTAACCTTTTTTCATTTCTTATATTACAGAAGCAGCCTTAACCCTAGAAATGGTTTTGGTTTGGTTGCCCAGAAGTATTTTTGTTTGTTTCGGTAAATCTGCACAATGATCTAACAATTGCAATGGGTTGAGATTTGCTTATCTTGATACACTCCTATGTTTGATACGGTTCAAGTCCAGTAATATGATCTAACAATTGCGATGGGTTAATTGCTTATCTTGATACACTCTATGTTTAAAAGAGTTCAAGTCCCATAATATTAAAATTAAATATTTTAACATAAAATTACATCTCGGACTTTCGACACCTAAAATAAAACAAAACCTCTATATACCTATGTGTTCAAGTCGCGGAAGATATTAAAGAAAAAATTAAGCCTCAGACATTCCGAACCTAAAGCCAAGGTAAGTCTCTCTATCCCTTGCACTAAAATCAAACTCAAAATATTTAGAATAAAAAATCAAATTCTTTGGCAGTAATGACAATGGATCTTGTAGATAACATTAAAATGATGGTGTCTAAATCTATTAGCAAGGAATTAAAAAAAATAACCAAATATAAAAATCCTTCTAGAGAGAAGAAAAAAATATGCACCAAATTTGTGTGGAAGGAAACGATCTTAGCATCAAATGTACTAAATGATTTTGAATATGTCAAGATTACTTTCAAAATTAAATTTATTCCTTACAACTTTTCCTTTGCAACATTTGATGCAATTGCTAGTAAAAATTTTGATCAAAATTTTAAACCTACATACCTTTATGCATTAACATGATAGTGCATCTTCTAATAACAATTTCCTCTATTAGATTGAAATTATACAACAATATTGATATACAATATAATATAATGTATACTATCTTAATATATTTCATATTTTTAGTTATTTTTCAATATAATTTTTTTTTTCTCAAAATTTTTCTACTAAAAATTGTTATCATAAATATGACACATATTTTTAATTTTAATTTTAATTTTCAAGAAAATTAAAAAAAATAGATTTATCATGCTTTATTGTTCTCTATACAATGATGCACGCGTAGTGTTCATAAGTGAGGCATAGTGGTATAACTATATTTGAGAAGTGAAATACATTATTAAAAAAACATTTCATCACTTTTTGAAACGTTTTAATGTGTGGTCACTCCTTTTCTAGTTTGAATAATAACTTTATTATTGAAAAATGATTTTTTAAATCAAAACTTGTGTATTAAAATATTCGAAACTAAATATTAGTAAAAAAACACATGACACCATTAAACATAGTTTTAGCAATAATTATAATAATTATATTATAAACAATATTTATATGAAATATTCATGAAATCACTATCACAATATTTATGAAAATGGTTATCACGATATTCATCCAATGGCTATCACAATATTCATGAAATGGTTATCACAATCCAATGGTCAGGTGAAAAAAAATATTAAACCCCATTGAAAATAAATATTAAACCCCATTAGTATTGCCTCGTTTTCTTTCTACTCTTTTAATCCAATAGGTGAATATAAATATTAAACCGCATGCAAAAAGGCTAAAGGCTAATAATTGAGTCATTTTTGATTGGATTTCACATTATTATTATTTTTAATTGAACTTCACTTATCCAAAAAAAATACATTTAAAAAAAACAATGTACTTACTGCATAATACTTAATACAATTCATTAAAATTCAGAGTATTATCACTATTCAGTTTTTCATCAAAATATATCCAGAAGATAACATTAAAAGTAGGATGATTGACTTACCGCATAATGATTAAAACTTAATAGATTATACTTAAAAACATTTACGTCATTAAAAACCAAAAACCCAGTATCATCAAAAAGCAATATGACAGAACACAGATCATTGATATCCAATCAGTTTTTCATCAAAATATATCCAAAAGATAACATTAAAAAAGGGGATGATTGACTTACCGCATAATAGTTAATACATGATACTTCACAACGTTTACTTCATTAAAAACCCAGTTATCATAAAAAAGCAATATGACAGAACACAGATCCTTGATATCCAATATGACTGGACACATATCTTGAGTATTATTATGAAACAGAAAGTTCATTGTCAGGACAGACCCGGCTGCAGGCGATGAAGCCCAAGACAGAAGATGGAAAACAAAAATCAGATCATTATTACAACAAGATCATATTTAATACCCCTATACCCAAGACAAGATGGAAAACAATAATCAGATTATTAATACAGCAAGATCATAACAACTGTATTGAAAATGCAAAGTGCATGATAGTAAGCCTGTAACAAAGTGCATGTTCTATATGATAAGCCTGTAACAAACATTGAGCTCCTATTAGGCTGCGGCGACTGTCCCGGCTTGGACGCTCTGATTAGCACCCGAACTCTGGCGGTAGTTAGCTGGACCCGATGATTCCTTCATATTTCTCACCTCTACAGAGCATTTTTCTTTACGTTCGTCTATCACGATCTGCTCATAGCGGCATTCCACGCTGCAGAACGCAGCGTCACCCCTCGAAAACAAAAACCAGAAAACATAAAATATTAAATAACTTCACTGATGACCGATCTAAACAGAGCTGCTGGTTTATTAGAATGTAAGAGATACAGTGAAGCGTACCTGTACATGTAAATATCCGTGTCGGGTCCGAGACGACGTTTGCACAGAAAGCACGCTTGGAGAAAGGGATGAGTCTTTGGTTTAGCTATTGTCTGGTAGAAGAACAAACTGGTCCTCCTCCAACCTGCTCGGCATACTTTCGAGCCTTGAGAAACTCGCAATATGCGAGACAAAGGAACTGGATACATGATTTTGAGCTCTGGTAAAGATATTTTCTTACCATTTGTTGATTCCCCTTTCCCATCAGAAACGTGAAAATTTGAATTTGAGAGCAATGCGTTCAGGCTGGAGATGGATTGAAATTTTGAATTTGACAGCATTGCCTTTAGGCGGGAGTTGATTGAAAATTTGAAATATTACGTTGGGAAGATATCGATATGGCATTACTGCATTAACTGCGACCTCTCGCTTCAGATGCGGCATCCGGATGCATAACATGCATGGTGAATGGGCTCCCATTATGGAGGTATGTGGCCGGGGGTTGGCGGGTGGAGGAGCGGCGCCAGGGAGAGGGGTGGTGGAGGAGGCGCTAGGAGCCATCGCTGTTCGCCGCTCGCTGCTGTCCGGAGCTGGAGAGGCGGGGTCCATATTGTGTCGGAGAAAGGTGAGATCGCCGGAGCCGACGGATCGGGAGCTGTCACATCAGCTCCCGATTCGTCGAACGAAAGACTCTTCCGTTACTAACTCCAAGTGATATTGTAGTTGTGTTTGTCTCGTGGATTGTGACCTGTTTTTTTCAACGAGCAAAAAAATCTAAACATTTGCATTAAAAAGGTGTTTGATACAGCAAAGGAGGATGCAGATCCTCGTAAGAAAGCACACATATAACCATGATTGGCGCCAAAAAAAACATAATTTCCAGAAAGCACAGTAAAACCTATAGATCAGAAATGCTACTCAGAATTCTAGTACAGACCAAAAAGAGCTTCCAAACAAAACTGGCAGAGAGACAAAAGCTCCAAGAAACACCTCCGAATCAAAGATCAACGGAACCCTCTATGCAGCACATTGAGCGATGCAGCAACAATTCAAAGAAAATCTTACCAAAACAGAGGTGTACGTCGCGTTTAGACAAGAGCATCTGCCTCCCTATTTTTTTCCTTGTACACGAACAAAAGGGATGTCTCCGAATGAAGGAATGATCTGCAAGATGTGGTCCATCCAGTGATGAAGGAGGGGAATTTCAAGAGAGTTCTGACCCAACACCCATTCAATTATCGATTTTGAGTTCCCAAAAACTTAATGGAGTCAATTGCCAGCCATTTCACGCATTTTAGAATTCCCCAAAGTGCAACAATCTCGGCCCTTAAATTAGTCCCCTCCCCCATGCCAGTAAAAGAGATATTCATGATCAGGGCTAAGTTTGATAAGCGCCCAACACTCAGCTGCCGCAATTCAAGGTACCATCAAAGAATCCCAATGGGAAGGAATCTCCGAAATCTTTGAAAGATATAGAGCGCCTTGAGTGCCGACGCTTCCAAGGGCCAATCTCCAGACAATGGCCAAGAATATTGAGGCAAGTGGCAAACGCATTAGGGGCTCTGCCCTCAAATACAACAAAATTTCGTGAATTCCATATCCACAGAGAACATACAAAGGGATAGTATTGTAGGACTTGTGCATGGATGTCCAATATATGAGGCAAGAAATGATGGATTTCCAATTCCAGTCCACAATAATCTGCAATTTCATAGCAACTCGCTTCCAAACCTCTTTGGAAAAAGTACAGTCCAGAAACAAATGGATGCAATCTTCAAAAACATCCCCACACAATTGGCCTCTGCTCGGTCCAATAGGACCCCTTTTCATCAAATTTTTCCAAGTGAGAATGCAGTTGAAAAGGGCCAACCAAGAGAAGCATTTGAGCTTCAAAGGAGTTTTCCATTTCCACATCGGAGTAGTCCAATCCTCAAAAGGGATTCTCAGGAGAGAACCAAAGATATGTTGATAAAATTCATTAACTGCAATATAACCATTCACATTTCTGCCACCCCAAGAAAGTGAATCAAGCCTGTTAGAGATGGAGATCCATGTTTAAGCTAATTTATGTCTATAAGATTCCCATTCCAGTTCCATATCAGTAGGGAGGCCAAAATCCCACGAATGAGGCTAGGAATGTGCAAGAGGACCAAAGAGATCAAGATTCTGCAAGTCGGCTAGATAACAAAAAGTTAAAACCCATTTGATTTAAATAGAAAATGATTTTAGTAGAGAGGCAGTGGTCCCCAAAAAATCCCTTAATAGCATCCAACCCAATGAGTATTTTCCTGCCATCTCTTACTTGCCAGCGCAGGTTTCCACACAGACAAGATTTTTTCAACATCATACTTCCCAAATATATGAATGTTTTCCATTATTTAGAGCCCCTGCAACAACACATTCATCTAGGATTTGGTGCTGAACGTATTTCCATTGTACAATCTCATTCTAGATGCCTGAAGAGTTGAAAGCCCTCTAAATATTTCTAGAGAGTAGGGCCAAGTTGAAACACTTGGTGTCTCGCATGCCCCATCCACCCATCTCAATGGGTCGAGTAAGAGACTCAGTCTGCAAAGGTGGAACTTTTTGTCATTACCAACACCCGACCAGAGGAATTTTGCAATAATGGCATCAATTTTCTTTATGACTGTCGAGGGCATAAGAAATAAATGCATCCATAAGACAGAAATCCCCTAAAGCACCGCTTTGACCATTATCACTCTGTTTCCAAGGGATAGCCATATGTGGTCCCACAATGATAGTTTACATTTGACTTTGAAAATCAACCAATCCCAGTCCAGAATTCAGTAATTACTTGAAAAAAAACCTAAATACTTGAATCCCGAGTACAAAAAATTGGATTTTATGCCCAAGAGGATTGCAATTTCAAGAGATAGTGACCAAAATATTCTAATCTGAAATAATTTCTGACTTGTGTTGATTAATGATGAGGCCCAAGGCCCTCCCAAATCTAGAGAAGATATGATGGAAAAGCTACCATTCCAAAATTTCAGCAGTTCCAAGACAAAGGACATCGTCCACAAATAGGAGATGGGTAGTTGAAGAGTTGGCCGACACCATGAATCCAGAAATGGAACCAACGCCTTTTGCTTCTCTAATTCCTCTGCTGAGAGAATCCATGACCAAAATAAATTGGAGGGGGATAGTGTACACTCCTGTCTCAGACCCTTGGAAATTTTGAAGAAACCAGTTGGATATCCATTGATTAAGACTGCCACCAAGGCAGAAATCACACAAGCCATGATCCACTTTACATGTCTGTGAGAAAAACCAATTATGAGGAGGATCAATCGGAGAAAATCCCAATCCACTCGGTCATCAGCTTTTAATAGATTAATTTTAATAAGACATTCCTTTGAATTTCGAATTTTGATAGAGTGGATACTTTCTTGAGCGACAGCCATCACATCTTGAATTCTCCTGTCAGGAGGAGGCCAAATTTCTCTACAAATATATGTGGAGATAAAATATTTTTTACTATGTTAGCTATCAATTTAGAAATGATTTTATAAACAAAATTGCAGAGAGAAATTGGTCAAGTCAGAAAATCATAAGGACTGAGACTTTTTAGGGATAAGAGTAAGAAATGTAGCATTAACAACACATGATATAAAGCTAGAACAACAAGATTCTTACACAATTTGGATGATATATGGGCCCATGAGATCAAATAAAGAAAGAATAGTTTCATGGGCCAGCCATCCGGCCCCAGGCTCTTGTCCTTAAGCCATCTCTTTCAGAGTGTGTAGGATCTCTTCTTTTGTTGCAGGGTTGTCCATCATGCTGATATCTACTTCATTGAAAATATGAGGGAAAATGATTTACATGTCCATGTTTTCCTCAATGTTATCCACCTACGAAGCTTTGTACTACAATTGAAAGTATCTAAGGGCTTCCTCTTTGATATATTTGAGATATGTAAGGACCATGTTCTCCTCATTCCAAATATGCAAAATAGAATTCACTGCCTTCCCTTTTGTAGCCGCCCTGTGAAAAAATCTAGTATTTTTATCACCGCCTTTTAACCAAGCAATCCTACTCTTGGGGCGACATTCATCCTCCCATGTCTTTAATTCTTGAGGCGACATTCATCCTCCCATGTCTTTAAGATTGTATTTTCCCTCCTTATTAACTCCATCGCCATGTTCTTAAGTTGGTCAGTGAAAAAATCTAGTAAGGAGGGGTCCAAGTAGGTTGTTAGCTCCTTTCAATTTTACAGAGATCCCTATATTTTTCTTCCTTATGCTTTTGAGTCCAAGCCAGAACCTTTTGCTCCAGTCTCTTGAGCTTCCGGCCGATAGTATCCATAGGATAAAAATACCTCGAGGGAATCGGAAAATTCCAAGATTTTGACACCAATTCCTTAAAGTTAAAATCATTTATCCGTGTATGATTGAACTTAAAAGGTATGGAAATTGTACTCTCTTCCCCACTCCACTGCAATAAAATTACATCATGATCAGACACATAAAATTGTAACCTATAGTATGACGAAGGTGGGTAGGACCAGGGTGCTAACTATTTTACTTGGCAACGAATTATGTCGGGGGTGCTCCAACCTAAAAAGTAAAAGAACCCATAAATTTAATTATTGTTGCAGGTCATTTTATTTCGTGGTATTTTTTGTTGTTTATTTTCTTTTATGGATCATAAATACCCACACAACCCAAAAATGAAATCTGGGAAGAACATATGGGAAGTTTTTATTAAGACCCTCACCAATGTCGCTAGCTTGACCTACGCAAACCAGTTGGAAAATTGTTTTTCAGATGCCCTAGAATAAGAAAAAGATGTAGGGAGAGACAATTTTGCAGCTAATTAATTTACCCCGACAACAACATAAAAATCCAACAACACTGACAAGTAACAAAGGGTAGAAGCATCCCAGCATATGTAGCAGACATAGAAAGTGCAAGCAAGGACAACAATAGAAAATTGATTACAGGATGCAGTAGTAGAATAGAGAAGAAGAGGGTGGGGTCTTGCGTGTAGGTAGAGGAAGAAGTGCACAAAAAGGAAGTGCATTGTAGAGAGGAAGATTAGGGAGTGGCTTGCAGTGGAACATTTAGAGGTGTATTGGAATCATCCAGTGACAACACAAGTGAACGTGGATGTCTGCCTGCAGTTGCAGTTGGGTGAGGATGAGCCAGGATTTGTGCCCGGGGCTTGTTCGAACCCAAGTGTGAAATTGGGTTAATTAGAAATAAAATGCACATGGAATGTAAATGCCATGCAAGGTGAATTTCATTTGGAGGGAAAATTAGTTAGATATTTCTATTAAAGTATTAAAATTTTCCATCCTCGATATAGGGTTAGGTGTTTTTGAATGGGAGTTGAAGAACGAGAGTATGGAGTTAGTATGGAGTCTTTCTTTTGGTTGGAGAGTGCCGTGTAGGGCTCTAGCTACACAGGGAGAGTTTGGAGGCTGCATAATCTCCATACCATTATAGTAGGGAGACACACATGGGTTTTCTTGGGAGAGAAATACCATATCATGTGAGTTCATATTGGGGGATATATCTCAAGGAAAAAAGGATACAATATATTAATCATATAATAGGGGGTAAAGTGTTTTAATATTGGCGGGTATAAAAAATGGAGTTCAAAGTTAATGAAAAAATGGGAACTTATAATATACACTGAAAGCAGAGTTTTTTTTATATTGGGAAAGTGTATTGGGTTCGTATTGGTAGGGGGTTAAATAATGTGATTTTTAGAGGTATTTTCCAATATGCTGTCAAATTAAGGGTATTGTTTAGTGTTCCACAAACGCACGTGCTATGTTAGAGGTTCATTGACTGAAGCCCCTGCGGGGAGGCATGAATATTATGTAAATATTGCTTGTTTTAATAGAGGAATTTGGATTCCAACAAGTATATTTGTGTTACAAAAATTTGTTATTGATTTTGCTTCCTAGTTCTATGTGTGTTTACTTTGCAATAATACTTTTTATTTTCAACTGTGTTCAACTGTGTGTGTCATTTAGGTTATTGTTTATAGATTCTTTTTATGGGTGTATTTATACAATTTTTAGTTTGTTTTCTCTTGTTGGCCCTCCTCGTGAGAGGATAGAAATTTTTATCCAACAAAGACTACCCAATTCCTAGTTTCCTTTTGGTTGAACCTTATTTCTGGATGCCACTATTGGTGTTGTATAAAAAATGCACATTACTATGTAAAAATATGCTAAAGATAAGATTTCTGTACTACTATATAAGAATAGATGTGAAGCTATAGGAAACTTGTCTAGTTAGTTAAAAAACATTGTAAATAAAGATGAAATTGCTTTAAGCTCATGAAAACGACTTCACCAACCTAAGACAAGCCCCAACAATGAGATATGTGTTGAAGAGAGCAGTTATATCACAAAATTTATTTTTCTACAAGAAATTAAATAAATGTAAATATGGAATTTCAGTAACAACAATTTTATAAGTGGATGATAAAACATGAAAGAGGGCTAAGAAAGAAAAGTATAGAAGGTTTCTTGGAGCCCTTTGGGTGGGCCCTCCCTAGGGTATTGAAGAAGGCAAGAAATCACCATTAGTAGACTAGACATAAAACTTTCTTTATTAACACAACACAATTGAATACATGGTCTTAAAATATGAAATTCTCTGAGACTGAAACCAACTTATCTGGTAAAAAGGAAATAAGTATTCATAGGTTCGAGTCCTCAATCTATGCATGTAATAGGAATAATCCCCCTTGATGAGTGGGGTTGATTCCCTCCAAAAACTTTAATATTATGGGGAGTTTTTCTTACAGAGTTAATGGAAATGAAAAATTTAATCTTCAACTAGTGATGTATCCTTGAGTAACTCGAGCATCTTTAATTTATGTGATAATAATATTGGGAGCAGGATCCCTATTTCCTTGCAAGGCTATTGATGAAAGTTCCTTCATAGTATCCTACCACATCCGATGCACTACTTGTACCAAAAACAATAAAAAATTAAGCATCACCATACTCGTGTGATGGATTATTTGGTTATAGGTTTTATGGGGAATTTACCACAATGTTCATCTTCTAGAACTGTTGATGTTTCAATTCTCATTTTGATTCATCTTCAAGGCCAAGTGTCAAGAAAGAAAAGAAAGAGGTCCACTACTAATAGATGAGGGACAAGAGGAGAGGAATGATAGAAAGGAGAGGGAGAAGTTGACTAACCTAGAAAAATATAGAAGAGGAAATGAACATAAATATTAGTAACATAATATTATAGTTTAAAAGAACTAAAAATATTAATGTTAATACTACAACATTAATAATCTAGGGTAAATATAATATTAATACTGTAAGGTTAATAATATAAGTAATATTAATGTTATAATTAACAATAATGATATCATAAAACCATTATTTAAGTAATACTAATGACAAAACTATAGTACTGATATTAAAAGTACTACAATTTTATAGGTATAATATTAGTAACATCATGTTAATGACATATATATAAACATTAATGTTAATATCTATAATATTATATTAATATTCTATATTACAAGAAGAGATGTAAACATTAATAGTAAAGTACTTTTAACATAAATGATGAGAGCATTAACAATATTTGATATCAAACATATAAAACATGCATATTAACAATGTCAAAAATATATATTTTAGGCAGAAATGACACTATAAATGAAATTTAAAGTACTTATTGCAAAGACCCATCATACCTCCCAGCTTAGATCATGGCACATCCTTAGGAAACTACACCTTCTTATCATGTTGTTACCTTTGTTGTTGTTCTTGGTCATGTTTCTTTTTGTATTCTTTCCTAATATCATACTCATTCCCTAATAGTCTAAGTGTATCCTTCAAATGTGATACAACCTCTTGTTGTCTACTTCATTCAAAAGGAAAAATCTCATGGGTTGCTAATATTATCTTTGGTTTGGGGGGTTCAACTCTAATCCGTAAGGAGTTGCACAATTCTTCTTCCATGTGTTTATTCATTTCCTCGATCCTTAATTCTTTATGACCTACCCATGAGGCTAAATTCATCAATCATAGATATCCCACGTAAGGGTTAGGATCCCAAGTGTGTGGATGCGAAAGGATGAAGTTGTGAAGGTGTAATTCACAAACCTTTGCCTTTTCTACCACACTATGATTTTCATATGTTTTTAATAATCCCTATGGTGTTTAAATGTTGAACTCTCCTTGTTGTTGCTGGCTAGAATTTGATGCTTGCACCATTGTTCTTTGAGGAACAATGCATAGGTCTTGGAAGGTGATTTATATTCCATGATTTCCATAATTAAATGAGTCATAGACCCTAGGGATGCTTCCAATGCTCCAATTCTATGATATTTAACAATTACTTCCATTTTAACTTCGTCTTATTCCTTCCTGAGCGTTTTTTTGTCGTTAAGGAGTTGTTGTTTACTACTTTCTTCTTACAATTTCAATACCCTCATGTCTTATCATAATTTACTTAGTTGCTCCTATAAATTTACATAGTCTCCCATCCCTTGGTCTGTGGATACTCTTCATGATTTATGTGCTTCAACTCTTTATTTCTCAAGTTCCAACAAGGTGTGGGATAAAAGGAGTGTAGGAGTACTTCTTGAGCCTAGAATGCTTCTTGTTGCTATGTGTTGAACCCCACAATTGCTTCTTTTTGACACCCTTTTTCACTCCATATTCTTCTTCCCGACCTTCATAATGTCACATTGGGCATTGAATTACAAGACTTATGATATGGAAGGTATAAAATTGTCTTTTATTTCATAAAATGATAATGTTATTTATTATTTAGTTTAATATTTACTTCAGTTACCGAATTGCTATGATCCTGCAGCTAACACATGGTTCTACAACTAAGTTCATGGTTTGATAGGTTCCGAGTTGCCAAATGGAGAACGTAACACATTGTAGGCGAAAATTGATGAGCATAACGATTTCATCCTACTCTCATGAGCGAGATCGGTGAAAAAAATATCCTAGCAACATGGTCAATATGAAGTCAGCCTCCGTAGTCAGCGACTCAGACGAGCAAGAATCAGATTTATTCCCCATGATTTGTTGTGATGATATCAAATCATGAGAGAATCATGAAATGTTATATTTAATAATTAAATTTAGTTTTTGTTGATAGGTATTAGGTGTATAGATTTGAACAATTAAATGTGCAAGGGATTTATAAATATGCCTTTAGACAGAGATGAAAACAGACTAAATTTTATGTTATTGATACTATGTTTTATAATTGCAATTTTGTTTTCTCAATAAGTATTCAAATGCGTGGTTGAGTGACTGGTTGATAACATCACAACGTTCCCTGCTTCTCGTGGAGGTCCCCCTTGAGATAGTAAGGTCCTTTTTTTACTATAGTTCATATTTTAGTTTATGTTTCGTGTAGATTTTCTTATCAGTTTGATTAAGTATTTGTGTTATGATTTCTTTTTAGATTTGAGTTTGAAATCGTTTTGCTAATCATTTCTTTTCAGAGATTCCATATGCACATGGATAGAATATATTTAAACACTATAATGAGATAAATATGACTTTCCTTTGTGTAGTTAATCTTCCTTTTTGAAGAAGATCCATTTAAATTGTGAAGTGTGATTTCCATTTATGCAAGTAATATTTCTGTTTATGTAAGTGTGTGATTTCAGAGTGATTTCCATTTGAGAAAGTATGATTTCCATTTATGCAAGTGTGAGTTTTTGTAAGTGAGTGTGATTTGATTCAAAATCAGGTGCATGAGTGAATTTATTTCAAGCAAAGTGTGAGTGTGAAGTTTTCTTTCAAGAAGAGTGTGATCATTATTTTTAGAGTTAATCTCATTTTGTATGAGTGATTGATTTACTTACATAGATTTAAAGACACATGTGTATTTTGATAACTCAATTTAACTTAGAAATTGTGTGAGTGACAAATACTCCTAGCACATACAACGCACATAATTTTCATAAGTTTACTAGTCCTGGTTGATAATTCAAGTAAGTAATTTAACATCAATTAAATTACTAAACATTTTGGTGTTGTTGCCAGGGAAGTGTATCTAGGAGTTATTTTTCTTTTTCCTTTTATTAAAACAAAAAATGATATGCATAGGGAAATATACTCTAGAGGGAGAGTTATAGGTAGAGGTAGAAGTTTGATTCCAATATCACCACTCACCCCACCATGACCTTGTAGTGCTACACCATCCACCCAAACTCGTATTCCATTCATTGCAGGCAGACATAAACTTCCTGAGGTACTTAGATCTGAAATCAAACCTAGAGATTCACCAACTTCATCAATCGAAGCCACAATAGAAGAAGAATATCTTGCATCCCCAACAAATGAGTAATTTTTCTATCTTCAACTAGAGAACAACTTCTAGGACAAGAACTAGAAATCCTTAGTGAAGAAGAAGAAACATAATTTAATATTCCATTGATAGAAGAACTAGAGGAACTAGAGAATCCAATTTTTGAACCTTACATTAGTTGTGAAGAATCTACAATTGTCGGAGAAGGGGAAGGAGAAGCACACAATGTGAATGGTGAACAACCTAGGATTGGAGGTGGAAGAGGTGGAGGAAGAGGAAGAGGAGGTGGTAGAGGAGATACAAAACCTTTTGGATTTCCCATATTTGATGAAGATACCACAACTACAATGAAAAATATATCACCCTATATCCTCCCTAATTTCCATGGATTAAGAAGTGAGGATCTTGAAACATTTCTCTTTGAGTTCGAAGTCTTATGTAGATACTATGACTATTTTCTCTATACTCAAAAGTTGAAATTGTTTCCTACTACTCTTAAAGATGCAACATTGAAATGGTTTATGGGCCTAGGAACACACTCTATTAGAACACGGGAACAAATGAAGAATGCACTCCTAGAAAAGTATAAGGACTGTTGCATGCCCCATAAACTTAAGGATGAAGTCTTTAAGATGATGCAAAAAGAAGATGAAAATCTTGAGGATTTGATTGCAATGTTTAGCTACAATCTTAAAATGGCTAAATTGGAAAATCTAGATGAAGAAACTTTGAAAGCTCTCTTATTAAAATCCATCAGGGACGAATAGATAGATCTTCTCAATCTGATGGGTAAAGGGGATATTTCTCATTTATCATTACTATATATTTCTTATTTATGCATACACATTTCAAGAGGAAAGTCAAGAATTGGAAAAAAGTCCAAGAGATCCTGTCATTTCTAGGATTAATAAATTTGCAGTTAGGACAATAAGTAGAGTTGAAATAGAAAATTTTCTTGATCATTTCAAGACATATATTTTAGGAAGTCTTTGTGAACAAATAGACACTCTTAAAATACAAAACACGTAAAAAGCCGAAAAAGGTTCTTTATCTATCTTTTATCCAAAATGTAGAAAAAAGCATGCCTTAAGAGAATGTCCTCTTGACTTAAAAAGTGTAGAAGACTGTGTTATATGTGCAAAAAATCATGATACAAAAGAGTGTCCTTCAATACTAGGTCTTAAAGTTTACTATCAAGAGGAAGTAGTGCCAAATCAAGTAGATCCTCTTTTTTTATTACTAAAATACCATGGAAAAATTCACAAACTCAAGGTTTCAACACCCAAACATATACACAACCATAACACAACAATTAGACTACACATATGCATTGGAAACCTTGGCCTTTACCTTGGGCACAAGGATGGAAAAATCCTTATTGAAAATACTCTCAGTATCCTCAATAACCTCAACCTTGTCCTTCTTTTCCACCACAATATTTCCCTTAGCATGTTCAACCCTCTCAACCTCAAAATACAAATCCATAACTTTCATTACCATTTCCACAAATACCAAACCAACTTCCTGCTCAGCCTCTTCCAAATTCAAACAATAAAATTTTACAGTCTGTCCACAATTTGGAAGGAAAAAATCTCCAAACTTACATGATAAATCCATTATATATAACCAATGTTCAACTTAGGTCTGGTAGAGTGTTGGAAAGCAAGTCACTATTCGTTGCTATTTAGGAACTTGAAAAAGAAAACCTCTCTATGGAAGAGACACTGCTTCTTCACGAATAAAATTCTCAAAATCAAACCATCCCTGTACATACCAATGATATTCCAATAAAATCAACTCCCAATGTAGAACAACCTTCAAATTCTATGCAAAATCCACCTTTTCCTAAAAGATTGAAAATTGATGAGGGGATAGAAAAACAAAATATGTTGTATGATTATGATATAATGGACGAGCTAAAGAATGTTTGCATAAAAATTCCTTTGTTACAGGATATCAAAGAAATACCCATATTTTCAAATACAATTAGGGAGTTGAGCATTAAAATACCTGGAAGAAAAAGGAAATAAGTTAAAATAATTCAATTAGTTGGAAAAATTGTAGATATCATGATGGGAAAAACAACAATTCAAAAACATATTGATCCAGGAAACCCCATTGTGAAAAAAAACATCAATGGCATCGATATCCCAAACACATTGATTGACTTAGGAGTATCCATAAACATCATGAGTAAATAAACTATGGATTAATTGAAACTTCCTAATCTTCGACATACACCTACACTATTGCAACTAGAAGAAAGATCAGTTATCAAACCCGATGGTGTGTTAGAATATGTGTTTGTATCCTTAGATTCTTGGTAATATCCTGTTGATTTTATGATCTTGAAACCCAAGAATAATATAGGAGGACTGTAGAAATTTTAATAATGGATGAGTTATCCACCGAGATTCTCCTGATCACACACTATTTTAGCTTCATGCATAATACAGAATCTCTTCTACCATTGATCATCACATGCGGAAATAAAATCAATTGCATGCACACATTAAAGCCATAAAAATTCACACATATGAACACAGTATTTCATGGGAAAGCTTAAAGATAAAAACCCCCAACTATCTGTATATTATACATGTCATGGAGATCATGTAACAATCATAGTACAAAGCTCTTTGCAAGCTCTCATGCACTACCTCCCTTGCTACACACTATCAAGCTAGGTCTAGCAAAACTCATGCTCCAACCTTTAGCCACTTGATAGCCAACCTGAATTGCGTGTTTCAATGCTATGGGATGGTCTCTTTATATAGATAAACCACCTGGATTGAACTGCGCAATCCTCATTGATTACTCCACCTATCTGTGTGTTGCAAATAGCAACAGTATAGTCACAACTGATAGTTAACTTGTTCTTTCACCTATTTATGCACTGGTCTCCACTGAAACTGTCCATGCACTGAAGTTAACTGATGTATTCTTTAGTTGATTTAAGAGTTTATAATTAGTGAATTAATTAATAATTAATTCACACCACTCTCACTAATTGTATCTATTATTTAACTTGGATACAAAAAGCTCAACTATGTTTAGATTAGTTAAACTGAATACAACTCCACTAACTTCCTCAATCAACTCCACCAAACTCTGTCACATGAGTTCTAACTGAAGTCATCATGCAATAGCTTCACTTAAACCCTAGGAAAGCGTATTTCCTTCTGTCAACTGCATGTGCCACATCCAGGCATCAAACTGAAGTGCTCCAAGAGAATAAGATAATGTTTAGAGTCCAAATATTATTAAGAGCTATTAATATTCGACATATCTATTTTTAGATAAAGTAAAGCCTAAAAATAGACTTCACCATAGTCCAAAAGGTAGGTCCATCTATTTTTACCAACATGACCACTCCAAGAATAACATACTGCAACCCCTGGACCATGCTCCATATGTCTAAAAATAGACATAGTCTAAAAATAGATTTTTCGACAAAAATCACATGTGTGGTCCCCACCTAGTTTAGGTGATCACTTTTCAACTAGGATCAAGAAAGATGTTTCAGGAGGCCTCCTTCACTGTTTCTTGTTGCCATTTTCAACAAGGACATCCATTGATCCTAGCTAGACCGTGGTTAGCTACAACTAATTCTTTTATAAGCTGTATATCTGGTGATATGTTTATCTCTAATGGAAATTCAACAAGGAAATTCACATTATATCCTCCTACAAAAACAACAATATAAGTAGAAAGTGAAGAATGGATAGATGATTATAATGATATTCAACCAATATTTGCTACTTCACAAATGTATGAAGAAGATCAGATTTTAAATCTAATGGAAAATAATGAATCTTCCTCATCTTGTGAATCTAGTCAAAATTTTCAAGATCAATGTAATATTTAATATCTATCATCTTGTCAAATGTCTTTACATTCTATGGAGAGATTTGGAAATTATTTAAGTGAAAATTATCCAGGGAAAACTTTGAATATTAATAATAATCTGGAAGAATCTCAAAAGAAAGACTTAGTAAAGGTGCTACAAGAACATTCATTTGCTTATGCATGGGAATACATTGATATGGAAGGAATTGATCCCAATACTTGTATGCATCATATCTATATTGAAGAAAATTCCAGGCCAATTAGACAACCTCAAAGGAGGATGAATCCAAACTTAAGGGAAATTGTTAAGGAAGAACTGCAAAAATTGTTAAATGTAAACTTCATTTATCCAATATCAGATAGCCAGTGGGTTTCACCATTGGTAATTGTTCCGAATAAGAATGGGAAATGGAGAGTATGCATTGATTACAGTGAATTGAATAATTCTACTTTAAAATATCATTTTCCACTTCCTTTTATAGATCAATTTCTTGGTACATTAACAGGTAAGAAGTATTTTTCATTCTTGGATGGTTTTAGAGGATATAACCAGATCCAAGTAGCTCCAGAAGATCATTATAAAACAAATTTTACCTGCCCATGGGGAACTTATGCTTATCGAGTACTTCCTTTTGGGTTATGTAATGCACCTGCAACATTCCAAAGGGAAGTTCTTGGAATTTTCTCTGATCTAATTCATGATTGTGTCGAAGTATACACAAATTATTTTGCTGTGTATGGAAATTATTTTGAAGAAGCTCTTAAAAATTTGGAAAACTTTCTCATTAGGTGTAAAGAAAAAAATCTCTCATTAAGTCATGAAAAATGTTTTATAATGTTTACTGATGGAATTGTTTTAGGCCACAATATTTCAGGGGATGGAATTAAGGTGGATGCATCTAAGGTAGAAGTTATTTCTAAATTGTCAGTTCCTACTTGTCAAAATGATGTTAGAAGTTTCCTTGGATTTACTGGTTACTACAAAATATTTATAGAAAACTTTACAAAGATTTCCTCTCCATTTTTTTAATTACTTACAAAATATTGTGAGTTCATCTGGAATTATTATATCCATAAATCTTTTGAAACAATGAAAGAAAATATTTTCGAAGCACCCATATTGAGAGGACCAAATTGGAAATTACCTTTTCAAATCTCAACTGATGACTCAGATACAACTTTGGGAGTTGTGTTAGGACAGAAATACTTGACTCCTTATGCCATTTACTACACAAGTAAAAATTTGACTCCTGCATAGTTAAATTATAGTGTAACTAAAAAGGACTTTTTAGCAAGTGTACATTCCATCAACAAATTCAAACATTATATCACTGGTTATGAAACCTTCATTCACACAAATCATTCTACAATTATATATTTAATGAATAAATCAATTACTAATGGCATAATTAGAAGATGGTTACTATTGTTACAAGAATTCAATATTACTATTTTGGACAGGCCTGGAAAATAAAACACAGTTGTTGATTTCTTATCTAGAATCCAAAATGATAATAATGATATTCCTGTAGAGGATGATTTTCCTTATGAATATATTTTTGCAGTATCTATTAAATCTCCTTGGTTTGCAGATATTGCTAATTATTTGGCTACAGGGAAGTTACCATCATACTTATCTCCTCGTGAGAAGAGAAAGGAAATTGAAACTAATGCATCTTACTCATGGCTAAATAAAAAATTGTACAAAACATGGTCTAAATTAGCTATTTGAATATGTGTTAGAGAAGATTAAGTACCAGATATATTGAAAGCTTGTCATGATGAACCACGTGGAGGACATTTTTTTGATAAAAAAACCACCTATAAAGTCCTTCTCTTAGGATACTATTGGCCTTCTCTTTTTAAGGATGCCAAGAAGATGTTAAGAGATGTGATATTTTTCAAAGAATGGGGAATAGATGAAATGCCTTTACAACCCCAGGTATAGATAGAACCTTTAAAGAAATGGGCTCTGGATTTTGTTGGTCCAATTAATCCACCATCAAGGAAAAAAAAGTACATTCTTGTTTGAAATTATTATGCTACAAAATGGGTAGAAGCTAAAGCACTTCCTTTTTCTACTGAAAATGTTGTAGTTTCATTTATTTTCAAGGATATTTTCACTTGTTTTAGTGTCCCAAGGGAAATTGTGACAGATCAAGGTAGTCAATTTACATCCAAGTTGGTACATAAGATAATGGAGGAATACAAAATTAAGCATTAGAATTCCACTCCATATCATCCACAAGAAAATGGACAAGTTGAATCCATCGATAAATTAATTGAAGCAATTCTTACCAAGACTGTACATTTGCATAGAAAATACTGGGTAGAAAAGCTTCCACAAGCTTTGTGGGCATACTGTACTACATGGATAAACACCAGAGGACATACTCTTTATGAAATTATTTATGGGAAGAAGGCCCTATTTCCTATTGAGTTCCATATAAATACTTTCAAGACATCAGTCAAATTGGTTCTTGATCTACCAGAAGCACACAAAAAAAAATGGAGCAATTGAATGAACTTGATGAGATAAGACAAGATGTTATTCACAAGACGATTATATTTCAACAACAAAGATCCACATGGCACGATAAGTTTATAAAAGAGAAAAAATTCCAACTTGGTGATTGAGAATTACTTTTTGACTCAAAGTTTAAAGATTTTCAAGGAATATTTCAAACCCATGGGCTTTGGCCTTAGGAGATTGAAATTTTCTTTAATAATGGTGCAGTTAGAATCAAAACCATTGATGAAGAAAGAGTAACCTTCCTTGTAAATCATCATCAATTACGAATTTATCATAAGCCATTGACAAGGGAGGAATTTTTTAAACATCTGCAAGACAACATTGATTTGAAGGTGGTTAGGAAGGATTATCCTTCCTATCCAACTTAAATTGTAGAAGCCTTTTTTTCTATGTAAAAATGAAAAATAAAAAATATTAAAAAAAAAATTGTATAAACATGAAAACCAACATTGTTGGCATGTTTATACATAAAAATTAGGATGAAAATTGAACACTCTTGGAACCCTATATTTTCTTTTGAAACCCTTTTCTAATCCCATTTTATTTATTACCTTATTTTTATTTTGAAAATAAGTAGCTACGAAATTGATGAAAATATACAGCTTTAACAAAATTCTGCAGCTGACTTAAGAGGGTTCAATCAGTTAAATTGAAGATCTTGGCACAAGAAGAAATTGATCAAGTTTGTAGCTGAAGGAATCCCAGAAAAACCTAAAAAATACCAATCAAATCATTAGATTCATGGATTTAAGGTATGTAAATATTACATTAAATGATAAAGGTAAGAAACATTAGATTATGAACTATAGATGTTGTTATCGCCACTTAGAGTAATCATCACCCTCATTAATAAGAATTAAGTCTTAACTAACTAATATCTAACTCTTGTCAATTGACTATAAGCCCATCATAATTTGAAATTCACTTCTCCTCTTCGTTCATCATTTCTTTTCATGTGCAACTACTCTACTCCATTTAACCTTGTTTCATTGACAAATATTCCCTCATCCATACTCTGTTTCACCTCAAATCTGAAGCTCTTTTCACTCCATAACCATGTCAAAATCAGTTGTGGGTAAAAATTCTCTAACATGGGGATTATTGTGATATCAAAGCCAAATAGGAAGAAATTTATGGAGGGTTATCCACAAGTCAAATAGATGTTACAACATGCACCATGAATCGAGTTCATAGAAAATTCGATGGCCATAAAAAAGAAGTCACAAAGTCTTTTGCTTAGCGTTTGATGGAGTTGAGACAGGAATTAGAGATATGAATATGGTGTTGACAAAATAATTTTTAGCGAAGGTGACTGGACTGCCTAGGGTTGGCGAAAGATGGTTCAAAAATAGGAATATTGAAGAAAATGAATGGAAAATATTTTTCAAAAATACAGGTATGGACACTTCAGTATTTAAGAAATGGGTACTAGTTACAACTATGACAAAAACTGGAGAAACTTACTATTGGTTGTTCAAAAATGTATTACTTTTGAAGGAACATTTGGAAATATGTTTTTCTATCATGCACGTTTGATGATGCATTTCCTTGAGGGAATTGAAATCAATCTCCCCTATTTCTTTCTCCATAGTTTAAAGAAAATGACTGGTAATATTTAGAGAAAGATAAAATTCATCGATAATACATATATCATCATGGGCTGATAAAAATGTTGATTGAATCCCACCTCAAAAATATAGGATATGATTGGGAAAGTTTCTTAGTTATAAACCATTTCAATGAAATAGAACAGGAAGAACCCAACTGCAAAAAAAAAGAAAAGTAGAAGAAGATTATCTACAAACCCTAATGATGACCTACCTCCATAACAAGTTAAACTCTCAAAATATGAAACTCCTCATGTTGATGTATTAGAGAATATCAAAAAGAAGAATGTTAGAAGAAAGAAAGCCAATGATAAAAAAGAAATCACATCTAAAGGGAAAACAAAGGAAACAACACAAATTAAAACAGAGCAAGAGAAGACAGAGAAAAGTAAAATTCCTATTACTAAGATATCTTCCAAGACCTTCGTGAGAAGGAGTGCAAGACACAATAAAAAAATGAAGGAAACATCCCAACAGTTCACAAAATTTGTCAATCTGGAGAAAGAAGAAGATCCAAGAGCTCCATCACCAACAAATTTGTCACCAATTTCTAGTCCAGCAAGAAGAGCACCCGAAATTGACCCATTCCAACATGAAATATGATTATATAGAATATTTGGAGAATAATGCTACAGTCAAGGCTACTGCATCCTCTTCAAACCAAGAAATTCATTCTGACATTCCACAAGAACCTCCAATTATAAATATCCTTAAGTAAGAGATTTATGAATTTGAGACATTAAACAGGCACTTAAAAGAAGAGCATGAAACATTGAAAGTACAAAATGAAATACAAAGAACCAATAATGGCAACATTCTTCTACATCTTGGTCTATGGTATGAAAAGAATAAGAAGCTGAAAGTAAAGAACAAATCCCTTAAGAAAAAATTCATAAGTCTAAAGTATAAAATTTTGATGAAGAAACCAAGGATGGCAGTTACCAAGAAGAAATAATTAAGGAAAAATTTGGATGTTTTGGCTCAAGCACCTGAAGAGGTTTAGTAATAGGAAGGATTCATCAATTTTGAAATTTTGGAATTTTGCATGAGGACATGCAATGACCTCCATGTGGGGGAATGTTAAACCGCACAATTGATTCTTTTTTACACCCTTTTTCACTCCATCTTTTTCTTCCTGATCTTCATAATGTCATATTGGGCATAAAATTACAAGACTTATGATATGGAAAGTATAAAATTGTATTTTATTTTATAAAATGATAATGTTATTTATTATTTAGTTTAATATTTACTTCAGCTACCAAATTGCAGTCATACCACAACTAACACATGGTTTTGTAGCTAAGTTCATGGTTTGATAGGTTCCAAGTTGACAGATGAAGAACAGAACACATGTGCAGGTGGAAATTAATGAGCACAACGATTTCCTCCTAATCTCATGAGCCAAATTGATGAAAACAATATCCTAGCAATGCGGTCAAAGATGAAGTCAACCTTAATAGCTAGCGACTCAAGTGAGCGAGAACAAGATTTTATTGCTCATGATTTTATGTGATGATAGCAAATCATGAGAGGATCATGCAATGTTATCTTTAAAAATTAAATTTAGTTTATGTTGATAGGTATTAGGCGTATAGATCCTAACAATTAAATGCACAAGGGATTTATAAATATGGCTCTCGATAGAGATGAAGACATATTGAATTTTATGTTATTGATACTTTGTTTTATAATTGTAATTTCGTTTTCTCAATAAGTATTCAAATGCGTGGTTGAGTTCCTAATTGAGAACATCACAGCGTTACTTTCTTCTCGTGGAGGGCCTCTTTGAGCTAATAAGGCCTTTTGTTTACTATAGTTTGTATTTTGGTTTAAGTTTCCTATAAATTTTCTTATTAGTTTGATTAAGTATTTGCGGTCTGATTTCTTTTTAGACCTAAGTTTGAAATGGTTTTGGTAATCATTTCTTTTCAAAGATTTCAGATGCACATGTATAGAATAGAGTTTAACACTGTAATTAGATAGATAAGACTTTCCTCTGCTTAATTAATATTCATTTTCGAAGCAGATCCATTTAAAGTGTGAAGTGTGATTTCCATTTATGCAAGTAATATTTCTATTTATGCAAGTTTGTGATTTCATACTGATTTCCATTTATGCAAGTGAGTGATTTCCATATGAGTAAGTGTGATTTATGTTTATGCAAGTGTTATTTTTTATAAGTGAGCGTGATTTGATTCAAAAGCAAGTGAATGAATGAATTTATTTCAAGCAAAATGTGAGTGTGAAGTTTTCTTTCAAGAAGAGTGTGATCATTATTTTTAGAGTTAATTTCATTTTGCACGAGTGGTTTATTTACTTACATAGATTTAAAGACATGTGTGCATTTTTATAACTCAATTTAACTTAGAAACATTGTGAGTGACAAAGACTCCTAGCACATACATTTCATCATTTTACTAGCCCTGGTTGATAATTCTGTAAGAAATTTAACATCAATTAAATTAACAAACAATATGGGTTCTCAATAGAGAAATTTTGAGGTTTAAAATGGGCATCCTAAGGAATATTATAAAATAATAGTGGAAATAATAAAATAATATAGATTACCTCATTAAGTTTTGTAGGGAAAAATTAAAAAAGTACTTTTTTCAAATCGTATTTTAAACTTATCTCCCTATGATTTTACTCAAATTTTGAGCAGTAGAACTCGTTCGAGTACCCATATTGCATACTTTCAATGGGCCCTAATACAAAGAAAATAATCTCATATTTTCTCATTTATTTCACATTTTTCGTGTAGTAGGCTCCATTCAAAGTATGCAACATGGGTACTCCTTGGATGCAAAATTAAATTTTGCATCCAACGAGTGCTCCTACTCGAAAATTGAGTAAAATTGTAGGGGGATAAGTTGAAAATACGAGTTGAAAAAGTAGTTTTTTATTTTTATTTTTCATCTTTTTACCTTTTTGCTCCAAAAATGGTGAATCATCCCTTATGGTTGGCATCATCATATTGAATCCTATTGGTTCTTATAAACTTTATTTTTGTTGTAAATTTTTATTTTGAGACCTATTTTTTACCTCAAAATTTCTCTAAGTTGGCCTACCCAAAGTACCTATTCTAACTGAGGTACTTCCTCCTATGTTGTATGTGCTTCTATATAGTTGATTGAGTCATCAATTTGTACCACTATAGTGGATGGTGACTCTATTTTATTACAGGCCCTTTGGTATCTAGCTATCTTTCTCATATATATTTTGGGACTCTATTGTAGGGTTAGTGTGCCTCTCTTAGGATTTGGAGGTGTCCTTAATTTTATCAAGGTGGTTTCCACCTCCTTATATAAAGGACGTATCTCAACTTTTTTCTTTTAATTTTGATTAGAGGGTCCTAGGACTTTGAGTTTTTCCTTTCCTTTTTCTATAATGTCTTGCCCTCTCATGGCCTCCTAGGTTTTTAAGAAGGTTGTCTTGTCCATGTCCTTGAAATCGAGCAATGGAAATTTGTGTTTCAAATTATTTCATGTGTGACACACTATTAGTTGAATGATCCCACAATGGGATAGTGCATCATGTTTTCCTCCCTTTACTTTGGTACTCGCCTCATTCAAAGATTGCAATGGAAAATGTTGTACACTAAGAGTTTCTGTAGACTATAGGTGAGGTTCGTGCCTTAGTTGGTAAAGAAGCCTAAATTGATAAAGCATAAACCACACCCAATCTAAATTCTCATGAAATATACTTTATAATATGGTAAGCTACTTCATTCTAGGGGGAGATGTGTTGTATCTTTTTACCACATTCTTTCCTTTCAGACACTACAAATCTCAAGGCAGAAAATGTTTCTTGTTAAGGGTGGCCTCTTGGCTCTCATAATTTTCTAAAGGAAATGATACTAGGATTCCAAACACTCTATTGATAATATATTTAGTTACAAATATTTCTGATCCTCTGACAACAATGACATACTTTTTTTCTCCAATAATCTGGAATTTCATAGCAAATTCTATGGCCACCTCATCATCATATCCCCTTATCTTATTGAAGTATTTTAACTAATGGTATCTTTCAAAAATATCAAATACCTTTAGGTTATAGTAAAAACTATAGGGGTATGTAGGATCCTTGCAATTGAACCCTGCTCCCATTCCCATAAAGTTGTATATTGTTCTATTCTACATGAAAGTTGATGTAATAGGGTTTCTTATAGATGGTTTGAATGTATAGTTTTAATCAAAGAATGGATTTTAATTATAGACATCAATAAATTTTGTTGAAAACTAGATGTGGGATAGTAATCAAATAAACTTAGTATGATTGAATGGTTTCATAAATTAAAATGATAGTTTCACAGAGCTTTTTCAGAGATAATAAAAAGAAGGTAAATGATTGTCTTGTAACATAACTTGCGATTGTATACCATCTAGAAATTATGAAAAGTAATATATTTCACTTGCTTGATACACATTTTATGCTCAATTCAATACAAAAGAATGGTATGGGACATAGAAAATTCAAATTTAGTTTCCAAACTAGAAGAATAGCATGTTACCTCATGTTTCCATGCAATGTTCTGTGTTCCATTGTTGTGTATGGAAATGATAATGTATCTTTAGATTATTGTAAAAGAGGGTGGAGGACTAATCATCAATCTCTTTCCAACTAAGAGTTATTTGGGGAACCCTATTTTCATGGAGGCTTGATTATTTAAATGATTTCTTTCAAAGGTTGTATCTTTTATGTTAAGACTGACATGCAATATATCATGATGGTAGAGTTAGTCCAACAATTGGCTACCATTGAGTTCATTTGTCATGATTTGTCCTACCTTTTGGCTTATGTGGCTGTTGATATCATTGATTGAAGTGGCATACCCTTGTTGATTTAAAGCCCATGAATTTTTTAATATCTTATCTTTACTAACATATGTGGCTAACGGGAGGGTGGAGGACTACTCATCAGTCTCGCAACTAAGAGTTATTTGGGGAACCCTATTTTCATGGAGGCTTGATTATTTAAATGATTCCTTTCAAAGGTTGTATCTTTTATGTTAAGACTGACATGCAATATATCATGATGGTAGAGTTAGTTCAACAATTGGCTACCATTGAGTTCATTTGTCATGATTTTTCCTACCTTTTGGCTTCCGTGGCTATTGATATCATTGATTGAAGTGGCATACCCTTGTTGATTTAAAGCCCATGACTTTTGTAATATCTTATCTTTGCTAACATATGTGGCTAACAGGAGGGTGGAGGACTACTCATCAGTCTCTTTGCAACTAAGAGTTATTTGGGGAACCCTATTTTCATGGAGGCTTGATTATTTAAATGATTCCTTTCAAAGGCTGTACCTTTTATGTTAAGACTGACATGCAATATATCAGGATGGTAGAGTTAGTCCAACAATTAGCTAACATTGAGTTCATTTGTCATGATTTTTCCTACCTTTTGGCTTCTGTGGCTGTTGATATCATTGATTGAAGTGGCATACCCTTGTTGATTTAAAGCCCATGACTTTTGTAATATCTTATCTTTACTAACATATGTGGCTAACGGATTTGGTTTCATAATATTGGGTTATGCTTTTATCTATTCTCACTGCCACCCTTTTAGTATTGACCTTGCAATATGCATGATGATATTTATATGTAAATCGAAGAAGAGTGTTTGCACTAATCATGTGATATTCGTGTGTGTTTTGTTGTATTTTGATTATTGGAATGGTTATTAAGTTGACTCGTATAAAACAATGTCTCTGTTGCATCACTTATTGGATAAGCGGCCTTATAGAAATATAGCCTGGATGTGAGATTCTTGATTCTATATTTGATTGTTGTTGAGGGTTCTCTTGACTAAGAAAACACTTTTTGTTGATAGGGAAGTTGATAAAAAGTCCTTTTTGTAATCACTTTTTAAAACCTTTTGGTTTCTTGTAAGTTTCTTAGAGTTTCTTATGGGAAATCATACACATATAAAAATTTATCCTTTTCTTCTTGGTTTGAGTCCTGAATGGTGCACAAAGGCCAATCAGGGCATGACAGATTATGGAATAGCACTAGATATCATGCTGGTGATGAATGTTGAAGGTACTATTGATAACATAGGGTGGTGCTATGGTTGGAAATGCATAGTGGTGGAGGATGATAGAGTTGATGTAGATTTTTAAATGTCATGCAATCCATTGTCAACTAAGTGTAGGAAAAAAATGGATATGGGGATGGAGATAAAGGTGACGCTGAAAATAATTAAAGGGTATTGATGGCCTTTAACAAAAGTGAGGCTTATCAAGGAAACACAATATGCTTATGGATTCTTGTGCTGAACTTGAGTATTTCTTATTATATTGTTGTTATTCATGTATAATCACAAAATATCGTTTTATTGTGCAAGTGTTGGCTTAAATAAATATATTTGGACATACACGGGAAAATAGACATGGTATTTCTTTCCTTTTTTCTTATTTTTATCCTATTTTTTCCCTTTTTCCTCCTTGGATAAAATATCCATTTTTTATTTTCCTATTATCCTTCTATGGAAATCTCAAAAAGGTTTTATTGACAAAGTTTTTTCCATTTTCCTTTTTTCTCTTTTATTATATACTTAAAAATGCCTCAAGAATGTTTTTAACTATATGTTTGTTTGAGATGCCCCATCATGGTTTTCATCTCATAATTTTATTATTTTTTCTTATTCTTTAGGAATTATATGGATTCAAAGCATTCCTACAATCATTCACATCCAAATATTACTTTCTTATCATTTCTATAAATTATTCCTTTGTCAAAGTTTTCTTGTAGAATCTAAGCCTGAAACCATTCACTAATAATGGAATTTGTTCCTCATCTATGGTTTTTATTTTTACCAAGACATTATCATAAATTTTTTAAACTATGTTTTGTATAAGAAATCTGATTATTTGTTTTCCCTAAGATCCTTGAATTTGGAGTCGTATAGTAGTGCCAATCTCCTTCCTTGAAAATTATAAGTTTAGTGCACTTGCCATGCCAATTTTTTCTTCTTCGTTGGATAATCTCTACGTGGAAGATATATTGCATTATATCCTCATCTAATGCATTAATACTTGTCTTATTTCCTCTTATGCATTTAAAAAATTCATGCCCAACTTGGAAGCTATCCTTAAAGTAGCAAACTCAAAATTTATGGGAAACATGGATTTCTTACTATAGGCTAGAATGTACGGAGTAAACCTTGTCGTAGTATTCCATGTAGTGTTATATTCCCATGTTGCTTTTATCAATCTGTTAACACAATCACTTTTTCTTAATATGATCATCTTTGTGTGGATGATCTCTAGCTCCATATTGGTTACTTCAACTTATCCATCAACCTATGGATGGTAAGGAGTGGATCTCCTATGTTGAATGTGGTGTTTCTTCATGATTTGTTGAATTGTATTTGAATTAAATTGAGTAACTTTATCAATAAATATTTCCCTTGGAAAGCCAAACTTGTAGAATATGTTCTCTCTAAAAAATTCAACTACTTGCTACTCCATAGATATTGTAACTATCTTGAATTCAACACATATGGTTAAGTAATTAGGGCACACTAAGATATATATATATATATATATATATTTTCTAAAGGAGGATATATAGGTCCTATAAAGCCTATAATCCATTTATGAAGAGGTTCCGATGACACTTGTGGCTAAAGTAGAATCTAAATTTTCTAGTGAGTTTCCCCATTCTTTGAAATTCATCACAATGGGAAGTTTATATGACGACATCCTTTTATAGGACAACGAAAAACTAGTCATCCATAAATATTTTATGTGGTGTTCTTTCTACAACATATTTTCCTCCACATGGCTCATCATGGAATGCACGGAGGATGTCATGCAATTTATTGTCCCTCACACATATTCTCAAGATATGATATGGTCCAAGCTTGAATAAACATGCCACAATCACTAACAAGTTTGCATCTTTTTCTGTAAGAAAAATGTGAAGGACACTTCCTCATTGTTATAAAGTTAGCCATGTTAGCAAACCATGGGGCATAATATGAGATGGAAAAAATAGGAACATCTAAGAATTGATCATCTATAGTTTTTCCATCTGCATGATTGGTTAGTCTTGACAAAAATATATGCAACGACATTTTGGCTTCTTAGCTTACCAACTATAATGAGATAAAATTGTTGTAATAATACAAGCCATATAATAATTCTTCCATTCCTATTAGGCTTGCTCATGAATTAATTGATGGAAGCATGGCCTGTGTGTACAAATACCTAGTAGATAGTAACATAATTACTAAACATTTTAAGAGAATAAAACACTACAAGGATTTTTTTATATAGTTATTATGCATTTTAATTATGAACTAATAAAATTCTTACTGATGAATTAAATAACATAAGTAATCTTATTGTCTTGTTTTCTTAGCATTGCTCCTACTTCCCTATCCATGAAATCAATATGAATATGGAAAGGAAGATTCCAATTCAGGCCTTGTAGGATAGGTGTTGAGGTGAATTTTTATTTTATGAAATCAAAAGACATGGAATTGTGAGGTGAAAAAAAATGATTTGTCCTTGGTTAATAAGTAAAACAAAGAAGAGGGAAGTTTGTTGAAATATTTAATAAATACCCTATACTAAGCTGCATGTCCAAGGAAATTTTTGACATCTTTATAGTTTCAAGGAATGGGAAGATGTTTTATAATGTTCATTTTGTTTAGGTCTACCTAAATTCCTCTAAAAGATAAATGATTCCCTAAGACAACCCCTTCATACACAAGAAAGTGGCATTTCTCGTGACTAAAGGAGAGGTTGATTTTGTTCACATCTTTGAAGGAATTTATTAACATTGGATAAAAATTACTAGAGAGAGCTACCATAAGGTGTGAAATCATCCATATATATTTTTATAGTATCATGAATGGGGTTTGAAAAGTAACTTAGTATAGCTCTTTGGAAGGTGGTAGGAGTGTTGCATAGACCAAAGGGAAGGCCCCTATATTAAAATGTATATTAGGCGAAGGTGAAGGTAGTATTATCTTGGTAAAATGGATAAATTTATATCTAATTATACTCACTAAATCCATTTAAGAATGAGAAGTATTCCTTTGCTACTAAGATCAATAAATGGAAGAGGAAAATGATTTTGCTAGTGTTTTTGTTGGGATGCATTTAGTCTACAAACAATCTCTCCGTTTACCATTCTTTTAAGGGACAATGACCAAAGGTGAGACCCACTTATTATTAGAGATTGGGTAGATGAATCTAGCATCTAGGAGTTTTTGTAGTTCATCTTTCACAATATCTATGACTGCATGGTTCATCCTTTGATGACACTATTTAATAGGTTTTAAATCTTCCTTGATGTAAATGTGGGGGGTAAAAATGGAGGGGTGGACGCCCTTCATCTCCTTATAATCCCATGAAAATGCTACAATGTGAATTTTCAAAATAGTAAGCAATTTCTATTCTTGATTGACAGTGAGGTTTGTTCTAATTTTCAGGGTCTTAAAGGGGCATAATTCTATAGTTTTGGTACTATACTTACCATATTATACTATAAATAATCCCCCCCCCCCCCACATATCTTTCTTGGTTATTGGAAAATTTGGATTGTTGTACACCATTTCAAACACTAATTTGTATATCAATAGGATAATGGTTTTGCAAAAAGTTGGAAATAAATGAATCTTCATCACCCTATTTGTGATCTAAGCCTTGTTAATTGTGCAGATGGGCTATGTAGAACTACTGACACAATATTCTTATTCTTCTTGCACCCATGTTGGAAATTCTACTTTAACTAGTGGCCGAGTAGGAGGGTAAAGTAAAATTTTCTTTTGAGATAAACCATTTATGATGGTCTTGTTGCTTGCTATATCACTGATGTAAGCATCTACCATTGTCATCCAAGGACTCCCTAGCATGAGTGGATTGCCATTGAATTAGGTTTTTGGTTGAAGTAATAAATAATTAGTAAGATACTTCAAGAATCAATGGAGACCATAACATCTTCTAAAATTCCTTCAGGATTCATTGTTGACCTATCAACAAGTGGAAGTATAATAGCGATTTTCCTTAATGAATCTTGGAGGTTTCATTTTATCATTGTGTATTTAGTCATAATATTGATTACAACACTAAAATAATCAATTCATTATAGATGGGGACTTGGTTGATATGGACATCTACCACATGGCTACCTAGATCCAAATACTTAGGATAGATCAACCTTCCAAGCATAAGGTTTGCTAGCTATCCTATGATATTTATGGTATGAGTACCCTTCCTTTCTCCAAATATTTTTAAGGAATTCCTCCCTGATTAACTTGTATATGAAAATATCTTTGAAAACTTATAGAAGGAGATTTTTGAAATACAATTTTTTAAGTTCTCCTAACAATTCATTTTCCTCATATTTGTAGATTTTCTTAGTGTTTAACCTCTCAAGGTAAGGTGGGGATTTTTGAGGAATGAGTTGTTGGGTGGTAGTATATTCTTTATCATTTTAGTCCTCGTATACTTGGTTGGGTGTGGGAGAATCTCAAAGCCCTTTACTTGACCTTAAGTTGATTTCTTGTACATTAAGGGAGTAGGTTTGATAAGTAGCCTCATCGTTGTAAAATGTTTGAGCTTGCTTATTATTGGTATTTGGGCTAGTTGAGTAGGGATTTGAAGTTGTTTTATAGGAGTAGTACTTCGAGGGATGATATTAGGTTGAGGAGGAAAGAGTCACTAATTTTTTTTGTTGAGGAAGTGGAGGTCTCCACCCTTGCAAAGGATTACTCCATTGTGGGTATTGATTTTAAAATGGTCGATGAGGAGGAATAAGTTAACTTGGGTACTACCAATGGATGAGAATATCCCAAGAAGGTAGATTATGTTGATACCAAGGCCAGGATGGAAAAATTTCATTATAATTAGTAAAATATTGTGGAGAGTCATGATTCATACCTTGTCAAAATGGTGAAGAATACTGATTCCATACTTTCCTCTAATCCTTAATGCATAGCCTTGTGTCCTAGATGTAAAAATCCTGGAGAAAATTCCATGTAAAAGTTAATAAAGGAAAAATAACCAAGGTCATGGGACATGTATTCCAAGATGAATGTTGGGAAAAACATCCGAATGCGGGTGTTCATATGGTTTATTATGGCTATGGAAATTGACAAAGCCAATGGCTAAGGCTTTGAGAAGGAAAAGTGGCATTTATTGGCATTTATTTATAAAAATAATGGAGAATAGCAGAAAAGGGAGGTGAAAGGTCATAGGTTTCATGTGGGGAGGAAAATGAAGGAAAATAATGAAAAATGAAGAAAATAGAGGCCTCATTAAAAAAAGGCTTCTAAGGATCAATTTATGGCTTTTGTCAGTTGAACCTTTTATTAATTTATTTTTGGAGCTCTCATTATATTCTCTCTCTCTCTCATACTCCTAGACACTCAGAGTTTCTTGGATCAATTTTTGAGAGTGTGGCATAATTGGAGTTTTGGATCAAGAAGGAAAAGGAAGAGTAGGAAAGCGCGAGAGGACACTGGGATCAACAACCGCAACAGGTTTTTCTTGTAGGTACTGAGTTGCATGTATATTTTCCTCACTATTTTTGGCATGCATGGCAAATGCATGTGGTTTCTTGGAAATGATCTGTCATTGACATGGAGGATTACTTGGATTGACAGTGGATTTTCCTAGCCTTCCATTTCTAGGATAGCCATGGTGCTGTGGGTTAATTTCATTGTTGTTTTTCTAGTTGGTTCTCATGTGCCTTTGGTTGTGGGTTGAGTTATTAGTTCTTGGAAGCCTTGGTTGGAAAAATTCTCTGGAAGCCTTGTAAAATATTGGATTGAGTTACTAGTCCTGTAAGCCTTGGTTGGATAAATGCTCTGGAAGCCCTTGGTGGGTTGAGTTACTAGTCCTGGAAGCCATAGTTGGACAAATGTTCTGGGAACTCGATGAAAAATATGGGTTGCGTTACTAGTACTGGAAGCCCTGGTTGGAACAAATGCTCTAGAGCCCTAAACAACTTGGGTGGAGACAAATCTAGTGATGGTTTTTCATGTCTGACCGTGAGGTGGAATCACTACTTGAGGGTTGAAGTGTTTTGGCCTATGGAAGCCCTAGTTTGGTTTTGATAGATTTGTCTTATGAGATCCCACAATCATGCTTGGTATATGGCATGGGGGAGACTAGCTGAGGAGGGATTTGACTCAGCCATGTCTATGGTCGGGTGGAATGTGGAAGTCCTAGACTTGGCTGCATTTTTCTTATGGAAATAAGAGCTATTTTCCTCTTTTATTGATGGGTAAATATGATTTTTATTATTGGGCTTATATGGTTGTTACATGATTGTCATTTATGTTGTTTATATGTTGGTTATGAATGTGTTTTATGATTGTGATGATGTATGGTTCTCATCATGTTTTTACTGGTAAATGAATTAACAAAGTATATATTACCAAATCGTTGATAATGTAGTTAATGTGATGAGGCAACACTGCTTCTTAACGATTCTCAGATAAATATGATACCGTTATGCTCAGATCTATTATTTAAACATGTATATTACATATTTGTGACATGTTTGACGAAACACCTGTCATGGCTATTAGTGGTCCAATGAAGTCCTTGTTCAAATGGTTTCTTTTACATCATTATTTTTTTGTTATCTTTCAGTTATGAAAGTGTCATGGAGTTTTTGGAAGTGGCATGAGCTCTAAGCCTAAAAAAGTGGCATAGAAATTGGTGTTTCAGGCTCAAAACTACTAGGAAAAGTCCCCATTAACATGCATACCCATGTTGTGCGTACGACAAGAGGATTCCAGTTGCACTCTTTCCCATGTCAATCCAGCGACTAGGGGATTGATGCCTGAAAAGTTCAGGTTGGATCAGGGGCTATCCTCCTGGAAGTTTGGGATGGCTCCCAGGTGTCCTGTAGCATTTGCAAAAGGTTTGTGTTGTAGCATGGCATCGGTTCTACTTCCTTAAGGTGAACTAGGTGGTTGAATCAGATGATAGTAAATCTTCATCACATGTTTACCCCGATTGGCCGGTTACTTGGGTAGATGTGGGAGGAGGGTGTTACAGAGTGGTATTCGAGCATGGTTCACCCTTCGGATGGATGGGGGGTGTGTTTTTCATGCTTCCATGTCGGTGGCATATGTGTTTCTTGTGCTTGTGGTCTATGTGCTTGTTGCATATGCATGGTGTTGGTCATGGTTACAGTGATGTCATCATGTGAAGGTTTATGGGGTTGTTTTGGAATGTGTCATCATGAGTGTATGATTGGTTATGTGTTTTTTATGCATGTCAAGTGCTTATAGATTGTCAAGTGTAAATTGGTATGGTTTTTTTTTCATGTTTGAGGTCATGGTATGTGCTTGATATGGTTGTGCATTGATTATTGGACTATAGATGGAATGATGCTTATATGTTGTTTTATTTATATTCTACATATTCACATGTTATTATGATTATTTTTATACATGTATGATGTTGATTGGTTGATCTTGTAGGAGATATCCTCCCCAAATTATGCTAAGGTATGTTGGTTTATTGTGATTTGGTTTAGCTAACATGAGATGCATTGGAGGAAGAAATCAAAGATGACTAGCAAGATGGTAGACTACAGAGATTCCCCCTATGAATCAAATGAGAAAAATGGTGTTGGGAACTCTTCTAACTTAGCGTACACATTGATAAGTTTAACGAAAGAAATAAGGAGTTTTAAAGTAGAAAATGATAGAATCATACAAGCACCGAAAAAACAAGAACAATTTAATGCAATAATCCTTCGAAGTTTGTCATAGTTGTAGAAACAAGGACCACTTCGGATTAGTTATGGAAAGGAGGATGGGAATAATGTGGAACATGGAAGTAGGTCTCATGGTGGTCATAAGTCTAATAGAGATGACAAGATTATAGATGGAAGGTTCTCAGACACTCTGGATAGGAGAGGTGACAGACACATGTACTATTATAGTTCCGGTTCTGACAAGCACTGTGATCATCATCATTATCATCCTTACAGGAGGAGTGACAGGGGATATTTTCTGAATTATTTTAAGAAAGAAAAACCACCTACATTTGATGGATAGATGAAGAAATCACCAGATGCAGAGGCATGGTTGCTTGGCATGAGGAATTTCTTTAGGTTGCATGATTATTTAGAAAACATGAAAGAAAGAATAGCTACACTCAGCCTCAAAGGTAAAGTAGACATTTGGTGGGAAGATGTGAAGAATGCCAGGGATATTTATGAGGAGGAATTGACTTGGAGTGAATTTGAGAGACTATTATGGAATAAGTATCTATTAGAGAGATACTATGATGATAGGGAAAATGAATTTTACGAGCTAAATATGGGATATATGACTGATGAGGAATACACTAGCATATTTTTGGAGTTTTTGAGGAATGTGCCTTACTTCAAGGAGGATAAGGCCAAGGTTCAACGATTCATCAGTGCTTTGTCGATAGCATTTAAATATAGGATTGAGTTTGATGAGCCTATATCATTGGAGAAGGACATTTAGAAGCTAAAGCATTGTTATGAGAAATCCAAGTAGAGATCTAAGACTAAGAAATATTGGAGGGGTAATGATAAGAACAAAGGAAAATGGGACAAGAAGCGAGCAAGACCTCAGGATATAGGTAACAAAGAGAATGTTGCACCACCTAAGAAGTTCAATACATTTGGCAGAGGGTAAGGAATTCTATTTGAGAAGAAGAATAAGGATGAAGGCTGGAAGCTTATACACTGTTGTTCTTATGGAAAATATCATCACAGGCGAGATTTTCCAGAGCATCAGGGTGGTAGACCATAGATCTACAGTCCATAGAAGGCACATACAATGGGTGAGGTTGGACAGAGTATTCCTAGGATCTATGCAATACTGGATAACAAGCCAGAATATCACTAGACGTCTATTATCGAGATGGATGATAAGCTTTGTGATCAAGTTTTTTATATTTTTATTGCCCCTGGATATAATTTTAGTTATGTTAATCTTGACCTGGTGGATAAGTGTGGTTTGAATAAGGAAGTGCATGCAGAGTCTTGGTCAGTGTAGTTGGTTATAGGTACAAAGAAGAGATTTCATCATTGGGTAAGAGTATTTGACTTGAATGGTATGCCTACCTTAGCACATTTGAATGTATTGTCGTTGGGTTTGTATAACATGATTTTGGGTATGGACTGGCTATATCTTCACAAGACCAAGGTGGATTGTTATGACAATGCTATTGAGTGCTTGGATGAAAATGCGGAACAAAGATTCTTGCGGGGTAAGAAGAAAGCAACATCGGTGATAATGGTTACAACTACGCAGGCCAAGTGTAGTCACAGGAAAGAGTTTGTGTTATTTACAATGCACATTTCTAGTGAAGGTAAGGAAGTTGAGCATGCATATGTTTTGAGTAGGTAATGAGTTCTACAACAATTTCAGGATGTATTTATCATAGAGATTTTAGAGTTTCCACCTCACAGGGATGTATATTTTTCTATTGAGTTGGTACCAGTGGAAACACCAACATCTAGGGCACCTTATAGGATGAACACACCAGATTTGGTAGAGTTGAAGCTTCAGTTAAAAGAAATGCTTGGAATTTTGATACATTAGGCTAAGTGTATTGCCTTGGGGTGCACCGATATTTTTTTTGAAGAAAAGGGATGGTAATTTCAGGTTATGCATTGATTACAAACAATTGAAAAAAGTGACCATAAAAAATAGGTATCCATTGCGGAGGATTGATGACTTGTTCGATCATTTGAAGGGAGAAACAATGTTCTCGAAGATTGATCTGAGATCATGATATCATCAAGTACATATTAAATAATATGGCATTCACAAGAGAATGTTTCAGACTAGGTGCAAACATTATGGGTTTATTGTAGTTCCTTTTGGTTTAAATAATGCTCCAAGTACCTTTATGTGCTTGATTAATAGTGTGTTGTGTCCTTATTTGGACAAGTTTGTGATTGTATTCATTGATGATATATTGGTATATTCTAAAAATGAAGAAGAGTGTGTCAAACATTTAGCAGCAATGTTGATATTGATAAGAGATCATGATTTGTATACTAACATTAACAAATGCATTTTCTTTAAGATAGAGGTACATTACTTGGGACATGTGGTTTCCAAGGAAGGCATAGCAGTATATCCAGAAATGATAAGGGATATCATGGAGTGGGAAGCTCCTAGGAATGTGGATGAGGTAAGGCATTTCATGGGGTTAACAGGTTATTACAGGAGGTTCATCAAGAAATTCTCACAAATTTCTTTTCCTATCACATCATTGCAAAGAAAAGGTAATAATTTCAAATGAATAGAGGAATGTGTTGCCAATTTTGAGCAGTTAAAGTAGTTGTTGACACATGCTTCAGTGTTAAAGATCATATATATGGAAAATGAGTTTGTGTTATGTACAAATTCCTTCAAGAGGGGGCTTGGTGGACTCCTTATGTAGGACGGACATGTGATATGTTATGAGTCACGGAAACTAAATCAACACAAGAAAAACTATCCGACACATTATATTGAGTTTGCAACTATCATTCATGCATTGAAGATGTGGATGTAATCTCTTCTGCGTAGATGATTTTTATTGATGAGTGATCACATTGGATTGTGGTATCTATTTGACCAACTGAATCTAAATGCTAGGTAATATAGATGGTTGGACACGATTAGTGAGTTCGACTTTGAGATCATGTATATTAAAGGTAAATAGAACAGAGTTGCATATGCTATTAGCATGTGGATACATGTGAATCATATAGCCTCTATGAGTTCCTATGTGATAGATCTACAAGATAGGATCTTGCAGGCAGGTCAGTAGGATGTCAGGTATATAGAGCTTAGGCATAGATAGTATTAGAGTAAAAGTACATGTACAGGTAGTGGTATATGTACAGGTACATGTGATGGTATATGTATAGGTATAGGTACATGTAGTGGTACAGGTACATGTATATGTAGTGGTACAGGTACGAGAACATGTAGTGGTATAGGTACAAGTATAGTTGCACAAGACGTGGACTATCGGCTCACAGCAAATGGCTTGATCAAGTTTAGAGACAAGATATATGTTCCAGAAAAAAGTGAACTCAAGAAAGTGATCTTGAGGGAGTTTCATGTAAAAATATATTCAGGTCACCCGGGCTATCAGAAGACACTGAAAACAGTAAATAAGTTTTACTATTGGTCGAATTTGAAGAGAGATGTAGCAGAATTTGTGGCTAGGTGCTTAGATTTTCAATAGGTCAAAGAAGAGTGTAAGCATCCAGGTGGACTATTACATCCGATTATGATTCTAGAGTGGAAATGGGGGTCATTTCCATGGACTTTATCACATTTTTACTGACGAAATATAGAAAACATCATTCCATTATGGTTGTGGTGGACAGGTTGACTGAAGTAGCACAATTCGTTACAATTAAGTCTACATACTCAGTAAATGATGTAACACGTATATTCATTGGGCATCTGGTAATATTGCATGGTGTTTCACAAAATACTATGTCAAATAGGGATACAAAGTTCACTTCCACGTTTTGGAAGGAGTTGTTTATAGGTTTGGGCATAGAGTTGGGCTTAAGTACAACTTATCATCTACAGACAGATGGACAGTCAAAGAGGGTCAATAAGATCCTTGAGGACATGTTGAGGATGTATGTGATGCATCAGTAGCAAAAGTGGGAAGAATATCTTCCACTGGTAGAGTTTGCTTACAACAATGGGTATCAGGAATATTTGAGGATGGATCTATTTAAGGCATTGTATCAGCAGAGTTGCAATACTCCCATGAGTTGGAGTGATCCAGTTAACAGGATGTTGATTGGACTGGACATGTTAGCATAGATGGAATAGGAAAATCAGGTAATCAAGAAGAATATGAAAGCAACAAGGATAGACAAAAGAGCTATGCATATCAAAATAGGTTGTTTAAGGAGTTTAAGGTTGGGGAACAAGTGTACTTGCGCATCAAGCCCTAGAATATTTACTTTCAAATTAGATTATGTGCCAAGATGGAACCTCGGTTTTGTGGACCTTTCAAGATTCTTGAGAGGATTGGACCAGTAGCCTATTGACTTGTACTGCCTCTGACAATGAATGTCCATGATTTTTTCCATGTGTCATTTCTTAAAAAGTATGTTTATCATGTGATTGACTGGCATGTATTGCAGGTGGAGCGAGAAGGAGAATTCCAGTCGGAACCTCAATGTAGTTGGTAGAGAAAGATGCTCATGCTTTGGAACTGAGAAATTGAGCAGGTTAAAGTGCAATGGAAGCACTTTGGGCTCGATGAAGTTACATGGGAGATGAAAGATCAGATGTGGGCTATGTATCCTTCCTTATTCACTGGTTGAGAAAATGTTTTTGCTTGTTTTTTGGTATATGTTGGTATGATATTTGGTATATGTACGTATTTATATGGATGTAAATACTTCCATGAGCTATGTTTTAAAGCTCCAATAAGAGGTATGGGTGTCATGTCATTATGATGCTATATTTTTCATGTTGTCATTTTAGTTTGCTTCTCAGTAGGTTGATCATTATAAATACTGCAACGATCTAAGTTATAAAGCTCCCTTGGCAAGAATTTTTTCTTACAATAGTCTTGTTGGTTGTAGGTCTCATTGAACACCGAGGATGGTGTTCCCCCAAGGGGGAGGTTTCTGTAACAACCCTAGTGAAAATTCCATCTAATAAAATTTAATAAAGGCAAAATAGTAACCAAGGTCATGGGACATGTATTCCAAGATGAATGCTGGAAAAAAAATCCTAGTGCGGGTGTTCATATGGTTTATTATGGCTATGGAAATTGGAAAAGGAAATGGTTAAGGCTTTGAAAAGGAAAAGTGGCATTTTTTGGATTTTTTTTATAAAAATAATGAAAAATAGGAGAAAAGGGAGGTGAAAGGTCACATGCTGCATGTGAGGAGGAAAATAAAGGAAAATAATGGAAAATGAAGAAAATAGAGTCCTCATTAATTAAAATGCTTCTAGCGATCAATTCATGCCTCTTTTTAGTTGAACCTTTTGTTAGTTAAATTTTGAAGCTCTCATTCTATTCTCTCTCTCTCTCTCTCTCATACTCTTGGACACAGAGTTTCTTGGAGAAATATTGGAGAGTGTGGCATACTTGGATTTTTGTAGTAAGAAAGTGCAAGAGGACATCAGAATCAACAACTACAATGGGTTTTTCTTGCAGGTACCGAGTTTGAACAACCTCTACAAAAGCATAATCTATCTCACTACTTCACAAGTTGCCTTTTTTCAATACTTAACCAATTTCCTACCTGCCCAATTCCCTATTTCCTTGGGAATTAGCTCCTAGGAAATTCCTCATCCATAATCCCGCAATCCCTATAGGCCCTTCTATGACTGCATGCACCATCTGTACAACTTGGATAATTATACAATTGGTAGTACACTTCCCTTGAACTCCAATCTCAATTGAGTAACTCAAATTTTAGGCATGCATGAGTTAATTGTTAGTTGTTTGATCAGTTAATTGGTTAAACACTAAAGTTGCACCCCACTACTAGACCTCCTACTAGTTCCTCTAACAGTTGGAACTACTTTAAATGCCCTTAAGTCAATTTAACTAAATTAAATTGTTGCAAATAAAATTAAACTCAACCTAGGCTCCTGAAATTTAAGAATCACTGTAAAAAACTCAAGTTAAGACCTTAAATTGAATTCAATAAGCTAATTGAGTGATAAAAAATCAGTTAACTCATTCAAGTTGTCTTGTGATGTGGAATTTCAATTTTCTCCTAATTTAATTCAAGGGAAAATTAAATTAGAATTTTCTTGCTACCATTTTTCAACACTCCCTCTCAACAAGAGAGGGGTTCACATATACCCCGATCTAGCACCTTTGGAATGTACTGCATGAAACACTTCTCACTATTGCTGTTGCTACTGCAACATATGAAACTGAAAAACATGCATAAAATAAAAAAAATAATCACTGAATCAATATGAAACTATCTACTGGTGATGAGCACCATCATTAGGTATAATTGGAGGGGTTAATTTTCACCATTTTAGCCTTATTAGTCATTATTTCTCACATTTAATTACATTATGGTCATATGTTGCTTAGTGTAGATGGTGATTAAGGCTTGTCATACTTCGAACACCTAATATGGGTTAAATGAAGGATAATCACAAAGATATTCCCTTTTTGTTGAAGATTGTGCAATCAAAGCTCAGAGTAGACAACAAGGAGAGATTATAGGAGGGTTTTCCACCTCCTTAACTCCTAAACGCATCCAAGAGATCCTCGAGATTCCCTCCATCAACTTGAAATCAAAGGCAGCTAAGCAAGTGGAAGATCAAGTGCACCAAAGATCCACTTCTCTTGCATTCAAAGGGGACACATCACCTGATTTTTAGGGAGCTATTGGTAGCTACCCTTTAGGTTAAATAGGTCAGAGCAAGAGCTCATTAGGATTAGACTATTAGCTCTTGTGATAGACTTTTGAGACTTTCATTGTTATGTAATGAGACTATTTTTGTAATAAAATGAGTATTCAGTTTGTCTTTCACTAATTTAGTTTCAGAGAGTTGAGCTTATGGGTTAGGGCCCAATCCATTGGCCTTAGTCTCTCTCTCTTGTGTATTTATGTTTATTGTTGAGCCATTGTAGCTAGTTTACTTTATAAGTTTTAGCTAGTTTGCTTACATTTCATTTTACTATTTTTGGTTTGCTTTCCTTTCACATTTTTTGTAATTAGGCTCTTGTAGATCATGGTACAGTAGCATATAAACTCCAAAAGTTGTGTGTCAAAGGCTCCCTCTCTCACCTCTTTCATTGGAGCTTGAGGAGGGTAGATATTCACCACGTGCCCAAAATTGCTCTTAAGTTTATGACTCATTGGAAATAATAGATAGGTTTCTGTATTTTTCATGAAAATGTTGATAATACTGAGTTAGGTGTTTGTTTGAATGAATAAGTAGGTTTTATTATCAAATTCAACTCATCTTTTCCATCTTCTTCATCATATATTTTTCATTGTTTATTGCATGAACATGTAGTTTTCTTGTAGGTTTGAGCAGAGCAATAGAGGACTCCACCAGTATCCCTAGCTCCATTTCTGACCCTTCACCAACCTCCTTTAAACAAGATCTCCCTCAGCCCTATTTTTGAGATTTTCACCACCACACCGAGAGCATCCCTAGAAGTACAATATATCCTTTGAAAGAAGTTCTGAGCTTGGATAAGGGGTTGGAAACCTTCCATCCACCTAAATACACCTTCATTTCACCTTCCCTACCCCTCTCCTCATCAATTTTTTCCTCAAAACACCCTCAAATTGTTTCCTGTAACATTTATAGGATATCCTGTAGCACTACAGGAAACCTGTAGTAGCACCAGTTAGCCTCTCCATCAACCCAAAAATGATATTCCACCTCAGCTAACCCTGCCACAACCTCCAATACACCTTAAGCTCTGAATCCATGAGTCCAAGACCTTCTTAAGCCACCTTAGTGCCTCCTTCTTTTGCTGCAAAACAAAGTATTTACAAGCATAATTATCCCATGACTAGATGCATTGTTAAAGCATATAAATTAAGCATAAATTAGTTAGAGTTTACTTAGCCATTTGGCCCAACAATGTGTGATTAGATTAGTCTTCCTTTCTTCAATTTTAATTCAGCAATTTACTTCATGAATGTAGCATAGTTTACTTATATCTCTCGCAATTGCCTAAATTGTAGATTTCCTTTCTTGCAAAATAGCTAGATGTATCTTCTTGCTTTAGAATAGCCCTTTGATTGTTGATAGAGTAATGGTTTTGAGTCATTTGTAGTTCTAGGTCTAATTCAGAAGTGTGACAGACTTCACTCAAAAACCCTAGAAATAGCACCCTTTCGTAGGACTCAAGAGGATGGCATGAGTAGAGTGCATCTACTGTGTATATAGCACAGTCACCTCCAAGTTTGTACAAACTCCAGGTTGATAAAGTAAAGTAGAGTAGCCTCTAGGAGTTGCAACACTCTTGGCACAATAAAAGGGCTCACCACTTTTTGGCGTTGTTGTCGGGGAGGTGTCTAAGTAGATGCTTTGATTATGTTTTATCATTCTTTTCTACTTTATTTTACATGCAGTTCCAAAAATATTGAAAAATACAAAAATAGTTTGACTTTCATGCCTCGTAGGAGTAGGTATAACCATGGAAATTTTTTTATCGAAAACCCCCACATCCCCACACAGTCACCCTTCAATCTTCTTCAGTGATTGTGAGGTTGAACACAACATAGGTGAGTCTCTTTAACACTTTGAAGAACCTATTGGAGAAGAAGAAGAGCTTGCTTCACCTGAGGAACCTACTTCACCAATCCAAGCCATGGCTGGGACTGGGACACAAGGATTCTTTCCCATTAGAGAAACAGATGGCGAACCTAGGATGAAGAACATCAATCCCTTAGCCCTTCCACATTTCTATGGACTTACCTTTGAGGATCCTAACACCTTCATGTTTGATTTTTTTTTGTTTTCCAGACCTATGACCATGCCTCGGAATATGAAAAGTTGAAGCTAGTCCCATCCACCCTCAAGGATGCAGCCTTGCACTGGTTCATGGGTCGGCCTGGGAACAAAATCACTACCTAGGCACAGATGAAAGAGGCCTTTAACAACAAGTAAAGAGACTACTATAGGTCCAAGGAAACTAAAGGTGAAATATTTAGGATGACTCTAGGGCCTGATGAATCCCTAGAATATTATGAAGAAAGATTCTAGTTAAATTATTAAAGAGCCATTTGCACCCTTAATCTCGGATCACTTAAACTGGTACTTATCCGAGGGATCAGGGAGGAGGTGATAGAAACCCTTGATATGATATTAGGAGGATATATCTAGTGGCTGCCTTATGAGGGCATCAAAACAGTATTCAGGAACCATTCTAGGGCAGCTAGGAAGAAAGGTAGAGCTAGCTAAAGTATGACCAACATCCCTTCCTCTTCCACCTCCATCAAGAATTAGATTGGAAATATGTTGGAGGACTTCAAGAGTGAGATGTTTCACACCTTAGATTTTCAAATGGACACAATGCAGATCAAGAGGAAGCAAGAGGAAGCATAAAGAGCCTTGGCTATATTCTTTCCTAGATGTACTAGAAAACACCCTCGGAATGAATGTACATTGAATGATATATAGGTTTTCTTAGTTTGTGAAGAGAATCATGCCACAAATAAGTGTCCCTCCTTACCTGGGCTCAAATTTGTATATCAAGGTGGGGAAGTAGGACCGGAGAAACTTCGTTTCATAAATCAGAGAAGGCCTTAAGGGCCTAGGTCATATCAATAGAGTATGCAAGGTGCAACTTACTCCTATTACCATAACATTAAGAATGCACCAATGTAGTCTTGGTACACCTCCACCCCTCCATCATGGCCTACACCTCCTAATTGTCCCTACAACCCTCCATATCACCCTCAACCTGTGAACCAACCATTTTAGTAGTATGTTCCTCAACCACCTCAGTGGAGAAACCCATCACAAGGGTGGAGGCCTCAACATAATCCACCACCTTCTCTACTGCCTCCACCCTAATCTCAACCTCAAATCACTCATTCTGCTCCACCCCAAGCTTCCTCAAATGCCTGCACATCCCAATATTAACCCTAACAACAAGCAAGCACAATGGGTTTACAGTGGAGAGACATCATAACTAGCTTATGATGTGGATATACATGAGATAAATCTTAGATCTGGAAGAGTAATCTTGGAAAATCATCCTCCATATCCACTTGCAGAGGTTGAGGAGGAAAAGGAAGAAAGTAACACTCAGATCCAACAACCTCCTTTTCCTGAGCACTTGATCCACTCTAGTCAGCACACCCCAGAGGAGATTGAAATTCTGTGAGAACTGAAAAATTTGTGTGTAAAAATACCCATTCTCTAGGCCATTAATGATGTACCTATTTACAACGGGCTCATCAAGGAAAATTTATTTAAGAAACTTGGGATAAAGAAGAAAGATACCACCACCATCAATGTAGTAGGACAGTTGTTCTACTTAATGTTGGGAAGGGTGATATTCCCGAAGTACCTGGACCGTGGTAGTCTAGTTGTAGATGTACACATAGATGGTGTCATAGTCCCCAATACTCTGATTTATCTCAGGGTTTCCATCAATTTAATTACCAAGGAAAATATTCTTAAACTAAACCTCCAAGGGACTTTGAGGAAAACCACAATGGTTCCGCAACTCACAGATCAGTCCACAGTAGCTTTGGAAGGAATTGTTGAGGATGTTATGGTTTCAATCAAATCTTGGGAGTACCCTACAAATTTCCTGGTTCTCCAGACAAAAAACAAGTTTAATGGATATCCTCTTATTTTAGGGAGACCTTAGTTAGCCAGTGCCGATGCTTGTATCAGCTGTCAGGCTAGAAACATGACTATAAAGAATGAGCCCTTGTCTAAATAGCCGGTATTATATCCTCCTACCCAGCCTTCCATTGACCATGAACTACCTTTATGGTTGGAGGATGAAGAAGAAGAAAATGAAGTATACAACACTTTCCCTACCCCATTTGTACCATAGATATTGTTCTTAGAGGGGGGAAACCTAATGAGGATGACCTCATCGATCAAATCATCCAGCCCCCCACAGACAGTCCACTTGATGACCTATTCAAAGAGTCTGAGATCCACCCTTTGATGGAACTACACTCAGTGGATTCAACTTCTAAAACCACAAAGGTCGTGAAAATCAACTCATCCCTATCAGCTAAATAAGAAGAGAAGTTATGCCAGCTCTTAAAATAAAACCTTGACGCATTTGCCTTGGACTATAAGGACATGAAATGGGTGCATCCTTTGGTATGCACACATCATATCTACATTAAATAAGGGTGGAATCCTATGCGCCAACCTCAAAGAAGGATGAACACAACTCTAAAAGACACAGTAAAGGAAGAACTGCAAAAATTATTAGATGCCAGTTTCATCTACCCTATATCAGACAGTGAGTGGGTATATCCTCTTTTCCTAGTCCAAAATAAGAATGGAAAATGGTGAATCTATGTTGATTACCGAGAAATAAAAAAATCCACCAAGAAGGACCATTTCCCCTTGCCCTTTATAGATCAATTTCTGTATAGCCTTGCAGGAAAGAAATTATTTTCTTTCCTAGATGGGTTCAGTGGGTATAACTAGATCCAAATTAGCCCTTAAGACTAGGACAAGACTAATTTTACATGTCCCTGGGGCACCTTCGCTTATAGATTCCTTCCCTTTAGGTTGTGCAATTCCCCAGCTACTTTCCAAAGAGCTATATTGAGCATTTTCTCGAAGCTAGTCCATGAATCGGTAGAAATATACATGGAAGATTTCACACCTTATGGGGATGACTTCCAAGAATATCTCTCCAATTTGGGAAATGTGATCAGAAGGTGCATTGAGATGCATCTCTACCTGAGTCCAAAAAAGTGTGAATTATTAAAAAGAGTAGGAGTAGTATTGGGCCACTCAATATCACAAGCAGGAATACAGGCGGACTCGAAAAAAACCACCATCATAAAAAGAGTGCTTGCTCCTCAAAAGAAGAGAGATGTCAGAAGTTTCCTAGGTTTAGACTTCAACAAATTCGGTTCACCATTTTTTGGTTTGTTGGCAAAATATTCAGAATTTATTTGGTCCATTCTCTGTCAAGAAGCTTTTGAGCTCATTAAGTAAAATTTAACTACTGCCCCCCTTCTCTGAGGTCTAAATTAGGCTCTTCCTTTCCACATCCACATAGATGCATCAAAAAAAGCTGTGCGGGCAACTTTGGGTAAGTTGGAAGACAAATTACCCTATGCCATATATTTCATTAGCAATAATTTTTCCAACGATGAAGTCAACTATAGTGTCACAAAAAAGGAACTGTTAGCCATTGTCCATGATTTAAACAAATTTAGACATTATATCACTGGTTATCAGACCTTTGTACACATTGACCATGCAGTCATCAAGTACTTAATGAATAAACATGATGTTAATGCTAGAATAATTAGATGGTTGTTATTATTACAATAGTTTGACCTGAAAATTGTTGATAAACCATGGAAGGAGAATGTTGTTGCAGATTTTTTTATCTAGACTAACTCTACCTGCATATGAGGAAGGAATGGTGAATGACCAGCTTCTGGATGAACACCTATTTGTTATCTCAGCACTCTCTCCATGGTTTGTTGACATAGCTAACTACTTGGTTGCTGAAAAATTCCCTCCAAACCTCTCATCAAGGGAGAAGAGAAAGAACACCAGAAAAAGCGCCCCTTTCACCTGGATCGGTGGAAATCTCTTCAAGTTGGGCCCTGACCAAATTATTAGGAGATATGTGAGGGAGGAAGAAGTTTTTGACATCCTCTCGACATGTCATGATAGTCCTTATGGATGCCACTTTGTTGCAAAAATAACAACCTTCAAATATTTTTAGGAAGGTTACTATTGGCCTACCCTCCAGCAAGATGTTCAGAGATACATTAGTAAGTGTAACCAGTGCCAAAGGATGGGGAAACCTACAGAAAGGGATGAAATGCATCTGCACCCTCAGGTGGCTCTAGAGCCATTTTACAAATGGGGGATGGAGTTCATTGGACCCATTGATTCACCATACAGGACGAAGAGGTATATCATAGTCTACACTACCTACTTGACCAAGTGGGCTAAAACAAGGGTTATGAAGGTGGGAACATAGGAGAAAGTAGCAGATCTTCTGAGACATAATGTGTTCTACTACTTTGGATACTCGAGAGAGGTAGTCACTGATCAGGGGGCTCAATTCACATCTCATCTCATTGAAAATATCCAGAGGCAACACAAGATCAAGAATAAGACTTCCACTACCTACCATCCTAAAGAAAATGGCTAGGTGCAAGCGAAAATCAAAGCCTTGGAGAATATCCTCACCAAGGTTGTGAGCAGAAGTAGGAAATATTGGGCAAACAGACACTTGGGCCTACATTACAACTTTCAAGACAACCACAGGTTCACTCCTTATGACTTAGTCTATGGGAAGAAAGCTATGATTTCCATTGAGTTTGAATACATCACCTTGAGGATGGCAGTTGAGTTATACCTATATATCACAAAGGCCCAAAAATATAGGTTGTTGTAGTTAAATGGTTTGGATGAGTTCAAGATGCAAGCACTCCTTCACACAGAAGTGATTCAGCTGCAAAGGAGGGTTTGGCATGATAATCACATTAAGGAAAATACATTTCAAGAAGGAGATTGGGCACTGCTTTATGACTCAAGGTTCAAGGAATTCAAAGTAAAATTAATGACAAGATGGCTGGGAACTTACAAAGAGGAAAACATTTATGATAACGGGGCAGTTCAGATCAGAATCATAGATGAGGAGGGGTCCCCCTGCTTGTCAATGGTTACAAGCTCAAAGTATACAAGAAGCACATGTCTAGGGCTGAGTTTATAAATTCCATATACAAGGAGGTTTATGTCATTGGAAGCTTCATAGTTTCCAGTGCCTCCCCCTCCTAGAAGAAAGAAAAGAAAAATAAAGAATAAAAAGGCATGGGTGAAAACCTCTTTGAGGTGCCCAAGACCAACTCCAGTGTTGAAAACCTCCATGAGGAAGCCCTGGAGCAGGAAAAAAAAAAAAAAAACAAAGAAATAAAATATCCTTGGGTGAAAACCTCCTTCAGGCACCCAAGTCAAGCTTGTGGGTTGAAAACCTCTATGGAGGCACCCCACCTTTCGTAAAAAAAGAAAAGAAAAAAAAGGAAAAAAATACAAAAAGAAAAAATAAAGATGACACCTATGCACTCACTTATTTATGTTTTGTAGGTTGTTGATCAAAGGCGGTTTTAGAAACAAAGGACCATTTTTCTTCCAATATTATCTCTCTCCTCTGCCTACCCACTCCATAAGAAACTCCAACATTCATCTATCCACCCATTTCTCCCTTCAAGTAAGCAAAAATCCATTTTTTGCTCATGTATGTAATTGCTACAAGATGTCCTAGCTTCTACAGGAAACCCTATAACTTCTACAGGAAACTCATATGCGAGAAAGGAAGCTCTCTCAAGGGTAGCAGAGACCAAAAATCTTGAAAGGGTTTCATTTAGCCAATATTTTTATGGGGAGATGCAAAAGTATGATGGTAAAATGATCGAGAAATTTTAGGTGAATACAATCCACCATTTGAGAGATATTGGCTAAAAAGTTCTGCTACAAGAAATTTCAAGGCCACTACAAGAAAGTTCTTGTATTGCTACAGGAAGATGTAGAGTGAGGGAGAAGATTATAAGACTGAGGGTTTTTGATCTCTGAGAAAGAGGTTAGATCCTTAGGACTCCATACAACTAATACGCTTTAGCAACACCTCCTAATATTTCTATTGTTCCACTTCTACATAAAAAAAATCCCACTTTTCCCTTCATTTTAACCTGTCCAAAGAAAATGAATGTTCCCCCATCACTATCAACATCGCCCTCTTGAATTATGGGAATTTTCCATAGGATATGTTGATCATGTTCCCTGCTCTTTAAACTCCTTTCCCTCCGCTGTTCTGGAGCCAATGAGCCTCACTGAGTGCAAAAAGCTGTGCTCCAAGGGCCTTTATTTACCCTTTGTACCTCTGTAGAAATCCTTATTTCACCTCTTCCCCTCTTCCACTATCCCCAACCACTTCCCCACATATGCCCGATACCCGATGACCAAACGCTTAATGCCTTGGGGGCTAGTCACAATCGTGGCTTGCAAACAAGCGCAACCCTTTGTTAACTCAGACAAACTCCGATGCAATTGTTTTATTATATAAGTCCTCTATTGTGTTCTGCACCGTTGATCTACACGAATATCGGACGGCCCGCGCAAATCGCAGATCATCGCAATCACAAAAAACTCTGCACCATCCCTTTGTTTCCCCCCCGATAGCGATCTCCGATCTAACCCACACCGTCGATCCGTGACTCCGATCTGACGGTGGAGCACTAATCGTACTCCCTTCCCCAATCGCAATCGCAACATTTATGTGAAGCCCCCCCCCCCCCCCCCCCCGATCGGTCCATCGCAAATATTTGCGATGCGATTGATCGCATCGCATGTTCGACCCCTGATCCGCCCGATCGCAACTCCCCTCCGATCGCTGTCCCTTCCGATTGATCGCATCGCACATCCTCTCGCTCGCGATTGCGATTACTCCCACTCTAATTTCCGATTGCGATTCCATAGGGGTCCCACCTCATACGCACTTCCATTATATTTCATGCATTTCCTTTGTATTTCCTCTGCAACCCGAATCTTCATATTTTGCATTAAAGTCTTATGTTTCATATGTATTCCCTTAAGGTTCATAAGTCATTCCACGGGTCAATCTCCACTGCCGCACTATCATTCCTCTGCCCTCCATAGCCATTCTCCCTATGCATAGCTTTCATAACCAAGTTTGCAGGTTTTGCAGGATTACAGCGACAGAAAATTTCCATTATTCATAGCCTCCATTTCAGAAGTTGAGAACGCATAAAAGGACAATCTTTCAGAGGAAAAATTTATGAGGGAAAATTTGGGAAGCTGTTACAGCACGAATTTCATTAAAGAAGCCAGGATTAAAATCTGTCAAACCCCCTAGAGCCATTCAAAGCACAAATTTTTGCAGATGGAGACATTAATGCCGTGGCAAAGAGTATTAGTGGAAGATCGAGGATTTCAACATTCAGCATTAAATATTCTAAGCCCTAATCCATGGCTTAGAAGACAAAGGTACCAGATCAAAGATATCCTGGATCACACAGAGGGTATAATGCACAAGAAACAAAACCCTCCAAGTTTCATTTCAGCCGAATTTTCTTTCAGAAAAGGAAAGAATGTTATGTGGTTTTACTCTCATACTGTGTTCCTGAAGAGACCTCCATCCGAGCGCATTTATTTCAGAAAGCAGGCAATAGAGTACATACAACACAACATAATCATTCAGCAGTTTGGGCGCGAATTTTTCTGCCGTTTTGTCTTAATGAGGCAAATTAAGTGCTCATCACCTACTTATTTTGCTAGGTTTTCCGTTTCTCCTATAAAACTCTAGGAAAAGGAATTATTTGGGGTTCCAGATTTTATCAGAAAATTATGTAGTGAAAGGATTTTTGTATACATTTTGTAGAAATTTTATATGAAGGCTCAGAGCCCATAGGATCTCAGTGAGGAGGAGTTCCATATGTTAAAGAGGATTATGGTCTTTGGTATTTCACAGTCCGTAACTTTCTCTTATGTGTTGTTTTAATATATCATTTCATTTCATCCATGTTTCCTGTATCATGTTTTGGAATGCGAGTGGCTCACTGATTTTTGGTATGGATTCATCCTAGTTGATGCCCATGCTCAGATCAGTCAAGCTCTTTAAATATGGCTCATGCATGATATTCTGTTCCACTATTCATCTAAACCATGTTTTTGCTATATTAGTTTCTTTGGGAGGGTGTTTTTAAAACACTACTGTCATGTATGGATTCTTAGATTGGTAAGCCCATGCATGGTGGTATTGTGTATCTGGATATCAGCTCAATGTTAACTAATATTTTCTCTACATTTCATTCACTACATACACCTTCTGATAACTTATTTCTGTGAAGTATTTCTGAATCGGCCCGCTTTGCAGTAAGCTGTCTCTGAATTGTCTGTTGCTTTTATATTGGAGTTTTGCATGTTGCCTCTGCAATATCCCTGTCTCTATGTCAGTTTCTGAAGGTCTTGGTCCCATTCAGATTAATTTTCCTTGTTTTACAAGAGATAGCATGAGAGCTTGTTATTGATAACTCCCTCTGTTATATCCTATGCTCCTTGCTATATAAGATGTCCTAGGCACTGGTCTATCACAACTCTAGGCTGTCTCTAGGAACGACAACAGGATATAACAAAAAAAATTAGTGAGTTTGAGGGACCTTTGTGGTTACTTTAGGAAACCACATAGTCCTGCAGTAGTCTCGAAAAACCTTATAGACTCATCTTGCTACAGTACTACAAAATTATAATGAAGTTTACCACATTATGGAAGGAAAAAATTGACCCTGAGCACCTATAAGACCCCCTATTGGTTTCTACAGGATCCCAATTTTCAAGGAGCAGTGACATGCAACACATTTTTCAAAAATTTTCTGAAGCTGTGTATTTGAGACCATGATGAAGTATTCCAAGAAGCTCTAAGCTAGCACCATCAAGCAACCCTAGAGTGATGCAGGTGCAACAGGATTCCAATAACATTCAAAGCACAATCAAAGAAATTTAGTGTCAAAATTCACTTGCAAGTACTTTTAGTCAACCCTCTATGTCCATTCCACACATTTATTAACCCTTTCTAAGCCTTCCATATCATTACCTAGTCCCTCTCACTCGTTTTTGTCAGTATCCTGAAATGTTATAGGAAATTCTCTATTTTGCTATAGGATGTTGATAAGCATGTAAAGAGTAGTGTATTATACGTTTTTTACTTCAGGACAAGGGAGGGAGCCAATGAGAGTCCTAACATCCATCCATTCCATTAGCATTTACTTTTTCCACCTTTAGTACACTCACCATCCATCAAAAAATTTATCCTTCACCTCTTCTCCACCCATTTCTACCATAGGGAGACTCTCTATCCACCATCAGTATCCTCCCCATGAATTATTGGGATTTTTTGAAAGCATCACTCAAATAAATTTATGATCCTGAGGGGTCTACGTGGCTACTACAGGAAGACACAAATTCCTGTAGCAGCCTGCATAAACCCTCTATGATAAAAATTGATGCATTAAATAAAATATTTTGAATAACACAAAGCTTTAGGAGACTCCAACAATAAACCCAAGTGTTAGCCTCTTTCATAAAGGCAATTATAAATACAAAAATACATAAATTAAATATTGTAAAGTTAGGATAAATATATTTATTAAATTATAATATTTAATAAATATTAGAGATACTTAGAAATAGTATTTTGTTAGTAAAAATAGGACTCTAGAATAGAGTCGTTTCCTAGGCTCTAAAATAGGAATAAAGTTAGTAGAATGGTTAGAAGGTCATTTATTGTAAATGGACACTTGTTGGTTTTCCAAGTGATCCATAAATAAATTAAGTTAGAACATAGAGCTTATAAATAGGTTAGTTTCCTAATTTCATTGTAGTGAGAGTTTAAGTTTGTAAACTCCTGCAATTTGTTATGTAATATTTTCATGATCAATAAAGTTATGTGTCTGAGGACACTTCTGAATCTACACCAAGCAGCTATATGATTCCATTTAGACTGCTATAGGACCCTTAACCATCAAAATCAAGAACGTTTGATCAGTTGTGGCACTTGTACTCTAATAACCTAAACTAAGGGAGTTCCATCAACAATGAACACTAAAAAAAAAATTCAAATCCAATGAAAGGATTATTGAAGTTTATAAATATCACCTCAGAGGAAATTTCAATAGCAACATTAATGCTCTAGTAGCCTCATGCAAGCTCCAATCAGTGAAATTTCTAGCTACATCACCACCTATAAGAGAAAAAATAGGTAGGGAACATGTATGAAACTCTCAAACCTCACACTTTGAACCTATTCTAGCTTTAGAAAACATTAAAGTGTGAGAAGGGAAGTTTTTTTTATAACCAAACTTAGCAGAGCCGCCTTAGCAGTCAACTTAAATTTTCTCTAAAGGACACCCACACGTATGAGAGATGAATGAGACAACAGTGAAAGATACTCAAGGAAGTTGGTTTTTATCATTTAGTCATGATAGAGGACAAAGAGTGCAAAGGGGTAGGTGGGAACCAACTTAGTTAACTCAAAGCACTTCAAATTTTTGCATGCAATATTGTTTATATAAAAAAAATAAAATAAAATAAAATGGTGGACCCACCACCTCTCAACATGCAAACTCACTGCTACATGAACCTACAAGAACTACTATAGGATACAGACATGTTGCTACAATATCTTTGCCAAAATATGGACTATACAATGTTGGGGCTTCAAAAATTGCTTGTTTAATCTAGGCGAAGGCATATTTATCCATTTTATCCCAATTATAAATTACATCCTTCTTAATAATATCTTTTAATGGCTTAAAATATTGTGCATAATCTAAGATGAAATTTCAAAGAAAGTTAATCTTCCCCAAGAAGGATTGCATGGATTTTTTACTCACAAAAACGTTTATTATGGAATGTGATGCCTTGAGAAATGGAATTGGTGTTGTTTTAATGTAAGAAGGAAGACCCATTTCTTTTGAAAGTCGTCCAATCAAAATAAAGTATTTACAGAAACCTATTTATGAGAAGGAAATGTTGGCAATACTACATGCACTAAAACAATGACGACCTTACCTAATGGGAAGACACTTAAGGTAAAAAGAGATCATGATAGTCTTAAATATTTTTTAGAACAAATATTATCTTCATAAGAGCAACAAAAATGGGTCATAAAGATGTTGGGTTATTGCTTTGAATCATCTGCAAAAAAGGGAAGAAAAATATTGTTGTAGATGCACTCTCAAGAAAGCATTAGGGGAATTTTGAGGTCAAAAATGGGCCTCCTAAGGAAATAATAAAATAATAGCTAAACCAATAAAATAATATTTGTGAATTTGAAATTCACTTTTTGCACCAAAATCCATGTAACCATAGTTAATTTCAATTCAAAAGTTGTATCAAAATAAAATTAATAAAAAAATTGTATTGATGTGACTATAAATAAGAATGATATTTTCAAGAAAAAATCATTATCATTGCGCAACTATTGCATTATCCTTTGTACTTAAATAACTTAAAATAAAATATAAATATAAATTCATAAATTCTTAATTATAGAATATACTATTAATTAAAATTTATATTATTTAAATTATATAATAATATGTAATTAATATACTGTATAAAAATAATATCATATAATATAATATAATATATTGTTTATGTGTGAAATTTATATTACATATTGAATTGATTTGATTTATAACATAATAAGAAATAATATATAATATAAAAGGAATATAATATATATTTTATAAGATTTAAATTAATTTTCATAATATTATATATATTAATATATAATATTAATATAATCATAATGAAATGAATTGAGTTTTATTTAAAATTAAAGAATTTTTTTTTATTGAAATAAATTTAATTTATATTTATAAGTATAATATAAGATTTATATACATTGAAATCTAATATTTTTTGCCCCAAACTATGTTGAACCTAATATATCTTTTTTCAACATACAAAACTAGTATTTTTTTTTTCACCCTACAAAACTAAAATGTTTTTTTTTTTTTTTCTTTAATTTTAATATGTTTGTATTGCTATTAATATAATAATGATATTATTTATAGATTTGATTTATCCTAAAATTACAAGGTTACATTTTTATTTATTTTTATTTCATATGTATAATATATATGTATAGATATTAACTTATAATTAATTTGAAATTATAATATTAAATAAAATAAGATGAATAAATAATTTAAAAATAAATATTTGAAAATATATAAATATAATATTTATTGAAAAATCTGTAAATACATGAAGATTGTGTAGAGATATGCATTGTTTCTTTCAAAAAATATGAAATGACAATAATAATATTTTATTCAAAAAGTGTGAAATGACATTTATTATGAGTATTTTACTTTATGATTTTAAGAGTACTTAGAGAACTACCATGGTTAACTATGATTTTTTATCCACCATTGAGAATGTGACAAGTAAGTACCTTTAACTCAAGCAATGCCACCTTAACCATTAGGGATGATGTCATCCCCTAAAATGTGATTGGTTCTCATAAAGTGAATTTTGATTGTACATTTTCCTTAGGACCATTTTAAACCTCAAAATTCCCCTAATGGATGAGGATGTGGAAGCATTGCTTTGTGCCATTTCTATTATCCAACCCGAGTGTATAACCAAACCAAGGGATGAATGGAAGAATGATGAAGAGGTGTGGACACACATTCAAAATTTGCAGCAAGAACCTAGTACGTCTGAAACATCTAGTCGTAAAAATGATTCATTATGGTACAAATATCACTTATATCTTTGTAATAATTCTGAACTTAAACAAAATATCCTTTTGGAATTGCACATCTCTACCTTAAGAGGGCACTCAGGCACTCAGGATTTTTAAAAGCTTACCACAGGGTGAAGAAGGAATTTTTTTGGGATGGCCTTAAATCTGATATTCAAAAGTTTTTCCAGAATGTTTGGTTTGCCAAAAAAATAAAGTTGAGACAATTAAGACCCCAGGTCTGTTACAACCTTTATCCATTCCAAGTCAATGCGGGGAGGAGGTTTCAATGGATTTTATCACAGGTTTAACCAAGTCTGAAGGAAAGAATGCCATCATGGTGGTAGTTGATAGAATTACCAAGTATGCACACTTTTGTGCATTATCTCATCCATTTAAAGCCAATACAGTTGCTACTGCATTTATGGAAATAATTCAAAAGTTACATGGAAATCTAAATATCATTGTAAGCGACAGAGATCCCATTTTTACAGGAAATTTTTGGAAGGAAATATTTTCTTCTTTGGGTACTCAATTAGCTCATAGTTCATCATATCATCCTCAATATGATGGGAAAATTGAGATAGTGAACAAATGTTTGGAAGGATATATTCGTTGCTTTATATCTGATAAACAGACACAATGGGTCAAGTGGTTACCTCTGGCTAAATGGTGGTATAACACTTCCTTCCATACCGCAGTAAAAATGACCCCATTTATGGAACTTTATGGATATCATCCACCGTCCATCACATCATATTTAAGAGAAAATTCTAAGGTTCAAGTAGTGGAAGATCACATCAAGCATCAAAAACAAGTTCTCCAACCCTCAAAGGATAACCTCATTTTGGTGTAGAATCGAATGAAACAATAGGAAAATCAACATCACAACGAAAGAAGTTTTGATGTAGGTGACTCAGTATTTTTATGGCTACAACCATACAAACAAATTCCCCTCAAGCAAGCTAAAACGGATAATAAATTATCACCAAAGTATTATGGTCCTTACAAGGTGTTGCAAAATATTGGTACTATGGCATACAAGCTGGATCTTCCTGTATCTTCCAAAGTGCACCCAGTCTTCCATGTTTCTTGCTTAAAGAAGTTTATAGGTGACAAGCTCCAAGTTCAAACAATATTGCCAGAGCTTGACGAAGAAGAATAAATCATATTGAAACCTGAAGCAGTCACAAAAACAAGAACTTGAAAGCTACAAAATCGATCAATTTCAGAGTATCTCATCAAATGGAAGAACTTACCCGCTGAAGATTTGACATGGGAGGATGAGAATTTTATACAGAATCATCCAAAACTACTCAAGCATTGATGACAACACTTTTTTGAAGGAGAGGGGCATGCTAGGTACCTATAATACTAGTATATCCCCTTATTTTTATTGTTAATATAACCCCCTTATTGTTATTATTTTTCCAATGCAGTCCTCATATTATTATTATTGTGCCCCATAGAAGCCCACTATTGTTATTTTTGTGCCCTTACATTGTTATTTTTATGTTAGCTATGATTATATTGTGACCCATTGGACTCCTCTATATAGAAATGAATTTTTTTCATTTGTATCATCCAAGAATCGTTCATTTATGTAATGTAAAGGAGGTTTCCCTTCAAAGAGGCTAGTTTCTAAGTCATTGATCTATATTTTGTTCTATTTTGTGAGTTGGTTTCATAATAGTTTTTGGGTAGCACTATTATTGATGGGTGCAACAATTCTATAGTTCCAGAAAGTGGAGTTGAAAACCTTGTGGTCTTTGGAGAAAATACCATACTATGGCATCAAAGTCTTGGACATATTGGAGAGAAGGGCCTTCGAATGCTTCATGGTAATGGTATGGTGGAAGGTGTGTATATTTTGTCTCTATATTTCGATTTTTGTGAACATTGTGTATATGAGAAGTAGAATTGGGTGGGTTTCCCCGCTGGTGATAAAAGGGTGAAAGAGATATTAGATCTTGTGCACAGTGACATGTTTATACCTGTGTCAGTTCCATCACTGGGTAAGTCTATGTACTATGTATCATTTATAGATGACTTCTTAAGGAATAAATGGATATATTTACTCAGGAAGAAATTTGAATTCTTTGACAAGTTTAAAGAATATAAGGATTTGGTGGAAAACCATATAAAGAAGAAGATACATGTATTGAGGATAGATAGTGGTGGAGAGTTCTGCAAGAATGAACTTGAAGAGTTATGTAAGAAGCGTGGTATATCATGGCAGAAGACTACTCCATACACACCTCAGAAAAATGGAGATGCAAAAAGAATGAACAAGAGATTGACGGAAAAGGCAAGAAGCACACTTAGTGGTTTCAGGTTATGACAAGAATTATGGGCAGAGGCAATGGAGACTACATTTTACCTAGTTAATAGATCACCTTCATCAATGTTGGAGGATTGGACTTCACATGAGGCATGTACTGGTAAGAAACCCTATCTTTCACATCTAAGGGTATTTGGTTGTGATGCATATATACATTTTCCAAAGGAGAAAGGAACCAAGTTGGATAGTAAATCTGAAAGGTGCATAGTTATTGGATATAAGGATGGCTTAAAAGGTTATAATATTTGGAACCCAAAAACAAGGAAGGTTGTGTAAACTTTAGATGTGGTATTTAGAGAGGTGAAAGATGTTATTAAATATGAAGTCCTACCAAAGGAACGTGAGAAGTTAGAGTTTGAGCTAAAGGAGGAAGAATCAAAGTCTACAACAGAATAACATAATCAAAAGAGGAAGAGCCAAGAAATCCAGCTTTGAGAAGATCAGTTCGAGAGAGAACGAAACTAGAAAGGTATAATCCATTTGCTTTCTATTCAAAATTTTCTTTATCTATTATTTGTGATGATCCCGAAACTGTCAGGGAGGAAGTAGATTTAGAGGATGGAAAACTCTGGAAAGAGGTCCATTAGGGGAATTTTGAGGTCTAAAATGGGCCTCCTAAGGAAATTATAAAATAATAGTGGAAATAATAAAATAATATTTGGTTACATCATCCAATTTTAGAGGGAAAAAGGAAAAAACTAGTTTTTGAACTAGTATTTTCAACTTATCTCCCAAAGTTTTTACTCAAATTTCGAGCGGGAGTACTCATTGGATGCAAAATTTAATTCATCATCCAAGGAGTACCCATGTTGCATACTTTCGATGGATCCTGCTATAGGAAAAATGATAAATACATGAAAAACATGATTGCAATCATGTTTTTTCATGTATTTCTCATTTTTCATGTAGCAGGGTCCATCAAAAGAATGCTACATGGGTGCTCCTTGGACGATGAATTAAATTTTGCATCCAACAATTACTCCGGCTTGAAATTTGAGTAAAAACTTTAGGAGATAAGTTTAAAATACGAGTTGAAAACGTAGTTTTATTATTTTATTATTTTTTAATATTTTTACCCTTTTACTTAAAAAATGGTGAACCATCCCCTATGGTTGACATCATCATCTTGAATCCTATTGGTTCTTATAATATTTATTTTGGTTGTACATTTTTCGTAGGAGGCCCATTTTAGACCTCAAAATTCCCCTAATGATGGTTGATGAAATGGCATCTTTGGACAAAAATGATGCTTGGGATGTAGTGGAGTGATCCACTGTAAGGAAACCCATAGGGAGAAAATGGGTGCTTAAGAAGAAGATGAATGCAGAAGGCAAGGTGGATAAATACAAGGCTCGGTTGGTAGAAAAAGGTTATTCCCAGGTGTTGGGAATTAATTTTGGTGATATTTTTTTTCTTGTTGCCAAGTTAGCTTCTATTAGATTAATTTTATCTATTTCTTCTTCTTTTGATTTTGAGGTGGAACAGATGGATGTGAAGATGGAATTTCTTCACGAGGAATCTGGAAGAAGAGATCTACATAAAGCAACCTAAAGCCTTTTAGGTGAAGGGTAAGAAAGAACTGGTATGCAGGTTAAATTTTTTTTTTTAATGGGTTAAAATAGTTACCAAGGATGTGATATTAGAAATTTGATACATAAATGTTGGGAATTAACTTCACCAGAAGAAAAGAAGATCATTGCGTGCGTTTTAAATTAATCGGTGACTGTGTTATTTATTTGGTCTTCTATGTGGATGATATGTTGCTGATTTGAAATGACAAAGAAATTAGCCAAAATTTTAAGACCCTGTTGATCATGTTAGCCCCCTATTAATTTTTTGACAAGAAAACAGGGGGTCAAACTGTCTTTGAGCTTTCAAGGAATGCATTCCCACTGAAAACACATCATCCTCGAAGCCCCCTTGTGCTTTTTTACTATGGGTAATCCTCACCGCTGTTCCCAGTTTTGAAGCCTCTCTGTTTGTGAAGAAGAATGCCCAAAAAGGCCCCCTTTTCCCTCTTATTTCATTCCCTCTAAGTCTCTGTTTTCATCATTCTTATTCCCCTTCTAAATTCCCCACTTATCCTTAAATCATCCCAAATCCCCTTTTAAGCCTTTTAAATTACCTTTGTTCGGCTTAAAAACCCCTTATTCCCTTTACAGAATGCCTCCTATGGCCTTAAAATACATTTAAAATAGGCCAAAAACCCACTTTCCTTCATATATGAGGCTTAACCCCTTTCCGACCAACCCCCTTAACCACTTCCCCATATGCCCCGCACCCACGACCAAGCGCTTAAGGCCTGGGCGCTAATCGCATCGGAGAATCGGAGTGGAAACGTTTTTTTCCTTTGTAAACCATGAAAGTCCCGATGCGATAGTGTTAAGTCTGTCGGCCCTTTGAAGCAATCTCCACTGTCGATATTTTAAGATCTGACGGCTTGCGCTTGTCCCACTTGCGCCCATCGCCCTGATCCTTTCACTCCTCCGATTGCATATCAACCGTCGATCTATCAATGGATCAGACGACCATCACACCACCACACCGATCACAATCACATCTTTTTAAATGTGTCACCCACTGCCCTCCACGATTGCAATCCTCCGATTGTAATCTCCGCCGTCTTTTTCCCTTTGATCCGATGGCCCTTATTTCTCCCGCTCCACTCCTTTACCCCCCATCCGTCTCCCCACCAATTGAGTCTCCGCCGTCAATCTTGTCCCAGATCGGACGGCTGGCACTCAATCGCGCATCGCCAATCGCAAGTTCTAAAGTGTGCCACCCGCTACACTCCCTAATTGCGATCCTCTGATTGTAATCTCCGCCATCAATTCCTTTTAATCCAACAGCCATCGTACCATCGCCCAATCGCCAATCGCAAAGTTTAAATGGTGTCACCCTCCGTCCCTTCCGATTGCGATCTGCCGATCCAATCGCGACCGTCCGTTTGACCAAAGATTGACGACCCACTTTTCATTGACTCCCCATCTAATTTCATTGATATGACCTTTCCCATGATTTCATCCTTTAATCCCCACTTGATCTCCTCCTGAGATCCAATGGCCCACAGTCAATCGCCCTCCACCTGCCGGGTCCCACCATCCAAGGTCCTCGTTTTTATTTCATTTGGCCCCTTTTCTTTGTATTTCGGCCAAAGGCTAAACCTTAGTGTTTAACACTAAACATCATTCTTCCACCACTCTTTCATAGTTTTCACTGTTCTCCACCATTACGCCACCACTCTGCAGGCCTCCAAAGCATTCTTCCACCACCACCCTGGATTTTATAATTGATTTGTTTCATTGTGCAGGGTTTTTACAAAGTGGAATTTTCACTCTGCCTCTGTAATCACAGTCACCGTAATTAAAAACACAGAGAGGCCATTATATCAGCCAAGTGAATCAACAGAGACGGATTTGAGGGATTAAAGCTCGAAATTGAAGATTATACTCTTTAATCCTTATTCAAAAGGAAAGGACGTAGTGGGAAGACTAAAGAGCACACGAAACGACCATATCTGTGTTTAATATCAGCGGGACGTCTTTCTCCAGATAGTACATCTTCCCATTAAAGCCTCCATGCCTCCTCGAGCCCAGAAATAGTTAATTACACTGACAAAAGCTTCGTAAAGACTGTCAGAACCAGTAGTAATGAAGTATGGAGGCCCACGTACTTTCTATGCAGTCCACCAATCCCGGAAGGCAGAACAGAGAGCTTTACAGCCAGAAAGGACTCCAAAGAAACATCAGAGGTTAGATATCGACCTGACAAAGACCCCTTGGCCATACTATAAAGTAAATATAGAAATAGAGTGCCATTAAGCAGTAGGGGTGTGGACGCTTCCTCCATGCTGTCTTAATGAATCAATTTAATGTTCATCATCCACTCCTATGACTCGTTTTTCTCCTATAAAAATCCCTAAGAACAGAATGTAAGGGGTTCCAGATTTTCAGAAAAATACGCTATGAGAGAATTTTGTATGCATTTTGTGGAGCTTTTATATGAATGCAAAGAGCCCGTTGGGTTTTAGTGATGAGGAGTTTCATATTTAACGAGGATTCTGGTCTTTGTGCTTCACAGTCTGTAACTCTCCCCTATATGTGATAGTTTAATTGTTCATCTCGTTTTCATCCATTTTTCTTGTATCATGTTCTGGAATGCGAGTGGCTCATTGGTTTTTGGTATGAATTTATCCTAATTGATACTCATGCTAGAACCTTTCAAGCGCTTTAAATATGGCTCAGGCATGATATACTATTTCATTTTCCACTTCAAGCATACTTCTGCTGTATTAGCTTCTATGGGATGTTATTTTTAAAACGCTATTGTCATGTATGGATTCTTAATTTTGTAAGCCCATCACATGTTGATATTTTTTTCTGGATATCATCCCAATGACAGTTAGTGTTATCTCAATCTTTCATACACAGTAAACATCTTCTGATTATTCATCTCTATGAGGTATTTTAGAACCCAACCCTCTTTACAGTAAGCTGTCTTTGAATTGTCTGATACATTTGTATTAGAGTTTCACACCTTCCCTCTACAATATTGCTTTCCCTGTGTCAAGTTTATGAAAGTTTTGGTCCCATTCAAATTAACCTTCTTGTTTACAAGAGATAGCATGAGAGCCTTTTTCTGATAACTTCCCATATTATATCATATGCTCCTTGTTGTATAAGATGTCCTAGGCACTGGTCTCTCACAACTCAAGGCTATCTCTAGGATCGACAACATCTTTTTGGCACTGTTGCAGGGGAACAAAGTTAAGAAAAGTTAAATCCCTGGGCCTCGACAAAATCTTTATTCACTCTTCAGAAAGGTGAACATGAAGAGTTGAGAGTTGTAGATCCCTCACCTTGGCGACTCCACAGTTCCTAAATGATTAAAAGACTCCACTAGTGATCAATAGGCCGCTGATTATCTTGGTTTCATGAGATTCCACTAGGAGACCATGTCACAGAACAACATCAGCCATGCTAAAGACCAAGCCACTTCACTAATGGAATACTCTGAGCAGTTTGCAGAAATGCATCCAAGTTTCATAACAAAGTGTCAAATTTTAATGTCACGTGGCTTGGTAGAACTGAAAGTGGAGGACCTTCCACGGGCTATTATTCTCAGCTCAAGTTTAAAACCCGTGCTTAAGAAAATATTTCTAGAATTGGTGGTTGAAATATATGAAGCTGAGATCGAATTTCTGAACCCACAAGGAAAATCATATCAGTTCAAAGACCCAAGAGCCTTTTTGGAAAGTTTCCCTCCCCCTAAGAGAGAAGAAATTCCCCTTCCTTTCGGAGTACAAGAAGAAGATGATCCGATTCTCAAGAGCCACATTGAAAACGCAGTGGAAGATGCAGAAATCAAAGCGGCCCAGGATAAAGACAACCTACCAGTCATGGAAGGCCTGAAAGAAAAAAGTGTACATCATGTGTTCATTGATCCTGTGGCAGAATATATGGAGGCCCTGATTAGCTCAAATTCTCCAGCAGCGTAAAACATGTCAGAGCTCCAAGAGGACTCAGCAGCAATGTACGATGAGTCCTCTGGTTCAGAAGATGAAGGAGACACTCTACCCCAAGAGAGTCTTCTTCTCAATCCAGTGGAAGAAGAAGAGATCCTGGTTGAAGCCTTCCTGCCAAATATTCATAACCAGGTATCTTTTCATGATCCTTATGCTCATTTCCTGAAAACATTTAAGGAAGGATCAAAGGTCTTTTTGAGCAGCATATTGTGGACAAAAAGAAAATTTTTTGAAGCTGCTGACGAAGAACAGAATGTGTGGGAGCAGCCCTGCCTATCCAGCCTACTCAAGGAGCTGGGTAGAACATAACAGTCATGGGATCACTTGATGGACTGGTTGCATTGGAAGACAATGTTTGTAAGCTAGACTTGTAAATAGTCTAGTTAAAGTAGGTAGGTAGGAAAAGCTCAATAAAGCTCAGTCTGTGAGCATGTAGTTAGTTGTTTTAATTTATGCAAAGTCCAGCAAACCAAACAGTCTAATCCTGGCTTGGATGTTTTTCAATTTCTGTTTTAGAATGTAGAGAAGAAATCTGCTAGACAGTTTAATCCTAGCAGATGTAGTTTAGGTAGAGAAAATGTGAGACCAACAGTTTAATCTGGACTCATGGAGTAATAAGGGTAGAAGTAGAATAGTTTTATTTTTCCTGTTTGTAAACATTGATGATGTAGGTGGTCTGCAAAGTTCTCGACATGCCCAAGGATGAACGTGCCGTCCCCAGGTGGAGCCAATGTTCATGTTAGCCCCCTATTAATTTTTTGACAAGAAAACAGGGGGTCAAAATGTCTTTGAGCTTTCAAAGAATGCATTCCCATTGAAAACACATCATCCTTGAAGCCCCCTTGTGCCTTTTTCCTTTGGGGAATCCTCACCGTTGTTCCCAGTTTTGAAGCCTCTCTGTTTGTGAAGAAGAATGCCCAAAAAGGCCCCATTTTCCCTCTTATTTCATTCCCTCTAAGCCTCTATTTTCATCGTTCTTCTTCCCCTTCTAAATTCCCCACTTATCCTTAAATCATCCCAAATCCCCTTTTAAGCCTTTTAAATTACCTTTGTTCGGCTTAAAAACCACTTATTCCCTTTACCGAATGCCTCCTATGGCCTTAAAATACATTTAAAACAGGCCAAAAACCCACTTTCCTTCATATATGAGGCTTAACCCATTTCCGGCCAGCCCCCTCAACCACTTCCCCATATGCCCCGCGCCCGCGACCAAGCGCTTAAGGCCTGGGTGCTAATCGCATCGGAGAATCAGAGCAGAAATGTCTTTTTCCTTTGTAAACCACGAAAGTCCCGATGCGATAGTGTTAAGTCTGTCGGCCCTTTGAAGCAATCTCCACCATCGATATTTCAAGATCTGACAGCCAGCACTTGTCCTGCTTGCGCCCATCGCCCCGATCCTTTCACTCATCCGATTGCATATCAGTCGTCGATCTATCAATGGATCGGACGACCATCGCACCACCGCACCGATCGCAATCGCATATTTTTAAATGTGTCACCCACTGCCCTCCCCGATTGCGATCCTCTGATTGTAATCTCCGCCGTATTTTTCCCTTTGATCTGACGACCCTTATTTCTCCCGCTCCACTCCTTTACCCCCCATCCGTCTCCCTGTCAATTGAGTCTCCGCCGTCGATCTTGTCCCAGATCGAACGGCTGGCGCTCAATCGCGCATCGCCAATCGCAGGTTCTAAAGTGTGCCGCCCATTTCACTCCCTGATTGAAATCCTCCGATTGTAATCTCCGTCATCAATTAATTTTAATCCAATGGCCATTGCACCATTGCTGATCGCCAATCGAAAAGTTTAAACGACGCCACCCTCTGTCCATTCCGATTGCGATCTGCCGATCCAATCATGACCGTCCGTTTGACCCAAGATCGACGACCCACTTTTCATCGCCTCCCCATATAATTTCATTCATTTGACCTTTCTCATGATTTCATCCTTTAATCCCCACTGTTGATCTCCTCCTGAGATCCAACGACCCACAGTCAATTGCCCTCCACCCGCCAGATCCCACCATCCAAGGTCCCCGTTTTTATTTCATTTAGCCCCTTTTCTTTGTATTTCGGCCAAAGGCTAAACCTTAGTGTTTAACACTAAACATCATTCTTCCGCCACTCTTCCATAGTTTCCACTGTTCTCCACCATTACGCCACCACTGTGCAGGCCTCCAAAGCATTCTTCCGCCACCACTTTGGATTTTATAATTGATTTGTTTCATTGTGCAGGGTTTTTACAGAGTGGAATTTTCACTCTACCTCTGTAATCACAGTCACTGTAATTCAAAACACAGAGAGGAAATTATAGCGGCCAAGTGAATCAAAAGAGATGGATTTGAGGGATTAAAGCTCGAAATTGAAGATTATACTCTTTAATCCTTATTCAAAAGGAAAGGACGTAGTGGGAAGACTAAATAGAACACGAAACGACCATATCTGTGTTTAATATCAGCGGGACGTCTTTCTACAGATAGTACATCTTCCCATTAAAGCCACCATGCCTCCTCGAGCCTAGAAACAGTTAATTACATTGACAGAAGCTTCTTAAAGACTGTCAGAACCAGCAGTAATGGAGTATGGAGGCCCGCGGACTTTCTATCCATTCCACCAATTCCAAAAGGCAGAACAGAGAGCTTTATAGCCAGAAAGGACTCCAAAGAAACATCAGAGGTCATATATCGACCTGACAAAGACCCCTCAGCCATACTATAAAATAAATAAAACAATATAGTGTCATTAAGCAGTAGGGGCGTGGACGCTTCCTCCATGCTGTCTTAATGAATCAATTTAATTTTCATCATCCACTCTTGTGACTCATTTTTCTCCTATAAAAATCCCCAAGAACAGATTGTAAGGGGTTCCAGATTTTCAGAAAAATATGCTGTGAGAGAATTTTGTATGCATTTTGTGGAACTTTGATATGAATGCAAAGAGCCCGTTGGGTTTTAGTGATAAGGAGTTCCATCTTTAACGAGGATTCTGGTCTTTGTGCTTCACAGTCTGTAACTCTCCCCTATATGTGATAGTTTAATTGTTCATCTTGTTTTCATCCATTTTGCTTGTATCATGTTCTGGAATGCAAGTGGCTCACTGGTTTTTGGTATGAATTTATCCTAATTGATACTCATGCTAGAACCTGTCAAGCGCTTTAAATATGGCTCAGGTGTGATATAATATTTCATTTTCAACTTCAACCATACTTCTGTTATATTATCTTCTATGGGATGTTATTTTTAAAATGCTATTTTCATGTATGGATTCTTAATTTTGCAAGCCCATTACGTGTTGATATTTGTTTCTGGATATCATCCCAATGACAGTTAGTATTATCTCAATCTTTCATTCGCATTAAACACCTTCTGATTAATCACCTCTGTGAGGTATTTTAGAACCCAGCCCTCTTTACAGTAAGCTGCCTTTGAATTGTATGATACATTTGTATGAGAGTTTCACACCTTGCCTCTGCAGTGTTGCTTTCCCTGTGTCAAGTTTCTGAAATTTTTGGTCCCATTCAAATTAACCTTCCTGTTTACAAGAGATAGCATGGGATCCTTTTTCTGATAACTTGCCATATTATATCATATGCTCCTTGCTGTATAAGATGTCCTCGGCACTGGTCTTTCACAAATCAAGGTTGTCTCTAGGATTTAAAACAGACCCAATTGTCCTCCAAATTCTACATGAAGGGTCTTGGTGCCGAAAACTATATTTTGGCCATGGAAATTAAATGAGGTCGGGCAAAGAGGAGGTTTTGGTTAAACCAGAGGAAGTATGTCGAGACAATATTGTAGAGGTTTAATATGCAGGATAGTAAACTGGTGAACGTTCCTATTCCTGTAGGTGTAAAGTTATCTATTGAACAATGTCCCAAGACACAAGAAGACGAAGAGGACATGTATCATGTTCCATATGAAAGTGTAGTCGGTAGCCTGATGTATGCAATAGTATGTACTAGAATAGACTTTTCACATGTAGTGAGAGTATTGAGTAGGTTTATGTCAAAAGAAGGGAATGATCATTGAAGAACAATGAAGTAGGTTTTCATGTATTTATGTGGAACTAGTGATTATGGTCTATGCTAATAAGAAAGACCATGAGTGGACAGAGTTTTGGACATCCATAGCTTTTTTTTATGCAAACTGGGCTGGAGATCTAGATCATAAAATATCTACAAGTGGATATGTGTTTAACCTATTTGGAGGAGAAGTTAATTGGATGAGTAAGAGGCAGTTTGTAGTGACTCTTTCAACTAGAGAGCTTGAATACATGGAATCCACTCATGAAAGTAAGGAATAAGTTTGGTTGTAGAGATTGTGTTCAAATACAAGGTTATTATAATGAGCTATAAGGATAGACTATGACATCCAAAGTGAAATTTTCTTGGTAAAGAACCCTGCTTATCATTCAAAGACAAAGCAAATTGATGTTCAATATCACTTTGTGAGGGATATTGTTGAGGACAAAAAGGTGTTTCTGGTAAAGGTGGACACCTTAAAGAATTTTGCAAATGCATTAAAATTTTTTTTGATCACTGAGAATTTTTCTTAGTGTAGATAAACAATGGGTGTTGTAGAGATAGACTAATGACTAAGCTCTCTTGTGACCTCCTGTATAAAAAAAAAAACAACAAATGGGAGAATGTTGGGTTTGTGTTATATTCTTTTTGCGACTAGTCGCACATGCGGGGGCGGTAGATGCCCCTATATATTGCATCAGGCACAACAAGGGGGTCACGGGGGGGTGGCGGAAGCCCCCGTTATCAAGGGGTTTGTAGGGCGGTGGTAGCCCCCCCACATAGGGTCTAGGGTAGCGCCATGAGAAATTTTTTTTGGACCCTATAATAGGTGGGGGGACCTATCTATGGTTTTGTGCATGGGTTTTGCACATGGTTTTGGGCATGATGGTTTTCTACCCATGGTATTTTATAGATCCAGTCAAGGGAACTATGATTATGTTCTAATCCAGGGTTAATGGATAGGGGTTTAGGAATTATTTAGCATGTATATATATTTGTATCGTAACGTTGAAAGGAATATAATGAAAAATCAATCTAGTTGTCCCAGTTTTGGGATCTAAGGGAAAATATCTCTGTATATTTGTTTATCTTCTCACTATTGTTTATTTGTTTGTTTTAAGATTTTTTTTTGAAAATAATTCCTTTACATGGTTAAATCCTACACTTATTTGGAAATGGTAACAAAAATTCACCTAACAATCTAGTACAACATAAAAAATCACTAGTTAGTGTAAATAATATTAGTCATAAATACTTCATTCTTATTTTAGACGTTAATGAACACTAAAAAAAAACAAAAAAATCAGCATTTCATGTGAACATATTACAATATACCTTAGGATTTGTTTCATACAAGTTTTTGACAAACCATTCAAAACCTTTAATTTCACCAACAATAATGTAGTATAGAGAATATTTTCTTTCGAACCTTCATAAAGCGGTGTCATTTCCTTCTATAGCATAGGTTCAACATCACAAATAACATCACTATTCTCATTGTCGAACAAGTCTTGGATCAACTAATTTTTCCCATCATCTTGAACTATGTTATTGTTTCCATCTTCTTCCATAGGATCATGATCTTGATCTTACATATTCGTTCCATGTTCCTCAAATTGTAGAACATCATTTCTAATACTACTTGGCACATTTGGGTCATAGTACCTAGGGGCTAACCTTGATTTTATAATAATTACAAAAAATCATGTGAAATTATTTGCAGAAAAAATATTATAACAATAAAAAAATTTACAAATATAATTAATATAAATAAAATATATATTAAGATCCATAAAATATAGCTTACCACCAAACGATATCCATTCCCCGTTCAATGTGCTCATTCTTCCTACAATGTCTATTAGTTTTTTCATATGGAATTCCATGTGAGCCTCTGCACCCACAAATTTTGCAAGGGAATTAACATTTTTCATCATTTACCCCCAACTAATTAGTTCCCCATATATATTTTTTTGGACATTCTTCCCAACCGCAAAATGATTATATAAAATAAAAATTATTTTTCGCTCACGAAAAATACCTTATAACCTTTTAGAATTAATGCAGTTATAACAAAGAAGTCACAACATCTCTTACAAGTGGGATGTTTATATATTTATTTATCATCACAATTGTGACATTATATGACTAGTCAAAATCAAATATTAACATATTTCATCGCAATCGCGATGACATATGTTGTTCATCACAATTCTAACTCCCAAAATTGGAAGGGGCAATTGTGACAAATAGAATTTGTCATCGCAATTAAGACAAACTAGAAATCATCCTTCACAATTCTGACACCATAGAAGTAGGTCGTTCGGAATTACAATGGACATGGGACTTTATACTACCAAAACTAAAAAAAATGACATTTTTCTTGACCTTTGCGACAATATGGGCCATACTGTCAGACTATGTCATCAAAATGTAGTCCTATATGTAGTAGTTTTGGGCTAGAAATAGTAAGGGGTATGTTACAAAGTGGTATTAGAGCTTACAAGTTCAACACTTGGACTATATGGGCTCTATCGCAAAATAAATATAGATGAAGGTTCAACGCGAAAACTTTGGTGGATCAAGTGAGGCCTTACAGCCTCAGGATAAGTGTTAAGAACTTGTTTGTTGTATGGATTATGTGTGATGTTTGGATTGTTTTCATTGTGATGTACATATTCATGTTGCATGATACTAATGATTGATATGATTTGATTGATACAGACATGCTAGTTGAGGTGTAATGTTGTAGCTAGCTTCACACCAATAGATTTCCAATAACAAGACAAGGAGATATTGTTTACTATGCATTTGATTTTGTTTAATCTAACAATTATTTGTGTGTATGAAAGCACATAAAAGACACTAAGGTTCATAGGATATGAGGACAGGAATGGTGCAATATAGCTCTAATTAGTCACAACATGGATATGAGGAAGAGAGGATAATTGAAGAGGAAATATCAGTTGGATATCAATGGGAGGTTGAATCTCCCAATTAGATGGATCCATTGAGGAGATTAATATTTGAATTAAGGAGTTGTAAATATGATAATGAAAGGATTAATGAGGCATAAGAAAGGCTTGTCAGAGCATAGGAAAGACAATAAAAATTGAATGATGTTATATTGTAGAGCCTCTTGGACTTGCAAACGAAAGAAAATCATGAATTGGGAGCTAGTCAAAGAAACATAGAAATCCATTTGGGACCAGAAGAAAGAACTAATGGGGCAGATGGTAGTGGATCCATGAAAAGGCACAATTTTACAAGTGAATATAATGTGAAAGGAGGCATTATGTTAAATAATATTGAAAACACCTTTGAACAGTAGGATGAGAATCCTCACAAAATACCAAAGCATCATAATCAACAGAACCATGAATAAAGGACGGGAAAAATAATATGTTATAAGAGTTTAAGAAGTCCAAGCCTCCGACATTTGATGGTGAAAAGAATAAATACGAATATTTTGAGGCATGGCTACTTGGAATGAAGAGTTTTTTCAGGATTCATAGATATTCAAGAAACATGAAAGCAAGGATATCCACTTGAAAGGTAGAGCTAACACCTGGTGGGAATATCTAAGGATTGTAAAAGGCATAAAAGAATAAGTGTTTTCCTAGAAGGAATTCGAAGAATATTTCAGGGACAAGTGTCTATCTGAGAGATACTTTGACAGCAAGGCTAAGGAATTTTATCAGCTCATATTGGGTCAAATGTTGGATGAGGAGTATACCACCAAGTTCTTAGAAATACTAAGGTATTTTCCATTCTTGAAGGAAGAAAAAGCAAAGAGTTAGATGTTTTTTAGTGGACTACCACAATCCTTCAAGGATATAATTGAGTTCGATGAGCCTAAGACATTATAAGATGAAACTTAGAAATTGAAGTGATACTATGAAGAGTCAAAGCATAGGCCAAAATTCAAGAAGGATTAGAAGGTGAAAGGTAGCCTGAAATATAAATAAAAAAGGCATAAGGGTTGGAAACCCTAAGCCACAAGAAAGAGACAAAATATAACTTCATATGGTCAAGGTAAACCTCATAAAAAAGGTAGCATAGCAAGAAGAGGTCATTTTAATTAGCTTGTCGAATGGTAGAGTAAGGGTGACACAAGGGAGCCACTGAAGTGATGGAATTGTGGAGGAAATCACCATAAGGTAGATTTTCCATAGGAGAAGAACGTTGGCCCACACCTTTAAATTTCACAAGAAGCCTAGATAGTGGGAGAGATGGCTCACAATCTACCAAAAATATATGCAACAGTAAACAACAGGTAGGTAGACCACCAGGCTTCCATAATCGAAATGGAAGGTAAGCTTTGTAATCAAGTTATTTATGTTTTGATTTAGCCAGATAAAATTACATGTATGTTAGCCTAATACTTATAGAGCAGTGACAATTAGATAAGGAGATGCATGAAAAAACATGGTTGAATATTGTGTGAGAGTTTTCCTAATTTAATTTAATGGCATGCATATCTTTGTAAATATTAACATATTTCCACTAGGAGTGTATAGAGTATTGTTTGGTATGGATTGGCTATACATGAATCACACCAAGGTAGATTATTTTGAAAAGGAAATTGAATTCTTAGATGAGTGTGGGTAAATATCGATATTGTAGGGAAAGTGAAAGCCCATTTCAGTGAGACTAGTAACAACCATGCAAGCTAAGATGAGCTACATGAAGATATTCACCCTATTTGCTGTGAAAATTTCTAGCGATTTTGAAGCTAATAAAAACGTTGGGGATAAAAACAGTGTAATTCTATCAAAATATCCCATTTTGAATTAGTTCCAATATTTCTTTCATGAATAGATGCTTGGGCTTCCTCTTCATATAGAGGTGGATTTCTCTATTGAATTAATGTCAGGAGTGTTAGCCACCTATAAAATTTGTTATAGAAAAAGGTGGCTAAGACTTTTTTGAGCCTTCAAGGGAAAAAATTTGTTACTAAAAAGTGTTGGCTCTTGAAGACTCTAGATGGCCTCCTACCTCTGTCCCAAATCTTCACTACTGTGCCTATTCTACATCCAGAAATCCTGTAGATTTCCAAGACAGATTACTACTGCAAACATCATTTTTCCCCCTTCCCCTCTTCCAAAACTAACCTCTTGTTATCTCCTTTTCCCCCATGAAATGCCTCTTTTTCATGATTTTTCTCTTTCCCCTTAATCAGAAACCCTTTGATAAGGTTTAAAGACTCCTTCTTTGCCTTATTGGAACCCTCAATTTCCCTTGAAAATCATTCAAAATCCATTGAAATGCATATTTTATATGTATTTTGGACTTAAGCCCCCTCAGGCTAAGTCTTTAGCCTTTCCCCTCCATGCGTCTTGGTGTTAGAACCAAGCACTAACCTTCCAGGCGCTTATCCATTTTTTAATTAATTATCTCCGCCCAATGTTCAAAACCTTAGTTTTATTTAAAAATGTCGAATTTATTATTTTCTAAGGTCTTCCGCCGGTCCGACTTGTAAATAATTCTCCACTGTCGATCTGATCTGTAGATCGACGGCGTAGGGTCCATCAGCCCGGTGGTCCCCGCCAACCACTCACCATTTCAAAAACCGCGAGGTATTCATCACACCGCCTTTGGGCGAGGGTGGTTTTCTCCCAATCAACAACGATTCCATATGCTAGCCGACGCGTGTCCTGCGCACTGTTCATAAAACCACCGTCCATCGCACATTAAAGTTTGGACGTGGACCCCGCGCGATATTTCTGTGCACTGTCCGATCTGAGGCCGCCCATCCGACGACTATCGCTCTCCAAAGATGCCCGACAGTTAACTAGGCTACGGCGCGACATTCAATTGATCTCCACCATTGATCTGATCTACAGATCGACAACTCATATTCCATCGCCCTGATTCGTCACCCAGTCAACGTGTTCCGCTTTGACTAACCTTTCTCCGCTCCCGACCGTCGATCTTTGCGTGATCGACGGCTCTGTTTTAAACAAATCTTCCGCCTTCCCATCAAATCTCGACTGTTGGATGATGCCATCCAACATACATGCTCTCTCCACGTGCCTTCTGAAGCAGTAACCTATAAATGCATGGATTTTATAATTTTTGTTCGTATTTTGCAGGGTTTAAAGGTTTTTTCACTATGTATGAAGAAAATTCGAAGGCAGAGGGTGACGATCCTCCCACCTTCGATTTGTCAAAGGAAAACATTTGCAAGTGTTACATCCACGTGTCATCAATCATCCATGAAGCATTGATGCCACATAACCCTGCGCAACCCTGCACACTGGCAAAAACACATGAATCGGGCACAGTCAGAGAATATCAATGAAAAAGGCCAAAATGTATCAGAACAGAGGATTAAAGAAAAATTTTGCGGGGATCACGGCTAAGAATGTTTATCAAAATCCTAATCCCCGATTTAAAACACAGTTTAAAGAAAATCTGAAGTGTTTTATCGACAGGGTAACCTCCACCGCCACAATTGAGGCAAATTGATCCCTCTAGCTACCACGATGCCACCTGTGCCTCAAAGTATTCAATCAAAGGGTGGATTTATTGATCAGGATCAAATATTTGTCTCAAAACGCAGCCAAAGAAGAAACTCTGCCAAGGAAATTAATGACAAACATCTGCAGAGTTACTTCGACGCCACACAAAGCCTCAAGGGTCAATAAAAGCTCCCACCGAGCTTAAACTTTATGTAAAAACATTTAATACAGAGTACACCCATGCAAGTTTCTTCATTCAGCCCCTCAAAGGCCAAGAGGTCATTAAATATATATTAATTGTAATTGGAGATCTTTTTATCAGATCTCACCTCCTCATTCTTCTATATATACTTCTGCAGAAGATGAGTGAGGGGTTGGTTGGTTGTTGTTTGATCACTAGTTGTAATACTGAAACTCTCTGAAATAAATACATAGTTCGTTGAAGTTGAAGAAGAAACTGAAGTCTTGGAAACCTTGATGATGTTGTTTCATGCTTGTTCCTGAGAAGGCTCTATCATTGGATCCATGAGCTTGGCTGTTGGTGAAGTATTCTGAACTATTTTATGTTTTCCTCTGTTTTCACTATGTTCCATAATTTATTACTACAGTAGGTTGAAAGTTTTAGGCTAAGAAATGACTCTTGGAAGCACCTTAGACCTGTTCACCCTTCACTATTTCATGTTTTCTTCTGCTGAAGTATTTTAGAGTCTTTAATCTCTCTCTTTAGTCTTCATGCTTGTTTATTTCCTTAATAGTTCGAACAATTGGTTTCAGCATGATTTATGGTTCTCCCTGCTTGTTTGCTTCCACTTAAAAACTGTTATTGAAGTCTCCCTTTGAAGTTCTTTGCATACAGTGAATCAAAGAGGTCAATTTTTGATCTAGCCCTTTGTCCTCACTTAAAAAGTTGGCTTAAAGGTCATTATAATTATGATCATAGATTTTTTTAGGTGTTCCCTCTTCTATGACTGTAATTATCAGTAAATATTTTATGTTTCTAAGTCCTTTAAAATAAATCTTTGAGGAAATAGGGTGTTCCCCAAATCTTAGATTTCATTTTAAAAGTTGTTTTGAAATAATTATTTGCTTAAAGGTGTGATTTGTAGAATTTATGGTTAGCCCTGTCTATCAAAGAGCTCTTTATTGTTCAAATTATGCTTTCGAATTCCCTTTGTTGAGAATTAAACCTCTCTTTCCAAATCATTAATGTTCATTTCATTCCAAAAACAAAAGGATCCTGTGGCCAAGTTAGATTTTCCCTTTGATATCCCATATCCATTGATGAGTATGTTATGACCTCTTTTTGACTCCATTGCCCAATGAACCAGAAATTTCTCTGTCCTATATATGTTTCCTAGGCCTTTCATGTTCTATTGTATCATTCCAACCAAACAAACAAACAAATAAACACCTGCACTTAATAACTAGTCTAAAACCAATACTCAAAGCACACAAGATAAACCTTTGCAAAAAAACTTTTGAGAGATCCCTCTCTGAGAACAGGAGGACTAGATCTTGTAACTCTAAAGATTGGTTCTGATGTTGCCTTGTCATTTGATTTTCCAAACTATCAAAACATGGGACACCATTATAATGGCGATCACGGTGGGACGTACTGAGAATATAATGGTTTGAAAACTTTTCTTCAAACTTTTTAGGCCTAGTATAACATAAGTAACCTTCTTCAAGCACTACCAAGCAATGGTAATCATGATAGGACTTAATTGAATTAGTGAAAAAACAAGTAACCCTTAGGATTCTCATTAAACCTTATCAAACCTTGAAGGAAGTAGTTACCAAGCCATAAGAGTGAACTCTGTATGTTTTGACACCATAGCTAAGTGTTAAGTCAAATTTAGGACACTCTCATAACCTATAAGATCAAGAAACTCAGAAAAAAACCCAAAACATTTCAGTTTGGCTTCATAATAAACATGGTGGTGGAACCATAAAACATTTTACCTTTACAAAAGCTAAAAAATTTCCACCTGGTGACTCCACTAGCCCCCAGTAGGCCTATTACTTTATTATTCCTTATAGAATCTCTTGGGAATGTATTGAGCAAACCCAATCAGGCTGTTGTGGACAGCAAATTTCAAAATCTTCCACCTGGCGACTCCACAATTCCAAAAGACCTAATGACTCCACTGGTAGAAGATTCTGAATTGGTTGAATAGACATAGTGACCTCTTTCTTGATTTATAAAATGATTCCAAGGATACAACGAAGGTATGCCCCAATGAGCAAGGAGCATATCCCTAGATTCCCACACAAAATGTCTGAATTAGATTGGTTAAAAAACTTACCTACCTTTCAAGGAAAAATTTTTGATAACCCCTTGCTACATCTCATCAAGTTTCATATACATGTGTGGAAGTTAAAGGTTCAATGGCACGAAGACTACCTAATGAAAATGTTCATGTTAACATTAGAAGGAAAAGATAGGGATTGGTATGAATGCTTGAGATCTAGTAGTTTTTTTTCTTTAGAGACCTTGAATAAGTGTTCTATGAGAACTTTAAAGAAAACACTACATCATTATCATTAGGTGAAATATATTATGATCCATCACAAAACATCACCCAACACATTATAGATAATGAGGAAGCTCTAGAAGAAATGCATCCTAAAGATCTTTTAACAGCCATTCATGAGTTTAATCTCTTTTTGAAAGATTATAAGAATATTGATAATCAGGAGCAGCCCTTTCTTTTTCTAAATCAAGAACAAACTCAACCGTTACAAGACCTAGACAATGAGCAATATATAGATGATGATCAAGACTTTATAAAAGAAGGTGAACAAGATTACAAAGAAAGCAATGAAAAAGGTTGTCAGGAATTTCCTAATTATATACCTATATCTTGTATAATGCTATTACGAGAACTTCATGACCAAATTGCAAAAACTATCAGTAAGCAGTGCCTTGAGGAAAACATAAACCATTTTGAACCCACAAAATCTAAAATAGGAGAAGAGACAACACAACCAGAGTCTCTGCCTTTATGTTATGACTCTTTTCAGTTTCTTAAAAAACAATGGCATCTTGATAATACGATTGAAACAACTCATGAACCTTATAGTCAAAGTGACTGCCACGAAAATCATGAGGAGTTGTTCGAAATTGAGATATATCAGGAAAAGGAAGAGAATCCTCAAAATTCTCTTGCAAACACAAGTAATCATTCCCTAGAAGAGGCTCAAGAAGACATCCAGCCTCAAAACCAGTTAACACAAGAGGGAGAGGACTGTTGTTCTTCTTTCCAAAGCAAAGAGAAAATTCCTTCTCTTTTTGTAGAGGAAGAAATTGATCAGATATTAAATAAACAGCCAACCCTCAATTCTTTATTAGAAAAAAACACTTCTGCTCATTTACCTACTAAACCTTGTTGTCTTGAGACAGAAAATAAACTTGTAGATTAGCTAAAAGAACAAACTGATAACCCAATATGCTTGATTGGTGAAATTTTTTATACTAATGATTTTTCAACTTCTGATCAATCTAATGATGATGATGAGATCCAAACAGAAACTAATCATGCAGGGCAACCAACAGTCGATTGGTGTCATGAATTTCATTATAATCAGCTTGAAAGAAGTAATCAGCCAGTCCCATTCATCATAAATAGCTTTCACATAATTGGGAATCAACAATCTACTAGTTGTAATGTTGAGGCTGAGAAGAAAGAGAAATTTCTTGAACAGGATGCATATAAGGAGCCTCCTCCTGAAAGGGTTGAGGTAATAAAATATACCCCTGCTAAAAAACATGATGATATCTTCACAGAGCATAGTCCACTAAATCAGAGCATACCAGGACTACCAAAGGACAACACTGTAATATATGATGAGTCCTCCAGTTCAGATGACCATGAAGATGAGGAAGTTTTTCTTTCTCAAGAGAATCTTTGCCTTGATCTAATGGAGAAACAAGAGATGATCCTAGTTGAAACATGTCTTCCAAATACTCTTCACCAGGCATTATTTAAAGATCCCTATGCTCACTTTTTGAAGGCATTTGAAGAAGGGATCAAGGTCATTAGGAGTAGTGTATTACCAAAATAAAGAACATTATTTATCACTGCTGCTAAAGAACAAAAGGAATGGGAGTGGCCCTGTTTGTCCAGCCTGCCCAAGGCGATGAAGAAGGACCAATCATGGAATCACTTGCTGGATTGGTTGTACTGGAAAAGAGAGTTCATCATCTGAGCATGTAAATACTCCAAGATTAGATTAGGTTAGGAAGGAAATTAATAAAGCTCAGCTTTGAGCATTTAGTTAGTTGTTGATTTTTGTCTTGTAAGAAAAAGAAAAATCTAAAAACAATAGAAAAGAGAAAAGAGGGTAGATTTTAAAACAAGAAAGGTACAACCCCATACCAAAAAAGAGAAATAAATTCTAAAAGTGTGCAAGCTTAAATGCCACTCCTGCAAAACACACTTCTATTTAGTCAAACATCCTAATCTTGACTAATTAGTTTTCAATTTACTGCTGATAGGATAGTGAATTCAATTTGCCAAACTGTTTAATCTTGGCTTATCAGTAGATAGTTTAGGATAGAAATTAAAGGTTCAAACATGATCAAAATATGAACCTAAGTTTCCAAAGAGAGATGAATCAAATTTGCTTCATTTTCTAGGTCAAAAAAGATTTAAATCTGGTTCTAATTAGCTCAAAATCTGAACCAGAGAACAAAGAAGCTACAACTCAAATAAAGGTCAAAACAGAGCTGTAAAAAGAGAAGGCAGTACTTTGAACTTTCAGATCCAGAGCCTTCCATTTTGTTTTAAATTTTGTGAAAAATAATGTCTATGTGCAGTCGTTCTTATGCCATAGATCAGCATCAAGTCAAACAGCTTAATCTTGACTTGAATGCTTTTTAAATTTCTGTTGTAGAAATTAGAGAATAAAGTCTATTGGACAATTTAATTCCAATAGACAGTAGATTAGGTAGAGAAGCATATGAAATCAACTGTTTAATTTGAGTTCAGGGAGAAATAAGGAGTAGAATTAGATTAGTTTTATGTTTTCAAAAGAATAAAATGTTGTGAAAGAGTTTACCAATCCAAGTGCACTCTAAAGAAGAAAAAATGTTAGATTAGTAGGATTGGGTAGGTAGAAAGCTCGTATTGATGAAGATCCATTGTTTGTGACTGCTAATATGTTTCCAGAACAAAGAAGATCATCCACAGAAAGGAAGGCAACCCAATGGATGAGGCACAGGTCAGCCTCCTAGAGAATCCAAGTCTGAAGTTCTTGATGCCTTCAAGAAGGCACCATCCCCAAGTGGAGCCAATGTTAGCCACCTATAAAATTTGTTATAGCAAAAGGTGGCTAAGACTTTTTTGAGCCTTCAAGGAACAAATTTTATTACCAAAAAGTGTTGGCTCTTGAAGACTCTAGATGGCCTCCTGCCTCTATCCCAAATCTTCACTACTATGCCTATTCTACATCCAGAAATCCTACAGATTTCCAAGACATATTACTGTTGCAAACATCATTTTTCCCCCTTCCCCTCTTCCAAAAATAACCTCTTGTTCTCTCCCTTTCCCCCATGAAATGCCTCTTTTTCATGATTTTTCTCTTTCCCCTTCATCAGAAACCCTTTGATAAGGTTTAAAGACTCCTTCTTTGCCTTATCGGAACCCCCAATTTCCCTTGAAAATCATTCAAAATCTATTGAAATGCATATTTTATATGTATTTTGGACTTAAGCCCCCTCGGGCTAAGTATTTAGCCTTTCCCCTCCATGCGTCTTAGTGTTAGAACCAAGCGCTAACCTTCCGGTCGCGTATCCGTTTTTTAATTAATTATCTCCGCCCAATGTTCAAAACCTTAGTTTTATTTAAAAATGTCAGATTTATTATTTCCTAAAGTCTTCTGCTGGTTCGACTTGTAAATCATTCTCCGCCGTCGATCTAATCTGTAGATCGACGATTCAGAGTCCATCAGCCCAGTGGTCCCCGCCAACCACTCACCATTCCAAAAACTGCGCGGTATTCATCGCACTGCCTTTGGGCGAGGGTGGTTTTCTCCCGATCGACAGCGATTCCATACGCTGGCCGACGCGTGTCTTGCACACTGTTCATAAAACCACCGTCCATCACGCGTTAAAGTTTGGACGTGGACCCCACGCAATATTTCTATGCACCATATGATCTGAGGCCGCCCATTCGATGTCTATCGCTCTCCGAAGATGCCCGACAGTTAACCGGGCTACGACGCGGCATTCAATTGATCTCCGCTGTCGATCTGATCTGCAGATCAACGGGTCATATTCCATCGCCCTGATTTGTCGCCCAGTCAACATGTTCCACTTTGACTTTCCTTTCTCCACTCCCGACCGTCGATCTTTGCGCGATCGACGGCTCTGTTTTAAACAAATCTTCCGCCTTCCCATCAAATCTCGACCGTTGGATGATGCCATCCAACGGACACGCTCTCTCCATGTGCCTTCTAAAGCAGTAACCTATAAATGCATGGATTTTATAATTTTTGTTCGTATTTTGCAGGGTTCAAAGGTTTTTTCACTATGTCTGAAGAAAATTCGAAGGCAGAGGGTTACGATCCTCCCACCTTCGATTTGTCAAAGGAAAAAATTTGCAGGTGTTATGTCCACATTTCATCAATCATCCATGAAGCATTGATGCCACATAACCCTGCGCAGCCCTGCACACCAGCAAAAACACATGAATCAGGTACAGTCAGAGAATATCAGTGACAAAGGCCAAAATTTATCAGAATAAAGGATTAAAGACAAATTTTGCGGGGATCACGGCTAAGAATGTTTATCAAAAGCCTAATCCCCGATTTAAAACATAGTTTAAAGAAAATCTAAAGTGTTTTATCAACATGGAAACCTCCACTACCACAATTGAGGCAAATTGATCCCTTTAGCTACTACGATGCCACCTGTGCCTCAAAGTATTCAATCAAAGGGCGGATTTATTGATCAGGATCAGATATTTGTCTCAAAACGCAGCCAAAGAAGAAACTCTGCCAATGAAATTAATGAAAAACATCTACAGAGTTACTTCGACGCCACACAGAGCCTCAAGGGTCAAAAAAAGCTCCCACCGAGCTTAAAATTTATGTAAAAACATTTAATGCAGAGTACACCCATGTAAGTTTCTTCATTGAGCCCCTCAAAGGCCAAGAGGTCATTAAATCTGTATTAATTGTAATTGGAGATCTTTTTATCAGATCTCACCTCCTCATTATTCTATATATACTTCTGCAGAAGATGAGTGAGGGGTTGGTTGGTTGTTGTTTGATCACCAGTTGTAATACTGAAACTCTCTGAAATAAATACATAGTCCGTTGAAGTTGAGGAAGAAACTAAAGTCTTGGAAACCTTGATGATGTTGTTGCATGCTTGTTCCTGAGAAGGCTCTATCATTGGATCCATGAGCTTGGCTGTTGGTGAAGTATTCTGAACTGTTTTATGTTTTCCTCTATTTTCATTATGTTCCATAATTTCTTACTACAGTAGGTTGAAATTTTTAGGCTAAGAAATGACTCTTGGAAGCAGCTTAGACCTGTTCACCCTTCACTGTTTCATGTTTTCTTCTGCTAAAGTATTTTAGAGTCTTTAATCTCTCTCTTTAGTCTTCATGCTTGTTTATTTCCTTAATAGTTCGAATAGTTGGTTTTAGCATGATTTATGGTTCTCCCTGCTTGTCTGTACCACTTAAAAACTGTTATTGAAGTCTCCCTTTGAAGTTCTTTGCTTATAGTGAATAAAAGAGGTCTGTTTTTTATCTTTCCCTTTGTCCTCACTTAGACAGTTGGATTAAAGGTCGTTATAGTTATGATCATAAATGTTTTTAGGTGTTCCCTCTTCTATGAATGTAATTATCAGTAAATCTTTTATGTTTATAAGTCCTTTAAAATAAATCTTTGAGGAAATAGGGTGTTCCCTGAATCTTAGATTTCATTTTAAAAGTTGTTTTGAAATCATTATTTTCTTAAAGGTGTGATTTGTAGAATTTATGGTTAGCCCTGTCTATCAAAGAGCTCTTTATTTTTCAAATTATGCTTTCGAATTCCCTTTGTTGAGAATTAAACCTCTCTTTCCAAATCATTAATTTTCATTTCATTCCAAAAACAAAAGGATCCCGTGGCCAAGTTAGATTTTCCCTTTGATATCCCATATCCATTGATGAGTATGTTATGACCTCTTTTTGACTCCATTGCCCAATGAACCAGATATTTCTCTGTCCTATATATCTTTACTAGGCCTTTCATGTTCTATTGTATCATTCCAACCAAACAAACAAACAAATAAACACCTGCACTTAATAACTAGTCTAAAACCAATACTCAAAGCACACAAGATAAACCTTTGCAAACAAACTTTTGAGAGATCCCTCTCTGAGAACAGGAGGACTAGATCTTGTAACTCTAAAGATTGGTTCTGATGTTGCCTTGTCTTTTGATTTTCCAAACTATCAAAACACGGGACACCAACAAGGAGCAACTCTAACATATAAGGCTACATATAGAATGAGCACTCAGGACTTAGTTGAGTTGAAGCTACAACTCAAAAAGATATTGAACAAGGGCTACATAAGGCCAAGTGTGGCTCCATGGAGAAAACTAGTTCTATTTTTTAAGAGGAAGGATGCAACGCTCAAGTTCTGCATTGACTATATACAACTAAATATTGTGACCATCAAGAATAGATATCCCTTGCCACATATTGATGATCTATTTGATCAGTTAAGAGGGGCAACATTCTTCTCCAAGATTGATATGAGATCAGGATATCATCATGTGTGCATTAAGGAAGAAGCTATCCATAAAAAAACCTTCAAAACAAGTTATGGGAATTACAAGTTCGTGGTAGTATTTGGTATTTGTTATATTCTTTGTGAAAAAAATATTATGCCGACCCAATAATAGTTGGGCGGGCTCAAAGATGGTGGGAAAACCTACCCACGGTTCTTTGTGCATGGTTTTGGGCATGCTGGTTTTTTCCCATGGTATTTTGTAGATATGGTTAAGGGAAATATAGTTATGTTATAATATAGGGTTATTGGATGGGGTTTACGAATGCTTCGACATATACATAATGTATTTTAAAATTAAAAGGAAAATAATGAAAACAATCCATTTTTCCTAGTTTGGGTTCCAGGAGAAAATATTTGTGTATATTTTATGTTCTCGCCATTATATATTTTTTTGTTTTAAGAATATGTTTGTAGGTAATTTTTGTATAGTGTTAAAATATAAATCTGGTATCATAGATGTTTCAACTTCAATAAGATGCCTTTGCGGTTGAGAGGTTTTTCTCGAGCCTGTGGTAGAAAATGTTACAATGGGATATCTATAGGATTGATTCTTGTGGTAAAAGGAGATGGAAAACAATGGAAAGATAGATATCATGAAATTCAATGGAAATAGTTTTGAGCTATGGAAGCTTAATATGGAGGATCTATTGGTGGACAAAGATCAGCAAATTGGTGTAGATCTAGGTAGAGCACCAACAATAATGTCAGTAGAAGAATAGATGAAGTTAGATCAAAAGAAAAGAGCACAATATGATTGTGTCTCTCAAATTCAGTATTGTTATGTATCAAGGGAAGCTATAGAAAAGTATTTGTGGGACAAGTTAGGGACTTTATATCAATCTAAGTCTCTGGTGAACAAATTGTTCCTATGAAAAAAAGTTGTATAAACCAGGGATGAAGGATGGAGAATCAATGTCGACGGAGCATATAAATGCCTTCAACATTGTGTTAAGTCAATTGTTGTATATTGATATTAAAATTTCCAATGAAGATAAGTGCATCATTATATTTTGTTTTCTACTACACTCATGGGATAGTCTTGTTGTTGCAATAGGTAGCAATACAACTGCCTTAAAGTTTGTTGAAATAATCCCATCCTTGTTGTCGGAGGAGATGAGACAGAAAAAAATGGAGATGCCTTGTCTGTAAGAGGATGCTCCCTGTAAAAAATAGAAATAATCCCCAATTGGGAAGTATAAATCTAGAGGGAGATATAAATCTACATGAAAATGTGTAAAGGTATGCTGGAAATGTGGAAAAGAAGGGCATTACAAAAAGAATTGTAGATATAAAACTCCTAAGAAATGAAAGGGATATGATGATTCTCCTTCTTTAGAGTCAAAACCCACCTCAGATGAAGGTGTGTATGTGTACTTGTCTTCTTCTTATAGTACACATGTAGATCATGAGGCATGGTTGATTGGCTCGGGTGCATCCTTTCATATGACTCCCCATAGGGAGTGGTTTTGTGAGTACATGAAATATGATGATGGTGATGTCTTCCTAGGGGATGATAGGAAGAAAAATATCATAGGATGTAGAAAATTAAATTTGAAGTTGTAAGGTGGAATAATTATAACACTTCTTGGTATTTTTCACATTCTTGCATTAGCTAGAAATCTACTTTCTGTAAGCAAGATGTATGATGCATGTGTAAAAATAGAGTTCAATAAATAGACTTGTAAGATGGTTTGAGGAGCACTAATATTGATGTGGGAAGTTAGGATTAAAACTCTATACAATCTTTTGGGTAGCACTTTTATTGGTGGGTGAAACAGTTTTGTGGTTCTTGAAAGTGAAGTAGAAAATCTAGTGGTCTCTAGAGAAAAAAGTATGTTGTGGAATGAAAAACTTGGACATATTGGAGACAAGAGATTTCAGATACTACATGTTAATGGTATGGTATAAGGTATGTTTAATTTCTCTTCTGATTTAAATTTTTGTGAACATTGTGTATATGGGAAGCAGAATGGGGTGAGTTTCACCTCTAGTGCTAAGAGGGTGAAAGGGATATTAGAGCTTGTGCACAGTGATGTGTTTGGAAATGTGTTGGTTCCATCATTGGGTAATTTTGTGTACTATGTCTCATTTGTAGATGACTTCTCGAGGAATACATGGATATATTTCCTTAGGAAGAAATATGGATTCTTTGATAGGTTTAAAGAATTTAAGGCTTTAGTGGAAAATAATGGTGGAGAGTTTTGGAAGAAGGTATTCAAAGAGTTTTGTAAGAAGTGTGGTATAGCACAAAATATGTCTACTCAATACTCACCTTAACAACATGAAGTTGCAAAAATAATGAATAGGACGTTGATGGAAAAGTCAAGAATAATGCTCAGTGGTGTTGGGTGAGGACAAGAATTCTAGGCAGAGGTAGTGGATATTGTATGTTACATGTTTAATACACCACCTTCATCTGTCTTGGAGGACAAGACTCCACATGAGGTATGGACTGGTAGTAAACCATCTCTCTGACATCTCAGGGTATTTTTTTGTGATGCATATGTACGTGTTCCAAAGGAGAAAAGAAACAAATTGGATAGTAAATATTAAATGTGCATATTTATTGGGTATAAGGATGGTTTAAAAGGATATAATATTTGGAACCTAGAAACAAGGAGTTTTGTGTAAACCTGACATGTGGTGTTTAGAAAGGTGAAATATGTTATTAAAAAATGAAGTCCCACCAAAGGAAAAGGAACCATAGAAGATAGAGTTTGAACTAAAGGAGGAATAATCAGACTCTACAATAGAACAAGAACCAGAAGAGGAAGAGAAATACACTCTAGTTTTTAGGAGATCAGTTTGAGAGAGAAGGTAGTCCATCTACTTTATGATAACATTTTTCTTTATCTATTATTAATGATGATCTCAGAACTATTAGGGAGGCAATGGATTAAGAGGATGGAAAAATTTGGAAAAATTCCATGGTTGAATAATTGGAAGCCTCTGATAATAATGAGGCTTGGAATGTAGTATATTTGTCGACTTGAAGGAAACCCATTGGAATCAAATGGGTGTTTAATAAGAAGATTAATGTAGAAGGAAAGGTGGAAAAATACAAATCTCAATTGGTAGAAAAAGGTTATTCCGAGGTGCCAGGAATTGATTTTGGTGATATTTTTTCTCTTGTTGCCAAGTTAGCTTCTATTAGATTACTTTTATCTGTTGTTGTTGCTTTTATTTTTAGGTAGAACAGATGGATGTGAAGATAGAATTTCTTCATGGGGATCTAGAATAAGAGATCTACATGAACTAGAAGCATTTTCGGTGAAGGGTAAGAAATAGTTGGCATGCAAGTTAAAAAAGTATTTGTATAGGTTAAAGCAGTCACCAAGGATGTGGTATCAAAAATATGATACATATATACAAGAACTTAGCTTCACAAGGAGAAAAGAATATCATTGTGTGTATTTTAAATTAATTGGTGGCCATGTTATTTATTTGGTCGTGTATGTAGATGATATGTTGTTGATTGGAAACAACAAAGAAAGTATCCAAGATTTGAAGTCCCAATTGTCCTCTAAATTCATCATGAAAGATCATGGTGCTGCAAAATATATTTTGGGCATGTAAATTAAATGAGGTCGAGAAAAAATGAAGTTATGGTTAAATGAAAGGAAGTATGTTGAGACAATATTGCAGAGGTTTAATATGTAGGATAATAAATCGATGAAGGTTCTTATCATTGTAGGTGCAAATTTATATGTTGAATAGTGTCCCAAGACATAGGAAGAGGAAGAGGAAATGCCATGTGCTCCATATGCAAGTGCAGTCAATAGCCTAATCAATGCAATGGTATGTGTCACACCAGACATTACACATGCAATGGGAGTATTGAGCAGGTTTATGTCAAAATAAGGGAAGGAGAATTGGACAATAGTAAAATGGGCTTTTAGGAATTTGTATGGCACTATTATTATGGTTTGTGCTACCAAGGAATATTAGGAATGGATAGAGTCTTAGAAATATGTGGTTTTGTTGATGAATATTGGGATGGAAACCTGGATCAGGGAAGATCTACAAGTGGGTATGCGTTTAACCTATTGAGAGGAGTAGTCAGTTGGCTGAGTACGAGACAATCTGTAGTGGCACTTTCAACTACAAAGGTTGAATAGATGGCAACCACTCATGCAAGAAAAGAAGTATTTTGGTTGCATAGATAGTGTTCAAGTACGAGGTTGATACAATGAGCTATAAGGATAGACTGTGACAACCAAAGTGCAATTTTCTTGGCAAATAACCCTTCTTATCATTCGAAGACAAAGCACATTAATGTTTAGTATCAATTTGTGAGGATATGGTTGAAGAAAAAAAAAATTATTGGTAAAGGTGGACACTTTGAAGAATGTTGTAGATTCATTGACAAAAATTGTGAGCACTGAGAAGTTTTCTTGGTGTAAAGAAACAATGGGTATTGCATCTCGAGACCAATTATTGTGCACTCCTACGACCCCCTGTGTGGAATTAAAACAAAAAGTGATCCAGGTGGATATTGGTGGCCACCCACCTATTCCACCTAGACCTCCAGTCAGTTTCACTAGTTTCCTTTTTTATAGCATAATTTACTATTTTTAGCATTTTTTCGGGTCTTGAACTTTGGATAGATATTTTCGATGATATATCGTACATGCCAAAAGGAGATAATATGACCAAGTTATGACCCCGAGAAGTTGGCTACCCAACTAACCCCAATGGGGCCCACAAACTCTTGGCGTATCATCTCCGTTATGTTACTCGTGATCTGGAATTGGTTGTCATCATCCATGCACTAAAAATGTGGAGACACTACCTCCTCGGTATAAAATTTACTCTAATGAATGATCATAGAGTGTTGAAATATTTGTTTGATTAAATTAAAATAAATGCAACACAAGCAAGATGGTTTTCCACACTTAGTGAATTTGATTTTGAAATCAAGTATATAAAATGCAAGGAGAATAGAGTGGTTGAGTGGGGAAGCAAGATGAAAAATATCAACAATTAAAGGAGAAGTTGCAACAAGGTTCTCGAGGAAATGAAGGTAAGTGTTGGCGAGAAAACAGGTCTCGCAGAGAAGACCCGGATTTAGGGCTGGGGGCCAACAAGGTTTTCCGCCGTAGTCTAGATTCATGTCGACATTTCCACTCTGCTCCGAAGGGCAGAGAGTCTCACCCGAGGCATGTCGTGACCCTACTGTGATTAAGAGTAGATCGGTATCATTTCCCCAACATCCAAACAGGTGAACCAAAGCTAAACTAAGGAATTAAACAACAATGATAGAACGTTTCGCAACATATATTCTTCAAGGAAATAGTTCAACCAACGATAATTTTTTTTTTTAAACATAGCTATGAACAACACTCATTCGTATTCAACATCATATAACACAATAACCATCTTGGATCTATTAGTCAGTAGCCATCAGAAGCAAATAATTACAAAGCTCTATTATAGAAGAGCATAGACCAGAAAAAAATACAACACGTCCCGAGTGATAGAGAGAAACTAAAATAATCCGAAAGAGAGGAGAACAGTGCAACCCGATGGAGCTCTCGTGTGGATCCTTGCTGCCTATCCCGTTTGTACCAACCTTCTCCTCTATTGGCCGGTTGCTTACTTATTCTCCTGCTCATGCGACTGACAGTTCTTCCCCATTTCTTGCTTTGCGGTCTTTCGTTTCTTTCCGTTCACTGGGAGTTCACTACCTGTTTCCTTCCGCGCCCTTGCACTATCTATGCTTGCTCCCGCAACCACCGTGACACTTGTCCTCTGCCCCTCCGCAACCTTAACACCTCCCTGCCTACCGAGGTTACATTCCTCCACATGCTCGCTAGCACTCAAAATCTACTGATATCCAAAAACAAGGGCCCCAATAGGCCCCGACCGCATCCTTTTGACTCGTCCTGTGTCAATTTTCCTGAACCGTCTCCACCTCCATGGGGCTGCCTGACCCTACACCTTGTTCCGGCTGTGCACCTTCTCCTTGCTGTCCAAACAAGGGCCCCAACACTAGGACCTTGGTCAGAGCGGAAGCCTTAAGCTCTTGGAAAGTTGCCACGGCCTGCTGCCACCCTTGCAGTAATGCGTCCATCTCCGCCGTGATCTTGGTGTCAGCTTCCTCCCTGAAATTTTCCAGTACAGCATCGAATACTGTGTTGACTTGGTTCCCAGCCTCAGAGGCCAATTGCTGCATCATTTGGGCACTGATCTGCACGGGCTGGCGAAGCTCTCGAATTTCTTGCTTGGCTACCGTTGATGTCTCCTCTACTTGCTGAATTTCGACCTCTAGCACATCTACCTGGGCATACCGTTGGTATAGCTTAGAGGGGTCCATGGCTTCTTATATTTCCTTGGAGATTTGTTGTAGCTGGGCTGAAATCGGCTGTGTCTTCACTGTGACGGCCGTTGAGCATTCCTGCAGACCTTTCAGGAGGTCGTAGGCATCTCTGGCTACAGTACTGAGGACTTCCTGCATCTTGGTTACCTGGCCCTGTTTCTCTGAGATTTGTGCTGTGTAAATTGCTGCTGGGTCGGGCAGCGCCGGTCGTGCTGCCAATGCCGCCTTGAGCTCTGTATTCTCCTGGTGGAGGTTGGAGTATGCCACCCTGAGGTGGATTGCCCGCTCTACTACTGTCGTTTCTTGCACATCAGCGAGTATCTGACTGTAGTGGGCCATCAGTGTAGGCCACACTTCCCTGAAAACTATGGCCACTGTGTCTAGCTGGTTCTGTAGCTACCCGTTTTCCATTGAAAGATGCTCACATTGTTTAGTAAGCGAGATTATCTGCTGCTAATGTTGCTCACATTTCTATTGTAGCTCTAAGTGGAGCCTCTCGGCCTGCTGTGCAGTCCTCTAGATGAAATGGTACAGCTGAGCTGCCCCCCACATCTCCATGCTCTCTGCCCCTGAAGTACCCTGACCTGGACGCCGCTCTTGAAGTGGTTGCCCACTGGAAATTGATCTTGTTGATTGGCCTTGAGGTGATTGCGGAAGAGTTTGTTGGGGTGCATAGTCCACCATGTTTAGGTCCAGTCGCTCCCCTTGCTCTACTTGGTTGGGCTATTGGACTGGAGTAGGCTCAGGGAGTGGCCCAGCTATATCTTCAACTATTTGTTTCATCTAAGTGATGAGGTTGGTAAAAGTGGTCTGGGGGTCCATGGTGGGGTTGGCTGGGGGTACCACTTTTGTACCTAAGGTAACCTCTGTCTTGTGGTCCCCATTGAGTAGTTTCCTGATGATTGGATTAGACATGGTGGCGGATGAGGTGGATGGTGCGGATGAGGTGGTAGGTGGTAGTGGATCGGTACGAGGTCGTGATATTTTGATGTTTAGGAAATTGAAGGGGTTAATGGGATTATGGGGTGGCAACCCACTTGATTCCCCTGTCTCAGCTATTGGCTCTTCCTGGATTAATACCATTGTGCTCAGTTGCCGGGGTGGATCCTCCTCTGTGAGGTCAACTACCGGACTTGATTCTATAACTTTGGCCCTCTTGGCCTTAGGTGCCGCTATGGGTTTCGCAGACCTACTCTTTCTTGCCAACAGTGTGGTTGCTAGGCTTGGTGAAATAAACAATACATTTGGAATGGGTGTGGGGATGGAGGTCGTGTTTGAAAGCGGGGTCGACTGAGAAACTTGGAATTCTGAAAAAATTGGGAATGTAGTGGCACTACTTGATATCACCTGAACTACCTTGTTAAAGCTTCGTACCTTTGTGTTTAGCTGTTGAATGATTGGGAGGAGCTGTAGGTTGGACACCTTGTTTGTTTCCTCCTCCACAATTTCTCTTGGAAACCGGTGTGGTGGCATCCCGTCGAAGATGTACGTGTACACCCCATTTCTGACTTCCATTGCGACCCTCGGCCACGAAAAAACTTCTGTATGGAAAGCTACGTCATCAATTTGGAATTTCAATGGCCTCATCTGGAATGTTGCCTCTGGCACACAAGTGGGTCTGAGGAACGTGTGCTTGTGCGTGACCCCAAACTAGACTTGCTTGCTGTATCCGTCTAGCAGGTTTCTGGGGATCCTTTGTTGGCTCATCACCACGTCAACCATTAGGCCATACCAACTTCTAAACACCTCCGTGTTTACCTCCTTGGTGCTGGGGTCTCCCAACACCTTCCATGGGGTGACCTTCATTTCCAGCGGCTGATCCTCTACTATCTCCATCGGTATCCTGATGAGGGGGAAAGTCCACTTCTACATGGCCAACACTACTATCAAGTATCTGTAGATAAATCTTGTTGCCCTCTTATAATTGTATTCACATGCCTCGAACAACTCCTTTAGCAGGAAGGAGCACCAGTTCAGCCTGGTCCCTTGGACGCAGTGCTCCGCGACTGAAATGGTGTCCAAGGTACACTCCCCCTTGGTTTAATGCCTCATTGTCTTGCTATAAATGAGGTAGCATGCGAACCTGATTTCTGGCTTGTTGATGAGCTCAATTTTTTCCCCCTTTCCTCCCCTTCGGGTGCCATACTTTGCATAGTAATCTGTATCCCCCGACTTCTTCACCATTTTGGAGATAGTCTGGAACACTGAAGAGACATCCCTGCCTTCCTATGAGATCCCTGTCAGTCTATGAATGTCCTCGGTGTGGATTGGAATCTATTTTCCCAGCCACAAAGAGCTATTCTGAATTCTACTCAACAAGAAGTTGTTACACTGCATGGAAGAACCCGTCGTCCCAAACACTGGCAAGTTCCTCAAATTCAATATTGAGGACTGCTGGATACCTCAAAACTTAGGCAAGACCTTTGCTGCTGCCTGTCCTGCTTCTGCTGTATATTTCTCAATGTATACTTGTCTTTTGAGTGCAGGGAACTCAAAGGATTCCATGAGGTCTGCATCAATTAGAGCTGCACTATCATACTTCCCGACGAAGGATTCCATTTTTTGAATCTTGCTGTCAGCTCCTGTTCTACTACTGCTGGGCTTACTTTTGTCATCTTTGCTTGTCACTGATACACCTGAAAAATAGTTGTCGGCTCCTTCTCTTGGATTTCTTCTTTTGGACACCTTCTTTGCTCTAGTTCTACTCCAACTTCCTTCGCTCCTTCGGAGATTTCTAACTTTAACTCGGATTTCTCCAGCATTCTCGCGATTGTCTTCATGAAATTTATGTCAGTAACTGGCACGAGTGAGGTTGATGAGACCCCATAACTAATTAATGTTTTCCTAGCTCCTCCCACGGCTACAATCATGTGATCCATTAGCTGCTGAGGTGGGTTCTGACACTTGCTGACTGTGGTCTTGGGATGTGGGTAGACACGACGGCTGGGGGTGATGTCTAATTATGGAAAATTTTACGATATGGATAGTCCTAATTATGGCCATTATTTCTAAATATTGGTGATCCTACGGACTGAAACTAGTACTATGTTAAATGATGGTGGATTGATGTTCGACACACTTTTCTTTTTGACGTGGACGCCACGCTAGACGCTACCCCCCCGACCACTAATGGTTGCGTTGCGGTCTCCGCAACTTAGCTAATGTGTATTGTAGTAAAGTAAACCTATCTATGTCATCTCGGGTGCGAGAGACTTATTGACCCTAATCTACCCTACAGACTCCTCTCGGGTGCGAGAGTTATTGAAATTGAAATGAAGAGCTGTAATGTTCCAAAATTTTCATGAATAAATTGGAACATTAATTTTTGCTCAGTTTATGTAGTAGGTGAATAAAAAGGAAGAGGAGGCCTCTTACCATGAATAAAACCCTTCCTAATGTAAAAAGGGAAATTTTGAGCAGCTTATTTTACACCTCTTAGTGTGAAAGGGGCCAAGTGTATGAGGACAAGGTCAGGTTGACCAAGTCAACCAGTGCAGCCTAAGGAGGAGTAGCTTGCCTAAGATTCCAGCGCAGTTTTGGAGGGAAGAGATTCAAATGAAGATGGAAACCCTAAGAGGTGGGACCCAAGGTGAAGTATCTCACAAATTCACAAGGAGGAGAAGGGAAGCATTGTGGGGTTAGCTTGTGTATTTCGATTTCATGTCTGCTTAAACATTTTCTGCAAACTCCTGCTGCTCAGTAGAGTTTGGAGGAATTCCTGTTTAGGAATTAATTCTCCTTCATTGAGTGATCTCTTGAAGGGGTTGTGCTTCATTTCTCCCACATCTGTATTTTAGGCCAAGAATTTCTCATAGTTGCAGCGTTATTTCTGTAGCAGAGGACGCTGTGTTGCTGGGCAGTGCAGTGGGAGGGTTGTTTCATCTACTCTTGTGCATTTCCATTCAGTGGAGGGAGTTTCTCTTGCATTGAGGGAGTTGTGTAGGAGATTTTAGAGCTCATTTAAGATCTTGGCATGTGGCCAACTCATGTTCCATCCATTACAGTGCAGTTCACTGGGTAAACTGCGTTATTTTTGTGAGAGCAGCAGCTATGGGGTTTGATCCCTTGCTTGAGGGCTTATTCTTTGGAGAAAGGGCCAACCCTTATCCCGAAGAGCTCTATATTTCATTCCTCTTCTATATTTTCATATTCTCAGATGTATTTATGTTCAGTTTTGCAGTGACTGCATTTTCCAGCTACATATATTTGCATATCTGCACTTGTACACTTTGTATTTCCATGAAACCCCTTGTGGGTGATCTTTATTGTGTATAAAGAGGAAAGGAATCACATTTTCTTAGCCATTGGATGCTTGTTAATTTCATATCTGATATGCCACTTATTTATTGCAGAAACCATAGTAGGGATAATGCTATTCTTGTTTCAGTCTTTTCTGGATGAGCTAGACTATGGGGTTTTGAGCTAGATTGAGGCATATTGTTTTGGGAGATCTGTTTATATGAGATAGATTCATTTTTTTTACATTTGATTCTATAAGTGAGTCATATATTGAGTCATCTAATGGAACACAGTCCCATTTCTCACTTATACATCGTTATTTTCTGGAGACAGCTATTTTGTGCTTCCATGTTGCTACCATTTTTAGCTAGTTGACTGTGGGAGATCTGAATAACCTGCTTAAGGTTATTTCTTTGAGCTTAAATTCTGCAAGGAGGTCAAAATATATATTTTCTAAGGCACTCCAGCAGTTGGTGGCCTTATTTTCACATCTGATTCCTTATATAGTGTCCCTAAGGAGCTTGCTACAACAATTCTTGAATATGAATAATTACATATCTGTAGACAGAGACTGTAAAAGGCCAGGTAGCCTCTGGTTCTCTCCCTTCTTTGGAAGGAGACATAGCCAGTAAATGCCTCAGCATTCCAACTCTAGCACAAACTTGTGATTTTTCTGAAAATGGGACATCACAAGAGCTTACTCATAGTAGGGTTTCAGGCATCCACTGTTAACCCATCCTTGTAAAACCTTTCTGTCTAACTGTTCCAGGTAGACTGCTCCTGACGGTTTGATCTCCATGACATAAAATGGTCCCAGCCAATGCATCTGTAATTTCCCTGGGAACTTTAGGAACTTGCTGTCGTAGAGTAGGACCTTGCCTCCAACCTGGAATGTCTTGTGTTTGATGTGTCGATCATGCCAAGATTTCTGCCTCTCCTTTTCTACTGTTTGGTGAAATTATGCAAGAAACCATCCTTCCTCAAGCTCCTGTAGCTCGTGTAGCCACTTATTTAAATATTCCTATTCAGATAAATGTAGTGAGGTGGCAATCAGAAGGCTTGGTACCATGAATTCTGCTAGGACAACCGCTTCTTGTCCACATACCAGTTGCAATGGTGTTTGGTTATGCAGTCATTTTACCGTTGTGCGGTATGGCCACAGGGTTGCTAGTATCTGTTCGTCCCAGTCATCCCGTTCTGCGCTGCATATTTTTTTCAGGCCTTTTTCTAGTATCTTATTAAATGCCTCCACTGTACCATTTTCCTGTGGATGATACAAGCTACTCTTGTGGTGTTGTATCAAGAATTGCTGCAGGAGAGAATTAATTGTCTCATTGATGAAATGTGTACCTTGGTTGCTGGTTAAGCTTCTGGGGCACCCAAATTGGCTGATTATGTTTTCAAAAATAAATCAAGCAGTAGTATCTATAGTACAGTTATTTACTGGCACAACTTCTGCCCATCAGGTCAAGTAGTCGGTTGCAGTTATGAGGTACCTTGCTTTTGAATTTCTGGTAGGTGGTGCAATAGGTCCCACAAAATCGACTGCCCATTTCTCGAATGGCTGGAGTGTCCTTACCGGATGGAACGGTAGCTCATCCTTGTGGGAGGGTCATCCGGTTCGTTGACATACATCACATTTTTGAACATACTCTTTATTGTCCTTATGCACTGTTGGACACCAGAGACCTGCTTGCAGTACCTTGCGTGTTGTTGGTCTTGCTCCCACGTGCCCTCCCGCAACACCGTTGTGGCTTTCCCATAGTATAGCTTCTCGCTCATGATCTAGAACACATCTCCGAAGAACTTGGTCCAGCCCCATCTTGTATAGCTGCCCTGCGATCAGCTGATATTCCGCTGCTCGAACTACCAGATGTTTCTTTTGCGTTGTAGTATACTCCTGTGGACACTGTCCCGTGGTGAGGTAAGTTTCTATTTCATTCAGGTAGTCCGAGATGGATTCTACTCTAAAAATACCAGCGTCTGGTAGCTGATCATCTAGAGAACCTCCAATTTCGCCATTCTCTAGGCAGGACAAGTGAATAGGCCCTACATTGAGCTTTCCAGGATTTACAATTACTTCGAATGTGAATTATTGGAAAATTAGGAGCCACCGAAAAATTCTCCCTTCTAATACTGGTTTGTTTACCAGATATTTTAATGCGGAATGATCCGTGAAGCATTTGAACTTACCTCCCAATAGGTAGTGGCAGAACTTCTGGAGTGAGTACACCATTGCCAGTTCTTCTCTCTATGTTGTCGTGTAGTTGTGCTTTGCTATTGAAAACTTGCGGCTGGAAAAATACATTGGATGATCGACTGAGGTGTCCCCCGGCTGAGCTAGAACCGCACCAAGTGCAATGCTAGACGCGTCAATGTGTACATGGAACTGTTTGTCCCAGTTTGGGTGGAATAGTATCGGTGCACTTTCCAAATTTTCTTTCAACACATCCAGTGCCTCCCTGTAGCTGTCTGTCCACTGAAATTTCTCTGATTTTTTTAGCAGTCTCTCCAGGGGTGCTGTTATTTTGGCCTAGTTGCGGATGAAATGCCAGTAGTAGCCTGTGTGTCCCAGAAGTGACCGCAACTATTTGACGGTCTCCGGAGCCTCCATATTGACAATCACTTTGACTTTAGCCGAATCTACACAGACACCTTGATTACATACCACATGCCCCAACAAGGTCCCGAATGGTACAACAAATATGCATTTCTTCAAATTCAATGAGATTTGTAGTTGTCTACACCTATCAAACATTACTCTTAGCAGGCTCACATGATCTTTCAACAGGCTATACATAGTCCAGTCATCCATATAGACTTCTAGGAACTTGTGGATGTATTCTCGGAACACTGCTATCACAATACGAGAGAAGACTGCGGGTGCATTATTTAGTCCGAATGGCATCACGTTGTATGTGAAGGAGCCCCATTCGGTAGTGAAGGTTGTCTTTGTCTTGTATTCTTCTGCTATTCTCACCTAATGGTAACCTGAAAAGCCATCCATGAAGGAGTATGCTTCATTCCTTGCAACATTGTCGAGCACTTCGTCACTAAATGGGGTAGGGAACAGATCATGGATACAGGCATTGTTTAGGCTTCTGTAATCCACACAGACTCGTATTTCTGATTTCTCCTTTTTTCTTTGTATAAAAATGGGGCTTACCCATTCCGCCTCTTCTACAGGGAATATAAGCCCGGCTTTTAGCATTTTGTCGATCTCTGCTTTAAAATTTTCCTTCACCCTTAGGTTTAACCGATATGGTCTATGTTTGACAGGCCTAGCATCAGGCTTCAATATTATTCTCATTTCCCCCATATCTCCTTTTATGCCCTTGAGATCTACTACTGATGATGGAAACAAGTCCTCATACTCCTCAAGTAGACTGAATATTTCCTTTGTTGTCTACTCGTCCCAGTAGTCTCCAACGGTCACCAGCTTGGGTTTCTCCTCTGTCCCAATGTTTACCTTTTTAGTTCTGAGTGGAAGGAGGTGGATACCTTCTGTAGTGGGTTCCTCCTTAAGGTCCCTCTCCCCCTCTGTTTCTTCAAAATAAATATGTCTAAGGTCCTCCAGATTGTTGTCATCCATCTCACTATTAATCTTCTGACACACTACCTTTTTCTGGATACCCTGGTACCACGGTGACTGCTCATCTGTCTGTAGGTTATCAGGGAAGAACAATACCTGCTTGATAGCTTGCAAAGCTTGTATAATCTGATCTGTTTTTCCCTAAAAGGTGAAACACCTCATGAATTTCTCTGCAACTCCCTGCTAGTCTTGGGTCCCTCTTCTCTTTTCTTCCATTAATTACCAGGCTTTTGGGATCACATCCAAGGAGTGGATGAAATTGTGGACCCACAGTTCCTCAGGGTATCCGTCAGCTCGTCATTGTGCTTCACATTCTTTCAGATGGTGTCTGGTACTTGTGTCCCCTTGGTACTGCCCTCTCCACCTAGGCTCATTTTCCTCTTGAAATCTGGCTTTCATTGCTGCCACCACCTCATCCCATCGCGTCAGTGAGTCGCGATGGTTACTCCACCATCTTGCAGCTGTGGAATGAAATGCCACGTCCATTAAGGGTATTCTCTAGTCTTTTGGCACCATGGTTTCTACTTTCTCTATAAAACACTTACAACATTCATATCTGACAATATTGGGTATCCTTGAAGTTCAGCTCCAATCCAATTGAATATTGCAACACTGGCACACCTCCTTGTGTTTTTTTCGTAGCCTCCTTGCTGCTAATCATCCCATGCCAGTTCTGATACTAGTTTTGAGCTTTGAATACTTCTCTAGCTTACCGAGCCTTTTCCATCGGGTTGATGTAGTCTTCCCTTCTTCCGGCTGTCATCTGGTATAGATGGTCCAAGAGCTAAGCATATTCTCAGTTATCCACAGTCTCGGTATACCTCGGTCCTTGGCAGGGATCAAGTGGTTGAGTAAATCTGACTTCACCATCCTCGAAAATCATCATTTCTTTCTTTAGATCAATTACCGCATAATATTCAAAAGCCCAATCGATCCCCAACAGTGCTGGGTACAGATCCTTGTCCCCCATGATGTCAATGACTTCGAAATCCGTAAACGTGTTCACCCCCGCAATTTCGACCTTGACATTCTCCAGGCGACTGATGGGGGAAATGCAATACTGATTTTCCATACAAAGCTAGATCGGAGAGTATGTCAATCTTGGCCTCCCAAGTGCTTCCCAAGTTTTCCTTGGTAGGATGTTGACGTCGGATCCCAAATCAAGCATGGTGTATTTAATCGGGAATCCCGCCACTTGTGTATTTACTCTGAATTCCTTTCCCGTCCTTCGTTTTTTTCTTTTTATTCTCTGAACATATCTCTGGTCCATTTCTTCTACTTATTTTTCTCCTGTATTCTCTTTTAGCACCCCCTCCAGGTTTTGCTTCAGCCATTCTAGCATTGATGCATTGTTAACAATCTTCAGGAACAAATGGAACCATTCCTGGATTAAGGCTTCATTAGTATTTTGTGTCTCCCTGTCTTCTGGAATCTTGTGTAACTCGATTCCTTAATTTCCCCCCAAATGGGAAAATGCCTCTGCTGCTTCTTGGAAAAATTGTTTCTGTCGTTCAGGTTTGAACATGAAATTTGGGGATGCTGGTCAGACTACTTTTATGGGGTCCATAGTGTGTGCATCCTCCCCCGTTATTTTGCCGCCTCATGTCACTATGGCCATGTTTTGAATCGGTTGAGTTACCATTAGCTGGGGTTCCGCATTCACTAGATTCACCCCCCTCTGTCTGGCCCTTTCCTCCCATCTTTTGATGAGCTCCAGGTAGTCTTATGTTGCGTCTGAGTTGACACGGCATTGCGAGCACTAGGGTATCCCAGGGAGTGGACACTCTCTAGCCACATGTCCCTCCTTGTCGCAGTTATAGCATCGTATCAGACCTATACCTCCTATTCATCCCCCTCGCATGCCTCCTCCTCTTCCTCGGGGAGCTTCATTTGCTCTGTATGATGGCCGGTCCAGCCACTCCGCCAGGGCATCCAGTGCTCGATATTGTTCTATGCTGTGGGTTTTCAAGGCATAGAACTCATAGTATACATTATTTGGAACATTGTAATACTTTTGTAGGATTGGACACATGTAGGGTTGATTACTCATACTTTTACATACCTCACAATATTCATTGGTGGCTGGACCTGGTTACAGAGGGAACCCCGTATATGGCTGTTGTGGCAGTTATATCCCCTGGGTGTTGATTTTCATGACCGCTCCTAGAGGTGGGGCCCCCTGTGCTCCTGCTGTCGATGTCCCCACCGTTGGGCCTCGCAACCAGGGGAATTTCGTGGCTACATATCCTTCCACAAGACAGTGTGTACACCACACGTTGGGTCTCAGTGGTCGCATGGGTTGCATCTCCTTAAGTTTCTCTGTTAGACTGGCTATTTGATGCTGCAAACGAAGTATGGAGGGGTCCTGTATCGCTGCACCCCCTTTGAACTCCTGTGGATAACCCGCCATGGCTTTTATCTTCATCGCCTACTCCAGAGCATCCTGCAATGTGTCTATCCTTTGTTGGGTCAGTGGAGTTCGGGTCAAGGGTAATAAGGCCTTGATGAACCAATCCCTCTGATGGTTAGGGTCAATTGGGTAACTGAGTTTCCCGATGGCATCCTTGAATATTTGCATCAAATCCCAAGCAGTTTCCCCTTCTCTCTGCTTGATCTCCCACATCTTTGACAGGCCTTGTTGGTCCGTCTGAGGTAATTTGAACTCCTTGATGAAATCTCTCTTTACATCAGCCATCGCTAGATTCGGGTGGGCCTCCGACCATTTCATAAACCATCATAGGGCCCTCTCCCTAAGAGTGGTATGAAATTCTATCAACTTTCCAACATCTGGTGTCTATCGTGCCCTCGAGATGGCCTCACAGAGATACCAGTGCTGTTCAACATCGTCATTCCCTTTGCCAGAGAATTTTGGGTATTGTGTAAATGATCTCGCCATGCTTACTTGATTGGGTGGTATTAAAACGAATCCATTGGATCCTGGTTGTGAGACAGGGCCACTAACAATCCTGCTACTAACTTGTGCTCCAATTGGAGACTGAATGTGGTGCAATCTACTTAATTCACATAACTTAACAAAAATTTCTCCTATGGGCTTGTAGAGCACCAGGGGAAGGTCGGGATTAGAGCTAATAGAACTGTGGGGAATAGGAATACCTGGAGATATGGACACTGGCCTTTCTTTAAAGAGTTGCTCCATTGCAACGTGCATCTTCACATCAGACACCTCCTCTGGGCATGCGTATGCACCTTCTTCGTCAGACTTCCTTCGTTGCTCCACCTAGGCTAGACTCCTATACATCTGCCGTACTTCTTTCATGACCCCTCCTATATCTTGGGGACCCACTTGACCTTCCATTCCCTTCATCTTCTGAGGCGCCTCTTCTTTTCCCTTCTGACTACTTTCTTGTCTCTTCAACTCCCTCATCACCCTCTCTCGCCACCTTTCTGCAATCTGCGCCCTCCGATGTGCTCACCACTCTCTGAGCCTTTTGGCAGCCTCGACATCCATACTCCTACTCCCTTTCTCATAGTTATAATAAAATCTCTCCCTCAGTCCCTTCCCCCAGCACTGGGGTTTCACGCTTCCATCCCTGCTTTCTGGAACCCCATCAGTCCTTCGTCCACCATTAATGCATTGATCCACAAGGGAATCTCCTTCAGTAGTTTTACCCTTAGCCCAGATCTGAAGGTAATTTCTGCCTTTGAGAAAGAATGGTAGCACTCGGTTGCAAACTCTACTATGTATCCTTCCAAAGTAGATTCCACCCAAAAATATACAGCTCGGGTTAGATCAGTGTCTAACCGATGAAGCGTCACCAGATCTTCATGGGCCCACTTGCGATTGATCTTGTGCAACTTCCCCTTGATGGTCTTGGTCTAAAGCCTCCGCAACCAGTTGTAGAGTTCTTCTGAGAAATTTCCGCAGAATATTTCGTAGGTATTACTAGCAGAGTCAGAGAATAGGACCAAGTCTTTAATCGTCTTTTCTTTCTGTCGTCTCAGCTTTGCTTGCTGGGCTATGAACTGATCTAGGTGGTTATCCCACCAGCTTCGTATTTCTCTTTCGAAGATCCAAGATACCATGATCTAGCTCCCAAATGTATTTTCAGGTCCCGACAACGAAACCATTTGTTGGCGAGAAAACAAGTCTCGCAGAGAAGACCTGTGTTCAGGGCTGAGGGCCAACAAGGTTTTCCGCCATATTCTAGATTCACGCCAACATTTCCACTCTGCTCCGAAGGTCATAGAGTCTCACCCGAGGCGTGTCGTGACCCTACTGTGATTAAGAGTAGATCGGTATCATTTCCCCAACATCCAAACAGGTGAAACAAAGCTAAAGTAAGGAATTAAACAGCAATGATAGAACATTTCGCAACATATATTCTTCAGGGAAACAGTTAAACCAGCGATAAACAAAATTTTAAACACAGATATGAACAACACTCATTCGTATTCAACATCATATAGCACAAAAACCATCTTGGATATATTAGTTAGTATCCATCAGAGACAAATCATTACAAAGCTCTACTACAGAAGAGCATAGACTAGAACAAAATACAACATGTCCCGAGGGACAGAGAGAAACTACAATAATCCACAAGAGAGGAGAATAGTGCAACCTGATGGAGCTATCTTGTGGCTCCCTGCTACCTATCCCGTCTATACCAACCTTCTCCTCCATTGGCTGGTTGCTTACTTATTCTCCCACTCGTGCGACTGACAGTTCTTCCCTGTTTCTTGCTCGACGGTCTTTCGTTTCTTTATGTTCACCGAGAGTTCACTTTTTGTTTCCTTCCACGCCCTTCCATTGTCTATGCCTGCTCCCGCAACCATCACGATACCTGTTCTCTGCCCCTCCGCAACCTTGAAACCTCCCTGCCTACCGAGGTTGCGTTCTGCCACATGCTCGCCAGCACTCAAAATCTGCTGATTTCCAAAAACAAGGGCCCCAACAGTAAGGATTATTGCCTTACAAAAAATGGGCTAATTAAACTCAAAAACGTAATTTATGTCCCAAATAAAAAAGACTTGAATAAAATTATATTAAGATATTTTCTTTGAAACCCATATTCTAGCCATTCAATATATCTCAAGACTTTGGCAACCATCAAGAAATTTTATTTTTTTCCAAACTTGAAAGGGAGGTGGTTGATTTCATCTCCAAGTGCATAGAGTGCCAAAAATTAAAGGTTAAGTGTAAGAACCTAGCTATATTATTGCAATATATTCCAATTCCATAAATAAAGTGGAAAGTGATATATATGGACTTTATTCTAGCGATGCCACAGACTCCTAAACAACATGATGCAATATTGGTAGTGGTTAACAAGTTGAGTAAAGTGCCTAACTTTGTAGTTGTTAAGTATACAAATTCATCTAGTAATGTGGCTCAAAATTTCATAAAATACATAATGATATTGCATAGAGTTCCCAAAAATATCATCTAAGATAGAAATTCCAATTTTACTTCATGGTTTTGGAAGGAAATATTTGCAGGCTTGCGAATAGAGTTGGCCTTTAGTACAATTTACCATCCTTAGACATATGAGAAAAAAGAGATAACAAAAAAATTTATTGAGGACATGCTAAGAATGTCTGTAATGCACCACCAAGGAAATAAGGATAATATCTTCCACTTGTATAATTTTCATATAACAATGGGTATCGAGAATCTCTAAGAATGAGCCCATTTGAAGCACTTTACAAGAGAAGTTATAATACTCCTATCAGTTTGAGTGATCCTGTGAATAGGAAGTACATGGAATAGTACATGCAAATCATCACAAGGAATTTGAAGGTGGTGTATGAGAGATCAATGATCTACACATACCAGCATAGAATTCTCAAATAATTTCAAGTTGGGGAGCATGTGCACATGTGAATTATATGCAAGAGATCCTTGAATATTAGTTCATGTTCCAAGTTGGAACCACGATTTTGTGGGCCATTTGAAGTTCTTTAAATGATAGGGTCAGTAGCCTATAGGCTGGCCTTGCCACCATAATTGAAAGTTCATAATGTTTTCTATGTTTCATTACTTAAAATATATGTACATGGTGTTAATCATGTAATTTATTGGTTTGTGCTATAGGTAGAACTAGAGGGGGATTTCCAACTGAAACCTCTATGCATCTTGGATCGAAGGAAACTCACACTCTGGAATCGAGCAATAGAGCAAGTCAAAGTGCAATGGAGGCACTTTGGTCCTGAGGAATCCACATGGTAAATGGCTAACTAGATGTGGGTAACATATCCTTTTTTGTTTTCCGATTGAGGCAAATGTAAATACATTGTAAATTTTGTTTAGAGCTATGTGTACAAAGCACAAAATCAATTTGACTTAGTTTTAAAGAATTTTTATGTTTTGTGTTTGGTTATATAACATTGAGGAGAATGTTTCTCCAATGGGGATGAGTTTGTGGTTGCCTCAGGCTAATTCCCCTTCATTTTAAATATTCTATGTATTTTGATCATACTTAAAAAATCCTGAGAATTGTGACATGGATTTCAAACTTTAAGGAAGGTTTCTTGGGATTGGAAGGAAGCTTGACTTGTTTCATGATAGACATTGAAGGTTAGTAGGTGTTCCTTAAATGGACTATATTTGCAAATTAATGGAGCAGGAATACAAGACTAGAGAACCATGACTTCCTTGGGTTGGATTGACAGATGGAGGACAGATAAATCAACCAACATGAAGTGAAGAGGAAGGAGTGTTGATACATAGTGTTTTCTCCACTAGTGAGACAAAACATAACCATCATGGTCAAGAAATAATGGACAAAAACGTCTTCCCATGCAACCAAAAGTGGTTGCAACAGATTAATGGGCATGATGGGAACCACACTCCAGGGGGAGAGGAAAAACGACGATGGTAGAGAACAAAAAGGAGGAGAGCCATATTGAGAAAGAAATAAAAGGAGAGATGGCATGCACTGTAAGGAAGAGAGATAATGCACAAAAAACATTCCCATGGATGGATAGAGAAAAATTATGATATAAAGGAGGATGGAGGGAGAATGTGAAGAACTCATCAGAATAAGCACGAGATAAGAAAACACAATACTTATATCAGAGCACAAGGAGTAGATGCATTCTTTGGTTGTGCATTGGGAGGTGGAAGAATAGCACCCAAGTGAGGATAGTAGTCTCTGGAATCCCTATAATACTAGATGGTATAGATGTTTGTCTTTGGATTCCCTTGACAACATGGGTAGAGGCATATGCCTTAGATTCTTGGTAGCGTTCTTTCACCTCTCCTATACTTATTTTATTGGTTTTTAATGAGCTCTATATTCCCTTGATACTTGAGGGCGTACGTGTAGCATCTGGATTCCCTTGTTGACTAACGGTGGAGTGTTATGGAACCAAATAAAAAAATAGAAGAAAAAATAGATGAATGACTTAAAAATTATCCTCTTTTAGGGGTAAACCTCCCTTACATTACATAAAAGAAAAATTGTTGGATGATTCAAATGAAAAAACATCCTTTATATATATATATAAGTCTAAGGGGTCACAATATAATCAGAGTTGACATAACAATAATAATATAAGGGTAAAACAATAGGAATAGTGGGATTCTATGGGGCACAATAATAACAATATGGGGACTACATGGGCACAAGAATAACAATAAGGGGGCTACACTAACAATAATAATAACGGGATACACTAGTATTATAGGGACCTAACATGCCCCTCTCCTTTAAAAAAGTGTTGTCCTAAACACTTGCGTAGTTTTGGATGCTTCTGTGTAAAATTATCATCCTCCCATGTGGAATCTTCAATGGGTGAGTTCTTCCACTTGATGAGATACTATGAAATTGATCGATTTCGTAGTTTCTTATTTCCGCGACTACTTCAGGTTCCAATATGTTTTTTCCTTCCTCTTCAAGTTCTGGCAATATTGTTTGAACTGGGAGCTTGTCACCTATAACCTTCTTTAAGCATGAAACATGGAAAATTGGGTGCACTCAGGAAGATGCAAGAAGCTCCAATTTGTATGCCATAGTACCAATATTTTGCAACACCTTGTAAGGACCATAATACTTTGGTGAAAATTTATTATCCTTCTTAGCTTGGTTGAGGGACATTTGTTTGTATGGTTGTAGCCGTAAAAATACCCAATTTCCTACCTCAATTTTTTTTTTTTTTTTTTGGTCAATTTGGTAGTTCCTTGCTATTTTCTATTTATATTTTGAAAGAAGGTTACAATAGATAGTAGTTTTGTGACCTTAACCTGCTTGGAGGAAACCAGGTCTGTTGGCCACCTTAATGCGTTAAAAGCCATCCAAAATTGAAAATGTTTCATTCTTGTATTTGCCACATTAGCTAGTTCACTATTAAACTATTTACAAGGTAACATTTTGAAACGAAAGCCCTGGCCAAAAAAAACAAAATGCATATACAGAATTAAATTGAAATCCTATCCATTTGAAGATTCTATTGGAGCAGGGTCCTTTGCTATAGAACCTGGTATGTATTCTTGCTGCAGCTATTGGATCTGCTTCTCAATTCGTCCAACACGATCTTCAATTCTCCCAATACGGTCAGTTGCTTGGTACTGAGTTACCTTGATATGTTGAATCTGAATATCAATGTCCTGCAGTAATTCCAACATTTTTGGTTCTTGCTTCTCTCTGCATGGATGAATACTCTAAATAGCCTTAGCTAAAAGGCACTTCATAATCCAATAATTATGGACTGTTTGATTGAATAATGAGAGGTGACCTCTAGTGTTCCTAGGATCTGAAACGAAGTCCATAATTTCTGCCTCTACTTCAATGTCTTCCTCATTTCTCTGGGTTTCTTTTTCCCAACCATGAGTTTCCTTTATAGCTTGAGACAAATTTCCAAGGGAGTATACTGACGAGAGATTCAGTAGGACCTCTTGCTTTGTCTTCCTGCCTCTTTTCTTGTTCTCAACTTCAGGTTTTATTATCTTCTGTTTCCCTTTTTCTTTAATTTGGGCCACTGTTTGTCTCGTTTTCCTCTTACCCATTGTGTTGAGCTGATTAATAATAAGACTGAACTCTGTATTGAGAAAATAAGAGAAAAGTATAACAATTAAAATTTCTATCATATGGACATAAACATAATTTGGACGGTTATGATTCTTCTCTTGACTTAACAGAGACGGGAGATGAGAAATGTTATTAACCCTGACAATTGCATGGATATTAAGAAAAACCCAGAAATGACATAAAGTCCGGTCAATAAGATAAGGCCAACAAACATCAGGGCCAAGTTTATGAGAGAGGCTATATTTCAAACTAAGATCCTGAACAACTAAAAAACCTTGATGGAGAAAAAGGGTAGAGTCCAGGAAGACCAACATCAGAATACTCTACCCTCTATCAACACTTACTTTCATAAGAAGAGACAACCAGAGATCAAAGAACATGCCAAAATTAAACATAATATCCTGCCTCCTTGTAAGAGAATCAAGAAACAAAGAATGACTACAAAATAAATATTCCAGCCTAGAGGCCTGCATGAGATCACAATTTTCCTTTCTTCCACTTATAAACCTCAAATATCTAACGGAGCGAACATAATAAATCTTGACCAGATGCAAATAACTCTTCATAGACAAGCCAAAATTGGAAATAGTATGCCTAGCATGACAAGGATCTGTAAAACACGGCTCAACTGCATTTGAAGGATTGAACTCAGACCAATTTATTAAAAGCCATGTTTTACTCACAGATTCTTCCCTATCTTGATACATTTCAATACTAACGCTAAATATCATAAGATTGAAATTAAGAAGAACATACCCCAATAGTAAAGCAAACCTGCTGCAGATTGTGGAAGCTCCAGTCTTCACCCTCCTCAATTCACTGGCTTTCACAGAGGAAATATTTGTTTTACAGAACAACTTGCACCACTTAACCCAGCCTTCGAGTGGTTTTTACCTCCCGGATCTGACAACACAGGCTGGCTTATCATATTTGTGATCATTCCCTTATCCTCTGCATGCCTCCATAATCATATGTTGGATGGCTTTAACATTCCTAATTAATGCACATGAAAGGATTTTTCCACTTGGCTTATACGTTTGCCGACAACCTCGTTCTTTGAGCACCCTGATCGGGGATACCTCAAAAATTCTTTTGCTGCGATATTGATCTACCTATTGTTTCATTTGATTTTGCAACAAAGTGAGGTTATCCTTTAAGAGTTGGATAACTTATTATTGATTCTCGGTGTGATCTTCCACTACTTGACCTTAGAATTTTCTCTTAAATATGATGTGATGGATGGTGGATGATATCCATAAAGTGCCATAAATGGGGTAATTTTTGTTGTAGTATGGAAGGAAGTATTATACCACCATTCAACCAGAGGTAACCACTTGACCCATTGTGCCTATTTATTAGATACGAAGCAACAAATATACCCTTCCAAACATTTGGTCACTATCTCAATTTGCCCATTAGATTGAGGATGATAAGATGATTTATGAACCAATTGAGTACCCAGACAGGAAAATAATTTCGTCCAAAAATTTCCAGTGAAAATGGGATCTAAGTCGCTTACAATAATATTTGGGCTTCCATGTAGCTTTTTAATTGTTTCCATAATTGCAATAGAAAATGTATTGAATTTAAATGGATGAGATAATGCACAAAAGTGTGCATACTTGGTAAGTCTATCAACTATCACCATGATGACACACTTTCCTTCGAAATTAGATAAATTTATGATAAAATTCATTGAAACCTCTGCCCAACGTTGACTTGGAATGGATAAGGTTTGTAACAAACCCAGGGTCTTAATTGTCTAAAATTCATTTTGTTGGAAAACCAACAATTCCTCCACAATTTTTTTAATATCATATTTAAGGCCATCCAAAAAAAATTCCTTCCTAACCCTGTGGTAAGTTTTTAAAAATCCTGAGTGCCCTCCTAAGGGATAGGTGTGTAATTCCATAAGAATATTTTGTTTGAGTTGGGAATTATTACAAAGGTACACACGATATTTGTACCATAATGAATCATTTTCCAGATAATGTATCATATGTACTGGAATCTTGTTGCAACTTTTGAATGAGTTCCCACACTTCTTCATCATTCTTCCATTCATACCTTGCTTCTATTATTTAATCTAGTTGGATAATAGAAATGGCACAAAGAAATTCTTCCACATCCTCATCTTTTCTTGAGAGTGCATCTGCAATAACATTTTTCTTCCCTTTTTTGTAAATTATTTTAAATTCATAACCCAACATCTTTGTGACCCATTTTGCTGCTCTTTTGAAGATAATATTTTTTCTAAAAATTATTTAAGACTATCATGATCCATTTTTACCTTGAAGTGTCTTCCCATTAGGTACAGTCGCCATTGCTTAAGTGCATATAGTATTGCAAAAATTTCCTTCTCATAAATAGTTGTGTGTCAATAATTTCCTTTGATTGGATGACTTTCAAAAGAAATGGGTCTTCCTTCTTGCATCAAAACAACACTAATTCCATTTGCTGATGCATCACATTCCACAATAAAGTTTTTTGTGAAGTCCGACATAGCTAAGACCGGTGCTTGGAACATTTCCTCTTTAAGATGTTCAACAAAATTACTTGCTTCTGGAGTCTAAGAAAATGCATCTTTCTTCAGTAATGTTGTTAGAGGTGTTGCTATTCTCCCATAATTTTTAACAAACTTGCAATTATACCCTGTCAACCTGAAAAATCCTCGCAGAGTATTTATGGTTGTGGGGATTTCCATCCATTAATGGATTTAATTTTGTTAGGGTCTACCTTAACACCCTCATGAGATACAATATAACCCATATATTCTACCTACTGTACTACAAATAAACATTTGGAGGTTTTTGCATATAATGTTTCTCCTCCATTAGTTTGAGCACCTTGTCAACATGTTGAACATGATCCTTCCAAGACTTGTTGTAGATTAGTATATAATAAAAAATTAATAGCACAAATTTTCTAAGGAAGGGTTTAAAAATGGAATTCATCAATCCTTGAAATTTAGAAGGTGCATTTGTCAGGTCAAAAGGCATGACCAAAAAATCATAATGAACCTCATTAGTTCTAATTTTTTTTTTTGGAATGTCTTCAATATTCATTCTTATTTGATGATATCCTAAATGAAGATCCAACTTTGTGAAGTAAATTTCTCCATGTAATTCATCCAATAATTCATCAATGAAAGGAATGGGAAATTTATCTTTAATAGTGAACTTGATGATCTCCCTATAATATGGACACATGCACCATGATCCATCCTTCTTGTTAACCAATAATACTGGAGCAGAGAGACAACTTTGACTAGGTTAAATTATACCAACCTCTAGCATTTCTGCAACCAGACATTCAATTTCACTCTTTTGGGCATAGGGATATCTGTAAGGCCTAATGTTTGGAGGAAAAATTTTTGGAATAAAATGAATAGCATGATCATGATCACGAATAGGTGGGAGGCCTTTTGGAGTATCAAATACCTTGGAATGATTTTCCAAGAATTTTTGGATATCTGGAGAAACAAATGATTTCAGTGTTTGAACCTCTACTGAGCATAATTGTGAAATTATGCCCCATTATTATTTCTTTAGAATATTTTTCACGCCATTAGATTTTATTATATTTCCCATTTTCCCTGTGATACCCCTTAATTCAATTTCATTTCCTTCCCAAAAAAAATTTAGGAAACGTTCTTGAAAATTAAAAGCTATCATACCCAAATATTGTAACATTGGAATCCTAGTACAACATCAACACCACTCATTGTAATGGAAAGCATTGGGCTATTCAATACATATTATCGCATGGATATCTTGATATTATGGAGATTTCCAGAGAAATTTATAATTCCTCCATTTGTAACCATTACTTGACACTTTGGTGCTGGATATAGGAAGCAATTCAATTCCTTGGTTATCTTACAATGAATAAAATTATGGGTACTACCCGAATCAATCAACACTATTACCTTTTTATCTTGATATGTCTTTCTATCTTGAGAGTTTGAGGGGTGGTAATTCCTGCCAATGCATTACAACATATGGTTGGATTCATTTCTTCTTTCTCTAGGGTTGTTTCCTGGTGTATATCCTCTTCTTTTGAAGTTTCTTGTTCCTTTCCTTCCTCCTCTTCACAATTTATGTAAAACAATTTCTTCTTGGAACACTTATGACCTGTAGTGTATCTTCTATTACAACTGTAGCAAAGCCCTTTTGATTTTTTTTCTTCCAATTAGTTGTGTGTCAACCTTGTAGGTTGTGGAAGGCTAGGAGAAGCAACACTTCCATCTTTATAGTTGTGAGAGTTAGGCTTCCTTGTTTCCATAATTTTTCTTTCAATTTTTCTTGCCAACCTAAATTTATTCTCCAATGAATTAGGTTCTCAAAGGCGAACCTCATGTTGGATGTTATCCTTTAAAATTACCTATTAAGAAATGAATCATATGCTCCTATAGATTATAATTTACCCTTATATTCAATTTTGGAAGTCCTTAATGTGCTCCTCCATTGAACCCTTTTATTTAAGATTCATCAATTGTCTAAAGAAGGCGTTGATTTTTGTATCCTCACAATTTTATAAGTGGCATGTGATTTACGAGAACAAAGCCATTGATACCATACAAACTGATTGGGTTCAAAATATAGATTTGAAATTTGTACCTTTTGTGTGTGTTGCACATTATGGAGATCAAAATATTGCTCCATCTATAGTATCCATGTTACCGGATCCTTTCCATCAAACTTCCTCATATCGATATTTGGAATGTGGTGGGTCTTAAACCCAACATTGGAGTCTGTAAAATCATCAGTCATATTTTTTTTTTCTCATGATTTTCATGGAATACGTTTTCTCCATTAGGAAGCCTTTCTTGTAGTAACTTCGTCAAACATTCCTTCAAACCTTCAAAGTCTTCTTTTAAACCATTCATGTCACCTATTATTTATGTTTGTAAGCCATCTATGTCCCATTTTAAACCCTCCATGTTGAATTTTATTTCCTCTTTTAAGCCATCCATGTCATCTTTGGTTGCTCTTTGTGAGAGAGAAATTTGTTGCACTTGGTCCCGTAGCTTGGATATATCATGTTGCAATTATTAATCTTCATGCATCATAGTAGAGCTTTCTGAGGGATTAATGGGTGTAGAATTATTTTTTTTTGGAGACATTTTATAATTTAATACTAATATATATGCTTCACTATTCCCCTTGAATCACTTCAAACTAGTTTCTCAAACAAGACTTATATAAAATTTAAAAAAGCACACATTTTTCTTACTTTTTAGGAGCTCTATATTGAAACTATTGTATCTCTATGATTTTGGATCTCCAAATCTTAACTTTAGTCTTGTGGTAGCCCACTAAGTCTTCTTTCCAATTCCACAAGTTAGACCAAATTTGGATTCTTCAAGATAAAGTTATGTCAAATCTCCCACGATGACCTGATTATGGAATGGTTCAGTAGAGCGAAGTTGTAAGGGATCCCATGTGTCATTGTTTAAACATTCAGATCTAAAATTGATATAGGAAAAACTAAAGTCCATTCAATTTCAACTACTTTTTACAGAATTAAAATATGATGCCTGAAACAAAAGTTATGACGATTTCCCCTTAGTCACTTGTTTGAGATGAACTTTTGGAGCCTGCAAAAATCCTAATTTCCTCATATCATATCTCTAAAAATATTTCAAAATGTTGACGAGAAAGTTTGTCCAGCCAACAGTAGGGGTTCTCCTTGGTTAAAATTCCAAACTAGACACTAAACCGTTTGGAATAGGGATCCCGTCCGGGGTGTGGGTCTGACTATCGCTTAGGTCTCCTTTCTCTTGGTCTCAAAAGAACTCAATGAACCTGCAGACACACACTTATTCAAATGATACCAGATACATGCTTGATGAGTTAAACCATATATAACACTATGCATAGCGAGATAAATTAATAAAGCATAAACGCTGAAGGAAATGTTGTTAACAAAACATCATTGGGGTTATGCTTGTAGGTTGTTCTGACCACAAAAGAAACAATTCTTTATGGCGAAAATGCCCTCCACTTCCTAAAAGATTTAAATGATAAAAAAAATGCTAATAAACAAAGTCATTAACATTCATGAGAAAGATAAAAGAGTTTAACATCACTAACACAAATACAGAGAACTATAATGCGCAAATGATGCCATTAAAAGTGCAGCTTCATTAATCAAAAGATGTTTGAAACTGTATAAGAAATACTCATAGTGTTCGCACAACAAAACACATCAGATCCAAAAGGAGTTTTGACAAGTATCTCATTCATATGCAAAAGAGTGCTATCCTTCAGTACAATGCTCTATAACTCTCGAGTCCCCAAAAAAAATCATCTCTTACACTTTTCCCGGAGGGAGTTTTATAGATCAAAATTTTCCCTTTGGGCTTCCTGACTCTTCGCCTGCCTGACCGTTGAGCTGCCTTGCGACCTGCGACCACGCTGAGCAAATGTGACCTGCGACTTGGCTGGGGAGCATGACCTACAACCTGTTTCCAAATGCTACCAGTGATTTACTTCCACCAGATCATGAGGATGTGCACGCAATCGTAAGGTCAGGGGCATCAATCTGTTGTTCCTTGAGGAAGTTTTTCCAAGCCTGATAACCTACTACTATGGGGGAAACCAAAGGGACCTCTTCTTTCAACCGATGCATACACTCCAAGGCATTTGGGATTAGAGTCTCCTTCTTCTGTGTGACCAAGTTGGACAGGGAGGCGAGCTTAATGTAGATCAAGACTGGCGTGACAAAAAACTTGCCCAGGTTTTCTTGTGACGCTGCAAGGTCGGAAGTGGCAGCGACTTGCTTAATGGGCTGCAAAAATGACTGGATCTCCTGATCCATCTATTCCCATGTCTTCCCCTCGTCCAATGCACCCAATGATCGAATGTGATGTCGGATGTGCATCGAATCGATGCCGCTGATCAGATGTTCGTATGCAGCCATCACCTTATCTAGGTCCTTGGATAGCTTATCTTTGGACCGCAATTTCATATGGATCTGGACTTTGGCATCTTGCATGTGGATCCAGTCCTTCTTTGGCAAATGTTTGGGAGCCTGGGGGTACTGCACTATCCAATCCATCATTCTATCCAAGGCAGTTGAGGCTTATTTTAGCTGTTTGTTCCTCTGCTTAGTTTCTGTTTGGGCTCTCACCAAGGGGGCGACTGATTGTTTTATGGTAAAAATTTCCCCATAAACTTGCCTCATGGTAGTCTCTAATATATCGAACTCCCTTTGAATGGTAAGTGGCACTTCATTGACAGGGGGAGTTTTGTTTTGGAGTTACTGAATCTCCTCTCTCAATGCCGCCTTTTCTTGTTCTGCCCTTGCCTCCCATTGCTCTGCTTCATGTAGCCTATTTTGTAGAGAGAAGATCTCTCTACTCATTCTGTATACATTCTCTTCTGTGGCCGCAGTGAAAGCTGTGTCAGCCAATGCTATCATCACAAGATTAGTCCTAGTATCTAGGACTATGTTTTTCTCCGTCGTGACTGTGGATGAGGCGGAAGGATTTCGCGCCAGGCATCTTATTTTCTCCTGTCGGATTTTGAAGGAGAACTGATCGTACGTGAGCCTGATGAGATCGAATACCTCCTCCTCTTTCCCTTGGTAGGAACCGACATCAGAGAGCATGGTGCGTGTACTGAATAGAGGTACCTCAAGGGGTGGTAGCTCTGTTTGTGATCTTGCGCCCTGGGGAGATACCTGGATGTTCTCTAGCATTGCATCCTCCTCTTCTTTCTTTTTCTTTTCCTCCTCTTCTCTTCGAAGGTGTTCGGCTTCTGCTGTTGCTTCTAATTCGGCTTTCCTTTTACGCTCAGTTGTTGTTGCTTGTTCTTCTTTCTTCTGGCATTCGGCTTCAGATTTATCTAATTCTTTCTTGAGTTCCCATTTCGCCGCAGTTTCCGCCTCTTGTTTCTCCTTTTCCTTCTTGGCCTCCTTGGCCTGCTCCTTCTTTTGCTCTGACCTTATACTCTTCTTTCACTTATCCTCATCTTCTTTCATCTTCTTCTCCCTTTCTTTCTGGGTAGAAGTGTTGTGCCCTGTACTGGTCTGAGGCTTTTTAGCCAGAGAAGAAGAAGCGCCTCCCAATTCACGACTCATGTCTTCCAAGGTTTGATCATCTGGGTATTCTTGATCAGAGTACGCCCCCGGAGCAAGTTGGCAGTCTGCATTATACCAATTTCTTCTTTCATATTTTCCCAGGCATTTCGTGTGCTGGTAGTTCCATTTGAACTTAGCCCGCTTGTAATGATCGGGGACTATCCTTTCTGGGTCATATGTCTGGTGGTCTAATGCCCCAAGGTGGTAACTTTTCATCTCTTCCACTTCTGCCTCTACCTCTCTGAAATATTTGATTGTGTAAGCACTAATAGTGAGAGGTAGCATAGGCCACAGCTTCTTCTTACCCCTGGACAGGACCCTAGAGAAGCCGGAAGACATTTGGAAACAGACCTCTTGCATGAGAATTTTATCTGTGACATATCAGGGCATAGCATGGGGAGCCCTGAACGAGCCAAAAACTCGAATGATTGTGTACTCAGCAAATGGGAACCAATGTGCCACCTTGCCTAGCATCTCCATGGCTCGCCAAGACATGCAAGGAGTGTCTTGGCCGAACAATTTTATGTAAAGAGCTGGGATGAAAATTTGGGAGATCGTCTCTATGTCTTGTTTATATCTGGAATCCCAAAATACTTTGGTTTGCAAGTGGATCACACAGGTCTGTTTTGGATCCCAGCTGTGCACCCATCCCTCAAAATGGCACCTTGAGCAAATAGCATCCAACAAATAAGAGGCCTTGTAGAATTCATAAGGCAATCCTTCATCTGGTACCAATGCCGAGGATATGTTTGTATGAATGGAGGCCACCAGTATGCTGGCCCAGTTGAAACAGATGCCGTGCACCGTGACATAATCCATGAGATTTGCCCATGTGCCACTAAAGGTGGTGGTATCGGGGCGCCCGTATAATTTTCAAAGCATGGCAGCCACCAATTTATACACTTTCCTAAGGCCCGCCGCTGGATATTCCTGATCCTTTTTGACCTTAAATTTCTCAGGCTCCTCCCACCACTTCTTTAGAGTATCAACTATAGGGACTGCATGGGAGATGGCCCAATATTCTGTGAAGTCCTCCTCTCGCTCAGGAAAAGAGTAATAAACATGAGTGTCTGAGCCTTTGAGCGTTGTGAAAGCCTTGCCTTCGCTGTCCCTGATTACGAACTTCTTGGGGTCCGTTTTCTGTATAATCCAATCTATCATCTCTGGGCATGGGAATATAGCTGGATGGGCACCTACAAGATGTAGCTTAGACCTTTTGACTTGTATTTATATTTCCCGATCGGGGAGGTCCTCTGGGAATTCCTGTCTAGCGAACTCTTGGTACACTTGGTACCAACGCATATTGTCCCCTTTAACAAATGTGCACAAGGTATCTCTGTAGATCGGGGGTGGGGACATTGGCATGTCCATCTCTACATCCTCTACTGCCAGGCTCTTGTCTTTTTTCCGAGATACCGGAGGTCCCATGTCGCTTAAGTCTCAGGGGACAGGTATACACTCTAAGTCTGCTTCAAATTCACCTGTCATATTCATGAAAGAATCCCAGGATAAGAAAGATGCTATGATGATACAAAACTAGGTACAAATTATTAATTATTTCAACTGGGGACACAGGTAGAGCTGAACAAGTGGCCTACTGGATCGCAGGGTTGCAAGGTTGCGATGTTTATATTTTTAAGTTTTTGCGACTTTGCAACCTTGCGACTAGGTCACAGGGTCACAGGATCGCAAGTTGTGAAAAATTGGCGTAAGTGTGACCTTGCGACCTTGTGACGAGGTCACGGAGTCACTGGGTCGCAAGTTGTGAGAAAATGGTTGAAGTGCGACCTTGTGACCTTGTGACTAGGTCGCAGAGTCCCTGGGTCGGAAGTTGTGAGAAAATGGCGAAAGTGCGACCTTGCGACGAGGTCGCGGGTCGCTGGGTCAAAAATGTTAGAAAACTGGAGGGAGAGCAACTCTACAACCTACGATTGAGTCGCAAGGTCTCTAAGTTGCGAAGCTGCAAAAAACAAACGAAAGAGAAATTTGTGACCTGGCGACTTAGCGACTGGGTCGCGGGGTCGCAGGGTCGCAAGTCGTGCTAGGGCTTGTCGGGGTTTTGGTGTGCGCTGCGTGAAGTTATTTTCTCTTTAACTTGAAAACCACAGGACTAAATTGGTCTAGACAAAGCAATGGGATAGCTTTTAGAGCAGGATACAGGCCATGAGAGGCTAGATGAGGAACTGTGATAAGTTTGGGCAAGCAGGGTGAATGTTAGAGTCGAAAGGAAAACCCTAAGTGACAAATGAAAACAATGGCCAAGGCAAGGGGCAATTTAAAGGCTGAGGAATATAGCGATTAGGAAAGAATAACAAAAAAGGAAACAATAGTTGGAAAATGGAAACTTACCCGGGAAAATCGCACTTCAGTCGACCTGTCGAGGCATTTTTTCTATCTGCTACATATGCAAAATGCGACCTAGCGACCTCCTATATATAAAAAGGTCACATGTACGGGCCATTAATGAGGTTGCAGGGTCACATTACGCGGTGATCTAAGAGGGTTGTGACCTCGCGACCTTGCGACCTTGTGACCTCAGGGTCGCGGGGTTGCGGTTTTCTACAAATTCAGAAATTTGCGACTCAGCGACTTAACCCTCCCGGCTCTTAACTTAACTTGTCTTTGTGCTCAAGGGGCTCCAAAAATTTTAAAGTGGAGGTTTTTTGGAGGGTGTTGTAGAGGCTACAACAAGTGGCAATTCACTGGTCGAACTCAGAGTCTCTGTCGATGGTTTGCCTTGGAGTGGGAGGGAGGGGCCTTCACTAGATGTTCCTTTTACCTTAAGGTCAACACTACCTTGCCTTTGGCACCTTGCGAGGTTGCTTGGCCTGCTAGCTTGTTTGGGTGCTGGTTAACTGAATTTCATTTCTTTAGGTTTTCGGACTGAAAGGGTTGGAGAACTCCAGGCGGCTACAGGGTCCGGTACGATTATTTTGTCCTGATCGTGTCACTCCGCTACCTGCGAACCTCTCGGTCCCAGTGGAGTCACTGCCTAGGAGTCATGAACGTTGCTCCACTGCCAGCGAGCTGGGTCAGTACCCCGGCAGAGTCGTTACATCACCTCTTTGCGTAGGAAGCCTTTCTCAATCCTTTACCCTTTATTGCTGTGCTATTGCACTTATTTTGAATGTGCCTAAGGCACTTATTTAGATGTGCTCATGGCACTTATTTGAGATGGGAAATTTTTTGCTTGGGAAGATGAGGGATCCTGACTTATTTTACTTACATAGAGGTTGCTCCTGGTCTGATATGAGGACTTTGGTTTTTCCCGGATGTCCTGACATCACCCGGAGTTAACTCTGTTCCCTTCCGATCTAGTTGCTGCTGTATCGCTCCTTCTTTTCACAGACACCCTTTCAAAATTGCTAGGTGAGCTCCCCATGCTTGATGGCTTGAGCTAGGTCATGTGCTACCTTTGGGTGTCAGTTACAAGAAAGATTTTACCACCTTCGTGTCTTTCAGGAAAGGCTTCCCATTAGCATAGAACCTGTCGCAGTGTGCCAATTGCGTGGCTCCGACAAGGCCTTCCGTTTTTAAAAAAAAATTATTATTATTATTATTTTTTGAAAAAAATGGAATGAAAGCAGAAAATATGGTACAGGGGTAGGACAACCCTCTAAGGGCTACTAAGTGAAGTAATTTTTGAGGTCATGTCCGTTTATCGGGAGGGCCTCGACTCTTCCCTCAAGAGTTTGTAGTCTAAACGTGTGGGAACCCAATTTCTCCTTAACCTGGAAAGGACCTGTCCATAGTGCTTGGAACTTGGAATGTTTTCCCTTCTCTTCGTGAGATTTATCCCAATTAAGGACTAGGTCTCCTACTTCAAAGTTTTTATTCCCTACAGATTTTTTATCAAACCATCTCTTGATCCAGCTTTGGTGGATGGCAAAATTTTTCTGAGTTTTTTGCCTTTATTCCTCCAACTTCAGTAGTGTGTCGATCCAGGTCTGAAAGGTGGGGCATGGGGTACCATGGCATTCTTGGGACAACTAAAGGGCAGGGAGAGATAAGTGGGGAGGAAGAACTGCTTCTTTTCCATACACAAGAAAATATGGGGAGGTGCCGAGTGAGGATTTGGGCGTGACACGGTCGGCCCAAAGAGCATTGTGAAGGGCGTTGTGCCAGTTGCGCTGGTGGGACAAAAAAGTCTTCTTAATGATGCGGATAAAATTTTTATTAGTTGACTCAAATAACCCATTTCCCTAGGGATAATAATTTGCAGAATGTTTAAGCACAATACCATTTTCCAAAGAAAAATCATACAATTTAAAAGATGAAAAGTAAGTTGCATTATCGAAAACCAAGGAAGTTGGAATGCCAAACCTGGTGATGATAGAATGAGTGACAAATTATATTACCTCTTGATCATTGATTTTGCGTAAAGGTGCTGCTTTGACCCACCTGGTGAAATAATCAGTAGCAGTAAGAATATACCGATGTTGCTTGGAGGAGTGAGGTATGATTTCACCAATCACGTCTAAACCCCACTGTTGAAAGGGTTCCTCCACTGCTACTGATAGTAGGGGAGAGGCTGGTCACGCTTCTCGATTTGCGAATTTCTAGAATTGAGTGCACTTTCGGACATATGCATGCACATCTTTGAAAAGGGTTGGCCAATAATATCCCATGCGCATTATCTTGTGGGTGGTGGTATTGCCTACAAAATTCCCTCCAGCTGGTCCGTCGTGCAGCTCGGTCAAGATGTTTTGTGCTTCATCATGTTCCAAGAAGCGTAACAGAACTCCATCATAATGTTTCTTGAAAATATTACCCTGGATCAACTGGTAAGATGCAGCTTTGAGCCTTATTGCGCGTTTCTGCTGGGTCTTTAAAGTAGGGTCTAGGATGCCATGGGCTAAATATCCTGAAATGTCAGAGTACCAAGAAGGGCTTCTGTGCTAAGGTGCGTGGTCACTCTGATACATGTCGATTTCCTGTTCCCAACACTCTTCTTCAACTCCATGTGAGCTTGCAGCCTCCGCAGTCATTTGGCATAGTCCTTGTCCTTTAATAGTGTGTGCTAGTTTAAACTCTAAGTCATAATCTTGCAGGCATGCCACCCAGTTGCCTCGTCTCTCGCATAGCTCTTGCTGCACGAACAATGAGCAGACAGCTGGGTGGGGAACGAAAACTGTGACATGGTTTTTCAAGATGTATGGCCTCAAATTCTTGACTGCCTTGTAGACTGCATAGGCTTGCTTTTCGATTTCAGGGTAGTTCAATTCAGCTCCTTGTAAACCAGTACTCATGAAGGATATAGGCCATTCATCATTGTTGCTATCTTTCTGCGTGAGGACAGCTGCAAGTGATGAATCCGAAGTGAAAGTATACAGGATAAAGCTTCTGCTAAAATCTAGACTTTGGAGGGATGGTGCTTCAGCTATAACCTGCTTGATTTTGTTGAAAGCCTCCTTCTCTGGTAGATTCCATTTGAAAATCACATTCTTCTTGATCATCCCCTACAAAGGCCTGACTATTTGGGCGAAATCCGATATGAATTTACGTACAAAATTGATTTTCCCAAGGAAGGATTGCATAGCCTTTTTACTGCTAGGGGGTGGAATTTGGGCAATGGCTTTCACTCGCTCGGGATCTACAACAATGCCTTGCTTAGTTATAATGTGGCCCAACAAATTCCCTTTTGCCATGGAAAAGACACTCTTCTTCGGGTTGAGTGAAATCCCGTACTTCCTGCACCTTTCAAAAATTTTCTTGAGGTGGCGTAAATGATCTCCCCGGTGTTTCGAAAACATGGTGACGTCGTCCAAATAGACTACCATGCTATGCCCTATCAAACTATAGAAAGCTATATCCATGGCCCGTTGGAAAGTTTCCCCCATGTTTATTAATCCGAAGGGCATGCATCTGAAAGCGAACGTTCCCCATTTGGTCCGAAAAGTAGTTTTCAATCTGTCCGGCTCAACTACCAGAACTTGGTTGTAGCCGAAGAACCCATCCAATAAGGAGAACATCTTGGATCTGAACACAGCTTCCAATATTTTTTCCATAGGTGACACTGGGTAATTTTCTTTTTCTGAGGCCCGATTTAATATCCGGAAATCCACGCACAAGTGGATCTCGCCAGACTTCTTCCGTACCGGGACCAAATTTGACACCCATGTGGAGTGGCGAACTTTGAAGATGATGAGTGCATCTAAAAGCTTCTTAATTTCTTTCTGAATCATCAGTTCCAAAGTAGGATGCACTTTTCTGAGCTTTTGTTGGAAAGGCTTTACTCCTTCCTTCATGGGTATCACGTGCTGAATAATAGAAGTATCGTACGTACGTAAATCATCATACGTCCAAGAAAATACGTCTCGATACTTTCAGAATAGTTGGGTGAAAGCTTGCGTCTCCTGATCGGAACAGTCTTTCCCAAGGTTGATGAACTTCGGGTTCTCATCTGATCCTAAGTTCACCTGCCGATGTGCCAAGGTGGAACTTTGTACTTTGGTATGTGGGGGCCCGCGGAAACGGCTTTGCAGATCAAAGAGATTTTCAAGTGACACTATCCCCTTGGGCATGGGGTTCTCCTTGTGTTTATCATGCTCTTCCTGCAAAGCTTGATCGTGATCCGTCTCATATATTACTGCGTCTTTGAATACTTCAGTGCTGAGCATGAACTCCAATATCTGTTGATCATCATAAAAAATGCGTAGATTAGTAATATTATCTGGCACGGAGGATCTATACATAATAGAAAAACCATCCCCCAAAGGGGTAAATCTAGCAGCAGCATTAGCCAGAGTATTAGCCACTGCATTATGCATTCTAAGAATGGATTTGATTCCAAATGCATCAAAAGCAGAAATAAGATGCCATACCTTTTGTTGATAAGCTTTTAAGTGTGGAGTCAAATAATGAATGGTATTGCGTACCTGTCGAGTGATAATCTCAAAGTATCCAATGACCTGTAAGAACCTTACTTTTAAATCCAGTGCCTTCTTGAGTATGAGGATTAAAGCTTCATATTCAAAAGTATTGTTGGTGCACTAGAACTCTAGCCAACATGAAATCAAGAACTTGTTCTTCTGAGGGTCCAGCAAGATGCAGCCCACACCAGCTCCGTCATGGGTCTTGGAACCGTCATAATACAGGGTCCACACATTGTTTTCTGGCTCCTTCGGGGCTGTAGGTTGGGGAGAGATTTTGGTTTTGTGTGAGACGGGAGTGGCTTGGTATTCTGTGATGAGTGCTAGTTCAGACTGGATCTCGAGGCCTACTGGAGACTGAGGAGGATGGTAACATCTGAAAATGGCTTCCAAGAAACACATGCCAAGCTCCTCCTGGGAAAAGTTGATGGGTTCGTTAGTAGCATCCAAATCAGTCACAATATATTTCATATATGGTTCTCTTTCAACCCTGATTTAGTTATTTCGGCCTTTGTAAGGAAGCCACAGGTGGGACCAGTCGGTGGAAAAATACCCTTGCAGCTTGCTGGACCAGTCTCTGCTAAGTAATAGGTCGTAGGCTTCCGAGATGTCAACAACCACAATGTCAATACATTGGTGGACTCTAGAGTTGGACGAAAGGCGGATGATGATGTTATTTAGCTCTCCTATAGCTGTTACCTGTGATCTGTCAAGTTGGATGATCCTCATGTCAGTTTTCTCCGGGCGGATGTTCAGCTTCTTACAAACAGATAGGGGCATGACATTTGTGGATGCGCCAGAGTCAACTTGACAATTATGGACGTTGAAGTTAAAAATCTCAAAAGATAAGAGGAAGGGAGGAGTGGATCCCCTAGAATTTTCATTTATGGCATTTACAATAGACTGAACACTCGGACCAGCTTGCACGGATGTATTGCTCACAGGATTAGTAGTTGAGGTGTTGGCAAAGGCTTTGATAATGAGTTCTCATTGATTGGTGATGCGGGCAAGCTCATAGAGGGAGATGTTGGCTCTGGTTTTTTTCATGTCCTCAAAAATGTTATAACCGGAATCAGATTGAGGACTAGGCTCGGGAGTGGATTTGGGGGACCCCACCGGGATCTTTCTCTTTTGATTTACTCGGGTGTTGTTGTTCGTGGGATTTTCAGGAAAATCTTGTTGTTCATTTCCGGGGGGAAGAATTTTCCTTAAGAAAGCCCTTTTCTTCTCTTCAAAGGACTGCTCGGGGACCGGCCCTTTGCTTCTAAGGCTGTAATTTCGTACAGGTTTGGCCTTAGGATCATCTGCCATATTGATATCAATGATGGTGTGATTGTTATCCCCACGGATTATGTCAACCGCAAGAACAGAGGACCCCGGTTCTTCATCAAGGGGAAAATCCTCATCATGGTCAAAAACGTCGTCCTCTACCACATCCCCTGGGGTTTGATAATCTAGAAGCTGATTTACAATTGTAGTCATGCTGCCAATCCATTGTGGGCATGTTTTTTCAGAGTGGGCAGCCTGGTGGAAAGAAAAAAAGTTATATTTTCTTATTTCTTCCACGTTGAGAATGGTGTTCGGATTAGACGGAGGTCGGCTGGTGTTGGGGTTACTCTTTCTGAAAAAGGGCTTTGGGGCCTTAGTGCTAGTCGTAGATTCTATGCCCTTTCTCTTTAGGTCTGAGACTTCATTTGTCAATAGCTTAAGGTTCTTCACTATACTCTCGAAGTCAAAAGCATCCTTATCCTTATTCGCGGTCTTGGGTGTTGAGGACTAACTTTTCTTCGTGATTGGTTTGTGGTCATCTCTCCCTTTGTGATCGATGGCTCCTATAGAAAGCATGTCCTTTTCTATAGCGAGGGCGGCCGCGTAATTTGCTGCAAGAGTAGGACTAGCTTCGCGTTTTACGAAGATGACAATATCCCTGGGGAGAGCTTTTGTATAGTAGTCTATGGTGATAGAGTCATCCAATGCCAGGTTGGGGGGAAAATTTTGCAGTATGGTAGCAAAGCGCCGATTGAAGTCTCTAACCTTCTCTTTCTTATGGCATTTAATGTTGCTTAACTCTATGAGGAGCATGGAAGGGGTTTTGTCCTCTGAAAATTTTTGCAAGAACACGCGACGGAACTGGTCCCATGACGTAATGGAGGCACTTGGGAGGTAGCGGTACTAGGTGGCCGCTTTGTTTTCAAGGGTGTGCGGAAACATGTGACAAGCAATGTCATCTATTTGAACTCTCATAATTTGCAAAGAAAGATAGAAGCTGCTTATATGATCCTTGGCCAACGTGCCTTTCTCGAGGTCAAACTTGGGGAGATGCTTCTCAGGATGCCTAGGCATGTCATGGAGGGGGCCCAAAATATCTAATGGATACTGGGCCATCCAGGCAAGTGGTTGCACCCTCCTGGCATGCTCATGGTGCCTAATTTCAGATTCAGATTCACTCCCCGTGCCTGACGCAAATGCTTCTCCCCCATGGCGAGAGTGTTCATCTTGATATCCCTCACGGTTGTCCACATTTCTGAGATATCCCCAATTGTAAACAGGTGGCCTATTTGGGTTTTGACGACGGTGGGCAGCATGGTGTCCTTGGCCACGACCTCTATCTCCTCTACCTCCATTCCCATGGCCTCTGTTCCCCTCACCTTCATTTCTGTGAGCTCTATTTTCGTCGCCTTCATTCCTGCGGGCTCTATTTCCCTCGCCTTCATTCCCTCGGCCTCTATTTCCATCGCCTCCCCTAGGTGGGGGGCGTACTTGGTTGTTGTTATGTTGGGTTTGGTTAGGCTGAGGGTCAGGGGGGGGTTCAGTCATGCCAAGTTCCTCCTCTTCGCCCACTTGGAGCTCAGGAATCAGTTCGTTATTCTGGACAGTGGTGGCGAAGTCTTCAACCATCAGATTTACCAACTGAGGTATGGAACTCACCAAAGCACCATTACGAGTGAGGTTTTCAGCAGGGGTCCTAGTATGGGTCAAGAAATTCATGATTGGGGCATATCACAAATCCCTGATGAGATTGCAGGCAGCTAGGCACAAGGCTCTCAACTACTCTCTGGTGATTTCATAATATGGAGCCTCCTCCCCTTGAACATCTTCCAAAGGGGGAGGGGTGGTATCATCGTTTATGACCTCCCCATGGGGAGTTTGTGACAGAATTTTGCTTGTGTGCTGGGAGGATGCCATTCAGGCCCTCCTTCTAGCACCAAAATCTATTGATGGGAAAGTTTGTCCAGCCAACAGTAGGGGATCTCATCGGTTAAAAGTCCCAAATAGACTCTAAACCGTTTGAAATAGGGATCCCGTTCGGGGTGTGGGTCCGGCTACCGCTTAGGCCTCCTTTCTCTTGGTCTCAAAAGAACTCAATGAACCTGCAGACACACACTTATTCAAATGATACCAGATACATGCTTGATGAGTTAAACCATATATAACACTATGCGTAGCGAGATAAAGTAATAAAGCATAAACGCCGAAGGAAATGCTGTTAACAACATATCATTTGGGTTATGCTTGTAGGCTGTTCTGACCACAAAAGAAACAATTCTTTATGGTGAAAACGCCCTCCACTTCCTAAGATATTTAAATGATAAAACAAATTCTAATAAAAAAAGTCATTAAAATTCATGAGAAAGTGAAAAGAGCTGAACATCATTAACACAAATACAGAGAACTATAATGCGTAAATGATGCCATTAAAAGTGTAGCTTCATTAATCAAAAGATGTTTGAAATTGTATAATAAATACTCATAGTGTTCGCACAACAAAACACATCAGATCCAAAAGGAGTTTTGAAAAGTATCTCATTCATAGGCAAAAGAGTGCTATCCTTCAGTAAAATTATCTGTAACTCTCAAGTCCCCCCCCAAAAAAGCATCTTTTACCCTTTTCCCAGAGGGAGTTTTATAGATCAAAATTTTCCCTTTGGGCTTCCTAACTCTTCGCCTGCTCGATTGTTGAGCTGCCTTGCAACCTGGAAGGGAACTGCAACCTGCGACCATGCTGAGAAAATGAAACCTGCGACCTGGATGGGGAGCGTGACCTGCGACCTGTTTCCAAATGCTACCAGCGATTTACTACCACCGAATCATGAGGATGTGCGCACAATCGTAAGGTCAGGGGCATCAATTTGTTGTTCCTTGAGGAATTTTTTCCAAGCTTGATAATTTGCTGCTATGAGGGAAACCAATGGGACCTCTTCTTTCAACCGATGCATACACTCCAAGGAATTTTGGATTAGAGTCTCCTTCTTCTATGTGACCAGGTTGGACAGGGAGGCAAGCTTCGTGTAGATCCAGACTGGCGTGACAAGAAACTTGCCCAGGTTCTCTTGTGACGCTGCAAGGTCAGAAGTGGCAGTGGCTTGCTTAATGGGCTGCAAAAATGACTGGATATCCTGATCCACTTGTTCCCATGTCTTCCCCTCATCCAATTCACCTAGAAATGGAATGTGATGTCGGATGTGCATCGAATCGATGCCGCTGATCAGATGTTCGTATGCAGCCATCACCTTGTCTAGGTCCTTGGATAGCTTATCTTTGGACTGCACTGTCATATGGATCTGGACTTTGGCATCTTGCATGTGGATCCAGTCCTTCTTTGGCAAATTTTCGGAAGCCTGGGGGTACCGCACTGTCCAATCCATCATTCTATCCAAGGCAGCTGAGGCTTCTTTCAACTGTTCATTTGTATGCTTAGTTTTCGTTTGGGCTCTCACCAAGGGGGCAACTGTTTGTTTTATGGTAAAAATTTCCCCATAAACTTGCCTCATGGTAGTATCTAATATATCAAACTCCCTTTGAATGGTAAGCGACACTTCATTGATAGGGGGAGTTTTGTTTTGGAGTTTCTGAATCTCCTCTCTCAATGCCATCTTTTCCTATTCTGCCCTTGCCTCCCGCTGTTCTTCTTCATGTAGCCTATTTTGTAGAGATAAGACCTCTTTACTCATTCTGTTTACATTCTCTTCTATGGCCATAGCGAAAGCTGTGCCGGCTGATGCTATCATCACAAGATTAGTCCTAGTATCTAGGACTATGTCTTTCTCTATCGCGACTGTGGATGAGGCAGAAGGATTTCGCGCCAGGCATCTTCTTTTCTCCTGTCGGATTTTGAAGGAGAAATGATCGTACGTGAGCCTGGTGAGATTGAATACCTCGTCCTCTTGCCCTTGGTAGGAACTGACATCGGAGAGCATGGCGCGTGTACTGACTAGAGGTACCTCAAGGGGTGGTAGCTCTGTTTGTGATCCTGCGCCCTGGGGAGATACCTCGATGTTCTCTAGCATTGCATCCTCCTCTTATTTCTTTTTATTTTCCTCCTCTTCTCTTTGAAGGCGTTTGGATTCTGCTGTTTCTTCTAATTCGGCTTTCCTTTTACGCTCAGCTGTTGCTGCTTGTTCTGCTTTCTTTTGGCGTTTGGCTTCCACTTTATCTAATTCTTTCTTGAGTTCCCGTTTCGCTGCAGCTTCCGCCTCTTCTTTCTCCTTTTCCTTCCTGGCCTCCTCGGCCTGCTCCTTCTTCTGCTATGACCTTAGACTCTTCTTGCACTTATCCTCGTCTTCTTTCATCTTCTTCTCCCTTTCTTGCTGGGTAGAAGTGCTGTGCCCCGTACTGGTCCGAGGCTTTTTAGCTAGAGAAGAAGAAGCACCTCCCAATTCACGGCTCCTATCTTCCAAGGTTTGATCATCTGGGTATTCTTGATCAGAGTATGCCCCCGAAGCAAGTTGGTGGTCTGAATTATACCAATTTCTTCTTTAATCTTCACCCAGGCATTCCGTGTGCTGGTAGTTCCATTTGAACTTAGCCCGCTTGCAATGATCGGGGACTATCCTTTCCGGGTCATATGTCCGGTGGTCTAATGCCCAAGGTGGTAACTTTTCATCTCTTCTGCTTTTGCCTCTACCTCTCTGAAATATTTGATTGTGTAAGCACCGATAGTGAGGGGTAGCGTAGGCCACGACTTCTTCTTACCCCTGGACAGGACCCTGGAGAAGCTGGAAGACATTTGGAAACAGACCTCTTGCATGAGCATTTTGACTATGACATATCGGGGCATAGCATGGGGAGCCTTGAACGAGCCAAAAAATCGAATGATTGTGTACTTAGAAAATGGGAACCAATGCGCCACCTTGCCTAGCGTCTGCATTGCTCACCAAGACATGCAAGGAGCATCTTGGCGGAAAAAGTTTCTGCAAAGAGCTGGGATGAAAATTTGGGAGATCGGCTCTATGTCTTGTTTATATCTGGAATCCCAAAATACTTTTGTTTGCAAGTGGATCGCACGGGTCTGCTTTGGATCCTAGTTGTGCACCCATCCCTCAAAGTGGCACCTTGAGAAAACAACATCCAACAAATAAGAGGCCATGTAGAATTCAAAAGGAAACCTTCATCTGGTACGAATGCCGAGGATATTTTTGTATGAATGGAGGCCACCAGTATGCCGGCCCCGTTGAAATGGATGTCGTGCACCATGACATACTCCATGAGATTTTCTCATGTGTTTATGAAGGTGGTGGCATCGGGGCGCCTGTATAATCTGCAAAGCATGGTAGCTACCAATTTATACACTTTCCTAAGGCCCGCCACTGGATATTCCTGATCCTTTTTGACCTTAAATTTCTCAGGCTCCTCCCACCACTTCTTTAGAGTATCAACTATAGGGACTACATGGGCGATGGTCAAATCTTCTATAAAGTCCTCCTCTTGCTCAGGAAAAGAGTAATAAACATAAGTGTATGAGCCTTTGAGCGTCGCGAAAGCCTTGCCTCTGCTGTCCCTGATTACGAACTTCTTGGGGTCCGTTTTCTGTATAATCCAATCTATCATCTCCAGGCATGGGAATATAGCCGGATGGGCACCTGCAAGATGTAGTTTATACCTTCTGACCTATATGTATATTTCCCGATTGGGGAGGTCCTCTGGGAATTTCTGTCTAGCGAACTCTTGGTACACTTGGTACCAACGCATGTTGTCCCCTTTAACAAATGTGCATAGGGTATCTCTGTAGATCGGGGGTGGGGAAATTGGCATGTCCATCTCTACGTCCTTTATTGCCAGGCTCTTGTCTTTTTTCTGAGATACCGGAGGTCCCATGTCGCTTGAATCTCAGGGGACAAGTATACACTCTAAGCCTGCTTCGAATTCACTTGTCATATTCATGAAAGAATCCCAGGATAAGAAAGATGCCATGATGATACAAAACTAAGTACAGCTTATTAATTATTTCAACTGGGGACACAGGTAGAGTTGAATAAGTGGCCTATTGGGTCGCAGGGTTGCAAGTTCGCAATGTTAATATTTTGAATTTTTTGCGACTTTGCGACCTTGCGACTAGGTTGCGGGGTCGCAGGATCGCAAGTTGTGAAAAATTGGTGGAAGTGCGACCTTGCGACCTTGCAACTATGTCGTGGAGTCGCTGGGTCGCAAGTTGTGAGAAAATGGTAGAAGTGCAACCTTGCAACCTTGTGACTATGTCGCGGAGTCACTGGGTCGCAAGTTGTGAGAAAATGGCAGAAGTGCGACCTTGCGACCAGGTCGCGGGTCGCTGGGTTGCAAATGTTAGAAAACCAGCGGGAGAGAAAATCTGCGACCTGCGACCGAGTCGCAAGGTCGCTAAGTCACGAAGCTGCGAAAAACAAATGGAAGAGAAATTTGCGACCTGGCGACTTAGCGACTGGGTCGCGGGGTCGTAGGGTCGCAAGCCGCGCTAGGGCTTGTCGGGGTTTTGGCGCGCGCCGTGTGAAGTTATTTTCTCTTTAACTTGAACACCATAGGACTAAATGGGTCCAGACAGAGCAAGGGGATAGCTTTTGGAGCAGGATACAGGCCATGAGAGGCTGGATGAGGAACTGTGATAATTTTGGGCAAGCAGGGTGAATGTTAGAGTCAAAAGGAAAACCCTAAGTGAAAAATGAAAACAATGGCCAAGGCAAGGGGCAATTTAAAGGCTAAGGAATATAGAGATTAGGCAAGAATAACCAAAAAGGAAACAACAGGAGGAAAACGACAACTTACTAGGGAAAATTACGCTCCATTCGACCTATCAGAGGCGTTTTTTCTATCCGTTGCATATGAAAAATGCGACCTAGCGACCTCCTATATATAAAAAGGTCGCACGTGCGGGCCATTAATGAGGTGGCGGGTTCGCATGACGCGATGATCTGAGAGGGTTGCGACCTCACGACCTTGCGACCTTGCGACCTCAGGATCGCGGGTTCGCATGACGCGATGATCTGAGAGGGTTGCGACCTCGCGACCTTGCGACCTCAGGGTCGCGGGGTCGCGGTTTTCTACAAATTCAGAAATTTGGGACTCAACGACTTAACCCTCCCAACTCTTAACTTAAATTTTCTTTGTGCTCAAGGGGCACCAAAAATTTTAAAGTGGGGGTTTTTTGGAGGGTGTTGTAGAGGCTAAAACACAAACCAAAATCTAAAATTCATACACGAGGTTCATCAATATTTCAAATCCATGTGGTTTTAATTTCAGCTTCAGAAGCTATGTATAAAAAACATTATAGTGAAAATTCAAAGAAGTTTTGTTTGCAACAACAAAACCCTAGAACCAAAAGATCTGATACCAAATATTATGCAACCAACTCGCAAAATAGAAGAAAAGATACATAAACGACTTAAAAATTATCCTCTTAGAGGGGGAAACCTCCCTTACATTTCATAAATGAATAATTCTTGGATTATTTAAATGAAAATACCTCCTTTCTATATATATGAGTCTAAGGGGTCACAATATAATTAGAATCGACATAACAATAATAATATAAGGGAACAACAATAAAAATAGTGGGCATCTATGTTGCACTATAATAATAATATGGGAAATACATGGGAAAAAAAATAACAATAAGGGGGCTACATTAAAAATAAAAATAAGGGGATACACTAGTATTATATGGACCTAACATGGAGGTACAACCTCTGGACTCCCTTGTTTCTTAGAGAGTGGAGGCATAGCCTCTGGTTTCCCTTGTTGTTTTCAGGGTGGAGGTGCAACCTTTGGATTCCCTTATTGATTGAGGGTGGAGGTAAAACCTATAGAGTCCCTTGTTTCTTAGAGGGTGGTGGTATATCCTTTGGACTTCTTTTTTCTTAGAAGGTGGAGGCATAGCCTCTAGATTCCCTTGTTGTTTTGAGGGTGTACTTATAGCCTCTGGATCCCTTATTTATTGAGGGTGGAGTTACATCCTATAGAATCCCTTGTTGCATAGAGGGTGGAGGCACATCCTCTGGATTCCTTTTTTGATTGAAGGTGGAGGTATATCCTTTGGAATCCCTTGTTAATTTGAAGGGTGGAGGTGGTGGACCTTTGCACTCCCTATAAAATATTGACAACATGAAGGAGTTGGTGGGTGGAGGTGGATGGTTCTCTAGAGTCCCTGTTCCGACTAGAAGATTTGGTTAAATACCTTAATCACTCATCCTAAAGCTTTGGAATCTGGCCCAAGGGTGCTTGCTACAAGAAAGAATTGGATGTAGTGTGTCTAAGGTTGGGTGGAGAGTTGAAGTCTCAATCTCAGTTGCCTAGATTAATTTTTCAAAGATAAGTGTCTGATGATGTCTCTTATTTTTTTAATTCTTTATTCTTATACAATGCATTGATTTATCATGGCTTGTAATGTTGAGGAATGAGGTATTCTTGAATGAATGAACATTGATGTTTTAGATACATGGTTATTGAATGGTTTAAGTTTTTGTTTTGACCTAAGGCCTGTACTAATATGAATTCAATGTGTTTTTTTAATGCGTGTATTGTTCCATGAAATGTGAAATTTTGTATGTTGAAGATTGATTATTATTATATGAATGAATGGATTAAATTCTTGTAATATTATGAACACAAATTTTAGTTGAATGGAATGTGTGCAATGTCTATAAGATCTAGTCATTATTTCTGAGTTTGAACATTGTTTGAGTCGCATGTGCATTGAGAGATAGATAAACTCTATTTTGTGTAATGTTCAAGCTTCCATGCCTTATTTTTCAAGTGCCAGGTTTAGGAGGAGTAAAAATGTATATATATATATATATATATATATATATATATATATATATTGTGTGTAAATATGTTTACTAGGATCGGTTTGGCCTTGTGAGAAGCTCGGGAGAGATATACGTAACTAAAATATCGGGAGGGGTAGTGTTCAGGCACTAATATAATTATATCCATGCCTAAGTACCAAAGTATAAGTTTACTGGGAAAAAATCCCCATAAGCTCAAGAGGTACAATGTCAAGACTAGTTATGTTCACACATTCAATTTAAGGAGGGATAGTTCTAAGAGACACATAACTATACATGTATGGAAATGAGACGGGCCAAGTTCAAAATTCTAAGAGGATTGGTCCTTGCCCATGTGCATAGCCACTGTAAACAAGCGCCAAGGGAAAAAATGGCCTCAACTACATATATGATCAAGTGTTGTAGGGATAGAAGTTAGGGGTCGGAGGAAACAAAGAATATTGGGCTTAAGCTCGTGTGATCAGGAACCATGCCCAAGGGAATATGCAGAAGATAGCTTATCCATGTATTGTCCTACACTTAAATCCATCCACAAATATCAAAAATTTGTTCCTGGATATTTTGGACGGAGTCCCAGGGAAAACTCCAAGATATTACTTTTGAGATGACGCAACAAGTGAGTCGATCGACGAGTTGTTTTACATATTGAGTTAGAGGAAGCACGAAAACAATTTTGACATAGAAATTATATTTTACCTAGCCTTAGAGGAATTATGATCAATGCCCATTCCTAGCGTGGCAGATGATGTTTCCTTAATGCCACATGGAATCTATATAATAGGACATGTGTCAGCTAGTTTTGAGGGTTTTTTGGGCCCATGTGGTCTGGATCTGCATGATACATAGCATGCGTCAGGTGGAGCCACATGGAGAGTGATTTAACACCAATGGGAATCGGGTGATGATATCACCCCAATGTTTTTTCCTTAGAATAAACAACGAGGGACTAAACAATTAAGTTTTGAGATTTAAAATATGAGATGTTGTGGTAGGATTGGGCCCAAGTGAATGTTTCTGTTGCAAATAATGTGAGGAAACCATGGAGAAGTGACCACTAGAGTTACATGTAATCTCATAAGGGTCGTCCCTGAAGAAATGGTGAGGGGAAATAAGAGTTATTTACAAGAAGGTTACCTTCGTAGTGGCATGGCCTTCAAGGGGCTCACACTTGCATAACCTTTATGTATCACGTATGTATTATGATTAGGTCATGCAAACCTTGTAGGAGTTAGTTCATGACACCTACATATGGATGGGTCGGAAGCTAAGGGAACAATACAATGTGGCGGTTAGGTGACTGACTAGGATATCCATGTGGGGACCACATGGGCACCACGTCCCAGGTTGGTGAAGTAGCGCTAACTGAATGGATAAAATTTGAATTGTGGTATCTTTTGATTCATGGGTCAGAATGGAGAAAATTTTTGTCGTTGGATAGGTCTTGACGAGATGAATGCAAAGGTTTCATCCATTTTAAGTTTTAAAAAAGTCAAAAAGGGGTGAAAAAATTAGACACCATTTCCATAACTTGACATTGGAGGTCGGGTCATCTTAGTGATTGCCTCCTACCAACCTTAGTTGGGGCTAGGGATGGTAAGGAGTATTTTACATACATGCATGTGTCTACTCCTTCCCGACACATCATGATTTTCCCATGAATTTCTTATCATGTTTTATCAATGGAAAATCGTACAAGCAGAAGACATTAGGAAATGTCAAGTAGAAGGTACAAATAAGGATTTAGAGGGAAGGAAGACATTACAGGATTTGAAAATTTTGACATTTCCTAAGGTCAAGTAGGAAAATTTATCAAATAATGCATATAAAACACTGCCCCCAAGCAAACCACGCAGCCTTTTCTTCGATAGCAGCGAAGATTATCACGACTATCCCTCATATAGCCGCGCGGTCCTGGGTATGCGGTGTTAGAGTCGGTCTCTTCATCCCTCCGTCAGAGATCAAAATATATTTTGTTTCATTTAATTTTAGGTGTCTCATTCAGTCCGGTTAGCTGCATTCCATTAGGAGCATGGATCATCTGACGGAAGGGTCTTGTCACTCATATCCCTCATGTCTTGTACCTACTGGCTTAGGTCTGTTCATCAAAATCAATTTTAAAGTTATTTACAGTCATGTTTGCCAAAGAGTCATTTTAGGGTTTTTAGGTCTCATTAGGTCTAGGGTTTCGCCTTCAGAATGTCTAGTAATGTCAGCAGGCACATGAGGGAGGTTCAAAATAAGTTTTCATTGCAAAAATTTCATCGTCATAATGCTTGATCATGATTCTTCTTCAAAACTCTGTTTTGAAGAAAAATCGTCCATTTTGTCTTTTGTAATAAATGCCATGTAATTTTCAAAGTTTTTCAGTTGTGAAGTTCTTCAGGCGTAGCCTTGGTCACCTTTGCCAAATCCCATGCCAGCTATCCCTGCAAAAAATAGACAAGAGTTTCGTCATTTAGCTAAAAAATCAAAGTGGAAAAAAAAACATAGTTTATATTAAAAAGTGCAAAGTGCCAAAGTTCAAACATTAGCAAGTGGGTTATTTCAAATTAAAAATCAAAGCCCATGCCATAAAAGATATTTTTGTGTCTTCATAAATCATTTCCATACCAAGATTTATCAAAGACCCAAGAGAAAATCATGGAGGAAGCAAAAGCCAGTCTTGGAAGGCAAACTGTGGTGAAGTTCAGAGTCACGACGCGTTGGGAGGTGGTTGCGGCACATAGAAGCATTTTTCACCATGCAAAATACAACGGTCGCGGTGCATACACCAGGCGCGACGCACTGGGTTGTGCGTGTGACGCACATGGCCGACACACAAAAACTTTGCCACTGTTCCATAAATTCAAATTGACTCAATCTCCTATGCTCTGAGTAAGTGTGTGAGACTTTGAATTGCTATTAGCTTGTGTTTGGTGTTGCTTGAAAGAAGGAATATGAGAATTTGTAATGTCAAATTGTAAACCCTATTACCTTGTTTAAAACTGCTCCTTAGGGTTTTGAATTGGTGTTCTAAAAATAATTTGGTGCCAAACCCTTTTATTTCCCACCTTGTTTTTCCCTCTCATTGTTATTATATCACTACATTTCATCTCACTATAGTTCATCCCTTACCCCTTTTCATCCTCAAAGTGACTTATTCCTAAGCCCCATTTTCCTATCCCTAAAAGATACTTCATTCCCTATCATTTTCCCTTTCTCATTTCACTTATAAAATCCCCAAACCCCAAGTTCCCAAACAGTCAAGTGACTGTTATTACACTTTAAATTCACTTGACAAAACTCCCTTATTCTCATTGCCCTATTTCCCACAGTCCCTCATTTTACTTTGACACATTTGGCAATCAAGACAAAGACACCAAATTCTCATTTGCATCTCATACAAATCAGCATATACTTGGCATAGAACTTGCAACACCATGGAGACAGACACTGATACATCATATGAACAAGACAATGATTCTACCACTGAGCTACATGCACCAAGAAGGCTTTGTAAAGGTGGAAAACATGTTAGAGAAGAGCCCACGTCATTGACTCAATTGCAGGCTTGCCCACTTGCCATGGCATGTTTTCGAGAGCAGTCATGCTATTAGTACTGTGAGATGATTGCTCGGATTTAGCATCATCAAAAGTTGGCTCGTTTGTTTGTTTTACATTTGCATGATGGTTAGGTAACTCTTGCTGGTGTAAATTTCACCTTGACACTGGAAGCCATTTCTCAAGCAACAGGAATATCGAATGTAGGTGAAGAGTGGAACAAGAGACAGCAAGTGGAAAGAGTGCATTATGAACCATACATCAGGCCTAGCTATGTGAGACAGCTTAGCAGGGCATTCCCATTTCGTTTCCTGAAGGAATCCTATGCACCTTTGATGAAACTCATTATCAGATACTTCAGTTGTGAGGGCCGGTTCTCACACCTTTATGCCTACCACATTAGGTTATTGATGCATTTCACGAGAGTGAGGATGATGAACATACCTTATTTCATGTGCCGCAACATCGAGTGAATGATCACTCTTGTGCAAAATAAGACTCTCGAGCAGCAGTACAACAATATTTAACACTATGCACTCATCAAGATCGTTGTTGTACATCAGCTTGGATTGCAGGGCATTGCATGGGAAGATTTCATTTCCCGTGACTTCTTCACAGCCCCTCAGCCTCCTCCGGATATTTTCCATGATGCAGGTGAACCTTCACATAAGTTTGAAGGTCACGAGATAGAGCCTATCAATGTGCCAGTGTTTGTTACTTATCAGAGAGGCACCAGAGCATTATTTGTAGCAGCCCGACGAGTACTATCTCCGCCCAGGGTGGAAGGGGTCTCGTTGCCATCATCAACATCACAGGTATAGGTACAGGACAGAGGAAAGAGGCCTATGTAGGATGAGGCCCCTTCAGGAGGCTAGGATACTGATTTCATATTGATTGATGAGGATTTGAGCTCTCCAAGCTCAAAATTGAAAGAGATCATTCAGGAGCAGAAGGCCGAGACCGACACATTGACCAACAAGTTGTAGAGAGCTCAATGGATCATAAACTATCTAGATCAGCGGAACAAACAATTGGAGGATCAGCAGACGATCATGGAGTTGCAAAACATCCGTGAGAATCGGCATATTGCCCGAAGAAGCCCAACAGAGATGACACCCATTAAGCGAGAGATTGAGGCTGATAGAGAGACTTGGCTTGAGAGGGTCAACATTCATCTTGAGAAGTTGTTGGAGAAGGAAAAAAATGAGAAGAACATGCTAAGACACATGAAGAACCATTATTGGGCACGCAATCATGTTTGCAAAGCGAGGATCAAAATCCTGAAGGCAAGGCTAAGAAGGGCACTAAAGCGTCGCAAAAGGCATGATAGGCTCCAAATTTTGGCCGAAGCTTCTTTGGCCCAGCATAGTGCTGGATGAGGGAAATTCAGCCCAAATTTCAAGAAATTTGGGAAAAATTTTGTCAATTTTGATTTTTTGTGCCTAAAAACAGATTTTCCTGCCCAATGCATAGCGCCACTTGGCATGCGCTTATAATTGGCAGCTATTCAGAAGGAAAAATTTGTATTTCTGGATTTTTCATCAAAATTTTTGCATGCTTATGGATTACCTAAGGATTTCATCAAGTTCTGGGTTGCCTAAAGGGTCAAAAACACCCTAAAAATGGCCTTTCTGCCACTTTTTGCACACACAGGAAGCAGTGTTGGGAGATTGAACTTTTGGAGGGGAAAATGGAAACCAAATCCAGAAATTCCCCTTGGGTTGGAAAGTAGATAGGTAGGGCTTTCCAAAGAGCTATCCTGCACTCAATTTTGACTTCAGGAAGGCCCTCAAAATCAGCCTCAAATTTGTGCTACGCATAGAGATTTCAGGCACGGCGCATAAAGAAATTTGGCCTATTTTTCACTCAGCAACTCAGAATTTCGCCTAGTTTTGGCCAGTTTGACTTTTTCATGTAACTCTTGATGTACCTTGATGTAATTTCATGACCATGATGTAATTTTGGCACATATTTACTCATTCTAGTAGATTCATTCACCAAAAGGTGAAAAGTAAGTGAATGAATCAGTTTCCTACCATATAGAGGCAAGTTGTTTCATTGCCTATTTTTCAGTTCTTAGTTTAGATATGGTTGAAACAGCTCCTATAATGATGAGATCGACCCCTAGAGGCATGGGGAGGATTTAGGCTTGTCTATATGATGTATTTTCTCAGTCATTTTCAGGGTTGGACACTTGGGATTACTTGGCACTTCATTGTACATTTCATCTTTGCAATTTTGGCAAAGGAATAGACCAGGGTTTGCAACACTCTTTGGGATCCTTATAGCTCTGTGTTTTGATGGTGTGTTTCTCTATGTAATTTTAAGTTCACTGATGTTTATGTGTACCATTTTCCTTCTCCTTTCTTCTTAAATTAAACAAATTAGTGTTAAAGGTGGAATTCATTAGCTTGCTTTGCTCTGCCTTCAGTTTCGTTTAATTTTCCATGTTTTCATCTGTTTGAGGAGGAATCTTGAGACCCTCTTGCCCTATTTAGCTCCTCACCAGTCTGATCCATCCATTCATTCAATATAAAGCATCAAAACAATTTCCTTCCTTGCCCCAATCAGAACTCTGCAAAAACTAGGCCTTATCCCTGCACCCAAAACTGCCTTTCCCTTTGATCCAACAAAAACCCCCAAAAACACAATCAAACTCCTTCAATTATATACCTAGCCTAAAATTAGCTTTTATTTCAGGTCATCTCAAGCCCTATTGATTATTTTTTCTGAGATTGACCCGGAGAGAGCCCTCTCCTGTTCTGGTAGGGCTAGCTACCAGACTGAGTGTGGTTTGATGTTACCCTGAAATCTGTCTTCTTTCAGCCCAAGGTAGATTTAGGCAATAACATGTGGAGAGTCACCATCCAGGACGACTTGCCACACTTGAAGAAGAATATTCCCACTCAATCCAGGAAAGTACAGCCACCTTGGAGCCACCTTGATGCCTTAAGTGCAACACAAAAGGGAATCAAACTCCCACTCTTGTGTCAACATCCATCTTGTACCAAGAGAGGGAGGGAAAATTTGAATTTTTCCTATAAAATAATGCCATGGGAAGAGGAACATGAGAACACATTGTTATGCTGGCCAAATTTCTTGAGAGAAAACCATAATTGTGTTGTCCAAGTAGCAAGAAGTGGAAGGATTCAACTGTTGGCCATCCAACACCTCAATCCAAGAGAAGAAGTTCACCAAGTGTCCATTATTCTGCCATCTGTCGAGGAGAGAGAGAGGCTTCTAAGAAGATTAAAAGGAAGAGGCCAGGCTTGCCTTGAATAGTCGATATCCATAGCTCTAAGGATTCATTGCAAGTGATTTAGAATCATATTCTCTTATACTATAAACAACTAATAAAAGGGGAAGAGTTCTCCGTTTGGATTAATAGTGTGTTTGACTCGATTGAGCTTGTTATTGTACATGAGTATTTTATTTCTTGTTTATTCTTTATTGTAGCATGCTATGTTCTTTACTTAGTTTAATACATTTTATGTTGTTCCACTAACAATATAACAAACCAATTCACCTATTACTTTCTTGTAGGAAAGCAACCTCCCCTATCAAGCAAAATGTATTTTGTCTTCCCATGCGTCGAATACACTACAACAAGAATGGCGAATCTACTTCTTTATTTCTTTTAAGATAGTGGTTGTTGATTACAGGTCCTCTCTCCTACCCAGACTTGCTGCAAGATCACTCCTGCTTCCCCTCAACACTTTTCAGTCACCCTTAGTGAGAAATTTGTCTTAGAAAAGGTGGAGTTTTTAGACACTATAATTTCGTGTGCATTCAACCTAGACAGATGCATGAACTGAACGCCTATGCGAAAATAAGCCGCGCAGAAGACGGTGAGAAAAACTTTCACTGCTTTTTCTCATTTTTAGAAGTTGTAAGGTGATTGGAAAAACATAAGAAATTTTCCATCACCATGTTCTGGTGTTTCATGATTGGTCAGGACACTTTTTTCTAAAGTTTAGCTTAGCAAATAGTTTTTTTTAATTTTAGTTTTTTATCATCGCAAATCACACATAGTTTAAGTAGGGGTGAGTAAGTGGCCTTCAATCCACAAATTCTATCTGAACAAACTATTTGCTGGTAAAAGACACCAAACACATAGGATAATTAGCGAAAAGTAAGTGGCCCATACATCCACACATCTTTAGCTAGTTTTGTTTTTTTCAAATTTTTTGCATTAGCATTCGGGACCACGACCCAGAAATATCAAAAAGAAGGAAAGTATACTCTGCTACCCTTGCACCTCTCGGTGAGCCTAGGTATTCATATGAAATATTTATTAAGATAATTTTCCATCTCCCTATAGTGCAAAACTTAGTCTAACTAGGCAAAGTGTAAGCAACCCATCATCCGCACATTGTTTACTTTCTGCAAGGAACAATCACACATAGTGTAATTTGAGAAGGATTGTAAAGGATCACTGCATATCCATATCTTATAAAATTTTTGATTGTACACTCCAAATTACACATGAAGCATCGGTAAGCACCATACCAAAAGGCACACAGTGTGTTGGGACCTTTTTCATTTTCTTATGGTTGCTTCACCAAGGCACACCTTAAGAAAATTAAGACTCTCTAAAACTAACCACTAATTGAACTCACTAAATTATCCCCACAGGAGCCACAAAATAAATTATATTTCAGGTTAGGACCATCAGGGTAGGCATCCAATAAGCCATCATGGTCATTCTACATTTTGAAACATAGATGTTTACTTTTTAGGGAGCTTAAAATCCATCTATCCGCCCATGGAACAGAATTACTGAGCGCTAAAGAGACCTGTTTCAAAGGGGGTTAATCTTAGGCCTAGTGCATGCGATACTCTTTAGGGATACTTGACCCATCTAGTGCTCGGTACTTGTAGCTGAATACCTAAGAATCGAATGCTCACATGGGATGACGATACTTTAGTGGCAAAATATAGGGCATCCTTCCCTATAGGTGACGGTGCAAGCAACACTAGATCCTCATACCTTTACCTTGGTTGATTCTTCAGCTACTGGAAGGCATCACTAGTTCTTTCAAAACATTAGCCCCAGTACCCATGAGAAGATATCTTCACAATACCCAATTACATTTGATAGTGTGAGGACAATTAGGTCTTTTTAGGATTTTTGAGTATCATATGTGAAACAACCGAAACCATATTTTTTGCTTGCTTGATCACATAACATTAATCTAAAGGAAAAAATTAGCTTTTATTTTTAGATTTGTTTTATGTATGTGATCATGTTTTCTTTGGTAATAATATACCTCCTCTCAGAAAACAAAAAATATTTCCAAAATTAACCGAGTCAACACCATAACGAACCCAATGGGACTTCGTTGATCTAGACATTTTTTGGACCTCCCCCATTATAGGGAGGAGTGCTAGGTATTTTTCCATTAGGAATCAAAGACAACACAGTGCCACAATTATTGGATCATACTTTATCAGGGCATATTTAGTTGGAAACCCCCAAGGGTCACACAACACCACACTTGTGGAAACCCCAACAGGGCCACCACAACCAACTCCTCCCACAACCCTCAAAGTGCAGAGGAGCGCTACCCATCTGGGGTGTTAAAAGAACACACAATATGGTATGTCACAGGGTACTATTCCTCAGACACCCCCCATACATCATTGCACTCATATTCTCGTGTTTCTGCAGTACATGATGGCAGTCAATACTCAATTACCTTTTTTATCATCATTAAACCTTCCAAATCTATCAAAGCTAACTAAATACCCCATTGAGCACAGCCCAAATTGCCCCCCCATGACCATGAAGCTCCCCTCATACATCGAAAATTATAAGGGAATCAAGCGGAAGACCTTAGAAATCATATTATGACTTTCCACCTATGGTGTTCGTCCAATAGTATTATTGATGATACTATTTGACTGAGACTGTTTCAACGCACCCTAATAGGACCTGTCACGAAATGGTATGTGGAGTAGCCTTTTGATTTGCATGGAAAATTTAATGCCCTCGCTACTGCGTTCCTCGCATATTTTAAGCTACCCATCCACCATGATTCAGGGATGGAGTTACTGACTCATTTTAGGAAAACGACAACTTTCCATATCTCAGACCATCTCCATGAATGGTGGTGATGTCATAGTTTGTGCAAAGCCAAAATCGATAATAGAGTCTTACTCGACTTGTTTTTGAAAACTCTCACAGCATATATCTCAAAAGATTTGGCGACCCAAGGACCTACCTTCGAGGAGGATTCCATTTGTAAAGCACAACAACTCGAACTTATATACACCCAGTCAGGATACATTTACAATGCCCTGCCTAACGCCCTATGCTTGCAAACTTATAGAGAATTTCCAGGTGTGTCGAATACTACATATGGCTTTATCGGGTCATTGACCTAAGGTAAACTAGGTATCAGTATCCAATACCCAAGTTACTCATATGATTCTAACCAAAACATCACGTAAGCTGGCTACCACCAGAGTCACTCTGCACCTCTACAGAATATGACAAATAGGGTGTCATCATACCACCATCAGTAGGGAGGATCGTACCCTCCCTTGCAGGGGACCCCGTACTCAACTAGGAATGCTAATGGAAGAGATCCCCCCCATCAACCATACACTAACCAGGGACATGAAAACCAATATTCCCCTTCCCCCGCACAAAGCCCACCATCGCAAAACAATGTGTCGGTGAACTTCGTGCAACCTTCTCAGTCTCAACCGCGCCAGTGTTATGACCATGAGAATCATAGTAATCCTCCTAACACTGCAAGGAAAAATCCTAAGAACAAATAAAAGGGATACTTTGGACAGGAGGGTAGTAACCAACAATGCCCATCGCGATCTTAGTCTGGGGGCAACCCCAACTGAAATCAAAACCAGGAACCAAAAAACAACTCCCAAGGGCATAACAAGAGGGCCAATCTACGGACAAACCATTCTTGTGCTATATGTGGTGAGTACGACCATTACACTCATCACTGTCCCGATCTCCCTGAACTGAAAAAACTTCAGTGGAACTGTGGACAAGGGGAACTTACACAACAAACCGTTGTAATGCAGGAGCCCTTTCCCCACCAAGGAGTCTGTCAGCACTGAAAAAGTTAATGGTGTAATCACCATTGTGTCATTGTTCTGAAATTTTATCATGTCTTAGTCCATGTCCAAAGTTTGAGTCATTTCCAGTAAAAGTTAAAAAAGAGTCCCAACATCAAGGTATTTTTAAGTGAATAGGTGTCATAGTGTTATACAGTCATAAAATAAGTTAAAATCTATGTTTTGGCTTATTTTTAGTGTTGTAAGTTAGTTGATGTTTGGATAATAAAATTGTAGTCATCTGTTCTGGAATAATAGCTACCTTTCTTGCAAATTCATTGTCAAAACAATCAAAATAGTGAAGGGTAGCTATTTCTCAGAAATGGAAGTCATATATTCCACATAGTGAAAAGCACAACCACTTTCACTGAGATTTTGGTTATCTCAAAAAAGAGGCTACGGGTAAATAGGTGATCAATTTTTGAAGCAGAAAAATTAAGGCTTCGTGGCAACCAGAGTTCTTTAAAATCAAAGCATAGCTGGAAGAAAAGAAATTAACCAACAAAGTGGGAGACCTTGACTGTCAAGAGCATCAAAAGAATATATATGCCTTTTAATTAATTTGAAAGAGAAGAGTGTTGCTGATTAAGTGTGATGGTGAGAAAAATCCATACTTCCCTCATTCATTCCATCTACCCTCTTCTTACCTTTCATTTTCCCAAATTCTGACACTCCCATGCTCTGAATCCCATTCAAACCCTAAAAACCCGAACAACCGTGTGATATAAACTATAAAAATTACCGTTATATATATATACATAGAAACAAAAGATGCTAAAACCTTTGGTAGGACCTCGTACCTTCATTGCATATCAGCCATCACAAATCATAACAATTAACTGCTATATTCTTAACACTAAACTTATAAATCGCCGATGCGATATGAAGTGGGACCCATTCCCCGCCACACTTCCCTTCCATTTGATGTTCCTTTGAAAAAAAATTAAAATTACCCTTTTTTTTTCGTCTTTCTGCTTTACCCTTCCACCTTTACCATTTCATCGCTTTTCATTCCCCGATCATGATCAAATTGGGGCCCTCATCGCATTTCGTAGATTATATGTTTTTTGCATTGGAAGAAAACTTTAAAAAATGCGATTGTTGATTTGTGATTGTGAATACATCACATCGCATTTGTTTTACCTTTGTGAGCGCCCGCAAAATATTTATTTTAATTGCGATGTGGTAGGTCGGACCCACCTCAGCAGCTCTGCCCCCATTGCACAACCATTGAAATACATACATATATCATATAAACTTCATAACACTTACTACTTAAAACCTTTCACTGATTCATAACACTTCACTGATTGCTAGTGGGTCCCTCTTCCCCACACTTCGCAAATTTTAGGTGTTAACCCCGCAACCTATAACTAAAATCTAAAGGTTGCGGTGTGCACCTGCTATCCGGTCCCACTTCTTTCCTGCTACGTCATTTCACCTCCTCCCCCGCACATTGCACTTTCTAGTTTTTAAATTTTAAAACCTATGTGCTTATAAAAAAACTTTAAGGTTGCGATTTGCTATACGATTGGTCCCACTTGTGTGCCACGTCATCCCACCTTTAATCACCCCCCTCGCTTACCATTCATTCTGCTCCATGTCTCCCCTATCAATTAAACCTTTTTCAAAGGGTTTCTTTGTAATTTCTCATAAAATGAACCTCCTTAATTATATCCAAAAGTTTCTGGTTTTCCACCGTTATAAAGGGTTTTCAACCAAAAAGGGGAAAGGAATAGCGGAACAACGACAAAGTTTCCTCAAAAATTTTTCTACCACTACTCTCAGTATCAACACATTTTTCACCAAGAACCGGGCAACATTCAAGGAATAGCTACACACCATTTTCAATACTCTTTTTCACATATTAATAGGAGACAACAACATGTCATTCCCATTTTTTTACACTTTTTACTAAATATTGGTTGCAATAAAATAGAAGAGTGGTCTTTGAATAGACTGCCACCTTACAAAACCATTTCGGAGTGACAAACTTCATGATGCCTTCATGATGTTTATCTTGTTTTTAATATAGCACTTTGTAATTAAGACTAAGGGATAAGCCTCACCTCTCGCACGAGGTTGTAATGAATTTTGAAATAGATTTACATTTTTGTGTGGAGATGATAGTATCATATTTGGTATATATATGCCAAACTGATATGAAGTCAGGGTTGGTTGGTGGTTATTGAAATTTGACTTATATGAACTGTAATTTTTTTTTGAATGAAATGGAATAATACTACTGAGGACTTATCACCAATTTTCTATTTGTATCATCTACTTTACTTGTGTTTCCATATCTCCTTTCTTCCAGTTCTAGTTTGCAATTCATCATACTGTTATGTGTTTTGATTAGTATCTTAAGCATGTTGTGTTTTATCAGTTTTTTTTAGTCTCACATAGTGAGAATTCCTGATACAATATATGTTTTAACAGTGGAAGAGAATCACTCATGATAGTTATTCTTCATGATATTTCAGTGAGAATCTTGTTAGAATAGAAATAGCTTTCTCTCAATGGAATATTGTCAAACTGTTACTTTTCTCAATTTCTACTAAATCAGTAGATTTATGTTTCACAGACCTATTGATTCTTCTCTTATATTTCAATTTCCTCTCATCATAGACTACAAAATTACACCTTGCTACCACATCAAGTTACAATACCCTCTTTAGTAGAACCGTGGATTTGACCGAAATCTGTAATATCCCAAAAGGGAAAATGCAGTAATACTGAAACACAATATAAGAACTGCAACTAAGTAAACAATAAATATAAAGACAACATTAGAATATATAGAGAAGGTGAGCCATTTTATTATGTGGAGAAGATTCAGTTACACAATGTACAAAATATTAGTAGGTCTAGCCAGAGAGATGGCCTAGAATCACCCTGAAAACATGCCACATTAGGCATTACGTAACTGGAGAGTCGTTGGAAGAAAATATTGCATTGTCCCTTTAGCAGAATATGAATATATGACTGCAAGCTGAAAAGGAAAATGCATATCTACGGAAATCTGGAGCTCTAATGATGCCAAGATTCAAGATGTGATGGGAACCCAAGATAACCCAGAAAGGATTTTCCAGATCTACAACTTTGGAAAATCACCCTCCTAGGGTTTGATCCTTTGACTGCTGGTTTTACAGATCTCAAGCTAGATATGATCCAAATATGGTTGCAATATGATGCATAAAAAAATATGCTTTGATGGTTGATCCCTCCTTCATATCTACAAGCTAGGAGCTTGAGATCTTGTCTCCTCTTCTTCCTCCTTCAAGTTGCAGCAACTGAATATGCAGCTGCCACAAAAAATGTGCTGTAAAAGAGGGTGAGGCTCTATGCCTACTGAAATATGCTGCAATAGACTCCAGGCTGATGGAAATACTGATGGAAAGGTGAGGGGATGATCCCTCATAGGATTACTAGCTGAAATGCTAGCAACTTCCTTCCTCCTTTGGATCTGCAATGATGGAAAACTTAATTTTGGATGGAATTACTATTGCTAGGAGGTCAATAACTCTTGTCCTAATGAAAATTCTGAAATGAATCCCCGGGAATGTTGATCTTCAAGCCCAAGGTGATAGAAATAATCCTACACCAGTTCTCCAGGTGAAATAATGAAGACAACCTCCACCTTCCAAACTGATCTTCTGAAATTGCGTAATTCCTGAAGGTAGATGTTCTGCAGATGATGGAAATAACAAGTGGCACCAATTCCTGATGTAGAATGAAGTACAACCCTCTTCCAAGAGATCACTCAATGAAAGAGGTGGGATTCCTGACCAGGAACACCCTGTGCTAAGCAACACTTGCAATCTTTGTTAAAACAACCCAAGAAAGCAATGGAATGTCACATGACAATTCCAGATCTAAATAGACCTCCAAATCTATGATCAATAGCCCCCCTTTGTTGTTTTCTTTATCTCCTTTATATAGTTTATGAGCCTTCCCATGTCTTGTCCCTCATCTAAACTACATTGTGCATGTGGACATGATCCTCCATGTTTGACTGCGCTGTCTCTCCAAGTCATCCATCATGTCTAGGTGCATTGTACACCCTCTCTATCATGCGTGCATTAATTGCACAACTTCCTCCATCATCTCATCATGAATGCTCCATGATATTCTGTTTGATTCCTTCCAAGATCTTAGTTGACTGCATCAACCTCCATGATCTATCTCATTAATGAGGCATGATCTCCAATCCATTCACATTAGTAGTTGCTCCACTACCTCCTTTATGTAGATCTAGGCTTAATTAATCCACATTCACACATAAAAAGTTGGATATTTATTCATCTTGAGGATTATGGGTCCCTCCAACCTATTATTTACTTAATTCATTAAGAAAATTAAGAACTCTAATATTCCAAATATCAAGTGAAAATTTGGGAATATTACAAAATCTCTCTTCAGTGGATTATATTTTATACCATCTTCCAATCCCATAAAACAAAACAATAAAATTTCCTTAGAGTTTAAGATGTGTCTGGTTAGGCGCTTGCTACATTCCAAGTTATGATTCCAGTGCCAATAGAGTGGTTAATACCCAACAGCAAAAACCACCCCAAAACCCCATTCTTATACCCTCCACCTGGTTTTGTGTCACAACATGTCTTGGCAACTATAACATTGCCAAACATGTCTATCACAATACATGTCTGGTATTTGGTCCCACCAACCATGATGGGAAGCCCTGACATCACTTCTATAGGGATAACCCCCATCACTCCTCAGGAGGTGACAACGGTTAACGAGACTCCCGTAGTAGCGCCAGTTAGAGCGAACAAGAAAATCAATAAAAAAGGGAAGAAAATAGAAAATCCCATCATACCACGGGCATTGCAACCTTGTGCATTATGTGATATTGTAGGCCATCCTACCAATATTTGTTTGGAATTATATGAATTGAAACCTCTTCTAAGCACCAAAAGAAATGATGCGGCCCCAAGTTCCCATAAAAATGAACACACCATGAAAAATAAAGGGAAAACATTATGCACCAACCATGAGTGCGCAATTTGTGACCGTTATGGGCATTACAGCCATCACTTCCCAAAGATGTCACGATATAGGGATGCCTTGAATCATACAAAGAGGATCCCTTCAATCCCCCTATGCAGTCAAATGAGGGAGAACCTCGATTCATACTATACCTACAAGAGGTGAGTCAGTCACCTGAACAACCACCTCCCCCTCAGAATCACCCTTCACCTCTTATCCAACTCTGTGCACTCTATGATGAACGTGATCATTTCATCGTTGACTGTGCAACCCTAGAGTTGTTTCAGATATGGTATCCTATTGACCATGTGTACTACAATGGCTTATGAGTAGTCCAGTATTCGTGTTGAGTGTGTTCTGGCGACCACTTGGTTCATCATTGCCATTGTATCACCCGATTCCATTCAACGTTAAACAATTTACGCATGGCCATAGTACGTCTCTCCCTAGCAGATGGATCAGATATAGAATCCATGGAAAGATAGAAAGTGCAAGAAGTTGTGAAAAATAGGTCCATTCTCTTCGTGTCAGTAGAAAAGAGACCAGTAAAGGGGCACATCGTCCCCCCCAACCACCCCCCACGGATCAGACCAACCTATGAATTATGCAGTGCATGTAACCATTTGGGTGCCCAATTCCCGAACCTAGATTTTCTCCATAAATGGTATCCAATCACTTCAGAAACCGAGAGGGAAGGGAGGATCGAAGAAAGACAGTCTTGTCTGGTCTGTCAAGGCAGCCATCAGAATCGATACTATACTTAAATCTCCCAAGTGCGCCCTTTAATAGACATCATATGCTCATTAGAGGCGCAACACCTGGATACAGTTGGTCTAGTGCCAAGAAAACCTAACGCAAGGCAACTTTTCCCCAGGAAGCCTGCCCACCATCAATACCAAAATTTTAGGAGAGCTACATGAACACATCGTCCTAATAGGGCCCAGGGCTAGCCAAGAATGACATGCGGGATATGCAATAAAATCGTCCACCAAGTCAATCAATGTAAGGAAATGAAGAACCTTACGAACAACCTTTGCGTGGTCACCCCTATACAACAAATAAATCTCTCTAATGAAGATAAGATCACATGCTGCTATTTTTGGATTTTCTCATAATCCCACCATACGATGAATTGTGAGTACCTCCCAAGGGTACGAGCGGCAAGAGAGACCTTAAGTATAAACTCCCCAAAGGATCTATAACATCCAAAACCAAAAACTCGGAGATGGAAAAAGAAAAATCATACCGCAAATCCTAATCCTTTCCAAGCATCTACTTCAGGGACAAAGAGTAGCGTTGGTTCTCATACCATCTACTCGATAAGCACCATGATACCATGCACCATTTTCACCGGCCATAATATTGAAATAGAGTTGTGCCCCTTAATGGAAACATTTAAGCCCCTCTGCACTCAGAACAACTTCCAAATAGAGAAAAGTGTAAGTACTCTTAGTACGCTTGTTGCTAGAACCGATCTGGGCTAGTAGGGATCGCCAAATTGCGAAGAAGGCTTACCTTAAGTCCAACGTTGTTGTTCATAGAGAAGATAGCGCTCCCATTTCCTTGCTCCAGCAGATCACAATTCTCCCACTTGTCGCGATCAAACACCTGCACATACAAGAAACACGACGAACAAACAAGCGTAAAACCCAATATATACAATTATGTATCAGTCAGAGAAGACACAAATCATGATCATAATGAACAATACAAGTGGAACCATAGCCAAAGTCACTTATCATTAATTAATACAAAGGAAAATACAACCTGGCTCTGACGCTGAATCTTCCTTCGGCGGGTCGACAGTGGAATAAGTCTCAGTAAATTTATTCGGGAATAGGGACAAGCCTCTCTCTTCGATTGTCAATATCCTTGCTACTAATTTGGCTCTATGAAGACTATCAAGGCTCTTGTAGCATTCTTTAGGCTATGAAGGCTCTTGGAGACTCAACCATTCAGCCCCTTCATCAATGGAAGATGGCTATATTTATAGAGGAGAGGAGGAGGTTGGGATCACTACAATAGTGGAAGGGAGGCCTTATCCCTTGGGGGGTTCCCCATAAGGTGGAAACAAGAGGCCAAAGGAGGAAGGCCGTGGTTATTCAGTCGAAACCACTCCTCATGACTCATCCACGAAGTTGTTGTAATTGAAACTTCGCCTCTTTTTTTTAAAAACTTTCCGTTAGAAGATTGGCATGGGTGCTTAACTAGGACAGAGCACCAACTGGCGCGAGCTCAGTGTTAATTTTCCTCATTGGCGCGAGGACATAACGGGCTACCAGCGCCAAGGAAAAAACAGGTTTTTTTAGGGGTCTGCTCAGGAAATGATCAACAGAAGGAATGTTGTCCTCACGGAAAGGGATGCAATGATGGTATTTGCAAGGCATGACACTAATTATTCGTCACAGAAATGACCCTCCAATGGGAAAGATGGGGATTGCAGGGACGGTGAAAAATTACTGTGTAACAATGCCATGTAAGGAACCTAAGCTTGCTCTCATGCAAGCCACCATATTGGAAAGTCCTCCACCATCCAACGTCAATGACACATAACATCACATATGATTCATCTCATCATGCATAGTGTTTTATAGAAATCAAACCTACGGATAGATAAGTTTCTCTAATTGTGGTGGACACACCTAGAATAACAGATGAAAGACACTTGACCATTTCCTTAAGATAAATAGATAAGAAAAGAACACCTACTTGTGATCCTTCACAATTCTTCGTCTCCCTTTTTTCGCTCCCGTCTCTCCCAATCGAACTGAAATCGTTTGATTTGTACCTACAATTACTAACATAAGACAGAAAATGATGTAAAGTGATATGATCTATTCTTCTTAATCAAAATAAATCGGTTGCATTTGAAAATACATATATAAAATCATGAACACATGTATTAGGAAAAGAACAAATCTCTTTCTTATAAGATAAAGTGAGAAGTTACAACCATTAGGATCGATTCGATGTCAAATTGCTCTAGCTTCATTGCATCCTCATCACATCAGTAACATTACTCCAGTAGCATAACATTACTTGCAAATAATACCTCAAAGAGCTATAATATCACCAGCATAACACTACAAAATTCCAGCTCCTTTTTCACTATGATCAATGCTCAATTTAGAAGAAATGAGGGTAGTTTGACATTAATTGGTCATTGAATGGATTTTCCATAAATGGATGAGGGATTTTCCTTGTTCAATGGGATAAGAGGATAAGTGATTTAATGGATCCATGGTGTTCATATTCAAATTTATCATATAGAATGATAGCTGGAACCACTTCTAGAAGGCACTAGAAAAATGGGAAGATTCCTGGAATCATTTGAACAATTCACTCAAATTCGACCAATGCACTATTAAGTGGGCCTAAATGCTCTGCAATGTTTCTTTTCATGGGAGTATGTGGTATGAAATTCACTTACTGCAGTCTAGGGGTGCGTTGGTGGCTCAATGGAGGATTTCAGCTAGACTTCAAGCAGTGAAAATTTCATGGATAAAAAATAGCAATGGGATGACTTGTTTAAGGCAAGTAACAATTGATTTAGGGTATGATAGACCCTGTTTGTACTGATCTATTTTCGGTAGTGATTCCCAAATTGAAATATAAGAACTACCTCATAAAGTGTTAGGATGAATTATAATCACAAGCGTACGAAAAATCCTCACTTTAGCCATGCATAACAAACAACCCTAACATCAAAGATGGCTGCCAATTTCTTTAGATCTGCAATTAGTTGACCAAAATAAATGCTACAAAATCCAGATCTATGCAATAAAATACATTAAGTAGTAAATAAAAGCAAGAGTTTCTCCATGCATCCAATAGACAAGACAAGAATATTTTTAAAGAGTTTTTGTATTTATGACACCTGGGAAGGGAACATAGAAAGATGTTACTAGTCCCCCTCAATGGGATTGGTTCTTCTATGTCATCAGCACTTCAGATCTAAGATCTCTCTCTCTTGATGGTGTAGAAAACCTAGACAAAATTGGAACTCAAAGGGAGCTCACAATAAAAAAGGTACAAAAACATGACAATGATGGAGGATCAAAGTCAGACCAAAAGTATAGATCTAGAGTGATATTTAGGCAACAAAAGGTAGTGAATAAATGGAAAACCCTTCTATTTATAACAAAACATTGAGTTAGTCTAGATATTGGGGCATAATTAAGATATTATTAACCAAATCTAGATCCAACTTTTTATGGAATATTTTATTATATTTGTTGGAGGGAAAAAGAATTTGAATTTGGTAAAATCCCTTTATTTGTAAATAATAAATAAATAAATGATTTATTTCTTATTTTAAGGATGTGGTTGTGTAATAATTAAATAAATAGTGATTTATTCAATTATTTATAAATGATTTAGTCAAATTTTAACAAGGAATATTATTTAAATAATGTTTAAATAATTATTCCTAGAAAATAATAAGATAAATAATGATTTATCTAATTAATTTTCCTATTTTGGGTTAAATATGACCAGGAATATTAATTAAACTGTTGTTTAATTAATTATTCCTTGAGGAAAATCAAATAAATATGGATCTATTCAATATTTCCTCAAAGGGTTTCCTATTTAGACCATAAACAACTTAATAAATTAAGGATTACTAATTTATTTTTCATAGTGAAAGCAATTTTACTTAGGGTAAAAACCAAAAATTGGTGTAACAGATTGCCCCCCATCATGGAAGTGTTAGGAACTAATCGCATGACCGAAATATGTTGTAAGAACTCAATCACTAGACATCGAAGGGGAATTCAGAGAGAGAGATAAACATAAGGTAGACTAAAGCGCTAGAGGACAAGACCCTGAGGAGGCGAGACTTACATGTGCAATAAGTCTCTTTCATGAGTGAGTACTTGTTATACAAGAGGCGGGGGAGGCATACCTATGCCCTCTGATAGAAAGTACAAAGAATAATGCATCCAGTAAACAAGGGACTGAACTATATAGTACATGCTTGTTGGAACGAGGTTCCCTAACCTGCGTTTTTGGTACAATTTTGTTAAAGTCGGTCCTGCGTAGGGGTTTTGGGGTGGGTCAAAGCCCCTAATGTGTTGTAATGGGTTAAAGGGTAGCTCTAGGGTCCACATACCACAATTTTCGGACCATAGGATAGTGAAGGCTATGATATTATAAATAGATAGATATTTTGGTCTAGTAAGCAAGTAATTCGATAGATTGAAGCTACGTGCGAATTGTTAAGATCTGTTTGGGTTGTTTTGGGTAAGGACTCCTACTGGATGTGTGCACGGAGATCCTCATTCTTGCTATATGTAGATCCCCCTAGGCTGTGTGCACGGGCTAGGTTTGGGTTGTAAGTGGATCTTTGATATTAATGAATGCGAAGTATAGTTGAAGTATCTGTATGTTATCTGAATTGGTTGTGTTTACTGCTGAAGCGCATCTGTGATACTTATTTAAGCTGCGAATGTATCTGTATTTTGGAATTAGCATGAGTATATATGTGGTCTGATATTACTTGCAATTATAGTGCTTTGTAATGATATTTGACAATGCGCACGTGGATGTGAATTTAGTGAGTAGATCTGATAGCTTTGTTACCTTTCATATTCTAATTACACTATTAAAAGAGATGCGAATAGACTCATTCTATGTGAACCTAATAATCTAAAACCTAGATCTGCCTTGAATTATGCTCTCTTCCTCTGGGTGCGGAAACCTGGTTCGAGCACCCTCCCATACTACTTTGGGTGAGATCTTGGCTTGCCCAAGTAGGTCATGTCCAAAAGGGCCAGTAGTATAGGAATTTGTTGGCAAACCCTCACCTTTGAACCTGTGTCATGACCCCTCAAGCCAAAAAATGGTTCCGTTGTAAGAAATCAATCACTAGACACTAAAGGGGAAGTCAGAGAGAGAGAAATATAAGGTAGACTAAAGCACTAGAGGAAAAGAGCCTGAGGAGGCGAGACTTACAGGTGCAATAAGTCTCTATTATGAGTGTGTACCTATTCTACAGGAGGCAGGGGAGGCATACCTATTCCCGCCGAGACAAAGTACAAAGAATAATGCGTCCAGTAAACAAGGGACTGAACTATATAGTACATGTTGGCATAAACATGAGCTAGATAAAAATATGATAATGGATCCCACATACATACTGTGCCTGCGATAACAGCCAGGACTTATACAATAATACCTGAGTACATGAGATATAAGTATAACCAAAGAGGCCTTGTACTGAAAATATAGATGATACATGAAAACTAAAAGGTATTGCAAGTGGCTAAGGCCGAAACCACCAAATCTATGGAGCTGCATCGAAGGCTGTAATGAAGAGGTCATTCGGGCATGTGCGGGGCTACCTGAAGGGCCACCCCCTCATGAGGTCTGGAACATATTACAAACACCTGAGAATCATCGGTACAATATGTTGCATCACTGAACCATTAAGTATACAGATCTCGATCATGCCGTAAGGAGCTAGAGTTGAGAAAAAATCAAGTCAAAGGGAAATAAGGAGTCCCTTTGTCTGATCCGAGGCATTGAACAAGAGTGGAAGTTGGAACCAAGGTATACTGCCCTCTAGACCTATATTCTAGAATGAATGAGTTGATGTCGACAGAAGGAGGTTCACCATAGGTGAGGCAATAAGGGATCCTCAACTAAGGCAGGAGAGATAATAGTAGAGCAACGGATAGACTGACACCAGGGATGATGATGGAATGGGGGGTACTGAGTAATGGGATGACGACTTCCCTTGTTAGAGCATGAAGGGCATGGATGACCTCGCAGCAACTGACATAATATCTAAGGGGACAGGGGGAAGTAGGACTGAAGGGAAATGAAGGGGACCCTGGAGGAGGACCAAAAAAAACTGAAAATAGGTGTTTTGGATGGATGAATAACCAATCTGAAATGGATCTAAAGGTACATGATCAGATCTGAAAAAATGGTTGAACACACTGAAATCTCAAACGACCTACTTCAGCTAAACTCCTCCCAGAAAGGTGGAAGCATATTGAAGCCCTAGGTGGCTAGGTTCTTACTTCGACGAGTAAAATAGAACAAGTACAGTTCCAAAATAGGCGGAGACAGAGGTCAGACAACCCTGAACAGTAGCCCAGGAAAACTTAGAAAAATCTCAAAAAAATTCCCGCAAAAAGTACCGGTCGCAGTTTCTGACCTGTTTTCAGCAGAGGTCGCAAGTTTTAGGCAGTTTTATGCATCATGGAGGTTCAGATTGCAGGGTTTGGCCCAAAAAGTATGACTTGCACTTCCGACACTCTCGGGAGCATGTTTCAGAAAAAAGTGTCATCTCAGTTGCGGTTCATGCCTGTCACCTGCGCAATAGGTCCGGAAACACACAACAGTAAGATTTTTTACTGTTTTAGGGTTTTATAGGTTAAAAAAAAAATCAAGAAAAGAAAAACAAAAAGTTGAAGAGAAACCCTAGGGTTTGAAGAAGATGGTCATGCAGGGATCTGAAAAATGATAGAGGTCATATTCGTAAACCGTCGTGGAGTTTCCAGTTGTTAGGATGAATTATAATCGCAAGCATACAAAAAAGATCACTTTTGTTGGGCATAAAAAACAACCCTAACATCAAATATGGCTGCCAATTTCTTTAGATCTGTATTTAGTTGACCAAGATAAATGCTACAAAATCTAGATCTATGCAGTAAAAGAAATTAAGCAGTAAATAAAAGCAAGAGTTGCTCCATGCATCCATTAGACAAGACAAGAATATTTTTAAATAATTTTTGTATTTATGACACCTGGGAAGGGAACATAGAAAGATGTTACCAGTCCCCCTCAATGGGATGGGTTCTTGTATGTCCTCAGCATTTCAGATCTAAGATCTCTCTCTCTTGATGGTGTAGAAAACCCAGAAAAAATTGGAACTCAAAGGGAGCTCACAAGCAAAAAAAAGAAAAATATGACAACGATGGAGGATCAAAGTCAGACCAAAAGTATAGATCCAGAGTGATCTTTACGCAACAAAAGGTAGTGAATGAATGGAAAAACCCTTCTATTTATAACAAAATATTGAGTTAGTATAGATATTGGTGCATAATTAAAATATTATTAACCAAATCTAGATCCAATTTTTATGGAATATTTTATTATATTTGTTGGAGGGAAAAAGAATTTGAATTTGGTCAAATATCTTTATTTGTAAATAATAAATAAATAAATGATTTATTTATTATTTTAAGGATGTGGTTGAGTAATAATTAAATAAATATTGATTTATTCAATTATTTATAAATGATTTAGTCAAATTTAACAAGGAATATTATTTAAATAATGTTTAAATAATTATTCCTACAAAATAATAAGATAAATAATGATTTATCTAATTAATTTCCCTGTTTTGGGTTAAATATGACTAGGAATATTAATTGAACTATTTTTTAACTAATTATTCCTTGATGAAAATCAAACAAATATGGATTTATTCAATATTTCCTCATGGGGTTTCCTGTTTAGACCATAAACAACTTAATAAATTAAGAGTTACTAAGTTATTTTTCATAGTGAAAGAAATTTTACTTAGGGTAAAATTGGTCTTACATGGTGTACTTTGGTCCATCAAATAGTAACAGGTTAGATGACAAAAAAATTTTGTAACATAAAGCATGAAGTTAAAACTGATAATGTTGAGTGATGTTATTTACAATGTGATGATTAGGATCTGAAGAAGACGATGACCTGCATCAATTAAAATACATTACATCATGATATATTTTACATTTTGGACATTAATTTCTCAGGGGGGCATACCCATACTCATCACATAAACTATAATAACATGTATATAAATCAGAAATTCGTCTATAGATATAGACCCATGATAGGATGACCACCTTTGTAAATCCATCGTATGGATGATGTGGTACTACTCCTGAAATCGCAACTCGGATGGATGAAATGAGATCCGGGGTCTTCTATCTCATTCACTCGATCACTCAAGTACGAGTCTAACCATGCAAATATATGATCTGAAGTCGAACATGGGAAGATACCGTCTAATTATGGGCCAATGATGTAAGCCCTTAACAGACGCGAGAGAAACCACCGATGATGATAATGGTTCTTAAGGTATTGCAGTACAATCTGAATGGTGTGAATAGATGATTTGGTGCCAAACACCATACAAAGTCTTTTGGTCGAAGGCCAGTGATATCAACCTATCGCTGGAAGTGAGAAACTTGTCGTTGATGTATGCAAGCTCCAAGGTACCATAAGGGTGTTTCTAAGTCAAATTCTTGGATCATGAGTCAATGTCGAAAAAAAGAAACTTGTCGTAGGAGGGCGTTGATGTATCCCCCATCAACGACCCAAAACAAGAGTAATGATTTTAGAGACAGAATGTAACTTATGAAGCAATGTTCAGGGATGGTGGTCCTGAAATTAAATTTTATGAGTATTGCAAAGGATGAGGAATTACTGAGTGACTTCTCTTGAACATATCGGAAACATTGAATGACTTGGAAGCATTAACCCAAAATCAAAGTGATGGATGGTATGATATACCATCAAGCAGATAACCCAACCCGATAGCCACGAAGATGAATTGAATGAGTGTTATGTTCAAGAGCAACTTGCCACCATAAAGTGATTTATCCCTTTCCCATTTTCCCCATTCATTATTGACCGATACCTCTTTATTTTTTAACAAACTTGAGGAGGATAACATATGCTTGATCTATAATTCCACCCTTCGGGTGAATCCATCGCTATGTGATGTTTTAACAATTCTAGCGAAAGTAAAACTCGATCTTGTCATGATGGAAAATTCCATCACTATTTGATGCTTTAACGAGTCTAACGACAGTGAAAACTCAGTCCTTTTTCATGTTTAGAGAGTTTGAAAAAGGGACGAAAAGAAGACTCCACAAGTTGTTTTTTGTAAATTTGTCCCTCATGTCCGAAAAAGCGTAAAATAATACTTGAGAGAACCTCCTAGCCATGTTCGACTAGGGCATCATTTTTCATAAATAATCTATCCCAGTCCGGAAAAGGGTTAAACTTATACTGAGTAGATGTCGTTTCAATTCCTTTTATGAGCTTGAAAGGACAAGTGCTTGGCAATATTTTCATGTTTTGGGAGTCTAAAAAGAGCTAAAATATGACTCCAGGGGGGTTCCTTTTTTTATGTTTAACAGAGCTCGGAAAAAAGATAAAAGTGTGCTTTGTGGTCAAAGTTAATTTTAATATCATGCATGTTTAATTCATTGTACCAGTTGTAAGTATGCTCAAAGAACCACCAAATGGATTAAACATATTTGTTTAATAGAAAAAATAGGTAAAAAACTATAGTTGATTCATTAAATATGCATGAAATAATTGAAAAGACCATTTAAATGAGAATTTACCATGTCATTTTACCATTTCACATTTACCATTTAGTTTTGAGTGCTTTGAGCTAGTTTTTCCCTCAAACTTCAGCAGTTGATTGCGACAGATTCTGTGGACCATTTCTTGTGTCGTTAGGACCAGGTAAGAGATTTGACATTTCTATTTCTATTGGTATCATTCTTTTGCAATTTCAGGAAGGTTTTTTAGGGTTTTGGGGGTCCTAGGGAAAATCTACAATACCCTAGGACCAATGCACCATTGAGTGACGAAAGGTGCGTTGTAGAGGAACTGGACAGAAGCCCAGGTGCTCTGAAACTCTCTGTGTAGGGAGCAGGGGTGCGTTGGGAACAGTTGATGAATTTTTTGTGTTTTGTGCCTAAAATTTCTTCAGTTTTCTGCATGAAATGGATCCTAACTAAGCTTATGGTTTGATTGTAGGATTTGATTAGATCAGAATTTCAATTACATGGCGAGAAAGAGAACATGAGGAACATGATGTGGTTTCCCTAAATGATCCTGGTACTGTGGGAGCCCTTAGAGATTGTGGGTTACTCAAGTACTTTAAACTATCAGGGATGAGGCAACATTTGGAACTTTTACAATTCTTGATTCACTCATGGGATCTGGCAGAGCAGGAATTTCATATTGGGGAAAAACCGCTCCCAATATTGGCCGATGATATTTACTCCTTGATGGTTTTTTCAAGACGTGGTGCCCCCATAGCCCTTGTGGGTTTAGTCCGCAGAGGTGAGGTAGTGAGGGATTACATTTGACAGTTTTTTCAGCCAAGCATAGAGCCTAGCAAGGATGGAAAGATAAATATCTGATTTGTACGTGATATTCCTTTGCGAATGATCACATTCACCATCGCAAGCTAGCTGGCATTGTTATAGGTCAATTTGGGCATCATTCCAAATGACCTGGTTAACTGGACATCATCTCCAGGACCAATGATCAAGGGTCTATCATTCCCTATAATTTTAGTTGCTACATTCCCTAAGACAAGAAACAAGACAAATCAAGCAAGACTTCATCAAGAAAAGGTTTCCATGGTTTGAAGCTTATTATTTAGCATATGAGATCTCACCAACGCAGGCTCTAAGGGGCATAAGTGCATTGCATATGTAGGTAGCCCCATGCAACGTTGCTCTACAAAGCACTTCCTGACATTCAAAGGTGCATTGGTCACATTGCCAATTGGGAGCGAAATTCTCATTGTTCCAGAATCTCCACTTGGTCAGTGCCTTCTAGAAGAGTTCACATGTGTCAAGCTTCGGATCCAAGTGTCCATTTGAAATCTACATGATTGGAAACATGTCTTGCCTATTTTTGGAAAGTTATTGATTGCAAAACAACCTACAGTTCATCTATAAATTGAACACATATCTAAGTGTTTGAAAAGGAAGAATTTGAGTAGAGAAATGATGGATAATTTTTAATTGAGAGCTTGGTTTGTGAAGCTGTTGCTGGAGAGATCTATGTTGTGATGAGGCTTGGGAAATTTTCTGGAATTTCACTTCAAATCAGTCATTAGGTTGTAACCTCTCCTTCTATCATCAATAAAGAGTACTTCTTATTTTTCCCTACATGCATCTGTATTAACTTTGATTTTCCATATTGTAAGATCTTGGTTGATGAATGTAGTTTATGCTTTACTGATTTAGCTAAATAGCTTGAATAGATATCTATATTATTGCATCTTCTTTTGTTTCAATGTTCTTTCTTGTAGGAAGCATTCAGCTCACAAATCGCTTGAATTTGAAGCTGCAACAGAAGCGACAAAAGGAGACATTTGGAAGAGACTGAAAAAGTAAGCCTCCAATCCTCTCTGTATATCTGTTTTGAGTTAGGAAAAATAGTAGTATAGACTTTCACCTGTTTTTCTAGACTAGCACCTGTCTAGGGAAGCGTAATTTATTCATAGATTACAATTCTGGCCCAACAAACTAGCGAATCCACTAGGGAGAATTTCTCTTAGTTCTAGGTGTTTTAGTCTCTGATTTTCTTTGTTTAACCACCGAGTAGTTGTACACATAAAGATTAGAATTTTTAGAGCTTAATTTGCAAAGACAATGAGTTAAACAGTATTATTTTTCCTTGTCTACTGCGCCCAACGCACCCTTAGACTGGACACAGTGCTTTGCAGAGCACTGTCTCCCTTCCTAGCCTACGTTGCAGAGCACTGTCTCCCCTTGGAGACTGCGTTGAGTCCTGAAAGTGACCAAATTCCCTTGAATTTGACTTTGCAACTTGCTTCAGTTTTGTTTGCTGCTGTGTTCTAAAAATTTTGATGCTCAATTGACCAGTGACTCTATATACTTCTTCCTCCTTTGGGTGAAAATTTGTTCAATGTTTGTTTAGAAAAGTTTTTCTTTATCATTGAAAATTTGATTTCAAAGTATTTTTTATGGTCACATTAAGAATCATTTGCTTTCGAAATAGGAAATTATCGTAAAATCTTCATTTCCTTGATAGGAGAAATTGTTGTTGAAATCTTCATTTTTCCATCAAAAGAGAAATTGTTGTTTGTATTCTTCGCTTCTCGAAAGTAAAAAGAATTTGAATTATTGATCTAGTGCACATAGTTTCTTTTATGCATTCATAACATTAAGGAAACTGAAAAGAAAAACTTGCATTTGCATGTAGGATTGTGTGTGTTTTGCAAAAGGAACATTAGGAAATCTGCATTTAGCTTGTGATTCATTGATTTTGTTTTTGTTCATTGATTTGTTTTCTCACGAACTATTTTCTCTATTCCCTTAGTAGCTAGGTTCTTCATTGAAAAAGATGAAAGTGAAAGTTTGTTTATCATTCTTAGCTTGCATTTTAGGAATTTCATATACATCATTGCGGTGAACCTGAAAGGAAAATTGTTAAGCAAGATCAACGTAAAATAAATCTCAGTTTAATTAACAATGCATTGGAACCATAAAGATAACATTTAGAAGGTCTAGGCTAGAGACGTGTTCCGACGTCGTAAAACATAGCAGCTGTCGTTAACTTGTCTGCAATAAATTCCGAGTGTGATACCTCGATCCACGTACGTAAGTATATCGTAGCTCGTCCACGTACTTTCGGGTGTATCGGGAGGTGTTACAGTATGATAAGTATAAAGGGGTGCTCTCACTGTGCAGTTTCACATCAGAAAACGCTAATACGGACTTAGGTCTCCACGTACCTTCGGGTATATTTGGGAGGAAAAATTTTAGGTGTTATCCATCCATAGTGGACTGATTCGGCTGCCCTGAAATTGTGATACGCCGAACACAGAATTCGGGGAGATTACTTGCCCGTACTTCTTGGTTTGCCGAGAGGTATTCTGCAGTTCACAGTTTCTTGGTAAACCCTTTTGCCTAGCATTACCCTCTTTTTTCTTATTTGTTTTTTGGTTAAAATAAATTAGTAATCATGGAAGAAAAACATCCTATCCCCCGTCGTTCGCGTAGATTAGCTTTAAACCCACCTTTACCACTGGAAATTACTTCTGGTAGGCGAAGGCGATCACGATCTGTCGAATCAAGTATAATTCGTTCCTCTGGCGAAACATCATCTTTTAAACCAGAGCTAGCTCAAATTGTTTCCACACATCCCAGTTTGTTTATTGTTGTCGAAACGGAGTCTTCACAGCTACCTATGGTCACAATCCATTTAGTCGCTGAGACCATACCTCCTCGACTCAGTGTTTTTCAATCACAAATTGATCTAGATCCTATCTCTTCTTTGCCAAAAAATCGGAATCTTGAAGTCGAGCAATCGGAAGTTGTTCCTACCTTGGTCACCCCAAAAATTTCTATAGCCACTTAAACTCCTATATCACACAGTCAATCGTCTGAAATATATTTTGGGTGTGATGCTGAAGTTCTTCCTCCTGGTTTAATTACGATTTAAGAAATCCCACAAGACGATACACCTTTAAGTCCAACACATTTTGGGGGAGACCTTTACCTGTACCAGTCTTTTCCTCAATCGTTTCCATTTGATTTTGTTGATCCCATTGCCATTCAATCTCCCGTATATTTTGGAGAGTATACATTTGGTCATACAACCATGTTTGAACCAACATCTTCAGTTGGGTTTGTTGTTCCAATTACATCAGCTCCTACCCTTGCTACTCCGTCAATGTTCACAACCTCACCAGAGTCATATTTGCATGGTGGGCCTTCGGTCCCAACAGGTTACAAATCATTATCTGGCACTTTCTCTGGTACATCTTCAAGACCATGGTCTTTACCAATGTCATCATCTTGTGTTTTAACTGGTATTCCTATAGTTAGTACTGAATGACTTGATTCATTACATCCATCATTAGGGAAATATCAAGCCGGTCCTTATGGGTCAATTCCTTTAAGTACCATATCAATTGGACTCCCTGAATTTGGAGAAAATTATTTTCTGTCTTATTATCCTCCTTATGCTGGGGGGCAACCTTTGGTCACCCAATACGACAGTAATCCGTCACCTTTTGGTCAAACTAATGTTGAAATTAATGTTTGTCAATGGCAGCCCACTCTGCCTATCCAACCACAAACGGTTGTACACTCATATCAACCGGTTCAACCTATTACACCCACTTCATTACCACTTGTTAATACGTCTATACCCTTGTTACCAAATCAAAATATTGTACATCAACCTTATCAAGTAAGCTCTTCGACTCAATATCATCAAATGTTGGGTCTACAGACTCAAAATCCTTTGGTTAATTTACAACAACCTGTATCAGGGATCATTTATTCACAAGATGGTGTACCATTTTATGGGATTTCATAAACGCAACCTAGTTATACATATCAACCGAATCCAACTTACACTAAGTTGGGTTATAACATTGGTGGATAGACTCCTTGGTAGCCATAAGCACAAATGCCTCAAACTTCATTTCAACAAGTATCATATCCAAGTTTTTTTCAACAGAATTCTCAAGCATTTGCTATGAAAAACAACCCCTATCTGGGTTACCAACAATAAATTCCATATGCTGGATCTCAAAGACCTGTTTCCCAAGCAATTCCATCTTACCCTGGCTATGCTCAACCTGACCTTAATAGACAGTTGCCTTTTGTTGCAACGTCGGAATTACTAGATTTAAACTGGTTAACCAATGATCCTATTAATTATGCTCCTTGGTGGCCGGTGATACCTCATAAATTACCCTCCGAAATTCCTAAATTCAATGGAAACCATGGAGAAGATCCGTCAACTCATGTCATGACTTATCATTTATGGTGTTCATCAAATTCCATGAATGATGATTCTGTTTGACTACGTCTTTTCCAGCGTACGCTCACAGGTCTGGCTGCTAAATGGTACATTGAGTTACCTAGAGCTTCTTTCGGCAATTTCACTACTTAAGCTACTGTCTTTTTGACCCATTTCCAGTTACCGATTAGATACAAAACTGGAACGGAACTGTTGAAAAACTTCAAATAGAGTAATTCTAGTCACATTTTAGATCATATTCATGAGTGGCGTCATCGTCGATGAATGGTTAGTACATTTTTTCCCGATCAGCTCCTTACTGAATGGTTCATTAAGTCCCTATTACCATCTATAACTGAGGATGTGGCTAAAGGTGGCATCGTCACAAAAGAGCAAGTTATCGCTCGTGCCCAATATTTAGACTTGATTTACACTCAGTCTGGTATGCTTCTGAAAAAATCCCTAATGCACCGTGATCTAATTTCAATGTTCCTCCTCAAAAAAAGGACTCTCATGCCAAAGATGGCTTGATAGGAACTACAAACACACACCACACTACTGCATCTAATCTTGCTCCTACTTCCAAAATTAATGTCGTGTCATTTGACAAAGGCAAAAGTGACAAGAAACCAGGAGGTAAGAAAAAGGGTAAATCAAAGAAAAAGAAAACTTCTAACCCGTAGGAAAGATCATCTGATGAACCATATAGACCACAAAAACTTCATTATCCATGCATAACCTGTAACGAGGAAATTTTTTTTAGGGATTGTCCTCACCGTGCCGAAGTCTCAAAAATCATCAAGACTTCTCATGCATCAGCTGTGTTGACAGACCCATTTCCAAATCCGGACACAAATTTGGTTGCTACGGATCCATCTCCTAGTTCCCAAGTGTTAATGTTATCCACTACAAAACCTTCACAAGCTATTTTGGTGTCGATGCAGAATAAAGACTATGGTAGTCCGGTTACTAATCAACCTACTACCTCGACAACGAATCCATCTAATGAATCAGTACCACCTCCTGTTATTCCTGAATTGAAAATTAAGACACCAAAAGGAGTAATTCATAAATCGACATATAATCCTCGACCAAGAGCTGCAAAAAATTATAATATAGTTGAAGATTTGGCTCAATCCCCTTCAGCTATGTCCGCTCTTGAGATATTACAAAATTGTCGCTCCCAGAAGCAGGCTTTATTTTCGGCCATTGGTGGAATTGATCCAACTGATTCTAACCTTGTTTTCTTTAATCATATGGGCTATGTGCCGCAATTACCAATAGATCTGGCATTCTCCATACAAGTAAATGTTCTCAATCACCTTGTTCATCACACTATTATTGATGAGGGAGAATCTACGTGCATCATGTCTCTAAACTGTTGGAAGTCACTTGGCTCACCGCGATTATCACAATCATCAACGATGTTGAAGGCTTTTGATGGAAGAACATATAAACCTTGTGGTATTATCAATAACCTGCAAGTTGAATTAGGGGGCAAAATATTAAGTATTGATGTTGTGGTTGTTGACAGACCCCTTCACTATAATATTTTACTTGGAATACCATGGATATATGCAATAACTGCTATTGTTTCTACACACTTTAGAATGATTGCCTTTCCACATAAAGGTACAATTACAGTCATCAATCAATTATCCTTTTTTGCCTCTACTTTGCAGGTAATTGGAAGCGTTCCGTTTGTTCACTTACCCCAACTAGAAATTTAGAACATTGGTGTAGGAATCTTAAAGGATTCCACTCTTATGGGAACTTTTGCATTACTGCTGCCAGCGACATCGGCAAAAATTGCAAGCATAGAGACCTGCTACATGATCTCTTCCACTCTATCTGGCTTAAGGAAGAGTACAGGTGATTTTGATATTTCTACGTTGGATGATGTTTTACCGCCCAACCCTATTGAGCTGGCATAGCAATCAATATATTTGGCTTGGGCGGAAAATACGAAATCAACATCACCGAGTGTTTGGGTTGATCGTTCATTAGATTTTGGTACTCCATCTGATCCATTTTCCTCAAAAATTTTGACAGATGAAAATATTTTGGAAGCTATGATGTCAGAAGGAGAACTATGGGAAGATTATCATCATTATTCCCATCTTCCTGATTATTAAGAAAATAATCTCAGTGAACTATATCACCTATCCATCAAAAATTTCTTTTTGAATTCTTTACCAATTAATGCAATTGACTCTGAGAGAAATTTATCTAATATCGAAGAAACTATTTCTATCGATATTTTGACCAAACCTGGCATTGTAGAAAATATTCATGTTGGTGTATCTTGTTCTCCATAAAAACTTGATTCATATCGCTCTCTTTTTCTTGAATTTCGTGACGTATTTTCTTGGTCTTACGAGAAAATTCCAGACATAGATACTAGTATAGTTGAACACACTATTAATATATATCCTGATGTCAAACCGATGCGTCAACGGCTTCGTCCTGTTCATCCAACGAAAGCCGCTGCCATCAGAGCAGAAGTTGAAAAACTTTTGCGTGCTGGTTTCATTTACCTTGTTCCGCTAATTGAGTGGGTTTCCAATATTGTTCCTATTATGAAAAAACAAAGAACCATTAGAGTGTGCGTCAATTATTGGGATGTAAATCAGGCTTGTCCAAAAGACAACTATCCTACTCCCTTTATCGACCAGATCATTGATGATTGCGCTGGATGAGAAATTTTTTCGTTTATGGATGGATTTTCCAGCTACAATCAAATCAATATCCGCCTAGATGACCAACATAAGACAACATTCATCTGTCCTGGGGCACATTCGCATATAGGAAACTTTCGTTTGGTTTAAATAACACTGGGGAAACTTTTCAAAGAGAAATGGATTATGCTTTCAACGACATCAAGCACATTGTTCAACCATATCTAGACGATTGACCAGCACATTCACGAAAAAATACTGATCACCCGATGCATTTGAGAGCCATTTTCTTACGCTGCCGACACTATAAGATACACCTCAATCTGCACAAATGTGTGCTTTGTGTTGGTTTTGGTCGATTGCTCAGATTCGTAGTCTCAAAATAAGGAATTCGAATAGACCCACTGATGGTACATGCCATTCTTGATTTTCCTGCACCATCAAACTTACTTCAAATACAAAAACTTCAAGGAAAGGCTAACTTCCTGAGAAGGTTCATTCCAAACTATGCTGAAATGGCTAAAGGATTTACTTGATTATTGAAAAAGGGAGTTCCCTTCCATTGGGACCAAGTTGCACAAGCTTCTTTTGATGCTATCAAGGACCATCTTATCCGAGAGTCATTAATGTATCCTCCTAATTATCAAAATGATTATTTCCTATATATCGTCGCGGCTGAAACGACCATCGCTATGGTTTTGATCCAAGTAGAAGATGGAATTGAACATATGATCTATTATTTGAGTCATAATCTCAATGATACGGAAGTTAAGTACTCGTACGTGGGAAATATTGCCTTGGCAGCTATTCAAGCTGTCCAAAGATTTCGCCATTATATCCTGCTCCGAAAAACAACAATAGTTTCGGATTACAACCCCATGACTTACATCTTATCACATCAATTGCTGGGGTGAAAATATTCAAAATGGATTGTCATTTTGCAAGAATTTGATTTGGAATTCATCAAATCCAAGTCAAAGAAGTCTTTAGTTTTGGCTAAGCTTCTTTGTGACTTTCCCTCTGATAGTACGGCTACTATGTCAAAACCATCTATTCCAGATGAGTCTCTGTTTCTGATCGGATCATCTGATCCCTGGTATGGAGATTTCATCATTTATCTCCAAACCCAAAATTTTCAACCTAATACCTCTCGCTCTGATCAACGACGTATTTGATACCAAGCCAAAGATTATCTAATCGTCGACGATACACTTTATCGTTGTGGTGTCGATACCATTTTAAGGAGGTGCCTCACTCATGAGAAGGCTGAAAAAGTGTTAAATGATTTCCATGCTGGGGCTTGTGGTGGAAATTTATCTAGATATGATACCGCACAGAAGATACTCCACGCCGGTTAATTTTGGCCTACTATTTTTCAAGATTGTATCCTCGCAGTCAGAAGTTGTCATGCATGCCATATTTTTGACCGTAAAATCCGCAAACCGCCAGCGCCAATGCATCCTGTTGTCTTTGTTGGAACATTTATGAAATGGGGTATTGAATTCATGACCTATAACCCTCCTTCGTTCGGGGGGCATGGTTATATTATTGTCGCAGTTGACTATTTTACCAAATGGGCCGAAGTGATGCCCACATTTAACAACACAGGACAAACAACTGCATTATTTTTCTTCAACCATTTTATTGCATGGTTTGGTGTCCCACAGGCTATAGTTACGAATCATGGGAAGAATTTTTGCAACCATATGATGTCTAAATTGAGAACCAAGTTAGAATTGTCACATGATAATTCTACTCCTTATTATTCACAATCAAATGGAAAAGTTGAGGCTATTAAAAAAATTCTTAAAAAAATGCTTCAACGAATGATAGGAGTCCGTAAAAGGAACTATCACTTGATCCTATACTTTTCCTTGTGGGCGTATCGAACCTCGATGAGAAACACGACCGAATTTACTCCTTTTCAATTGGTGTATGGTCTGGAAGCTATCTTACCAATCCAATGTGAAATATCATCGTTAAAACTCGCAATAGACTTGTTACCTCACACCTCAGAAGAAGAAGCATGTCTCCTTAACCTCATCCATCTAGATGAAATGCATCGTGAATCCCAATTGGCCAACGAAGCACATAAGATACGTATAAATGAACAATATGACAAAAATGTCCAGCCTCACATCCTCTCAGAGGGTGACTTGGTCCTCCTTTACCATCAAGAAGCTGATGTAATAGGTATAGGGAAATTCGAGCCATTGTGGCATGGCCCCTATGTTGTCAAAAGAGTTCTTTCTAAGGGTGCCTATGAGTTAGTTTATTACGATGGGATTCCATTGGCACAACCTAGAAATGGATTTTATTTGAAGTGTTACTATGCTTAATCATGAGCGTAGTAATTTTTTGTATTATATTGTTTATACGTTGTTGATTTTCATTCACTATCTTAATTTGTTTTTAGAGTTTTCTTGACGTTAGTAATCCACTTTACATTTCATTGCAGATGAATGAATCTTCGGAACCATTTTTTTGATATGTTGATGTTGCTAGTCGTAGTATGCAAAATCTATTCTCTACAGCATGGGCCATTTTCGCTCCAAACGGTGAGTTAGTGAGTTTTCAAAAGATTTGTATCGGTAGATCGACAAATAGTATCGCTGAGTATAGCACGTTGAACGAACTTCTCTTTGATTCCATTTCATTTGGTATTAACCACATAATCATAAGGTTAGACTCACAATTGGTGGTACTACAACTTAATAGTATTTATACTGTTAGAAATCCAACACTTCTTAGATTTTTCCTAAGAGTTCGACTTTTGGAGAGACATTTTGATTTCATTAAATATCAACACATTTCCAGAAATCTGAACACTTTAACTGATTCATTAGCTAATCAAGTTTTAGATATACATTTGTGATACAGATAAAGAAAAAAATCACATCATTGAATAGGATTGCATATTAAACATAGGAAAAACTCTGAAAACACATAGATAGATAGTTATAGGTTTTTTAAAAAATTTGTGCCTAAGACACATAGGTCATCTGACCTCAAAATGTATGCAAAATATCACAAGTAAAATGGTAGTGCTCGTGGTAACATGCTATAGATCTAGCAATCCTACGAAGCAACCACATTCGATGGTTAGGAACCCTGATAGTGTGTCACTGCAGTCGCATGGGAAGCTCTTCAATCCGAAAATCCAGAATCCCGAAGGTCAACCCCTCTATGTGCTGCTGAAGCTCAGCCAGAGTCTCAGCCATATCAAGGTCCTGAAGGACTGCTCTCCTGACAACCCTCTCTGCTGGCCCATCTACTGGTTGAATGCGACCAATATCTGCATTACATTAAACATTTAGTCTAGCCTTGAAAATAAATCAAAACACAAAAACATTGTATAAACCTTATAAAAATAAAAAAAACATGGTCGAATAATTTTACCCATTGCACCCCACTGAGTGCCTTCTGGTAATACTAGATCTGGATCTCCTCGAAAGTCAATGCCTGCGTATGAATACTCATCAATGGCAACAATCTGTCGCCAGAACCAGCCGAAGAATGTAGTCGAGAACACAATGGTCGATTGGCCTGCATGCTGACCCATGAGTTCTACCCATCTCTGCATTCAAGGATCTCTAGGACTAGATATATCCAATGTTACATGTTGTGGCTGCATCAGTGGAATCCGTTCCAAAGCGAAGGAGATAAGGATTGAACCATAACTGAAATCTGTCTTCCTTCCTCCCTTTGCTTTATTCAATTGTTCCTTTATCTGAGATAGAATAGCTTCAGACCAATTTAAGACTGTTGGCTCTAAGCACACTAGCGCATACTTCATATACGATTTGTTCATTACATGTAGTGTAACGGTGCCAACAATTTAACGATCGTGAAAACGATGGTTCTCAAAGGCAAATCCCTTACATCTCGGATGTTTATTTTCCCATATTAGCTAGGTTCTAGCCCTAGATAGAAATACTGCATAACATAATCCCTCACTGTCTCTCCTCCAATGGTAGACCCTGTGAGAGAAATGGGCAAACCTCTCCTCAACAAACCTGTGAGAAAATACACATCCTCAACTTTTATGGACAACACTTTATTTTTTATGTGAAATTCCTCTATCGCCGGATCCAATGCTTGAACTAAGAAGTCTAAGAGTTATATTTGTTGCCTCATTCCTAACAATTTGAAGTACTTAAGTAGTCCACAATCTCTTAAGTCTCTTACAGTACTTGGATCATTCAAGGAAATCATATCTTGTTCTTCATTTTCTCTTTCTCTTAATGTAATCATCATTATAATCTGATGGAAACCTGAAAATCAACCATAATATCCATTAGATACCATTCATTGCAAAAAACTAGGCAAATTTTGGACACAGCATGAAAACCAAAAACTTATACTGCACCCAACGCACTCCCTGGGCTGAGATAGTGCATTGCACATGCAGGTACCCTTCACTGTACCTGCTATGCAATGCAGATTTCGACATTCAGGGGTGTGTTGCCCTCATTTTGGGTAGAATTTACCCTAGGGGCCTTAAAACCCTAAAAAATTTCAAATAATGGGAATGAAATGAATACTGAAGGAAAGAGGAGGTTCATGGCACTAAACTAGATCAAACGGTGACAAAATCCGTCCATAGAAATGACCGCAATCAATGACTGAAGTTCAGGGGAAAAATCAGGTTCAGAGCTCCAAAATGAAAATGGTAACTATGGAATGGTAAAAATGAATAGTGAAACTACTTTTTATAGTCATTTAATTGTTTGAAAGTTAAATTTATTGCTATGACTATAGTTTATTATGTTTTTATCATGAAACATGTATTTTTAATCCATTTGATGTTGTTCTGAACAGGAAATACAACTGATGAACAGATTAGTCGTGCAGATTTATTCAAAGAATAATTTGACCACAAAGAATACTTTTTCTCCTTATTTTTCGAGCTTTGTTAAAAACAAAAAAGGATTTGAAGCACACTTTTATCTCTTTTTCGAGCTTCGATAACAGTGAAAAAGGAACCCCTAGAGTCTTCTTTCAGCTCTTTTCAGACTCCGATAATGTGAAAATATTACCAAGCACTTGTCATTTTGAGCTCTTTAAAGTAAATGAATTGATATCTACTCAGTATAAGTTTAACCCTTTTTTGGACTGAGATATATTATTTACGAAAAATGAATACCTTGGTTAAACATCACCAAAGAGGTTCTCTCAGATATTATTTTACACTTTTCCGGATCTGAGTTAAAAATTTACGAAAAAGTACTTTTGGAGTTCTCTTTCATCCTCTTTTTCAAACTCTATAAATATGAAAAAGGACCAGGCTATCTCTATTGTTAAGCTTGTTAAAACATAAAATAGTGACGGGCTTGTCGATCATGGAAAGAATCGAGTTTCATTCATCGCTAGACTCGTTAAATTATTAAATAGCGATACTTTATTCGCCCGAAGGGTTTAATTATAGATCAAGAAAATGTTATCCTCCTCAAGCTTGTTAAAAAATAAAGAGGTACTGGTCAACAAATGACAGGGGAAAATTTGGGAAAAGTAAGTAAAATTTCTTTTTGGTAGCAAGTCGCTCTTGAACATGACTCTTCTTTCACTCCATGTTCGTGGCTGTTTGGGTTGGGTAATCATCTTGACGGTTCATTCACACCTATGGTTTGTCATACCTTCACTTCGGTTTTGGGTCAATGTTGCCAACTCATCACAGTGTCACCGATATGTTCAAGAGAAGTCATCCAGTGATTAAAAACTCATCTATCTGCAATATTCGTAAACCTTCATTTTCATGACCGTCATCCCTGAAAATTGCTATATAAATTCATACCCTTGTCTCTAAAATCAGTAACTCCTGTTTTGAAATAAGGTGACTTCCTGTCGACAAAAAATCAATATCCAGGAAGTTCACTTAGAAACATCAGATTCTAGTACCATGAGGCTTGTTATAGCATCGACAAAATCCTCACTTCCAAACCTTTGACCGAAAGATTTTGTTTGGCGTTCGACATCAAATCATCTATTCACACCTTACGAAATGTACTGCAGTACCTTGAGGGCCATTAACATTAATGGGTGTTCTCTCGCATTTGTTAACAACTCACATCATTGGTTGGTAATCAAATGATGTCTTTCCATGTTCGATGACAAATCATATATTCGCATGGCTAGACTTGTATCCAAATGATCGAGTGAACAAGATAAGAAGACCCCGGATCTAGTTTCATCCATCCGGGCTGCGATTTCAGGATTTTTGTACACATCATCTGTACGGTGACGTTACATACAGATTTTCATCCAAACATGGGCCTATATCTGTAGGCATGTCTGCATCTGGGCAACATTCCAATGTAGATGAATTTCTGAATTATGTACATGTTATTAGATTGTTTTATGTGCTGAACATGGGAATGCCTACCCTCAACAATTATGATCAATAAAGGATATATCATGATGAAATGTAGTGTAATATTGATGCAGGTGACCATTCCACTTCGTTTCTAGACTCATCACAGTGTAAAGCATCTCAATCAAATGTTCTTATTATTTGGATCTCATGCTTTAGGGGGAAATTGTTATAGGTCAATTTGGGCATCATTCCCAATAACTTGGTTAACTAGACATCATCTCCAGGACCAATGATCAAGGGTATATCATTCCCTATCATTTCAGTTGCTACATGCCCTAAGAAAAGAAACAAGACAAATCAAGCAAGACTTTCCTCAAGTAAAGGTTTCCATGGTTTGAAGCTTATTATTTAGCATATGAGAGCTCACCAATGCAGGCTCTAAGGGGCCTAAGTGCGTTGCATATGAAGGTAGTCCCATGAAAGGCTGATCTGTAAAGCACTTCCCGACATTCAAAGGTGAATTGGTCACATTGGGAGTGAAATTCTCATTGTTCCAGAATCTCCACTTGGACAGTGCCTTCGAGAAGAGTTCACATGTGTCAAGCTTCGGATCCAAGTGTCCATTTGACATCTACATGATTGGAAACATGTGTTGTAGAGGTAAATCCCCTCTGCGGACAGAGGCGATCCCTACTAGCCCAGATCGGGTCTAGCAACAATCATACCACGCTAAGGTGCAGGTTCCTAATTGCAATAGACCAACTTGCGATGAAGGCATACCTCAAGTCCAACGCTGTTGTTCGTAGAGAAGATGGTGCTCCCATTTCCTTGCTCCAGTAGATCACAATCCTCTCGCTCGCCGCGATAGGACACCTGCACACACAAGAAACACGACAAACACAAGCGTAAAACCCGATATATGTAATTATGTATCAGTCAAAGAGGACATAACTCATGATCATAATGAAAAATACGAGTGGAACCATAACCAATATTCGCTTATCATTAATTCATACAAAGGAAAATACAACCTGGCTCTGACGCTGAATCTTCCTTCGACGGGTCGTCAGCGGAATACATCTCGGTAAAGCTTGTCAGGAATGGGGACAAGCCTCTCTCTTCGATCGTCAATCTCCTTGCTATTGACTTGGTTCTATGAGGACTATTGCAGCATTCCTTAGGCTATGAAGGCTCTTGGAGACTAGCTTGCAAAGGGAAATGGCAAGCTTATATAGATGGTGGAAGGGGAGTTGGGATCCCTACAATCATGGGATTGGCCCTATCCTCAAGGAAGCTTCCATGAGAGGTGGAAAAGTACTTCCTCTACATGGAAAACTGGAGCCAAACGTCCCAACTCAATTTAGAGTCCAGTTCAGGAGTTTGTTGGAGTCAATCTTCCGCCATTTATTTTTAAAAAACACTCCTTATTAAGCCTGGTGTAGGTAAAAAACTGAGACAGTGCGCCAGTTGGCACGCCCTCTTTGGAGGATTTCCCCCATTAGCGTGCGTATAACATTGAGCAGTCATGCCAAGGATAAAAAGGCTATTTTTAGGGTTTTTCACAAGGAGTTGCCTTCAGAGGAATGAAATTCCATGTTCAGGGGAATGCCATGAATGTGTTTCCAGATCATGTCACTGCTCACAGGTCATGGAATAAGCCCTCCAATGTGCGAGATGGGGAATTTCAGGGATGGTGACAAATTGTTGTGTAACAGATTCCCCCTAAAGCATGAGGCCCGAAAGAGAGAGAGGGGTGAAATGATTTACGAGAACGTGTCCAACTGAAAACATTGCCGTCGGAAAACCTGCGTAGAGAAGTACAACTGATATCACAAATACATGATATATATGTGGTATGGGTGCAACCATCCATAACAGAGTATACAAGAATCCAGATCCAAGGCATGGACGTAGCCATCCGATAAGAATCGATAAAAGAGACTCAGGTATGGTTGCAGCCATCCAATCAGTGAGTCATGTAACCAATCATAATAATCCACAAAATCACAGCCTGGATCCTAACAGACAAAATCCAGGGTCTTGCACTCCATCTCAGCCCGAAAAAATTACAAGTTCAAGCATGCGAATAAGTGAGCTGAAGACAAACATGCAAGAACATCGCCTGATTACCAGCCAATAATGAAAGTTGTTAACAGACGTGAGAGGTACCACCAATAATGACGATCATCCTCAAGGTACTATAGTTACAATATATGGCATGTGAATCAGTAAGCTGGTGTCGAACACCCATAAAATCACTCGAATGGAGGCCAATGATGAAAACCTCACATTGAATGTGAAGAATCTGCCATTGAGGCATGCAGGCTCCAAGGTACCATAAGGGAGTCTCTAGATCAGCTTCCTGGATAATGAGCTGAAGTCGACAGGAAGTGACCTTGATCGAAGGTGGGCCATAATGTTTCCCACATCATCGATGCGAGACAAAGGAACATAATTTCTTCATGAATCAAGATCAGATGAGAATCAGAGGAAGGTTGAAATTTTGTAGAGGTCAACTTCTCTTGAACATATCGGTGGCATGACAGTGGATTTGGCAGTATTTGACATCAAAAGATCAAAGGTCATGATGATGAGGCAAAGAGAAAATGAGAGGTCAAAAGGGATTACCCAAACCCACGAAGGCAAACAGAGAATGAGATGAGATGTCCCCAACCCAACATGAATGCAGACAAGTGCCATGTTCAAGAGCGACATACTGCCGACACGACAATGATGCTGGTTCCATTTTTCCCCACCATTTCTGGCGAGTACCCCAATTATTTTTGAAAATAAGCTTTAAGGGGATAGCATATGCTTGTCATATAAGTTCGTCCTTCGGACGAATCCATCCTAGTACATTTAACGAGCCCTAGGAAGGAGAAACTCGAATATCGTCATTACGACTGGATCCGATGTCATCAGGGTTTAACGAGTCTGACAAAGGAATAACTCGGTGTCTTTTCATGTTTAGAGAGTTTGAAAAGACAGTAGAAAAGTAAACTCCAACAGTCCCTTTTCGTAGGTAGTTCCTCAGATCCGAAAAGGTAGAAAACTATGTCTGAGGAAACCTCCTAGTCGTGATAGGCTAGGGTATTCATTTTTCGTAAGTAATCCATCCCAGCCCGAAAAAGGGGTAAACGTATACTGGGTAGATGTCGTTTCATGTCCACTTTAACAAGATTGAAATGACAAGGGACTCAGTGACCTTTTCATGTTTAGAGAGTCAGAAAAGAGCTGAAAGATGACTCCAAAATGACTTTTTCGTGTCTTTACTGAGTTTGAAAAAGTATAAAATACAACTCGTATCACTGTTGAAGTTGCGTAAAAACTTGTCGCTGCACATAAAGGCAAGTGTAAAATCCTTTTTTCGAAAAAATATATTAAAATATTGAGAAAAATGACATTTAAAACCTAATTTTTGACTTAAAAATTTATAAATAGGCTCCAAATGGTAAAACAAATTTAATTTTACTTTTTACGTCACTTGGAGAGCAACAGTGGTCTGTTTGTGTGCAAACTTGTGGCGGTGATTGCGACTGATCCAGGACATCATGCAGATCCTTGTCTATTCGAGGTAAAAGGCGTTCCCTTAAAATCCATTTTAATCCATTTTTTATAAGTTTCCATTATGCATTAGACCTCTGGGGGGAACCTTTTAGAATTTTAGGGCTTGCTCCATTGGCGCGGGTATCGAGCACGGACCCATGCTAATGGAAATTTGCTCACAAAGGGGTCGCGCCAATGGTGCAACGCAATTTTCTGCTTTAGATTTCTCAAATGTGAGCCATCCATGTGGATTTTCGAATGTAACAGAGATCTAACAAGGCATTTTTACTCATGTTAATGCAGATATTCAGGCACAATGGTTATCGAATGGAAGGAGAGGGAACATGGGGAGGAAGATGAAATGGCTATGGAAAATGAAGCCTGTATGAAGGCACTCAAGAATTTTGGACTCAAAAAATTCTTCCTTACACCATGCTTACGAGCTCAACCTAAGATGTTACATTACTTGGTCAGCATATGGGATGAAACTGAGGAAGTATTCAAAATTCGGGACCAAGTATTAGCTATTGAGGTCTCTGATGTTTACTTCATAACCGGATTGTCGCGCAGAGGTCCAGTGCTAATCATAACTGGTAGCAAAACTTCCAGAGAGAAAATGGAGATGGTAATGGCAAGAGTGTGCCTAGGGGCATGAATAGGATCGGGGAGCGGGAAGGTGGACATCCACACTGTCCGCAACCTAGCACTCAGGGTAGTGCTTCATACCATTACACGAGCTGCAGGATCGTAAGCTCCACATGAGGCAACCAAGGACCAACTCATACTAGCCTTCGAGTGTATGAATCCTACATTGTTTGATTGGGCTACATCAGTGACAAGCAATATCAAGAGGCAGCTAACAAGATGCAAGCAAGCCAAACTAAAGCAGTTCAGCTACGATTCCATTTTGGTGTCGTTCATCCTAGAACGACTACCCATTTTCCAAGGCCAAGGGGCAATAGTTGCCGAGCTGATATCGAGGGAGCCAAGGATGGCTCACTGGGCAGAAATTATGCCCAGGTCAGGAGGAGTTCAACAGATGTCTTGGAGACCCAAGTTCTTTGGGTGGTTACGACATTAATTGATCGTGGTTGAATATTGGCCTTATGCTGGGACCGATTTCACCGGAGATCTCGATCTTCCGCTCCCGGAGGGGGAGGACTGGGGTGAGGAGCTGGGTATGATTCTCTTTTTGATTTTTATGTATTTATGATTTTTTTTTGGTAATACATGTCCGTTCTAACAACAGTTTAATGTGAATGCAGACGTTGGACCAGAGAGGCCTGCGGGCATGTCGCCCATTGCGCAGAGGACCCATATCGTACATGACCCTCAAGCTGAGGGTGGTGAAGGGAGCGAGCTGATCCAGAACCTGGAGGGCATTGCCCGGGGAGTTCCAGACTATGCACGGCTGGTAGACGTCCCATTAGCTTACCAGTGACACACTGTGGGGGTGCCTAGTCACCTTCACAGACTACTGAGGTGATTGGTGCGTGCAGTGGCGCGCTATCATGAGCACCATGCTGATTAGCTTATTTAGGGCTTCCATATGCATATTTTTTGAGAGACATGTTGTCTCCGAATATTATCAGACAAACATGTATATTTTTGACTTTATGTGATGTATTGCAAACTATTCGACACATATATCTATATATCTATTTCTGGATGGATATTTTTACATGTGATGATGTTTTTTGTTTATAAGTTGCGCAAATGTCTATCTAAAACCATATTAACTACTGCATCTGTTAATGTATTCATATGTCTGGGTATGTGTTGATATGTGATATAATCAAAATTTCTTTCCAGTAAACGAATACGTAGATACAGACGTAAAATGGATGGGTTTATTATTGAATAATGACCATTAAGTTGTAATACTACAAGTTGTGAGTCCAGATACACAATTAATGCATGAATTCTGAGGTTAACAGCCTCGGTCAATAATTCTAAAACAACACTATACTCCGCGACATTGTTTGTGGTAGGCCCTAGACACACACCTTGCAAATTAACCAACTCACCAGCAGGATCATAGATTACCCAGGCTGTCGATGACAGATTCCTGGTACTGCGGGAGGCACCATCCGCGAAACCCACAAACAGAGTAATAAACATCTGCACAATCAAGAAAACCCGATGAACAGAAAAATGCTTACATGGCACACCACACCAAAACATGCACACAAATGAATATACACACCTATGTACACACACCACACCAAAAAATAACTCAAGCGTAGTATTTTTTAAGGTACAACCCATTTCTAGGCTGTGCCAACGGAACTCCTTCGTAATAAATGAGCTCATAAGCCCCATTTTTCAATAATAATTTTACTATGTAGGGCCTATGCCACATGGGTTGGAACTTGCCTGCTCCAAGTTTGTCATGCGCTTGGTCGTATAGGAGGACGAGGTCCCCTTCGACAAAGGAACGCAGAGATACAAATTGATCAAAGTGGGCTTTGACCCACTTCTTCTGTGCTTCAATGACTAAAGCAGCCAAGCAGTGGGTTTCATCTAGCTGTTCCAAATACAAGAGACGCTCTTCTTTAGGAGAAGTGTCGGGCAAAAGTTCCACAACCAACTTTAAAGAAGGAATTTCGCACTCAACCGGAAGAGTTGCTTCCAGACCATACACCAATTGGAAAGGTGTGAATCTGGTCGCACTCTTTGTTGACGTCCGGTAGGCCCATAGAGCTAAGAAAAATTGGAGGTGCCAATTGGATTTATGAATACTAATTTTCCATTGAAGCATTGTGACCAGAACTTTGTTCACATCCTCAACCTGGCCATTTGCCTGGGGGTAATATGGCGTTGAGCTATCGTGTCGTAAGCCCAATCTTGATGTCAGTTCGGCCATCATGTAATCTCGAACATGAGTACCATGATCAGTAAAAATGGCCTAAGGGACCCCAAAACGTGCAATAATGTGGTTGAAAATAAAATGGGCAGCTGTCTTACCGTCGGCGGCTAGTGTAGGCATCACTTCGGCCCACTTAGTAAAGTAGTCGACAGCGACGATTATATATGCATGCCCCCCAGCTGAATGAGGGTTACAAGTCATGAAATCTATGCCCCATTTTGCAAAAGGGCCGAAAATAATGACAGGATGCAGAGGGAGAGGTGGCGCGCTCATCTTGCGCTGAAAAACCTAGCAAGCATGACATTTTCGGACTGCAACAATACAATATTTGAATATCGATGGCCAGAAGTAGCCTGCACGCGGAATATTCTGGGCGGTGGCATATCCAGACATGTGACCGCCACAGGCACCACTGTGATAGTCATTCAATACTCTTTCAGCCTCCTCTAGGGTCAAGCACCGGCAGAGCACCGAATCTACTCCAACGCGGTATAAAGTATCTCCTACAATACGGTAGGGTTGAGACTGATGCCGAATCCGATGTTGGGCATCCTTGGTCAACTCAGACCGGAACGTTGATGTTTAAAGATACACAATAATGTCACCATACCATGAATCACGAGTACTGATAAGGAAGAGGGTTTCATCTGGGATATGTTCCTCAGAGTGAGATGGGGTGGAGTCTGTCGGGAGGGAGCAAATGAGATCCGCAAAAACCAGTGATTTCGTCGACTTAGCAATGGTAAACTCTAAGTCGAACTCCTGAAGGATAACAATCCATTTGGAGTATTCCCCCCCCAGTAATTGTCGAGATAGAATGTATGTCATGGGGTTGCAATCCAAAACCACAGTTACTGTACGCAGCAGGATGTAGTGGCGAAAATGCTGCACAAATTGCACTGCGGCTAATGCCAATTTCTTGACGTGAGCATAACCTGTTTTTGTGTCGAGAAGATTCCATGATAGGTAATAAAAAACGTGTTCATTGCCATCATCGTCATCCTGCACCAGAACCATAGTTATGGTGCTAAACACGGTGACCAAATATAGAGTGAAATCACGGTGATAGTTTAGAGGACGAAGCAATGGAGCATTAACAAGTAACATCTTAAGCTTCTCAAAGGATCATTGAGCAATAACGTCCCAGCGAAAGGGAACATTTTTCTTTAAAAGACGCGTGAATCCTTTGGCCACTTCCGTGTAGTTCGGGATGAAGCGTCGAAGGAAATTAGCTTTCCCCTGCAGAATCTGCAATTGGTGTAATGAGGAGGGTGATGGGAGATTAACAATAGCCTTGACCTTTAGAGGGTTGAGGTGAATCCGGTCCTTGGAGACTATAAACCCCAAAAGACGGCTAGAATCCACGCAAAAGACGCATTTATGAGGGTTAAGCCAGATATTATAGCTTCGGCAGCGAAGGAAAATCTGGTGAAGGTGTTTGGGATGGTCCTCTCACTGAGCTGAGTGAGTTGGTAGATTGTCCAGATAAGGCTAAACGATATGGCGTATGTCATGGAATGCGTAAGACATAGCACGCTAGAAAGTAGCTCCAGCGTTCTTCAAGCCGAACGGGAGATTTTTATAAGCAAAGGTACCCCACAGACAGATGAATGCAGACTTGTGTTGATCTGCAGGTAAAATATTTATCTGATTATACTCAGAAAATCCATCCATCAAGGAAAAAATCTCACTCCCAGCACATTCATCAATGATTTGATCTATGAAGGGAGTGGGATAGTTGTCCTTAGGACAGGCTCGATTAATATCACGGTAATCAACACAGACTCTTATAGTGCCCTATTTCTTATCTACAGGGACAATATTTGAGACCCATTCTGTGAGGGGAATCGGGTAAATGAAGCCCACATTCAGAAGTTTTTCAACTTCTGCTTTAATGGCATCGGCTTTGTGAGGATGCACTGGGCGTAGGCGTTGGCGCATGGGTTTCGCACCGGGATAGGTAGGAATCTCGTGCACTACTATGCTGGGATCAATCCCAGGCATTTCCTCATAGGACCAAGTGAACACGTCTCCGAATTCACAGAAAATATCAGTATAAACTCATATCTCATTAGGAGAACAAGTCACTCCCACATGTATGTTTTCAACTATCCTCGATTTGACGAAGATGTCGATCGGAGTGGTTTAAGTAATGTTGCTCAGGTTTCCTTCCGAAAGGACCTCATGTACCAATATAGGCGTCTGGAGAGGGGGAGTGGGAACCTGAGATGCAGAATGCTCTAGAAAATCTGGCATTCCCCCCAGGCTAGGCATGAAGGAGGAACGATGATGTCCATCGCTCCAAGGCAGCTCCTCAAGAGACATTGTTTCAACAATGGCTTCGTCAGAAGGGAAAATCTCTTTAAGAGGATCAGCCGAGTCGGCCTCGCTGAGCCAAGGGGATTGAGAATAGATATCTAAATCCATGCTCGAGGGAGCATGTTGAGAGGGAGGAGGATCAGATGCGGCAACGATTTCACAGTAATTAAACTCTACCGGAGTTAAGGGCATCGATTCTCCAAAATCAGTCACCTGGTCAGGTGAAGGGATGATCCATGGGTCGTCAGACCTAGAGATCATATTAACTTGAACGCTATGTGGTGGTGGCGTGGGAAAAATACCCATGAGGATGGGGTCCTTGAAGAGACTGGGTCCTACACTATCATGGGGATTGGGGATTTGATCCACGTAAGGAAAGTTGTTCTCAGAGGTGGAGGTGAAGAAAGAAAACTAATCCACAGTAACGATTTTTCCCTCATGAGGAAACTTAAGAAGTCGAAAGAGGGTGGATGGTACGCATAACATGGCGTGAGTCCAACTGTGGCCAAGAAGCAGATTGTATTTAAGCTTGGCATCAACCACTTCTACTTCTACGTTGACTGTCTTCCCTTGTAACGTAATTGGAAAACTCTCGAGAACACCCAGGGGTTTCAATTCCCAACCATCAAATGCCTCTAAGGCATTTGGAGATGATGAAAGTGCCGGAGAGCCAATGGCCTTCCAGCACGCGGACGACATGACATAGGTAGAAGCACCTTCATCCACAATGGCCCTATGGATGTTAAGACCGTTGATCCCGACTTGTATCATAAGAGAAATTTTATGCGGAAGTCGGGGGGTAAAGTTTTCTAGGTCGAAGGTGAGAAGACTAGAATCAGTGGGATCAATTCCACCGATCGCAGAAAACAGAGCTTTCCGTTGCGAAGGGCAACTTTAAAGGACTTCCAATGCAGACATAGAAGAAGGCGCCTGAGCCAAATCCTCAAAAATACTGTAGTGCTGAGCGGCACGGGCATTTGGATTGTAGGAAGATCTTCACAGAACACCTTTATAAGGTGGCCTCACAATAGGTTCAGTAGTAGGCTTCTCAATTTCCAAAGGACCGGAGACAGGAGGAGGAGGTGGGCCATCCACGACTTCCTTCCTAGATGCCTGACGCGATCCAGCATAATCCTTTGAATGCGTAGCAATTGAGACAGGTGCAACACCATTCATCATAAAGACCTGGGACCCAAATGGTGCAGATGGTGAAGGCTGTTCAACCATCTGGGTCTGCTGAGATGGGAACAGTTCTTTGAGAATTGCTGGAGTCCCTTTGGAGCCTTTGAGAAGTTGACCAATTTCATATTGTCGGGGAGAATCCTTGGTATAATGATCTCCTTCACAAATAAGGCAGGGGTACTTCGGTTTATGTTGAGAACCATACTCAGTACGAGGTTTAGCATACTCTGGTTTTGGGGCATCGGGTTTGGATTTTCCTTTGCCCTTCTTATTTCCTTTGGAGGCTTTTTCCGTAGGATTAGCCTGAACGGCGTTGACCTCCACAGTCTTGCCAAAATCTGGAGGGGCGGGAAGAGAAGAATTATTGGAAGAATTGGACTTCTGCTTCCCATTTGAAGATTTCTGAGAATTTTGAGACACGGAACCAATAACATCATCCACCACTGGGGTAGGTGGAGCCTTAGAGGTTCCTGGGCGTGGAGCATCAGTCAAAATATCATACAGTGTGCCGGACTGAGAGTATACCAAATCAAGATACTGGGCATGCGCAATGGCCTGTTCTTCAGTCACACATGCCCCCATAGCAATATCTTGAGCGATTTTGTTAACGAAGGATGTGGTGAACCAATGAGTTAGTAGTTGATCAGGTATATCAAACTTGATCAGCCTACAATGACATCGCCACTCATGAATATGATCGGAGATGTGGGTGGCTTTATCCTACTTCAACAAAGTCAGGAGATGTGTCCTGGCTTCATAGCGAATTGGTAACTGAAAGTGGGTCAGAAAAGCCATTGCTAAAGTATTGAAATCTTGAAAGATGCCACGGGGTAGTTCAATATACCACTTAGTGGCAGCACCAGTAAGAGTGCGCTGGAAGAGACGTAGACGAATTGAATCATCGACCCAAGAGTTAGAGGAACACCACAAATGGTAGGTCATCACATGAGCTTGGGGGTCTTCACCAGCTTTACCTTCAAACTTAAGGCAGTCGTCGGGTACCCTGGTCGGAACTGGAGGCCAATAAGGATTATGAAGAATCAGATCATTGGTTAATTTAGAAACGTCTGGTAACTGCAAGGTAGCCAAGAACGACAATTGCAGATTGAACGGCATGCCAGGCCCTCGATAAGAACCTGTACCTGTACTCCACGCCGGTTGAGTGTATCCTTGCCCCCATGGGTTCTGTCCTGAAATATTCTGACCATATGGGGTATAGGGCGTATAACCAGCCTGATTCGGTTGCTGGTAACCAGTGTACGGGGTTTGATAATCAGAGTATGGACCCTGATTATATGTCTGTCCCGTTTGAGCAGTCTGTGGATTTGGCTGCTGAGTATAGGTGTAGCCATGTTGTTGAGTGTAATAATGGGAACCTTGGGGCGGATTATAAGTCGGTCGAGATTGACCATGAGGGTAGTAACTGCCTTGAGGTTGAGCGGGCTGCTGATAGGTGGGACCCTGCTGAGTGCGATAATTAGGATGCACCAGTTGATTCGGTTGCGGCATCGAATAAATCGGTTGTTGAGCAGGGTTGACAGGATGTGTAGGCTAGCCTGGTTGGACAGGCTGACCTGGCTGAACGGACTGACCTGGTTGAACAGGTTGCCCCGGGTGAACAGGTTGTGTCGGTTGCGCAGGTTGACCTGGGTGTTGTGAAGCACCAGGTTGTGCTAGATGGTTGAGTTGTCTTAGCAGTGGAATGGAGCCAGGTGGTGGATGGTAACCAGTTTGACCTACCGCAGGACCATAATATGATCTTGGCTGATGTGCAACATTTGGCCCAATAGGATACTGAGGTTGCATAGGTTGGGAAGGTTGGACTTGTCCCCCAAGACCATATACCGGCCCTGGTTGGTACCCCGATTGGCCTGTAAGTCCTTGAGGTTGCCCAAGTTTGAATCCAGGGAGAGGCTGCATAGGTTGACCTGAAAGGTTGTAATACTGTCCTTGCGGACCGTATAATGGCCCTTGCTGGCCCAAAGGGTAGCCTTGTAAGGGCTGTCCTTGCGGGTCATAAGGAAAGCCAGGTTGGCCCGAAGGTTGGCCTTGAAAAGGTTATCCTTGCGGGTTATGAGACTGCCCAGCCTCGTTAGATGGAAAACCTTGAGCATGAAGGTGAGCCTTTGGAGCAGGTAAATGTGAAGGATTCCCGTACTCATTGTACTGATATGGAAAAACGTACACGGGCGTACCGTCCTATGCATAATGTGAAAAATACGGGCGGTTGGGATCTTGAAAGGATTGTCCGACCTCGGGGTTCGATTGTTGTAAGGACAATCGATACTCCTCAGGAGAGATGTTCTCCGACATAGCAGATGCTAAATAGATGTCTTCGAGAAGTAATGTGGTCCTTACAAATTGAGTGGTAACAACAGATGTAGATGCAACCACACAAACAGTGGGCCTAACGGGTACAAAAGTGACCTGAGGGGATGACGTGATGGGTGTCCTAGGAGACATCCCCAATGAAGGAATAACTGGCCTTGTAGAAGGAGTTGATATCCCCATAGAGGCGACGGCGGTCATAATCTGACTCAAAGATCTATACCTTGCTGGTAGTGAAGGACCGGGCGAAGACATGACAGATAATTCAGGGTTGTCTTCTGGGAACAACTGGTAATATTCACCAGATGTGAGGATTTCCTCACTAGGAGAATGGTTGGATGCACTCATATCTGAACCTGCCGCTAGATCTCGTAATAGACGGCGAGGACTAGGAGGAATAACAGCAGCTAGAAAAGGCGAACCCGATGTAAGAGGAGGGAAATGTTCCCCTACTCCAAATCCAGACCAAGGGTCGGATAAGGGCCAATTGAACTCAATTGGTCCTCCAAAGGGAAGCTCAGACAAAACCGGTCCCCCGTCAGGAAACTCGGAAACAATGGGTTGCTGATGTTCAGCAGAGGATTGCGAGACCTCTGATGAATCGTCCGTATATGGACTACCAGTAGACGAAACTGAGGGTTCCGCCACTGTGGCAACAATGACCAAAGGAAAAGATCAAACACAACACACGGGCTGAAAAAGCCAAGGCACACAATCAAATGGCCAACAAGTAAGATCTAACAAGGCGTGTGATCGCGGGTGATTTATTTTACGACATTGAAACCTAGAAACTTCACCATTTCATGTTTTAAGAGTCAAGAAACGGATGAAAGATGACTCTATCTCTTTCAGTTTTGAAGCAAGCGTGAAAGGACAAGCGCTTGGTGATCTTTTCAAATTTAAGGAGTCAAATAAGATCAAAATGACTGCTCATGAATTCTAGGCAAAGGGTGTACCAAATAACCGTGAACTGCAATATACACCTTGGTTTCAAAATGAAAGAGAAATCAACCAAGGACTTAACATACGTGCAGGCAATCTCCCCGAATGCTGTGTCTGGTGTATCACGAGTATAGGGCGGCAGACTCGACTTCCTATGGCTAAAGGATAGAAACCTAGTGGGGTATCCCTTTATATACGTGATGGTATGGGGAGAAAAATTTCATACTAGCGCTGTCTAAAGCCAAGAGGCGAACGACAACTACTAGGTTTAAAGACACCAGAACACGTCTCTAGCCTAGACCTCTAAATATTTCGTTAATGTTCTAATGCTGCCTTAGTGTAAATTGAATAAATTTTAATGTTTATCTTCAATTATGTTTTAGTTTTCAGGTCCTAGCGAGTGTTATGTTCTCAAAATCTCCTAAATGCACACTACATGCCACAGTATATCATTTCATTAAATGAAAGCTAATTACGAGAGAGTTAAGAGCTTTTCACACAATGAAAAAATGATTAGACAACAACCAATAATGTCTCTAATGTAGCTAATGGAAACTAAAAGATTTTCTTTCAAAGTTACAAATCACTAGTGACACAGAAAAGATTCGATTTTCATCAACTAATCAAAAGAAAAAGAGATTTTTTGTATTTTCAATGTTTAAGAGCAAAGTGCACTAAAAAAAATGAAAACTAATGAAACAAGCAATTTGAGAAGCGAAAGCAAAAGAGTAAAACAATCAAATTTCACTCAATGCAAGCACACAATCAGACCTCAAATTAACAAAAAAATATCTCAAAACCAAAAGAATCCCAAAGACTCAAATGAACCATGTAATCTAGGCCTAAAACAAGACAAGGCGGAATTCAAATGAAGAATAATCCAATCACTCAAGTAACGCAATAAAACGATATAAAACCACCAAACGAATGCAGATAAGCAATCACAAAGTTGACTAAACAGATAGAAACCACAAACTCCTAAGGGAGGCTCGATGCACAATAACACCTAGATGCCCTAGGGCTAGAATGTAAAATCGATAGAAACGGGAAAACAAACAAAGGATGAAGGTCACAGTCAGTCAAACAAGGCTCCAGAACACTCAGGCAGTCGAAGAAATGAAACCAAAATCATAGATAAAGCTCAGAAAGCTTAGAACAGATCAAACCCTAGCACCTTCAGGATTGGCGTGACTGTTAGGCTGAAACTAGCACCATAACAGGATTGGCGCGGGTAGTAAACTGGAAACTAGCGCCAATTGGCGCGTGTCAGGCTAATAAGCGCGCCAGTCAAGTTTACTATGGAAAAATAAAAGAAAGAAATCCAAGAAGCAGACCAGTGATGTTGAATCTCAAACAAAAAGCCAAACTCACGAAAAGAGCCAGCCAAAAGAGCTGATCAAGCAAGCAAAGTCAAGAATCGACCGAAAGACAAGACAATAATCCAAGTGTTTAGTTCATAAACTAGACCAGAGATTGACTGAAGCAGTGTTCATCTACTTTTGCTAATGCAGAGTAAGAGCATTTTGAAGGCTATCTGGCTAACTTCAGGCTCCGTCTGTAGTTTATAAAACAAACAACAAGCTAATTCCCCAGTGGAGTCACTAATTTGTTGTAGAGGTAAATCCCCTCTGCAGACAGAGGCGATACCTACTAGCCCAGATCGGGTCTAGCAACAATCATACCACGCTAAGGTGTAGGTTCCTAATTGCAATAGACCAACTTGCGATGAAGGCCTACCTCAAGTCCAACGCTGTTGTTCATAAAGAAGATGGCGCTCCCGTTTCCTTGCTCTAGCAGATCACAATCCTCTCGCTCGCCGCGATCGAACACCTGCACACACAAGAAACACGACAAACACAAGCGTAAAACCCGATATATGCAATTATGTATCAGTTAGAGAGGACACAACTCATGATCATAATGAACAATACGAGTGGAACCATAACCAATAGTCGCTTATCATTAATTTATACAAAGGAAAATACAACCTGGCTCTGACGCTGAATCTTCCTTCGGCGGGTCATCAGCGGAATATGTCTCGGTAAAGCTTGTCGGGAATGGGGACAAGCCTCTCTCTTCGATCGTCAATCTCCTTGCTATTGATTTGGCTCTATGAGGACTATTGCAACATTCCTTAGGCTATGAAGGCTCTTGGAGACTAGCTTGCAAAGGGAAATGGCAAGCTTATATAGATGGTGGAAGGGGAGTTGGGATCCCTACAATCATGGGATTGGCCCTATCCTCAAGGAATCTTCCATGAGAGGTGGAAAACTACTTCCTCTACATGGAAAACCGGAGCCAAACATCCCAACTCGATTTAGAGTCCAGTTCAGGAGTTTGTTGGAGTCAATCTTCCGACATTTATTTTTAAAAAACACTCCTTATTAAGCTTGGCGCGGGTACAACACTGAGACAGTGCGCTAGTTGGCACGCACTCTTTGGAGGATTTCCCCCATTGTTATGGGTATAACACTGAGCAGTCACGCCAAGGATAAAAAGGCTATTTTTAGGGTTTTTTACAAGGAGTTGTACTCAGAGGAATGAAAGTCCATGTTCAGGGGAATGCCATGAAAGTATTTCCAGATCATGTCACTGCTCACAGGTCACGGAATAAGCCCTCCAATGTGCGGGACGGGGAATTGCAGGGACGGTGACAAATTGCTGTGTAACAACATGTCTTGCCTAATTTTTGAAAGTTATTGATTGCAAAACAACCTACAGTTCATCTATAAATTGAAAACAGATCTAAGTGTTTGAAAAGGAATAATTTGAGTAGAGAAATGCTGGAGAATTTTCAATTGAGAGCTTGGTTTGTGAAGCTGCTGCTGGAGAGATTTATGTTGTGATGAGGCTTGGGAACTTTGCTGGAAGGTCACTTCAAATCAGTCACTCGGTTGTAACCTCTCCTTCTATCATCAATAAATAGTACTTCTTATTTTTCCCTACATGCATCTGTATTAACTTTGATTTTCCATATTGTAAGATCTTGGTTGATGAATGTAGTTTATGCTTTACTGATTTAGCTAACTAGCTTGAATAGATATCTATATTATTGCATCTTCTGTTGTTTCAGTGTTCTTTCTTACAGGAAGCATTCAACTCACAAACTGCTTGAATTTTAAGCTACAACAGAAGCGACAGAAGGAGCCATTTGGAAGCGACTGAACAAGTAAGCCTCCAATCCTCTCTGTATATCTGTTCTGAGTTAGGAGAAATAGTAGTATAGTCTTTCACCTGTTGTTCTAGACTAGCACCTGTCTAGGGAAGCGTAATTTATCCGTAGATTACAATTCTAGCCCAATAGGCATCATGACACTTCATGTTGTGAATAGATCATACATGAAGTATGTGCTTGAGTGCCTCGAGCCGACCGTGTTCAACTGGGCTGAAGCAATACTCTCTCATATAAAAGAGCAACTGAACAAAGTGAAAAGTGGCATGATGAATAATTTTAGCTATGGATTGATCCTAATCACTTTCATTCTAGAGAGAATTCCATTGATGCAACCACAACATGTAACACTAGGTGTAATTGGTCCTAGGGATCCGCGGATGCAGAGGTGAGAAGAATTGATGGCTAGACATCTTGGCCAGTCATTTAAATCATTATCTACTGAATTATTTACTTGGATCCAATAACAACATATCATCATAGAGGAGCATCCATACGCAGGGGTGGATTTTCGTGAAGACCCAGATTTGATGTTACCAGCAGGCGCTCAATGGGGTGTTATAGGTAAAATGTTTTGACCATGTTTTTTTACATGTTTTTGTGTTTTTTATGTTTCCAAGACTAAAATAAATATGTTTTATGTATACATATGTGGGTAGTGTTCGACTAGTGGGTCTTCCACAACAGGTGGATGAATAAGCAGAAAGGATTGTCGACAGAGAATTCCTTTGGGATTTGGATTTGACCGAGACTCTAGTTGAGTTACAACAACATGTAGAGGGGTTGACTCTCAAGATACCAGATATTCAGATTGAGGAGTTACTGATGAGGCTACAACGCCACACTATTGGTGTGCATAACCGATGGATGTGGTTATTGCGCATGATCACTCAAGAAGTGACCTGATATCATGAGCACCACTAGATCTACTTAGGATATGACATGTCTGCATACATTTTGAGGTCATGTGACGAATGTGCCTTGGACATAGTTTTTTGTAAAAAACCCAATTATCTATCTATTTTACTTTCCATGTTTTCCTATGGTTATGTGAAATCCTATTCAATTGTGTGATGTGAATTGAAAATATGTCTTTACATATGTTCAAATCTCTGTTTAACACGTAATTCGCTAAAGAGTCATTCAAGGTGTTAAATTTTCTGGAAATGTGTTGATATTGGATGTAAGAAAAATGTCTTTCGAAAAGATGAACCCTAAGGAACATGCGATGAATAGTTGGATTTCAAACAGTAAGATGTAGTATGACAAGTTGTAAGTCTAGCCTGATGATGGTGTGGTGAATGCCAAGTGAAATGGAATCAGAAAGGAATTCGATTAATAGGCTATACTCAACGATATTTTTGGTGGATCGATGGATACAAATCCCTTGGAAAATCACTAAATTTCCACTTGGAGTGAAGATGGCCCATGTTGCAAAGGATATATTTTGTGTAATATGACTAGCACCATCGACATAACCAACAAATGGTTCCGAAGATTCCGAAATTTGCAACCAAATTCAAAGCAGACTACAAACCACATGAAAAATCTTAAATGACACACTGTGACACACACACAATCAAATAATACATATAGTATCATACAATGTTTAATACGTAGAATCAAGCATAGTAACGTTTGTGATAAAAACCATTTTGAGGCTGTGACAATGGAATCCCATCATAATCTACCAACTCATAGGTGCCCTTTTCCCGAACATGCTTGACAATATAGGGGCCATGCCATAATGGTTTGAAATTGCATGTTCCTATCGTATTAGCTTCCTTATCATAAAGCAAGACTAGGTCTCCTTCTGAGAAGGTGTGAGGCTTGACATTGTGGTCATATTGCACCTTGATTCATCTCTTATGTGATTCTTTGGCCAATGCGACTTCATGACGTGTTTCATTTAGATGGATGAGATCTAAATGGTGTGCCTCTTCGTCAGAAGTGTTAGGTAGCAGATCAATTGCGATTTTCAATGATGGAATTTCAAATTGAATCTGTAAGATAGCTTCCAGACCATAAACCAACTGAAAGGGAGAAAATCCGGTTGCATTTCTCACCGATGTTCGGTAGGCCCACAAAGCCGAGTACAAGATTAAATGCTAGTTTCATTTATGAACCCCAATCATTCGTTGAAGCATACAATTAAGAATTTTTATGATGGCTTCAACTTGTCCATTAGCCTTTGGATAATAAGGGGTAGAAATATCATGTGACAGTCCTAACTTGGCAGTCAAATCATTCATCATGTAGTTGCGAAAGTGCTTTCCATGATCTGTAACTATAGCTTGCGGTACACCAAATTGAGTAACCACATGGATAAAGAAAAAAAATGTAGTTGTCTCACCTGTGTTGTTAAATGTACGCATCGCCTTAGCCCACTCGGTAACATAGTAGACGACGACAATAATATAGCCATGCCGCCTGGTTGAGTGAGGGTTACATGTCACGAAGTTAATGCCCCATTTGGAAAATGGTCCCAAAACGATGACAGGATGTATTGGTGCTGGCGGCACACGGGTTTTACGATCAAATATTTGGCACACATGAAAACTTATAACCATGAGAATGCAGTCGCGAAATATGGTAGGCTAGAAGTAACCAACGCATATAATATTCTATGCGGTAGCAAAACCAGACAAATGTCCACCACAGTTACCAGTGTGGCAATCATTTAAAACTTTCTTGGACTCCTCATGGGTGAGGCACTGACATAAAATCGTATCAAAATCACGACAATAAAGTGTATCACCAATGATCAGATAATATTTGGCTTGGTGTCAAATACTTCACTGTTGCAAGCGAGAGCTATCGAGTCGGAAAATTTGGGTCTGGATATAGATAAGAAAATCTCCATACCACTGGTCAGATGATGCAATCATAAACAAAGACTCATCCGAAATGGATGGTTGTGATTTAGACTCAGTCCTACTCAAGGGAAGGTTGCAGATAAGCTCTAAAAAAACCAAAAACTTATTTGACTTGGATTTGATGAATTCCAAATCAATTTCCTGCAAAATGGCTATCCATTTTGAGTATTTCCCGCCCAAAAATTGACATGAAAAAAGGTATGTCATAGGTTTGCAATTTGAAATGACAATGGTCTTCTGAAGCAGGATATAATGGTGAAATATTTGTACAGCTTGAATAGCTGCCAAAGCGAGCTTCTCAACATAAGTGTACTTAAATTCTGTATCATTGAAATTGTGACTCAAGTATAGATCAAATGTTCAATCCCATCTTCTTCCTGGACTAAAACCATGGTGATGGTTGTATCTGTAGCGGCAAGATACATGAAATAATCACTCTGATAATTTGGGCGATACATTAATGATGATTAGATCGGGGTATCTTTAAGAGAACCAAAATAAGCTTGCGCAAACTCATCCCAATGGAAGGGAGTCCCCATTTTCAAGAGTCGAGTAAATCCTTTAGCCATTTTAGCGTAGTTGGGAATGAATCTCCTTAGAAAGTTAGCCTTACCTTGGAGTCTCTGTATATGAGGCAGGTTGTGTCAAACCAGGAGGTAACTCCGCAAATCAGAATGTTTATTGAATGAAGAATGAACATGTATTTATACATGGAGGTGAGGCTATTGGGATTCATCTCCCAATGACTCTTGGCCTTCCTTATTTCCTAATATTATTTATTATACAAAATTACATATCCACACCCATCCCATAGGATTAGGTGTCAACATTCCTCCCTTTAATCCGAAGGGATGTTGGTGAGTCCAAGCATCGATCTGAACTTTTCAAACTTTTCTCTTCCAAGTGCTTTGGTGAAGATGTCAGCAGTTTTCTCATTTGTGGAACAATGATGTAGATGGATGGTCTTGGCCTGAACATGATGTCGAATTAGATGGTATTTTGTATTGATGTGCTTTGTTCGATCATGGAACTTTGGGTTCTTGGCCAACTTTATTGCAGAAGTGTTGCCGATCATGAGTGGTGTGGAATACATTTGTTTCATCTGCAAATCTTCCAGGATTTTTCGGAGCCACACAATTTCCTTTGTTGCTTCAGCTGCTGCCACATATTCTGCCTCGGTCGTGGAATCTGCTGGAACTGACTGTTTGCGTGATCTCCATGAGACAACTCCTAATCCAAGACTCATGGTGTAACCTGTAGTAGACACCCCTGTTTCTTTGTCGCCATCAAAGTCTGAATCAGAGTATCCGATCAAGCTGAAGTCGCCTACCTGTGTATATTTGAGTCCAAAGTCTTGAGTCCCCTTCAAGTACTTTAACACTCTTTTTGCAGCAGACCAATGTCCTTCACAAGGTTTTTGCATGAACCTTGAGAGGATTCCAACAACAAATGAAATGTCAGGTCTGGTGGTGGTCAGGTAGATAAGACTTCCTATAAGCTGTCTATACTTAGTTGCATCCTCAAATTCCTTCCCTTTAATAGATGTGAGCTTCAAGTTTTGTTCCATTGGAGTGGTTAAGGGATTACATTCATCCATGCCAAACTTATGAACATGACCCAAATCAGTCATTTCAAAACATTTCTTCAATTATTTCTTCATGGATGCAATATAGCTCTCAGTGTTCCTTGTTATCAAAATATCATCTACATATACCACAAGATATACAACTATTTTTCCAACTTTCTTAACAAACAAAGTTGCATCATCAAGATCAAAATGTTTGAAGTCAAGTTTCAGAAGATGCTCGGTTAATTTCTCATACCAGGCTCGTGGTGCTTGCTTGAGGCCATATAAGGATTTTATAAGCTTGCAAACTTTGTGTTCTTGACCCTTTACAACAAATCCTTCTGGATGGGACATATAAAATTTCTCCTTTATATATCCATTCAAAAAGGTTGTTTTTACATCCATCTGATGGAATTTCCATCCATTCTGAGCTGCTAGGGCAAAGAGAGTTTGGATGGTGGTCCATTTTGCTGTGGGAGCAAAATTTTCTTCATAATCGATTCCTTCTTTTTGTGCAAAACCTTTTTCCACAAGCCTGGCCTTGTGCTTATCAAGTGAGCCATCTGCTTTATACTTGTTCTTGTAGACCCACTTACAGCCAATTGGTTTTGTTCCCAAAGGCGGATCAACCAGCTTCCAAGTGCCATTATTTATCAAGGCATCATACTCCTTCTGCATCGCTTCTTTCCATTCATCATGAGAAGCGGATTCTTTGAAGGAAGTTGGTTCATGATCTGTAGACAAACTCAATTCACAGTTATAAGCAATATCCATATCAACAGGAGAATCAGAATTATCTATATCACCTTCGATTTTTTGAGTGGAACTTCTTGTTCCTGTTTTTCCAACCTCATTAGGATGAACATTCTCCAGTGTCTTTGTTAGCCATTTGGGAGGACCTTTCTGAGATGGCCCAAGTTGGTCATTTTACTGAGTTGGGATTGATTCAATATTTAATCTCCCAATTCTTTCAATCACATCATCCAATGTGTCATCCGTGGTTGTTTCTTCATGTGGGGGAGAGAGTGCTTCAGGACATGATTCCACAGTTTGATTCAATATCGGAATCCCCCCTTCAAGATGTGGAATCTGATTATCAAATTCTTGGAAAGACTTTGCATGTGTGAATCTATCCAGGCGATCAAGTTGCCGCTCAACAACCTTGTCACTCTTGGAAGATTCAAGGAATATGAAATCTCTTGCTATTACAAACTTCTTATTTGCTTCATCATAGAGACGATATCCTTTGGAGGTATTGGAGTACCCCAAGAAGATACATTTTCTACTTCTAGCACCAAGTTTGTTCCTTTGACCCTTGGGTATCAAGGCATAACAAGTGGACCCAAAGACCTTGAAATGCTTTACCGAAGGAATGTGGCCATGCCACATTTCAAAAGGAGTTTTGTTTCTAATTGAACTTGAAGGACACCTATTCTTTATGTAAACAGCACATAGAACTGCATCAGCCCAAAACATCAATTTTACATTCTTGAAAAATAACATGGAGTGGACCATATTTAAGATGGTTCTGTTCATTCTTTCAGCTACACCGTTCTGTTGTGGATTATATGGCACAGTGGTTTGATGTTTGATTCCATGTTGACGATGATAATTTTCAAATTCGTTTGAAGTGTATTCTTTTCCATTATCAGTACGTAGAGAGCCAATATGTGTTTGTGCATCATTTTCAATCCATGCATGAAAATTCTTGAATGTTTGAAAAGCATCAAACTTGTTCTTTAATAAGTAAATCCAACACATTCTGGTGTAGTCAGAAATAAATGTCATCATGTATTTATTTCCATTTGTAGAAGCAATAGGCATAGGGCCACATAAATCTGAATGAACAAGCTCAATTTTTCTATGTGCTCTGGAGTGTGAATCATGAAATGGCTGTTTGCTATGCTTTCCTAGAATACAAGCATCACATTCCTTAGGTTTTCTAGGAATTGTAGGCAGTCCATCAACACCATTTTTCTTCAACAACCGAAGGCTGTCATAGTTTAAGTGTCCAAATCTAGCATGCCATAAAAGACTTGATGGAAATGTACCTTCATCATGATGTGAACTGAATGCAAAGTTTTGAGCATGAGCAGATGAACCTTTCAGCTTCAAGAGTCTCCCTTCTTCTATTCCCTCTATGACAAGTGAGTGATCTCCTGTGTTTTTTCTGACCACACAAGCTATCAAACAAGTGAATGAGGTCTGAGTACACATTTGGACCCAGTGGACAATGTTTCTCTCAACTCAGTGAGGAATAGAACCCCATGGGAAGAGATTCAAAGACCCAGTGTGCTTTAAGCTCGACCGTGCTGTGGCTCATGTATTTTAGTTTGGATTTATCTGCGAAATATACCGCTCCATCAACTTTGTCAGTGAATTCTTCAAAAAAATATTTTCTAAATGTCATGTGACATGTTGCTCCTGAATCTAGCAACCAATCATCTCTCCATGAAGTAAATGAAACATCAAATAGGTTTTCAGTTACTCCATTGTTACAATGTGCTAGAACATAATGAGCTGATCTGAAGTACCTTGGTATTTGGCTGCTGATTTCCACTAGCTTTGGATTTTCTGTCGTTCAATTTTCTCAATGTATTCTTTCGCATTTGGATTTACTCTTCCATGTCCATCTATTAAACGCAATAAAGATTGGATTTTATTTTACTGTCTCCAAGCCTCCTTTCCAGTTTTTCCTTTCCTTTTCCTTAACTTTCCTCTAGAGTTGACCCTGAGCATGACTCTTTTCTCTATGTGCCAAGTATGCAGCCTCTTCGGAAGATGAAGGGACTATCATCTTCCCAAAATCTTTCTCTCTTTATGCAAACTTTTTCTCAAGTGTATCAAAGGTGATATGCTCAAGGTTCCCACTTGCTTGCAAAGACTCAAGATAATGTGAGTAAGTCGGATATAATGCCTTAACATATGCTATGAGAGGTATGTTCATTTTTACACTGGTGCTTTCAATTTCATGCATTATATATCTTACTTCTGAAGCTAAAGCAAGGGGATCATCATTCTTCATTTCAAGACTGAATAGCTTAATCATCAATTGAACATTTTATAATTCTGAATGTGAGTCATAGAGTTCTTTTAGCTTGCTCAAGGCATCATAGGCATTTGAGAATGATGAAATGTGGCGACTCATCTCTTCATTTACGGAAGCTGTAATCAAGGCATAGGCCTTGCAGTTCTTGTTTTCCCAAATGGCGCTCTTTGTCTGAAGTGGGCTTTGCTTGTGGATTTCCTTCTTGTCCTTCACAGATTCCTCTCCACAACTCATTAAAAATGAGTGTGTGTTTAATATTCTGAGACCATTCAAGATAGTTCTCTTTGCCGGAGAGAACCACCCCAACAATAGATATGAGAGAATGCATTAGTTTGCTGGAAAAAAATTGTTTTGAAGAGGAAAAATTCTGCCAGAAAATCTTCAACTCTGGAAATTTGCTCAATTAAAGGGGAAAAAACTCTTGCTAAAAATACTGAATTCTGCACCAAAAAAAATATATATATAATTTTTTTTGTTTGGAGAGAAAAATATATGGGAATCTATATTGAAAATGTGGAAGAAAGACGGTTTTAAAATATGGGAGGGGGGCGGAATTAAACGGTGGAGTGGTAATATGTATGAGATCGTATTATATGGGAGGGCGGTAATATATGGTGGGAGTGGTATTAAAAGGTGGGAGGGCGGTAATATATGGTGGGAGTGGTATTAAAAGGTGGGAGGGCGGTAATATATGGTGGGAGGGCAGTAATATATCACCGAATAGACAGCGTATTAAGAATAGACAGCGGTGACAGGTATTAAAAATGGAAAGCATATTAAGAATAGTGGAGCGGTGTTATGCAGCTATATAACATATGACAGGCGGACAGGATTTAAAACAGCGTGGAGGGAGGGGCGGATAGGACGTAATATGGAGTTAAAACAACGTTTTATATATGCAACATATGAGGTATATATGACAGCATATGAGGTATATATGACAGCATATGACCACAGTGGTATTATATGCAGTGTATGAGGTATATATGACAGTGTATGACCACTGTATCGACAGACAGCAATAACATCGTTTTATATATATGACAGAGCTGTATAAATGTATGGGCGACGGGTCGGTGTTATGTATAGTGCAACGGTATTACAAATGGTGTGTTGTAATATATGTCTGTGTTGATATATAAATGGAGGAGCGCTGTTGTTAAATGGGACAGAGCGCAGGTAGGGGAAATGGGTGAGAGCGAAGTGAGGGAAAGAGGGGAGGCCGAGAGGCCAAACGAAAATTTAGGAATGGGATATTTGCAGGACTGCAGAGTTGCAGATATTTCAAGAGCTGCAAAATTGCAGATATTTGCAGGACTGCAGAAATGCAGGAATTTCTGATTGTAGAATCTTTAGAATCTGCAAAAATTAGAGCTGTGCAGAAGTTGCAGAGATAAAATTAAAAAAAAATGTAGAATTTCAGTATAGCAATTTAATGGAGCAGCAAAAACCAGCATAAAAACTGACTGAGCAAAGGAATGAGGGAGTTACACCACAGGCAAGAATGCCAATAGTGGGACTGGCTCTGATACCATGTCAAACCAGGAGGTAACTCTGCAAATCAGAATGTTTATTGAATGAAGAATGAACATGTATTTATACATGGAGGTGAGGCTATTGGGATCCATCTCCCAATGACTCTTGGCCTTCCTTATTTCCTAATATTATTTATTATACAAAATTACATATCCATACCCATCCCATAGGATTAGGTGTCAACAGGTTGGAAGGCGCAGGAAAATCTAGAATGGCCTAGACCTTCAAGGGATCAAGTCAAATTCTGTCTTTTGACACGATGAAACCAATAAAATGACCAGAACTAGCACAAAACACACATTTTTGTGGATTGAGGCGCATTTTGTAGTAATGATATCGTAAAAATATGGCTCTCGAATATACTAGGTGGTCAACCCATTTCCGTGAATGTGTAGGTAAGTCATCCAGATAAGGTTGAACAATGTGTTTTATGTCATGGAAGGCATAATTCATTTCCTTATGAAAATTTTCCCCAGCATTCTTCAAACCAAAAGGGAGTTTTTGATAAGAAAATGTGCCCCAGGGAAAGATTAAATTTGTTTTATATTGATCTTCTAGGAAAATATTGATCTGATTATAACCAGAAAAACCATCCATGAAGGAAAATATTTCACATTCGGCACATTCGTCAATGATTTGGTCGATAAATGGAGCGGGATAGTTTTCCTTTGGAAAAGCATGATTAACATCTCGATAATAAATGCACACTCTGATTACCCCTTGTTTCTTCATGACAGGAAAAATGTTGGAAACCCAATTGGTAAGCGAAATAGGGTAAATGAAACCAACATGCAAAAGTTTTTCAATCTCTGCTTTAATAGCAGTAGGATTTTTAGGATCAACAAGATGGAGGTGTTGTTGTATTGGTTTGACATCATGGTAAATTTTAATCTTGTGCTCAACGATACTAGAATCGATGCCTGAAATTTCCTCATACGGCCGAGCGAATACAACACATAATTCATGGGAAAGAGAGTGGGAAGTGTCAAGTTTAGATGTAGAACAAGACGTGCCAAAATGAATTTTTTGTACTACACTAGGTTTGGTTGAAATATTGATAGAATTCATTTCTTCCATATTTGATAGGTTTCAATCAGAATCAACGACGTATATAGAAATGGAATTTGTAAAGAAATAAATGACTGTAGAGTGATATAGTTCAATTAGATTACCTTCAATGTAATCTGGAAGATGGGATTGGTGATGAGAATCTGCCCATGGTTCCTCTTTCGGCATCATGGATTCCATAATGCTCTCATCGGTTGAGAATATACATGAAAAAGGGTCAGAAGAAGTACCATAATCCAAAGAACGATCGACCCAAACAGTCGGAAAAAAAGGATTAGGATTGGCCTCAGAAGCCAAAAATATTGATTGATATGCGAGCTCGATTGGAATTAGCGACATAGTTTCACCCAGCATATCTATTTTGGAATCATTGGGAATCTTCCATAAATCAGATGAAGTGGAATATATCACATTGCAAGTTTCTATTTTTGCGATTTCCGCCGATGTCGTAGGCAACAATTTCGAAAACGTGCCCATTAGGGAAGAATCCTTAAATAGTCCTACACCAATGTTCTGAAGATATGGCGGGAGTCCATGAACAAATGGAATTCTTCCATTTTCCTAGGAACAAAGGTGAAGAAGGTGAGTTGATTGATGATTGTGATGTCACCCTTATGGCGGAAGGCGATCATGCGAAATTAAGTAGAGAAAACCACAGTGATAGTGTAAACCCATGGTCTTCCCAGTAATATATTGTATTCAAGGGGTCTGTCAACGACCTCAAATTCAATAGTAACAATTTTTCCCCCTAGTTCGACTTGTAGGTTACTGAGAATTCCACAAGGCTTATATGCACGACAATCAAAAGCTTTCAACGTCGTAGGTGATTGTGATAAACGTGGCAAGCCAAGTGACTTCCAACAATTCATAGACACGATACAAGTAGCTTCACCAAGTTAATCAATAATAGTACGATGAATGAGGTGATTCGGGACATTTAATTGGATAAAAAATGCTAATTTTGCTGGAAATTGTGTCACATAGCCTGCATGATTAAAGACTACGAGATTAGAGTATGTTAGATTGATTCCACCAATTGCCGACAACAAAGCGTGATTCTGGGAGGCATAATTCTAAAGAACCTCAAGTGTCGACATAGTAGAAGGTGACTGAGATAGATCTTTGACTACGTTATAATTTTGAGTTGCATGAGCTCGAGGGTTGAAAGTCGATTTATGAATGAATCCCTTTGGCGGCTTTATTGTTAACTCAGGAATAATAGGCGGCAAAATTGAATCAGACAAAGTCGAAGTCGAAGTAGTAGGTTGATCTGTAGCCTGACTATTTGATGACAAAAGAGGATTATTGTAATATTTACTTCTTGTGGATGCCAAAACATCAATTTTCGGCTTAGTGGTGGATAAAATAAGCACTTGTGAACTAGAAGTGGGATCCGTAAGCAACCATATATGTTTCTGGATTCAGAAAAGGGCTTGTCAACACAACAGATGTGGGAGAAGTCTGAAGAATTTTTTAGACTTCTAGTGGTGAGGATAGTCTCACTTAAAATTATCCTCATTACATATCAAATAGGGGTAATGAGGTTTCCGAGAAATACCAGATGTATCAGATGATTTTTCCTACCGGGGTGAATTTTTTTTTTCTTAGCTTTCCATTTCTTCTTACTTCCAGGTTTCTTGTCACTTTTTCCCTTGTCAGATGACACGACATGTATTTCGGAAGAAGACGTAGGATTAGATTCAACTAGGGTTTGATTAGACACAAAAAGTGTGGAAACATATGGTTAACTTTCTGGCTGAGTGCTGGAAAAATCAATCACACCGTCACCGGTATGCGAGTCCTTACCAGATGGAGGAGGAGGAACAACAAAATTTGGTCGTTGTGCATTCAGATTATTTTCATAGAGTGTGACAGACTAAGTATAAATCAAATATAGATACTGGGCAAGAGAAATTAATTTCTCTTAGTGAAAACACTACCTTTGGCCATGTCCTTGGTGATATATGGAAATAAGGACTTTATAAGCCACTCAATAAAAATCTGATCTGGAACAAGGGTTTTAACCATTCGATGACAACAATGGCACTCATGTATGTGATATGATATGTGAGTAGCAATCGTCTGTTTAAGGTTGGTCAAAATTTCTGTTCCATTTTCATATTTGATGGGTAACTGGAAGTGGGTTAGAAAAGTAGTGACCAAAGCTGTGAAGTTATCGAAAGAAGCTCATGGTAATTAAATATACCACTTTGTAGCCAGATCAATGAGCATTCGCTGGAAAATATGGAGTCTAAAAAAATCAACATTCAAGGAGTTTGAGGAACACCATAAATGATAAGTCATAATGTGCATAGACAGATCTTCTCTAGGGTTTCCATTGAATTTTGGAATATCAGAGGGTAATTTATGAGGAATCATCGGCCACCATGGTGAATAATGAATGGGATCATTAGTGAGCCGATTTAAATTGGGTAATTCTAGTGTTGCAACAAATGAAAACTGCCGGTTAAGATCAGGTTGAGCGTAACCAGGGTAAGATGGAATTTCCTGGGAAATAGGTTGTTGTGCACCAGCATAAGGAATCTGCTACTAGTGACCATGATAGGGGTAATTTTTTTGACCAAACCCTTGATAGGATTGTTGAATAGAACCTATATAAGATTTTTGTTGACCAAACCCAACATAGGCTTGTTGACCAAGTCCAGGATAGGTTTGGACTGTTGGAATTGTTGTTGTGGTTGTGATAGAGGAGGAAGTTGCGGTTGCCACAAGATTTGATAATATGGTTGTTACCCACTAGGATTACAACCCAAACCAGAATAGGTTGGACTAGGTTGTGAATAGACAGGACCAATAGAAGATTGTGACATCCCATACAAGTTTAAACTGGCTTATGGTAGAGGAATTCCCGATACAGATGGTTGTTGTAAACCAACTTAGGGAGACAGAGTCTGTAGACCCAAAACTTGAGGGTAAAGGGTTGAAGGACCCACCTGAGAGAGCTGAGCTATGACCAATTGAGCTTGTAAATAGGGTAAGGAAGTAATAACATGGTAGTAGGTATAGATGGAACAGTTTGAACTGGTTGATATGAGTACACAACCATTAGCAGTTGAACAAGCAAGGTAGACTGCCACTTAAAAAAAATAATTCAAGCATAATATTGACATAAATACAAAAAATTACTGCCATATTGGGTAACCATGGGTTTCCCCCTAGGATATGGAGTATAAGAATATTGAGCATACTGAACTTCATATGGTGGGAGTCCAGTAGAAAATAGATAAGATGGATAGTCAGTGGATGGACCAGCCTGATATTGAGCTGAAGATTTAAATAAAGAATCAGGTCATTCAGTACTCGTAAGATAGGAACTAGATAAAATTACAGATGGCTACATGGGCGAAGTCCATGGACTAGAGGAGGCACTAGAGTAGGTTCTAGATAAAGAGTGGTAATCCGGTGGGACGGACAGACCACCGTAAAGATGAGACTCATGTGTCATAGTAAACATCGAAGTGGTAGCAACAGTAGATGTTGTCGCACCTGTAACAGATGGTACAATCTGGGATGTTGTATCAGCCATGGTTAAATGACCCATTAAATACCCTAAATAATCTACTGGAACTTGAAACTGAGTAGGAGCAATAGGAGCATTGTAGGTCAAACGAGGAAAATACTGTAATGTTTCAAATTTTGCAATAAAGTATTTGGAACATTAATCTTGCTTTTATTTTAATAAAAAGGAATAAAATGGGTGAGGGAACCCATGTAGCAATTTAATAAACACTCCTAAGGTGAAAAAATTCACTTAAGTGGCTTAACATAGTAGCCCTAAGTGTGAAAGGGCCAAAGGCAAGTGAGCTAGACCGTGGTTGACCAAAGTCAACAACGTACCCTAAGATGGGAAGCTTGCACAAGAAGATTGCGTAGTTGGAGTGGAGGGAAAATAGAAATGAGAGAAACCCTAATGTGAGTGGGGTCCATGCATGCTTCGCATAAAATAGCCATTGTGGAGGGCATTCTTGGAGATTCTTGGAGATAAAATTCGAAGTTGAAGCTCTCTTCAACTTTGTGCTGCTTAGCACAAGAGGGATTCCTGTTTAGGAATGCCCTTCTCTTCCATGGGAGGCCATGGAGAGATTTTTCTTCATCTTCCTCACACCATGGCTTGAGGCCAAAGTAGTCATCTACAGCTACTGCGTTATTCTTACAGCAAGAGAACGCTGGAGTTGCTGGTGTTGTAGTGAGGGACCTTCATCACCACTTCCGGAGCTGGTTTGTAGAGGGGAAGCTCATTTCTTCTCTAGGAGATCAGTAAAGGATCATATCAGAGCTTTATTGCATATTTTGCATCAGGCCATATGTGTTTCTCTCATGCCCAGCGCAATCCCTTCTTCTTACAGCGTTATTATCAGAGAGGGTTTGCAGGTGGAGCTCATTTTGTGCACTAGTGAGTGCAATCTTCAGGAAGGGGATCAACTCCTTCACTTTGGAGATCATTGGAGGAGGTATCATTGTTTATTTCAGCATCTAATTCCTTCTCCATTTTTGTATTATTATTGAGTTGTAGCAGCTACACCGCAACTCTGGCATTTTCCAGTTTTATGTGTTTTAGCCAATCCCTTGGAGGATTGATGTAATAATGTTTTCTAGGGTTGAGATATTTCTCCCCTATATTTATTTGAGCTCATATTGTCATATCATCTTGTATATTTCAGTCTGAAGTCATTTTCCCTTAGAGACTGCACAGTTATAGAGTAGTTGGGTTTATGCAGCAATGTACTCTCTTGTTTATGTACATTTTCCTTAGAGGTTGATTTGCACTCACCTTGAGAGGTCTTTTCCTCAAGGATATTATATAATATTTGCTGCTATACATTATGTATCAGATTTTTACTCTTCTCATATTGTATGAGTCATTATTTCACTGCTGTTACATGTTTAAGGTTTAATACTGCTGAAGGGTTTCTCATTGAGCATTATTTTAGTATACTTGTTGGTGGGAGGTCTGAATAACCTACTTAGGGTTATTTATTTGAGCTTATATTATACAGGGAGTTTATATCAGATATATTCTAAGGCATCCCAGCACTAGATTGCCTTATTTTCACATGGGCTTCCTTATACAGCGTCCTCATGGACAACTGCAGCAGAAATTCCTTGAAGGGAATTATTAGCTCTTGACAAGTTCTATTGGCAGAGTTTGCTAGTGGGCTAGGTAGCCTCTGGATCTCATCCTTCCTTGTGAAGGTGATATATCCAGTAAATTCCCCTACAGTCAATCTCTGAAATAGTCCAATGTTGATTGTTAATACTCCTGGAGGTGGAAAATAGGAATATCTCAAGATATTCCTGACATTGCAGAAATTTCCCCATTTGGGACATTACAAATACAGGTAAATATGAAGCCCCAACCCACAATTATTTGGAGTTGTAGGGGGTGTCTCTTCCCAAGGTTCTTCCTCAATTATGTAATATTCATAAATTTTCAAATGATATTTGGAATATTAGAGTTCTTAATTTCCATAATTAATTGAGTAAATAAGAGGGTGGAGGGATTGACACACCCCAAAGATAAATAAAATCCACTTTTGATGTGTGTATGTGGATATTTTAGATCTAGATCTACATAATGGAGTAGTGGAGCAACTACTTAATGTGAAAGGAGTGGAGATCATGTCTCATGAGAAAGATCATGGAGGTTGAAGGAGTCAACTAAGATCTTGGAGGGAATCAAATGTAAGATCATAGAGAATTTATGATGAGATGATGGAGGAAGTTGTGCATTAATGCACACAGGATGGAGAGGGTGATCATTACATTCACACATGATGGAGATCATGGAGAGATAATGCAGTCAACATGGAGACCTATGTCCACATGTACAACGCATTTATGAGGTGGTTCAAAGCATGAGAAGGTTCACAAACTATATAATGAAGATGAAGGCAACATAGAAGGCATGTTTTGAGATTATTATTGATGTATGATCTGTTTAGATCTGGAAATTTCCTTTGACATTCCATGCTTTCTTTGGTTGTTTAACTAAGATTGCAAGTGTTGTTTAGAACTGGGTGTTCTTGGTCGGGAATCCCACCTCTTTCATTGAGTATCTCTTTAAAGAGTATTGTCATTCATTCATCATCAGGCATTGGTGCAATATTGTTCCCATTTTCTGCAAAACATCCATATTCAGAAACTACACATTTCTGAAGATCAATTTGAGAGGAGGAGGTTTTCCTTCAATATTTCAGTTGAGGAACTGGTGAAGGATTAATCCTATCACCTTGAGCTTCAAGATTAGTCTTCTAGTTCTTCAGATCTATATCAGGCATCAGGCCATCTATTATGCATCTCCCAGCAGCAGTAATCCCATCAAGAATTGTGCATTCCATCATTGCAGATCCAAGGGAGAGGGGAAGTTGATAGCATTTCAGTTAGTAATCTAGTGGAGGACCATTCCTTCACATTGTATAAATTATTTCCATCATTTCTAAGCTAGATTGCACATATTAGCAGCAGGTTAGAGAGCCTCCTTCCTTTACAACGTAGTTTTTATGAACAGTTGTGTAGTAACAACTGCAATCTTCAGAGGAGGATTAAGGAGCTAGATCTTGAGCTTCTAGCTTGAGGATCTGGTGAAGGGATCAACCCTTCAAGCTTAGATCTGATCTTGTGACATATTTCAGCCATCTATTTGCTAGATCTAGCTCCATATCTACATACCTAGTAGTTGTATAGTAAAACCCCAAGAGGGTGATTTTCTTAGATTGACAAATCTGATAAATCCTTTATGGGTTATATTGGGTTACCATCATAGAACCCAGATCTAGAATATTGGCATCATCAGAGCTCCAGATTTTCATAGATCTACATTTCCATTTTTAGCCTGCAGTCATATATTCATTATTTGTTGAAGGCACAACGCAATATCTTCTTCCAACAACTCTCCAGTTACGCAGTGCCTACTTTGGCATCTTTTCAGGGTCATTATAGGCCATTTCTTTGGCCAGATTACCTCATAATTTGTACACTGTTGTAACTGAATATTCTCCTATGAATAAAATGGCTCAGCTGTTCTGTCTATATCTATGTTGATCATAAACTTACATGTACATTTTCTGTGTTACAAATATTATGTTTGTGTATCAATGCATTATTCCATTTTTGAGATATTACAAATTGAAATCAAACCAGGTGGAAGTACTTCACCGTCAGGTGTGAGATAAATTTTATGTGGTTGAATTTGCAATAAAGAGGAAGAATCAATAGTTACAGATGATTGAGAATGAGTCAGTCGATCATCTTCTGGCATGGGAACAACTTATTTTTGTTCAACTTCAGGATCAAGATGTTTTGGTAAAATAATGACAGTTTCTGGATCAAATTCTGGTTGAACAACTTCAGGTTCTGGATTTACCATTTCACTGAATTCAACTTCAGTGTCCTCAAGTAACTGTGAGGGTTCTGTCTCGACGGTAGCATGTAAACCGAGATCGGTAGAAACAACTCAATACTCAGTACTCAAAGGATCATATGACTCTGGTAAATTAGATGAAGATGAAGCACCAAAGGTTCTAGAGGTACCAGACTCGATAGGACGAGATTTCCTTTACCGAACAAGTGTATCTTCTAGCAGTAAAGGTGGTTTATTCATTTTCCTAAGTGAATGATGGGGAAAGGGTTGATCCTCTTCCACGATTGCTGATTTATTTTATTAAAAAAAAGAAAAGAAAAAAAGAGAGGGTAATGTTAAGAAAAAGGATTACCAAGCAACTGTGAAATGCAATATACTGCCCCAGTAAACCAAAGACTTATGTACATGCAATAAATCTCCCTAAATACTGTGTTCAGTGTATCACAGTGTATAAGGCGGCCAACTTGGTTACCTATGGATGGTAAGCAACCTAATGTTGTCCTCCCAAATATACCCAACGATACGCGGAGGCCCAATCCTTTTTAGTCCTCTCTAATGTGAAACTGCACAGTGAGAGCATCCCCATATACTTTTCATCCTAGAACATCGCTCGATATACTCAAGGTACATGGAGGAGCTCTGATATAATTAAGTAAGTGGGATGCGGTATCACACTCGAAATGTATCGCAGACAATTAATGACATATACTATGTTTTACGATGTCGAAACATGTCTCTATCCTAGACCTCTAAATGTTATCGTTAAGTGACAATGCTCCCTTAGGTTAATTGAGATAAATTTTAAGTTGATCTTGCTTAGAAATTTTCCTTCAGGTTCACTGCGTGATGTATTTGAAATTCCTAGAATTTAACTAAGATGATAAGAATTCATTTCGATTCAATTTCGACAATGAAAACCTTAGCTACAAGGGATATAGCAATCCAATCGTAAGAAACCATAAACGAGCACATCTAAATGCAAATTCCATAACTATTCCTATGAAACACTCACAAACCCTATATGAAAATGCATGTTTTTCTTTTTCAATTTCTTTTAAGTGTGAATGAACGAAAAAGAAACAAATGTGCACAAACAATCAATCAATACTTTCCAGAGAAACAAATACTAGTATGAAAATTCCTCTTTCAAAAATAAATAACTAATCAAATGTAAACTTTAAACTTTGGAGCTATTTTGACAATGATAGAGAAAATAAGAAGAAACATTGAACAAATAGACACCCAAAGTAAGAAAAAAATAGAAGAAGAAATATGGACTCTAGAGGCAATAAAACACTTGAAAAATCAACAAAAATACACTGAACTGGATGATAAACGACAAAAATATGATGAATTTTGGTTGGGCACAAGAGAAATGCACCCCTGAGTGGGAGACAGTGCATTGCAGAGAACTATCTCTAAGCCAACAATGCTTTGCAGAGCACTATTCAAGACCAACAATGCGATGGTGCCATAGGAATCTCAAAACAAGCAGGCAAACACACTTATTTCACCCAAACACATTCAAATGATTGTAATGAAGCAAGTAAAGTCTACTATAGGTTGAAAAACAAGGATAAAACCACCAGGGACGATCAATCACTCCCCAGTATGGTCACCAATTTGTTTTATGAAAATCAAACTTGCGGATAGATAAGTTTCCCTAAGTGTGGTGGATGCACCTAGAACAAAAAATGAAAGACACTTGACCTTTTCCTTAAGATAAACAGATAAGAGAAGAACACCTACTTGTGATCCTTTTCTATTCTTCGTCTCCCTTTTGTCGCTTTCATCACTCCCAATCGAAATCAACTCGTTCGATTGGTACCTTCAATTACTAACAGAAGACAGAAAGCGACATAAAGGCATATGATTTATTCATCTTAATCAAATTGAATAGATTGCATTTGAAAATAAATTATATAAAAGCATGAACACATGTATTTGGAAAATAACAAATCTCTCTATTATAAGATATAAGGAGAATTTACAACCAGTTAGATAAATTCGATGACAACTCGTTCCAATTTTAGTCCATCCTCATCACATCAGTAGCATTACTCCAGTAGCATAAAATTACTTGCAAAAAATACCTCAAAGAGCCATAATCTCACCAACATAACACTACAAAATTCCATCTCCTTTTGCACTACGATCAATGCCCAATTTATAAGAATGAGGATAGTTTGGCATTAATTGGTCATTGAATGGATTTTCCATAAATGGATGAGGGAGTTTCCTTGTTCAATGGGATAAGAGGATAAGTGATTTAATGGCTCCTTGGTTTTCATATTTGAAGTTATCAGATAGCATGATAACTGGAACCACTTCTACAAGCGACTAGAAAAAATGGGAATATTCCTAGAATCATTTGAAAAATTCGCTCAAATTCAACCAACGCACTGTTAAGTGGGCCTAGGTGATTTGCAACGCTACTTTTCATGGGAGTAAGTGCTCTACAAATCACATACTGCAATCTAGGGGTGCGTTGGTGGCTCAATGGAGAATTTCAGCTAGACTTCAAGTAGTGAAACTTTCATGGATAAAAACTAGCAATGGGATTACTTGTTTGAGGCAAGTAGCAACTGATTTAGGGTATTATAGACCCTATTTGTACTGATCTGAGTTTCAGGAGTGATGCAAAAATTGACCTGTAACACATAGGAACCATGAATCATGTTTTTTTCTCATATGTCATTGGTGTTGAGACCGCTACAACTAAAAAAGTAGCTATACCATCGACGGTGAAAACTAAATCCGTCTGCACCCTGTCAACCTCATCTAGTTCCATAACATCAGATATGGAATCCTATTTGTTTTTGTTGAATAGCTTCGTTAGGACTGAACCACCTCCTCACAACCTCACACAAACTCACTCCCCCTTAGATACCTTGTTCCATTTAGAAGAGGATATTTTGGAGGCCATGATGGAACTAGATTGTCCATGGGATGAAATGCATCATCACTCATTTTTTCTTCCCAAAAATACATTTGGCCTAAAAAACCCAGAAAACCACGAGATATATGGTATCGAATCAAAATATTTCCTTCCATCTGGGAAATTCGACTGGTTCGAAAATCCCATTCTAGTGCCTGACATGTTCAAAGAAGGGAACATGTCCAATATTTCACCAATCGTCAAGGTAAATATCTCTAGAAACCCAAAAAAAATCAAAGAAATATCACTGGCGGAAGCATGCTCCCCAGATGAAGAAATTTCTTACACAAACTTGTTGCAAGATTATAGATACATATTTGCATGGGATTATTTAGAAATGCCAGGGCTTATTCCCACTATCATAGAAAATCATATTGATACCTGGCCCGACATACCACCGGTATGCCAGAAAAAACGTCAGTTACACCCATCTAAGGTAGAAGAAATTAAGCAAGAAACCAAAAAGCTTCAAAAATCTGGGTTTATCTACCCCATAGCTTACACATCATGGGTTTCCAACCCTAGTCCCATCATGAAAAACATGGCACCATTCGCATCTGTGCTGACTTCTGAGATTTGAAAAAATCTTGACCAAAAGACAACTACCCTACCCCGTTCAAATACCAAGTCGTTGATGCTTGAGCCGAACACGAGACCCTTTCCTTCATGGGTGGTTTCTCAAGGTATAACCAAATCCAAATTTGACATACTGATTGATACAAGACAACTTTCACCACCCCGTGGGGCACCTTCGCATACCAAGTTATGTCATTCAGCCTTAAAAAACTTATAGTCAAATTCCAGCAGGCCATGAATTATATCTTCCATGACCTAGCCCACCTTATCCTTGCTTACTTGGATGACCTCACTATTCAATCCAAGAAGTGAAGTGATCATCTAGAAGATTTACGATTGGTATTCCAAAGATGTCGACATTACAACCTACACTTGAACCCTCTCAAGTGTGTCTTCTATGTCAACGCAAGTCGAATTCTAGGTTTTATAGTATCCCAACAAGGGATCAGAGTGGACCCCCTCAAAGTTTAGGCTATCAAAGAGGTGCCACCACCACGAATCCTCAAGAAAATCCAAAGCTTGTAGGGGAAAGAAAATTTGCTGAGACGCTTTCTCCTAGAGTACGCCACTTGCGCGTAGGGATTTATACACCTTCTCCATCAGGATATCCCTTTTAAATGGGACGATCAAGCCCAACAATCATTTGAGGCACTAAAAGACACATTATCTTCAGCCCCATTGATAAACCCACCAAATTATGACAAATATTACACCCTATATCTGTCAGCGTCAAAAACCGACTTCGCCGGTGTGCTAATCCAAGACGAACCTGATGGTAAAGAACGCATAATTTATTACGTTAGTAAAAAATTATCAGGCCCTGCATTGAGGTATGAAACCAAAGAAAAAAACTACCATAGACCTAATACACATTGTTCAAAAGCTTTGGCACTACATTATCTTGTGGACTATAACAGTCATCGTAGCTATCAACCCCATGAGATATCTGCTAACCTGTCATTTGATGGACCACAAATATGCTTGCTGGGTAGTCATATTGCAGGATTTTTACTTAAATTTCAACTCCCCCAAGATAAAGAAAGCTTTGATCTTAACTGAGTTCATCAATGCCTCCCAAGTCAGACTAAAGGATCCCCAGTCAACGACTCACTACCGAACGAACATCTCTTTCTAGTGAAAACTGAAGATCCTTGGTACGGTAATATCCTCTTATTTCTACGAACCCAAAAGTTCAATCCAAAGCTCACACATGATGACCAAAGGCACATACCCCATCAGTCCCCCTAATACCTCCTCATGGGAGAAATCGTTTATCGACAAGGCATCGATACCATCCTACGATGATGCCTCTTTGACGACCAAACTGAGTAAGCCCTCAATGATTGTCATAGTGAAGTTTGCAATGACCACCTCTCTCGAATGGCTGCCGCCCAAAAATTTCTGCGAGCAGGATATTTTTGGCCCACCTTATTCCGTGATTACATTACAGTAGTCAAAACATGTGAGAAATGTCAACGCTCCACCCACAAGGCAAGATCACCTCCCGCTCCTCTGCACTCTGTCATTATGTCTGCTCCCTTCCGTAAATGGGGAATTGACTTCATGACTTGCAACCCTGCGTCATTTGGCAACCAAAAATACCTCATGGTCATCATCAAATATTTCACCAAATGGGCAGAAGCCATGCCCACATATGACAACACGGCAGAAACCGTGGCACGGTTTCTATTCAACCATGTCATCGCATGGTTCGGTGCCTTGAAACAGTTAGTCTCCAATCACGGAAAGCATTTTGAAAATGAAATAATCCAAGAGCTGTCTCACCACCTAGGATTCACACACGAATTCGCATCACCATTTTATCCTCACTCAAATGTACAAGTAGAAGTTGTCAATAAAGTTCTTAAAACAATGTTACAGCATATGGTGAATAACCATAAGACAAACTGGCACCACAGGGTTTTTTCCACCCTGTGGGCATACTGCACGACAGTTAAAAACTCAATAGGATTCACACCCTTACAACTAGTGTACGAGGTTGAAGCTGTGATTCACATTAAACGTGAAATCCCCAACTTACATGTCGCCATCTAACTCCTCGATGATATCGAGCCTTTAGAACAACGATTGGTACAACTAGAACTCGTCGATGAGGATCGATGACAGTTGCTCCAAAATCATGAGGCACATAAAAAATGGGTAAAAACATCATTTTATCGCAACATCACCCCTCACTAATTTACCGAGGGAGAGTTATTCCTCCACTACGATTTCGTGAAAGAGGCCCTAGGACTCGGGAAGTTTGAAAAATTATGGAAAGGTCCCTATGTCATAAAACATTGCCTCATCAAGGGGTCATACATCTAGTCAGAGCTCTACGGTACATGCCTTTCTAACCCCGTCAATGGGCTCTACCTCAAAAAAATTACCCATAAGGGGTAGGAGGCCTAGACCTAGAGATAATATGCATGTAGCAAAGTTTTTTTTTCGATGATTAAAATCATCACAAAAATTGTTCTAAAAAATGCTCTGGTGTCGCAGATGGATCGCCCCCTCGTCCATTATTTTGGATTCGTTGATGGTGCATCGCGATGGTCTCAAAATCTAGCAGCATCCACTTGGGCCATTTAATGTCTTGACTGATTTTCCATTCTTCACCAATAGAGTATGCATCAGATTAGACACCAATAATCAGACAGAATATGATGCAGTCATTGCGCTGATGAGTGATGTCTTCAACCAAGGCATTCGCCATCTGCATATCTACCTTGACTCCCAGCTAGTGGTTTCACAGTTAAACCAAGATTTTCAAGTATGATATTCTCAACTATTTAGGAATTATTTGCATGCACGAAGATTAAGTCGTCACTTTGATCATATTACATTCACACATATACCAAGAAATCAATACCATAAAGTTGATCGCATAACTAATCACATTCTAGACTGGAATGCATCTTGTATAAACCATCATCCATAGAAAAGAAAAAAACATAACAAATAGATCTCCATCAAAGGTACATGACATACATCAAAACAAATAACCATATAAACATCATCAGAGCCGCAAAAATACATATCTCACATATATACATCAAAAAAAATGTGTGAGTCAAAATATACAAGTCATGTCTCTGACCCATAGGTCAGCCAAAAAATATATATACATGTAAAAAAAAATAAAGGGAAGCATCCTCATAACGGGCGCTTTCCCTGAATACATAACATCTCTAGGGATATGCCCCGCCAGGTGGATCCTCTAGACCCACAGCTGCACCCAGTGCCAGTACAGGTGCAACAGCCAAAAAAGAGAGTTCCACACGGTGCAATGTAGTACAATACACCCTCTCTCGAGCCATCAGTACCTCGAGCCAAGTGTCGTCCAAGTCATCCAAAAAAACCTGGGTTGGCATACCCTGGGTCAACCTCTCCACCCGACCCCAAGCATCAGCTAAGTCTGTTGAGCGAGCCTCAGCAGCAGCTAGCTGCTCCTCAACCACTGCTACTCATGCCCCCATCGCCTGAGCGTGAGCAAGAAGAGCAATGTCCCCGGTAGTGTCCACACTACTACCCTCCCCTGAGGGGCCAAAACCATCACCCTGCACCCCAAGTTGGGGCTGAGCAACTCCACCTAGATCCCTCCTTGGTGGCTGATGCCCCACCAAGGAGGAAATCGGATACCCAATCGATCCCACATATGCAAGAGAAACAAGGATAGTGTAAGTGTCACCATAATATACATATAAATATGCACATCATAACAGACTCAACAAATGTAGAAAAAAATCAAAAGTTCATACCTACAGGGCCCCACACATAAACAGCAGGGAGACCCATATTTGGATCCCCTTAGAAATCCATCCCTGAGTATGGATAATCCAAAAAAATTTGTGGGTTCGCTTGGAATCACGCCTCCATGGTCGCATCCCAGTATCGACTTGCCTCCCCTCCTCCGCCATGAGGCATCACCAACGCCCATTGTCGCATCCGAGGATCCAAGCGATGACCAATAGGCATAGGCACAATGGGTCGTAGCATCATCACTCTCTCAAACATGATACTACAGAGGATGATAGAATATGTAAACACTCTAGAAGATCCTCCTCAGACCTTCCCTAGCTGCATCACCATGCCATCGTATACATGGCGTGCCCAGTCATAAAAATTATTGGCCCAGAGCTAGATCAAGACACCAATCTGGGGCCCTAACACCCTATTGGGTGACGATGATCCAGTCAGGTGAACGATCATCACCAAAGAACTCTGGTTCGCCAAGTCCATCACCGTCTCGATAAGGACACACCCCTGCAAGAGAGGAGCACCACCGCAATGTTGTGCTACCCAACGTTGGATATTCACCCTCCCAGGAGGGAGTGGGTGTGGTAATGCCTCACCTTGAGGCAGTAGACTGGTCACAAATTATACATCCATCTCCAGATAGATGGTGACGTCTCTATGCCACAGGACCATCACTCTTCGTCTCATGTTCCAACATCGGACCAGGAAAGGCATCAATCTATCCTATGATCTTAGGATATCGTTCTTCAAGAACTTGAGCATGCCCCACTGTGCCAGGAGCCTTTATGCATTAGCATCTTGTGCCACATAAATATTCAAATCAGGCCAATCGCGCTCACACCACAACATCCTGTCACAAAAAAAACCAAATCAGTGACCCAAATACCAAAAAATAAAAAATTTTAAGCAAATTTTTTTTTTGGCTAATCATTGCACTTGTTTTCTACAAAGGCACGATGTTCGCACGTTTGTATAAAGAACATATGTGCGAGTCATCACGAAAAAACATAGACATGCACGATAACCTCGCGGGAAATTTTATTTCCTCGTGAGGTTTGCGCGTCTCTTCCTTGATCACCCACGTGATCAAGGAAAAAAAGAGGCAGGTATTGGTACAAACTTGATTCGTATGAACACCCCCCAGAAAAAACTGAAAAAATTGAATTACAGGACGTTCAGGGCCCTACCTGACACTGAAGATGAAAATCCCAAGTACACAACGTGACCGCAATGGCAAGAAAGGCTTGGTAGCAAGGGCTCAGCTCTGACCTCAAACTCTCAAACAACATAAATGAACTGAAATGAGCCATATTGACCCATATATTACCGATTTCTCATTATTCGAGAGACCATAACGGGAGCTCATAACGCCCAATTTCAAAACTGAAAGAAACATAGTGATCAACACCTCATCACATCTGAAGTCTGCTTAACACTTCCACACCTCAGAAAAAAATCATATTTTCAGTTACGACAAGTACACCCTCTCTTATCGCTTTCCATTCAATATTATTTTCAATATATTTGAATAGAAAATATGCTTTCACTTGGGGTATTGGTTGCAGGTGTTACAAGCATGAAAAATCACCTATTGCCCCAACCAATGAAGGTGCCAGAGTAGGTATCATTCTAAACCCAGCATGATAGGCTCCCCAAAGAAGCTTTGCATATCCTGACATCATTTCTCCACAAGAATCAACCATAGGGTCCATTCAACCGACCATGTTTATCATCACCCCACCTTGCACATGATAAACATTCTTGTTTTTCGCTAGAGCCTCACACTCCATGGCGTCCATCACTCATGTCAACCATACATCAAAAACATGGTGCCATGGCCACCACATATAAGTCTGAGAAGCACTTCATGTTCATTCATCCATCATACATCAGGTCAAGTTTTACCATGTCATGATAAAACCCTTTTCCCTGACTGCCATTCTCATAAGTAGATCGAATACGCACCACCGCGTCTCGCACTTTTCCTACTGCACCCCCATCAACATAACCCATCTGCGATATTTTTTCATCTGCTTCACCACCCTCACACCGATACTAACCAATGGGCCCTCCACCATCAGCAAAAAAAAAATTCTCCTCAAACCATAAGTGAGTGATCATTTTCGTGTTTATTGGGGCATTTGTCTCCATGCTTGTACATCCAAACCCATTCTATATTTTTTTGGCAAGTGTACAAAGATTTTTTAGGAGAACACTCCCACCCATCCATCCAAATTTATCACCAAGCAGTATACCCTAATCACCCTTAGTCGGAGCTTCACATTCTTTACCCAACCCCACCATGACACTCATAATAACCACATACAGACCCTGAACGTCCTATCGACCCCGGGCATTTCCTCACCGGAAATTGTCATCACTTCTGCTGCTTGCATTTACAAGCTCGTACCTTGGGGCACTGAACTGCCATCATCAGTTACAACCATTTCTAGTTATCATGCCAATGTTAACCTATCACACCCCGCCTGCTACATCATATACCCTGGTCCCTTGCATCAGTACTTCTCTCGATCGGTTGAGGCTTCCTTATTTTTGACTTCAACAACCATCTTCTAAGAAGGAGGAAGTACCTTGGATGGCTCCTAAATTAAATAGGGGTGTTCTCGGATGACACTATGGGAGTCATCATTTCCCATTTATGTCATCGATCCTCCTCACATTTGACTACAACACAAGATTTCATGTCAAGATGGTATGGTACTTCACAACCGTTGCACTCTAGTTGACTTTGTCGAAGGCCCGTGCCATCATAAGCATCTCTTTCGGCAATGCTTACATGGGAAGGTCCCCAGTCAAAAAACCCATGCATACAATGAGTATTTACTCTAAAAACATGCCATACCAAGATTATGCATGTGGGCACCACATTCAACTTACTTTCAAAGAAAAAATGCCTCGGAGGGCATCAACAACTGTCGTCATCAACCAAATAGCAGGTCACTACCACATAAATGACACAGACATAACCTCTATCTGTCAGATAAGATTTAACTAGCCAAAGCATCACGAGCATGGGACATTCCCACCTCATAGAAATATTGTATTTATTTGATCTCTTGCATGTTTCCACCATAGCAAGGTACCTCTTTTACTCACAGAAAGGAGTCTCCAACCTCAGGTTTCACGCAAGTTATTCTCTCCCTCGCTTAAATGGATTATACCGAAAGAAATTATAATGTATTTAGGCTATACAGTTCTTCCTAGACCTCACACATTAGGGGGGAAATGTTATCACTGGAAAATCGTAAAAGCATAAGACATTAGGAAATTTCAAGTAGAAGGTACGAATAAGGATTTACAGGGAAGGAAGACATTAGAGGATCTGAAAATTTTAACTTTTCCTAAGGTCAAGCAGGAAAATTCATCAAAAGGTGCACAGAAAACACTAACCTTAAGCGATCCGCATGGCCTTTTCTTTGATAACAAGGAATATCATCGCGGTTATCCCTCAAATAGCCGCATGATCCTGGATATTGGGAAATTCAACATCCAAAACCACTTTGCACACTTGAAGAAGAAGATTCCCACTCAAGCCAGCCAAGTACAACTGCCTTGGAGCCACCTTGAGGCCTTAAGTGCAACACACAAAGGAATCAACCTCCCACTCTTGTGTCAACATCCATCTTGTACCAATAGAGGGAGGGAAATTTTGAAATTTTCCTATAAAATATTGCCATGGGAAGAGGAACATGAGAACACATTGTTATGTTGGTCAAATTTCTTAAGAGAAAACCAACATTATGTTTTCCAAGAAGCAAGGAGTGAAAGGATTCAGTTGTTGGCCATCCAAAACCTCAATCCAGGAGAAGAAGTTCACCAAGTGTCCGTTATTCTACCATCTATCGAGGAGAGAGAGAGGCTTGTAATAATATTAAAGGGAAGAGACCTCCTTGCCTTGAATATTAGAGATCCATAGATCTAAGGATTCATTGCAAGTGATTTAGCATCCTATTCTCTTATACCATCAACAACTAATAAAATGGGAAAATTTATCTGTTTGGATTATTAGTGGGTTTGACTCGATTGAGTTTGTTATTGTACATGAGTATTATGTTTGTTGTTTCTTCTTTATTGTAGCATGCTATGTTCTTTACTTAGTTTACTACATGTTATGTTGTTCCACTAACAATATAAAAAACCAATTGACCTATTGCTTGTATGAAAGCAACCTCCCCTATCAAGCACAGTGTATTTTGTCTGTCCATGCATCGAATACACTACAACATCGTGCACCCCAACAATTACATACACTCATGCTGTGAGACATACTTTGCACAAATATTTTTTTAGTTGTTTCATACGATGATATTTTTCAGTAGAGACTCTCGTGATAAAAATATACCAACTACAGTTCATGTCCGAAGTTGACATGATACCACAGTTTTAATTCACTGTCTACTATATTTTTTACAGACTTATTTACAATGTGACGCTTTTTTAGCATACTTTTATTTCAAGACAAAACTTTATTTTGGACATTACACAAATATATTTTGATGATATGTATTTTGGGAGGCACAAGGTTTTTGATAATAGATTTTACGTGATGGATGACATGGTGTTTTCATATATTTATACTTGCATTTTGTGATATTATGTTCATATATGCTATCTTAAAAGAGTCATAAGGGTGATTTTTTATTTTTTTATGAGATATATGAGGGGGGGAACCTACCAAAAATAATTAAAAAATTAATTATAACTCCTTCTATGTACCTCTTTTCGAATGATGAAGAATATAAGAAGATAATTAATCTAATAAAGAAACTAACTACAAAGATAGTTGTGTTCTCAAACTATCCAAAGATAGTACAAAACTATACGAAAGCACTGAAGGACGAGATGGAAAAATAGTGAGGAGAGGTATGCACTAGACTATAAAGTTGTCATTTTCCCTCTAATTTATCTTTCTCTTGACTACAAGGGCTAATACATTTGGTTATAGTAGAATTTTTCAAGAAGTGACAAGGAGAAGAGCAAGCTTATCTCTTTCATAATTGATTTTTTTCAAGTTATCAATTATTTTCCTACATTTATTTATGCTAGTAGAAAGTCTGACATTTTATATTAGTGCTAATTAGTTGAACTTTTGTAAAGCATTTCACTAATTTTATCATATCAGAAAGGTTCCAAAAGGATTACGCATATTTTTTTACTTGATTTCTATCGCTTGAGTGTCTATTTACGAGTCCTTTTACGCTTGAAATTTTTGAATTGAATTATGGTAAAAATTTATTGGAGGAATTGAGCAAAAAACAAGTTGTACTCATTATTTATTAATAAAATAAGCTTTTACATCCATCTTTCAGTGCATATTTTTCTGAAATTTTTACTTACACTTCGTATAGGTCATGACCAACCTTTGCTGAAAATCGCAATTGCATTTGTGACTCATATATTTTAGTTTGTTATGTACCTACGTAATCCTATGGTTGACAACTGGTATTTTATTAAATTTTCTCATAAGTTAATTATTTATTTTAGTGTGTTTCTATTCATCTATTTAGTTGAATGTTCTTATATTTTTGCATATTGTATATTCCTCACTTTTTCTTAAATATGTATCATATTGTTCATAATTTTTTTTTTTCAAGTAATGTTTTGTACATGAGTAGAAATACCTAGGGTGTTAAACCTTGCGTCTAGTCCCATTATGTCACCAACCCAGTGAGAATTGAGGGTTTTGACTGTGAAGCGTACAAAACTCCACTCGTCAACAAGGTGGATGTATCTTCTTTGGTGATATCATGTGCAATATTTTGTCTAGAAATGTCCTCCACTTTTGAAGGTGATTTAGCAGAGTCAGGAAAAATCATCTCTCTAAAGTGGAATTCATCATTTATCAAACCTTTAGGAAACAAGATTTTTGTTTGTGCAGAAAACGAGTCTTATACAATTTCAAGTTCCTAAACATGGAGCTTTCTATAAAAGTTAAATATTCCATATAATTGTTCCCCTTTTCCTCTTGATAATTTCTTTCATTGTTAGTATTTTGGGAATTTTTAGTGGAGTTAATGAATCTACCTTACTTGTCCCTAACTATGTGCATGAAAAAATAAAAAAAGACATTCTTGCTAAAACAAACTATGGTAAAGAAAAAATTGAATGAAACACACCACACTAATTACTTAAAATAAATCTACTAACTAAATAAAGAAACAAAATGATGGTTGTACTATTGAAAACTCCCCCACAATAGTGTGAAAAATGATAGTTTTTTCAATTACCTCTTAATTATTTAGTAGATAAATGAGAAATATGAGCATTTAATTATCAATATGGTGTTCGTATGGAACTTGTGAATTGTCATGCACTATATATTCTAATACAATATATTAATTTTCAATAAGGTTGTAGTGTTCTATAGTGTTACAACCCAAGATACTAATGTTCTTTTTACAAGTCACTGAGGAAAGAAAATGAAACTAGCAGGAATCTAAAGGTTACACTTGCAAAATTGAAATGTTAGACTTCTAACTAGTGGGCTTAGGAAGCTTAATGCTAACCTCTAGAGTCTAGTAGAGAACATAACAAATCGATGCACTTATCATCATTTGAAATATTAATATCAATAGATAATATTTGACTTACCATATTATTGACGGCATTCATATTCTCTATCAATGACTCTCCATCCTTCATCCTCAAATATTTGACTTCTTCCATAGGAACATTTTGTTCACCAAGGACATAGACTAATACAAATCCCCTTACTTATCCCACAAATACTTTGTTGTAGCTTACTTGAAAGACTCAATAATGCTAAATCTGAGAGACACAATCGTATTTTTCTCTTTTCCTTTCGTTCCAATCGGGTTTAGTCTTCTACTGACATCCCTATTGGTGCAGTGTCTAGATCCACAATGATCCACTAATCTCTATCCACCAACAAATATCCCATTTTGAACTTCCACAACTAAAAACTCTAGCTGTTGAATTTCTCGATCTCTATCTTTGAATTGTGTGCCATTACATTTTCATCACAAATGTCACTTCCACAAATATCCTACTGTAATTTTGTGCTCAAATTCATTGTTTTCTTGGTTATTTCAATCTTTGGTTCTGTAAAACCCTTAATATGTTTATCTTCCACTCGAATGCATCCTCCTATGTTTTTTCTAAAAAACATTTTGTTGGATCCACATCCTCCTCTGTGGTTTCCTCCTATTACACATCATTTAATTCAATATTCCTTTCCTCCTTTGTCGTAGTCGACCACGTCCTTGGCTGGTCAGAAGGTTATGGAGCATCCCTTATAAACTCTCTCTATGTTCATGAGGATTTTATTGATTCTACAACATTATTTGGAGTCTCAACCATAATGCTACCTAAATTTGTCACATCAATATTTAATGGCTCCACATTTTCCACCACTTTCTTGATTTTCTAAGACCATGAAAATCCTACAAAGGCATCCTAATTCTATCCTACATCTATCAAATCATCCTTGATGACCAACCACATTAGTTCATTTTGAGAGAGGTTGGTTTTAGGGTTTTTAACCTCCACTATTCTAGACATCATCTCTAGTTATTTTAGCATAAAATGAGGGAATTTGATGTAGTGTTTCTAGTGGATCAACAATTTTAAATGATATTCAAACACAATGTTATACCCTCCCTCATATGTTATAACTTTTGGATATTTTGGGATACCTTACCTAGGGTTGAGGCAACAACACCCTCTATATCCCCTTGTCAACCCCTTACACTATTTCATCTTGCACTAAAAATTCATCTTTTACCATATTTGTAGAGGCTCTCCTTTCAAACCATTTCTCCCCAATATGTGGTAATATTATTACCTTGGTGACTTCTCTTTATCAACTTGTATCCTTACCCCCTAAGCACTACAGCCTACGTATTGTAAATTGTTTAAGATTCCATAGCAATCATCTTATTTTTTGCTTCTTATTTTTTAAATTATGCCGACCATCTAGCATCTTTAAAAAAAATATGTTTTTGGATTTTGGGTTATAATCCCAATATTTTATGGTTAATTGCGAGTGGGAAATCCCCCCATTATAGAATAACTGAAATTTTTATCATAAGGATAGGTTTACGGCTATGGATACGATGTACAAAACTAAAATTTTCCTCTATGAAAGAAAATTAATGGGAAATTATTTGCTTAATGGGTTAAATTAATGTTAGTTATTTATGCTTGTATCATCACTTGTCATTATTTTAGTAATGTCCTTTTGTTAGTGTCAGTATAGTCGTACTGCCATCAGTGATCAAAGTTACTCTTTGCATTTTCATAGTAGGAGTCCCATAATAATCAATTTCACCATTCCGTTAGGTCATGGATTCATTGATGGCAGTAATTTGTTACCAGTTTTCCCTCATGAGGTACTTGTTGATTTTCCTTCCTATGATCTTCAGTCATTTGTCACTTTAATTCTCAAAATAATATTAGTAGGTCATAGGATGGGTCTCATTAGTCTCTAAGGTCTCTCCATGGTCAAATTAATGAGTCAAGTTTCAAATAAAGATCAGCGAAGTCATGAGGAAGTCAATAAATACAAAGTCATAGCACCAGGAAGATCAAAGATATCATTTGTTTGGTTTGATGCAAGCTTCACCTCAAAACCATGTTTTGAGGTGAAGACATGATACTTTTCCTTTCAGCCACAATTCAGAAGTTGTTATCTACACAAAGTGATGTCTCTACCTTCAGAGAATTTTTTTGTAGTATGTTTAGCGCCAAATCATCTTCAAAGCATATGTCTCAGAAAGAGCCCGGAAAGAGCTTTCCAACGGTATAATACACTCTCAAAACTAGCTTCGGAATTGAATTTTGTGCTTAAGTGAAGTAAAAGCCCTCTATTCCCTAAGCCCCACCTATTTCCCATGTTTCCCCTTTAACTTTATGTTCAAATCCCTTTAAAAACCCCTTCCTTCCCCCTTCCGATTATAATATCGCATTGTAAATCATTTAATAAAATATGCGATTTTATTACCCAACCACTTCCCCTCCATGCCTTTGGAATTTATAATAAAAAACTTCATATTACAAAGCCCCTCCCCTTAAAACACTTCTCAGACCAATACCCCACAAACTTTATAACAAAGTTATATCATATATATAAACCCCATCACTTTAGCGCAAAATCGCAAAATCGCAATTTTAGAGATTCAAGTGTCTTGTTGATGTGGAATTTGCGATGTGCAATGTGCGATCATCGCAAATTCCCATCACAAAATCCCCATCACAAAATCCCCATCCCAAATTCCCATCGCAAATTCCCATCGCAAAATTCCCGTCGCAAAATCCCATCGCAAAATCCCCGTTGCAAAATTCCCATCGCAAATTCCCATCGCAAAATTGCCATCGCAAAATCCCCGTCGTAAATTCCCATCGCAAATTCCCATCGCAAAATTCCCATTGCAAAATCCCCGTCGCAAAATTCCCATCGCAAAATCCCCGTCGCAAAATTCCCATCGCAAATTCCAATATTGCGATTGCGATTTTATCCCTAGGCCCACCATACAGCACTTAATCCCCATTATAATATAAAGGCCCTTTCCCCTTTGTAAGTCCCAAAATCGCATTTTATTACATTTATTAAAGGACTTGCCATGGTTTAATCCAACCGCATCGAAAGTTTTATTTTGTATATATTTTCCCGCTCCCCGATCCCGATTGCGATTAAGATGCTGGTCCCGCCTCCTCTCCCTTCCTTCTTATTCACTATTTCCCTTCATGTAAAGCATTATTTCAGTTTATTCCAGTTTACTGCAACGAAATCTTATTAAAAGCCAGTTATTCAAAAGGAATAATGGAAAGCAAAGCGACAGCCAGAGGCCGAGACCCAAATTGTAACAGTCACATCTTCAGTTACGTTGTAGAGAAATCTACGTTACAATTTTTTGCCTTATCACTAGCCAGATGTAATGCAGCTCTTCCTTTATGAAGAGAATGTTGGCTTTTGGCCTTCTATCTTCAGTTGTGATTTCCCCCCTTCCATCGATTTGTATTCCGGCAAAATTCGTCTATTTATTGTAAATTCTAATTATTTGCAAAATGAGGGAAAGTTTGAGGTCTAAAAACTCAGAAGTAGGGGAATAGTGTGGCAGTGAGCTCTGGGCTCCGTTGTACAGTTTGGCAGGGAATTAAATAAAGTGATGTAGCTCTGATTTATGGGATTCATGTGGTATGAGTTTTAGCATATGTTTCTCCTTTATGTTTCATATGTACATTGTTATGTTACACCATTCATTCATTAACATCTCCAGTTGAATGTTTTCAAGTTATAAAGGTAGAATCCATTTTATATGCTCTGCCTTGGGGAATCATTCATACTCTGTGTATTTTCTTCTGTTTGAAAAGGATTCATTTATTATGCCCTTTTCAACTTCTCAACAGTCTTTCCATTTCATCTTATTTAGACTTGATTTCTAAACCTCCTGCCTATCTTGCCCTATGAAATATTCTGTATCCCGATTTAATTCCTCAGTTCATACTGTCCTTTTGTCCCATACATCCCTGAAATTTCAGTAATTCATCAAAAATCTTTTTTCCCATTTATATACCTAGCCTAAAACCAATTCATTACCATTTATTGAATATCTATTCTACGGAGAGAGCCCTCTCCTGTCCTTGTAGGGCTAGCTACAAGGTTGAGCGTGGTTTAGTTGTTACCCTGATTCGCCTTTTTCAGCCTGAGGTTCAGATTGGGTGCTAACACCTTTATTACCAGTAGAAGGAGATTATTGAGATTAGTGGTAATTGTATTAAATTTAGTGTGAGGATTCACGATGTGACATTTTAGTGATTTCCTCATTATAATATTCTATGGCCATGACCTCCCCCTCATGCTACAGATTTGAGTGAATTTTCTACTAGATTTGTTTGGCATCTTGCCATTCTAAATATGGTAGTCCTCCCCACAATGGAAAGTGTTGTGCATCCTTGAAAAAGATGAGGTGACATATGTTATGAAATTATTATTCTAATGTTTAATCTTTTCAAATCTATAGGAAATAAAAATAATATATATCAGTTTTCCTTATCATTGGATATGGATTTTTGCAAAGTTTTCCTTTCTTGTAACAAATTGGATTCTATGTGGAGCTTGAATGAGTGTTGTAAAAAGCTACTAAAGTTGATCAAGGTATTTTTTAATTAGATAACTATCCAAGGAAATATGCAACCAACTAATTCCTCCATAACATAGAATGAAGAATGATAACAAGGTACATGGAATGGGTATAAATGGAAGATGTTTGGTTGAGGTTATAAGTGGGGTTAGAAAGAATGTGAATGAAATAATTTAGCGACATTTTTTGGAATGGGTCGCATGGCATGTCTACCAAAAATATTTTGATGGTAATAAAATGTATAGGAAATGATAGCAAGAATATGGGTATTATGTTGAGCCTCTATCATCACTGTTAAACAATCATTTAGCAGATATGTAGTAAATTTAGGTAAGGAATATGTAGGATTTTCACACAACACACATGGAGGAATATATTTAGCAAATATGTAGGAAAAAAATTCCTAGAAGGTAGCAGTTAGAACAGGATAGTGAAAGAATGTGAGTATTTCTCACTAATGAAGTGTGTGTGTGTGTGTGTAGATAACACATGTTAGCAAGTGGTTTTTAGATGTTACTCATATAATTGTGTCCCCAAAAGGTCTTTTGTAATTATATTAGTATTATTTTTGTTGTTGTTAATATAAAACCCATAGAAAGAAATTACTCTATAATAGATGTAGTTGGTGTTACCACTGGATAAACAACCTTTATGTCTTCACTAAACTAATAGGTGACCATTTTTTGTATGAATGCATCCCTAGATATTGGCTTCATGCATAGCCTTAGTCAATACTCAATAGACATCAAGGGAGTTTGTGTCTTATAAATAATGCATACTTTTACTAAAATGTTATCATAGATAGTGACGATATCATTGGGTCCTAACAAATGGGTATGTTGCTTCCTGTAGAAATTATATAACATATGCATGTATATATCCAGATTCTCCTAATCTAACAATATTTATCTTCTTTCTAAATACGGAATCCTTCCACTGTCAATCTTTTGCGGAAATTTAAAAACTCTATTGCAAACACATGAAGCAATAAAAACAATCGCACATAACACAGTTGTTTAACGGGAAATCATGAAGTTTAAAACCCCAACTATCATATATTATGTATCATGGAGATCATGTAACAATATCATACAAAGATTAGTACATCAAGCTCTTAGTACAATCAATCGTCACACACTAACATGAAGAAATTTGCAAATCCATGCACTGATTTCTTGCCACCTGATAGCTTGCCTCCACTGTGCAATCCCTACTGAATAAGACCCCTTAATGAATTAGAATCTACCTTTCCTTGACTACACAATCCTCATTGGAAACTCCAATGTATGTGTGGTGCAATCAATCCATCACTATAGTCACAACAAATAGTCCATCTCACCCTTTCACCCATCTCTCCACTGGGTCTCCACTGGAACTGACATGCACTGTAGTTAACTGTTGTATTTGTTCAATTGATTAATGAGTTATTATTTGTGAATTAATTAACTAATTAATTCACTTAACTCTCACTAGTGTATCTTTCAATTAGACTCGATACAACTAGCTCAACTGAGTTTAACTCCATTAACTGAGTTAAACTGAATAACAACTCCATGAACTACTCTTCCAACTCTATCATAACTTTGCCAATTCAGTTCTAACTAAGTCCTCCATGCATGAACCACTAGTAAACCCTAGGAATTGCGTAATTCCTTCAGCCCACTGATTTTCCAAATCTGTATACTAAAATAAAGTGCTCCAAGAGAATAAGTTGATATTTATTGTCGGATTATTATTAAGGGCTAATAATAATCGACACTTCTATTTTTAGATCGACGATCTATAAATATACTTCGCCTAGTATTCTAAAAATAGAATTTCATCTATTTTTCCAACTTGACCTGCCATCCACAAATATCATCATGCAACTTCTGAAATATGATCACCATGTCTAAAAATAGACATAGTCTAAAAATGGACTTACACCTAAAAATAGCCTATGGGACCACTTAGTGAAGGTGACTGATTTTCACTAAGCTTCATCATCTTGTTTAATATCAACACTCCCTCTCAACAAGATAGGCATTATCCTTCACCCCAATCCTGCCTCTATTGTATTCGAATTTTCTCCTAGTGAACACCTTCGTCAGAATGTTTGCATCCTGATCTTCCGTAGGAATGTACTGAAGCAACATGATCTTCTGCTGCACACAATCTCTCATATGATGATACCAGATATCAATATGTTTAGATCTATCATGAAACAAAGGATTAATCAAGAGTTTAATGCAACTCTAATTATCACAATGTATCACTCTAGGATCTAAATGTGAACCGAACAAACCGACCAGGATCTTCCTCATCCAGATAGCCTCACATGTAGCTTGACTTGTTGCCATGTATTTTGCTTCCGCTGAACCGAGTGCCATAGATCTTTGTTTCCTACTGTACCAAGAAACTGTTGTAGATCCAATACTGAAAACCCCTCCTGATGTGCTCTTTCTATCCGTTGGGCTACCTGCCCAATATATATCCATGAAGCCATGCAAATTCACCTCATCCATCTGTATGTACAATAAGCCATACTCAGATGTGCCCCTAAGATACCTCAGGACATGCTTGTCTGCCTTCCAAAAGAGCTTGGTATGCTTAACCATTGCTTGTGAAAGCGGGTTCACCGCATATCATATGTCTGGTCTTGTATTAACTAAATACGTGAGAGAACCCACTAACTTTCGATAAACAATGGCATCCACTACCTTTGCTAATGTATCATCCTCTTTCCGCCAATTTCCTAGAAGAGGAGTATCAATAGGCTTGCAACCTTGCATTTGAAACTTCTAAAGTATCTCCCGAGCATACTTTCCTTGAGACACAAACAGTTCACCTTCTCGCTACCATATTTCCAATCCAAGGAAATAATGGAGGCCTAAATCCTTCATCTCAAACTCCTTTGCAAGATCTGCCTTGCATGAGTGTATCAATTTCTCATCACCCGTTAGTATTAAATCATAAACATAAAGAAAAATGATTAAAAGCTTACCCTCCACCACAATTTGATACAAGTTTGCATCTGCCTCACTCTTGGTGAAGCCAAGTCTAGTGAAATAGTTTTCGATCTGTGTGTACCAAGCACGAGGTGCTTGCTTCAGCCCATGCAATTCTCTTTTGAGCCTGCACACATGCGGCTCATTGCTGAAGATCTCAAATCCTTCAGGCTGCTCAATGTACACCTCTTCCTCAATGATCCCATTAAGGAACGCAGTCTTCAAATCCATCTGATGAATGTGCCAACCCATCTGCGCTGAGAGAGCAAGGATGGTCCTTATGGAAGAATACTGTGTGGCAGGTGCAAAGGTTCCTTCATAATCAATCCTCTCGATTTGTGAGAAGCCCCGGGCAACAAATCTTGCCTTATACTTCTCGACGCTCCCATTAGCAGCTTTCTTTACCTTTTAGATCCATCTTGATCCTACAACTGATTTACCCACCGGCCTTGGAACAATCTCCCAAGCACTATTTCTGACAATGGAGTCATACTCCTCCACCATGGCATATACCCATGTGGGCTCTTGCACTGCTTCTTCAAAAGAATATGGCTCTGTCAAGATACACTTGCTCATGAGAGCCATGTATCCAGTAAATCGGTCACGTGACTGTCTCTGTCTGCGTTGTGATGTAGGGACTCCTATATTCTGTGCCGCATCAAGCTTCAATCTCTCAGCTTCTGTGGTACGCTTTCTGCCTATTATGATGTTTGGTTCTGCATGAGTGGACTCCTCAACTCCATGAATCTCCTCCTATGGTTGATCCACATCTAGAGGCTCATCTTTGGGAACAAGAAGTTCCTCCTCTGCATGCAAGTGTAGCTCCCTCTCAAGCGACAACTTCATGGCTTTCACCTCATTGAATTTTATATCCCGTCGCACCACATTCATTCGATTGTTTGGAAAATACACATGATAATTATGGGGTGTTTCTGTGTACCCCACAAATATCCCAACTTCTGCAGTCGACTCCAGCTTCTTCTTGGCATCCTTTGTCACATGAATGTAAAAAAATGAGCCAAAAATATTCAAATGAAAAATACCAGGCTTCTTACCAGTAAAATTTTCTTCAGGTGTACTCATGCCAAGTACTCTTTGAGGACAACGGTTTTGCACATAAACCGCAGTGTTGCATGCTTCCACCCACAAGTGCATCGATAAGCCCTGGTCATGCAACATAGCTCGTGTAGCACCCACGATCGTTCTGTTCTTCCTCTCCATGACCGCATTCTGCTGTGGGTTATGAGGCACTATGAGTTCTCTTTGAATTCCTTCTTTGCTACATAAGTCTTTGAATTCACCCGAGATATATTCACCGCCATTATCGCTCCGTAGAGCTTTCACTTGCTTCCCCAACTCCTTCTCCACCAATGCTTAAAACTCAAATAACTTTGAGAATGTTTCACTCTTCTTCTGCATGAAGAATATCCAACATCTACAAGAATAGTCATCAAGAAATATAACATAATACCTTTTTTTTACTGTTGAAGCAATAGAGAAAGGTCCACACACGTTTGTGTGAATTCTCTCCAGGATCGCCGAAGCATGGTTCTCCTTCTCATGAAAGGTGGACTTCAAAAACTTACCCATAGTACATCCCTTGCACTGATCTTACTGTGCAAGAGTACCCTTGGGAAGTCTAATAGAAATCTGCTGCAAAATCTTCAAAGCGCCATGGTGAAGATGGCCCAATCTTCTGTGCCATAATTCGCCCTGATCCTGGCTCACCACTTCTTCTGCTTTGTCCATTATTACAGTGCAACCATCTACCTCCAGCTTGTAGATATTCTTAACTCAAATACCTATCCTCTTGGTTTGACACATTGTTTTATGTCACAAGAATGCTTTTCCATCGCTAAAAACAACGTCATAACCTCTGTCTTCCAACATTGCAACCGAGACCAAGTTCTTCTTCATACCTGGAACATGCCTAACATATTTCAACAGAAATGGTTTACCTGACTCCCTCTCAAAGGTAATGGTCCCAATGCCGGCCGCACTGTATCAACCATTGTTTCCCATCTCTATATGCATTTGAAGGTCCTTCTCCTCCAAGTCACTAAACAACTCCTTGTCTCCTATCATATGGAAAGACGCACCACTATCAAGATACCACACCGATCCCATTGAGCTTGAGACCAAGCATGCGATCAAAGAGAAATCAAGTTCAAATTGTGAGGCTAAGGCCTCACCTGCTGCAGATCCAACAACATTCTTGTTCTTCTTCTTTTGTGGGCAATTAGTGGCGAAATGCCCATGTTCGTGATAGTGAAAACACTTCACCTTGGACAAATCCTGCTTTTTGCCTTTAGCCTCGGATTTGAAGGGAATTTATTCCCCTTCCCTTTCCTTGCTTTGGCAGCCAAAGTGAAATTCTCTTCATCTTCATTCTTCAATGAAGAGCCATCCTGGTACTTCGCCTTATCTCCTCCTGCACAAGATCCGACCAAAGTCGCTCCCACCCAGGCGGTTTCTCCCTTCCATTGACCGAGTCTTCGTAGCTATGCCAACTCTTCGGAAGCCCAAGGAAAGCCAAGATCATCAAGTCATCATCATCAATAGTAATCCCCACACTTCCCAATTCATCCCTATAGTGGACAAACTTCGTGAGATAGTTTGGAATACTGTCGCCCTTCTCCATTTTTATTTTTCTGAGCTTATCTTTCAGTGCCAACTTCCTCTGGTTGTTGCTGCTTTGGAACAAATATTTCAAAACCTTCCACATTGAAAATGGAGTGGCTTTCCCATGAAGTCTGGACACAATATGGTCCTTCACACCTTCCAACAGAATTCTTCTTGTCTTTGCTACCTTCTTTTGCCATGCGTCAAGTAATGTAGCATTGCTAGAACCAGGCTTAGGAATGTCGCTATCGATGAACTCCTTCAGTCCATTATCTTCCAGCACCACCTCCATCCTATCCTTCCAGGATATGTAATTTGAGCTGCCATCAAGGGCATACTCCAATCACAACCCATTGAAATACATTTCAATGTATACTCAACTGTCGCACCAAGAATTTTCTACAGCAAATTCGAATTTTCCACCAGCACAAACTCAACAATTCTTCACAATTGAAATCTTCAAGAATTAACACTGCTCCAATACCATGTAGAAATTATATAACATATGCATGTATATATCAATATTCTCCTGATCTAACAATATTTATCTTCTTGCTAAATATAGAATCCTTCCATTGTTAATCTTTTGTGAAAATTTAAAAACTCAATTGCAAACACATGAAGCAATAGAAAAAATCGCACATAACGCAGTTGTTTAATGGGAAAGCCTGAAGTTGAAAACCCAACTATCATATATTATTTCTCATGGAGATCATGTAACAATCTCATACAAAGCTTATAACATCAAGCTCTCAGTACAATCAATCGTTACACACTAACATGAAGAAATCTGCAAACCCATGCACTGATTTCTTGCCACCTGATAGCCTGCCTCCACTGCGTAATCCCTGCTGAAGAATACCCCTGAATGAATTCGAATCTACCTTGCCTTGACTATTAAATCCTCATTGGAAACTCCAATGTATGTGTGGTGCAATCAATGCATCAATATAGTCACAACAGATAATCCATCTCACCCTTTCATCTATCTCTCCACTGGGCCTCCACTGGAACTAACATGCACTATAGTTAATTGTTGTATTTGTTCAGTTGATTAATGAGTTATTATTTGTGAATTAATTAACTAATTAATTCACTTAACTCTCACTAGTGTATCTTTCAGTTAGACTAGATACAACTAGCTCAACTGAGTTTAACTCCATTAATTGAGTTAAACTGAATGACAACTCCATGAACTACTCTTCCAACTCTATCATAACTTTTCCACTTCAGTTCTAACTGATTCCTCCATGCATGAACCACCAGTAAGCCCTAGGAATTGCGTAATTCCTTTAGCCCAATGATTTTCCAAATCTGTATACTGAAATAAAGTGCTCCAAGAGAATAAGTTGATATTTATTGTCGGATTATTATTAAGGGATAATAATAATAAACACTTCTATTTTTAGATCAATGATCTATAAATAGACTTCACCCAATATTCTAAAAATATAATTTCATCTATTTTTCCAACTTGACCAACCATCCACAAGTAACATCCTGCAACTTCTGAAATATGATCACCATGTCTAAAAATAGACATAGTCTAAAAATAGACTTACACCTAAAAATAGCCTATGGGCCCACTTAGTGAAGGTGACTGATTTTCACTAAGCTTCATCATCTTGTTGAATCTCAACACTTCCCTTTGAATTCTTTGAATTTGGATTCATATAAGAATGCCTAGTCACCTACTTTGGACATCTTTTTCTTGATAATCTTGTCCTACCACTTGGCCCTCTGTTACTAAACAACATAAACATGAGATCATGTAACTTGATGAAGTTCATTAAGCTCATGGATCTGAGTAACTTTGTTGTACTTCTAACATGTCCATTCCTGGTTGAAGTGTCATCCTTAATAAATCATAATAGGTAGCATAATTTTTTGACCATGCACAAGTGCATATGGTATAAAACCATTGGTGTTTCACCATGTGGTATGGTAAGTCGATAAAGCCTTTAAAAAAATTTCCACCCGAACTTTCAAATGTAATTGGATGGTCTTGATCAAAATAGTTTCTATGATATTATTTGTGCTCTCCACCTACCCATCATATTATAATTGATGTGGTGTGGTTATACTATGTTTGATGTGGCATGGCTTTATGATGGACCTTATATGGTCATAGGTAAGTTGTGCTACCCCATTTATGACAATTTCTCATCCAATCCCGAATATGATGAATATTTCTCCATCGAAAAAATATTCCATTATATTCTCTATGGCATCTTGAATCACTTTGGCCGCTACCCATTTGGTGACATATTCCATGTAGCTAATGATGCAGGACATATATTGAGACAGTGGGTGAATGGGCCCTAAAAAAATATAAGGCCCGGTTCTCAAAGGGATCCACCACAAGTTATGTTTGAAGGGGAATTTAATTGGAATGGAGTGGACAACCCATCCTTTAGTAGTAGTCACACATTTCCATGTACTCTCTAGCATTTATGAATATTTTGTCTAGTAGTACCCCAAATGAAGTTTTTTTTATGTAGTCCTTTCATCCATGAAATTCTCACCATAGGGATTTCCATGGGAAGTGCTCGGGATGGCATGGATCTTATCTTCTCTCACAAATTTTCAAACTATGAAGTCTAGACTAGTGTAGAAGAGAAACCCTATGATCCACGAGTACTTATCACTCTATTTTACAATCCTCTATTGTTCCTTTAATGAAATAAGTACTGGAATATTTTTTGCAACCAAGTAGTTAGCAATATTTTGAAACCATGTAGTGTTTTTAGATAATACAAAAATATGTTCATCAACAAAGACATCTCTACAGGATGGGCAACCCCATTAGCATTGAAACTCTAGAGAAATTTCAAAATAAAATTATATCATCTATGTTTTTTTAGGATGGTTATGTCAAATTCATATAGAAAAAAAAGTGACGTGGTCACCCTTCCATTAGTAATTGGTTTTTTCATCAAATATCATATTCCTAAATTATTAGTGTATTGAATTAATAGATAACCTATTCTATAATGGTGAAAATTATTTATTTCATAAATGGAAACATGGAATTAATTTTCAATTAATGAATACTTTAATTCTATTGTATTTAAGGTTCTACTTACAAATTATATGTAATATGGTTTTTTATCTTCATATTGTCCATGTATAGCTCCTATCAAAATGTCATAGGCATCCCTACATTTTTTGACTAGTAAGGACCAATTTGGCCCTCTTAGAACATGTTTTGTAGTCAATTTCTTCTTTAAATATACAAAATCTGGTTGTCACATGTTAGTTTATACCAATATTCTTAGTGAGCAATTTTTTTACAGTTTCCAATCTCCTATGATATCCAACTTGTCCTAAACAATTGTGTACATAATCCTTTCTATGTTTTTTGGGCTACGAGTTTAATTATTACCTTTATTTTTGTATGATCCACCAAGATCCCTACAGAAGAAATATGATGGTCAAAGATAGTCCCTTATATTAAGAGTGTTGCATGTTTCTCATTTTTGAGGGATACATTTTCTTATTTACATCTCATAAGGACCTTCTCTCAGTTTGTAAGGGCTTCCTAAAATGTATCCCCATACACCATAAATTCATTATTGTAAACTTCCACATAATCATGGATCAATTCAAAGAATATGCCAATTACTACTCACTAAAAATTGGTCGGGGAATTGTAGATTCTAAAGGGAAACCCCTAGTAAGAAAATGTTCCCCATGGTAGGAAAAACTTGTTTTCTCCTCATCCTCGAGGACAATTTGGATTTGGTCATATCCACTCAACTCGTCAAGGAAAGAAAATGTTTCTTCCCTAATATCATGACTAAGACTCGATCAATTAATTCGGATTGGATCATTATATTATTTTTCATCCATATTGATGCTTTCAGAGTGGAAAATTTAAAGAAATCAACTCATATTTCCATTTTTATCATTCGATCCCAATTTGGATAATTGGGGTTTGAAACCTTTCAAAGGAAATTTGAGGAATTTAATTATTTTTTCAATCCAAAAACATCACTTGTTCCAAACCCTTTAGCATTTTTCTACACTCAAGGACCTTTCTAAGGTGCAAGAATGACATCTTTGAAGTTTGTATACAAAATTTGTGCAATATGGAAGTTGACCTTCCTGCTAGACCACCATGGTTCGAGAGGATGCCACATCATCCCTCATTACTCATGCAAAATTGGATATCCATGTGGGGAATATGAAGAATAATCTAGAAGGGTCAAATATGTGACTCTAGTTGTGATTATAAGGAGTCAAACCTAAATTCCTAGCTTTCTATTGATTTATGTTATAACTAGATCGCTAGGAGGAAAAGTGCTTCCATTCATTTTGATTACATCTTGTTGCCCGGTAGAGAATAAAAAATTGGGAGTGGGAGTGAGAGAACATAATAGATCACATTTAGTTTTTCTAGTAGCCTATCAGGACACAAGTCTTAGGTAACTCCACAAAGAGCATCTTATCCTTTCAAGTTGCATTATTCATGTTCCATAAAAAAGAGAATAGAGCGACCAAACCTTCTAGTTGGTTTTTCTCCCGTAAGGGTTTCCAAAATCATATATTGTGGTCATTTTGGTTGGTCTATGATACTATTTTATTGTTATTTATTCTTCTCTTTTAATCTATTACAGGCATAAATAGAAAATAATAATTAATAAATCTAGAATATAAGTAAATTAACACTCATACTATAAATTCCAGTGTATTTTTATCAGATCTATTGTGATGAATTATCCAGTAGAGTATCCATGGTATTTTATGAATCAAATTAGTATCAGAGTAGGTTTTTTGGGAATTTTGTGAGAAGTTGCAGGGGATCTAGGAATCGTTTTAAATATGAAGTTGTAAAACCCCATCCATGGCCAAAAAATATACTCATAATATCCCTCAATATTTGGTAGAGGTGAGATTCTCAAGGATGGAAGTGTGAATATAGTAAACAAGCTTTTAATTGAAGAACCTAGAGGTTCCAAATCATATGTCAAATTAGAGGGAAAATTAGGGGATCAAGAAGATCTAGAGAAGGAGTCGAATTAATAACCTAAAAACAAACAAATAATTTCATGTTCCATTATGTATTCATAGTGCATATTCTAAATGGAAGTGGAGATTGAAATCAAGCCATATCAAGGTGAGATTGATGCTTTAAATTAAATCATTGGTTGTAGACACTAGAATTTTACTTTAGTGTTCACCACATAGATGAGGAGTAGAAAATAATATTTGCTAGATTAAAGTTAGAGAGTCATGCCCTACCCTAGTAGGTAATCCATACGAAGACACTTAAGTGGGAGGGAATTAAAAGCATTAATATGTCCCAATTATACCCTATTAGGTACGTAGAATACCACTAGATCCAATGGAATTACTTTAGGCAGAGGCAATGGTAGTGTGTATAGGAGTACACCATCGAATTTGGGAAGATAGTCATTATGTTGGGTATCTATCCTAAGGGCACAGAGTACAGGAGTACACTGCCAACCTCAAGAATATGGTCATTATGTTGGGTATCTCTCCCAATATCCTATATGTACTCCATCAATATCTAGGGGTTTATGCACAATCCTTCATGAAAACATGTGATTTCAATCCAAAAAACGTAGATGAATATTTTGAACAAGAATAGTACCTATAAAACATAAGCTAAAATAAAGGACATTCAAGTGATTCAAACCAGAAAGAGCATTACGAATATTCTAAGTAAGGAAAGAATAATTGGAAAGGGTGAAAGGAAAATAATACGATATCCATTGCACATCAATGCAATAACCTAATAATCATTGGAATCACTAGAACATTCATAGTCACACAAAAGAGAAGTGTTGGAAATCGCATCTAGAACTAAAATAGAAGAATTTGAAGATGGGAAGAAAAATAATATTTTCACCATAAATTCAAGAAATTAGGTGGAAAGTAGTTTTGATGTGGATGATAAGATTGTATACACCTTGGTGTAGAAGAAGGTGAATTTGAGTATCCTTCATCATCAAGAAGAGAAGAAGATGATATAACTTTACACCTTAGGGTACAGGTAAAGAAGATAAATATTGATGCCGTGTTCAACTCAGGTTCATAAGTTAATTTAAGAGCATCAAATATTGTCACAAACATGGACTAGAGGTTCAATCTTATTAGGCTATCCCATATCCATTAATATGGGTAAATAAGGATGTGGTAATAAAAGAAAAATAAATAGTGTAGGATAAAATTTTCTATCAATCTTGATTTTATTGATGAAGTAGAATTGGATATAGTTCCACTTCAAGTACGTGGAATTGTGTTTGGAAGTCCCTACATGTATATGTGGGATTAATATTCATGCAAAGATCCAAGTTACCAGTACCACCTCATCAATGATAGTAAATCATTCATCATCAAAATGAAAAAGATAAACTCTAAGATTTCAATTGTAAGTACCAATGAAATTAAGAAATTGATTAATTCTAGCAAGAAATATATTTTACTATCTTTAAGAGAAAATTATTTTATTGAGGAGCCAATAAGGGAAAAGGTCTCCATAGAGGGGTGTACTAAAGAAAAAATATAGCAACCAAAAGGGTTGCTACAAGCACACATGGGAGTATTCTACGAGCTTAAAGGGATACCGCCCAACACGAAAGTGGAGCACAAGATGCAAATGTTTCCTAATTCTCCATTGTAAAATATTGAGTTTTATAGACAATTCATTCTAGAAGAAAGTGAGGTGAAGAATCAGTTGCAACATCAGTTGGATTAGCATGTGATTCAACCACACACCTCACCTTGTGGGTCACCCATCATAGTTATGCCAAAGAAGGATATGAATTGGATAATGTACATTGATTACGAAGCATTAAACAAGATTATGGTCAAGATCATGCACCAATAGCCTAGGATTGATGATATATTAGATCAATTATAGCAAGAAAAATATTTCACCAATTTGGATTTAAAATTATGGTATCATTAGGTATGATTCAAAAAAGAATACACCTAGAATATTGCCTTTAGAACCATACAAGATTTGTATGAGTGTTTAGTCATTGCATTTGGTCTATGCAATTCAACAGAAATGTTCATGAGATTAATGAATGTTGTATTATTCCCCTTATCTATATTCATTTTTTATTTTTTATTTGGATGATATATTGGTTTAGTGTGCTACCTAGGAAGATCACATCTCACACTTGATGTAGTAGCTAGAGACTTTCAAGAAGTACTAGCTGCTAGAAAATCTCAAGGAATGTGAGTATGTATGGCGCACATTAACATATTTAGGCTATTTGATTGGTGAAGGTGGGATAAAGATAGATCCTACAAATATGGATGCCAACTTGAAGACGGTTGAGCGCCTACAAATGTTTCAAAGGTCAAGATTTTTTGGGGTATCATAGTGACCAAGGAAATCCATAGCTTCATTTTCAGTAATGGTTATAACACTCCACATTATAAAAACAAGTGGCAAGGGTTTCTAATGTAGGAATTATTAGTAGAAGGCTTTTGAAGAATTGAAAAATAAATTCATTCAAGCATAAGTTCTTGGATTACAAAACTTGCAATGGCCCTTAAAAGTGGATATTGATGCAAGTGGTTCTATTGTTGGAGTATTATTGATTTAGGGAGGAAGGCATGTATGTTACCATTCTAAAGTATTTCATGAGGAGGTTATCAACTACCATACCTACACATGGAGCTATATTCTCTAGTGTAAGTTTTAAAAAAAGTGGAAACAATATTTTATGGGTAAGGATGACATCACCCAAACAAGTCATTGGTTGTTATAGTACCTAAAAGCCTAGAGTAAGTTACAACAGACTAGACAGTGCAAGTGAATGGGGTTCTTACAGTAGTTTCATTTAGTGGTCGGGTATAAGAAGGGCAATACAAAAAAGTTATGCAACATGATATCAAGGCCACCCAAATAAATAAGTAAAAATTTGGGAACTCTAATGCATGCACCACAAGGAAAAGACCCTCTAGCGGATGTTTTTGAGGAAGCCCTTATAAAAATAATGCAGATATCCATTTGTAATGGAGGTCACTAGAGGAGGTTGGTGGGTGGAGGTTTTTGCGAATGTTTTTTTTTTGCGGTGCATTTCTAATCATAACATGCATCGGTGCGTTTTATATAAATCACATTGATGCGTACTATCAAATGTCACACCCAGACACTGTGCTCTTTGTACAAACTGGCCCGGTGTGTCTCAGTAATCCAATGCACCGTAAAGAGGTTTGGTGCGCCATTGGTACAACTTCCCGATGCGTCTCATAATCGAGCACACCAAAAAAGGGTTAATTTAAAAAAAATTATCAGTCGTAAAAAAATTCATTTTTACTTGTTACAATGCTCTAGAGCTCTCAAGCACCAGTGTGAGTTTTTCTTCGATGAGGCACCCTACCATTGGTGCTCCCATTTCCTGCATTTCTTCCGTCCATTGCTCACTATGTGGAGTTGAATTTTCCAAAATGGTGGGAAAATTTTATCTTCAGTATTCCTCAACAAAGATGCCTCCTTGACATGCAAATGTGTAGGTAATCTGCTTGTTTTTGACCAACTTAACCTTTTAGTGGATTAATTTCTCAAATTGAGTTAAAATTTACTGTTAAAAAAAAAAAAAAATATGCGTTGTGCGTTCGAGCTAATCGGCTCGCACCGTTTGTGGTGCTGCCTGGAAATTTATAGGCCACACAACAAACGATGTTAATGGAAATCACACTGGTTTATGGTGTGGTACCGAGAAAAAGCGCACCACTTTAACACTAAAATTTTGCGGTGTGTGTCGGTTGTCGATCGCACTGACCATATAAATTTTTAAAAAATAACACTCTATGTACGACTGTATGGCGGTGCGGTCGTTTAACATAACACACCAAGAATTATGTACAATTGTTGGGCGGTGTGTTGTGCTATAAAAACCGCCCCGGGGTAGATAGTTTGGTCAACACACCGCACAAAAAAGATTTTATGTTTTCGTGGTGCTTGAATTTTTCTCATGCGTGCTGTGGGTGGTGTGTGATAAAAATGTATGCTTCGATTGCAGTGCGTGATTGTTTTTTTGGCTGCACCAAATGTTTTTTTTTCAATAAAATATATATATATATATATATATATATATATTATTAAATATAATTTTCATTTAATAAAAAAAATTTGTTTATGTATGAGGGAGGCTGATGTATTTAATATTTGAATCATTCAACGACGTCAACAGAGAGAGGAAAGGAAACAACAAGACAATATGGAGGACCATTATAATATGATACAACAATGGGAGGCACAGGAGAGGGAGAGACTTTTTTACCCTCGCCCTATTACAACACCCATCCAGTTGGTCTTAAGGGAGGTAGGCCTCCTTAAGTTCTACGAGGAGGCTACATCCCTGAAGGGGCACAATGGGTTATTAGGACAGTTGATCTATAAGTGGGATGCCCACTGGAAGGCTTTCTAGGTTGGTCCTAGCCAGTGGTATGAGCCCACTAAGGAGGACATTTATTTTATTACCAACTTATCTCGAAGAGGGCGAGATTTTCCCTAGTTCCCAGATTTCCCCGTCAGTTATGCAACAGAGATTCAACTAGCGTACTCCTAGAGATACATTAGGAATGATATAATTTCTCCTGAAGATTTTAGGTGTCTAATGGTTAGTTACGCATTGCTTTGTTTGTTCCAGAGGAATTGAGGTACCTCTCACTACTACTAATGACCATTTCACACTATACTAGTGATGGGTAGTGCATTAGTTGCCCTCTTTTATTTTATGTTCATTATTTATTCCAGACGCCACGACTTGTGAGATGGTATGCCATTTTTTTTCCGCAGTTTTGTATAGCATTAGATAGATGTCGTTCTTAGGCACGTGGGAGGTTGACCTTCCTTTTGCTTCAGAGTTTTTTTGTTTATTTTTTGAGAGGTTTCCAGAGACGAGGCCTACTCTAGTCTGCCAACCTCATAAGTCGATGTTACATGTACGGATGCAAATGTGGGGCCATATGATGCCCAAGAGGGGTCTGTCCGACTATTCGGCCAGGATATCTTGTGATGCACTTGAGGTTCTAGCCAATGTTTATGACCACATGCTCGTGATGGTGTTGTGTCCATACACGGGTTTGGATTGGCAAGGGTGTATCAACATCCTCTTCACATAGGATGAGCCACCGGATGCTAGAGGTAATATTATTTTTTTCTTTAAATTAATATAATTTCATTTTATTGTTTTAATTAGTTAGAATAAAATTTATTCTAACACATTATTTAACTTGTTTTATTAAATTGTTTAATGAAATTGTCTAATTATTTTTGTGTACTATATATTTTGTAGATATTGGCACATTAGTTGGGGACATGATTCCACCCCCACCGAATGATCCTTTAGATCATGACAAGGAGATTGCGAAGGTCGTGGATCAGGGTGATAGACCTTATCCTCAGGTGTAGACACCTGCAGGAATGTGGCATAGGGCGAACATCTGATTTAGGATGGAGTTGGGCGAACAAATGTGTCGACTCATGGTTGATGAGGGAGTCCACCCTGCGGCGATCAAAGAGATCCAGGCTGATCATATGCTCACAGAGCTCTAGAGGGACATGCCCCGTGATATGATGAGACTTATGCATCATATCATCGGAGCTTCCAGGCTACTGGTGGTTAGGAGGGATAGGCGCCATGGAGATGTGCAATAGAGCATCTCATCGAATGATCATGATCATGAGGGGATTGATCATCATTCTAGTACACCACCTCCTCCTCCTTCACCTCGTGTCAGAGATGATAAACCAACATCTAGTCCTAAGAAAGCACCATCTTAGTAGGCACTTAGTCCTGAGCAGATACAATTGACTGAGCAAGCACCTGATCTTTATCAGGCACACCCATTTGAGCAGACACCATCCACTAAGCTGGCTGCACCATTGATTAATCAGGCACCTCTGGTTGAGAAGGCACATCCATCTGAGCATGAGGAACCATCGACTAAGCAGGCCTCGAGTACTAGTTATAGTATTGATGTAGTACCACAAGATATTTGAAATTTATATGCAGTTCTATTACAGTTGCATATTTTTGAAATTATATATACGTATATGGTGCATTTATTTTATGTTCATGTTGATGTACTTAATTTACATGTTGGTGTTCGTCATGATGTGTATATTGTTAGGCCATGTTAGATATGTTCGTTTAATGTGCTTGCAGATAGATGTGTATGTGATAGCAGTTTTGACATGAGATGTATATTTGATGTTTGTGTTGTGATGATGTTATACAATGCTTGTGTTTTGTTAGACGATTATGATCATGATGATTATATGATGTTAGTGAATTTGAATGTGTATTTTAGAAGATAATGTTTGTACGATGGTTATCATGATCATGATGCTTATTTTTTATATTAAATCGTGATATTTATTAAATATTATGTATTGGTAATTGTTAGGTCCCTATATTACTATTATAATCCCTTATTGTTGTTCGTGTAACCCCCTTATTGTTATTGTTGTACCCTTGTAACCCCAATATTGTTATTATTGTGCCCTTACATTATTATTGTTAGGTCGGCTAGGATTATATTCTGACCCCATGGACTCCTATATTTAGAAGGAGGTTTTTTCATTTGTGTCATCCAAGAATTATTCATTTATTATTGCCCCCTTGAATTGGCTTATTTCTAAGGCATTGATCTCTCCTTTATTCTATTTTTGGAGTTGGCTTCATAAAATTTGGTATCAGAGTTTTGGATTCTAGGGTTTCGCTGCTCCAAACAGGTCATCATGTAATTGTTTCTATAAAAAAAATTTATACGAAGGTTCAGAAGCTAAATTTTTTATCACATGAAGCCAAAATCCTTAGGAACTTCATGTAAAAATTTCAGATCTTGGTTCACAATATTTTTGGAGATATGATCTGTGGAAGTTAGGGTTTTTTTAGGCTCCCAAATTTCATCTCAAGAGGTGACCGTGGTAAAATGATCATAACTCTCTCTCTGAGCATCGGATTGGAATTCCATAAAAATTGGATACAATTACACGGATTTTAGTTTTCTTTATATCAAGTTCAGAGCTGAAGGAGGAAATAGTGACAGGTGGAACGCCATACAATTTTTCTCTACTGAACCAGTCCATAATTAGGTCATTGTGGGATATTGGGTATAACTTTGCTTTGAAGAATCCAATTAGGTTAGACATGTGGCATTCGAAAGAGGATTCAAAGAGCTACTACAGGGCCAAATTTCAGATATTGAAGATCGAAAATCACATAGATAATTTAGTTTCAATATAGAGCTCCTCAAAAGCAATAAATATGTGTGTATTTGTTTTTCGAATTGCATAAGTCATGTGTGAAAATCAGTTTGAACTAATTACAAGGGTATATTGTAGAATAGATATTAGTATTGGGTTCTAAAATTTCCCCTAAAAATAATTCAACGCCCATTAATCCTTCAGAAGGTTCTACTATGACTCATGAAGACGAAGAAGTGAAATATGACATATCAAAATTACAAGAGCAAGTGCTCCAAATTTCGCTCTCGCAAAGAGAAATAAAAAATGAAATGGAAGTTTTGAAGAAAGGCGTGGAAGCTAATATGGATGGTTTGAAGAAAGGAATGGAAGCTAAGATGGATGGCATGGAAGCTAAGATGGATGACATGAAAGACAACATGGAAAACATGAATAATGATATAAAAACAAATATGGAAGGTTTGAAAATTTTGATACAAGAAATGTTTCCTAATGGCGAAAAGATAGTAGAGGAAACTCATAATGAGAAAAAAATAAATTTTAATCATGATTTCATAAACTCTAATGTTGGAGGGAAGAACCACCATATTCCAAAGATGGATATGAGGAAGTTTGATGGCAAGGATCTCGTAACATGGATACTATAGATGGAGCAATATTTTGATCTCTATAATGTGTAAAACACACAAAAGGTACGCATTGCAACTTTACATTTAGAAAAAAATACATTTTCATGGTATCGATGGCTTTGCTCCCGTAAAAAAAATGTCACTTGGTCATTTTTTATGGAGGAAATGATAGCACATTATGAGGATAAAAAGAGCAACACCTTCTTTATTCAATTGATAAATCTCAAACAAAAGGGTTCAGTGGTGGAGCACATTGAGGACTTCCAAAAATTGAATATAAGGGTAACTGATATTCCATAGGAACACAGGATTGAGGTCTTCATAGGGACTTTAAAGAATGACATCCAACATGAAGTTTGCATTTGGGAACCTGATTCATTCGATAATGAATTAAGGTTGGAAAGAAAAAATGAATGTAAAATTATGGCGACAAGGAAGCCTACCACTCACATATATAAATATGGAAGCGTGGATACTCCTAGAATTCCACAACCTACAAGTTTGACATCACAAAAATTGGAATATAAAAAAAAGGGCTTTGCTATAGTTGTGATAGAAAATACACTAAAGGTCATAAGTGTGCTGAGAAGAAATTATTTTACATAGATTATGAAGAGGAGGAATAAAATGAACAAGAAACTTCAAAAGAAGAGGATATACACCAGGAACCAACCCTAGAAGAAGAAGAAATGAGTCTGACTATATCGTGTAATGCATTGGCAGGAAATACTACTCCTCAAACTCTCAAGATAGAAGGACATATCAAGAAGAAAAAGGTAATAGTGTTGATTGATTCTGGTAGTACCCATAATTTTTTTCATTGTAAGGTAGCCAAGGAATTGAATTGTTTCCTATACCCAGCACCATAATGTCAAGTGATGGTTGCAAATGGAGGAACTATAAATTGCTCTGGAAAATGCCATAATATCAAGCTAACCATGGGGGAATATGTATTGAATATTCCAATGCTTTCCATTCCAATGGGAGGTGTTGATGTTGTACTAGGAGTACAATGGTTACAATCTTTGGGGATGGTAGCTTTGATTTTTCAAGAACTTTTCTTGAAATTTATTTTGGAAGGAAAGGAAATAGAATTACAGGGTATCACAGGGAATCCATAAAAGATAATAAGCTCTAATGTCATGAAAAATATTCTGAAGAAAGAACAAAGAGGCGTAATTTCACAATTATGCTCACTAGAAGTTCCAACATCAAAATCATCTATTTCTCCATATCTCCAAAAAGTATTGGACAATCATTTCAAGGTGTTTGAAACTCCCGAAGAACTCCCACGTATTCGTGATCATGATCATGCTATTTTTTTTATTCCAGGAAGTGTTCCTCTAAACATCAGGCCTTATAGGTATCCCTATGTCCAAAAGAGCGAAATTGAACGTATGATTGCGGAAATGTTAGAGGCTGGTATAATTCAACCTAGTCAAAGTTCTTTCTCTACTCTAGTAGTATTGGTGCATAAGAAGGATGGATCATGGTGCATGTGTCTGGATTATAGGGAGCTCAATAAGCTCACTATTAAAGATAAATTTCCCATTCCTATGATTGATGAATTATTGGATGAATTACATGGAGAAATTTATTTTACCAAGTTGGATCTTCATTCAGGATATCATCAAATTAGAGTGAAGACTGAAGATATTCCGAAAACAACATTTCGAACTCATGAGGGTCATTATGAATTTTTGGTCATGCCTTTTGGCCTTACCAATGCACCTTATAAATTTCAAGGGTTGATGAATTCCATTTTCAAACCCTTCCTTAGAAATTTGTGCTAGTATTTTTCAATGATATATTAATCTACAACAAGTCTTGGAAGGATCATGTTCAACATGTTGATAAGGTGCTCAAACTATTGGAGTAGAAAAAATTATATGCAAAAACATCCAAATGTCTCTTTGGAGTACAAGAGGTGAAATATTTGGGTCATATTTTATCTCACAAGGGTGTTAAGGTAGACCCTAACAAAATTAAAGTCATTAACTAATGGAAACTCCCCACAACCATAAAGTAGTTGCGAGCATTTCTTGGGTTAACAGGGTAATATTGCAAGTTTGTTAAGAATTATGGGAGAATAGTAGCACCTCTAACAACATTATTGAAGAAAGATGCATTTTCATGGACTCCTGAAGCAACTAAGGCCTTTGAACATATTAAAGAGGCAATGTGCCTAGCACCGGTCTTAGCTACGCCAGACTTCAAAAAAACCTTTATTGTGGAATGTGATGCCTCAAGAAATGGATTTGGTGATGTTTTAATGCAAGAAGACCCATTTATTTTGTAAGTCATCCAATCAAAAAAAAGTATTTATAGAAAGCTATTTATGAGAAGGAAATGTTGGAAATACTACGTGCACTAAAGAAATGGCGACCTTACCTAATGGGAAGACACTTCAAGGTAAAAATTGATCATGATAATCTTAAACACTTTTTGGAACAAAGACTATATTCAGAAGAGCAGAAAAAATGGGTCACAAAGATGTTGGGTTATGACTTTGAAATCATATACAAAAAAGGGAAGCTAAATGTTGTTGCAGATGCACTCTCAAGAAAGGAAGAAGAGGTGGAAGCATTGCTTTGTGCCATTTCTATTATCCAACCAGATTGGATAACTGACGCAAGGGATGAATGGAAGAAGGAGGAAGAAGTGTGGACACTCATTCAAAAGTTGCAGCAAGATCCTAGTACATCTGATACATTTAGTTGGAAAAATTATTCATTATGGTACAAAGATCGCTTATATATTTTTAATAATTCCCAACTAAACCAAAATATTATTTTGGAATTGCACACTTCTCCTTTAGGAGGACACTCAGGATTTTTAAAAACTTACCATAGGGTGAAGAAATAATTTTTTTGGGATGGCCTTAAATATGATATTCAAAAGTTTGTGGCAGAATGTTTGGTTTGCCAGAAAAATAAAGTTGAGACAATTAAGACCCCGGGTCTTCTACAACCTTTATCCATTCCAAGTCAATGTTGGGAGGAGATTTCAATGGATTTTATCACAGGTTTACCTAAGTCCGAAGGAAAGAGTGTCATAATGGTCGTAGTTGATAGAATTACCAAGTATGCACACTTTTGTGCATTATCTCATCCATTTAAATCAAGTACAATTGCTACTACATTTATGGAAACAATTCAAAAGATACATGGAAACCCAAAGATTATTGTCAGTGACAGAGATTCAATTTTTACTAGAAATTTTTGGACAAAATTATTTTCTTATTTGGGTACTCAACTAGCTCATAGCTCATCTTATCATCCTCAATCCGATGGTCAAATTGAGATAGTGAATAAATTTTTGGAAGGATATCTTCGTTGTTTTGTATCTAATAAGCAAACACGTGGTTAACTCTCACTAAATGGTGGTATAAACTTCCTTCCATACTTCAGCCAAAACAATCCCATTTATGGCACTTTATGGATATCATCCATCGTCCATCACATAATCTTTAAGAGAAAATTTTAAGGTTCAAGCAGTGGAAGATCACATCGAGCATCAAAAAGAATTTCTCCAACTCTTAAAGGGTAACCTAAATTTAGCACAAAATTGAATGAAACAATAGGCAGATCAACATCGTAGTGAGAGAGGTTTTGATGTAGAAGATTGGGTATTTTTATGGCTACAACCATACAAACAAATGTCCCTCAAGCAAGCTAAGAAGTATAATAAATTATCGCCAAAGTACTATGGTCCTTACAAGGTGTTGCAAAAGGTTGGTACTATGGAATACAAATTGGAGCTTCCTCCTTCTTCGCGAGTGCATCCAATTTTCCATGTTTTATCCTTAAAGAAGGTTATACGTGACAAACTTCTAGTTCAAACAATATTGCCAGAACTTTATGAGTAAGGAAAAATCATATTGGAACCTGAACCAGTCACGGAAAAAAGAACTCGACAAATACGAAATCGATCAATTTCAGAGTATCTCATCAAGTGGAAGAACTTACCCACTGAAGATTCTACATGGGAGGATGATAATTTTATACAGAAGCATCCAAAGCAACTCAAGCGTTGAGGACAACAATTTTTTGAAGGAGTGGGTCATGTTAGGTCCCTATAGTACTAGTATAGTCCCTTATTGTTGTTATTGTAACCCCCTTATTGTTATTGTTGTACCCTTGTAACCCCAATATTGTTATTATTTTGCCCTTGCATTGTTATTGTTAGGTCAGTTAGGATTATATTGTGACCCCATGGACTCCTATATATAGAAGGAGGTTTTGTCATTTGTATCATCCAAGAATTGTTCATTTATGTAATGTATTAAAGGAGGTTTCCCCCTCGAAGTGGCTTATTTCTAAGGCATTGATCTCTCCTTTCTTCTATTTTTGGAGCTAGTTTTATAACCGTAATTGTAAAATTTTGTAATTGTAATTGTATGTATTGTGATTTTAATTGTAATTGTATGTAAAGTTGTAAAATTGTAATTGTAATTGTAATTTTAATTTTAATTGTAATTATAATTGTAATTGTATGTAAAATTGTAATTGTAATTGTATGTATTGTCATGATTCAATTTTATTAAAATTGTAAAATTTGTAAATTTGTAAAATTGTAAATTCGTAAATTTGTATGAATATAAATAATTGTAATTTGTATGAATATTATTAATATGAATTTTTATAAATCTAGAATAATATGAATTTTTGAAACATAATAAAGTTGAGGAAATAATGATATTTCAATAGGTGGGAAGAAGGAAGACGGGCGTTGAGCTCTGGTAGGGTTTACGGTCTTCCCCTGCAACTGCGCCGACTGACATTATAAGTCTTTTGCTCAACCTTGGCCCTCTCTCTTTGTAACATAGTGGAATGGCATTGGTCCTTTTTCCATGACAGGCCCTACGGGGGGGGGGGACGCACAATCTTCCCCCTCAGGTAACGACAAAACCATATCCATGGAAACTTCCATGAACTCAGCATCAGATCATACGATTCCTAAAGCACAGGATAAACGGTCGCATGATACACCAAAGGACAAAAATGAAAAGAATAGTGAAACACAGGACGAAGACTCGGGGCAAAAATCCACCCCCACAGTGAAATCCGCTACCTGCAAACCAATCGCGGCGAAAAGACCTAAAATCGAGCTTCCTAGCCACAGGATTAATGGATAGATCCAGTTTATGAGGGATCATGCACTCATTGGTAAATTTATTGGCTTCTGGCCTACTGAAAAAGCACTGCAAGGATGGATTTCGGCTAAATGGAAACTAAAAGGGCACATCACCCTTCAGCTTAGTCCCAAGGGCTTCTTTACTGTGGTTTTCATCTGTATCGAGGACCGCAATAGGGTTCTAGATGAAGGACCTTATTTTTTCAACTCTGCCGGTCTATATCTGAGAGATTGGGTGGAGAGGTTCAACCCAGATAAGGAATATTTCAGCTGTGCACCAGTTTGGATCAGGATGTACTCGCTCCCTTTGGAGTACTGGGATGAAGAATCCCTGAAAGACATTGGCAAGGGGTTGGGGGAGTTTATAAAAATCGCGGAGGAAACAAGGCTGCATCTTTATACCTCTTATGCTCGCATCTGTGTTTACATGCGCCTGGACCAAGCTCTCCTTGATTCGGTAAGCCTCTACCACGATGATTTTGAATGGATTCAACCCCTAGACTTTGAACATGTTCCCTTCCGCTGTCGTAGATGCCACATTCATGGGAATCTCTTCAGGGACTGCCCGCTCAATGTTAAGCCATTGACCACAGACCACCCGGATACTTCTACTCCTGAAGGGTTTACCAAAGTTACCAGCCGATGAAGGTCCTATAAGAAACCTTCCAATGGGAAAAAGCCCATCTCTTCTGTTAAATCCATGCCTTCTACAAGCAACAGCTTTGAAGTCTTAGATACTGTCACGGAAATCTCCCATCAAGCCGACCCGAATGTACCCCAAACTGTCAAAGCGACCTCGCCTAACCCTCCGCCTGATTCCCCTCCTCATCCTCCATCCAAGGGGATTCAGATTGGTCTATTGGACGATCCCTTTAAAGACCCAGATTGGAAGCCAAACGGAATGGATGTGGATTGCATACCCACTCAACCTGAAGCAGGAGGTAGTCAAGACCACATCATGGATGAAGAACCAGAAAGCATTGATATGAGAAGGCTTGACATCCTTGAGCTTGAACAAGCGTGCCGGAAAAAATAATTTGACAAGATTCCAGACCATCAGATAGACACGTTGGAAGTTATCATCTCCAGAGCTTTCTGATAGAAAGAACTGGGAATCCAACCAGGCAGTAGATGGGATGGTAATCAAACCCCAAAAGACTCCAAGAAAAGGGGAAGGAAGACAGATCTGGAAAGAACAATCACAGTGGGCAAAATCCTAGTTGATTCCAGTAGATATGCTAAGCTGACAAAGTACTACAAGCCTCTCCCTAATAGTGAATCATGAAGCTCACTTCATGGAACCTAAGAGGACTTAACAATTCCGGGAAACTCAGAATGATAAAAAACATGGTAAAGGAGGAGCAGCCTCAGATTTTTTTCATGCAAGAAACTAAATGTAACAGTAGCACGCTAGGCAACATTCTCTCAAAAGCTTGGCCTGGTTGTCATTCAGTAGCTGTGGATGCCTCGGGCGCCTCTGGAGGGCTGGCCATTGCCTGGAATACTCAGGCCATCTCTCTCTCAGATTTCCATGCCTCCCACCACATCATTCAAGCAACTTTTCATATCATTGGCACCAACATACATGGTCACCTCACAAACGTCTATTTCCCTCAGGACGCCGCCAGCAAAACTGCTCTCCTGGAAAATATTGGAGCACTCAACCATGATAGAATCCATCCCCTCTGGATTTTAGGAGGCGAATTTAACATGATCACCAAGTTGGAGGAAAAGATGGGGGGCAGGGCCAAGCTAGAGCCAGAAAGCGGTCTTTTCAAAGATTTCATACAAGACCACCAGTTGATTGATATGCAATTCTGCAATGGTAATTTTACCTAGAGTAATCACAGAATGGGTCGGTAGCACATAGCATCCAAGTTAGACAGATTTCTAATTTCAGATAATGTATTCTATTTGGGAGGCGACATCACATCTTCTATCCTCCCTCTCACCGGTTCTGACCATTGGCCGATTTCACTTCAATGGAAAAGGTCGGGTCTCTCCACGCGACACCATTTTCGTTTTGAATCCTTCTAGTTAAATCACCCCGCTTTCAATGACCTCATCAGCTCGCTGTGGAGGAGCTTCAAACCGCATGAAGGGTCCAAAATGTTCCAGTTCCAACAAAAGCTCAAATTCTTAAAAGGCCACATCAAGAGCTGGAATCATTCCACCTTTGGTAATATCTTTCAGGCTCAGCAGCATCTATACAAAGAAATGAAGGCACTCCAGCAACAATTTATCACAGAAGGCTACACGGATCAAACTTTGGAACAGGAAAAGCAACTTCAATCTCAGCTGGAGGAAAGATCAAAGCAAGAGGAAATTCTATGGAGGCAGAAATCTCGAATCAGATGGCTGAAGGAGGGTGAAAGAAACACTAAATTCTTTCACAGATCTACGATTCAAAGACGCATGCACAATACAATCTCATTTATTAAGAATCAGGAAGGGGAGAAAGTGGAAGACCATGCAGAGATCGAGCAGGTATTCATCAACCACTTCCACAATGTGCACCACGAACCTCTCCAGGACAGATTGCCGGCCATCGACAAAATCACTCAGAATATTCCCAAGTTAGTAATTGACAAGCATAACCAACTTCTACTTCGCCCAGTCTCGCGTCAAGAGGTGGACACGACCATGAAGCAGCTCAAAGATGGTAAGGCCCCTGGATCGGATGGCTTTACAACCACCTTCTTTCAAAAATTCTAGGATATGATGAAAGAGGAGGTCTGGTTGGTGGTGGAGGAATCACGCTCAATGCATTGGATCCTCCCCTCCTTGAACGTGACCTTTATAGCTCTAATCCCCAAAGAACAAGCTTCCAGCACGCCAGACAAATTCTGCCCAATCGCCCTACGCAATGTTATCTACAAGGTTATCTCTAAATTCATCGCCAACAGACTGAAACCGCTTCTGCCCCTACTCATCTCGCCTGTGCAAGCTGGGTATGTTGAAGGATGGAAAATTATGGATGGCGTCATCCTCACACATGCAATCATACATTCCCTCAAGGACACCAAACAGGCAGGTATGATTCTCAATATTGACCTCTCAAAAGCTTTTGATAGATTAAGTTGGACGTACATTCAGAAAGTGTTATCTGCTTTTGGTTTTTACCCCACTTGGATTCGTTGGGTACATAATCTTATCTCCTCCTCCTTCTTCTCTATCCTCATCAATGGCATTCCCTCGCGTCCCTTTAGCCCCTCTAGAGGAATCAGACAAGGGGACCCTCTATCCCCTTTCCTCTTTGTCTTAATGGTGGAATGCTTGGGGCGACATCTTAAAAATGCCCTTCGGTCCCAGCAGATACGAGGTCTCTATGTTCACAATTCCCCTGCCTTAACTCACCAGCAATTTGTGGATGAAAATATGGTGTTTGGTTACCCCTCCATGCATGAAGCCTCCTGACTTAAATCCCTTTTGAATGACTTCTTGGCAGCCTCAGGTGCGTGTATCAATACTGCTAAATCTTAGCTCTTCTTCTTTCATACCCCTCCCTTCACCCAAAGAGCTATCGCACGCATCCTTGGTTTCTCCATTGCCACCCTCCCCTCTAAATACTTGGGTGCCCCCTTAATAGCCTCTGCCTTAAAGCACGCCTCATGGCGTGAACTCCTTGAAAAACTTGAATCCCGCCTCTCTTCTTGGACCCATAGAACTCTGAATATCACAAGTAGAGTGGTTCTAATCAAAGCGGTGTTACAGGCCATGCCTCTGTACCTTTTCTCTATCTTGGTAGTGCCAAAATGGGTTCTCAAAAGAATAAAGGCCCTACAGCGGGACTTCCTATGGGGAACCAAAGGAAAAAATCGAAAATGGGCTCTGGTTAAATGGTCTTTGGTTTGCAAGCCAAAAGAACAAGGAGGAATAGGACTGCGTGATCCAACTCACAACAATGCCATAATGAGTGCCAAAATATGGTGGAATTGGCTCACAGCCCCTAATAAGCCCTGGGCAATCAAGTACGCCAATCACAGACCATAGGAAGAACTAATCAGATTCACTCCAATGGAGAAAGGCTCACTCATCTGGAATGCTTCCAAACAACATTACCTCCTCATTCAACAACATAGTTTTTGGGAATTAAGAAATGGTAGTACTGCCAGATTCTGGACGGATTCCTGGGATCAATTTCCAAAATTAACTAACACCTAGAGACCGCCTCCTGGACCGGATTGGGATAGGCAGCAAATGGATACAGTTCAACAACATTGGGCAGACAATGCAACGCAGGGTTATAGACAGTGGAAACAGGCTGAAAGGATCATCGGGAACATAGATGAACAGACCAAAGCAGCATTAAACTCTGAACTCAAAAATAGGTGTATTAGAACTTCACACAGCAGGGACATTCTCAAATGGGGATACATGCCAAAAGGTTTCTTCTCTACCCAAGAAGCCTACAAAATTTTAAGTAACGATCCTTTGCCTAAAGATCCCCTATGGAATAGAATTTGGAGCTCGGGGGTTTGGCCCAAAGTATCATTATTTCTCTGGCTCTTTGGGCATCAAAGAATCCTCACTTGGGACAACTTGAGGAAAAGAAGCTTTCATGGCCCCTCAATCTGCCCTAACTGCTGTACTCATGAGGAAACTCAACAGCACCTTCTAAACCACTGCTCTCTGGCCAATCAATTATGGGAAAAAGTAAGCTTTCGCTGCCAACAAAATTGTAGGCCCTCCGAAGATATTATCAACTCTCTTAGGAACTGGCATAAGAATCCCTACAGAAGAAAAATCCTAAACCAACTCTAGAGAATAATCCCAGGTCTAATCATCTAGACAATCTGGAAAGAAAGAAATAAATGCATCTTCAGGGATCAAAAAACTCCTCTAGACATCATATGGAGGAATTTCTGTCTAAATCTTACTGAGACCCTAGCTTTGCATTCCTGGGACACAAATTATTATCCAACTCTAGCAAAAGAAAGAGCCATCTGGGATAATTGGGGACTTCAGCTTCACCCTCGAGAGCCAAGGCAAAAAATCCCTAGAACAGATTACACCAAGAGCTCTTGGATCCCTCCTCCAGAAAACACCTTCAAACTTAACTTTGACGGTGCTTCTAAAGGAAATCTAGGAAAAGCAGGCTTCGGAGGAATAATCAGAGATCACAAAGGAAAACTCATAGCTATCTACATGGGGAACCTTGGACGGGACACGAACAATTCGGCAGAGCTGGAAGGCCTTTGGCAGGGACTTCTCCTTTCGCAACATCTTGGGCTGCACCCTCTAGAGATTGAAGGGGATTCTCAAATTCTTATCAACCTTGCCACTCAGCTCCTCAATGGAGCTCATGCGCACAAAATTTCCAACAGTTGGAGACTTGAGGCACGTCTGGAGAACATTGAGGAATGGCTCATCAACAATAGAGCTCTCCTCTTCAAGCATATCAGAAGGGAGGGAAACAAAGTTGCTGATCTACTGGCCAACGTGGGAGTAGACAACAAGCACAACCTTCTTACAGGAACTCTGGAAACAATTCACAATGATGATCAAAGACAGGAATGCCAAATGCTGGTCCAGAGCGAAGCAGAAGTCCCGGATGCGGGTGACGATGCAGAGGTTTAAAGCGATGGGATGGGAGAGTGGCATTATGGGAAGCCATATGCCAACCTGCCTTGAAGCTGTCATTCAGTTCATAAATTGGATGGTTCAGTGTTTAATGCACTTAACTACCAGCGCTCATTACAACCTCGCCTCTGATTCTTGAGACCATTTCGCATGCTGCGACTTGGCTATGTCTCCGACTCAAATTTATGAAGGCTCTCTGCAAAGGACTCACTGTTGCACGGTTTATTGGGTTGATAGAATGGAGCGCGGTTATGGTTCAAGCAGAACTCCCCTGCCTGTTAAGCTGTGCTGCACTCCGGATGCTGGGCTTTCTTCCTCGCGCACTGTGACTGGCAAGAGAACCAGTCTCAATTGATGTTTGGAATTAGGGGAGAGCCTCCACTACTCTCTCGCAGACTCTTACATGCTTTCTACTGTTACTTTTCCTCCTCAAACACCCCTATCTTCTGTCCTTCATTCGCCTCTCCACACTGCTATCTCGTCTGACGAAATGTTGCGTCTCAGGCATAGAATGCGATGTAGAAGGGGTTCCATCAGAAGCCAGATTTGGCATTCCCCCACCACCTCTAGCACCTCCTCTATGTCTTCTTCAAATTCTGACAACCTTTCTAGTGCTCATAGAGGTCATCTTCACCGCTTAGGGTGCAGAGTTCGTTCCCCCAATCCTACGATTCCTTCTGCTCATCCCCACATTTTTCTTTCAACAGCTCTCTTAATCGTCCTAGAGTGACAACCTCCATCATGGTCATCTTTCAGGAGACTCCTCAGGATATTACTCCCTGCTCTAGCAGAGCGGAATGTAGCACTAAGGGAGCTCAGTTTTCAGAGCAGAACGCTGGCAAGAAACTCACTGACAGCATGGACTCGCAGGATTTGGAGGGCAAGGCCACTTAGGACAACGCGGGAAAAGGCATGGATGGATGGCCTAGCAAGAAGCGGGACGTGGTGAAAGACGACATTGGTCAAGCAAGTGCTGAACAGGCCCATCCTCCTTCACCAGGGAATTTGGCTACTTCTATGGATGACCTTCTCAAGGCTGAAGGGGATCTCAGAGGCAGCTTGGGCTCGCAGGATCAACCGAAGATGAACAATGCGCATGCAAGGCATGTGAGCGAGAAGCAGAGTATTGGTAGTCAAGCGAGCGAGATGGAGAATGCTGGAGGTCAAGCGAGCGTGGTGCAGGCTCCTTCTGCAATCGGGAAGGTGATTCATTCTATTGCGGACCTGTACAAGGACAACGGCGAACCGGATGAACTCTGGTGCAGGGTCGTTGAAGAAGCTCCTGATGAGTAGCGCCACCCTCTCTATCTGTTTTTTGTGCTCTGTTTCGGCCCTTTCTTCAGGGGTTGTTCCTGTTTGTCATGATGTTTATGTTTCAGTTTTTGTTAGCTATGATATCAAAACTCAGATCTCCATGTCTCCCCTGCGTGGGATTTTCCTAAAAAACACTCAGCACTAGTTTCCCTCGTGTAGGGCAGTGTTCAACCATGGTTTTTTTGTACAAAATGCCACTACACCGGGCAAGGATTTGGCTATGGCCTGCTGTAAATAATTTTCACTGTTAATAAATTACGTTTACTTAGAAAAAAAAAGTTTAGAAAATAATGCAAATAAATTCATGTTTAGAATTATCATTATTTTATTATGATCTTACATACCAAAAATTAACAGTATATATATATATATATATATATATATATGGTTCATTTATTTAAGTAATGATATAATGAAAACTGTTTAAAGCAATCAGGTAGTTATATTATTTTAGGAATTGACAAAAAAAAAAGAACTTGATATAGTGCATTGCTTTCAAGATCAACATAATTGCAAATTATCAAGTGAAATGATTTTAACATTAACACAATGCAAACCAATTTATTCAAAATACATATTATAATGTTTGGAAAAAAGAGAGTCTTAGTTATAAGGTTAAGTCGTCTTCTTTATAAGAACCCATCTTAAATAGTATAAATGATGAAATAACAGATGTACCATATCACTCTCTATTCTCATGATCACCCTCATTATCTTCTAACTCGCTTGCCATGATAAAATTATTGTTCTAAATAGTATGTTTTGATCTAGGATCGTGTCTCAATAAGAACCACCAATCCCTATCCAACACATCTGGGTAAAAAAACACTTGGTTGTAGTGTTTGGGGAAAACATAAGGCTCCTTATCTTCATCCCACATCTTTCTAGAGTTGATATATATCAACCTACTATCGCGGTCTTCCTTTACATTATTCTGATCAAAGGTGTCCCACCACTTGCACCTAAAAATAACACATTGGAAAGAAGAGAAGTCAACTTCAATGATATCTTGTATCTTTCTGACGTAACCTAACATCCCTCATACTAGGTTTTGATCACGGTGGCTAGCTTGAATAGATTAATCTAAATCGACTTCCACTCCATAGTTTTGTGTCATGTGTCCATCATCGACATTTTCTGTGTGAAAATGGTTTCCATATGTCCACATAGATTGGAACAAATGCACCTTTAAAAAATTTAAAAAATCAGAGTGTCATGTGTCTAAGAACCCAACTGTTAAATTATAAAATATAGATGTTGTTATCACCCAAAAAAATGAAACATCTTTTGAGAAGTTCAAATAGGTTCATATGTAAAAAATTGGGTTGTAGGATTCATTTTTTATATTCTTGGTCAAGGGAAATATTAAAATTTTCTTTTTTAAGTTTACCCTAAGGTCTAAACCCACTCATTTTCAAACTCCCTCATGTCACATCACTCATCATTTTCTGACTGATTTCAATTTCCAAGGTTTTTTTACCGAAAATTCCATTTTAGCCAAGAAACCACAGTTTCATAGCGAAACACACTATGAAAAGTCACTTTTCGCTACGAAACAGTTGATAGTTTCATAGCGAAAACAACCAAATTTACACTAGATATGCTACGAAAGTGCAGTTTCCTGTCTGTCTTGTCAGATTAGCTGTTAGGTGTCAGTAAATCATTGGGAAAGGGTAGGTTAGATGCCATTCAAGTCATGGAGGGATAAAACCAAGGTACATGGTTAGGTCTGAAGTCATCATGATTAGTTTAGGTATGTATGAGTCATCATTGAGTCATGAGAAGACATTAAAACTTCAAAATATTTCCTAATTCAGTCATTTCTTATTTCTCATCCTTTTTTTACATGATATCAAGCTCTGGAGAGCTATTGCATTAAGCCAAAGATTTGGCTGGTGTTTTCAAAGGTTTACATTGAGAATTATCAAGCGAGGCTGCAAATCATCAATTGAGGCTACAAATTGTCAAGCGAGGTTGTGAAGACCTTAAAGAAACCACGATAGAAAGAAGAAGAACAAACAAGGGTGGCCAATGCTTGAGATATGAACCAGTAGACATGAATTTGATCAATGAAGACCCAACAATAGTGGAAGTCTTCAGAAGGATAGGTTGCCTACAATTTTGTGAGAAATTACAAGGTTTTCATACACAGGTTTCCAAAGAGTTTGCTTTGAATTTCAGTGGAACAACCACCAAAGTAGGAATGTTGAATATGTATATCACACCAAAGGTTATTGCAGCTGCTACATGGACCCAAAGAGGACAAGAGAAGTTGTTCGAAGGTTTAAATTTTAACATGGAGCAGTGCAAGAATTCATGAAACCTGAAAAATAGTGAAATGGATCTCACCAATGATGTTCCAAGGAGCCGCATAAAGGAAAACTACTCAAAATTGCAACTCATCATCCAAAAGCACTTTACTTGTGAAGGGAGATACCACAAAGTCTACTCACATCATTTCAAGTTACTTCTGCACTTTACTGGTAAGATTTCCCTTGATTTTCCTTTATATTTGCATAGAAGATTGTCAAAAATGGCAGATAAGGTCCAAGCAAAGTATGAAGGGAGTGAGACTTCATTATTTCATCATGGTTTAATGAAGCTGTTGGTTTTAGATGAACTTCAAAGTTTAGGCAGAGACTGGTCCTCATTTTTGTTTGTTAGTGCTTTTGAGTTGGATGCTCTTACTCCTTCAAGAACTCCTAAACCTTGGAAAATTCCATCACCTTTAGCAGTAGATTAGAGTGAACCGTTGATAGAAAAACCAAGTGAGCCTGCAAGAGTAGAACCAAATGAGCCAATTATGATGGAGCCAGAGAAATTGCAGAGTTTTGACACACCAAATGTCCCACCTGCAAAACAAAATTCAAAGGTGGTTGAACCTGCAAAAATAAAACAAGTTGTGAGTAAACAAGGAACAAAAAGGATGACAAGGAGCCAAACACTGGCCTTAGAAGATAAAACAGTGGCTGCAGAAGACAGAGTAGTGCCTAAAGGAAATATTGAAGATATTTTACATGCCATTGACATAGAAGAAACTCCTATAGTCTAGGTTGAAGACATTGAGGAAGGTGGAAAAAAGTTAAAAAAGGATAAATCTGCAAAGAAATCAGAATTTTAGGGAGAAGATGCAGGTTTCATGTTCCAAGCAAGAAAGCCTATGACAAGGCATGCTAGGAAATTATTAGAGAGTAGTAAATAGGTCCCACCACCTACTGATACAGTTCATCCACCACAGGAGATCATTGACCTTTCATCACCTGCAAATAAAGACACAATTAGCAAAGAAAAGAAAGGAAAAGAGAAGGTGATGGAAAAAATAGAGTTACAGCTCCTTGAAGAACAATTGAAATTGGAAAATCATGAAATTTATGTTATGAAAAGAGAAGCAAGGAAACACAGTGTAGAGAATATTCAATTTGAAAAGATGAATGCAATTTGGGAAGAACGGGTTGACATTGTTTATAAGACTTTGGATAACACACATCAGCTTATCAAATGGACCATTCCAGCAAGGAAAGAGGCCAAACATGTCAGGAGGATGAAAAAACATTTGAAAGCCACCAATAGAAGATTGAAAGATCAGGTTAAGGACCTCCAAGAGCAACTTGAACTAATTCATGAAGAGTTAGAGAAAAAAGGCCTTAAAATGACAGTGCTTGAAGAACCAATAGATCAACCAATCATAAATGAGGAAGAAATGCCTCAAGGATCATAAGGTGAGCTGGTTTATGGTTTTTAAGGCTAATGATATGTTAAAAACAAGATTTTGGCACTTAGAGGCTTCATTTTTCAAATTGCACAAAAATCTGGAATTTTAGAACTTTTCAGCAGTTTTGCAGCATGCCTAGGCTTGAAGGACAACAAAACACTATGAAACTACTGTAGCTGTTATTTTTCCCTTTTGAACTAGTTTTCGGAGCTATCAAGAGGTAAATCTGTGTGGGATATGTGTCTAAGGATGATGAAGACCATGCCAAAGGAAAAAATAAAAAATATTGAGGGTAAATGGCATTTTTGCAATACTACAAAAGTACACTATGAAACTACCTTACTTTCATAGCATACTCTGTGGGAGCCTTTTAAGAATATTTTTTAGCATTTATGGACAGATGAGTATTATCCAAGTATTAGAGGATCATGAAAACAAGCATTCATCACTTAAAGACCATGAAATGAATATAAGTTAGTAGTCAAATCATTCATGGAAGAAGAAGACCATTCGCCTAAAAAATAGGGTTTTGTTTCCAATTTTAGAGGAGGTCAGTTAGGGGGTCATGTAGTGATGAATCCCATCATCCCAATTCGAACATGTGAAATAATACTTGTCAAAGATGTAATTTCCTTAAAAGATAAGGTTGTTAAATGTAATAATGAGCAGTTTGAGTCATAGTAGGAAAAGGACTGTCAAGTAGGATAGCTGTCATTTTTTCATTAATTAGATGTTTTATGGTTATGCAAGGTGTCATTAAGAAAAAATTCGATGAATATATCCAGGAAGCGGATCATCTCATGATGTAAAAATTCTATTAAAGGCCATTGAGTTGAATTTTTCAAGGGTTGGATGTTTTTTGGCAAAGACAGATTTATGTAATTTGACTGTTTCAGTAATACAGAGATTTGTTACTTGAGAAACCTAAGATTCTGATTGATTTTTTAGTGCCTATCTTAACTATCTCTTTTATGTGTATCATTTGCAGTAGTTTTCATATTTAATACTCACAATTCATTCATGTAATGCTCTGACTTCCTTTATAGATGAATTGGCTGTGTATTTTCCTATTTCATGTGTGTGTGTACTACTACTAAAAACTCTTACCTGCCTCAGCTTCCATGTCAAGTAAGCTCACTACTGAACATTGAAATTTTTGACTCCATAAGCCTAATGTTTGCATACTGATACTATTTTCAACCTACACTCATCATAAGCAAGTTTTTTACGAAATAGAGTTAGCCATCTAAATACATCTTTATTCAATATCATTAATCCTTTGAGAGAGCCCTCTCAAACTGAAGAGGCTAAGCTTCACTCAAAAGATTGGTTTGAAACAGTTACATGAGATTGTCTTATTAGCAGCCTATTAGGTGCAATTTTGTGATAACAGATGTTACATTTCAAAGGTGCATTATTAAGTTATAAATGTACATAAATCGATTATTACCGAGTTTCTACACCCAATCCCTATGTTTAGTGCATCCTCTTCAGCACACGGGTAATGACCAATTGCGCTGTATTTATCTCTGACTTGTTCAGAAACCCAACTGTTGGGACATATAATTGGCATTTTTCTTTTAAATGATCAGGATAAGGCACACTTCTACCATTAAATTGTCTGAATTCTTTCCTGTCACTATCCCATTTCATCCTCTTTTGTTCGTACAATGCGACCCATAGTTGTGTCACTTCGGAATTGTAAAGAAAAAATTTATTGATTGCTTCAATTTCTGTGTTTGTTGATGAAATCAAATCGACATATAGTAAATATGAGATCAAAATATACATTATATCGAAGTTCAACGTGAATATTTATTGTGTAAATTTGAAAAATGATAAGTCGCATACTCTTTATCAAGCGTTTTTTTTCCATTCGTTTGGAGAAGGTCCCCTTCTCTTTTGTCTTCATCCCTTTCATCGTCCCAAATCACCGCACCTAGTGTTTTGTCGATCTGTTTGATGTACTCACTGGAATAATAGAAAGATTCATACGATATGTACCTCTCTTCCATAGACCCCTGAGATTTTTCCCTTTGTCTAAAAAAACCTTTCAATTTCTTCATGTACCTCTCTAAGAAGAAAATCCAACGACAAGAAACCACCCCAACTAATTCAACCTCATCTATTAGGTGGATTAGAAGATGAACCTGCAAGTCCATGAAACTCATCGGTAGTTCCTTCTCAAACATACAAACAATCTCAACTATCTCTTGACGCCACTGTGGAATGCTAGACACATGAATCTCCTTTGACATGATCCAACGTACAAATGCAAATAATTTAGATATGGCACATCCTAGGTCTTGGGGGAATTCATGTTTCACACACCCACGTATGAACAAAGGATAATGACACTACAAAGTTATAAACACATGAAATAATATACAAAATTATTTATGTTTTATGATCCCATGGGATAAAATTTATTAATATAACAAATAATCAAATCATGCTTCTGAGATTATATGTACTCTTAGAAGATTTAAATGTTCATGTGATTTCAACCTCGAAAAATGGTCTTCCGTGGTGAAGCAACGTTTTAGTGAAGACCCATATGAATATGGCACCCTCACTCCCATTATAAATTCCTTTGTCAAAGAAAGATCATCTTTTTTTAAAGTCCATGGGACATCACCTTATTTGAAATACCAATTAGAGGGACCATCCTCTGATCCTGTACTTTCTAATTGTCTTGGCCAATGTTTATTTTTAGTTTTTGAAGTAATAAGATCTTTCCTAACAACCAACGTGTCACTTTGTTTCGATGATATGTTCCTCCATAAAGAAGATGAAACATTTTTAAATATATGCATGGGATCTAATAAGTGGGTAATATTAATATTCTCCCAATATGGGAGGTTATAAAATATATATTTCCTTTTCATCCCAATGGAAAATTTCTCAACATAGGTGTCAAATAATTCTAGATCATCGAACATAGGCTCTCCATTTGAATAGAAAATTTCTACGAACTCCTTCTCCTTCTCTCTCTCATATGCTCTAAGCCATTCAATTGGTTTCATTATTACAGGCCTTTGTGTTATCTCTCATTTACCTTTGAATGTGGATGTTTCTCTTTTGTAAGGGTGTTCTTCTAGGAGGAATACCCTAGAGCAGTCATACACTGGCTTTCGTAGGTCGTTGGACCATCTAGCTTTCAGAGAAGGTCCACAACATTTACATCCATAATACCCTTTTGTTACAAGACTTGCAAAAGTATTGTATACAATATGCATGGGACGTTAAATAATATCATGAAGATCATAACAATTACAACGAATTAAATAATTAATATGTGAAATAATATTGTTACGTATATAAAAAAAATCAATAAACATGTAATTTACCAAAGCAAACTCCTAAGCCTGGATAATCATGTGTCGTGTAAGCACATATGCCATACAACATAAAACTTCTCTCTACTGTGATGGGTCTTGATACATTGTGTTATTGCCTAAATCTACCTCAGGCTGAAGGAAGGCAGAGTCTAGGGTAACATCAAACCATGCTTAATCTGGTAGGTAGCCCTACCAGATCAGGAGAGGGCTCTCTCCAGGTCAATCTCAGCAAAATATGATCAATGAGGCTTGAGATGACTTGAAATAAAGGATAATTTTAGGATAGGTATATATGTAAAAGAGTTTGATTTGATTTTTGGGGTTTTTTTGTTGGAATCAAAGGGAAAAGTATATTTTGGGTCCGGGAAATGATCAGTTTTGCAGAGAGCTGAATGGGGCAAGGAAGGAAATTGTTTTGATGCTTCGATTTGAATGAAATGGGTAGCTCATACCGGTGAGGATTTGAAGAGGGAAAGAGGCTTTCAAGAATCCTCTTCAGAAAGTTGAAAACATGGAAAATTAAACAAAAATTCAAGGCAGAGCACTGCAAATCTAATGAATTCCACCTTTAATACTTGTTTTTTTAACTTAAGAAGAAAGGAGAAGGGAAATGATACACATGAAACATAAGTAAACTTACAATCACAGAGAGAAACACACCATCAAAACATAGAGCCACATGGATCCCAAAGAGTGCTGCAAACCCTGGTCTATTCCTTTGCCAAAATGCAGAGATGAAATGTACAATGAAGCTCTAAGCAATCCCAAGTGTCCAACCTATGCTAATGACTGAAAAAATACAAGATATAGACAACACTTCCTCATCCCCAGTATTTAGGGTTCGAGCTCACTAGTTTAGGAGATGTTTCAACAAGATATAAACTAAGAACTGAAAAATAGGCAGTGGAACAGCTTGCCTCTATAAGATAGGAAATTGATTCATTCAGTTACAATTCACTTTTTGGTGAATGAATCTACTTACAAGAGTGAAAATTTGTCAAAATTACATCAAAAACCATGAAATTACATCAAGTTACATCAATAGCTATACATTTGAAGATAAAAAAGTCAAACTGGCCAAAACTAGGCGAAAAACTGAGTTACTGAGTGAAAACTAGGCCAAAATTCCCAATGCGTCGCGCCTGAAATCTCTATGCATCGCGCCACTTTGGAGCTGATTTTGAGGGCCTTCTCGGAGTCCAAATTGAGTTTAGGATATCTCGTTGGAAAGATCCACCTATCTAATTTCCAACCCAAGTGGAATTTCTGAATTTGGTTGCCATTTTCCCCTCCAAAAATGAGTTTTTCCAACACTTCTTCCTGTGTGTCCAAAAGAGGGCAGAAAGGTCATTTTTAGGGAGTTTTTGACCCCTCAGGCAACCCAAAACTTGTCAAAATATTTAGGTAATGGGTAGGCATGCATAAATTTTGATGAAAAATCTAGAGATACAAAGTTTTCTTCAAGAGGAGCTGCCAATTATAAGCGCGCGCCAAGTGGCACTACACGTCGGGCAGGAAAATTTGTGTTAAGGCCAAAATATTCAAAATTGACAAAATGTTTCCCAAATTTCCTGAAATTTGGGCTGAATTTCCACCATCAAGCACTATGCTGAGCCAAAGAAGCTTCAGCCAAAATTTGGAGTTTATCATGCCTTTTGCGACGCTTTAATGCCCTCTTTAACTTTGCCTTCATGTTTTTGAGCGCCATGGATGAGTGGGACTGATGAGGGGAGGGTTTGATGCTAGTTGTAGGATTTTAGGGAATGAAAGGGTTTAGTGGATGATTGTTGGCGAAAATTCAGGTCTCGCGGGCAAGACCCAGGTTCAAAGGGTTGTGGCCAACAAGGGGTCCGGAGTAGTCTAGGAACACGCCGGCATTTTCACCCTGCTCTTGGAGAGCAGTGCGTCTCACCCAAGGCGTGCCGCGACCACATGCATAAGGGGATGAGATCACTGGTAAGGAATAAATCCGCAACCAAAGAAAGAAAGTGCATCCATTACATATACCAAATTACACATGCATGATCTCTAATGAAGTATTCAGACAGTCGCAACTTAAAATTTTTAAAGCAGTGTAAACACATTAGAACACATGGACAACATATTGAGACAGCAATCCTTCCTTATATTATGCTTCTGGCCGAATACATGATTACATAGCTTTCTTCTCTGATAACTCACAAGTCAGATACAGATGGGTTTGAGAACAGAAGGGAAGAACATAGAAAGTAGGAACCCATAGAAAGAACAGGTCTGATCCCTCTACGGCTGCTCTGCGCATCCATTCAACCTTCAACCATAACAATAACCTCTCTCCTTTCTTCAGCCGGGTGATCGCCCTTTTATTCACCCGCTCGTCGCGACTGGCGGCTTCTCTGTGTCTTCACTCTGGCTTTTCCCGACTTCTCTTCTGATGTCTGCATGTTCCTCTTTCTGTTTTCTGCTGTATTTCTTTCATCTGTACTTATCTCTGTTCAATCTCCAGTTATCAATTGCTTCCGCGCCACCTTGGTAGCTCCGCAACTCCTGGTCGCCGCGGCGCGGTCGCGTTAGCTATGTGTATTTCTTCCGCAACTCAAAAAGAGTCCAAGTTCAAAATGTCTTGGCCAAAAGTTCAAAACTTAAACAAAAACAAGGGCCCCAACAGGCCCCGACCACAATTCTTTGACTCGTCCGCGAGTCAATCACAAATGACAGTTTCTATTTCCATCCCGCTGCTGGCTTCCGCGCCCTGCTCTGTTGTTCCTTCTTCCGCCACCCTTTCCTGCTGTACTCCGCCACCTGCTGGTTCAAACAAGGGCCCCAACTCTGGGACCCGGCGGAGTGCTGAATCTCGAAGCTCTGTGAAGGTCGCCACTGCTTGTTGCCATTCCTGTATCAGCAAGTCGGCGTCCTGAGAGATGCGGTTGGCGGCGGCTTCGTCAATGGGCGTCGGGGCAGCCCCGAACAGAGTGGCGAGCTGGGACTCGGCCTCGGCATCCAGCTGGTGCATAGCGTCAGCATGGGTGCGAATGCCCGGACGAATCTGCCGGATGACGTGCTTGGCTGCTGCTGATTCGGCCTCAGTCATTTGCATGTGAAGTTCCAGCTCGTCCGACTGCGCGTAGAGCTGATCCAACCTTGCAGGGTCCCTGGTCGCCCGAATTTCGTTGGAGATTTGTTGCAGCTGGGCAGTGATGGGCTGCGTCTTGACCGTTAGCGCGAGCGAGCATTCCTGTAGACTTCTCAGAAGGGCAGAAGCTGCGGCTGTAGTGGAATGTAGAGTGGCTTGCATACTAACGGCCTGCGTCTGTTTAGCAGTCACCTGTCCTGAATGGTCAGCGGGTGGATCTGGAAGGGTGGGCCGTGCGGCTAACGCCGCTTGTAACTCCTGGTTTTCCCTGCAAACAACAGTAAAAACTTCCGTGAGCTTGTGAGCCTGTAGAGCGATGCTGTCCTCTTCTATGCGAGCAGGGATTGGGGCCTGGCGAGCCCGTGCCTCCGGCCAGACGCTTGAGAGCGCCTGATTAACAATGTTGGCCTGCTCCTGGAGGTAGGTCTTCGCCTGCTACAACTGATCGCGCTGTTCAGTAAGCGCCGTGATCTGATTCTGCTGCTCTGTGCACTTCCGCTGTAGCTCGTCGTGAATCTGCTCTGCTTTAAGGGCCGCCCGCTGAATGAGCAGGTATAAATGTGCTGGACTCAAATGTGCAGCATTTGGTGTGCTGGGTACCCCCTGCTTGGGCGTCTGTTCCTGCGAAGAATGGCCCATGGCCGCTGCTCGGCCTGAAATCTCTGGAGGATGGACCGGCGTCTGCTGTTGCACCGAAGTGGCCATATCAGGCTCTGGCCGGTCCTGCTGCGTGGTTTGCTCTGTAGAAGGGGCGGCTGAATCAGCCCCAACTGTGGCTTGCTGGACAGATATAGTTGGAAGGGAATCCCGAGATGTGGCTACCGGGTCAACAGGTGGTACCACGGCTGCAGTACTGGAGGTAACCTCCGCCCTGTGGTCACCGCCAAAAAGTTCCCGGATCAAAGAATCGGACACAGTGGCTGATGAATTGGACGGATTGGGGGAGGTGGCCTGGGGACGGCTGGTGGAGGGGGCGGTAGAGGGAGTGAACAAGGTGCGAGGGAAACGAAGGTTGAGGAAATCCGCTGGATCAATCAGTGGTTCCTCCGGAATCAAAGTGGCTGTGGGCGGCGTGGCTGGTGGATCATCCTCCGTAAGATCCACCACGGGATCCGTGGCCGTAGTGCGGGCCCTCTTGGATGGAGGTGGGTCAACGGAATCAGGTTCGGGGCCCGGTTCACCCATTGTCGTGATGAGGGGGGTAGCCGAAGTGAACAAGGGAGTGGGAATGGGGGAAGTGAGGGGGGCGGTGTTGGAGAGACCAAGGGACCGATTAATACGAAATTCATTAAAAGAAGGAAAGATAGGGGCGCCACTAGAAACAACCTGAGTTACCACGTTGAGTCTCCGGGCTTGGTCGTTGAAATGCTCGACGATGGGGACCAGCGATTCGGGCAGGGTCGCTGCGGTCCCCGCTGCATCTGTGGTCGTTTCCACCGCAACCTGGGAAGATCCCCCGGCACTGGTCGCGGCAGGCTGCTGTGCAGCCCGCATCCCATCAAAATTGTAGCGGAGGACTCCATCGCTAATGTGCTGGACAACCCCCGGCCATGTAGAAACCTCCCTGTGGAAGACACTATCATTCAGCTGGAAGCGCAAGGGCGCCATATGAAAAGTATGGTGCGGTACACAAGTCGGCCAGATGAAAGTGTGGTTGTGGCTGATGCCAAACCACACCTGTTCACTGTATTCATCCAACAGGTTCCGGGGCACCCGTTGCTGGGAAGCAACCACATCGGTCATCATCCCATACCATTCTCGGAACGCTGCTGCGTTCACCTCCTTGCTGCTGGGGTCCCTGGACAACTGCCAGGGGGAATATCTCATTGCGAGCGGCTGGCTCGCGGTGATCTCCGCCAGTGGCCGGATCGGGGGTGAATGCCATTTCCACATGGCGAACGCTAACAGCAAGTACCCATATATGAAGCTGGTAGTCCGTCTGTAATTGTCTTCGCAAGCCGCGAAAAGTTCCTTCAACACAAACGCGCTCCAATTCAACTTGGCTCCCCGGACGCAGTGCTCTACAATGGAAATTGTGTCCAGAGTGCACTCTCCCTTTGTGTAATGGCGCATGGTCTTGCTAGCAATCAGGTAGCAAGCGAACCTGATTTGTGATACATTGATCAAATCAATCTTGGCACCTTTGCCACCCCGGCGAGTGCCATACTTGGTATAGAGGTCGGCCTCCGCCGACTTCCGGGCTCGCTTGGAGGATGTCTGGCCCGCAGAGGAGACATCGGAACCAGTCTGCGATAGCCCTGTAAGCCGATGGATGTCTGCTGCATGTATCGGAATTTCTTCTTTCAACCACAGGGACCCGTTCTGCACCCGACTGAGGAGGAACCGGGTACATTGCAGAACTGGTCCGGTGGTGCCGAAGACGGGAAGACTCCTCAAATTCATCAAAGTCGACTGCTGTAGGCCCCGGAATTCTTCCCGCATTCGACTGTTAGAGCTGCTCCCGGGCGTGTACTGGTGTTCCATGAATACCTGCCAATGGAGGTGAGGAAACTCGGCTGGGTCGGACAAGTTAGCGTCCATGCAGGGTGTGTTGTCGTACTTGCCGACCAGTGACTCTACCCGGTGAATTCTGCTATCTAATGCTGGTTCAGGAACTGAGAGAACAGCTCTCGGCATCTTGGCGCGTCTCTGATAGACTTGGACGATTCTTCTGCAACTTCTTTCGGGGTGCTGCGTGCTCTGATACTGCGAATGCTCCGGAGGTGCTGCAACTTCCGAATTGAACTGGTCTAACATCCTCTTGCTGATAGCCTTCATGCAAATTGGGCCATTTGCTGGCACGCGCGGAGTTGATGAGACTCCATAACGGCAATTAATTCTTGCTATCTTTCTTGCCTGCGATAATCGTGCGATCAATCGCCGGCCTGTGTGTAATCTGTCAGTTGCTGATGGCGTCATGGGGAGATGGGCGGACTCGACGGCGGAGGGAATTGTGGTTGATGGCAAATGATTACGGTATGATTACTGTCCATTAAGGGAATTTATGACCAAAATCTGAGCTATCCTACGGACTGACAAAAGTACTGACGGACATGACCTGGACTGACACTGGCGCGGGGACGGATCCTACGCGATCGACAGGCTGGACGGACGTGGTGACACGCTGGACTGGCGCGGTGACACGCTGGACTGACCCGCCCCGACCACAGTCGGTTGCGGTATGGATACCGCAACTGACGATTTATTTGACTGATTGCAAAGGAACGGAAAAGACTAACTATGCTCATCCCGGTTGCGGGAGAGTTATTCAACTACGCTACTCTACGGGTGCTCTCGGTTGCGAGAGTTATTGATGGAAAGGGAGAAGGTACCTACTCCTGGTAGGGCTTCAGGCGTGCGCCATTCACCCATCCTGGAAGAACTGTGCCGTCCAATTGTGCCAATCGAACGGCTCCTGAGTCGCGGATTTCGATAACAAAGTACGGTCCCATCCAGTGCATCTGGAGCTTGCCTGGAAACTTCTGGAACCGGCTGTCATATAAGAGAACTTTGCCGCCCACTTGGAAGGCTTTGGTTTTGATGTGGCGGTCGTGCCACGCTTTCTGTCTGGCCTTCTGAACCTTCTGGTGGAACTCCACAAGAAATCGAGCCTCATCCAGCTCCTGCAGCTCTTGGAGTCGTTCCTTCAGTGACGCCTCTTCTGAGAAGTGAAGGGACGTTGCGATCAAAAGGCTGGGTACGGTGAACTCGGCGGGAATCACAGCTTCCCGGCCATACACCAGCTGGAATGGCGTCTGGTTGGTCAAGCATTTTACCGTGGTCCGGTAAGCCCATAGCGTCGCTGGTAACCGCTCATCCCAATCATCCCTCTGAGCGTTGCAAATTTTTGTCAAGCCCTTTTCAAGAATCTTATTGAAGGCTTCCACCGTACCATTGGCCTGCGGGTGGTATGGACTGCTCTTATGATGCTGAATCATAAATGTTTCCAGTAGCAACTTGACCGTAGCATTAATGAAATGCGTGCCCTGATCGCTGGTCAAGCTCCGTGGGCAGCCAAAGCGGCTGATAATGTGTTCAAAGATGAACCGAGCAGCGGTCTCTACCGAGCAGTCGCGGACCGCTGCTGCCTCAGCCCACCGTGTGAGATAGTCCGTCGCGGTAATGATGTACCGGGCTTTGGAATGGCGAGCGATTGGTGCGATGGGGCCTACAAAATCCACGGCCCACTTCTCAAATGGCCGCAACACATGCACCGGGTGTAGCGGAAGCTCGTCCCTGTGCGAAGGCCTTCCCGTCCGCTGGCAGACATCGCAACGCTTCACATAGGCCTTACAATCTGCATGTACCGTTGGCCACCATAGACCAGCTTGAAGCACCTTCCTTGCGGTGGGTTTAGCACCCACGTGTCCTCCCGCAACACCGCTGTGACATTCCCACATCATTGCTTCCCGTTCGTGGTCAAGAACACACCTACGCAACACCTCATCTAGGCCCAGTTTGTACAGCTGCCCTGCGATCAGCTGATAATCGGCCGCCCGGACAACCAAGTGGCATTTCTGAAGAGGGGTATAATCCTCAGGGCACTGTCCCGTGGTCAGATACGTGGCAATGTCAGCCAGGTAGTCTGGGACTGCTTCAACTCGAAATAAATCAGCATCCGGAAGCTGATTGTCCAACGGACCGTCGTTTTCTCCCGTCTCCAGCCTAGACAAGTGATCGGGACCAACATTCAACCTGCCAGGCTTGACAATCACCTCAAACGTGAACTCCTGAAAAAGTAGAAGCCATCGACAGATTCTTCCTTCCAACACAGGCTTATTGACCAGATATTTCAATGCCGAATGGTCCGTGAAAAATGTAAATTTGCCGCCCAGAAGGTAGTGGCGGAACTTCTGGAGAGAGTAAACCATCGCCAACGCCTCCCGCTCGGTCGTGGTGTAATTCTTCTCCGCATTGGATAACCGTCGGCTGGCGAAGTATACCGGGTGGTCAACTGTCGTTTCCCCGGGTTGCGCCAGTACCGCGCCAAGTGCAATTCCGGACGCATCAATGTGCACATGGAACTGCTTATCCCAATTCGGATGAACCAGTATGGGAGCCGTTGCCAATTTCTCCTTCAATGTGTCGAGTGCCTTCCTGCATTCCGCCGTCCACTCAAATGCTTCGGACTTCCGCAACAGTTTCTCCAGAGGGGCAGTGATTTTGGCGTAGTTGCGGATAAACCGCCTGTAATATCCGGTGTGCCCTAGCAGTGCCCGCAACTGCTTCACATTCTCGGGGGCCTCCATGTGGACAATAACCGCGACCTTGGCAGGATCAACACAGACCCCTTGCTTACACACCACGTGACCCAAGAGTGTGCCGAATGGTACTGCAAAAATACATTTCTTCAAGTTCAGGGAAATCTGCAGCTGGCGGCACCGGTCGAACATAACACGCAACAGGGAGGCGTGTTTCTTCAGCAGGCTGTAAACGGTCCAATCATCCATATAGACTTCCAGGAACTTGTGAATGTACTCCCGGAAGGCAGCAATGACAATCTGGGAAAACACAGCTGGTGCGTTCTTCAGACCAAACGGCATAACGTGATATGCAAACGATCCCCACTCAGTCGTGAATGTTGTCTTCGCCTTGTCTTCCTCGGCGATGCGCACTTGATGGTAGCCCGAAAACCCATCAGTGAAGGAATAAGCTTCGTTTCCCGCGACATGATCTAGAACTTCGTCGCTGAAGGGAGTGGGAAACGGGTCATGAATACAAGCATTATTCAAACTCCGATAATCTACACAGACACGGATCTCCGCTTTGTCCTTCTTGTTCTGGATGACAATGGGACTTACCCACTCAGCTTCCTCTACAGGAAAGATGAGACCCGCAGCCAGCATCTTGTCGATCTCCATCTTGACCTTCTCTTTGATACATGGATTCAACCGGTAGGGTCGATGCTTCACCGGCCTGGCTCCTGGTTTCAGTGTGATGCGCATCTCGCCTAGATCCCCCTTGATCCCCTTCAGGTCCGCAACTGATGACGGAAATAAATCTTCATACTCCCGGAGGAGGCTGAAAATTTCTCTTGTCGTCTCCTCGTCCCAGTAATCTCCCACCGTTGCTAGCTTAGGTTTCTCCTCCGTTCCAATGTTCAGCTTCTTGGTCTTGAGGGGCTGCAAATGGACCCCTTCTGTCGTCGGCTCGTCACGGACGCTCCGCTCGCCCTCCTTTTCGTCAAAATAGAGATGCCTAAGGCCCTCCAAACTATCATCCTCCGGGTCGCCATCAATCCGTTGGCAAACCATTTCGCGCTTGACCCCGGAGCGTGACGCCACCGGGCCCTCATCGGGCTCAGGATGGCGGAAAAACAGAACCTCCTTGACGGCTTGTAGGGCCTGAGATTCCTGCTCCGTTTCTCCTTCGAACGAGAAGCTCTGGACGAATTTTTCCGCAACTACTTGCCAGGAGTGGGTTCCCCGCTTCCGCTCTTCCTCCAGATACCAAGCCTGGGGAATCGTATCCAGGGAGTGGAAAAACCTGTGGACCCACAACTCCTCAGGATACCCTGCGCTACGCCACTGTTCCTCGCACGCCCGCAAATGCTGTCGCGGGTCGGAAGCTCCCTGATGTTTAAGTGTAATGCAGGGCCCTTCATCCTCTTTGAAACGTGCCCTTAGAGCATCCGCCACCCGCTCCCATCGCAACAAGGTGTTGCGGTGATTGTTCCACCATCGTCCCGATGTTGACTTCAAGGCCACATCCAAGAGTGGTATCCGGCTTTCCTCTGGGACCCGGTCTTCCACCTTGGCAATAAAAGTATTCACTGCTTGCATGTTTGATAATGTGGGATACCCGCGGATCTCCGTCGCTACCCACCGGACCTGAGCGATGGAGGCACATCTCCGCGTGGTTGTCTCATACCCCCCTTGCTGCCAGTCTTCCCACGCAAGCTCGGATCCGAGCTCCGAGCTCTGCACACTCCGCCAACTGATAGACCCTGTTGCGGTCGGGTTGATGTAATCGTCCCGCTTCCCTGCAGTCATCTGATAGAGATGGTCCATCATCTGAGCATCCTCCCGACTGTCCACCGGTTCTATGTATTGCGGACCCTGATACGGGTCGAGAGGCTGAGTGACCCTTACCTCCCCATCCTCAAAAATCATCAGTTCCTTCTTGAGGTCGATGATCGCGTAATTCTCAAAAGCCCAATGAATGCCAAGTAAAGCAGGGTAGGGATCCTTGTCGCCCATAATATCAATAACCTCAAAGTCAGTGTATGTCTTCACCCCCGCGACGTCGACCTCGACACCCTCGAGGCGGCCGATTGGCAAAATACAGTACTGGTTTGCCATCCTGAGTTGGATTGGGGAATAAGCGAGCCGTGGCTTTCCAAGAGCCTCCCATGTCTTTCGTGGCAATATATTAACGTCAGACCCCAAGTCCAACATGGTGTCGCTGATTTGGAATCCCGCGACCTGCGTGTTAAGCTGGAATTCTTTTCCTGTGCGTTGCTTGTTCCGCTTGACGCGTTGCACGTATTGAGGCCTAGCGTCCCCCAGATTTCTGGGTTCTGCGCGCCCCTGCAGTGCTCCGTCTAACACATGCTTGAGCTGCTGCCGCAGCTCAGCGTCGTCGACAATCCTGAGAAATAGCCAGAGCCAATCCTCGACCACAGCATCTGCGGCGTTCTGAACACCGGTTTCTGGCCGCCGGGGCTCCTCCAGCCCTCCCTCGTTCCGCAACTAGGCGAATGCCTCAACCGCCTCCTGAAAGTACTTCTTCTGGACTTCGGGCCTGATCAACTTCTTTGGGGATGCCGGCCGCACCACTCGGGCTGGCTCCTTCTCGCGGGCATCCTCTCCAGTCTTCTTTCCACCTCGGGTTACTATCGCAACGTTCTGCCTGTCGGGAGTTGCGGTGCTGCGCAGTTCTGAGTTTACCAGGTTCGCTCCCCTCTGCCGCACCCGTTCTTCCCATTTCTTGATGAGCTCCGGGCAGTCCTCTGTAGCATGGGCGTTGACCCGACACTGGGAACACCAGGGTCGTCACAGAAGGGGACATTCTCGAGCCACATGACCCTCCTGGTCACAGTTGTAGCACTTTACCGGACCGCGTCCTCCAGTTCGGCCTCCCCGCATGCCGCCACCTCGTCCCCTTGTAGCCTCGTTCACCCTGTACAAGGGACGATCCAGTCGATCCGCAAGTGCGTCAAGCGCCCTACACTGCTCAGTGGTGTGCATCGTAGACACACAGAATTCGCAGTATACATTATTCAGCACCGTGGAGTACTTCTGTACTATTGGGCACATCCTAGGAGGATGCCCCATTGTTCGGCAAATCTCACAGTACTCTAGGGTGGAGGACCCCGGTTGCGGTGGGAACCCCGCAAAGGCCTGTTGCGGCTGGTATACTCCCTGCGGGTTCATTGCCGCGCCACCCACTGGTGGTGGACCCCCCTGGATTGCCGCAACTGAGGGTCCAACTCCTGCGCCGCGCAACCGAGGACATTCGGTTGCGACGTGCCCCTCGACCAGGCAATGAGTACACCAAACATTCGGTCGCGCTGGTCTTGCTGGCTGAATTTCCTTGAGCTTCTCAGTCAAGCTGGCGATCTGGTGTTGCAACCCTATCAGAGAAGGGTCTTGCGGGGCCAGCCCCCCCCTGTATTCCTAGGGGTATCCCGCCATGGCTTCAATCTTCATGGCCTGCTCCAAAGCATCCTGCAGATTATCAATCTTCTGCTGAGTGAGAGGGGTTCGTGTCAAGGGGAGAAGAGCCTTGATGAACCAGTCCCTCTGGTGGTTTGGATCGATCGGGTAGCTCAGTTTCCCGATCGCATCCTTGAATCGCCGCATCAACTCCCACGCGGTCTCTCCTTCCTTCTGCTTGATTTCCCACAGCTCGGACAGGCCCTGCTGGTTTGTCCGGGGAAGCTTGAATTCGCGGACAAAATCCCGCTTCACGTCCGCAATTACAGGGTTAGGGTGCGCCTCGGACCACTTGATGAACCAACGCAGAGCTCTCTCTCGGAGCGTGGTTTGAAACTCTATTAACTTCCCTGCATCCGGCGTCTGTCGAGCCCTCCAGATGGCTTCGCACAGATACCAATGTTGTTCTACGTCGTCATTTCCCCGGCCAGAGAACTCTGGGTACCGGGTGAAAGATCCGGCCATGTATGCTTGCGGAGAATTAACCAGGATAAAACCTCCGGGTCCTGGTTGCGTAACGGTCCCACTCGGGAAAACACTACTACTAGTAACGCTGCTGCTATTGGGCGTTACCGACGCCGCTGAACTATTATATGACTGACTTAATGCTTGAAACTGAATGAAAATATTTCTTAAAGGTTGATAAAGTACCAGGGGAAGGTCGGGATCCTGGCCATGCGGAAGGTGGGACGTAGGGCTGCCTGGAGGGGTGGGTGCCGTCTGATCCTGAAACATCTGCTGCATCACGTCGTGCCATTCGTCATCGGAACTTTCTTCGGGCTGCATCTTCCCAGTATTTTCGCTAGTCGTTACTTCTCTTTCTCGGGTCGCTGGGCTCCCATGCACCCATTGTACATCCGCTGTTGTCCCGTCTCCTGTCCGGGTATCCAAACCCATGGTTCTTGTCTTCTGAGGCGCCTCCTTCTGATTTCTCCTCTCGATCTCCCTTCTCTTCAAATCTCGCATTACCCTTCTTCGCCACCTATCGGCGATCTGTGCCCGCCGATGTGCACGTGACTCCCGCAACTTGCATGTGGCCTCAACGTCCATCCCCCGCTCCCTACTCTTACAGTCTACACAGCATCGGTCCCCTCAATCCTTCTCCCAGTACGGGTGGTTTACGCTTCCATACTCATTTTGTGGAATTCAATCAACCCTTCGTCCACCATTAGGGCTTTGATCCACAGCGGAATCTCCTTCAACAGATTTCCCCTCAGCCCTGAGTAAAAAATAGCCTCAGCCTTCGAGAAGGATTGGTAGCACTCAGCGGCAAACTCCACAACGTATCCTTCCAACGTGGTCTTTACCCAAAAGTCCACTGCGCGGGTCAGTTCAGTATCTACCCGATGCAGTGCTACCAGGTCCTCGTGTGCCCACCTGCGGTTTATCTTCCGCGAGCTTTCTTGGGGCACCGTCGCTCGTAACCTTCGCAACCAATTGTAAAGGTCAGTAGGGAACCTTCCCCAGAAGATTTCGTACGTATCACTGGCCGAATCCGAGAAAAGAACGATCTCCTTGATCGCGGCCTCCTTTTTCTTGGTCAGCTCCGCTTGCTGAGTAATGAAATGGTCAAGATGATCATCCCACCATCGCCGTATTGCTCCTTCAAAAATCCTCGAGACCATGATCTAGATCCCCTCAGAACATGCAGATCCCGGCAACGGAACCATTTGTTGGCGAAAAGTCAGGTCTCGCGGGCAAGACCCAGGTTCAAGAGTAGTGGCCAACAAGGGGTCCGGTGTAGTCTAGCAACACGCCGGCATTTTCACCCTGCTCTGGGAGAGCAGTGCGTCTCACCCGAGGTGTGCCGCGACCACATGCAAAAGGGGATTAGATCACTGGTAAGGAATAAACCCGCAACCAAAGAAAGAAAGGGCATCCATTACATACACCACATTACACATGCATGATCTCTAATGAAGTATTCAGACAGTCGCAACTTAAAATTTTTAAAGCAGTGTAAACACATTAGAACACATGAACAACGCATAGAGACAGCAATCCTTCCTTATATTATTCTTCTGGCCGAATACATGATTACATAGCTTTCTTCTTTGATAACTCACAAGTCAGATACAGATGGGTTTGAGAACAGAAGGGAAGAACATAGAAAGTAGGAACCCATAGAAAGAACAGGTCTGATCCTTCTGCGGCTGCTCTGCGCATCCATTCAACCTTTAACAATAACAGTAACCTCTCTCCCTTCTTCAGCCGGGTGATCGCCCTTTTATTCACCCGCTCGTCGCGACTGGCGGCTTCTCTGTGTCTTCACTCTGGCTTTTCCCGACTTCTCTTCTGATGTCTGCATGTTCCTCTTTCTATTTTCTGCTGTATTTCTTTCATCTGTACTTATCTCTATTCAATCTCCAGTTATCAATTGCTTCCGCGCCACCTTGGTAGCTCCGCAACTCCTGGTCGCTGCGGCGTGGTCGCGTTAGCTATGTGTATTTCTTCCGCAACTCAAAAAGAGTCCAAGTTCAAAATGTCTTGGCCGAAAATTCAAAACTTAAACAAAAACAAGGGCCCCAACAATGATATCTAGGGTTTGGTATGGAAATTAGGGTTTGGGGATATTTAACTAGGATTTGGGATAGTGGGATTAGGGATTTAGGGATATGGGAAATGTGGAATGGGTAGATGAGAATGTAAAGAGAGGGATAAAATGATTGAGGGAATGAAGGACTGAGGGAGTGAGAAATGGATAGGAGTGGAATTGTCAGTGAAACATGCAATTTGAAAATCCTATGCAACTGCTTTTGGCAAGAAATGTAAAGAGGTAGGGTTTTGATTTTTTCTCATTAAATCACCATAAGCACCAAGAGAAATTCATTCATTGGTCATGGAGGGATGTTAAATTATTTTTGAAATGAAGAATTTATCAATTTGAGAGATTTGGTGGATGAATTGAATGGATTTCAGGCTTTTTAGCCCAATGCGTAGTGCCAGTTACTGCAAACCACTGCCCAATGCGTAGCGCCATCTCAATGTGTAGCACCTTTTTGGAGGAGGATTTTGGAGGCTTTCCTGGTGTCAAAATTGGGAGCAATATATCTTTTTGGAAATCTTATTGAGTCTACTTTCCAACCCAACTGGAATTTTTCAAATTGGAGTTCATTTGCCCTATCAAAAATCAAATCTCCCAAGATTGGTCAAAATGTGCAAAATGAGGCTGCCTCAAGGAAGAGTGCTGTTGCAGTCAACTTTTGAAGGTCTTCCTCATCTCCAAATTGAGCTCATGATAGCTAATTGGAAATCCATTTGTGTCTAGTTATCATTTGACTCATCAAGCAAGTCACTTGGCCAACCAAGCTAGGAGAAATCTTGATTTTCCCAAGGTCACTTCAGAGGTGCATCAATTCTTCGGAGGCAACTGTATTTTTGACATTTCTCTAAAACCATAACACTTGTGTAAAAATTGAAGGATTTTTTTCTTCCTTGGCCTATTTTGGAAAAAAACCACTCTCATTTTTCCCAAATTCATCTTTTCTTTCTCAGAAACATCATTGGAGTAAAACCTATCCCGATGTGTGGAACAAGGGATTTGTCGAAATGAAGCGAAACGAAGGGGATAAGGGGCTTCTAAATTCTTGAGAAAATTTTGGCAAGTAGGGAGGGATGTTAGGAAGCAGGGGAAAGTGGAATTTCAGAGATTGAGTGAGGGGAAGGGGTCCAAAAGGGAAAAACACAGGCCTAGCCTAGAAAATTGTCAAGTTGTAGCAAGAAACTAGGGTTTGTGCGAAAATGAGAAATTTGGGGGATCTCAGTGATGGGAAGTGTTTAATAAGGCACATTAAGGATAGGGGAAGGTTTATGAACATCATGATACAAGTTTTGCTTATGATTTGACCATCCAAGAGAAATTACCTTCAAAACCCTAGGAGAGGGAAATGAACCTTACCAAGGCACAACTGAAGCATGAACAAAGTGTGAAATGACCCAGTGGAACTTGACATGATGATGAAAACCCTTTGAATGATGGTACACTTAGCTGAATGGTGACATGGACCGACATTTGAACAACTTTGACAGGAGTAAAAGAAAACCCTAGACCTAATACCTAATGACCAAATTTTGCTTGAAGACTCACTGAAATGACAAAAATTGACCTTGACATCTTAAAATAACTTTGTAAGAGCATGTTTGATCACTGGAGGAAGGCTGAAAAGACCGAAACTAACACATTGTATACATTTATCCCATCCCATAATTCCTTCAATTCATCTACCAGTGGTTTTAAGTATACATCCATATTCTTTACTTGTCTTCTACTAGGGACTATGAGATCCAACATAAGATATTCGTTATTCATGAAAAACCATGGGGGGGTATCGTTATTGATCACTACTACAAGCCAAACAGAATAGTTGGTGTTCTGGAGGGAATATAGGTTGACGCCATCCATGGCTATGCTGAGTCATAGACTTCGTACTTCATCCTTGAATTTTTCGAGTCATGTATCCTCTATGTGCTTCATGGCTATTGAAACTATTGGGATTCACATAACTCCCAACTTTCATATGTGTGAGGCATGTCATCCCTGCAAGATAGCTAATTCTTTGCAACTAAAGAGCCTTTGAATTCTTGGGATTATAGGCATGTGCCTCAATATCTTAAAAGGAGGACCACGTGATTTACCCTTTTGATTTATTTATCATACCTGTCATGCCTACATTTCATACATATCTCTTTGTCTGCATATTCTCCTCTATATATAATACAATAATTTTGACATGCATGATACGATATGTACTCAGTGCCCAACATTTTCAACAATTTCTTTGCCTCTTCGTAGCTACTGGGCAAGACATTATCACTCAGAAGAACCTTATCTTTGAATAACCTGTATTTTTTCATGGACAATATTAAATGTACAATGCCAATAATTATTAACGTTCATAAAATTGACCATTTGTAATGTTGATTGCGTGACAATATTTCTCAAAATATAAGGGACTTAATGGTCAATTACCTCAAAATTTTCGAGAAAAATGCATTCGACAAGCCAAAATTTGCTTTCAAGTTGTACAGTAACATCATTGTCCCCAATTAGGTATAATTTGACTGACCTCCATGTCCAAAGAGAGGGGCGGTGGAAGCAAATTTAAGGCTTTCGAAAAAGGTATTAGTGATATGAGCATCATGCATCTAACAAAATTATCTCCATAGCAGTGGTATCCCTTAAGTAATCATCCATACCAACCTATATATGATTGTCTCCATGGCAGTCGTATCCCTTAAGTAATCATCCATACCAACCTCTATTTGATTGCCTCCATTGTCAGCTTGTGAAGAACTACTATTGTTGTAGTCATTCCTAATTGGTGAATCTGGATGTAGTGGGAATTGAATAGGTGGCTGATTCAACCATTCTTGGTATTGTTCCTCTCTGATTTTTTCTCTTAATTCAACCTTCTCTTGATTTGAAATTGTCGTGGGGTGCAACGAAAGATGGTAGGTAGGTCGCTCATCATCACTAGAATCCTAATAATTTCAAAAAATATATTTGAACATGATTAGTACAAAATTGATGATATCAATTAGTAAATACGTCAATGCATGATAAATTGGTTTGACGTTGAAATAATTACATTATACCAAACAATTATTACCATCATTGTCCCAGGATTGTGGCTAGAAGATGGCATGTTACAATTGGCAGGGTGAAGCGGTTGTCCTTTTTTATCTACCAATCGTGCCTTGCAATATGCTGCTCCTGATAAGAGCTTCCGATGTTTTGGAACTGTTTGAATATTTTTTGCATCTGAACTCGATTCTGAATCTATATGAACCTGGAAATTTGTATACAATTTCATTCTGTTGATTGACATGGATAAAAAATTAAATTCAATTAGATAATGAAAATAAAAATTAAATCTGAAGTAATAACCTCTGGTGTTGGATAGGGAGAATTTTGTGATGGACTTTCAGAAATAGTATGGAACGAGTTGGATTTTGAAGAACTATCCATTTGATATAATTATGAGATTTTCTAGCTGCATTTGAGCAAAATCAAAAATAAATTTTGGTGTACATACCTAAAAGTAATTTCGGTGCCTTAAAAATTGAGTTATTTTTATCGGTGCTAATTTACTATTAACCATACTGGTGTAGTTTTATTATCGGACGCACCGGTGCTGTTAGTTAACAAACACACCAAATATCGGGAAAAAAAACGTAACTTAATGTTTTTGAAGTGAAAAAAAAGTGGTAAACTGAAAAATGAGTGGTAAATGATTTTTGGAAATCTAATTTCATAAAAAAATTCTTTTAATAGTAAAATATATTCATTATTTAATTATTTTTGCAAAAAAATTCAGGGAGGGATTTGCACGAGAAACATACCTGGAGCAAGAGATCATTGTGGAGTAGCAAAATAATTTCGAACAGCAACACTATTCAAAGAATCAAAATTTGAAACATTTGGTGATTCACACAAAACCCTGTAGTATAGTAAAATTATTAATTTTTACTGTAATAATAGTTTTTTTATAGTTTCTGTTAGATTTAATACATGCATAGTAAAATTTTTAAATAATATTGTGCATTTTACTAATAAAATCATTTATAATCTCTCTTCCTATTTACATTTAATTAAAATTTAGGAAAAAAAATATCATTCTTATGTTAAACCCTTGCTTCTTCTTGTTTATGTGACTTCACAATTAGGGCTTTTCATTTTAGATTTATAGGGTTTGTATTACTATATATATAATCATATGACATCTAACCCATGGGACCACTTGTTGAGTCAGATCCCAATCCCTATCGGCCCTTGCACAATTTAAAAAAAAACAGTTTTTGTTAATCAGTGCTCTGGTATTAATATAACACACCAAGTCTCCTATTGACAAAGAGCATCGTACAATGTTTCTACTATATTGGTGGTCCATTTATAGGAACCTACCGCACCGTTTTCGGTGCGTAAGTTGTGAAATTCGCATCAGGCGTCTAATTTAGATAAATGCACCGCTTTATATATATATATATATATATATATATATATATATATATATATATATATATATATATATATATATATATATATATATATATATATATAACCTAAGTAGTATGTGATTTATTTATAAATTATATTAATGAATGGTACAGGTTTTATATTGATAAAGAAATGGCTGACAAGAGTTAAAGTAACAAAAATATTGATAGCACATTTAGAAAAGAAAAAAAGGAAAATTCTTTGTAAATTATTTATATGAATTATTATTTTTTAAATATATGTAAGTTTAACTAATATGTATTCTTTACTGTGTATCACGCAGAGCCACAAAATGTCGAAGCTCGATAACATTCTTTATGATCTAAGACCAGAAGAGCGTAAAATCTTGATGGAAAAATTGCAGAAGGATGAATCAGGTGAATGAAAAAATACTATCGATCCAATATGAGTTTCCTTTTTTAATTTTCATTAATACTATACTTAAAAATATTATACAACATGTTTCAAACAATCTATTAATTCAAATATATTTAATGTTCTATAGGGACCAACAACGAAGAAAAAGAATGTTTTTCTAAGAAAATAAAAAAAATAGAACACATAAATGAAAATGAATTTCCCCTTAGCTAATCTGGAGTGGTGCTAGAGGTTAACAAAAGGGGGAAAAACTTTAAAAAAACTTTGAGGGATCTAGTGTAATGAATTTATAGATGTTCTTTCAACTTATAATACAAAAATAAATCCAATTATTTCAAGAACCAAATTTTATTTAAACTACAAGAAGTGTTTCCAGATAATTGGTCAATGAGACATGTCAGACTTTTAATAGAGAAAACGTACAACAACAAAAAGGACTGAAATTATAATATTCCTCTAAAAAAATTTCTAGAATTATATGTATATATTACTACAAAGCAATCATTTATAAATATCACTTATTTTTTGTTTAGTTTTCATATATCAATAAATAGTTTATTGTCATGTTACTTTTTCTGGAAGATTATGAAAATCTCAAAGGATGAACGAGCCGATATCAGAAATATGTCAGTAGGAACGTACAAAAAGGTGTACAAGGAGATGGTCAAAGAAATGGACATAATTGCATCGCACGAGGAGCCATCTCAACAACAACATGCTTCAAATTTAATATGTAATCCTTGAATTTTTCGATTAGGTACAATAAATAAATAATTTAGCACTTAAAATTTCTTATGTGATGTCCCGGAAGAGTTATAATTAAAATGTTATGGATCATAGAAGCTTGCACTCTCAATTTAGCACTTAATATTATTTTTCAAGTATTTTCTTGCAAAAAAGAAAAGAAAATGGAACCCATTTGGCACATAAAATAGGACAATAAGGAAGAAAAGGGTTGATATCTATGTTTGTGAGTAATTGTTACTTCCTTATAATAACTTAACTAGATTTCATTTTTATATATTTTAAGTTGTTTTACAACACTCATCATTGAATGTATTCAAATAGGTGCTAACATACAAAGAAGAACCATCAGAAGAATTGATTGACATTGGGTTAAATATGGGTTGTCAATATATGTTGGCATATCATAAATTAATTGTGGAATTTGTAAATATACATCTTTTTTTACTTAGCTCTGTCTATAATTAATAGAACAAAAAAATCTTTTATATTAAATCTATGATATGTTATGGGGTATAAAACTTGCAGGAAACAAAATATCAGATTGTGTCAAAAAATGAATTGTTGAAAGATGGCATGAAATTTGGTTTTGAAAGAATGTGTATAGTTCGCGAGTCAATTCTTGCTATGGTACATTTATTTTCGATTTACATTGATGTATATTATTTAATATTGAAATTTTCATTATTCTCACCAATGTATACACTCATTACACTTTATTTTTATATTTGTAGATGGAACTTGAAAAAGAAGAAAAAAGTCAACACAATGAACAAAAAATTCTCCAAATAACCCAAGTCATGGAAGTAACTCGAGCAGTGACAATAGTTCCAACGAAGAATCATGATCAATATGTTTGGATATCAAAGCAAGGCATTGTATTTTTTGAAATATCTGTCTGTGAAATCAGGCATTTTGTTTAATGTATGGACATAGTGTCCCAATTAAAAGACAAAGGGATACCAATAACTGTCACATTTTGTATGAAAAAGAGTGTCTTATTCATATATATATATATATATATATATATATATATATATATATATATATATATATATATATATATATATAATACGTTTTAATTTATTTTATTGTGTTCTCCATTGTCGCTGTGAAATTTTACACCACTGATTAAATCACTAGTACAAAATGGCTAATTAGTTACTAAAAAAACGACTAAAATTTGCATATAAACGACTATTTTTCAGTGGGTGACCAATAGTAGCTAATTTACAGTATCTTATAACGCGACCAACTTTTGGTCGTTTTTAGCTTAGTCATTAATTGGTTATCTCAATTTTGTTATCTAGTTGTATATTTGGTCATTAATTTGGTCTCTGATTTAGTCACTGATTTGATCATTGATTTAGTCACTGATTTAGTCATTCATTTGGTCATTGATTTGGTCTTTAATTTGGTCATTAAATGTCATAATTAATGACCAAATATACCACAAAATATATTACTATATGATCACTCGAGAAAACCAATTAATGACCAAAGAAATATGACCAATATGTTGGTCGTGTTATAAGATACTGTAAATTAGCTACTAATAGTCATATATATGAAAATTTTAGTCATTGTTTGAAACCAATTAATGACTGAAGAAATATGACTAAATTTTAGTCATGTTATAAGATACTGTATATTAGCTACTAATAGTCATATATATGCAAAATTTAGTCGTCATTTGTAGTCACAAATTTTTCATTTGCAGTAGCCATTTATTCATTATATAACGACTAATTTAGTAGTTTATATTTATTTCATTTACTTTTATTAATAATCATTATAAATGACTAATTTAGTCGTATATTCATTTTATTTGTGTTCATTATTAATCAACATAAATTAATTTGTATGATTTAAAGAATATCATACAATTTGCATGTTCATCTAATATGAAAACACAAAGTCGCATATTTTAATTACAATACTAAACAACATCAAATGCAACTATAAATCATTTCAACCACATAAATTATATTATATGAAATGTTAAAGTATTACAATATGAGTTTCCAACTTAATATTAGTTGGACTACAATTTACACATGAAATGATGTTTCATCACTTCAAAACATTATCGTTGTGTTATCAAGGCATTACAAGTGAATTTGCCAACTCTGAAGACTTGATCATTAGTCTTTATATGTGTGTCTTATGCGAGATATTGGCTCTAAGGGTATCACCAGACCAGTTCTCCTCTCTCTTTTTGCATTTGTCGCTCCAATGTTATTGCTCTCCTCTTTTTTCAATTCATGCTTCTTACCATCAATACTGATTTCATTTTCTGAAAACAAAAGAAAATACAATGCAATGTAAGACAATGAACACTAGAATATAACATAAATTAGACTATAAATAGTTTATACAACATATACCTTAACATCAACAATGTCAAAGCAATTCTCCTTCAGCATCAATTTCTGCAAAATAAATGTCAAGTTATTTTTTCCCATTTCTCAACATGCTAGATACGATAAATTGAAAATCACATAAAACCAAGAGCAAACCCTTTTCTAACCAAAACAAAAAAATAAACAGTGCCTCTAATAAAACTTCATTATAATATTAGCAAATGAAAAGAGAGCTAGTGGACCATTTGTGTTGTTTGACTTTGCCTATTTTTGTTATAAAGTGCTCGAGCTTCAGGCACCAACAAATGTGAGCACGAGCTAAAAACTAACCAACCATTCACTTGTCAACATGAGAGATCACAAATAAATCACAAAATTGATCAGGGATTAAAATTGTGAGCAGACTACCTTGAAATTTTCTTCTTGAGAAATACCTCAAAATCCCCTTATTTCTAATAAGCTTCCTGGCTATGTACCTCCATCCTTGATTTCCCTTGCTATATCTTGAATAAAGAATATCCCTTCAACAACCAGTTTTGCGAGAATCCTACCAAGTAACTCAAGAGCCTTGGGTGCATCAATAGTAGCATCCTCCAATGAAAATAGTACAGTCTCCAAACTAGAAACATCAAAATTATATATAGTTATAATTCATAATCGCACATGACCATAGACTGTAGCAGTCTTGAAATAAACTCAAACTTGAATAAGAACAAACACAAAATTTCAATTTTGTAGTTTATATGATAGCCATTTGATAATAGCTCACTCAACATCCATGTTTCAGGCAGTATTTGGTGTCTTTTTTATGTGGAAAATTTTACAATGGGGCTAGATGTTTTGACCTTTTCTGTTTGGATCTAAGTTGAATATGAATATGTATTGGATTTTTGTTTTAAATGAAAACATAGGTTCTTATTTTTCCTTTTTTGTTTTTCTCCCTTTACATATATATGTTGTGAATTTGCATAATTTTAAACAAAATAAATAGTCATGTTAATATGTTTTAACATATTGCAATTTTAAAAATAAATATACAATTTTAAAATTTATAGCTAGAGTTTTGGATTCAATTCAATTTGAACTAAATAAGAGTGTGGCATTAGTCACTATTTTACTAATATACTAATACTGATAACCAGAAAAGTGTCTTTTTGAGTTGCCTATATCTAATGGCTGATAAAAGAATCCTTTACACAGGTATCACATAGGAATGTTAACCAGAAATCATTTTGGTATAACATAGGAATGTTGACGACATTACAACATCTCTACCATGTTGATGATTGAATTATGTGAATGAGGATGGAAGGCGATCTGAGATCTTTTTTCGCTAAGGGTTTCTTAATGGCTCGGCGATCGGAGATGACGCAATATGGAGGGGGCTCTGACACACTGCAGCATCGCGATCCCACAGACGATCGCATGTGTCAGCCCTGGGGTAGGGTTTCTGCTTAGACTTCCTACACCTATCGTAGCCTGCCGATTTTCACCCATCCCCTATTTCCTTTCACTGTCGCACTTTCTACGGCTCGCGCTCTTCTGCAACCATCAATCGACTCGCATTGAATGCCATGGAGGAAAAGCTACTATATTATTCCCCGGACCCATTGGAGGACGAGCTATTGGATTATTCCCTAGACCCATTAGAGGGCTTGCCGTTCTGGTCCACTTTGCGACACTCCCCGTCTTTTTCGTTCGCGCAAGCACCTCCCGCATCTGTAGTTTTTCCAGATGGATCTAGGGCTTCCACCTGACCTACCACTCTGATTCTCTGCCATCTGGATTGTTAGAGTGCTTCCCCCCCTCTTCCTGTAGTCGATTCGGTGCTATATGTGCTGTTATCCCCTGCATCTCACCATTTTCTGACATCCCTCCTATTGTTGCAGTCCTCCCCCCTCCCTAGGATATCTCCTCCTCCCTGGATCCTATACCTTCATTGTCTTCTTCTGCACCCCCTTTACATACGCCGAACTTGCCCCTGACTGAACCCTCTTGAACGATGTCGTGCCCCCCTCCATCTGGGTGTTTTGCGGGCACTCTCCCTATTGATCCACCCTCACATTCAGTCGGGATGATCGAGGAACCTACCTTAGACTTGGAAGGGGAGAAACCCTCCCTTGGATCTCAACCGCGTTCATCCAAGAAGTCGAGATGTGTTAAGAAAGGTAATAAGGGTATCGACCTTGCATTCAGAGACCAACACAGGATGGGTGATGTACTTGACATGGCGGAGAGGGTTTTGGTCGGACACATTTGAGGCCAGAAATACAACACAGAGCGAATTCGGCTATGGACTATGGAGATCTGGGGATATTTTATTGAAGCTTTACCCTTTGTCATCATTCTCCCCAAAGGATGGTTCGCACTCAGTTTCAGTCGACCGGAACACCTGCAATTGGTACTTGCCCGTTATTGGCACATAGAACAAGCCCCAGTCCTGTTGAAGAGATGGAGCCCTCTATTCGACCCTGAGCGAGAACACTTGGGTACTGGACCCATTTGGGTTCGATTACCTGGGCTACCTATGCACTTTTGGTCTGAGGATACATTCACACACATTGGCAATGCTCTTGGGTCCTATCTTGATCATGACAAATCTTATATTGCAATTGGTATCATGACCATGGCTCGGATTTTGGTACATTTGGACACAAGAGAGGGCTTGGAAGAGTCCATTACATTGCGATGGAATCAATTTACCCAAATCCAGCCCCTGGATTATGAAGGTGTGCCTTACCGATGTAGAAGATGTCACAAGGTCGGGCATCTCTACAAGGACTTCCCACTCCTGTAGAAGAAGGCTCCACAGTCCTTGCCAACTGAATATGTTCCTGCATCAACTCCACGGGCACAAGCGCCCACTCGGAAGACTTCTCAGCATGGTCAACCCCCTCAAGCCAATGTTCTAAATGAAGCCCCAACTGCTCATCCACCTCGGCCCCCTTCGCCACGCATTACCTGCTCCAGAGCAGTTGTCGCACAACCATCTGCGAGTATTACTTCACTCCCTTACTCTGCTTCTGATTTTTCTGTTGTATCTATCGTTATTCAATCATTGGTCCTCTCTGTATCTGGGTCGACATTCCCCTCCTCTCCTCTCCCTTTGTCTGTGACCCCTCCCTCTATACCTTCTCCCACTCTCCCCCTCTCCTCTGAGGCCTCATCCGACTCTGCGGGCAGCCACTCATACTTTTTCAGATCCCTCTCCAAGCTATCTGCATCCCCCCCTTGTGGATTAGCTATTATTCCCCCCCTCCCAAGATCAAGATATCTTCTCGTGGTACAAATCATATATTTCTAAAGCCATCGTCCAAGCTGGTCAGGAGGTAGCCGATGGACGTCAACACACTCTCGATAGGTTCCTTAGAGCACAGACAACCCATGCATCTGTTCCCTCATGATTATTGTCTCCTTCAATTGACGTGGCCTTGCAAGTCAGGCCAAAAAACTTGCACTTCGTAGTTTATTTGAATTCATCCCTTGTGATATTATTTTCCTCCAAGAGACCCTTGGCCCTGAATCATCGATTGTCAATATTCTTCAAGGCATGCGCCTTGGCTGGAACTTTCATGCCCTGGATGCTCGTGGTCGATCAGGCAGCATTGCACTAGGTATCAATCCTCAGTTGATAAATCTCCTTAATATCTGAGGAGGAGAGGGATACTTGGGGGCTAACATACAATCAACTAAATTCGAATCTCCCTTTCGCATCTTCAACATATAGGGGCCGTGCTCTAATTGATTCACATTCTGGGATCATTTCCTCAACCTCCCCCTCATGAATCATGACAGGCTCATACTCAGTGGCGACCTCAATTTCTCTCTCGGTCAGGCTGAATCATGGGGACATTCCACTCAATTCGATCCCCTACCTGAACAGATTCAGACCCTCATTGAAATGCACCAGCTTGTGGACATCATGTCCCCCAAACTACAACCTACTTGGCACAATAAGAGGACAGGACAAGCCTCCCTTGCCAGACGATTGGACAAATTCTTGGTCCATGAGGAAATTCTTGCCCATATCCCTAACCATCGGCAGTGGGTTGGACAGGGGGGACTCTCTGATCACTCTCCCATTTTTATGGAACTTGCTAGACGCACACTAAAGCCAAGGGCACCCTTCAAATTCAATGCTACATGGCTTGAGGATGCATCCTATGTTGAAGTTGTCACTCAATACTGGACTAACCATATAGGACCACAAGACCTAGACCCCTCTACTCTCTTCGCCTACAAGATGAAAGAGGTCAAGAGGCTCACCAGGGTTTGGGCAAAGGAGAAGCAGAACTTGCTACAATGAGTTCGTCTGACCATCGAGGATTTGAAACAGATGAATAAAAGGCACACATATACTTTTTGGAATCTGAGCGCACTAAGATCCTGAAGGCCCGCGAAGAGACATGGTGCCTCCGAAGTAGGGCCATCTGGCTGAAAGCTGGGGATGAGAACACTAACCAACCATTCACTTGTCAACATGAGAGATCATAGATAAACCACAAAATTGATCAGGCATTAAAATTGTGAGCAGACTACCTTGAAATTTTCTTCTTGAGAAATACCTCAAAATCCCCTCATTTCTAATAATCTTCCTGGCTATGTACCTCCATCCTTGATTGCCCTTGTTATATCTTGAATAAAGAATATCCCTTCAACAACCATTTTTGCAAGAATCCTACCAAGTAACGCAAGATCCTTGGGCGCATCAATAGTAGCATCCTCCAATGAAAATAGTACAGTCTCCAACCTAGAAACATCAAAATTATATAAATTTATAATTCATAATCGCACATGAACATAGACTGTAGCAGTCTTGAAATAAACTCAAACTTGAATAAGAACAAACACAAAATTTCAAACTACCATTCAGTAAGTTGTCCCTGATTTAGCAAGAAAGGCTCGAACTTGCATAAATATGTATGTAGATTCCCCAAAAGATCAATTTCAACATCTTTCTTGACAAAAGAATCTAATATCCAAAGCGAAATCTCCTCTATGAAACCACATAGCAGAAGATGTAGGATATCCAATAGAGGAAGCCTGGGAATTCTACCTGCTTTAGCCAACATTCTTGATGCTTGTGCTGATATATATATGGAGAATAGCAACCAGGTTCAAATGGGCAGTAAACCCAAATGTTACACTTCTTTTCACCTTCTTTAGCATTTTTTGCTTGGTCTAAGCAAGCCTGACAACAATCTGCAACACTTTCTTTATGGCGCATCAGACCCCATTTAACTGTAGCTTTGTCATAGTCTGTATGTGGTTCTGCATGGCATTCAGAAGGAAGTGGCCTGCCAGGTATGATTCCATCTTCTGCAGATATAATAATAAACTATGCATCAGGGTTTAATTGCACCATTTTAAGCTAGGATTCTCCAAATCCTTGTTTCCCTTGGACAAACTGAAGTAACAAAGAAACAATATAACTCATTCAAAAATAACACACCTGGGGAAAGGTGGAAAAGAAAACAGATGTTAAAACAAAATACTTTGAATTTCAACAGTTCTTCACTACAAAATGCTAAATTCCATTCTCCAACACGTAAGTAATCAAATTGTTAAATTTAGCAACATAATAATAACCTTAAATATGATGAAAAAAGGAACCTAGAGAAATTGTCAAGAAACCATAATCCTCAAGTCATAAACTTAAAAATAGATAAGACTTATATATGAATACTTTGTAAAACACGCTCAGTTCAAAACATAATGCAGTGAAGAGGACAAAATAATTTGGTGATGCTAACCTAGTAGTCAAAATCCCAAGAAATCAAAAGCGAAAACACCAAACTAAGATTGTCATATATTCATTACCGATCTCAGGACCATCCTCCAGCATCTTTCCACTATCCGCGCTTGAAGCTTTAGGAGGTAATGAGAATCTAGCTTCCTCCAACACAGGACCACAGTGAGTCTCCAATAATTTTGCCACCATCTCTGTTACACTTCTTTTCACCTTCTTTATCATTTTTTGCCTGGCCTAAGCAAGCCTGACAACAATCTGCAACACTTTCTTTATGGTGCATCAGACCCCATTTAATTGCAGCTCCGTCATAGTCTGTATGTGGTTCTGCATGGTATTCAGAAGGAAGTGGCCTGCCAGATATGATTCCATCTTCTGCAGAAATAATATCAAACTATGCATCAGGCTTTAATTGCACCATTTTAATCTAGGATTCTCCAAACCCTTGTTTCCCTTGGACAAATTGAAGTAACAAAGAAACAAAATAACTCATTAAAAAATAACACACCTGGGGAAAGGTGGAAAAGAAAATAGATGTTAAAACAAAATACTTTGAATTTTAACAGTTCTTCACTGCAAAATGATAAATTCCATTCTCCAGCACGTAAGTCATCAAATTGTTAAATTTCGCAACATAACAATAACCTTAAATATGCTGAAAAAAGAAACCTAGAGAAATTGTCAAGAAACCATAATCCTCAAGTCATAAAATTAAAAATAGATAAGACTGCTATATGAATACTTTGTAAAACACGCTTAGTTCAAGACATAATGCAGTGAAGAGGACAAAATAATTTGGTGATGCTAACCTAGTAGTCAAAATCCCAAGAAATCAAAAGCAAAAACACCAAACTAAGATTGCCCATATATTCATTACCGATCTCAGGTCCATCCTCCAGCGTCTTTCCACTATCCTCGCTTGAAGCTTCGGGAAGTAATGAGAATCCAGCTTCCTCCAACACAAGGCCCCAGTGAGTCTCCAATACTTTTTCCACCATCTCTGTTCATGGGAACCCCAATACATAATGTATAAACACACCCAAATTTGGGAGCTATGGACCAAAAGGAGCAGGGAGGAAAAGAACCTGATGTCACAAAAAAATAGTATGCCACCACAACTAATGGACAAGCCATCAATTAAAGTCACACATAAGTTGAATAGAGAAAATGCATACCAGTATCTTTGGCTTGTGTGGAGGAATTCACACTTGCTTTCATTGCTTCACGTTTCTTAGCTTCTTCAAGCTTTTTCGTCTGCCATTTAGATTTACTAGTGGATGATTCACTGGAAACTTATTTCCATTGAGCTTAGGGGGATATTTGATATTGTTGATGCAATATTGAGTATAGTTGAGAAGAGAAATATTATTACAAAGGCTTACCAAAACTCCATTCTCAGTCCTTCCAAAATGGAGCTGGCAGTCCAATGTTTATTTTCATTAGATCTTGTTGTGGATCTACCAACTCCATATTTGAATCTTTATTAGGGACGAGAAGGTCATTCTCTTGAGACAAGCATTACCAATTCATCTAATATCAAGTAGTTTCATCTGACATGTCTCCCCAAAAGAGGATGCCTTTCTTATTGAATGTGTGAGCTTGAAGGTGGGGCAACTATCGAAGGAAATCACCCTGTGTCTCCAACACCAAATGGAGTGTGTGCCAGATCCCAATTTGTCTTTTATGTTCCACCCAGCCAAGCCCACAATTGCTTTCCATGCTAACCAATTACTCTGGGAAATTCAAATAAGTGAGCTTGAGACCTGGAATTTGGTGTGTTAAATTTTCTTAACCCTAGCAACTGGAAAATGTAGTTTCTAGTAAATTTCCTTGTTGTAAATTAATTAAAGTTTCAACTTACTAAATAAAAAGTATTGTTGGTATTTAACAGGTATATAAAATAAAATCAGCAGTAGCAAATTGGACACCATTCCCACACATGCATACATAGAAAATCTGCACATCAAAATTTTGTGTTCATTAAATAATATCTTATCATACAAGGATTTCCTTACTGGGAACATGGTCCTTTGTGGAAAATTACAATCTCCAACAACTATAGAAATTTTCTCGACACCTGTGCAGGTTGTACTACCCGGATTCTCCTAAGCACCCACATGACTTTCTGTATGCTCAACCTACAGTGCAGCCTTTCTATCACCTGTGTGGTTGTTTGCACCCATGCCCACAGCCCGTGCAATATTTTACTGCTTCCTATGACACGCGTGACTGTTCTTCTCACTTTGCACAGCACATGCGGCCCTACTGCAGCACACGACTGCTTTGAACCCTCCACACAACTCGCGTTTCTCTCTCAAGATGAGTATGGCCTCACTGTGCTGTTATTGGCTGATCTACAGAATTCTGTTGTACAACCTTATTGGGAATGATCCTTGCTACAGAAATCACTCTGCTTTACATTTCAGACCATATACACTTGGATGAAATTCCCTTCTCATCCAATCACATGTCTAGACACTCAAATATATTTGGAAGTACCTTTCTAGTGCTACTATCATAAACAGGTCAAGGATGAAGGAGATGATATCAGACAAAGAAAAATCCCCCCTGCACTTTCCCCACTTGTTGACATCATACTAGTAAAAACATAACCTGCCATGGAGCATCACCCTCTACACCCCTTGACACTCATATGGTAGCCAAAATAGGCACTTGAGTGGGAATTTTGATCAAACCAAGCCCCCTGACATCCTTGGAGACAGTAACACATCCCAAGGGGCCAATGGAAGACCCTTTTGTTTGATTGAGACCATGGTTACAATCTCAAAATCTGCTCTACTATTGATATCAGGCCTTGCTACGCAACAAACAAGACATAGAATATATTTGAAATTCTAGTAGGATTGTGCAACCATGGTCAACTTCCTCGTAAAGGGAAGGTCTTGATGATGCTAAATAGGAAGTTTCCTTTGTATTTGTTGAAGTCACCAATTCTACATGGATATTGGCAAAAGATCTAGACTAAAGGGAATACCCAAATATCTAACAACTAACCAAGGTGGGGTAAATTTCAAAGCTGAGGGATTCTAGTTAGGAAGAGAGTCCAACCCCACCAGGAAAAAAATAGATTCTTAGTCACTAAACACATCACTTGATGCCAGGTTGATTATGTCTAAACAAGCGTGAGCATCATCAACTAAACTTATCTAAGCATTATTTGGTATATAAAAGCTAATGTATTAGTGAACAATGTGCTCTCCATAGTCACGCATCTAGGTCCAAACTCCACAACAGCCAACATCTCAATAATGAAGGTCCAGTCCACTCAGTCAAAAGCTTTGTCAAATGAATTTCAAATAAAAGGGGTTGCTGGCTAGTTTTTGTGCACATTTGAAGGTTTTACATGTTGAAACCATGGTATTGAGATTACTTGTTTCTACACAAAACTTGTGTTATCGTTAGACAACCTAAAAACCTTTCATGGCATTGACTAGATCCTTGGAGTCTCTATTTTAGCCATGATCTTGTGTGCCACACTAAGTAATGAAATTGGATGCCAATCACCAATTGTGTTTGTGGCTGCTTTTTTGGGAATGTTTTTTCCAAATGACAAAAATTGTCACTAATCATGGCTCATGGCCTTGTAAAATTCACACATAATGCCATCTAGATTCTATACCTGGAGACTTTCCATTCCTCATGTAGCTAAGTGCTGCAAAATCCTCCTCTTTTGAGAAGTCATCGTTCTTCAACCTGCTCTAGTCACCAATAAAAACCTTATGAGGATTGACCCTACAATAAGAATTTCTTGCAACCACTACATGATCCATCACAGTATAAGGAGAAAAATATTTTGAAATTGCAATTTGAACATACCTCTAATGTCAATTGGAGTGGTGACAAAATAACCATTTGCATGGAGCAATCCAAGATCCTGTTCATTGCCACTTTTCTTTTTAAAAAGTCAAAATAGAATTTTGAGCCCTCATCTCCCTTATGAATCCATTGTAGCCTGAAACAAACTCAGGCACCCTTGGCTATATATTCCCCTCTGCTTCACCTCCCTCTGAACTATTATTTCCTACCATGCATCCTCGCCATAGAGGGACACATTATGGAGATCCTATTCAATAGAAATGCACACCTACTGAATTCTACCTTGCTGCAGCTCCTTTCTGTCTTTTGCAGGCCATCCTCCTACCCCAACCTCATGGATTTGACAATACAATGTCTTTAGTTATAGCTTATGATCCAAGTAGATTGAAATGCATTTTTTACTGTTTCTCTAATGGAAGTATGTAATGTCCCTAGGTAAATTTTGGCCTTGGGGTTCAATCCTTATCTAGTGTTTTCAACCAATTATGAAAAAAATCATAACAACAGTGCACATTTATCAACTCAGATAATGGTAAGTACCCTTCTATCTAATTCACTAATGATATAAGGGATATTTAACAGTCATATGTTTCTTCAGCAAACCACCACAAGTTAGGGCTAACTGCCTAATGAACAGTAGACCTATACAACCAATAATCCACCAATATAATTCTGACTGTAATGTCAATATTCAATAGATCAGCATTCCAACTGTAACCCACACTAGCATTATCCAAGTTTGGTTGGTAATATACTAATTAACAACTCACTGTCTAACTATGCTGCCTCCAAACTTGTTTGATGTTAAGAAGAGCTTGTGACAGCCCTTTCTCAGTGTAGTTTCCATCTGCGGTTGGAGTAGTCTCTTAACCTGGTCAAATCGTTGGTTAGATCTTATGACAGTCCCCTTTTGATCCAAATTTCACCCACGGATGAGAGGCCTGCTTGGGATGTTTCATTATCAAAGACCTTGCCTGTAATTATTGGGGAGTGGTTTCAAAGCTTCATGTGATCACAGACCCTTGAAAGAGATATCTGTTGCGGCCCTAAATACACTTAGGAGGAAGGCCGCACATAGGTGATTCCCTAAATGCATTAGATTGGGCACTAAAAACCACCTAGTAACCTACTGATCTCCTGTTTGGTTGAGAACAACCTCACTACCTCCTGTTTGGCTTCAGTGCCTCAGAGAGGACCCATCGTAGCCTTACCTTTCCTTAACCAAGGGTTCTGAGCTTGGGTGCACCATAGACAAGTCATAGAGAGAATATCTTGCTGCCCAGAAAATCTAATGGTGGCCAGGCATCCCACAGAAAGACCTATGTTGTCTTGAACAGGACTTATTGACCAAGAACAACCAGTGAGAATGCATTTCCCTGCTTGCCAAAATGAATCATAGATGCTCCAAAATATTATGTTGCAAGAGTTGTAAAGGAGAGAGGGGGATTAGCTAGGGTGGGATCACCTCCACCAAAACTAATCAAGAGAAGAAAGGAGTCTTAAAACTCTCAGAGCTCTAGCTCAAAGAAAATTGAGATAGTCCATTCCAAATTGATGATGAGAAAATGACTCTATCTCTTTATTTATAGATTCCTCATGGGGGTCTCTCTTCCTAATTTAATGTGAGGGTTTACAAGCATAGCCCCCAATTCTGCCTTTTTTCCCCAGCTACCCCAAATTTACCCAATGTTGCCCCAAAACATTGGATAATGGGTTTCCCCCTTTATCAATGACTACAGCCTATGGGGTTGGATAGGCTACTTCGTCCTCCCTTGGGCACTTAGTCAATAGGGAACATTTTAAAGTAGGGTAGGAAAAGGGTCTAACCTCTATTTTCTTGACACCTATGTACTTAGAGAAGTGAGAATACTTGGCCTGATCAATATATGTGCTCATAGAACTGACATTGTTGTAAAATTAATCATTATTCATGTGTTGCAATGAAAAATTAATCATTAGTAGATACTTGCATCACACCATGCTCTAAATGTTGTATACATAAGTGGAAAGCATGGCCCTTAATGTCTTTTCCATATAGTCAAGTGTGTTTGAAGCCTTTAAGATCTTTGTTCATGCATTCTCAAGCAGATATGGGAAAACTGTTAGTTAGTATCTTCGTAGTTGCAGTGACACCATATGGATTATCAACAAGTATGGAACTTGTTTGTCTAATTAATTTGGTCTTTCTCAGCATATTAAGGACAACTTTGGCAACTTCCTTTCTTTATGGGGAAACCATTGTGAAAGAGAGCCTTTTCATATGTATGACTATTTGTGGGACAAGAACACAGGCAAGTGGTTGTCATGGCAAGCTCTTGTCATTATGAAAGACTTCCAGAAACTAATTGATTCTTCCGCAATATATTGATGATTCCCAAAGAATGTTTGTTCAAGCTAAGTAAATAATCTGGATATTCTTTACTCCATTTGAAAGGATTGGAAATGGTCTCATGAGATACCAGTTATGGGCACTATTGAACCAAGGAATTCTATGACAAGAACTGACAACTCATTCAGTGGAAATTCATCTCAACAGGGAGTGGAATGTTTGAGACCATGAGTCAAGGTGTCCCTAGAAGTGTCATGATATTGGAAATCCCATTCTTATTTTAAAGCTGAAGTACTTAGATTGTTGGTTCTTCACAATATTTTGTGATAAGGGATCAATTGCATTTCATTTGTCTAACGAGTGGTTATTGTATGGCATGTTGCAAATTTGAATCTATCTTTCAATGCCATTAATATTAGTCTCTGTTTTAATCTTTAATTTTTTTTCTTGTGTTCATTGGAATAATGCTCTATTTGGGGGTAAATGGATGGTTCGAGAAGCATGTAAAACTGTGGGATGTTATCTATCTAACAATCCCTTCCTACTTATAGAAGTGATACAGTTGGGAAACATTTCATGAGATGAACACTTTGTTCAATTTGGAAGAAATTTCCATATTTACTATTTAGATCAAGTTTGACTATGTAATTTTTGTCCAACATTGTCATTTTTAGGTAAGATGTGGGCAGTCTTTAAGTTGGGGTCAAGGAGTATTAACTGTTATTTCTTTTGTAGGCAAGCAGCTCTTATTTGACTACTTTTTGGCTCATGGCTGTAACAACTGTAATTCTTAATGCAATATCTGTGCCATTTTCCCCTAAAATATTGTTTTAGGGTGCGTATTACTTGCAGGTCCAATCCGTAGGTGTGAGAAGAGGTTAAGGGTGCAGCTGTATTTTCTTTATGGTAATTATCTATGTTCTAGGCCGCAGTAAACAGTAGCTTGTGAAGGAAGTCTAGAGGGCCGAGAGACCTAGTCTAGGGTCTCCTTACTTAGCCGCAGCCACTAAGAAGCCAACGCAATTAGATCAAAGGTTGCAAACCCTTGGACAGAAGTTGTGATCCCTTGCTGTAGCGTATCTCTCCATGATCTTCTGTTGAACATCTTTGTTGCAGGACACAGATAGAGGACCATTACTGCAGCTAGTTGTTGATTTGTTTAAGAGAATGAAAACATGGTTAAGTCCTTCTTTCTAGGCCTCATATTCCCAGGCTTGAATGTAGGTTGTAATGGAGAAAGATGGAAAATTCAGGCAGCCCTAACCAGTATTCAGAATTGCATTCTAAGGTCAGATCTTCTATTTGGAAATTCAGTGTTGACATTAAAATCATTGTACTCTCACTCTCTCTACTGAACATTTTTTTATGAATAATAAGAAGAATTGATCAAGATTTTTCCCCGGATTGTGGTTTTTCCCTAGCTTGCGCCATATCTGTGTGTTATCTTGTCTTGGCTTGTCTTTTGCTTCGATCATCTGTGTTCTTTCTTCAGTTACTGTTTATATGATAATGAGCTATGTGATTGCTAATGGAATCTAAATGGCTTATGGGATAGTATGTTCAGTGAAGTAACTAAGTAAGAACATGCTCCAAAATTAACTTGATTTCAGAGCCAGATAAGGTCAATCCCAAGAAAGAGAAGGAATGTAATCAAGTTTGCATCAAGCAAGGGACTGTTAGAATTCTAGTTTGGGAATATGTCATAGTTGGTCTCAATAGCTCATAGGGGCTTCAAATCAAATTTACAAACCATTATTGCAGAGTCCTCCTTCAACATTTAATGCAAGCAGCCAACAAGGAGGAGAGCAGAGTCAATATTGTTTTGGGCAGTGTCTCTCTTGCTAGATCAGACCACAAGTTAAGAGGTAAGTATTGATGATTTTTCTATACTTTTAAGTTTTTTGTGAAGGGTTCGTCTCTATTTACAAGGCTGCTGGAAGGTGCTGCTACAGCAGTATGAGGAGAAGGATTTGACCTCCTACCCTAGCCGCAGTGATCTCAAGAGATAGTGAAAGTAAACAGGGGTGGTTCCTTGTCCTAGAAGGAGATTCTCATTCTGCAGGCCAAAGAGAAGGGATTGCTTCTGCAACAACTCAGAAAATTATGTTTTGAGGCCAAGATTAGACCGCAGTCATCTTAAGGTACAGTTCAGTTAAGATCAAGTATATCTTGGTATATATGAATACCTTGATGTAGCAAACACGTGAATTGTAGGAGGCTTGAGGAGGAGCCTTAAAGCCCTTTCAGCCGTGCTTTGAATTTCTAGTATAACAACATAACGGAAAGAATAGTTGGTCATGAAAGCACAGTGATTTGAAGCAGGGTTCAGCAAGCTTAATTTTCAAGGAAGTATCTCAGATCTTCACTCTTGATACTGCACCTATGAAATAATTGGACGTTCGTTATATAGCTATGGTCTTGGTATGATTTGCCTATAATGTCATATGGCATATGCTTCAATATGATTCTTTGCATTATGACATTTTGTCTTGCTTCAGTCATATATATGTTTCTCATATTACTCTACATTGGTATGGCTTCCCATAGTGGCAATAATGGGTATCAACCCATTCATATATACTCTTAACTTTGTGTATGGATGTCACTGTGCAACAACTCCAATATGGTATTGCTATTACAGCAGTATAAGCTTGACCTCGATTTCATCAGCTGTATATGAATGATGATACAGTACATGAATATATGGAAGTGCATCCATCCGTTCAGATATGGATTCTCTGCTCTATTCGTATGGTATATTCCCACTGTCTATATTCGTTGAGTTTTGCATTGTATACAGAACAATAATATTACCCTATATATGGTGTCAGGAATCCTATTCGAGAATGATGTTGCAGTGGAGTAGATGCAATATCCTCCATCTAAAATATCAATGCTCTCGATCACTTTGGGCCGTATTGATTGTGTTCACAGTCATGTTTCTTCAATAGTGTCATCATTCATATATACAGTCAGTCTGATCTTCTTAGCATCAAGCTTATCGATCCTTGTTCAGTTTCGAGAAGAATCATTTTTTCACTTTGAAGACCTATAGTATCATTAAAGGAAGAAATTCTGTAGGTATCTGAAGACCAAACCTCCCTTGTGATAGAAATCACTACAAGAATTCAGGTTGAACATTGGGCATTCCATTAGCATAAGTCAAGGATGCATCAAGTATTCAGTCTTTAATGACAAGCAGCAGAACCTAGAGGGAATAAGATAGATCTTCTTCACCAGTTTAAAATGCATTAAATATTTTCCACATTCTTCTGCAATAATACTGAACCTTGGAATAAATTCAGTATATCAGATGTAGTATTTGTGGCTGAGAAGAAACTTGGCATAATTTGAAATTTCCTTGGTCTATCTAGATGTTAAGATCAGGCTAGAAGCCAGTAACCATGGCATAATCAGACCCTGAAATAATTCTAAACCTAAATTCATAGTAATTCCCTTGGTATCTTTAATTTCAGTCATTCTTACAATTTCAGTAATAAGGTTCTATTGATATTCTGCTATTGAGATCTGTCATTTGAATAGGTAGAGCATGTGAGAGAGTTCACCTATGTGTTTCTGAGGTTTGGTATTCTAACGTGTCATATTAAAAATAAGGAGTAGATTGATAAAAGGCTGAAGCAAGAATTAAGAGGGAGTTATATTGATGACTTTGGCACATGGACCAAAGGAATAGTGACTGGAAAAGTAGCAGGTTGCAGATAGCTCTATGACTATAATTTTGGCAAGGTCACTTTCCTTATATTTAGAGGTAGTTATGGACAAGCCATGATGATTGGATTGTAAGGATGCTACTACTTCTGATTGATGACACTCTTGTTTGTCAACGTAAGAGGGAGTTGACTTCGAAGTCAAGATGTAAGACCTAGCCTTGATGCACTATTCCCTACACTTAAGGATTGATGGTAAAATGGTATGCATATGTATATCTTGCGGGATACCTGATCACCACCTTATCAGACATATGTCTCGCTATGAAAGTTCTCAAGTCAATTTATGGGTGAGCCCCATATATTGGACAACTGCTTATTGAGATATCTCAGTGATTCTACATCCTGATGTACACTACTGAAATCTAAGGTTTCATGAATATTTTGATGATAACTCGGTTGAAAATATGATGGATGGAAAGAGCACATCTAAGTGTTATATAATCCAGCACTACTGCAGTTGGATGTATAAATTTAAGAAACCTCTTCAGTTGTCATTGTTGTATATTGCAGAATAGGATTAAGAGAATCCAGTGTTTCACATAATACCAATTTATATGGTACAACAAAGGACATTCCTATTTTATGTCATGTTTGAGTGATCTCACATTGAACAGGATGCCTGATGGACACTTTTCTTTCTAGAAATACAATCTTAGGCTTGTGATCTCCCTGGGTAAGAGGGAGTAAGATCAGTTAAATATTTTCTTCATCAAGATATGCAAGAAGCAGAGGAATACTACATGATGCCAAGATCTCTGTTGGATGTTTTCTACCACTTTTTATTTATTTTTAAGGATCCAAACAAGGAGAAAGAACCCTTGAATTTCAAAGGACTAATGAAAAAACAAAAAAAGACTAACAATGACAGTTATTCCGTGAACAGTTGATTGACACTTAAAATAACTAGTAACACGGCTTCATAACTTGATTCTTTCCCGATGACAACTATTTGTGTGATGTATGCATTCAAATTGAGATCAATCACAGACATGCTGGGAATTAGAAATAAAACCTACCAAAACCACACAAAAAATAAATTGTAAAGATAAACCAAAAATCTAGATGTGTGAATTTTTATACTAGGGTTTTTTTGGCAGCCTCCTGTCTAGCTGCAATGATCAAATAAAATGTACATTGTGGAATCGGGGAAGATCGTGTTGATTATGGTAGCCAAAGAAAACTTTATCAAACAAGTAACTTGTCAAAGAAATTTTGTGGGGGCCGTATGCAACAACCCTTTTGATGTATGTACACAATACACATGGAATTTGTTAACAAGAAGTCATAATGTTGGAGTCTCTGGTGTCATTATAACAGACAATACATGGAACCTTCAAAATGCCAAAATCTAAATAGAAGTTGAAGATTGAAACAAGGGACTCAAATGGAGAGAAGGATTGATTTCACATAGTTCCTTCATGTGAATAAATGGAAAAACAATTTCAGGCCGATGGTATCAATAACAACATAACACCAAAATAAGTAATATTGGAGATGAAACAAACCAATGCAAAATAGTGATAATCTAACAAGGGAAAAATGAGTTTGCTTTGGCTGCAAGACAAGGTCATTTTGTACATTCTCAAAGACTTAACAATATAAGTCAAAACAGTGAAGGATACATGTATTTGCACAAACATGCCCTGTTATCACTTGGACTCTTCAATGCCAATTTACCATCCATCCATCTATCTACATATGCTTGAGTGTGTATGCATAAAGACACGGAAAGGACTTTAAAAATAGGATTTGTACCTAACATCATCAGATTCTCCTGTGATAGCAGTGACACCCTATCTGTCCAATAGAGTTGAAGGGTAAGTCACATGGAAAATTCAAACCCAAGTACAGGCACTTTTAGCATATTGCTTGTTTAAAGTTATATAGATGAAACAGCTGAAAATGAAACCCGCCATTTTTTTCAGAACTAAAAGGGAGTTGTGGGGAATTTGAAGGAGATGAATAAATCTAAGTCCGGCTTGATCAACCTCCTATGGGTTTCTACAAATCTGTTTGTTGCTTGCGGTGATATTGTTTTGAGGATTTCCGAGGGCCAATGGTTAGCCCTATGAAGAAATTCTCACGCCATTATGATTGAAAGATGTGGCGCAAAATTCAAATGATAATAATCCTTATAGAAGTAAAACCATGATGAAAATGAAGTTAAATTTAAGAGTGTATAGTTTCTAACTTGAAATTAGTGGGAAGACGACCTTTGAAATAATTTTTTTAAACTAGTAGGTTGAGGTAAATTGAATAGAAGGTTTTTTTTTTCTTTTTTGAAAAAATGAAGGGGGGCGGGGGGAATTTTATGGTTTCTAGGTTTTCGCACTCTGTGCATTGGGACGATTAATCGCGGCAGTCATTGTAGCTCTGATGGCTTATAGGAACTGCCTCACCCCTTGTACGCACATGCAGGGTCTTCATTAAACGCTCCTCAAAATCCTAATCGGTCTCCCTTCAAACTCTTGTTTAACACTCCCAGTTTTTGTTTTACGCATTGTTTAGTTATCTGTTGCATCGTTGTTCCCTTTTTGCATCCTCCTAGTGTGGAATCCAATCCAGCGTTTGAGACTCTCCCTCGCAGTGCAGAGTTTGTAACAGTTTTTTGATTCATCTCTCTATGGTCTTAGTATGGTTAGCCCCAAAGACCATGTCGACTTAGAACTAGAACCAGAGGAAATTCTGTCAGTCTAGGGGTTGGAACCAACCCAACAGAACCTAGAGAAGGTCAAAATGCCAATGAGGTCTCCACTTGGCAAGCAAGGTGTTATTGGGCTGGACTGGGAAGTCGGTGGTGGTTTAGGTTTTTTGGAACAGTCAAGAAGCCTCTCATCAAAGGAGATATCCTGGCTGCAATCAACGAAGTCTTCAGTCGGTCTGGAGAATGCAATTTTACAAAGAGTTGAAAGTTGTGTTTCCCCAACAAATTTTCGGGTAAGATATTTATGTCTCTCTTATTCCTTAACTGGTGGTATCAAAGACGTGGTAAAGGGCAGTAGTCTGCTAAGGCATGAAGGTTTAAAATCTTGTTTAATTGAGGAGGTAAAGGCGGTGTCCCTGGGAGTGGGTCAGCATTTGGATAAGACTCGGGGATGCAAAATCCCGCTAGTTGTTTTCCCTGGTCTGGTGTCTGAGCAGGCTTTGTTTTCAGAGCGTTCTGGTGATAATGAAAGGTTGTTTGGGGAGAATCTATTTAAATGATTCCCGATTTTGGAGGAGTCATATACAAATTTTTGGCATGCAGAAGAAAGTAGGTAGGAAGGTAATATCTTCTCTCAGAAAATCCAAGGAATAGATAATGACATCTCTCTGGGGCTGAAGGAGAACCACCCGCTTCTTGACCCCAAGACTCAGTCTCCAGGAGTCAAGGCACCTCCTCAGAGTGGCGGGTCGCCGGTTTCTTTGCTAGAACAAATCGTTGAGGAAGAACTATAGAATGATGAAGCTCTCAGCACTTCTTTTGGTATTGGGCAGACCTTTGGCTCCAAGAGAAAGAAGGGGAAGGTAATCAGGAAGAAGGAGGTTAGGCCAAACTTGGTATTGGGAGTGGAAATTTCGTTGGACGAGGCCTTGGCAACCTTAGAACTTATCCCGGTGGGGCGTGCGAAAGGTCGTCAATATTCCTCAAATTATATCGCAGAGTGGATACATAAGTCTTGGAGTGGAGGTCTGACCACTCAAACATAGGTTATCATCTTGACCAAAGGTTGGTTTATGGTCAGGTTCACAAATGAAGAAGCAATGGAATGGGTTCTGGAAAGGAACTGGGGCTTTGGCAATTCCCCAATATTCTTCAAAAAAAGGATGCCATTATTCGACGCACAAAGAGAAACGCTCGAAGAAATTTCGGTTTAGGTGTGTCTGTCGACCCTCGCACCCCAGCTCTGGTCGATGGGAATGCTCAGAGCCATTGGAAATATGTTGGGCACATTTCTTGAAGTAGATATGTCATTCCTGGTGACAAAAGAGAGGAAGGTTGCTCAAATATTGCTTCGGTTGGACACAAGAGAAGGGTTAGAAAATATGATGCAAATTCAAGTGCATGGCCACTCTTTCTCTCAGATTCTGGATAGTGAGAAGTTAGCATTCTTTTTCCATCATTGTCATAAGTATGGTCATCTGGCAAGGGATTGTCCTTTAGGCTTCCGTAGACGCAAGAGACATCAGGAAGAGCCCGAACTTGAGACCAGTATTGGGGAAGAGGTGGAGGTCGAGGTACAATAGGCAGAGTTGGATACTCAGCATGATGGCTTCATTGATCCCATGGAAATTTAGCTGCCACCACAAGGGGGACAGGCAGAAGCAGTAGACACAACTAGGGAAAGTCAGGGCGAAGAACTCACACGATAGGTGCCTCTTCCCACTGGTATTAATACTCCCCCTACTACTCCTATGTCTGTTAATTTATTTCCTCATTTTATTTGTCTCGAGCCTAGTCCCTCCAGCCATAAACCTTTTGAGTCTTGTTCCCTTGTTTCTAATCTTATATCTCTTGAAAGTATCATCTCTACCATTCCTGAGTTATCTTTATCTGACATTCCCCTATTACCTGAAGAGAATCCCTCGAGCCCTGTGTGCCCTACTAAAATTCCTCAATATAACCTTAGGCTGGGAGACAAAAAATATTGTATTTTTATCCCTATTGGAGGTCTTGGTATCCACTTGGAACCCTCTGTTCCTAATAAAACGAGAGGCAGAAAATCGAATATCTCCAAACCAAAGTTGAAAGAAAAACTCGATATTGATGATGGCAATAAATTATCCCTTAAAGGGGCGCCTAGAGCAGCGATGTCCCTTGTCGTGGTTTCTCTATGATTGTGATGTTCTATAACTATAGAGAGCTAGTCAGTGCCCACAAAAAACTAGCTCTAAAAAGTCTCTTCAGTTCAGTGCATTGTGATATTATCTTGCTTCAAGAAACATGGGTGAAGGGAACATGGTGATGAAGTTTTTAACCCAAATTATTCTTGTGTGTTCTTTTTTGGTCCTTGATGCATCTGAGAAATCGAGAGGATTGGATTTGGGATTTAGAGATTGAAGCATCAAACTTCTGAATTCCTAGGGGTCTGATCTGGCTCTCGGGGATGAGGTATTTTCTTCTAATCTCGGGTTACAATTCTCCATTATAAATATCTATGACCCCTGCCAAGATAGAGTAAGCATCTGGAACTCTTTCTTCTCAAAGTCTCTCATAAACAACTTTATGATAATCCTGGGAGGGAATTTTAATCTCTCTTTGGGTTTGTCTGAGCATTGGGGGCCTCACGCCCAAGCAGATCCCCTGGCAGAATTTTTTCTAAATAAATTCAAGAAGGGTAACTTCATTAATATAGATCTAATCAAACCCGAATGCGGGTGCTTTGCAGTAAAAAGAGGGACCACCTGGGCGCCATGTGGCAAGACAACTGTCCATCCCACACGCCCGCACATGGCCGCCAGCCCAACAATAAATGCCCGAGCATGCTAGTCTTTATTTCGTACTCCGCCACCTTCATTGCGACATCCTCCTGCTGCAGAGCATTAAGGGCTCTCGATTCTGCTTCCATGGCTATTAAGTCTGCTCTCTGCGCTCCTTCGGCCTCCATTCAACTCTCCCTTCTGTTTTCTGTGCACGCCTCCCGTTCTCCCTTTCAGTCCCTGGCTCTTGGCCCTGCTCATCCCTGTTACAGTCTTCCCACACTGTTTTCAGGTGGTGGCAATTGCTCCCCAGCACCGTTGAGTGTCCCTTCTCTATCATGCACCTCTGCTCCCTCGCCTGTCATGCCTAGGCGTCATCGTATGCGGTGTCGAAGAGCCGGAGGCCGCGGCTTCCCCTCCAGACCACCTCAGTCGAACGCAATGGGTAGGGAACTTAACCTTTTTGTGGGCTTGGAGGAGTCGAGCAGGCTCGACCCTATTAATATTTCTGCTCAATTATCCTTTCAACTCCCTGTCTCCCCTTCAGCTTCCTCTAGCATTCGGCCCAAAAAGCGCCTGCGCAAGTTGACTATCCCGCCTGAGCTGACCTTCATCCCTTGCAAGATGAAAGCTCTGCCTGTGCAGAGCACCTCCAACAGCAGCCATTGCACCAGCTACAAGTCGAGTTCTAGTGATGGTCAAAGTTCAAATAGCGACGCAGGAGAAAAGGAAGAGGACACCAATCAGCTTGCTGCCACCTCCAAACGGCCAGACACTCCGGGGTCGCCACGGCTTCAGGCCACTAGCCACGCGCTGAGCAAGGAGGATGATGACTCTTTCTATGTTTGAAGGATTAAGGAGGAAGACCCCAACCCCAGAAAGAAGAATGACGTTCCACCCTAGTTTCATTTGCTAGGTGCTCTTCTCTCACTCTAGTTTTTTCATAGCATTCTCTAGTTTGTACATGTTTTGGAAGACTTCGCTATCATGTTTCAGTTTAAGTTTGGCTACTATGTATGTTGGTTTTCCATTCTGGGCAGCTTATTTTTTGTACTACTGGTGGACTGGTTTCCCCAGCTGGGGCAGTCCGTATTCTAGTTTCAAACTCTTGACACTTCCCTCCGGAATTGGCTTGCCAAGTCTGGAGAATGAGATATGTAATATTTTGCCTTGTATAATATAATAGAAATAGTCTAACTTGGAAAAAATATATATATGTAGATCCAATCAAGCGTAGTTCGGTTTACCACTATATGTATCAATACAGAAGGTATTATATTTGAGTTCAGAGTGATTGATTTATTTGTTTGTGGACCTCAGTTATCAGGGTCTCTTTTCTTTCTCCACTCTCTTTCTCACCTACAAATGGAATCCTTAGATTTAAATTAATATATGTACATTTCAGCCTATTGTGAAGGACTACAAGGTTTTGTTGGGAAGCAGGATGGCCTACCAAGTATTGAGAGTAGATCACTATTGAGAGGGAGCCTCTAACATCGTCTCTTGGAAAGGGAGGATCATGATAGTATTAGAGGATAATGGGGTGGGAGATTTTATCAAAAACACAATTCCACCACCGCAAGATCCCCAACAATTGGCCCAACATAATAAGAATGACATCGAGGCCAATTTGATACAAATTTGATAAAATTAAATTTTGATAAATATTGCTTTTTAATTTTATCAGGGAAAAAGTTTTGGATTCACCTAAAAATCTGCACCTGTTATGTGTATTGCAAATGTGGATTTAAAAATTAGAATATGATGAGTCTGGCCCCTCAATTATTCACAATAAGTGCTTCTAGAATTTTGGACGTTTGGTAATTCTATCTAGGAGGAGAGCTGGATGCATATGCCTTGGTAGTTTTAGGTTCGATGGAGGAATAACATTGTAAGGAGATGATTTTTGTATTTATTTATGCACTAACTTTCTTAAGTCAATTTTTGGGATTGGGTTGTTCATTGTGTTGGATTCATGAAATAATTTGAGCATGTGCTAAAGGATTGCATTGGAATCCTTGCATTGGCCAAATTCAAGTTGTGCTAGTATTTTCCGCCCTATTGTTCTTGATTCATTATATGTTCTTACATATATTCATATGGATTGGGAAATATTTAGCATGTGTGAAATGTCTTTGCACGATTATGATCATTGTAAGAGGATGAGTTGTTACCATGTTGTTGAAAACTTGTTGCATGTTTTTTTTTTTAAATTTCTTTGCACGATTGTAGCTTTGAACATAGTATTTACTTCTCACATCCTAATATTCCTAAAAATGACTTCTCAAACTCTGTTTAATCAAATAAATGCATCCCAACTAAATGGGTGCATAGTCATTATCACGAATTCGTTTATTATCACTTTGAAAGATTGGCACAAAAAACTTAATGAACAAATGGGTCATTTTAGATACATCTTAAGAGAAGAAGCAATGTATTCAATAGTCATAAGATAAAATCAAAATAAACAAGATCTTGTGAATCGTTGAAAGGATAGACACACCTATACTAAATCTAACAAATTGCCTTGTGATAGAGATCACCGATAAGTACCTTGTTCCAGTATATTTTCTATTTCATTTGGTAGCCCACGACCATTAATATGAACAACATCATGATTACCAATAGATTTTCCCACATCAAGTGTTCTTCCAAGGATCTGCCTAAAGATAGAATATAGTCAAATATTGATACGTTGCAAGAGAGCATTATGGTGGACAGGCTGAAGTTGAACATAGCCAGTCTCTTTAATTTCAAGATATGTACATGTTTCAGGGATGGATTAATAACTTACTGAAACATTGGTTTTGTACCAGTCACCTATAAGCAGAGTTATATCACCATCAGACAGAGGGAATAGAACAAGGATCAGGGCCCTGATAGCTACATTTAATCCTTCAAAGCCCCCCTGCAGCTTTCTGCAGATACAATGATGGAAATTAATAGTATCTACCTATCCGATCCTTCAATTGGAACTTGTACATAAAGTTATTTCCTGGTGGTATGGGGCAATTTGTGCTAGGTACTCCATATTGCCACGAATTTCTCCATTATCTGGTGGTCTGTGATCTTCTATAATAGCTGGGGCCTCACTAGGAATGTGCATGTACTGTTTGATGTGTTCTAGGTTTTTGTATACTTTTAACAAACGATTTGTTCAATGATAGACCATAAGAGAATGCCATCCCAAGGAAACCTGCACCAGTTAAAATTGTTAGGAATGATCATCTTATACATAAAAGCAATCAGTAACAGTGGAAATCATCCACAATTTACATTTAGTTTAATTGTTCATACCAGGATTGGAGTTGCCCTCTGGGAGTAGAAAAATAGCAAGAGCAGAGGAGTAAAGACCAGTTGCATTTAACACCTCTTGACTCTGGATCAGCCATTCAATGGATCAGAAAGTGTGGAAAAATGGGCTCGATTTTTTTTCAATGAGGTCTAAGTTCTTCTTCAAGAACTGAAACTCAACCCTGAAAACCCTAATGGTCATTGTTCTTACTATAACTCGCCAAAATGATTTGCAATGGGTCATTTCGTTGTACCATTTAGTCTCATCAGTTATAACAGAAGCAAAATAGTCTTCTCAAATACCACTACCTTGTCTCCTGAATTGTGCATAATCGGCATGCCATTGCCCTCATTCTTCAAGCCACTCCTGTGCATCATCCACATGCCATTTCCCTCATTCTTCCGACCACGTTGTGCATCGTCGGCATCCCATTACCCTCATTCATCCCGCCACGCTCCATAGAGGCCTTCCTCAATTTTTTTAATGTGATTGTTGCTTCCTGCTAAACTGTGAATCGTTTACATGTCATTTCCCTCATTCTTATGGCCACGCTCCATAGAAGCCTTCCTAAAATTATTTTTTAATGTGATTGCTACTTCCCGCCACACTCCATGGAGGCCGTATTCAAAAATTTTAATGTCATTTCTGCTTGCACGAATTAGGCGCGATTTTTGAAAGCTATTAAACTCTCCGTGTGGTGGGACTCTCTAGTGGCTTTGACAAATTTTTATTTGTGTTGTTTTCAAATATGGTTTTCATTTAGTGATTATTTTGAACAAAATTTGAATATGTATTTTATTTTTGAGTGAACAAAATAAAATAATATTCTATTAAGGGTTGGAAAAATAAGACTTTTAGGTGTAAAGAAAGACAATTATGTTAGATACTAGGAAGGGGTAAATTTGTGGAGAAATTTTTACAAGAGCCATAATAAATTAGGGTAAAAAAGATTATTAAGGGAAAAGAGTAACTGCTTGGTTGGTTGGTTGGTTTAATTGATTATTATCAATGTTGTAGTATTTGTTTAATTCTTTATTTCCCTAATTAGGTTCAAATTCTTGATGAGACATTTGTCTTATCTTTATATCGTTGGAAAAGTAGAAGCCTTTAAGGAATAGGACCACCTCGCAAGTGTATCTCCAAACGTCTTGACTCTTCTTACTAAATCACGTGTTATTAGTATATACTAGCAACATATTGGATATTATTTTGGGTTATAGTGGCAATCATTCCATTTCGTCTCAAGTATAGCTCAAATCACTTTGATTAATTACCAGTGTTGGATTTCTCTATAAACATTTCCTAGAAGTAAAAAAGAACATGACTTTCAATCTAGAATGGCAATTTCCCCAAGGAATGCGACCACCCCACATGTGTATTTAGAGATGTCTTGACCCTTTCTAAATCATATGTTATTATTATAGACTTGCAACAATATATTGAATATACTCTTGGGTTAGAGTGGAAGTCATTTCAATTCATCTCAAATGTAGCTCACGTTACTCTGATAAATATATATCATTTTTTCTATATATGACAAGGATATTGACTATGTTAATATGTGTTGTGGTTAATCATTTTAATAGTAACTTCTATGTTCGTTTAGTAGTGATTGTATAAAAGTGTTCTAATTTTAGAATTATAGATGGATTCATGGACCCCTTTAAGGCGGTCATTGAATCCATCTACCTAAATTTTAACATTGCGGACAAGGGTCTCTAAATTTTAGCACTTCAGATGGACTTGGAGACCCCTTTGACTCTAAATTTAACGCTGCAGATGGATTCAAAGAAGGGGGTCTCTGAATCCATTTGTAGTGTCAAAGTTTAGAGACAAAAGATTTTCATAATTTTAACACTGTAGATGGATTCATAAACCCATTTGTCTCTAAATTTTAATAGTGCAGCTGGATTCAAAGACCCCTGTAGTAAAATGTAACATTTCAGTATCAAAATTTCAATTTTCCATTTCTGGAGTGACACAATTAAAAATTACTAACATAAATGACTAATTCATTTACTTGTTGTACTTATTATTTGGTCATATTTTTATTCTTGGACTATAATAGTCATTTATGTTGATCATTATTAATTTTTTCACTTATTATCTAGTCATATATTTTAATCCTAGACTAAATTAGTCATTTATGTTAGTCGCTTTTAGTTTAGTCATTTATTATTTAGTCGTATATTTTATCCCTACAATAAATTAGCCGTTTAAGTTAGTCATTTTTAGTTTGGTCACTTAAAATTGCTCAATTTTAGTAGTAATTCACTTGAAATAATTGTGGTGACTAACTTTTTTAGTCACCTAGTCACTAATTTCATCATTTTTTACTAGTGAATATATGGATAAATAAGAGATGCGAAATCTGATGATATGATATAAAAAATTCATCAAAACATCAAATTCAAATGCACTAATAAAAATTTAATTGATAAGAATAAAATTATAAGATATATGTCGAATTTTGATGAATAGTGAATTTTTAAAAATCACAATAATTGCACTATCACAGGTCGATGTTTCTAAAAAATAGAAAATGAACATCAGTGTGTGTGTATGATACTGCACATTGGTGTTTGTATGATAATGTGCACGGGTGTGTTTATATGACCTATGACCACCGCACCAAATACCAATACCAATTAGAACGCCCGGTGCGCTTTATCGACGACTACAACCAGGGCAGATAGGCGTTGCATGCGCTGGTATGGTTTGCCTTTAACACGTCGGTGCGCTTTTATAAATCAATGTCCCAGTGTGTTTTAACACCTTAATGAACCGGTACATTTTTACACCTTATCGGTGCCAATGCATGCACCTTATATCGGCCCGATGCGTATTTGTGGGTGACACGCACCGAGACATTGGTAAACACCCCGGGGCTTCCGAAATTTGTTTTCCGGGGCTTCCGAAATTTGTTTTCCATTTCAGTGCTTGGTATGTTTACAATACTGGTGGCTACATGTTAAAATGCACCTGTGCATTCACACATGATGCACGTACCAATGAGAAAAACATTCGTAAAAACCTCCAGTTGCCCAGTTTGTTTTAGTTGTGTTGAAGTTCCGTTAGAATCTCCGTCAAAACCTCCGGAAAAATGGATGTTGTAGCAAATTTTTTTTTGACAACTTTGGCCAATTTTATAACACTAAAACCTCCTTTATAACCTCCGCTAGAGGGTCTTTTCCTTATAGTGATGTGGATCCTTTTACCCATTATGCATATAGAGAGACATATATAGAGAATGAGGACTTCAATGAGGTGTTTTAGCAATTGTGGACCCAAAGTCATTCAGAAAATGGAGATAGAATAGTTTAGTATCATCTCCAAAATGTGTTACTCTATAGGGTGGGAAAGCTATGTGTTCCTAAATGTGGGTGACTTTAGCTAATCAAAGATGTTCACACCTCCAAGGTTATAAGACATTTTGGTGTAAGGAAGATGGTGACCAATTTATAGAGGTATTTTTACAAATCCAAAATGAAAAAAGACTTAGATAGTCTTATTAGAGGATGTATGATTTGTTGTACCAATAAGCCTATTAAGAGGAAACAAGGTCTATATCATCCCTTACTTGTACACACTTGTCCTTGGGAAAGCATTTCCATGGAATTTGTGGGTGGTTTCCCAAAAACTAGTAAGGGACATTACTACCTATTCTTGGGACACTAGAATTCTCAATGCATTTTGAACTACATCTTGGGAAAAGATGGAAACAAATTCTATAGCATTCCATCCACAGATATATGGACAAAGAGAACTAGTCAACAACACTTTAGTGAAACTTTCAAGGGGTTACAGTTAGAAGTATACGAAGGCCTGGATGAAAATCTAGTATATATGCAATACCCTTATAATAGAGCATCCCACACTTCTATTACTAAGTCCTCATTTGAAATTGCATTTGATAATTTTCCACCTTCACCTTTGGATGTTGTATATGGGCAGTGTGGAGTGAGGGAGGATCTTAAAAGGGATGCTTTAAGGGCATATAAAATTATTGAGAAAATTAGTAAAATCCATTTGCAACTATAGGAGATGTTGAAGAAGTCATAGGAAAAGTTCAAGGCCAAGCATTATAAACATCTAAAAAAGAATTCATTCAAAGTGGGGGACAGAGTATGGCTATAATTGAATAATAACAGGCTACAATGTCCTAGTAAAATACTAGAAAAAGTGGAAGATAATTCCTATAGACTTGGCATCCCCCATTTATGAGCATTTCATCATTATTGAACGTTGAAAATATCAAATTCTATGACCCTTCCATGTTGGATCAAGAAGAGAAGTAGGTCTTACCTTCCATAGAGGACTTAGCACGAGATTCTTAGGTAAAGTTGATAAAGGATACAAATTTGTAGAAGAAGTTGAGAACTACACGATAGGGCTATCATGGCCTTTGGTATATTGGTTTGAAAGGAAAACTTCTACTAAAGGAAAAATGGTACTTCAAGAAGAAGGTAGAGGGAAAACTTCACCTCATTTAGTAAAATATTTTTCGGACCAAAAGCCTCCCAAAATGGGGAGGTATGATAGATTGGATCATTATATTATTTTTCATCCACGTTGATGCTTTTAGGGTGGAAAACTTGGAGGGATCAACTCACATGTCCATTTTTACCAAGGAGTCCCATTTTAGAGAATTGGGTTTTGAAACCTTCCAAAGGAAGTTTGAGGAATCAAATGAAATTATTTTGGGTCCAAAAACTATTACTTGCACCAACCCCCATGGTACACTTAGATTTATTTCCATTGGTGTAATAAATACATTAGCCAGAGTTTGTATGCAAAAGCTATGCCACCCAGAATTTGACCTTCTTGTTTGACAACCCCCCCATAATTTTTAAACACAAAATATAGGGACCCTCCATTTTGCATTTTGAAAAACCCCCTTCTCAATTGGAATTTTGGATTTCTTTGGTCTTTAGTGCTTGGCTTTTGATCTTTTTGCATTTAGCATGCGTCATGGTCATTAAGATTGTCATTTTTGCTTGTTGGATTGTTGGCATCTCTTTGCCATTTTTCACGTCATGGTGACACTCTTAATGGCTTAAGGCCTTGCATGGATGTTTGTTGTCTTTGAAGGTCGGTCCTCCCTTTTCCCCAAAAAAAAGTGGAAAAAGCAACAGTAGGATCCATCCCAACCCTAGCAACCCTAGTAGCAGCCTTAACCGTAGGTCCTCACTCACCTCCTCAAGAGATGAGGGACTATTGTCGCATACTACATTAAAGAAAAAAAGTTATTAGCACAATGTGGTATATAGTATAATCTAATTGCCTTACATTATAAATTATGTTATAATGTAAATATAATGCTAACAAAAAAAATATATTCACATACCCCAATAATTATAATTTAAATTAATATATATTAATGTTAATAAAAAAATATATTGTAAATATATGTATTATGTTATGTATTAAGAATAGAGTAAATATATTAAATAATACATATTTAAAAAAGGTGTACAAACCTAAAATATAATAAAATAAAACATATGTATATCATTGTAAAATATATTTTATAATAAATAATTACATACGTTGCAAATATATGATATATATTAAAACAAAACTTTGAAAATGCATATAACACAAAAAGTAAAGCCTCTTATTGTATTTGATATATTATCATATCTAAAGAGGGGGATTAGGTTATATGTTTTAAGCAATATATGTTATAATCTACATCACACACACAAAAACATTTTGGAGCACGACCAGGGAAATGCCAACCACAATACCATGACGCATGCTAAATGCCATTTAAGGGCACCATACATACATACATATATATATATATAAATAACTCACGCGCATCTACGTGTGAGATAAACGAAAACAAAAAACAAAAACAAAACAATTGAAAAAAAAAAACAAAAACAAATAATTGAAATAATTGAAATGCCCCATGTGAGATAACCAAAAACAAACCCAAATAATTGAAATGCCTGAGATAACTCTATATATATAAATCTGAGATAACATTGACGGTCCTGTCACGACGTTTGGTCCATGATTTAGCTGGTCATACACACTGGGCTGCTTTTGCTTTTGCATTTGCATCTCCCTGTGGGTGGTAATGTTATCACATCCACAGTTTTAACTATGATTAAACTAACCAATAATGTAATCACTATAATTTATAATTTATGTAATTTTTATTTATTTTTATAATTCATGTGGAATTATTTTCAAAAAAATTATGGGAATTAAATTTATTAATTTTAATGTATTTTGAAACTCAATAATTTTTTATTTTTTTTACAATTTTGAATTCAATTTTAAATAAAAAACTGAGAAGACACTTCAATTAATAATATTATATATTTTTAAAGACATTCATAATTGTCTTAAAATAAGGATGAACTTTCCTACTAGCACTCTATCATTTAAAATGTTAATTACAATTAGATTAAGTAAGAACTTATCAAAGCATTGCAGCTTTTGTAATCAGTCATTTGAGATTTACATATGCAACAACTAGATAAATTCATTTTCGTAATCAAATTGATATAGATTCATTTTATAAAAAAGAGATTATAATCAAAATATGAATACTTCAAAAAAATTATATACAATTGAAACAAAGAACACTAATTTCACCACACTAAGAAAAGTAATTTTTATTATTATTTTATTAAAAATAATAATAATAACTAATTACTAATCCAAAGCTATAAACCATCTCAACTTTTAAACAACTTTAATGTAAACAGGGCATGATTACATTTTGTAAATCAAAATGATTTACTATTTATGGAGCATCTCAATCAAGAGAATCATTCAAGTTTTGCTAATATCTAAAATTTATCAATATATATCATGAATATATTTATATATATTCACTAATTCAAATTTCAAAAATTAAATAATCTAATACAAAATACAAAATGTTTAAATAAACAGAAAGTATCTATCAAATTTAACTAAGACATGGATAATAGTTGGGCTAAATTTGCAAGGTGGGGATGGTGTTCGATTGTGGGAGTTTGTGATAAAGTTTCTTCTATATGTCGATGATCTTGTGCTAGTTGCTAAATCGGCCCATGGATTGCAGATGCACCTATATGCCCTTGAGCATTTTTGTAAAGAGATGGGGATGCAAGTCAATACCAGTAAGACCAAAATAATGATTTTCTCTAATAGAAGGAAGCAAAGTCAGCATATGTTCTTCTTTGAAGGCAACATTCTTGAAGAAGTAAATGAATACAAGTACCTCGGGATCGATTTCAACAACAAGCTTAATTGGGAGGATTGCAGAAAGAAAAGAATTTTAGGAGGGTGGAAAGCATTATATGCACTTCAAAATAGATGTAGAGAGGCAGAGTTATGGGGTTGGAACATGATCAAAGTACTTTTTGGACTCCTAGTTTGTCCAATGATATTATATGGGTGTGAATTGTGGGCTAGCATCATCCCTGTTTCAAAATGGAAACAAATTGAAAAAAATTCAAAAATGCTTGATCATGAGCAAGTTTAAAACAAAAATTTCAATTCCCTATGAGATAATGTTGAGTGAAATAGGGGAAACTCCCATCGAAGCAATTGCTATAGTGCGTCTTATAAGGTATCTAAAAAGAATTGAGCAAATGGGAGGAGGTAGATGGCCGAAATTTATCTTCAATGAAGGTATGAGTGAAAGAAAGAAATCACGGATGAGACAAAACAACAAATGGATGCAAAAATGGAATATGTACCTGAATGCATGTCCCACAAATAGCAAGGAGTTAAAGAATTTTTTGCTGGAGAAGTTCCATAAGGGTATATGGGGAAAAGAGTTGGGTAGAAAGAAGAAGTATTATGTTCAGGAATTCAACCCCACTTGTGATCTCCAACAAAAATAATACATTGGAGCTAGCATTCCGTGGAGAGCAAAGGTTCTTATTGCTCAATTAAGAACTAGCTCACATCAACTTTGATGTGAAACGGGACGGTCGAAGAGACCTAAAGAAGCTTGGGAAGAAAGGGTATGTACTTTTTGCACTTCTGGGGCAGTAGAATTAGGAAAACATATCATTTTGGAATGTGATGCTTTCAGAGACATCAGGGACAGTTACCGCAGTATATTAACATCAATTCCATGGCATTGTCTTTTCAGTGAGGGAGCTATTAGAAGGTTGGGTTAGCTCATCATCAATTTGAATAAGAAAAGGATTGAATTACAGAAGGCAAAAAACAAGGAAGCTAGTGGTCCCGTAGACTAATTTTAGTCCCGTGGAAATTAAAATATCATTCATTCATTCATGCTAATAAGCTTATCCCTCTTTGCTCTAACAAACTACCAGAAAATGAATCGCCCAATGCCTGACCATTTAAGACTGACCCCCTTCATTCTTCATTTTTTCTAGTGTGATTTTATAAAGAAAGAATCAAAGAATGGCTAAATTATTAAAAAAATCTTATTTCTAATAACACGAAAAAATCACCTTCGTTTAAATGCACGCAGTCAGATATCAGAGTTTAAATTTGCAGAGAAAAATTTATGCATTCGATTTGTGATATAACAAGCTATTCAATATGTGACATTCATGCAACTCCAAATCAATATATATATATATATATATATATATATATATATATATATATATATATATACACCATCCACTAAAGATGTAGATATAGGATTTAAGTATGGTTTAGATACTAAGCGCTTGCAGGACCAAAATTTAAGCAGATTGTAGTAGCTGGATTTTCGTTGTGGGAGTTCGTGACAAAATATTTGTCTGTCGCAGCTGGATTTTCACTGTGGAACTTAGAAAGTGAGAGTGTGGTTGTAACAGAATGTTGGAGAACAGGGGAAGACCAAACTTAAACTCAGGAGCAACATAGAGCATGGGAAGGAAATGTTGTTGCTTTTTTTCCTTAACAATATTCAAATTCCTGTTTGGCATCGGGACTCACACATCATAAATCTTGCTCTTAAATGCTAAGTTGTGTTGCTTGAACCCAAAACCTTTGTTTTAATGGAGTTAAACACAGTATCTAATTTATAGCATGCAAGTTGGGTTTTTAACCATTGTGTTTGTTATAAAGCTGGATTTACACTGTGCATTGTACTTCTGCTAAATATTTAGGAGTTAACTAAGTTGTCTAGCATTTCTATGGAACTACCTAAACCCTCTTTTTCTATTTGGAAAAAATAGGTTCTATCATATCTATGGCAAGATGTTACACATATAATAAAATTTGAGCATAGAATGGGCTATCTATATGAAGAGCAATATGGAGGCTCTGTGATGGTTTTTGGTTCAGCGAGGGTTTCTCCATGAGGATCAATCTGGCGAGAATGTTTCCTTAGATTTTGTTGGAAATGGGCAATGAAAATTGAAAAAGAAGTCCATGGGGAATCCCCAAGCTCTAGTGTTACATAGTAATTTGTCACTGTCCCTGCAATTCCCCGACCCGCACATTGGAGGGCCTTTTCCGTGACCTGTGAGTAGTGACAAAACCTAAAACCACTTTCATGGCATCCCCATTGACAAGGAAAATAATTCCTCTGAAGAAAGTTTCCTTTGAAAAACCCTAAAAACTGATCTTTTGGCCTTGGCGCGACTAGCCAGTTCAACCCTCGTGCCAATGGGGAAAATCCACCAAAGAGGGCGCGCCAACTGGCGCTCTGTCCCAGTGTCTCACTCGCGCCAAGCTTAATAAGGATTGTTTTTAAAAAATAAATGGTGGTAGTTTGATTCCAACAAAATCCTGAACAAGTCTCTAAAATGAGTTAGGAGGTTTGGCTCTGAATCTCCATGTATGGGAGGTGGTTTTCCACCTAGCATGGAAGCTTCCTTGAGGATAGAGCCAATCCCATAATTGTAGGGATCCCAACTCCCCTTCCACCATCTATATAAGCTTGCCATTTTTCCTTAGCAAGCTAGAAGCAAGAGCTAAATATGTAGCAAGGAGACTATTGCCAGACAACCTTTGAGAGCCAAGCCGAAGAGAGAGAGACTTGTCCCATTTCCGACGAGCTTCATTGAGACGTGCTCCGCTGTCGACCCCGCCAAAGTAATATCCAACGTCAGAGTTTTGGGTTGTATCTTTCTTTCGTTATTATTAATGATAAGCGACTTTGATTATGGTTTCATTCATGTGTCTTTATCTTTGATGCAATGAATTACATCCTCTCTGACTAATGTATGGTTACAAGATTTAGATTCTATGTTGTGTATCCTTATGTTTCTTCACATGTGTGCAGGTGTTCAGACGTGTTAAGCGAAAGGATCGTGATCTACCAAAGCGAAGGACGGGAAGCGTCATCCTTTCTTCGACGACCATTGCGTAGGACCTAAGGTAGGCAACTTGTTATGTTTTGTCATTTTTGTAACTAGAGACCTGCGTCACTGTGTCACTGATTATTGCTAGAGCCGATCTGGGCTAGTAGGGATCGCCTCTGTCTGCAGAGGGGATTTACCTCTCCAACAAACTGGTGACTCCGCTAGGGAATTGATTGGAGTTTGTCTTATCTCTTTTGGTTGCTTTTGGATTTTGTTTACTTGATTTTCTCTTCTGGTTTGTCTCCTTCTGGTGTAAAACCTCTATTTATCCCCCACCATACCTGATCTACTCTCTGTTTGCTCTTTTTCATTTCTGTCCTTAGTAAACTCAATTGGCACGCTTTTTAGCTCGACAGTCGTGCCAACTGGCGCTAGTTGCTAATTAGGCCCCCGCGCCAATCCTATTTTGGCGCAAGATGCAGCCAAACAATTATGCCAACCCTGTTTGGTGCTAGGGTTTACTTGTTTTTTAGCCGTCTGAGTCTGATTTTTGGTTTTGGTGTTGTTTTTATGACTGTCTAAGTGCCTTGAATTCCTTATTGACTGTGTTTGACCTCTACCCTTTGGTTGTTTTCCCTCTACCATCAGTTTTACATTCTAGCCCTAGAGCATCTAGATGCTATTGTGTGTTAAGCCTCCCGTGGGAGTTTTTGGTTTTTGCTTGTTCAGTCAACTTTGTTTTTGTTTCCTTTCATTCATTTGGTTGGTTTTCATTGTATCATTGTGTTATTTGAGTGATTTCTCTCTTTTTCATTCAAGTTTCTCTTTGTCTCATTTCGAGCCTAGATCACACAGTTTGTATGAGTCTTTTGAGATTCCTCTTTGATTTGAGGGATTTCTTCCATCAGTTTGAGTTCTGATTGTGTGTTTTACATTGAGTGAACTTGCTTGTTTCTACTCTTTTGCTATCATTTCTCAAATTTGTCTCTTTATTAGTTTTTCATTTCATTTGGTGCATTGTGCTCTAAAACATTGAAAAATACAAAAACAAATCTTTTGCTTTTGATTAGTTAGTGAAGATTGAAAACTTTTCTGCATTATTAGTGTTATATAACTCTAAGGGAAAAGTTTTTAGTTTCATTAGCGTGCATTAGAGACATTAGTGGTTGTTTTGTGATCATTTTGTTATTGTTTGGAAAGCTCTCAACCTTCCCGTAGTTAGTTGTTCATCCAACAAAGTGATATATTGTGGCATGTAGTGTGCATTTAGAGGATTTTTGAGACATAACATTCGGTAGGGCCTGAAATTGAAACATAATTGAAGATCAACTCTAAAATTTATTCAATTTACCTTAAGGCAACATTGGAACATTAACGAAATATCTAGAGGTCTAGGTTAGTGACGTGTTCTGGCATCGTTAAACCTAGTAGTTGTCATTCGCCTCTTGGCTTTAGAAAACACTAATACGGACTTGTGCTCCCCGTACTGTTGCAGATATAAAGGGAGACCCCACTAGGTTGATATCCTTTATCCGTAGGAAGACGAGTCTGCCGCCTTATACCCATGATACACCGGACACAACATTCGGGGAGATTACCTGCATGTACGTCAAGTCCTTGGTTGATTTCTCTTTCATTTTTTAACCAAGGTGTATATGGCAGTTCACGGATATCTGGTACACCCTTTTGCCTAGATTTCCAGAGTAGTCATTTTGATCTTTTCTGACTCATTAAATTTGAAAATATCATCAAGCGCTTGTCCTTTCATGCTTGTTTCCAAATTCAAAGAGATAGAGTCATATTTTACTCGTTTCTAGACTCTTAAAACATGAAACAATGAAATTTTCCAGTTTCAATGTGGTAAAATTAATCACCTACAATCACACGCCCTTTTAGAGATTGTTTTATGGCCGTTTGATTGTTTGCCTTGGTTTTCACCCGTGTGTCTTTGTTTTGATCTCTTCCTTTTTTCGTTACTGTCACAGTGGCAGAACCTTCAGTTTCGTCAATTGGTAGTCCTTACACAGACGATTCATTAGAGTTCTCTTAGTCCTCTGTTGAACCTCAGCAGCCTATTGTATCCGAGTTTCCCAACGGGGGACCGGTCTTATTTGAGCTTCCCTTTGGTGGACCAGTTGAATTCAATTGACCCATATCCAACGCTTGGTTTGGATCTTGAGTAGGGGAATATTTCCCTGCTCTTACATCGAGATCGCCTTTCTTTGCTGCCATTATACCTCCTAGTCCTCGCCGTCTTTTAGAAGATCTAGCGGCAGGGTCAGATATGGACTCACCCAGTCCTTCTCCTAGTGAGGAAATTCCTACATATGGTTAAGATTACCAGCTTTTTCCAGAAAACAACCCCGATTCTTCTTTCATGTCTTCACCTATTCCTTTTCTTCCAGCAGGATATAGATCCTTAAGTTAGGTCATGGCCACTTTGGCCTCTATGGGAATATTGACTCCATCCACGAGACCGGTTATTCCTTCATTAGGGATGTCACCATTGACACCTCTCACGTCATCTCCTCATGTCACATCAATGCCTGTTAGGCCTACTATTTGCATAGTTGCATCTACGCCCACTGTCACTACTCAGTCCACAAGGACCTCGTCATTTCCTAAAGACATTTACATAGCATCTACTATTTCGGAGAATATCTCTCCCGAGGAGTATCGGTTGTCTTTACAGCTGTCAAACTCCAAGGTTGGTCAGTCTTCCCAGGATCCCAACCATCCTTAATTTTCCCATTATGGATTGGATGGTACACCTGTTTATGTTTTTCCATATCAATATGATGAGCAGGGTAACCCTCTTCATTTTCCTGCTCCTGAGGCTTATCAGTATGTTCAAGGTTTTCTCTCTGCCCAGGCTAGGCAACCTTCCAACCCATAAGCATAACCCTTCCAAGGTCAACCTTCGAGCCAGCCTGGTTATCTATATGACCCGCAAGGACAACCCTTACAGGGCGAACCTTTGGGCCAGCAGGGGTTGTTGTACAGTCTGCAAGGACAGTCCTACAATCCTCAAGGTCAACCTCCACAGCCTCATTCTATGGTCCAACCAGGGCAACCTCAAGGACCCACAGGTCAACCGGGGTATCAACCTGGACCGTTGTACAATACTGGGGGAAAATCTAGCCCTCTCAACCTATGGTGCAACCTCAGCAACCTCAGTTTCCCATTGGTTTGAATGTTGCACAGCCTGGGCCATCTTATGGTCCTGTTACAGGTCAACCCGGTTACCAGGCGCAACCTAGCCCTATCCTGCCACCAGGCCAGTTGGCTCAGCCGAGGCAGCCTCGTGTCCTCCATCAGCCAGGTCAACCTATTCAGCCAGGTCAACCTATTCAGCCGGGCCAACCTGTTCAACCAGGGCAACCCGCTCTGCCAGGTCAACCTGTTCAACCAGGACAACCTGCATATCTAGTTAACCCTGCTCAACAGCCGATTTATTCTATGTTGCAGCCAAATCTGCCTGTGTGCCCTACTTATCAGGCTCAGCAGGGTCCCACTTATCAACAACCCACTCGACCCCAATGCGGTTTTTATCTTCAAGTTCAATCTTGACCGGTTTACAACCCGCCCAAAGGTTCTGGTTATTACCTTCAACAACCAGGCTATACCTATACTCAACAGTCTAATCCATACACTGCTCAAACGGGACCTACATATAATCAGGGTCTGTACCTTGGTTATCAACCCCCTTACACTGGTTATCAGCAATCGTATCAACCTAATTATGCGGCTTACACCCCCTATAGTCAAAATCCCTCGGGACAGAACCAATGGGGGAAAATTTATGCTAAACCAGGGTGGAGTATAGGTACAGGTCCTTATCGAGGGCCTAACATGCCTTTCAATCCTCAGTTGCCTTTCCTTGCCACGTTGGAATTGCCGGATGTATCTAAATTGACCAATGATCCGATTCTCCATAATCCGTATTGGCCTCTGGTTCCAACCAAGGTGCCTGGTGACTATCCTAAATTTGAAGGTAAAGTTGGAGAGGACCCCCAAGCTCACGACATGACCTACCATTTGTGGTGTTCTTCAAACTCTTGGGTGGATGATTCGATTCATCTACGTCTTTTCTAGCGCACTCTTACCAGTGTTGCTGCTAAGTGGTATATAGAATTACCTCGCTGTATATTTAAATATTTTAATACTCTTGTTATAGCTTTTCTAATGCAATTTCATTTACCAGTTCGTTACGAAGCCGGGACGCATCTCCTGACTTCTCTGAAGCAGAATAAAGCCACTCACATATCAGATCATATTCACGAGTGGCGACGTTGTCTTATACTAATAAATTTTGATACACCTGATCAGCTTCTAACTCACTAGTTCACTACCTCCTTTGTTAACAATATCGCTCAAGATATTGCTATGGGGGCACGTGTAACTAAAGAACAAGCCATCGCTCATGCCCAATACCTCGACTTGGTGTAGTCTCAATATAGCACGCTATATGATATCTTGACTGATGCCCCATGGCCAAGAACCTCTAAAGCACCAGCTACCCCATCGGTGGATGGTGTTATTGGTTCTGTTTCTTAGACTTCTCAGAAGTCCTCTAATGGGAAGCAAAATTCAAATTCTTCCAATAATTTTGTTCTTCCCGCAACCCCAGATTCTGGTAAGACTATGAAGGTCAACGCCATTTAGGCCAATCCTACAAAAAAGACCTCCAAAGGGAAGAGGAAGGGCAAAGGAAAATCCAAATCCAATGCCCCGAAACCATAATCCACTAAACCGTGTGCTGGCGATGGTTCCCAACGCAAACCGAAGTACCCCTGCCTAATCTGTGATGGATACCACTACACCAAAGATTTTCCCCGACGATCTGAGGTTATTCAACTATTGAAAGGCTCTAAAGGGACTCCGGTAGTTCTTAAAGAACTATTTCCATCTCAGCAGACCCAGATGGTTGAGCAGCCTTCACCATCTATACCATTTCGGTCCCAAGTTTTCATGATGAATGGTGCTGCACTTGTTTCGATTGCCACGCTATAATGTTCCAAAATTTTCATGAATAAATTGGAACATTAATTTTTGCTCATATTGTGTAGTAGGTGAATAAAAAGGGAGAGGAAGCCTTTTTAACATGAATAAAACCCTTCCTAATGTAAAAAGGGAACTTTTGAGCAGCTTATTTTACACCTCCTAGTGTGAAAGGGGCCAAGTGTATGAGGACAAGGTCAGGTTGACCAAGTCAACCAGCGCAACCTAAGGAGGAGTAGCTTGCCTAAGAAGACAACACAATTTTGGAGGGAAGAGATTCAAATGAAGGTGGAAACCCTAAGAGGTGGGACCAAAGGTGAAGGAGCTCACAACTTCATAAGAAGGAGAAGGGCAACATTGTGGGGTTAGCTTGTGTATTTCGATTTCATGTCTACTTAGAAATTTTCTGCAAACTCCTGCTGCTCGGTAGAGTTTGGAGGGATTCCTGTTTAGGAATTCCTTCTCCTTCATGGAGTGATCTCTGGAAGGGGGTTGTGCTTCATTTCTCCCACATCTGGATTGTAGGCCAAGAATTTCTCACATTTACAACAGTTCTGTAGCAGAGGACGTTGTGTTGCTGGGCAGTGCAGTGGGAGGGTTGTTTCATCTACTCTTGTGCATTTCCATTCAGTGGAGGGAGTTTATCTTGCATTGAGGGAGCTATGTAGGGGATTTAAAAGCTTATTTAAGATCTTGGCATGTGGCCAACTCATGTACCATCCATTACAGCGCAGTTCACTGGGTAAATTGCATTATTTTTGTGAAAGCATCAGCTGCGGGGTTTGATCCCTTGCTTGAGAGCTAATTCTTTGGAGGAAGGGCCAACCCTTCTCTCGGAAAGCTCTATATTCCATTCCTCTTCTGTATTTTCATATTCTCAGTCATATTTATGTTCAGTTTTGTAGTGACTACGTTTCCCAGCTACCTATATTTGCAGATCTGCACTTGTACACTTGTATTTTCATGAAACCCCTTGTGGGTGATCTTATTGTGTATAAAGAGGAAAGGAATCACATTTTCTTAGCCATTTGATGCTTGTTCACTTCAGCTCTGATATGTCACTTATTTACTCCAGAAACTCTAATAGAGATAATGTTTTTCTTGTTTCAGTCTTTTCTGCATAAGCTATACTATGTGGTTTTGAGCTAGATTGAGGCATATTGTTTTGGGAGATCTGTTTATATGAGCTAGATTAATTTGTTTCACCTCTAATTTTGTAAGTGAGTCATATATTGGGTCATCTAAGGGACCTTAGTTCCATTTCTCACTTATACAACGTTATTTTCTGAAGATAGCTGTTTGTGCTTACATGTTGCTACAATTTTCAGCTAGTTCATTGTGTGAGATCTGAATAACCTACTTAAGGTTATTTCTTTGAGCTTACATTCTACAAGGAGGTCGAATTATATATGTTATGAGGCATAACAGTAGTGGTTGGCCTTATTTTCACATCTTCTTCCTTATACAGTGTCCCTAAGGAGCTTGCTGTAGCAATCCCTGAATAAGAATAATTACATATCTGTAGACAGAGACTGCAAAAGGTCAGGTAGCCTCTAGTTCTCTCCCTTCTTTGGAAGGAGACATAAACAATAAATGCATCAATATTCCATCTCTGGCACAAAATTGTGATTTTTTCGAAAAATGGATATTACAGTGGTATCAGAGCATGAGCTTTGGCACTGCCTGTGGGATCAAGCTTTTAGAAAACTAAAGAGAAGAGCAAGGAGCAACCATCTTGGCTCAGCCTGCGGATTTCAAATCCACCCAGAAAATACAAAGAAGATGGAGAAAAAATATGGAGAGGATGAGGTTATTCTCATCCGTTTTTTAGATCAGAAAGGAGCCTCTCCAAAGGGGTTCAACCAATGGAAAAGAAAGATGTTGTGAAACTCCGAGAGGGTTTCAAGATGAGAAAAGCTACAGTGAAACCTCTAGAGGGTTTCAAGAGGTAGAAGAAGATGAAATCACTTCCTATTTTCATGAAGGAAGTGAAGAGTATGGAGGGCCACAAGAGGAAGTGGATAGATGGCCAGAGGAGGAGGAGCATTCTTCTCCACTTGAGGAGGCTTCTACCAGCACTGTCCAGTTCATAGAGGAGCAGCCCACCATATTAGCAGTTTGATCAACCAACAAATCAAAGATAGGGACTCTTGTAGCCATACAAGATTTCTCAAACACCCACAAAGGTATGCAAAAATTTCCATGCAACAACAATTCAGAAAATTTCATAGGAGGTTTGGGAAATTTTCATTCACATGGCCCAGGATCGAAACTTCATGCTGATAAAGAGAAGCAAGTTTATACAGTGTTGTACAATAGAGGTTTGATCCAAGAAGGGATTAACGTTCATTCCTTTGCACCCTTAATGAGTTGCATGCAGCATGAGGAGTTATGGTGCAAGGACTTGGGGAGAATCATGCATGAGGTGCCATCTCCTAAGGATTTCTTGTCCTTAGCACTCTTGGATTCTTGTGGATTCAAGGGTTTGATTGGTGAGAGGCCTTTCCTGGAAATTCTTCAAGGGGTTACATCTCAACATCCCGTGAGGTGTAAGGAGGAATACTTGCCTTGGGATAATGGCAGTCTTCATTGGGAAGATGCCAAAGGAGAGAAGGATTGGGGATAGCCATATCTTGGTAGAGGAGATTGGATGGAGAGCAAGAGGCTTGTGAGCCACTTGCACATCTATGACACAAGGCAGCAGGAGGCAAAGTTGCGTTGGCTACTAAGGAGAGAGTTTGGCCATCATGAGACATGTCCTTTTCTCAAGGGTATGTGGATGGAAGGAGCTTGGAAGGATACTTTCATCATGGGTCAGCAACGAGTGTGGATGCATTATGGTGGTAGGGTCATTTATTTTCCACCACATATGATGAGTGATGGAGGTATGGAGAGGCAGCAAGGATATTTGTTGCTTCGGAGGATTGGGGGAAAGCAAGGGAAAAATTGCTCTCCCACTTGGCATAATGTTACAAGGGTGAAGTATGACACTATCATGGTGCAAGAGGTGTTTTCATCATGGAGGAGACCCCTCATATATGGCAGTATTATGTAGAATATCTTTGACAAGCTACATGTCAAATAATGGAGCTTGATATGGATAAGAGCCTATGTGTATAGGCCAACATCGTTATCTCTTTGGAGCAGTAACCGATGGATGAAGTGTGCCTAGCGGAAGTGTGGTGGTTCCATAACCCACAGGTCCTAGGATCATTTTATCTTGGTTTCACTTGATGAGGAGAGAGGAGGTGAGATGGATGAGGTAGTAGATGGAGTCATCTATTACTATGCTACATTCTTCTTGACTTGGATTCCCAAGCATGAGAAGAAGGACCTTCTTGCAGCACCTAGTTCATTCCTCTTAATGGGAGCATGCCAAAAAACTATGGAGGGTTCATTCATGGTTCCATACATCATTTTACTTCCAACATACGGTAAGAATTATGTTTTTACATTGGCTGATTTGTATACTCTTACCATTATCTTACGGTGCATGGCTCTACAAGAGGGTAAGCTGACTAGATTGCTCCACGGGAAAAGTTGGGCCAAAATATATGATGGAGGCAGCCATATTTCACATGGCCTATGGAAATTTTTCTTCCATTGCATACATGTTCAGCTAATTTACATTATCAGCCATGATGCACAAAGCATTTTTCCATGTAAGTTTCTGAAGCAGCAACTTGGAAAACTGCGCTGCCACTATTGGGGAAATTTTTGGTACTTCCTTGCATCACATGAAACCTTCAACATTTTCCTCATTTTATTGTTGATCATGAATTCAATTGCTAATGTGGATCTGATTTACATTGGGAGCATGATTGGAAGGATGACACATGAGTGGGGAGTGTCCTTAAAGGGGAAGGATTCTCACATTTTCTGCATTGCATGTTTTAAAGGGAACATGAGAAAAACTATGGCCACTACAGCTAAGTAGTTGTTTCCTTTTGAGGTGGGCCATAAGTATGATGATAATTCATTGTATAATCATGGGCAAGTCACCAAATATGACTTGTATGTTCAGCTGATTCATTCAACCATTTACTTTCTACTAGTGAATGTGAGAATTCTCACCACTAGTCATTTAGCAACATACTACTTGCCATGCCATTTTCTGAGGAAGCAATGGATGAGATTACGTTGTGTCCTTTTGAGACTTTTTTTGTATCATACAGAAGAATTTAAATCCTACAGAAAACAACTCATTTAGACATTCTATGATGATCATGTCCTCTTCATCATGGAAGAAATTTTTTGGGGTAGCTTGTTCTTCAATGTTGTAGGAGAAATCTTTGGTGGATTGCTCTACATTTTTCCACTTGAGGGAAATAAATTTGCAGCCCATGAACAGCACATAATATACACTATTCATAAGTGGAGAGGAGGACAATGTGGGATAGGCCTTCTTGCCTATCATGTTCAGTTATTTAGCCCACCTACACTTCTGGAGCCAAAGGTGGAGGGAACTTTTCATGAGTTACCATGCAGGAGGGTGGCTCATTCCATATGGATGATAGCTTGGGGTGGAGGTATCACATTGGGGGAGAGGACTTCCCATGAATCTTGCACTCCATGCCTTGAGAAGACCTCTAGACCACACATGGTTGTCTCCTTGAGCGCTTTCCTTCTCATGATCTTAGTCATTTGGGGTGCTTCACCAAATGCTAGTCTATATGCTTGGGAAAGGCACTATGGAGTTTCATGGATGAGATGGAATCATATTATTTGGAGGATTCCATCATATGTTTATGCTACCAGAGGAGGTGAAGAGATTCACTCATTTCTATCCTTGCAGTTGCTTGAGGACAAGCAACATTTGGGAGAGGAGGACTGTAATGTTCCAAAATTTTCATGAATAAATTGGAACATTAATTTTTGCTCATATTGTGTAGTAGGTGAATAAAAAGGGAGAGGAAGCCTTTTTAACATGAATAAAACCCTTCCTAATGTAAAAAGGGAACTTTTGAGCATCTTATTTTACACCTCCTATTGTGAAAGGGGCCAAGTGTATGAGGACAAGGTCAGGTTGACCAAGTCAACCAGCGCAGCCTAAGGAGGAGTAGCTTGCCTAAGAAGACAACACAGTTTTGGAGGGAAGAGATTCAAATGAAGGTGTAAACCCTAAGAGGTGGGACCAAAGGGGAAGGAGCTCACAAATTCATAAGAAGGAGAAGGGCAGCATTGTGGAGTTAGCTTGTGTATTTCGATTTCATGTCTACTTAGAAATTTTCTGCAAACTCCTGCTGCTCAGCAGAGTTTGGAGGGATTCCTGTTTAGGAATTCCTTCTCCTTCATGGAGTGATATCTGGAAGGGGGTTGTGATTAATTTCTCTCACATATGGATTGCAGGCCAATAATTTCTCACATTTACAGTGTTATTTCTATAGCAGAGGACGGTGTGTTGCTGGGTAGTATAGTGGGAGTGTTGTTTCATCTACTCTTGTGCATTTCCATTCAGTGGAGGGAGTTTCTCTTGCATTGAGGGAGCTGTGTAGGGGATTTCAGAGATTATTTCAGATCTTTGCATGTGGCCAACTCATGTACCATCCATTACAGTGCATTTCACTGGGTAAACTGCATTATTTTTGTGAAAGCAGCAGCTGCGAGGTTTGATCCCTTGCTTGAGAGCTGATTCTTTGGAGGAAGGGCCAACCATTCTCTCGAAAAGCTATATATTCCATTCCTCTTCTGTATTTTCATATTAACAGTCATATTTATGTTCAGTGTTGCAGTGACTGCGTTTTCCAGCTACCTATATTTGCAGATCTGCACTTGTACACTTGTATTTTCATGAAATCCCTTGTGGGTGATCTTATTATGTATAAAGAGGAAAGGAATCACATTTTCTTAGCCATTGGATGGTTTTTCACTTCAGCTCTGATATGTCACTTATTTACAGCATAAACCCTAATAGAGATAACGCTATTCTTGTTTTAGTCTTTTCTGCATAAGCTAGACTATGGGGTTTTGAGCTAGATTGAGGCATATTGTTTTGGGAGATTTGTTTATATGAGCTAGATTCATTTTTTTCACCTCTAATTATGTAAGTGAGTCATATATTGGGTCATATAAGGGAATTTAGTTCCATTTCTCACTTATACAGTGTTATTTTCTGAATATACCTATTTGTGATTACATGTTGTTGCAATTTTTAGTTAGTTCACTGTGTGAGATCTGAATAACCTACTTAAGGTTATTTCTTTGAGCTTACATTCTGCAAGGAGATCAAATTATATATCTTATGATGCATCAGAGTAGTGGTTGGCCTTATTTTCACATCTTCTTCCTTATACAACGTCCCTAAGGATCTTGCTGCAACAATTCCTGAATAGGAATAATTACATATCTGTAGATAGAGACTGCAAAAGGCCAGGTAGCCTCTGGTTATCTCCCTTCTTTGGAAGGAGAAATAACCAGTAAATGCCTCAGCAGTCCATCTCTAGCACATACTTGTGATTTTTCTGAAAAATGGATATTACACATGCGTTCGAAGGATTACACTGGATCACGCCAGGCAGCCAGGAAGGAAGTCGTTGATGACCCACCTCCCCCACCTGTCTCTGGTCCTTTAGAAATTGAAAATCCCAACACTGAACCCGTTGTAAGGCCACCTTCCAAAGGTGTTCTGCGAAAATATTCCTATAATCCAAATGCCCGTGCCACTCATCACTACAGCATTGTTGAGGATTTAGCACAGGCGCCTTCCGCATGTCTATGTTGGAAGTGCTTCAAAGTTGCCCAGGAAAGCTCTGTTGTCTGCAATCGGCAGAATTGATCCTGCCGATTCTAGTCTTCTCACCTTCGATCTAGAAAATTTTGTCCCCCGACTCCCACATCAAATCGCTCTTGTTATACAAGTCGGTATTAACGGTCTCAACATCCATAGAGTTGTTGTGGACGAAGGTGCTTCCACCTGTGTTATGTCATCTGCCTGTTGGAAGGCCATTGGCTCTCTAGGTCTTACTTCATCTCCCAATTCCCTTGAGGCATTTGATGGTCAGGAATCAAAACCCTTGGGTGTTCTCGCGAGTTTTCCGATCACATTACAAGGTAACACAGTCAACGTAGAAGTAGAAGTGGTTGATGCCAAGCTCAAATACAATCTTCTTCTTGGTCACAATTGGATCCATGCCATGCTATGCGTTCCGTCCACCCTCTTCCGGCTCCTGAAGTTTCCTCATGAGGGCAATATTATCACTGTCGATCAGTTGTCTTTCTTCACCTCATCCTCCGAGAACAACATACCATACATGGATCAGATCCCCAATCCCCCCGACAGTGTAGGACCCGGTCTTTTCAAGGACCCCATCCTCATGGGTATTTTTCTCGCGCCACCACCGAACACCATTCAAGTCAACATGATCTCTAGGTCAGACGACCCATGGATCATCCCTTCGCCTGAACAGGTGACCTCTTTTGGAGAATCGATGCCTTTGACTCCAGTTGAGATCAATTATTGCGAAATTGTCGCTACATCAGATCCTCCTCCTCCTGAACATGCTCTTTTGAGCATGGCCCTAGATGTATATTCTCAATCCCCTTAGCTCGATGATGCAGATTCGTCTGATCCTTTAAGAGAAGTCTTCCCCTTTGATGAAGCTATCATTGAAATGATGTCTCTTGAAGATCTGTCATGGAGCGATGGACATCATTGTTCCTTGTTCATGCCTAGCCTGGGGGCAACGTCTAGTTGTCTAGAGCGCTTCGCATCTCAAGTTCCCACTCCACCTCTTCAAACACCAATATTGACCCATGAGGTTCTTTCGAAGGGAAATCAGAGTAACATTACACAAACCATGCCTATCGACATATTTTTCAAACCGGGGGTAGTCGAGAACATTCACGTGGGAGTTACTTGTTCTCCCGAAGAGATACAAATATACACGGAAATTTTTCACGAATTCAGAGATGTTTTCACATGGTCCTATGAAGAGATGCCTAGGATTGATCCCAGTATAGTCGAGCATGAAATTCACACCTATCCAGGTGTGAAGCCCGTGCGTCAGCGTCTGTGCCCAATGCGTCCCCGAAAAGCTGCAGCTATAAAGGCAGAAGTTGAAAAACTTCTTAATGCGAGCTTCATATATCCAATCCCCCTCATAGAATGGGTTTCTAATATTGTCCCTGTAGATAAGAAGTAGGGCACTATACGGGTTTGTGTTGACTACCAAGACATCAATCGGGCTTGTCCTAATGATAGTTACCCCACTCCCTTTATAGATCAGATCATCGATGACTGTGTGGGGAGTGAGATTTATTACCTTATGGATGGCTTCTCGGGTTACAATCAAATTAATATTTTACCCGCTGATCAACATAAGACCACCTTTATCTGTCCGTGGGGCACTTTCGCTTACAAGAAGCTCCCGTTTGGCTTAAAAAATGTTGGAGCCACCTTCCAGCACGCTATGTCCTATGATTTTCATGACATACGTCACATTTTCCAACCATATCTGGACGATTTTCTGGCTCACTCAGCTAGGCGCAAGGACCATCCTGAACACCTCCGCCAGATCTTCCTCCGCTGCAGACGTTACAATATTAGGCTCAATCCTCACAAGTGTGTCTTCTGAGTGGATTTTGGTCGTCTTTTTGGATTCATAGTCTCCAAAGACAGAATTCACCTTGACCCCCTCAAGGTCGAGACCATCGTTAACCTCCCATCCCCATCCTCGTTGCATCAACTGCAGAGTCTACAGGGGAAAGCCAACTTCTTACGTTGCTTCATTTCGAACTATGCAGAAGTGGCCAAGGGGTTTACGCATCTTTTGAAACAGTACATTCCCTTCCATTGGGACGAGATTGCCCAGCAATCCTTTGATAAGCTTAATACGTTGCTCGTCAATGCTTCGTTAATATGTCCTCCCAACTATCATTGCGCTTTTACCCTTTATTTGGCTGTCACTTTCAGCACGATAGCCATGGTTCTAGTACAGGATGACGACGATGGAAATGAACATGTAGTTTACTATCTGTCCCAGAATATTCTCGACACTGAAACACACTATGCCCACATCGAGAAGTTGGCGCTTGCCGCGGTCCAGGCCATTCAACGGTTCCGCCATTAAATCCTGTTGCGTACGGTAACCGTGATTTTTGACTGCAACCCCATGACATACATCTTGTCTTGAAAATTGCTGGGGGGCAAGTACTCCAAATGGATTGTCATCCTTCAGGAGTTTGATTTGGAGTTCACCACTGCCAAATCGATGAAATCATTGGTTTTTGTTGATTTTATCTGCTCTCTCCCGATAGACTCTGTTCTATCCCAATCCGAGGATCACATCTCGGATGAAACGCTCTTTCTTATCAGCACTCATGATCCATGGTATGGTGACATCATCGTGTACCTTCAGACATCCACTTTCCATTCCAAGTGACGAAGGATGCTCGACGTCGCGTTCGGCATCAATCTCAACCATATCACATTGTCAGAGATACCTTATATCGTGTCGACGTTGATTCTGTGCTCCACCGATGTTTGACCCTGGAAGAGGCTGAGAAAGTCCTGAATGACTGTCACAGTGGTGCCTATGGCAGTCATATGTATAGTTATGCTACCACCCATAATATTTTGCATGCGGGTTATTTATGGTCATCTATATTCAAAGTCTGTATTGTTGTAGTTCGAAAATGTTATGCGTGCCAAGTTTTTCAGCGCAAGATGCGCGCGCCACCCCTACCTTTGCATCTTGTCATTACCGTAGGCCCTTTTTCCAAATGGGGCATAGATTTTATGACATGTAACCCTCACTTAGTCGGGGGGCATGCTTATATAATCGTTGTTGTAGACTACTTCACTAAGTGGGCCGAAGCGATGCCTACATTAGCTGTCGACAGTAAGACAACTGCTCAATTCATTTTCAACCATGTAATTACGCGTTTTGGAGTTCCTCAAGCCATTGTCACCGATCATGGCACTCATTTTTAGGATTACATGATGGCAGAGCTGACATCAAAGTTGGGCCTGCGTCATGACAGCTCAATGCCATACTACAAATGGCCAGGTTTAGGCCGTGAACAAGGTGCTGGTCACGATGCTTCAACGAAAAATTGGTATTCATAAATCCAACTGGCACCTCCAATTTTTCTCAGCTCTCTGGGCCTATCGAACGTCAGTAAAGAGCGCGACCAGATTCACACCTTTCCAGTTAGTGTACGGTCTGGAAGCCACTCTTCCGATTGAATGTGAGATCCCTTCGCTGAAGTTGGATTTGGAATTACTGCTCGACACTTCCCTGGAGAAAGAACGTCTCCTGTATCTAGAACGACTAGATGAAACCCGCCACTCGGCTGCTTTGGTTATCGAGGCACATAAAAAGCAGGTTAAAGCTCATTTTGATTCAACGGTTTCTCCACGTTCTTTCATCGAAGGGGACCTCGTCCTCTTATACGACCAAGCACATGATAAACTTGGAGCGGGAAAATTCCAGCCCATGTGGCATGGGCCCTATATCGTCAAACGAGTATTAAATAATGGGGCCTATGAGCTAATAGAATATGAAGGTATTCCTTTGGCACAACCTAGAAATGGGTTGTACCTTAAGAAGTACTACGCTTGAATTATTATTGTGTGGTGTGTGTACATAAGTGAGTTATTTCATTTTTGTGCATGTGTGGTGTGGTGTGCTTGCTAAGCGTCTTTCTACTGATTGGGTCTTCCTGATTGTGCAGATGTCTTTTACTCCTTTTTTCGGTTTCGCGGATGGTGCCTCCTGCAGTACCAGGAATCTGTCCTCGGCAGCCTGGGTAAACTACAATCCTGCTGGTGAGTTAGTCAATTTGCAAGGTGTTTTTCTAGGGCCTACCACAAATAATGTTGCGGAATATAGTGCCATTTTGGAATTATTGATTGAGGTTGTTAACCTCGGTATTAGTGCATTACTTGTATATCTGGACTCATAGCTTGTAGTGTTACAACTCAATGGTCATTATTCAGTTAGGAACCCATCCATTTTACGACTGTATCTACGTATTCATTTACTGGAAAGAAATTTTGATTACATTACATATCAACATATACCCAGACACATGAATGCATTAACAGATGCAGTAGCTAACATGGTTTTAGATAGACATTTACGCAACTTGTAAAAAACATCATCATATGTGAAAAAGATCCATCTAAAATATATATATATATATATATATATATATATATATATATATATATATATGTCGAAATGTTTGCAGTTTGTGTGCATCATATAAAATCCAAAAATATACATGTATGTTTTAATAATATTCGGAGACAACATATCTCTCAAAAATGTGCAAATGAAAAGCCTAGATGACTAATCGGCATGGTGCTCATGGTAGCATGTCACTGGCCACACCAATCGGCTCAGTAAATGATGAAGGCGACTAGGCACCCCCATAGTGTGCCTCTGATAAGCCAATGGGACATCTGCTAGGCGAGCATAATTTGGGATCCCATGAGCGATTCCCTCCAAGTTCTGGACTAGCTCACTCCCCTGGCCACCCTCGCCTTGAGGTTCATAAGCGAGAGGGGTCCTCTGTGCGATCGGCGACATCCCGACGGGCCTCTCTAGGCCAACATCTGCATACATACGATTTTTTGTTAGAACATGCATGTATACCAAAAAAATCATAAAGTACATAAAAAAAAAAGAGTCTTACCTAGCTCCTCATCCCAGTATTCTCCCTCCGAGAGTGGAAGATCTAGGTCTCTCGTGAAGTCAATACTGGCATAGGGCTAGTCCTTTACGACGATCAGCTGTCACCGAAGCCATAAAAAGAACTAGGGCCTCCATGACATTTGCTGGCCCCCTCCTGATCTCGACATGAGTGCTGCCCATCGAGCCATCCTTGGCTCCCTCAATGGTGGCTCGACGACTATCGCCCCCTGGCCCTGGAATATTGGTAGCCGTTCAAGGATGAACGATACCAAGATAGATCCGTACCCAAACTGCTTCAGTTTGGTCTTCTTACACTTCATCAACTGTCATTTGATATTCATTGTCACGACAGTGGCCTAATCGAATAGTGTCGGCTTCATGCATTCTGATGCTAGGAGGAGCTGTGTTTTAGTAGCCTCATGCGGCACATGCGACCCTATAGCCCGCGTAATGGTATGGAGCACCACTCTAAGTGCTAGATCAGGAACTGTATGGATGTCAAACTTCCCGCTACCTGATCCGATTTGTGCCCCTGGGTACACTCTTTCCATTACCATTGACATTTTTTCACCAGATGGCCTAGTACCTGTCAAGATTGGGATTGGACCTTTGCGGGACAGTCCAGTTATGAAGTAAACATTAGATACTTTGAGCTCTAGCACTTGGTCTCGAAGCCTAAACTTCTCTTCATTCTCGTCCCAGATACTGATTAAGTATTGCAGCAATTTAGGTTGTGCCTTGAGACATGGTGTCAAGAAGAACTTTTTTAAGCCGCAATCCCGGAGAGCATTCATACATTGCTCATTCTCCATGGCCATTTCGTCTTCTTCACTATGCTCCCTTTCTTTCCATTCAATCACCATTTTGGCTATGTACCTGCACCAAAATGATCATAAACACTTCAATAGATCCCTTGAACACTCAAAAATCTTGTTGATTGGTTCATTTTTTGTAAAAATTAAGCGAAAATTTAGGTTGCACCATTGGCGCAACTGTTTTGCTGACAGTCGCGGCAATTGGCACAACCCCTTTGCAAAAAGAACCCAATTGGCGTGAGTCTGTGCCCGATACCCGCACCAATTGGGTGAGCCCTAAAATTGAAAATATCCCCTCAGGGATCTGAAATCACAGTGGAATTCTATAAAAAATGGATTAAAAGATGGCTAAGGGAAGCGCCTCTTACCTGGAAGAAACGAGATCTGAAATGAAGCACTGGATCGTTCATGATCGTCACCGCAAGTTCACATAGAAAAACTCACTGTAGCTCTCCACAAGAGGTAAAAAGTAAAAGTAAATATGTTTCTACTATTTTTGTCATATTTATAACTTTTCAAGATAAAATTAGGTTTTAAAGCTTATTTTTCCAATATTTTATTATATTTTGTCGAAAAATGGGTTTTACGCTTGCTTTCCTGTGCAACAACAGGTTTTCACACAATTAGGATGACGATGCAAGTTGTATTTTATACTTTTTCGGACTCGGTAAAAACACGAAAAAGTCACTACTGGAGTCATCTTTCAGCTCTTTTCTGACTCTCTAAACATGAAAATATTTCGGAGTCACTTGTCATTTTGATCTTGTTAAATTGGCTGCAAAATGACATCGACTCAGTATACGTTTACCCCTTTTTCAGGCTGGGATAGATTATTTACGAAAAAGGAATACCCTAGCCTATCGCGACTAGGAGGTTTTCTCAGACACAGTTTTCTACCTTTTCGGATCTGAGGAACTATCTACGAAAAGGACTGTTGGAGTTTACTTTTCCGTTGTATTTTCAAACTCTCTAAACATGAAAAGATGCCAAGTTATTCCTTTTTCAGACTCGTTAAAACCTGATGACATCAGATTCCATCGTAATGAAGATACTCAAGTTCCTCCTTCCTAGGGCTCGTTAAATGTACTAGGTTGGATTTGTCCGAAGGACAAACTTATATTGCAAGAATATGATATCCCCTTCAAGCTTGTTTTCAAAAATAATTGGGGTACTTGCCAGAAATGGTGGGGAAAAAATGAAGCCAGTATCATCGTTGTGTCGGCAGTATGTCACTCTTAAACATGGCACTCGTCTGCATTCGTGTCGGGTTGGGAACATCTCATCTCATTTTTGTTTGCCTCCATGGGTTTGGGTTATCCTTTTTGACCACTCATCTGCTCTTTTCCTCGTCATCATGACCTCAAAACTTTTTGATGTCAAATACTGCCAAATCCAGTGTCGTGTCGCCGATATGTTCAAGAGAAGTTGACCTCTGCAGTTCTCAACCTACCTTCGATTCTCTACTGATCCTGATTCACAAACATTATGTTCCTCTGTCTCAAGTCGATGATGTGGGAAACACTGTGGCCCACCTTCAATCAAGGTCACTTCCTGTCGACTTCAGCTCATTATCCAGGAAGCTGATCTAGAGACTCCCTTCAGGTACCTTGGAGCCTGCATGCCTCAATGGCAGGTTCTTCATATTCGACACAAGAATTTCATCATTGGCCTTCGATCGAATGATTCTGCTGGTGTTAGACACCAGCTCATTGTTCACATTCTGTGGATTGTACCTCTAGTACCTTGAGGTTCATCATCATTATTAGTGGTTCCTCTCGCATCTGTTAACGGCTTTCATCATTGGCTGGTAATCAGACAATGTTCCTGCATGTTCAACTTTAACCCACTTATTCACATGCTAGGACTTGTACTTAGTTCGGGTCGAGATGGAGCGCAAGACCCTGGGTTTTTTCTGATGGAATCCAGGCTGCGGATTTTGTGGATTATCATGATTGGTTACATGACACATTGATTGGATGGCTGCGACCATACCTGAGTCTATTTACTGATCCGTGCTGGATGGCTGCATCCATACCTTGGATCCTGATTATTGTATACTCTATTATGGATGGCTACGCCCATACCACACATCATGTATTTGAGATATCAGTTGTACTTGTCTACGCAGGTTTTTCGATGACAGTGTTTTTGGTTGGGCACATTCTCATAAAGCATTTCACCCCTCTCTCTCTCTCGGGCCTCATGCTTTAGGGGGCATCTGTTACACAGTAATTTGTCACCATCCCTGCAATTCCCCATCCCGCATATTGGAGGGCCTTTTCCGTGACCTGTGAGCAGTGACATAACCTGAAACCACTTTTATGGCATTCCCCTTGACAAGGAAAATCATTCCTCTGAAGAAAGTTTCCTTTGAAAAACCCTAAAAACCGATCTTTTTGCCTTGGCGCGACTAGCCAGTTCATCCCTCGCACCAATGGGGAAAATCCACCAAATAGGGTGCACCAACTAACGCTCTTTCCCAGTGTCTCACTCACGCCAAGCTGAATAAGGATTGTTTTTTAAAAATAAATGGCGAAAGTTTGATTTCAAAAAACTCCTGAACGAGTCTCTAAAATGAGTTGGGAGGTTTGGCTCCGGATCTCCATGTATGGGAGGTGGTTTTCCACCTGTCATGGAAGTTTCCTTGAGGATAGAGACAATCCCACAATTGTAGGGATCCCAACTCCCCTTACACCATCTATATAAGCTTGCCATTTTTCCTTAGCAAGCTAGAAGCAAGAGCTAAATATGTAGCAAGGAGACTATCGCCAGACAACCTTTGAGAGCCAAGCTGAAGAGAGAGAGACTTGTCCCATTTCCGACGAGCTTCATTGAGACGTGCTCCGCTATCGACCTCGCCAAAGTAATATCCGACGTCAAAGTTTTGGGTTGTATCTTTCTTTCGTTATTATTAATGATAAGCGACTTTGGTTATGGTTTCATTCATGTGTCTTTATCTTTGATGCAATGAATTACATCCTCTCTGACTGATGTATGGTTACAAGATTTAGATTCTATGTTGTGTATCGTTGTGTTTCTTCACATGTGTGTAGGTGTTCAGACATGTTAAGCGGAAGGATTGTGATATGCCAAAGCGGAGGACGGGAAGCGTCATCCTTTCTTCGATGACCATTGCGTAGGACCTGAGATAGGCAACTTTTTATTTTTTGTCATTTTTGTAACTAGAGACCTGCGTCACTGCGTGACTGATTGTTGCTAGACCCGATATGGGCTAGTAGGGATCGCCTCTGTCCGCAGAGGGGATTTACCTCTCCAACACCTAGTAAATCTGGTGATTAGGGCTTTGTGTGCCTATACCAACTATCTCTGGAGTTGTCAATAGGGTCATATTTTTTCAAGGAAAGAAAAAACGATGTATAATATTTAAAAAGCACATGAAACTATTACATAGGGACATCGTAATTAAGTCTTGTTCAAGCAAGATGAATCAGAAAAAGGTCTAATATCCAATAACAATTGTGCTCCCACCGTATCAGAAGCAGCAACATACATCTATTCAAATGCATAGAATGGACTCAATCCCATATATGTGCTCAGCACCATACACAGAGAGAGCCACATCTCAGTCTGTATGAAATTGTGGCATAAGCTGATGATAGACCCATAAGATCTATGAAAGATGAAAACCTGTAAGATCATAGCTTAATGTGTCTGCAGTTACACAAAAAAGAGAAAATACAAAACATCCAGATCAAAATTACAGTGAGCAGTCATGATGTTGTCTAGGAAGGCATAAAAGCAATAACCATATGATAGAAGGAACAAAAAGGATCTGGCTCGCTTGTTAAGATATTCAGGCTCGCATGTAAAAAGATGATATTTGCCAACATATGATAAAACAAAAGCAGACTCACTTGTAATAGATGATATTAGGATCCAGCTCCTTCGTAATAAAATAGGCTCGCTTGCAAAAGAAGTATTATACTTGCTTGCTTGATAAACACTTACATGCTCGCTTGCAGTTAATGCACAATAATTAAGGCAGAGGGATAAGATAAGAAGCCTCCAGGTTTGATGCTCTGTAGTGTGAAATCTGAATGGACCCGAAGTGTAACTCCAAGAATTTTTTAGAGAGGAGGTCATCCCTTGTGTTTTTTTCTTGAAAGATATGTTGCATTGTGTAGGACTAAAATTTGGAAAGGATATTTAAAAAACGCTCAATCCATCTGCTTAGGTGTTGTCCATACATCCTGCATATACCAGTGATTCCATCTATAATGACCTTTGAGTCACCGTATATGTGAATAGAGGTTAATTTAAGATGAAAATCCACAATGATGCCTCTCCACAAGGCCATGAGCTCCGCCTTATTGTTGGTTCCCGAATCACCATTCCAATATATTTGAAAATGATCTCCAGCTGCAAGTTGAATACATGCCCCACAACCACATAAACCATCCTTCTGCTCCCCATCAAATTAGATCGCAGGAAGAGAAATATGATGAGGGTAGTCACGAACAGATAAATCAGCCACAAGCAATGATGGTGTAGCACGGTCCCCCATCCATCTCATTATGTTTCCATGTATCCTCTAGATATCGACAGGGAAATCTTAAAAAATAATTTGATTTCGAGCGCACCAAATCTCCTAGAAAATAAAAAAGGGCAAGGGTTTATAAATATATTTTGTGGTAGCCCACACCATGATGGCCTGAACACAATTAGTAGGCCTCCAATCTGGATCCTTTAGGAAAGCAGTATACAGACCCCAAATGCGAAGAGAAAACCTACAGGAGAAAAATAGGTGCAATATAGTTTCCTCATAATTGTGGCATAATGGGCACCTCCTTGGCCCTTGAAAACCACATTTGTTAAGGGAGTCCCAAGTAATAATTTTCCCCTTCCATAACAACCAGCCAAATACCATAATTTTTGTTGGTATATTCCACCGCCATACTTGTTGGAATAGAGATGGGGAACAATCCTCATTATGTTCTTTGATGATATGTAAATATAAATCTTTCACCTGAATGCATCCATCCCGTTGAATGCCACCCCATATGATTTTGTCCCCTTCTCTTTTGTAAGAGAATATCGTGCCTTGAAGTAAGCTCTTGAATCTATCCCAAGAATCTGAATCCAGACCATGTAGACCGAGTAAAAGTGATGATTTCCAAATCAAAGCTCTAAGTTCCTAGTATGAAATAAAAAATAATAAATAAAAGATGCCTCTTTGATTAAGTCGATGAAGTAAAAATGGGTCAATACCATCAGACGAGCTCACCCCCAGAATTTGATCCATGCCGAGAAGAATATTTTGGCCGCTACCAAAGCTCCAAACCAGTCTCTTACCCAATATAATCATAATTTTTGTGAAACTTCACCAGATCATTGATGCATTATTTGCAGGCCAGATGTAGTTGCGGTTGATGTAGGAGCATCAAAGCTAAATTTTCATTATTCAATTATGTAATTAGGGGGGTGATGGTTTTTATTTATTTTATTAATTAATTTGCTCATTTTTAATAAATTAAGAGAGAAAATATAAATGTGAGGATTATTGTAAATATTCCTTAAATAATTAAGGATATGAGTGGAGTTGAATTAAGTAGATAATCTAGGGATGAGGAATTCCATAAACGAGACTTAGTTGAGTCCAAAAAAAGATAAATCTGAATTAGATTTTAAGTTGAGATTTGTGTGGAGGAAATTATGGAATGGAATGAATTATATTTATGTATAAATATGTAGTTTGTGAGGGTGAGAAAAAACAAGCGAGGAAGTGAGCAAGTGAGGAATACAGAGAGTAAGAGAAATGGTTTGAAGGGCCGAGAGCCAAGAGGCCACCCATTGTAATATTTGGCCAAAGAGTTTTTATGTTTTATATCAGTGTTTTATTTGTATGGATCTCTTTCCTTCATATGTATTGTTTAAGATGAACATATTTTTTGGATTAAGGAAGAATTTTAATTTTGAAGGAAGCACATGATTTCTTTCTATATGCTAGGATCTGTTTAACCCAGTATCCTAGCATCATTTGGTATCAGAGCCGGAAATATGCCTATTTTACATTTTTTTTTAATATGCAAACTGTACGTATATGCTGTCTATAAGTGTGTGATTGCAGGCAAACAATTTTTCGTTGTGGAGGGTGATGCATAGTTTTAAAAACCCTGTAGTGGAGTACGCCCATTGGTGTGGACGCAGGAAAATATATCCAGGAAAAAAGTTGAAACACTGAAAGCGTTGGATGTGCAGTGGTTTGGTTGAGTGGTTTTCGTTTTCTATGAGAAGACATTAACCCCAGACCTCGTGGGATTGTGGTGCCAGACTTTTGTTCAACTGTATTAACAAAAATATATAACGATGCAAAGCTAATAAGAGGGGTACGCAGTCCACACATTTATGTTTCAGGTTTTAGCATATTCAGTTCGAAATTCCTGTATTGCACAGTGGCGTGTCAACTTGCATTGAGGTAAGTACCATCAAGAAAATATGATGGTGGTGTTTTTGTTTTAAATTGCATTGATAGTGGTTGTATATTGGCATGGTCATCGCATGAAGAATTGTTGGTGCGATGAGAGTGAGCAATGGAGGCCGTGGCATATGGTAATGTAAGTAGTATACATTGGGAACAACGCTTGCAGCAGAAGCAATCTCGAATTGCTTGAATTATAAATAAAGGATGGAATTAGAAGTAGGAAGGACGGATTAAAGACATAGCATATCTGTTAATGAAGCAACAATCAATTAACACAGCACAAGGGAAGGAGGATCGAAGATTTAACACAGTGTAACACCTGCAAGGACGTGTTAGTCAGATGCATTGGTTTCTAGTGTCCAGTGGATGACCATGATGCAAAGAAGCTCTGCGATGAACTACTTCCAGATCTACAATGCAAGGGTTCGGTCACGTTGAAAAAAACTCATATGCAGTCAATTCATTTTGGTTAGCAAATACTGTGTTTTAGACTGCGTAAACATTTACAATGGGGTCGATTGATGCCGTATAATCCTGTGTTGAATTGTATGAATCGTGTTGCAAGACTAAGTCTCCGTTGAGAATTACGTAGAGATTGGTGTAGGCTCTAATCGAAATACCAAATCAGAAAACTTAAACCATCTTTATTTGCGTGATTTCCATGGAGGGTGTGACGTTGTGGGTTCAACCAATCTAATGGTATGTTGTTTACTTAATGTCATCGTTAATTTATTGACTTCCTTGGTTTATTCATGAAGTACATTGGCTTGGTTTGCTTAGGTGGATTCCAAATGCCAACTTTTGATTATTAATTATTAAATAAAATGGTCCTTAAAAGAACCCATTTATTATTGAAAAGTGGAGTTTGAATAATGCTGCAACATTTCAATGTTATGTGTTAATGGAGTGGAATATGGAATTACACACTAAGTGGTGAAGAGTGAATCAATTCCATCATGTTGAAGAGTAAATCCGGGTTTTAGTAAAATTGAACATTTTACTATACTAAATTGTGAAGTAGAAATTGGGTTTCTACATCAAGTTTTGGAAGCCAATCGTATCAAGGCACTTTTTAAATGGCATGTGTGGGTCTTGTGAAATAGGTGCGGCTCTAGTGGAACATTCAAGGTATGGATCCAGTATTTCCATGATACAACCTTCCAACATAAGAAAAGGTCACTAGGATTGATCAAGGTAAAGTTTTTGGAAAAATTCATGTATGTTTTTTTTGGGAGAATGTAATCTTGAAAGGATATTCGGTTACATTAAGATTTCATGTTTTCAAAGAAAGAAATTGAAATTGAAGAGATTGAGATGAGGGAACTTGGCTTAAACTAAGAGGGGGGATTGTGCATACTTTGAAGGTTTCTAACATTTATTGTTGGGAAAATATTTATGTTAGAAAGTTGCTGGGAAGAATTTTATATGCTGAGGAGAAAATGGACCTTGCACATTCAAAGTAAGTCTGTAGAGGCTTGAATGTATTCCTAAAAGAATACGCGAGAGAAGGGTTGGATCATTTCAACCACAAGAATATTCAAGGTAAGTACTCATTGAATAAATCAATATTCATTGAGTAGAAGTATTTTAAAATCTAGATGATTAAATTTCCTTGCCATACTCGAGAAGATGATATTTTGTAAATATTATGAAAGAGTGAAAATGTTGCAAATGCGAAGGTATAAATGAATGGAAAATAAATGGAAAAATGTGCTAATCCTGGGTGATATAAAGAGAAACATGCATTTTTATGTGAGAGGGTTTATCATGCATAATATGGATTCTTCGCAGTTTTGGTTAAATCATTTTGGACCAAAGCTTGTAGTTGGAAGAGGGAGAATTATTTTGATTTTTGTTTTAAGATTGTAAACATAATTTCTTGATGTTGTAAAATCTTTGTGGCGGTATCTAAGAGGTGATATTCAGGATGGACACAATGTACGGGTCGTACATCGAAGAGCTTGAAATATGAATAGCCTGTTCTCTATATACAGGTGAAGAGATGTGAATTGATGTTGTGTGGTGCATAAAAGTGCAGAAAATTTTTTTGCATTAAAATGACGAGATTATGGTATGAAGGGCATGCGAATGATAACAATGACAAAGATGACAAAGAAGAGTGGAATCCAGAGAATTGCGTTTGTGAAGAAAAAGGTTTGTTAATAACCTTAATGGAAGTGTAAGGTATAATACATCATTTCGAGAAGATATTTTTGAATGTTGGAAATTAAATGGTTTATTTATTTTCACCATAAAATAAATCTTGGGAAAGTGAAATGAATTTCAAGTTAAAGACTTCAGCATCATGTGAAATGATAATGGGAAACTCATGATCTTTCATAAGAATGAAGTATGGAAGAGAGTGAAGATTTTACATCCTAAAATGCATTAGGGGTGTATAACTTGAATGGTATAACTTGAATTAAGTCAAAATGTCCACTATCATAATTATTGGGGAAAAAATTGAAGTCAAAACAGATGTTAGAGTCAAATGAAAGTTTGGATAGTTTGAGTTAAGATTGAGTATTTTTCATCCAAGATGAAGAATTGGTGTAAGTCTGAAGTCAAATAGCCGTAAGCTAAGTAATAAGTTTTAATGTAAAAGGGTGCATGATCGGCAGATCCCGAAACCCAAAGGATTTAGTTATTGTAACAAAAGCATTACTATAGTGTTGTTTGCAGCAAAGTGAAGCAAGAGAGTTTCCAGAGATGATTCCAAGACAGAGAACCGAAAGAGGTCAAGCACTGGAAGAAATCTTGCATTGTTAAATGGCAAGTGTGAAGACTTGTTGAAAAGAGGATTGAATGAAATCCACACATGAACAGATGAAGTTCACAAAGGAGGAGAAGATGATTGTTGATAGTCATTTTAAAAGATCTAATGAATACCACAACATAAGGAAGAAGAAGGAAAATGCCAAGGTAAGTGGCATATGTGACCAGTTGACGAATGAAGATTATGAGCGATAGAAGGCTGAGATAACAGTTCACCTTGAATTGTTAATGGAATTGTTGCAGAGAAATGTGAAAGACCAGGCACATGGTTAGACCATGAGGAAGAAGGTAAAGTGGCAGAGACTACATGCAAAGAGGGAAAAGCAGGTAAACATACAATTGGCAGAAGAGCTGAGGAAGCTTGAGCAGATGATGAGGTGTGAAGAACTCAGAGAGGCTGAGTTGAAAATGGAAGTTTCCATTTGTGGCCCAGAACAGGGTGAAGAGATCAATGGGGAAGATCTCATGAACTATTGGGATAGTTCAGAAGAATTTGAAGATGTGTTGGTGAGAGAAGCAGACGAGGCTATGAAGCCTTGTATTTTTAAATCTCATAGTTTATGTATGTTTGTAGGATGTGTGAAATATGGTGAAAAATCTAGTGAAACTGTCACAGAGGAGAATGAAACTCTTGAGATGGAGTCATATGGAGAATGCCTCAGAGGAGGAAGGTACTAATTTGTTGCAGTAGGAATAAATCATAAATGAATTCTTGTTTGGGGTAAGACAACTAGTTGAAGATATTATGGAGCAGAAGCAAAATAGAAATGCCAAAGAGATATTCCAAGGAGGTAAACAAATGTATTTGTTTAGTGAATTTGCTGATAGAAGTTTACAATATAATGATGTTGAAACCAGGACAACTCAGGAATATTACTAGAAGAAGAATGAAGCTGGGAATGAAGGTTGTGATGAAGTGTTAGAAATATTTCATATGGAAATCGAGTTCTTGGAACGATGGCTTAAGGAACCTGAGGGAGAAGATTGCAGAACCTGATCCATAATTAATTGCAGTTACTATGCGTGATAGGGATGAAATGTTTTTTACATTTATAGATTTGAATGAGTGTTATAACTTTTCAGATAATAATGTAACTGTAGGTACAAAAACCGACATTAACATATATGATGTCGAAATCATAGAAATTGAGCAGAAATTATTTGGTGTTGAGATGGAAGATTAGAAGCGGCAAGAAATTTATGTCCATAGAGACATAAAGGAGACAGAAATATTGATCCAACAGGATAAAGATGAAAGCAACCAGTAGTTCAAAACAATATCTATTGAAATCCAAAAAGTCGATGATGGGAGACTGGTGCTTCAAGCATCAAAAGAGACCGGAAGGTCTTATCTTTTTAAAAACAACAATTTGTTGGTGAATGCAGGTACAACACCAGACGAGAAATCTGTTGCTATAAAAGAAACCAAAGACTATAGTTGTAATCAAGAAGATATTCTTGATTATTTTCCATTGTAGAAATTTGAGTGTTCAGCTCAATTGGAAATGAAAGAGTTCGACAAAGAGGAATTACTCCAAGGAATTGGCAAAAGGAAGTGTTGGAGAAGCCGATGGAATTTGATTGACAGAGTGAATGATGAATTACCAAATCGAGTTGATACTTTGAAGGACTAGTGCCAGAATAGAGTTTGGAATCCTGGAGGGAGCAAGTCATCAGGACTTGTGGCTGTCACATTATTATAGAAAAGTGACGGACCTCGTAGACAGGAGTCTATGGAAACTTCTCTACATGGGGAGTTTGATGCAGGAGCATCAAAGCTAAATTTTCATTATTCAATTATGTAATTAGGGGGGTGATGATTTTTATTTATTTTATTAATTAATTTGCTCATTTTTAATAATTTAAGAGAGAAAATATAAATGTGAGGATTATTGTAAATATTCCTTAAATAATTAAGGATATTAGTGGAGTTGAATTAGGTAGATAATCTAGGGATGAGGAATTCCATAAACGAGACTTAGTTGAGTCCAAAAAAAGATAAATCTAAATTATATTTTAAGTTAAGATTTGTGTGGAGGAAATTATGGAATGGAATAAATTATATTTATGTATAAATATGTAGTTTTTGAGGGTAATAAAAAACAAGCGAGGAAGTGAGGAAGTGAGGAATACAAAGAGTAAGAGAAATGGTTTGAAGGGCCGAGAGCCAAGAGGCCACCCATTATAATATTTGGCCAAAGAGTTTTTATGTTTTATATCATTGTTTTATTTGTATGGCTCTCTCTCCTTCATATGTATTGTTTGAGCTGAACATATTTGTGGGTTTAAGGAAGAATTTTATTTTTTAAGGAAGCACATGAGTTCTTTTTATATGCTAGGATCTATTTAACCTAGTATCCTGGCATCATCGGTACAGTGAGGGGAGGGGTTCACCCTGTATGTACTTATAGAAGATGATCAAAGACCAGGCTCCATGGCCATTTAAAACACGCCACAAGGATTTAGTGAGCAATGCATTAGTGAAAATTCATAGATCTAATAAGCCCCAACCACCTTATCTCTTTGGATTCATGATATCAGATAATTTACATAAGTGAATTTTCTTATGATCAGTCACACCAGCCCATATAAATTGGGATATAATGGCATTTAATTTCTCAACAATGAAAGCCGGTAGGTAAAAAAAATGAGCCTAATACACCATAAGCTGAGATAAAATAGCTTGAACCAGAATATATTGACCCCTCGAGTGTGAGCCACTTGTTTGGCCACCTCATAATTTTCTTCCTGAATTTGTTGATCAACCAAATCCAATCCTAATTTTTATAAGCACATGGTTTTAGTCTAAACCCAAGATAGGTGAGGCCCTGCATAAGATGACTTGTTTGTACTCCTAAGAATCCAGCAATGAAGGTAATTTCATCCATATCCCCCACATCATATAAAAGGATAGATTTCCCTCTATTGATGCACAGACCCATGGTAGCTCCAAAAAGGATGAGTATAAAGTGCAAATAAAACCATTGGTTCCTAATAATATTCCCAAAAACCAGCAAATCATCCACAAAGAGAGTGAGTAATGCATACCGTAGGCGATAAGGAGAAGCCCTAAAAATAGCCTGCATTTTTTTCCATCTTCATGATAGGGTTATCTACAAATCAGTGTATTCCTTCCCCAATGCTTATATTGGGGCTTCTCACAAAGCGAGAATGAATCATAGTTCCAAAATTTGAGCAAGATACGGATTGGGAATTGAATCGTTTTAGTTGATGCTTAGTCCATAGCAATTTCACTATAAAAAAATGATTAACTAAAACATTCTCAATTCATATATAGGAATTCAAAATAAATCTTTATACAGGAAACCTAAGTAAAATACTTATTTGCATGCCTGCATATTATAGAAGCACAGTAACCTCAAACCATACATAGTCGAACTTGGCACCAACGCAACAATTTTAATTTTAATTTTATTTATTTATTTTATTTATGAACTTCAGCCTCTTTAATAGAAAATTTCCACCTACTTTTCCATTAATATGTGAATTAATTTACTAACAACTTTTCCTCTTGGTGGCAGACTCCAAGTTCCAAACCCCAAATATGTGCTCAAGGATTTTGAAGTGCCAACCACTGAAGTATGGATTTCTATGGATTTATGTGGATAAATGTGGACAATGATATAAAGTGATACCTTTTAAAAGGGTGCTTTACACTCCAACATAAAAAGGGGTTTTAAGATAATATTTAAGATAATTGCCTTAACTTGAGACAAAAGAAAACTTGTATATTGTCTTAAATATTGTCTTTAAGCAGGTGTCTCAAAAAATTTTGTCTTAAAATATTGTCTCTATAAAGAAAATATATAACACAAGCATTTTCGTCTTATAGGAGAAAATTTCATTTTTGTCTCTATAGAGACAATAACTGGGACTAAAACCATATTGTGTTTATAGAGACAATGTCTTCAATCCTAGCTATAGTCCCTCTAGAGATAATAAAAATCTAGATTCAAAGACAATACAACATCACTTTTGTCTCTTTAGAGACAATATAAAATAATGAATGTATTTTTTTTATTTTTTTTTGTAAATTTCGTAGTACCTTTCTATTTTCTATTTTTTAAAGAGCAAGTTGCTATACATATTCTACTGAAGTTGGTAGCCTCAACCTTCTCGAAGGAAACTAGGTCTGTTGGCCACCTCATAGAGTTATAAGTCAACCAAAATTGGTATTGTTTTTTCCTTCTACTCACAACTAATATCCCTTTACTATGTCCATAAAAATTACATATAAAATAGAAACTATACATACTATCCTTAAAAAACATACAAAACTAGAAACTAAGAAGTGTCAACCATCTGAAGAATCCACAGGTGCTGGGTCTTTTGTAGTAGACCCTGGCATCTCTACTTGCTGCATACTCAAAATGTTTTTTTCAATCCTTCCTATACACCCATTTTCTTATATCTGAGCCTTGACCATTTCACACATATCATGTTTCATTTGTTGAAGTTCAAAGAGAAATGAGGAATTGGCTTCCCTTTCTTGCATACTCAACATCACCTTTGCTAATGCACATTTAAATTTCCAGTATGTCTTAAATGATTGTTGAAATAGAGAAACTCGGCCTTGTGTATTTCCTGGGTCTGAAATAAAATCCATTCTAGCCTCTTGTTCTTTAATATCATCATCATCATCATCATCACTTTGCCTCTCCCAACACTGAATAGTTTTACGAATGTGCATTGGAGTCCCTAAATCATAAATATTTGCTATGTTTTCAAGATTATGCTTATTACTCTTTCTACCTCTTTTACTTGGACCAGTTGCCTGAGTTTGTTGTAGCTTCTTCTCTTTACCTGTTTCTTTACGATTACCATTTTTTCCTTTTGTCATTTTTCCCTAACAGAGACTGTCTATTATTGTGAATGACAAAAAACCAATTAATCCTCTACCCGCAAAGCTGCGATTTTTCTTCCTGCAAATACTTTGTCGCAGCTCCTGTCTGAATTGCATCTACTTTTTGAAATATTGCTTTTCAACAGAGAGAAATTACCTTATTCATTCTCCTACCCCGCAGCCGGCATACCTTCCCACTCTCTACCATGCATTGATGAGTTGGGGCAACTCGTATCCTGATCATTTAGTGAGGTTTGTGTGGGAACGATTACCACCGCACGTCATAAGTCTAATGCATGATGGTCATGTGACAAGCCCCACCACGTGGCATTGTCCTGCTGCCATCCTCCCTTTGTTGGCACCCCGATTGGGGATATAAAATAATAAATGTAGAAAAATATCTCACCATTGAAATAAACCAATATAAAAAATATTTAATTAAAAAAAAACTATAATAAAATTTATTAATTCATGTTAGGGCACTGTGGAATTGAACCACCAACCCCTTGCTTATAAAGCAGGTGCTCTTCCATTGAGCTAGCACCTTTAAAGAATGATGTGAAAAGTTATGGTAGTCCTTGAAATTGCATATATAGACATTGATTTAAAAACATATGTTTGACAAATAATGACATAATCTTTGTAAATTTATAATCATGCAACCTTTACATATAACTTAATAAAAATAAACCAATGGAATTAGTTTAATGTCAGACCCAAGTGGCATGACTCACACAACAAGCTAATAATCCACAATAATTTACAAACTATTTAATCTAGTCATTCAAAAAAAAAATTAGAATTAGCACACACTGTTAATATCTTGCCACAATGATTGAATGGTTTCATTTTAGTGCATTTGCACTGTTCATATATTCCAACAATAAAAATTTATAGATCACTGCAACTCATGTTTGCTATTTTTATTATTAAATAGTAAAAAAAAAAAATTGTATTGTCTTTCAAAGCAAAGTTTTTTTAAAACAAAAACTTGTGTGTTTTTTGTTTAGCATGTTTCCATTGTTCATGTATTCCATTGGTTTTGATGGGAATACTAGTGGAGTTTCATGTCAACAGAAGATGTTGGCACAATCATAAACTGATAAAATAATTTCTTCTCCTCAATTGGTTTCATGGGAAATTTAACCCAAATAGAAACCTCTGCATCCTATTCATAACGTTGTAGAGTTTCTTTACAATGATTGCTATAATTGGCTCGTGTATGGGCAGAAGTAGGTTAAGCTACCTACTACCCTCACAAATGTTATAAATCTACCTAGCTTAAGTACCCAATAAATGAAAAGGTTTAACATTCCCAAGATGGACATGAACTGAAATTGTTTACCAAAATCACTACAAGCATAATAAAAAAATAAAAATAAAAATAGCCATTCCAGCAGTTGTATGTTTAATTCTACTTGGAAATATGTTTCTCAACAAGATGTAATATATATAGCATGTGGGTATAATGACAAGAAACAAATGTGAATGATTGTTGATAAAAAATTTTTGGAGCCCAATGGGAAGAGGGACAAAATATATATTTTTTAGATTTCCAAATCGTTGCTAGGGAATAATGATGTTTTGAAAAGAAGTTGTAAATGGTCTGCTAGCCCGAGTGATGGTGAAGATGATGATCAAGTCAAAAAAATGAATGATTCCATAAAGTATACATCATTTGGGCAATTTAACTTTTTACTTATTTGGTTGAATCTAGACTCAAGTCATATTGTCTCAAATTCTGAAGCCAGTTGGTCATCATATCTATGCCAACAATTATTCTCTGCTTCCCACCATTTCCAAATGGTAGTTGAGCCTTGCCCCATAACATATTATTGATGTTCGAAAGATTAGAAGCCTAGAAAATACATTGGAGTATATGTAGGAATCATTATCCCATAACACAATAGTAGGGTCATTATCCACTATACAACATTCTTAAAGTTAAATTCTGGACACATAGACTTTGACATTTGACCCAAACCCTAATTATGACCATGCCTCTGGGTTCCCATGAATGATTGTGTAATTGTTGCTAAATACTAGATTCAGTTGTTCCAGGAACAATTTCATTCTCTAGGAACTATTGTGAATGTCTTGATAAAGACTACGACCAGACGAGTACAATGCCTCCACTACTTGCATCATCTTGCCCTCTCAAGATACTAGAAGAATCTGTAGTTGAATAAGATTCATTATTTTCATCTAGGACTTGCATTTGGGGATATTGAATAATCACATTTGGTTGATCTTACATCAACCCTTTTTCATGGACGTAGTGGACTGTCCTAAAAATTGTTGAGATGAGGCTACAAAAGCTACTCCTAAATCTCTATTAAAAGGTACTTCTGCTTTTTCAGATTGAGCAAAAGTTGCAGCCTCACTCAAAGTATAAGTTACATCTCCCCTTTGCACCATATTTCTTATACTTGGCACCAATGGTCATGTTGTGACCTTGCTGCAAAACCTCTGATGTTTCTAACTGGATATCTATCAATATCCATATCTTCAGACATTAAGACATTGAAAATTTCCAATGATTCTCCCAAACCTTCTTCTATTCCATTTTCCAAAGAAGCTCTAGCAGCTGCTTCACGTTGCCATATTTTTGAAAGGGCATCTTCCAAGTGCTCTTAGCTGTCAATATCTCTATAATGGTTAGGGGATAGTTGGAACCCAACTTAACTCTAGTCGACTTAAGAACTGCTTTTAGTGCATCCCATGGATGATGTATCCACAGTGTGGGAAATCTAGACAACTCTAGAAGCCAACAAAAAACATATTCTCCTGTTGGATAAAATTGGTAGCCTTCAAACTACGCATAGTCCCAAATACCCAACATATGAACAGTCAAAATATTTAAATGTATTCCTAATGTATTTTCATCCATGAATAAGTTAAATGCAAGAACTGTATATGTGTTTAGTACACAATTTCATATTGTATTGTAACATACCTGACGATTATCTATTCAATGATCTAGGTGGATATTGGTGGCCACTTGCCTATTTCACATAGTCAGTTTCATCAGTTTTCGTATTTACTATTTTTAGAAGTTATTCGGGTCCTGAACTCATGGAGCCATTTTGAGGCCCTGAACGGTGTATTCCTTAGAGAGATCTTTCCAACGAGGTATCATACACACCAAACATAGATACTATGACCAAGTTATGACCTTGGGAAGTTGGCTGCCTAACTAACCCCAACAAGGCCCATAAACTCTTGGTGTTACATCTCCTCGGGTTACGGTTTTGGTTTTTTAGGGTTTTCTATTATTGCTCAATAATAAAAAGGCCCTTGTGCCTCATTGTAACACAACTCAGAGGCATGTAGCCACCACATCTCTTCTCATAGATAAGCTTCCACTGCCCTAGCTAGTTTATTTCCATTCTATTTGTAAACTAATGTCAATCATTTGATATTAATGAAATGAAGTTTTATTTATGCTAAATATCTGTGTTTGTGTTTATTTATTTATTTGATTTCATTCCCGCATAAATCCAAATCCAGGTTACAACTCCATGAGGGTTTGAAACATATTTTAGTTTCAATTTTTTGCAGTAATCTTTAGTAAACTTCATGCAAGTGCCACGGTATCCATATATCATATTAGATAGTGAAAAATATCTCATTTGAAATTATTTTTTATTATCTCAAATGGGTTTTTTACATAATTTTATTTTGTTTCTCAGTTTGATAGATATGAGCAATTGAAGTTACACCTATTTGGAACATTGCGCCACTGCGTGTCCTAAGAGTTTGTGGAATCATTTTTTCACCCCACAGGTCATCAAATTTCAATTTTCTTATATCAATGGAATTTATTAGCAAAGTTGCAGTAAGATGTCCATTTCAACCAAGATCCGGATCAGTGGTATCAAAGAAGTCTTATCTTTCTCTATCTTTATTTTCATGTCCCCAACGAGGTCTCGGGTATAAGGATTTAGGGCTTAATCTATTTGAACCTTTGCAATATTAGCCTCGCAAACCCCGACGACCTCCCATGGCAGAATAAGAGAAAGACGAGAGAGCATGAGATCCTATCAAAATATTTCTTGAGGAGGTCCTCAATAAACAAAGGAACACGATGATGGATAACTTTGCCCAGATCCTTCAACGACTACCCACCGAAAGTGCATATGCATCCAACAAACGCTCTGTAGGTGCCACTAGTTTTAAGGTACAAATCAACTTCGACATTCATGTATTTAAAGGCTAGATAGATGCAGACATTGTAGATAGATGGTTGAATTTACTGGAAGGGTATTTTTTTATCCATGATTTATCTAACCGAGAAAATATTACTTTTACACTCCTCAAAGCTGCCTCCCATGTAAAAGACTGGTGGGAAACCTATTGTGAGAAAAATGATGAGAGGGAACCCACTCTATTCTTGGAAGCACCCAGTTGGAATTTGTTTTGAGATGACATCAAGGAACAATATTACCCCAGGGGGATCTATTAGGATAAGTACATCCAATGTATCACGCTGCAGCAACAAAGGGATCAAGATGTGCACGAGCTGACAAATTTGTTCCATACCCTACGCATAAAGTTGGGTATTAAAGATTCAGAGAAACATTTAGTGCTCAAGTACCACAGATGTTTGTATAGATACATTGAGGAGGAAATGGAGTTCCTCAACATTACCTCACCTAGCATGGCATGTTGATATGCTGCTAAGATCGAGAAAAAATTTAAGCAAAATAAGCGAGACTTTGGATCTATGAATCCAAAGCCAGGGAAAGGTGCCCCCGAACCATAGAACAAGGGGCAAATCCAAAGTAGGGTGACTCAGAACAACAACACAAATCCAAAGAAGGACACGAGGAAGTGGTGTGAATTTCATAACAACTCCACTTACAACAAAAGTGAGTGTCGGACCAAACAGTCACTGGTGATTGAATTGAAGGCATTTGAATCATATGCATGTTCTAATTTCGAGTCAGAACAAGACAAGGGGAATGACAAAGGGAAGCAAATCATTGATGCGGATCCCAGTGCCACTGTTGCCGCCACCAAGCTCTAGACGGAGGATCCATAGGAGGGGGGGTGCCTCTTCCATTCGCAGATGTGGGTGAAGGGTTTTCCACTGCAATTCCTTGTCGATAGCGGAAGCCAAAAGAACCTCATTTCAGCAGAGGTCATGAAGCGACTCGGCCTACTGACCACAAAACACCTGCAGCCGTATACCATCAGGTGGCTTCACCAAGGAAGAGATCTTCGTGTCAGTCAGCAATGCCGCCTTCCGTACAACATCAATCCCTTCACAAATGAGGTATTGTGTGATGTTGCTCCTCTTGACATGTCTGATGTATTATTGGGCCAACCATACTTATGAAAGAGACATGTTGTGTATGGGTCTAGACCTCGTTCTGTTATTATTACTTTGGGAAATAAGTTGTACAGGTTACCAAAGGTAGTATCGCCTCCCACCATCTCTTTTATGACTTCAAAGCAACGCAATAATATTATTTCCCAAACTAGGAAATTTGTCTTCATTACAATTCGCCCACAGGGAAAGAAGAATATTATGGCCACAACCTCCAAACTGGGCTCCCCTATGTTAGTCATCAGTATTTTTCACTATCTTTAGATGACTATGGGATGTTTATAACTTTCTGAAAACAATATTCCTTGAATATCTTGAGTTTCATAAATCTCACTGCCTTCATTATCCTTATAAACCTATTTTCACTATTTCTCATTTGTTCTTCCTAAAGCCACCCTGTTGCTCTTTAAAAGACTCATTATGGGCTTATGCCTCCCATTTTCATCTTCCTGCCCTACCTGAGACCTCATTGCCCTATTTTCCCCTGTCCATAAACTCCACCTTCCCTCTAGGGTTTCATATAGCTAACTCATTTCCATGTCCTTTTGGGCATAATAACCTATGGCCATACTTTGTTTTCACTTGAAAAAATACAAGTCAAATTTTAGTCAAAATCAGGTCAAAGGACACTCCCACTGGGTCATTAGAGTTTTACATTGTTTAAAGTCATCCTTGGATGTTTCAGGCACTGCTTTTCCATTGCTAGAATCTGGCTTAGATGTAATAGAATGTCAAGACATGGTTATTCAAGAAGGACCTAAAAGTCTCCAAAGAGGATTATCTTCTTAGTTCAAAGTCTACAAGTGAGAAAAATGGAAAAAGTTTAGCACTTCTGCAGGAGTGTTGAAATATTTATCAGCAAAAGGTATTGATGATGTAGACTATCTACTCCTGAATGAAAAAAACTTACAGCAAGGGAAAGAGGAAACACTTGGTCTTGTAGATGATTAGGGTTATGAACTGGTTATTCCATTTGAATACCAAAGCAATGATCATTTGCAGAAAATGACATGAAGGAAGCACACAAGGTCAAACATGAAGAAGGTCTATCAGGAAATATTGATGAAAGATGGAAAGAGGTGAGGTGAACTGGACAGAAATGAATGAACTTGAAAGGGCTATAGAGAACTTAGAAGACAATACTAATGATTTCTATAAAAGAACTGCAGATACCTAGGGTTTTGAAAGGTGGCCAGAGAAGGTGGAAAACTTAAGTTGAACTTTATCGTGGAAACTACAGAAGATTTTGAAGATGTTGGTATGTGTAATCATCCTAGAGTTTTCAAAATGAACTTGTCATGCCCAAATGATCATGCCCAAATGAGAAAAATAAAAGCCAATTCAATGACTTCAGCAAACCTACAAGAGAAAGTGTAAAGAATATTAGTGAGAAAGGAAAAAGGGATTTTGACATTAGACAGTGGGTTTTCATAATTAAATTAAATCCATAAGCTTATAAAATCCCATTTCACACTTCAAATGAATCATTGTTTCCTTGCAAAGCCTTCGAATTTTCAAGGAGAGAATAATTTGTGAGTTTGCAGGCCGAATTTGGGCAAATTGTCTTGGCGCTGCACGCTTGGCTTAGCGTTGCGAGCTTGGGAGTTGGCGCTGCACACTTGACAATTTCCCCTCATACATTTTCTGAAGGCGCTGCACGCCTGGGAGGTGGCACTGTGTGCTTGGAGGAGCACTGCACTCTTGCCCGATAGGAACCTATACTCATTTTCCTTGGCGATGCATGCTTGAGATTGGCGCTACGGCCTCAGGCTTGGCACTGCATGTTCAGATAGAGAGGGTTTCTCACTCTTCTAGCCATCCAAATCAAGTCAAATTTCTTCCAAACTCCTGAAAATGTCCTCCAAGGCACTGATAAGTGGTAAGTGCCTGCCCTAACCCACTTTGAAGCTATTTTTATCATCATTTAATCAATGGAAGTAAAACCCTAAAGCAAACCCTAAGTTTTTAGCTTGAAATCACTGTTTCATCCCTACTCCATCTTCCTTGAAGAAAATCGGTTACAAACAGGAGTCATTATATTTCTTGAGGGTTTTCATTCACATAGTTTGACCATTTTTCACTCATTCCCTTCATTTGAAAAACTACCATTTCATACCCTCCCTTCATCTCATTTCACATCAGCCCTAGGGTTTCTAAAACAGAGTTTGAAATGTTTGAGGGTGAAGACAGTGGTATGGAGGCACAAATGCCAAGGAGGCATGATCATAAAGGAGGGAAGATAAACATATTTGAACCCCTCAATACAAGGGAACTCATGGCATCTCCCCTTACTATTTCTTGCTTCAAACATGTAGGTTGCTTTGAATTTTGTGAGAAGATGCAACAAGTGCAAAACCACCCTGAGCTAACAAGACTATTTATCATTAATTTGCATGACAAACAAGTTAATCTTGTCGGGGTCACCTTTTAGATGTCTACAAGTGCCATTGTAGATGCTACAAGAATACCAAGTGTGGGAGAAAAGTGGTTTAAGCAAGAAAACCTAGACATGAGTTACTTTGAACCATACCTTAAACCTAGGTATAAAGATCACCACAAATACATCTTTCCATTTTCTCATCTGCTTGATAGATATGCACCCATGATGAGGATAATCATGAAGTATTTGACATGTGAGGGAAGGTTTTCCCACCTATACTCCTACCACATCCATATTCTTATGCATTTCACTAGAGTAAGAATGCTACATATACCATATTACCTTTTCCGAAGCATTGACAAAATGGCCTACATAGTGCAAAAGAGAGAATACAATCAGCAATGCAGAGTCTTTTTCATCATTCTCTTATCAAGATGGTGGTTATGCACCAACTACAACAGAAAAACATTCCATGGGAGACCTTCATTTCCAATGAGGTATTCACTACTCCACATGGCCATCATCAGCAAGATATCCCTTCCTCATCTCATCCTCCCATTCCTACTTCTCCATCACATCCCACTACTCATGCATCACCATCCACTGACATTGCTTCACCCTCATATCATGATGACACAACATCAAATAGTGATGAGAACATTGAGATAGATGGCAATAAAATGAGTGACATTGAGCCATTTACTTTGACATACCGGAGGGGCTACAAGAATGTGTTTTTTGCACTTGAGATGCAAGGGGCCATGCCTTCTACATCAACAAAGAAGCTTGATAAAGGCAAGGAAAAGTTTGTTGAGCAGGTAATTTTTGAAGAGGATGATAAACATGCAATTGAGAAAGAGTTTCAATTGATTGACCTAGAGGATGATGATGAGGAGAGGATTACCAATATGCTGCTCAAAAGCAAGGATGCCAAGATTAGTGAGCTTCAAGATCATCTTGGTAGGGTAAATAATGTGATTAGCTATTTTGAGTTATAAAATCAGCAGTTAGAGACAAAGGGGGCCATTAGTGAGGTCAGAGAAATCAGAGCTCCGAAAGAGGCCAAAAAGGCCAAGGCATTGCTAGATGAGACCTTGGGCACTTTTGATGACAGTGAGGATGAGGAAGAATAACTTCCTAGGAAGAGGCCAAGGACAATTAGGTTGAATAAAGCTTTAGCCCGGGAAAGACAGAAGGAGGTAGAGTTGGCATAGCAGCTCACTCCAAGTGAGCTACTTGCCATAGAAATTGATGGAGATAGGGAGTCTTGGCTAGAGAGGGAAAACTTGCACCTATAGGGTCAACTTGAGAGGGCAAAAAGAGACATTGACATACAGAAGAAGATGGCAAGACATTGTGCCATGAGAAATGGGATTGCAAGGGCCAAGCTCAAACAAGCCCTTGAAAATATTCAAGCCCTAAATGAGGCAAAGAAGAAGGAAAAACTGAATATCCTTGTTGATGCATCCCTCCAAGCATCCCAACCATGATCAGCAAGCTAATTTCCAAATTTTGGCACTTTGTGCACATTTTTTTATTTTTGAAAATTTGGCTTGCAGAAAATTGGGCCAAACGCGCAGCGCCACTGGCACTGTGCTCTATTTTGGGGCACTCAAGTGAAAAATACTCAACATATTCATGTTCCTCATGCCAAGGACATCATCCTCAGAAAATTTCAGATCATTTGGAGCAAAAATGGTCCCTCAAAAGGGCTAAAAACCACGAAAAAATCACCTTTTTGCCCTCTTTTTAGAACTGGCACTGCACATTTAGAAGTCTTGGGAGAAGTGATTTTTGGCATGAAATATTGGCACCATTCTAGAAAGTAAAAGCAGATCTAGAAACTAGACAGGACTGGCTTTCCAATAAGCTATCATGGAGCTCAATTGGACACTAGGAAGGCCTCCAAAACTTAGCTACAAAACAAGTGATATTTCCAGTCTTGGTGATGCGTGCTTGGCTTGGCACTGTGCCCATGTACCTTGGAGTTGTGCCCTTGCGAGGAGTTATTGAAAAAGATATTTTAAAGCCTTAAAGCCAAATTTTTTCCAAAATTAGCTCAAATAGTTATGTTAGAATTTATTTTTTCCATAAATGTGTTTTAGATATTTTGCCTTGGGCCTTGCATGGTCTCAAAGGTCAAAGTGCCTTAAATGTGTAATAAATGAAATTTTGAAACCCTAGCTAGGGTTTACCTCCTCACTTGGCAGAAAAATATTGCATGGAGGCTTCATAATGTTGTTGGTTGATTGCTGAGATAAAAACCTCTTAGACTTTGAGTTGTGGAGAGTTTTTGGCTTTGGAGCCTTGTAAATGTCTTGGATTGAATATCAATGGAACCAAAACATTCATAGGATTCATGAACTTTGTTCGATGGTGATGTTATTCCACTCTTGTCAATGTTTTCTTTTGTTTTACATTATGTTCATTACTTCTCTGATAATAGAACATAAATTTTAGATTGAGATATGTTGTTTTGCACCTCAACTCTGTCTGTCATTATTATCTCTATGTTTTCCTTTGAAAGTAATAATCATAGAATTCTTAACTTCTCTTTAGGGTTACTGGATTGTTGTTTTGAGGTCTGTCTAGTGAATTCTAGCTGAAGAATTCTTAATTGCTCTTCATTTTTACTAAGCTATTTTCCTGAAGGCTTTCCTTTTTTTAGTATAGTTAAAGGATTCTTAAATGCCCTTTAGTTTTACTAAATTCATAACTTACTATCATCATATACTCATTTTATCTAAAGGATCCATTTGGCTTTGTTAGCTTTCCCTATGAAACACCCTTGATTTATTGTTGTACTTTTCAAACCTTTCACAGACCCCATAGCCCAATGGTTTGAATTTCTCTTACTCTATCTGTAAACAAACAAACCCTATCATTATAACTAGCCTAAAATCAGCATCTTAAATCAGTCAAGTCATCTCTTTTATCAAATATAGAGAGAGCCCTCTTTGAGTCAAGGAAGGCTAGGTCCTATGACTCCAAATTTGGTTTGATGTTACCCTTGTGTATTTGGTCTTGCCAATCTAACAAATTACAGGGACCTAACATAATGGCGATCATGATGGGACCACTTATTGAAAATCCTAGTGGTACATAAAGAACTCAGAAAACCTAAAATATTTCAAGATTGGTATCCAATTGTTGATGGTGGACAACAAACAAATCCTCAAAACAGTTAGCATCATCCACCTAGTGACTCCACTAGTTTCCAGTAGACCTGGTGACTCCAATATTTCTCACAGACTCCTATGGGAACATATTAATCAATCCTGATAGAAGGAAACCCAGTCACATACTGTGTGAATTTAGTAATCTTTTAGATATTTCTATTTTTCAAAACCCTTACAAAATTTCATCCTCTTTGTGTTGTGGGTTTGAAATCTGGCTTCACAAAGGATTAGCACCAGATCTCACCCTGACCCAAACCCTCCTACTATAGTTGATGACCTAGAAATAATCTTAAGAAAAACTTCTAAGACTGAAGACCCAACTATTGTCAGACCAATTCACAAAGAAAGTTCTTTTCCTAAAAACCTTACATCCTTGCAAGATACCCAATTTGACTTACACCATAGAAGAAACCTATTTAGAACTAAGTCTCAAAGTTGGATAGAATAGACAGACCTTGAGCCTACAAGCTTACAACAGAGTCCTAGTAGAGAAGCCTCTCCTTCCACTCCTCCTGATTTTCAGCTTCTCCAACACTTTGACTCCTTTCGTTCAAAATCTGCTCAATATTAGCTAGCTAGTCCAAGTACATCTGCTACCCCCACTCATACATCCACTGTGAAAACCACTCCATTTCATCCTCCACATCCACTCATAAACCCTCCTCTTATAAATCCTCCTTGTGTTCCATTACCTCTTATCATGGTAGCATGGTTTGCCCCTCTGGTACTACCACAACCTTTAATTCCTATGCCACAGGACTATCAATCTAGAATCCTTCACTTTAATGGAACTGATTCTACAACTGTCCAACAACATGTAGACAAGATGAATGATGCATTTGACTACCAAGAAGTAGAAGATGAGACTATAAAAATGATAATGTTTGCCCAAAGTTTAGGGGGAGAAGCAAAGAAATGGTTCAAGAACTTAACCCCTAATAGCATTCATGATCTCCCTTCCCTTTATCAAAAATTCATAAACAAGTGGGAGACTAAGAAAAATCCTCTTCAAATCTTATCAGAATATGATAACCTTAAAATAAATGTTGGAGAGAGTGTCCAAGACTACTGCACAAGGTTCAATAGTGTATACAATGCACTCACTCCCCACATGAAACCCCCACAAGGCCTAGCCTTAGTAAAATTTCCAGATGGATTTGATCCAGACATGGCTTATCAATTAAGAGAAAGATATCCCCTTACCTTAGAAGACATGCAAAGGGGAACAGTAAGTGTATAAGCAAACCTAATTGCTAAAAGGGCTAGAATGAGAGTAGAAAAGAAGGTTACATACAAAGAGGAAACTATGGTGTCCACATCTGATGCTAAAATTGACAGCCTAGTTAGGACAATGGAAAGGATGATGGAGAGAATCAAATTGAATGAAAGAGCATCTCCTAGGGAAAACCAAACAAACCCTAAAAACAGAAACATAAACCAAAACTTCAGAAGAGATCCTCCTCCAATAAGACAAAGAGAAAATTATGAGAAAATCAGACCTCCTTTCCAAGAAAACTATGTAGTTGAAGAGGAGAGAGAGACTGAGGATCCAGAATAAAATCATGTCAATCTAATAGACTCCAATAATGAGGATGATGTTTTTCTCACAAAAGAAGAACAAGGTCTGCTTTCCTCAAACCAAAATGAAAGAACATATGAGGATTCTGAAGAATAAAAACTAGGGTTTGAAAACGCTATCATGGAGGTTCATAGGCAGTATGAACTCAGAAGTAAGAAAGCCCAATATGCCTCCAAAAGGAACAAACCAGAAATTTCTGCTAGGAAAACCCCTGAAAAAAGTCTTAGAAAGATAGCAGAAAACACAAACACCATGGCTAAGAATTCTGATCAAAGGAAAAAAAAAATGAGCCAACATAATGGTGACCAAATTTTCCCTAGTACATCAGCTAGTGGCCCTCAAAAAACTGTTTTAACTAAGATTCCAAATCAAAATTGGCAAGCTAAACTTTCTGACAAGACAATGTCTGAAAAAACTGATTTAAATCTACCAAGAGCACAGACACCATTCAGTATTCAGAGTGAAATTGCCAAGATAAAAATAGCCATACTCCTTACTGAATTAGTGACTCAAGATGTATATAGATCTCAAGTTTTGAAAGCTTTAAACATAGGAAATGACACTGATACTCTAAATTTGACCAATGACAAGCTAGAATTATTGTTTGGACCAGAGGTAGAAGGAAAATTTCAAGAGTTGTGCCTCCATTCTATGTCAGTTTGAACATTCATGACAAAATCCTAGACAATGCCATGCTAGATTCTGGTGCTTCACATAACCTCATGCCAAAGGTAGTGATGGAGAGATTAAGCCTCAAAATAACCAGAACATACAAAGACTTGTACTCTTTTGATTCAAGTAGAGTTAAATGTCTAAGCTTGATCAAATATTTGTGTGTCAATCTAGCACAAACACTAGCCAAGATCCTATTCATGGATATTGTAGTGGCTAACATACCCCCAAAATATGGCATGCCTTTATCTATATCATGGGGAGCCAAACTCCAAGGAACCCTCCAAATGGACATGACATATGCTACCATTCCACTCTTTAACCAAACAAGAAGACTATACAGATAATCTCAAATGAAATACATGGTAAGCAACCAAGACAAACCAAACAAAACCCCCCTCTATTCTATCCATTCAGACCTTGATTCATTCATTTTGTACAATGAAGATGAAATTAATGAACAAGTTTCTGATAAAGAGGAAGAGCAAGACCTGTCAGAATAGTCAAACCAAACACAAAATGAAGAACATAATAGCCAAAACCCTAGCAGCCATGAACAACAACATAATGGCGAATCTGAACTTGAAACACTTTGGAACATGAGCTTTGATGGCTCTTGTGGAAAAGATGGTTCAGGAGTAGGTGTTTGGATACACAACACTAATGAAGGTCACTCTTACAAGCTGGATTTTCCATTTACAAACAATATTGCAGAGCATGAAGCTCTTCTCTTAGGGTTACAGATGTTGAAAAGTATAGGAGGTAAGAGGATTTCTATTGCCAGCACTTGTAAACTGGCAGCACTTGTAAACTCCCTCATGTCAATAAACAATACACAGTAAAGGTGAAATATAGACCAACAATCCCTGATAACATAGATTATTGGCAAGTGTTTGAAAAAAAACAGATTGAAGACTTCTTGCAGCCCAAAACTAAGTTTGAAATGCCAAAATCAGACTCAGATCATAAAGAGGACTACTCTGCTAGGGAACAAACACACAAAATAGAGCCACCTTATCCTGCTGATATAAATCTTCTAGAACACCCTCAAGAGGCAGAATTGTATGAAGATTTAGATAAAAGGGACCTTGACGTATTGCAATGCAAAGATAACTTATTTCCAAGAGGACTTGCACCCTTAGAATAATTGTTTGATTTCAATGATGTTGCTAGGAAGCCTAAAATGGAATCCATTGAAACATATGTAGAATAATCCAACATAGGCAGTGAGGAAGAACCTAAAATGATCAAACTATCCAAAACACTTCTAGATCTTATAAAATAGAAATACCTTGAGCTATTCAAAGAATTCAAGGATGTGTTTGCATGAGGTTATGAGGACTTTAAGTCCTATGATACAAACATCATTCAACATAAGATTCCTCTCAAGGAAAACCAGAAACCATTCAAGAAGAAATTGTGTAGGATAAACCCTGTCCTAATGCCTCTAGTTGAGAAAGAAATTAAAAATATGTATGATGATGGAATAATAGTCCCACTCAAGTACTCGGAATGGGTCTCAAACCTTGTATCAGTTAGGAAGAAAACAGGTGAAATCAGGCTATGCATAGACTTCAAAAATCTAAACAAAGCCTCCCTAAAAGACAACTACCCTTTACCTAAGATGGATCATATACTACAAAGGGTGGTAAGCTCCAAAATAATATCTTTGCTTGATGGTTTTTCAGGGTATAATCAAGTGCTAGCACATCCATATGATCAGCACAAAACTACCTTCACTACACCTGGGGGCACCTTCATGTATGTCAAAATGCCTTTTGGGTTAATGAATGTTGGGGCCACTTTTCAAAGAGCCATGGACATTGCTTTTTCCGAAGAAATAGGTTAATTCATAGTGATATACCTTGATGACATCACTGTTTACTCAAAAACAGATGAAGAACACCTAGCTCACTTAAGAAAGGTTTTTGAAAAGTGTAGAAAGTATGGTTTATCTTTGAATCCCAAGAAAACTCTGTTTGGCCTTCAAGAAGGGAAACTTCTAGGCCACATCATATCTAGAGAAGGGATTAAGATAGACCCAAAGAGGATTGAGGGAATATTATAGATCAGTCACCCTAGGAACATCAAAGAGCTGCAATATTTCATTGGAAAGATCAACTTCTTAAGAAGGTTCATACCAAACCTTTTAGAACTCCTAAGAAACATTACAAACATACTGAAAAGAGAAATAGGTGTAAAATGGACCATATAAGCAAAGCAATCCTTTGAACTAGTAAAACAAGCACTCACTCAAACACCAATTCTAATCAGCCCTGACTTTACCAAGGATTTCGTCATCTTCTCATTTGCATCAGAACACACAATTGCTGCAGTTTTGCTCCAAAAGAAAATAATGGGACAAGAACATCCCATAGCTTTCTTCAGCAAGGCACTAGGAGATGCACCTCTGAAATATAACATTATGGAAAAATAATCTTTTTCCCTAATCAAAGCCTTAAAAGATTTCAGAGTTTACATCTTGCATTCACATGTCATTTCTTTTGTTCCTCATGCAATTGTTAAGGACATACTGACTCAGGATCCTGATGGTAAAAGAGGTAAGTGGATTGCTATCATCTTAGAGTATGATCTAGAAATCAAGCCCACCAAGCTAATAAAATGGAAAGGACTGGCCAAACTGATGGCTGAAGCAAACTTTCAAGCATTGGACATAAACATGATACATTCCTTGAATGAACAAGAGGAGTTGGCGACTCCACCTATTGAAGAAGAATTTATGAACTCACTCTAGTATGCTGATATATTATATGTGCTTTTTAATCTAAGTTCTCCTCCTAATTTGTCCAAAACAAAGGCCAGATTCTTGAAACAAAAAACTGCAAATTTTTGCATCCTAGACTAAGTTTTATATTGAAAAAATTTTGTTGGTATCTTGCTTAAATGTTTACTTGAAGAAGATGCAGATAGAATCATGCATGAGTTTCATGGAGGAGAATGTGGAGGTTGTCTCTATTGGAAAACCACTGCCAACAAAATACTTAGAGCTGGTTTCTATTGGCCCACTCTTTTCCCTAATATCCACAAACTAGTAATGACTTGCCATTAATGCCAAATCTTTGAGGGAAAGAGAAAATTACTGCATTTGCCTTTACAACCTATCATTGTTGAAGCTCATTTTCAACAATGGGGTTTGGATTTCATTGGAGAAATCCACCCTGCCTCTTCTTCCCAACAAAAATGGATCCTCGCTGCAACTGAATATTTCACCAAATGGATAGAATCCATCCCTTCAAGGACTATCACTGACTCGGTAATCATCAAATTCCTTGAAAATCATATCCTGTCTAGATTTGGCTATCCTAGAAATATTATTACCGACAATGCTGCTGCATTCAATTCTAAGAGAATGGTAGACTTTTGCCACAAGTATCACATCACATTAGGGAATTCTACAGATTATTACCCTCAAGGTAATGGGTTGGCTGATCCTCTAACAAAATTTTGGTAAACATCATCAAGAAGTTTTTGGAAGAGAACAAAAAGTCATGGCACATCAAATTAGTGTATGCACTATGGGCAGAGAGATTAACAAGAATGAAATCAATTAACATGTCTCCATATTAGCTAGTGTATGGCATGGATGCAGTTTTTCCAACATTCTTGGGAATCCCAGTGATGAAGCTCCTCCAAGAGGTACAATCAGAGGAGAATGATATACAAAGGAGGCTAAACCAAACCATTCATTTGTAGCAATCAAGGGAAGAAGTATATAATAGAACATAAGAAGTACAAGAGAATATCAAGAAAATATTTGATAAGAGGACCAAAGCAAATGATTTCTAGATTGGAGACAAAGTGCTGAAGTGGGATTCAAGAAGAGAGGACAAAGGCAAGCATGGAAAATTTGAAAATATGTGGAAAGGCCCATACATCATCCATTCAACAAGAGGTAATAATGCATTCTTCCTATAAGAAATGGATGGAACAGAGTTATATGGATGTCCTGTCAATGGTAGGATTCTCAAGCATTATTTTTGTTGAAGTTCTTAGTATAAAGCTTTATTCATTGTACATAACATTACTTGAATGAAAGATTAGAAAAATGAAACACAAAAAAAAAAAAAGAGGGAAGATAAAAAGAAGAGGTAAAGTCCCATACCAAAAAAAAAAATTATTTCTGAAAGTGTGCAAGTCCAAATGCCACTACTTTTGAGAAAGGAAGTCTTTTTGAGTCATACAACCTAACCATGGTTGAACATGTTTTAAATTTCTGCTGATAAGTTAGAAAATGATGATTTTCCAAACTAGTTAAACTTGGCTCATCAGTAGACTAGGTTAGGAAAAGATATTGGTTCCCAAAGCTCAAATTTGAACCAAAGAGAAAAGAGAGAGATGAGTGAGAGAAAAGAGAGAGATGAGTGACAAAGTTCCAAATTATAAGCCCTCAAGTTTTTCTAGTTTTTCTTGTACAAAAATAAAATTTGTGTGCAGCTTATCCAAGGTGCCATAGCTCATGACAAATCAAACTGCTCAACCTTGATTTGGTCATGTTATGAATTTTATGTTAATAAATTAGAGAATGAAAATCTGTCAAACTGTTTAACCTTGACAGATAAGTAGATTAGGTAGAGAATAAAAGACCTCATTAGTCTAATAAGAGCCTTTTGATGATATAAGGGTAGTAGATAGTTTTTTCTTTCAAAATAAAATATGATGTTCAAGGTTTGCCAATCCAAATGCACCCAAATGAAGAGAAAATGTTAGGAATAGTATGATGGGTAGGTAGAGTTGATATTGAAGCAATCATGTTTTTTATATTGTAAGATCAAAACTTCAAATAACATGAGTAAATCAACAAGTATGTGAGGCATCGCATCTGCAAAATCAGAGATCTAAGGTTCTTGACACCTCCTGAAGGGAGCTGCCCTCCCCAAGTGGAGCCACTGTTAGTCATCAGTATTTTTTGCTATCTTTAGATGACTATAGGATAGTTATAGCTTTCTGAAAACAATATCCTTGAATATCCTGAGTTTTAGAAATCTCACTTCCTTCATTATCCTTACAAACCTATTTTCACTATTCCTCAGTTGGTCTTCCCAAAGCCACCCTGTTTCTCTTCAAAAGACTCATTATGGGCTTATGCCTCCCATTTTCATCTTTCTACCCTACCTGAGACCTCATTGCCCTATTTTCCCCTGTCCATAAACTCCACCTTCCATCTAGGGTTTCCTATAGCTAACTCATTCCCATGTCCTTTTGGGTATAATAACCTATGACCATACTCTGTTTTCACTTGAAAATATCCAAGTCAAATTTCATTCAAAATTAGGTCAAAGGACACTCCCACTAGGTCATTAGGGTTTTACGTTATTTAAGGTCATCCTTGGATGTTTCAGGCACTGCTTTTACTTTTCTAGAATCTGGCTCAGATGTAATATAATTTCAAGACATGGTTATTCAAGAAGGACCTAAAAGTTTCCAAAGAGGATTATCTTCTCAGTTCAAAGTCTGCAAGTGAGAAAAATGGAAAAAGTTCAGCACTTATGCAGAAGTGTTGAAATATTTATTAGCAAAAGGTACTGATGATGTAGACTATCTACTCCTGAATGAAAACAACTTACAACAAGGGAAAGAGGAAACACTTGGTCTTGTATATGATTAGGGTTATGAACTGGGTAGTCCATTTGAATGCCAAAGTAGTGATCATTGCAGAAAATGACATGAAGGAAGCACACAAGGTCAAACATGAATAACGTATATCAGAAAATATTGATGAAAGATGGAAAGAGGTGAGGTGAACTGGACAGAAATGAATGAAATTGAAAGGGATATAGAGAACTTAGAAGACAACACTAATGATTGCTATAAAAGAACTGTAGACACCTAGGGTTTTGAAAGGTGGCTAGAAAAGGTGGAAAATTTAAGTTGAACTTTATGGTGGAAACTATAGAAGATTTTGAAGATGTTGGTATGTGTAATCACCCTAAAGTTGTCAAAATGAATTTGTCATGCCCAAATGAGCAAAATAAAAGCCAATTCAATGACGTCAACAAACCTACAAGTGAGTGTAAAGAATATTAGTGAGAAAGGAAAAAGGGATTTTGACATTCAAAAGTGGGTTTTCAAAGTTAAATTAAATCCATAAGCCTATAAAAGCCCATTTCACACTTCAAATGAATCATTCTTGCCTTGAAAATCCTTAGAATTTTCAAGGAGAGAAGAATTTGTGAGTTTGCAGGCCGAATTTGGGCAAATTGTCTTGGCGTTGTACGCTTGGCTTGGCGTTGCGCGACTAGGAGTTTGCGCTGCGCGCTTGGAGGTGCACTGTGCTCTTGCCCAACAGGATCCTCTACTCATTTTCATTAGCACTGCGTGCTCAGAACTGGCGTTGTGCGCTTGATATTGGTGATGCGCCCTCAGGCTTGGCATTGCGCGCTCAAACAGAGAGGGTTTCTCACTCTTCCAACCATCCAAATCAAGTCAAATTTCTTCCAAACTCCTGCCAAGGTCCTCCAAGGCACTAATAAGTGGTAATTGCATGCCCTAACCCACTTTGAATCTATTTTTATCATCATTTAATCAATGGAAGTAAAACCCTAAAGAAAACCCTAAGTTTTTAGCTTGAAGTCATTGTTTCATCCCTACTCCATCCTCCTTGAAGAAAATTAGTTACAAACAGGAGTCATTATATTGCTTGAGGGTTTTCATTCACATAGCTTTACCATTTCTCACTCATTCCCTTCATTTGAAAAATTGCCATTTCATACCCTCCCTTCATCTCATTTCACATCAGCCCTAGGGTTTCTAAAACAGAGTTTGAAATGTTTGAGGGTGAAGACAGTGGTATGGAGGCACAAATGCCAAGGAGGCATGGTCATAAAGGAGGGAAGATAAATAGAGTTGAACCCCTCAATACAAGGGAAATCATGACATCTCCCATTACTGTTCCCTGCTTCAAACATGTAGGTTGCTTTGAATTTTGTGAGAAGGTGCATCAAGTACAAAACCACCCTGAGCTAAAAAGACGATTTATCATTAATTTGCATGACAAAAAAGTTAATATTTTTAGGGTCACCTTTGAGATGTCTACAAGTGCCATTGCAGATGCTACAGGAATATCAAGTGTGGGAGAAAAGTGTTTCAAGCAACCAAACCTAGACATGAGTTACTTTGAACCATACCTTAAACCTAGGTATAAAGATCACCACAAATCCATCTTTCCATTTTCTCATCTGCTTGATAGATATGCACCCATGATAAGGATAATCATGAAGTATTTCACATGTGAGAAAAGGTTTTCCCGCTTATACTCCTACCACATCCGTCTTCTTATGCATTTCACCAGAGTAAGAATGCTGCATATACCATATTACCTTTTTCAAAGCATTGACAAAATGGCCTACATAGTGCAAAAGAGAGAATGCAATTAGAAAATGCAAAGCCTTTTTCATCATTCTCTTATCAAGATGGTGGTTATGAACAATGTTACCGATGAAATAGGTAACTGCAATGTTACGTACTTTTTTTTGGTAGCATAAAAATCACTCTATTTTGAAAAGTGGTGATGCAGAATCACCAAAAAAAAATTTGTGCACATTTTTGACACTCAAATATTTTTATTTATGAAGTATGAATATTTGTTTTTAAATGTTAGTGAATTTCATGTTAATTTTGAAATGTATTGATGCAGCATCAACTTTTTTCTTTAAGAGTGGTGATTTTCATGCTAATTTTGAAACGTATTGATGTTGCATCAACTTTTTTTTTTAGAGCGGTGATTTTCATGCTAATTTTGAAACGTATTGATGCTGCATCAACCTTTTTTTTTAGAGTGGTGATTTTCATGTTGGTAATAAAACACAAAACTTAGATTAAAAAATATATATAAAAACAATTAAAAAAACCCAATAAAAATGTAAAAAAAACAAAAATAGCTCGTAAAAATAAAAAATTTAAACAAAAATAAATAAATAAAAACAAAAATATTTGAAAATTATATCAAAGGAAATGACAAAATTTGAAAAAAAAACACATAATTTAAAGAAAAAAAACAAAAATTGACCAAAAAAATTAAAAAAAAAACATCAAAAACATTTTTTTCTAACTTATTAAAAAAAACCATATTAAAAATTTAAAAATAATTAAAATTACAAAATTAAAATTTAGATTAAAAAAAAAATAAAAAAATAAAAATAAATAAATTTAAAAATTTAAATTAAAAAAAAAATAATAATAAGAAAAAAAATACAAATTTTAAAATTAACAAAAAAAACAAATTAAAAAAAAAAATTTAAATTGAAAAAGAAAAAAAAATAAAAAAAACAAAAAAAATGAAAAAAACCACATGCAAATAATTAAAAAACAAATACACATAAATTAAGTGCTTTTTTTTTTTAATGAAACAATTTATAGATTTTAAAAATGAAAAACTAAATAAACTAAAAAATTAAAAAAAACAATTAATTTTGATTAAAATTTAAAAGATTTAATAAATAAATTTTAAATTTTAAATTTTAAAAAATAAGTAATCTATAATATTAAATATAAAAATAAAAGAAAATTTAAAAAAAAAATTAAACAAATTGAATTTAAGATAAAAAAATTGAATAAAAAAATAAAATTTAAATTTTTTGAAATTAAAAAAAAATTAAAATAAAAATATTAAAAATTACAAAAAATAAATAAAAAATAAAAAATAAAAATAAAATCAAATAAAAAATATACATATATATTAAAAATTAAAAAAAAAATAATAATAATAATAATAATTAAAAAAAAATAAAAACAAAATTAAAAAAAAAAAAACAAAAACAAAACAAATTATATTTTTAAATAAAAAAATTAAATTAAAAAAAAAATAAAAAATTTTGAAAAAAAAAAAAAATTAAAAAAAATCAAATTAAAAAAAAAAAAATTAAAAAAAACAATTTAAAAAAAAAAAATTAAAAAAAAAAAGCGGCGGTGGTGGTGGTGGGGGCGGCCCCACCCGGCCCTCCCCGCCCGGGCGGCGGCGTAGGCCGGCCGGTGTGCGGGCGGGGGGCATTTTTTTTTTTTTTAATTTTTTAAATTTTTTTTTTTTAAATTGATTTTTTAAAAAATTTTTTTTTTTTTCAAAAAATATAATTTTTTTTTTTAATTCAATTTTTTGATATAAAATATAATTTCTTTTGTTTTTTTTAAATTTTGTTTTTATTTTTTGTAAATTTTATTTTTTTTTTGTTTTAAATTTATTTATTTATTTATTTTGTTAGTAATTTTTATTAAATTTTGCTTTTTTTTTATTTAATTGATTTTTTTTTTTTAATTTCATAAATTTTCTTTATTATTTTATAGAATTTAATAAATTTTGTATTTTTTTTTAAATTTATTTGAATTTAATATTGTTTTTTAAATGTTTTACTTTTTTATTAATTTTTTTTCTTAATAACATAAAATTTTTATATTTTTATATTTCAATTAAAATTGTGTATTTAAAATTAGATTTTTTTTAATTAAACTTAATTTTTTAAAATTAATTTGTGTTTTAATTTTTTTTTATTTAATATTATTTTATTTATTTTTTATTTTTTTCAATTTTCCATTTTTAATTGATTTTTAAATTTTTTATTTTAATAATGGTTTTTTTTTTTTTTAAATTTATTTTTTCTTTCAAAATTTATTTGTTTATTTTGTTTATTTATTAAAATTTAATATTTTTGTTTTTAAATTTAATTTATTATTTTAATATTGATTTTTTTTTTTTTTAATTTAATAAAATCTGATATATATACATATTTTAATTTAAGTTCATATATATATTTTATTTTTTATAATTTAAATTTAATTTATTTTTTATAGTTTATTTGTTTTTTTAATATATATTGTTTTAAATTTAATATTTTCATTGTATTTTATTTTTATTTTTTATTTTTAATTAATTTTTCATTTTTTTACTTTTAATTTAAATAATGTTTTTTTTTTAATATTTTTATTTTAAATTTTTAAATTTATCAAAATTTAATATATTTCCTTAAATTTTTTTTTTTTTAATTTTTTTTTTTAAATTTAATAAGCATTTTCTTTTTCTTTTTTAAATTTAATTTCTATATTTTATTTTTTATAATTTCCTTCTTTTTTAACTTTTTTTTTTTTAATTTAATATTTTTATTTTGTTTTTATTTTTATTTTTTAATTTCTATATTTTTTTAAATTTTAATCTTAATTTTTTTTTTTTCCTTAAATTTTATGTTTTTTTTAATGTTTGAATTAAAATTTTTATTTTGTTTCTATTTTTTTTTTTTTATCTTCATATATTTTTAAATTTTAAGCTTTTAAATGTTTTTATTTTTTAAATTTATTTTTTTTCTTAAATTTTAGGTTTTTTTTAATGTTTGGATTTTAAAAATTAAAAAATGTTACTTCTATTTTTAAAAATGCCAAAAGTATGACACAATTTTTTTTTTGTTATTCGAGCATCAACTGGTTTTGTTTTGAGGGTGTTTTTTCAATCCTTTTTTCAAGAAACAATTTTGTTTTTACCATTATTTTATAAAATGTTGAAATTTGACCTTCAAAAAAAACGAGTGCGTTCTGGAATACACACTTTTTGTTTTTGGGGTGTTTTTTCAATCCTTTTTTCAAGAAACAATTTTGTTTTTACCATAATTTTATAAAATGTTGAAATTTGACCTTAAAAAAAACGAAGTGCATTCTAGAATACACACTTTTTGTTTTTGGGGTGTTTTTTCATGTTTTTTGAGTCTTTTTGGGCTAGAGTTCCCGTTTTGAGGTCAGGTTACCTATTTCATCGGTAACAGTGTTTATGCACCAACTATAGCAGAAAAACATTCCATGGGAGACCTTCATTGCCAATGAGGTTTTCACTACTCCACATGGCCATCATCAGCAAGATATCCCTTCATCATCTCATCCTCCCATTCCTACTTCTCCATCACATTCCACTCACATTCCTTCACCCTTATATCATGATGACACAACATCAAACCATGATGAAAACATTGAGACAGATGGCACTATAATGAGTGACATTAAGCCATTTCCTTTGACATACTAAAGGGGCTACAAGCATGTGTTTGTTACACTTGAGATCCAAGGGGCCATGCCTTCTACATCAGCAAAGCAACTTGATAAAGTCAAGGAAAAGGTTGTTGAGTAGGTCATTGTTGAAGAGGATGATAAACATGAAACTGAGCAAGAGTTTCAAATGATTTAAAGAATGATGATGAGGAGAGGATTACCAATATGCTTCTCAAAAGCAAGGATTCCAAGATTAGTGAGCTTCAAGCTAATCTTGGTAGGGAAAAGAATGTGATTATCTATTTTGAGTTAGAGAATCAACAATTAGAGACAAATAGGGCCATCAGTGAGGTTAGAGAAAGTAGAGCTCAAAAAGAGGCCAAAAAGGCCAAGGCATTGCTATATGAGACCTTGGGAACTTTTGATGACAGTGAGGATGAGGAAGAACAACTTCCTAGGAAGAGGCCAAGGACAATTAGGTTGAAGAAAGCTTTAGCCCGAGAAAGAGAGAAGGAGGCAGAGTTGGTAGAGAAACTCACTCCAAGTGAGCTGCTTGCCATAGAAATTGATGGAGATATGGAGTCTTGGCTAGAGAGGGAAAACTTTCACCTAGAGGGTCAACTTGAGAGGGAAAAAAGAGACATTGACATACAGAAGAAGATGGCAAGACATTGTGCCATGAGAAACAAGATTTCAAGGGCCAAGCTCAAACGAGCCCTTGCAAAGATTCAGGCCCTAAATGAGGCAAAGAAGAAGGAACAACTGAATATCCTTGCTGATGTATCCCTCCAAGCATCCTAACCATGATCACGAAGCTAATTTCCAGATTTTGGCACTTTGTGCACATTTTTTATTTTTGACAATTTGGCTTGCAAAAAATTGGGCCAAACGCGCAGCGCCACTGGCACTGCGCTCTTTTTTGGGGCACTCAAATGCAAAAAACTCAACATATTCATGTTCCTCATGCCAAGAAAATCATCCTCATAAAATTTTAGATCATTTGGAGCAAAAATGGTCCCTCAAAAGGGCCAAAAACCACCAAAAAATCACCTTTCTGCCCTCTTTTTAGCACTGGCACTGCGCGTTTAGCAGTCTTGGGAGAAGTGAATTTTGGCAGGGGAAATGGGCACCATTATGGAAAGTAAAAGCAGATCTAGAAACTAGACAGGACAAGCTTAACAATGAGCTATCCTAGAGCTCATTTGGACACCGAGAAGTCCTCCAAGACTTAGCTACACAACAGGTGATATTTCCAGTCTTGGCGCTGCGCCCCTGTACCTTGGAGTTGTGCCCTTGCTAGGAGTTATTGCAAAAGATCTTTTGAATCCTTAAAGCCAACTTTTTTCCAAAATTAGCTCAAATAGTTATGTTAGAAGTTATTTTTTCCATAAATGTGTTTTAGATATTTTGTCTTGGGCCTTGCATGGTCTCAAAGGTCAAAGTGCCTTAAATGTGTAATAAATGACATTTTGAAACCCTAGCTGGGGTTTACCTCCTCACTTGGTGTTGGGATAAATCGATCTTGCAGACAAGACCAATCTCCCTAGTATCAGAATATAGTGTAGCAACAAACAAACAATTAAATCTATCTTTCTCTAGATATATCATGATTTATAAGTAAATGCTACAAAGGTGTTATGATCCTACCTTGATCTAACGCTTGTTTGTAGTAGTCGTCCTTCAGTCGCCCGAAAGAGTTATCTTCGAAGATCTGCAATCACAAACAAACAAACATCAAATAGCACCTACATAGCATATATTCATAAATCATATCTGTTATGGTGATCAAGGAATCCATAAAATAGACAATCAATTGACAACTTATTGAGAAAAACAAACTTATTTGTATTAACTTTGAAATAGTAGAAGAACCTTACAACCTTTTCAGCCTTGATGTTGAATAGGTCTTCCTGGGGTCCGAAGCAGGATTTTCCTTTACTCTGACAAGCCTTGCACTCTTCCAACCGAGATACATACAGGTATGTAATCTTTCCTCATAAAATCTCAGCTAAAGGAGTCTAAGTTCCAACAGCACTTTACCTCAAATAATACTAAATCTTGAACTCATCAATTGTTTTGTAACCCTTTGAGGGTGCCCTATGCCTCTTTTTATAGTGCAAAAGATGAGGTTACAGTTCCACCTATGAAGGGATATAATACTCCTTCAAAGGGATAAGCTCCTCACATCAAGGGGTTAGCTCCTTAAGGCATGGGATACATGAACCTGAAAAGAGCGGACTTGCCACCGCAAGATTCCTTCCAAAAGCTTCTAGAAATGACTGAAAGTGAGCTTTTTGAGTTTTACTTGCGCCTTTTTAATTTTTTACAGGGGTCCACACCCTTAATATAGAGAAAGTATCATCAGGTACGTAGGAGACATGACCATTAGGTGCGGGACCGTAGGTAAGACAAAGAGAAAGTGTGATACCAGAGTTTTAGAGACTTTTGAGAGCTTTTCTCTTATTTTCAAGGCTTGATATGAGGAATTGATGTTTTTAGACTTGCAAAGGAGGAAATTATGAGTGATAATGAGCTCATACGGACAACGAAATGTCAAGGTGACAATTTTCAATGTAACAGATTGCCCCCTAAAGTGCGAAGTCTGTAATAGATGAAGATAGAGTCTGTCATGTATGAAGAGTGAAGTACTTTATCATTTCAAGGATCATCCTATGGACACCCCAATCGGAACCTGTAAAAACATTCAATGCACAATGTATATATTTATATATATCATCGCTGAGGTAAGCATTCCCATACTCAGATCAAAAACTAACTAAACTTTTTCTGATACAGAAATGATTTTAATATTACATCAATATTGTAGACACAGCTTGGATGCAACCATCTGTAATGAATAGTCTACTGCATAATGAATAATAAAAATCCTCGCAGCCTGGATGGTGGAAACTAGATCCAAGGTCTTGATTTATGCTTCCCGAACTAGTACGATTCTATCCATGTGATTAAATGTGTCAAAGTCGAACATGGTAGAAACCACTTGATTACCAGTCAATAATGTGAATTGTTAACAAGTGTGAGAGTAGCCACCAATAATGTTAATGGCCCTCAACGTAATCAGTACAATCCATGAAATGTGAATGAATTAGTTGAATTCGAACATGTCACGGAATCATTCAATCGAAGGTCAATGATGCAACCTGTCATCGAAGGCGAGAAACCTGCTATTGAAGCATGTAGATTTCAAGGTACTGACGATTCCTAGATCGAATTCCTAGATAATGAGCTGTCATCGATAGAAAGTGATCCATCGTAGGAAAGGCCACAACAAAAAATCATTGATCAAGTTTTGAAGAAACATATTGGCAAGGACTGACTCAGGGATGGTCAAAATGGAAGACAAATATTTTGCAGATGAATGGTTTATTTGAACTGTCTTCTTGAACACATAACGACACTTCAGATGGCTTGGTGACAATTGACCCAAAGCTAATACCCAGAAACCAGCTAAAGACTTTCAATATGGTTTGATTAACTATTAGGAAAAGGATTTTCCCAACCTAGGTGAACAAAAGTGTCGTGTTCAAGAGTGGTTAACGGTTTTCCGAAAATAAAAATGTAACAAACAGGTTCGTTCTTCTCTCTTTTCCCCCACCATTTCTGGAAAGTACCTCTTTATTTTTGACAATCTTGAGGAGGACAACATTTGCTTGTTTATAAGTTCATCCTTCGTATGAGTCCAACTTAGTTTAAAATTCGAACCCTAAGAAGGAGTGGTTCGTTCCTGCTTAAAATTGAACAGGTCCTTTACTGTTAAATTTTAACGAGTCCAGTATAGGAGAAACTCGGTGTTTTTCAATTTTAGGGAGTCAGAAGAAAAATCTTAAGAAAAATCCATGGGTGTACTTTTTCATAAATTTAGTCTCTCGAGCCTGAAAAAGGATAAAATCATGCGGGAGAGAACTCTATTGACCATGATTAGTCAACGTATACTTTTTTTGTAAATATTCCATTTCAGTCCAGAAAAGGGGTAAACTTATATTGAAGGGACGACCATTCATTTCTTTTAACTAGTTCGAATCGTCAAGTACTCAGCAATATTTTCATTTTTAGAGTCTAAAAAGAGCTTAAAAGAGAACTCCAAGGTTTCGTTTTTTCGTAAGTTTTAATGAGTTCGAAAAAGGGATAAAAATGTACTCATGGTTTTCACTTTTTCGTAAGTTTTAACGAGTTTGAAAAAGGGATAAAAATATACTCCCGTGGTCGACTTTCAATTTAATTTACGAGCAGGAAAAGACGGAAAGAACTCAGCATTTTCATGTGTTTTACGAGAATGAAAGATAGCAAAATAATCTCGATATTTTCATGAGTTTAACGAGTCTTGAAAATAACCGAAATCGACTTGAGATAGGTTTCATTTTTACAAAAGCTTGAAACAAAGAAAAACTATGCTTCAGATAGGTTTGAATGCCCCCCAAGCATAACTGCTAGAGCACATGCCCCCCTAGCTTCATTTCATTCAACTAGAAAATACTACTGGTAATTAATAGTTGGATGGAATGAAGGTTCATTTACGAGATCATATGAAAGACCCGACCTAAAATTGTAAGAAAATTATGCAAAAATTGAAATAACTAACCTAAATATACGGCTTAACATTTACGAGATCTAGTCAAAGACTCGACTCAATTAGGGGAGGATTTGTTTCATTTTTTAATGAGCTTGACACAGGAAAAGAACTATGCTCATGGAAACGTGTTTCATTTTTTAACGAGGTTGACATAGTAAAAGGAACTTTCCTCATACATGATTCATTTTTTTACGAGGTTGACTCAGTAACAGGAACCATCCTCAGAAACTACTTATTTCTAATCTATTAATCCACTCTCTACAATCTACCTACTGATTCATTTTTTTAATGAGGTTGACACAGGAAAAGAACTGTCCTCATACCTAATTCATTTTTTAACGAGGTTGACACAGGAAAAGAACTGTCCTCATGGAAGCTTGTTTCATTTTTTTAACGAGCTTGACACAATAAAAGGAACTATTCTCTCGACTAACTAATTCATTTTTTAATGAGGTTGACACAGTAAAAGGAATTATCTTCACACTCACTAATTCATTTTTTAACAAGGTTGACACAGTAAAAGGAACTATTATCGGGCCACTGATTCATTTTTTAACGAGGTTGACACAGTAAAAGGAACTATCCTTGCACCAACTGATTCATTTTTTAACGAGGTTGACACAGTAAAAGGAACTGTCCTCGTACTCACTGATTCATTTTTTAACGAGGTTGACACAGTAAAAGTAACTATCCTCATACTCACTGATTCATTTTTTAATGAGGTTGACACACTAAAAGGAACTATCCTTGTACTCACTGATTCATTTTTTAATGAGGTTGACATAGTAAAAAGAACTATCCTCGTATTCACTGATTCATTTTTTAACGAGGTTGACACAGTAAAAGGAACTATCCTCGTGGTGACCTTGTCATGGTTTCCAAATGAAAGAAATACATGTCAAGGGACACTCCTCGATCATGGCTTCCAAGAGGTCTTCATCAGAAGGAAGAATAGTTCTTTGGAAGGAACACATGTCAAGGGACTTAGAAGGGATAAGAACATCGTGTTCAAGTAATCCCATAGATTTTTCCATGTCAATTATCGGATCTAAGTCAAAGGAATATGAGAAAACAATGAGAGGCTCACTTACATCGGTAACTGAAAACATGGGACTAGTTGCCACATAATTAACACGTGGCGGGGTAGATACCACTTTCTTATCAAGAACATTTAGGGGTGTCGGATTATTGGTAGTCGAGTCAAGACTAGGGAATGAAATCTGGTCTACAGTCACAATGTTTCCATTGTGAGGGAAAGACATCACGTGAAAGAGTGTCGATATGACATCTTTCATTGCATAGAAATAGTCTCGCCCAAGGAGTAAATTGAAATCCAAGGGGCCTCGAACTACCATAAGATCAATACAGACAGTTTTACCTTCCAAAGTAATAGAAAACTTAGGAAGGATCCCTAAAGGTTCACTAATGGTTATGTTAAAAGCTTTCAGATTCTGTGCAACAGGCACAAGCTGAGGGGAACCCAAAGCTTTCCAAGAAATTGAGGATAAAATACTAACAAAACCACCTTCATCTACATGTGTGCGGCATATGCTCCTACCACCAGTCTTCACAATGATTTGGAAAGGGATGGAGGAAGGAAGACGAGGTTCTATCAATATATTCCAATCAAAGGAAAAGACCTCAGTACTTGGAGGGGGTTCTGTAGAAATAGGTGAAATGCCCCCTGGCGTAGAAGAATATGATGTAACAAGAAGAACCTGAGCAGTATGAAGTTCACTCTCTTCAGGGAGAGTGGGATCGATCGAATGGGAAATTGAGTCGACCACTTGATCAACTAATGGATCATCAACCTGAGTGATATGAGTTTCACTTTTAAATGGAAGAGTGGGATTGACTGTACTTGAAATTAAACCAATCACTCTGTCAATTGACAGTAGGTTGGGAGAAATTTTACGGTAACCAGTTGGAAGTTCTTGCTGTGGAATAGTAAGGTTTTCCAACAATTATGAGGCTTCATCCATGTGAGGGAAAATGTGAGTTTGATGACTCCCTTTGCATAACTTACAAGGAAACATAATTTTACCCTTTTTCCCAGGAACTTGACTATCATTGGTTGATGGATCAATGGAAAGTTGATGGGATTTTTCTGACCATAATTCCAAGACCTTTGGAATACTGGGACAATTGATAAGGAAGTGGTCACCCTTACAAAGCCTGCAAGGGTATTTGGGTTTACGATGCATGTTGGAGGTTTCCTCAACACTAATAACACTTACAGCCATGGTTGGTTGGTTGACTTCTTTCTTATCTTGCTTCTTCTTATTCTTCTTCTTCCCTTTCTTCTTCTTCTTAGTCACCTGGTTACTAGCGTCAAGGCTTTTACCAAGCGAAGAGGAAGAAAGGGAGGAAGACATATTGGGTGAAGAAGGTAAAGGGTCAACAGAAGGTTGGTGATGTTGAGATGGTGAACTCTGTTGAGGTGAAGCATCTGGTTGAGGTGGAACAATTGGAGTATTCGAGGCCAACGAAGTTGAAAATAACCATATCGGTAAACCTATTGTAAATCCAGGTAATGAAAATGTAGCCATATAAGGAGGACCAACATTTCCAAAGCAAGGATAAGTACTAGGATTCTCGTTAAGAGGGGTTCCTTGGCTGGTAAATTATGGAACAGTTGCCATTATATTCAACTTCAGTGAATTTTATTAAAAATTTAAAACTAAAATTAACATTTCACAATTCACACCTAACAATTAAAATTCACAATTCACACCTATGGTCCTTAAAAGTAAAAACAAACAAATGAACACGCGCTATCAAATCTAGGAGTCAAACCACACACAAACAGTAGATTCCCACACTAAAAACACTAGTTGGTGATGAAATCCAACATCGTAGAATTTTAATGCAGAAATGGCGGTTGGAACAGTTACCCCGAAAACCTGCTTAATGAAACAGACTGGTGCAAGTTTCTCCACTATGCCATCTCGAGTGAATATAACCCTTCGGAGAGTCCAAGTGAGTCTAGCTAAAATCTGCTCCAAGTACAGTGGGATCTTCCCTCCACCGTCACCTTAGGAAAGAATCCTATAGATTATGGCCACTAAGGTCACCAACAGGAACAAATATACCTGGGGGAACAGTCTACGATCCGATACACATGCAAGGGCAGAGTAACAAAGCTCAATCCCCTTGAAGGCTCCTTGACATAATCGAAGGTTTACCGAAAAGTGACCCCAGGATCCTTGACAATGGTCAATCTGAGGTTTACCATTGTTAATACATGTATATCTGCTATCGTTCCCAATGAGGAAGGATTGATTACCTCACTGGTTCAGATATGATCTCGTGCTTGAATCCTTTAGGAGGAGCTTCCTAGAGCATACATGCAACAATTGGAATTTTCCTACTACAATATCGACTACTTGTTTGTTTTACAGTCTTGGAGAGTTAACTAAAACCTATTCCAAGACACTAGCCTAAGCTAGATTGGTGGAAAGAGCCCTAAAAATGTAAAAATTACTAGATGAATTTTAATTAAGCGCTGTGTTATTTAGGCTGTTATTAATCAAAGGGTAAATGGATACGAAACCAATGGTATTATGACCCGACCCAAAACTGAATACAATCGAATATGATAATGTAATCTTTTCAATTTGACGAATCCTAACTAAAGTAAGGAAAGAGTTTCCATTCACTTCCAACAATGCAAAAGTTGATAAATAAGAGAAAATATAAAAAATTCTCTAATGCACTGATTTCATCAAGAAAAATTGATGCTAATCAATTCCATTTTTTATTTTTATTTTTGTATTTTTAAAACAAGCATAAAAGCATATAAATTCAAATTAAAGAAACTGATCTAAATCTACGATTGATTTTTCAGAATGTAAACTATGCAGTTGTAATCTATGCACAATTCACTTGAAAAGTATGCAAATGTAATCTATGCACATTTTCATTCATATTCTGAAAATGAGAATTCTAATTATACAAATGTGATCTATGCAAGAGAATTCTCAAACACAAGATGATTCTAATGTAATCTAAGAACCAATCAAGTGTAAGTAAAGAAAATTGGGTGAGATTTCCAAAGATCAAAAAATAAAAACACTCAAAGGCGATTAACACTCATACACAATTGTGAAAAGACTGAGACAAACCTCCAAGTAATGACCAAAGGAAATCAAATTTAAGAATTTATCAAAAAAGAGACTCAAAACACCCAATTAACTTAACGGATATTGAAGACATGAAAAATTTGCTGAGAGAAACTCATAAACAAGGCTTTTTGACAGAAAAATATAGATCTGGGTAGATGCTAAGAATCCTAAATTAAATCTAAACTCAAACTAGAAGGAGAAATCTTAAGTTTTTCAAAAATTTTATAGGTGTTAGGACCTCACAATGTACCATTTTTACCATACATTTTGACACCACCTTACCCTTTATAACTATATTTATAAAGGGTTCCATCATCATTTTCATTCACTTTATCCAAAGGTATATGAAATCCTCCTCTTTACTATATATTTAATTTGTTTACATATAATTCCATATTACTCTTATATTTCATCATTAATCGAAGGTAGATTGTTGCTAACATAAGTCTAAAAGATCGCAGATAATTTATGTGTTGTGCTGAAACAGTCGACTCCGTTGTTGAAACAGTCAGCGGGCACGCAAATTCCGTCACTACTCGTGATTTGCGATTCTGGAAGAGTATTTTTGGAACAATGACAACAAGATGAAGATAAGCAAGGAGTGGTTACACGAATTATTCTGAAGCCAGTACTTTTTCTGCATCTGTTGTAACAATATCTTTCTATGGAAGAATAGAATAGCCCTGTTTTAAGAAAGAAGAACAGATTTGGATAAAGATAGATTTGCTCTGATGTAACTGTAATAGATGTCTCCTCTTTAAAAAGAGGAGACATCATCATTATAAGGGGAGTTAGAAACTACAGGAGAACGTTGCTTTTGAGCGGAAAGGAGCTAGAATCCATTGTAATGTATCATTCCTTTTCGACAGATGAATAAAGGTTCCTTTTGAGCGCTTCAATTTAATTCTTTCCCTGGGGAATCTTGTGAGAAGGAAAGGGCCCGCCTTCATCACAAGATTCACCCGACTGTTCCTGTAGTTTGTTAAGTTTCTTTATGATATTCGCACCTTAATTTAATTCTGTTGCTGAAACATCAGTTGCATAGTTCTGTGATTCATTAAGCATTCTGTTTCCTTTAACGTTGCATGAGTTTGGTACATTCATTCTTAAAAGAGCCAAGAGATATTTTCTGTTATTTGTTTGAATGTATGATTGATGTTGGGAAGCATGTGCTGAAGATTCCTGTGCAAAGGAATAGGGTCCTACTCCCATTGATTGACTTTATTTTCCCTGCAGTGTGATTAGAAACAAGGGACAGGTGCTGAAGGTTCCTGTTCATGGGAATAGGGTCTTGTTCTCTTGATTTTATCTTTTCTACAGTGTGATTAGTGTCAGGCAGCAGGTGTTGAAGTTCCTATTTGAAGGAATAGGGTCCTGTTCCTGGTTATGGTTGATTGGTTTCCTTTCCTGCAGAGTAATTCCCTTTCATTAGGATTCTTAAAAGACTGCAATAGAGGAATTGCTTCTACTATAACATAAATAGACTTCAGCTTTGTTAAAACAGGGTGTGAATAATTAGATTTGTATGATTAATAATTGTGTGACTTTTACTACAACATTATTTTTTCTTTTGGAATTGAGCATATCCAGTGCGTGGTTGTCTTTGGAATAAACAGACCTTCTCAGGTTGACAATTTATGTGGAGCTTGAATTGTTAAAAATATTAAAGCGACCAACATTTTGGCGCCGTTGCCGGGGAAGGCAATTATAGATTTCAAAAGCATTAATATTTTCTTTCTAGATGTGCAGATTGTATGAGAGGATGCGGAACCCAGAAGAAAACTAATCCTACAGGTGGCAAGGGCAAAGGAAGGGGAGGAAGAAAGACTTTCATTGACGAGATTGTATCAAAGGCTGAATCATCACAGAGATTAAGTTCTCGAAGAACAAAACTTCAGCACTCCCCTCAATCGGATTACAAAATAGAGGAAGTTGTGGGCCCTGAAAACATAGAGGAGCCGGTGATTAAAGGACCAGCAATCAGTGCTGGAGAGTCAGAAGAAAGTGTTAGCAAATCAACATAGCACGTTGAGGAACTAATAGAGAGTGTTGGACGACCACTGGAAAACATTGAGGAGCCAGTAGAAGATCTTGACGATCGAGCAAGTGCAGTAAGAGAACAACCAATGGAAGGAAACAACGAAGACTTCTTTGGTGGAGGACGTGTAGATCCTGAAGGAGAAGGAAAGGATGAAAATTCTCTCTCTACCTTGGGATTTCCTATCAGTGATCTCCCTAGAGGAACAACTCCTATGAAGAATATTCCATTGTCAGCTTTACCTAACTTCCATGGTTTATCCTCTGAAGATCCGGATGAATTTCTTTTTGAATTTGATATATTATGCAGAAGTTATGATTATGTTACTAATGCTCAAAAATTGAAACTGTTTCCAACAACATTAAAAGGAAATGATTTAAGATGGTTCATGAGCCTTGGAAGTCAGGTAATCACAACATGGGAACAGATGAAACATAAATTTCTGCTTAAATATCAAGACTATTGTTGGACGAGAGAAAAGAAGGATGAACTATTCAATATGGCACAAAAGTCGGACGAGAATATGGAGGACTACGTAGAAAGGATGCAGTATAATATACAGAGATCTGATCATCCGAATATAAGTAAGGAAATTCGCAAAACAATATTACTTAGAGGATTAAGGTATGATTGTTTAGATATGTTAAATATGCTTGGCAAGGGAGATATATCTAAAGAATCATATGATGAGATTTTTGAACTTTGTAAAAGATGTTCGAGGGGAGCTGCAAAGAACAGAGTAAGTAATAGAGATCCCACCTATTCAAGAGTGTAGAAATCAGCCAGTGGGGGAGCAACAAGAGCTGAAATAGGTAATTTACTTGAAGAATTTAAAACTGAGATGTTAAGTTCTTTTGCTTCACAAATTGACACTTTGCAAGTTAAAAAGAGGCAGGCTGAAGCAGAAGCAACTCTGGCTGTCTTTTGCCCGAAGTGCAGAGACAAACATCCACTAAGGGAATGCCCATTGGAAAAAATACCAATCTGCACCCTTTGTGAGAAAGATCATGAAACACAACAATGTCCATCTCTACCAGGAATAAAGGCAGCATTGTAGCCAACGGAAGAAGAAGCTGAAGCAGTTTACTTGCTAACTCAAAGAATACAATGGAAACCAAAAGGACAAGGTATGAATTCTAGTATGCCATTTAATCGTTGGAATAATTATTCCGCTTTCAGTCAAACAAATTACCCTCCCTTTAATCAAATGCAATACCCACCCTTTAATCAAATGAATTTCCCACCCATGCAACAATCAAACCCTCCCTTTGTTGATCCTGCAATGTGGACTCCTTGGCCCCCACAGCAGCCATCTTCTTTTAACCCTTGGAATTAAAATTGGAGAAGCCAACAACTCCTGTATCCAAATCAATTTCCTCAATTTCAACAACCACTTCCTCTGCCATCAAATGCTCCTCCAAATAACCAAATGAGACCCCAGCTACCTGTGCAACCAAATCCTAACCCCAATAATAAAGTTGTGCAAGTCATTGATATTCAGAATCAGCCTATATTTCCTACTATGCAATGTAATGATATTCATTTGAGATCCAGGAAAATAGTAGAGCCTATTATTGATGACATAACCTCTTCTAATTCTGATAAAGAGGAAACTGAGAAACATAAGAAAGCACAACCACCCTCTAACAAGGGTATTGAAATAACAGAACCACCATTCCCCGAGCGTTTAGTTTTAACTAGAATGCCTGAAACACCTGCTTTTAATCTTTTAGGGGAATTGCAAAACTTGTATGTTAAAATTCCACTTTTACAGGCACTGAGAGATGTACCAATTTATGCCAGAACCATAAGGGATATTTGTGTTAAGAAACCTGGTAGGAAAACTAAATATCCCCTTACAGTACATGTGATGGGTGATTTATCTGCATTAATGTCCGGAAAAACCCCTCCTGTGAAATATGGTGACCCCGGCCATCCTACCGTGACAGTTCAAATTGGTAAAACAATGATTCCTCAAGTTCTGGTAGATTTAGGTGCCGCAATAAACATAATGACTCTTGAAACTTCACAATTGTTACAGCTGAATAACACAATCAGAGATACACCTACCATTCTAGAGTTGGCTGACCATTCTACAATTAAACCTGAAGGAGTTGTTGAAGATCTACTTATCTCAGTTGAATCCTGGAATTACCCAGCTGATTTTGTTGTATTGCAAACTAAAACAAAGCTAGGGGGACATCCTTTAATTCTGGGGAGGCCATGGTTGGCCACAGCTGATGCCTTTATCAGTTGCAGATCTGGTTCAATGACAATTTCTAATGGTTATGAAACCAAACAGCTTACTCTTTATCCTCATGCTACACCCATAATTAATAATGAATATTCTGTGTGGATGGATTATGATGATAATGCTATTCAACCCATTCTAACTATCGGACAAGCCTTAACTCTTAAAGACAATACAGAGGATGAAATAATTAATAATTTTATTTGTGAACCTTCCTTTGTAATTTTTGAAACACACAATCAATTGACTGCAATTTTTGAAACAAATACCCAAGAAAAGATTGAATATGAAGACTTATCTCAGAAATTAACCACCATCTCATCTAAAAGCATAACAGTCGAAATCGAACCTGGAAAGACATTAAACATAAATCCTGATCTAACAGTTGCTGAAACAAAACAGTTAATGAAGTTATTACGTGAAAATAAGGAAGCATTTGCATGGGATTACACGGATATGAAAGGAATCTCTTTTGAACTATGTACTCACCGAATTTACATTAAAGAAGGATGCCGACCAGTCTGTCAACCCCAAAGACGAATGAACCCTAATTTACAGGAAATTGTTAAAGAAGAGCTTCAGAAATTGCTTAATGCAGGATTTATATACCCCATATCTGACAGTGAATGGGTTTCCCCATTGGTAATTGTCCCTAAGAAAAACGGGAAATGGAGAGTATGTGTTGATTACATAGCCTTAAACAAAGCTAGTCAAAAGGATCACTTTCCTTTACCTTTCATTGATCAGGTGTTGGATAGTCTGTTAGGGAAGAAATTCTTTTCTTTTCTAGATGGATTCAGTGGGTATAACCAAATTAGAATTGCACCCCAAGACCAGGACAAGACCACTTTCACTAGTCCTTGGGGAACTTTTGCTTATAGAGTTCTTCCATTTGGGCTATGTAATGCACCAGCAACTTTTCAGAGGGCTGTTATAAGAATCTTTTCTGATATGCTGAATGAATCTATGGAAATATTTATGGATGATTTTACTCCTTATGGTGTGTCTTTTGAAGATTCATTACAAAATCTTAAGAAGGTACTTAAACGTTGTATACAAGCTCATCTCTCCCTAAGTACTAAAAAATGTCATATGATGATGAGTGAAGGAGTAGTGCTTGGACATTTTATTTCATCTCAAGGTATTCAAGTAGACCCATCTAAAATATTGGTCATTCAGAATCTTCCTGTTCCTAAAACAAAAACTAATGTGAGAAGTTTTCTAGGACATGCTGGATATTACAGAAGATTTATTAAAGATTTTTCTAAGATAGCTTCTCCATTATTTGTGTTGCTTATGAAAAATGTTGAATTTACGTGGACTAATCCTTGTCAGAAAGCCTTTGTTGAACTCAAGCATCAGTTATCTATTGCTCCTATTTTGAGGGGACCTGATTGGGCCCTCCCTTTTCATATATCTTCTGATGCTTCAGACACTGCAATTGGAGTCGTCTTGGGACAAGAGGAGAATCATCTTCCTTATGCTATCTACTTTATCAGTAAGAACATGACCCCTGCTGAGCTTAATTATACAGTTACCGAAAAAGAGTTTCTTGCAGTAATTTATGCCATTAATAAATTTCGACATTATATCACGGGTTATTCTACTTTTGTCCACACTGACCACTCGGCTATTAAGTATTTAATGAACAAATCTGTCACAAATGCTCGAGTTACCAGATGGCTATTATTACTGCAGGAGTTTGATATCACAATTGTAGATCGGCCTGGTAAAGAAAATGTGGTGGCTGATTTCCTTTCATGGTTAAAAACTGATAATAATATTCCAGTAGATGATTCCTTTCCTGATGAGTATTTATTTGCAGTCTCTGCTCACTCTCCGTGGTATGCAGATATTGCCAATTATTTGGTTGCAGGAAAATTACCATCACACTTGTCATACAGAGAAAAGAGAAGAATTGTTCAACAAAGTGCCAGGTATAGCTGGATAAGTGGGTGTCTTTTCTACACAGGGCTTGATCAGGAAATCCGAAGATGCATTAGGGAAGATGAAGTGTATGACATACTAAAAGCTTGTCATGATGGCCCTTGTGGAAGGCATTTTGCTGATAAAAGAACAACACACAAAATTTTGAGGATAGGTTACTATTGGCCCTCATTATTTAAGGATAAAAAGAAATATGTGAGGGCTTGTGACCGCTGCCAGAGAATGGGTCAACCCAATCATAGAGATCAAATGCCATTAAACCCCCAGGTAGTTTCTGAACCATTTGAAAGATGGGCCTTGGATTTCATAGGACCCATTAATCCTCCATCCAATCAAAGAACTTATATATTAGTCTCTACAGACTATATGACTAAATGGGTGGAGGGCAAAGCACTTATTAGAGCCAATGAAGAGGCTGTCCTAGCTTTCTTATTTGAAGAAATCTTCACTAGATTTGGAATTCCTAGAGAGCTAGTTACAGATGGAGGACCTCCATTCAATTCTCATGGTTTTAAGTCTACCCTTCAGAAATATCATATTCATCATAGAATGACTACACGATACCACCCCCAGGCCAATGGGTAGGTGGAAAGCACAAATAAAGTATTAGAAGCCATTCTAACTAAAACAGTGAAGGATAACTGGAAGGATTGGTCTCAAAGGCTCCCTGAAGCACTATGGGCTTACAGAACTACTTGGAGAAATACTACAGGTTTTTCTCCCTATGAATTGGTTTATGGTAAAAATGTTGTTTTTCCTGTGGAATTTGAAATTAAAACTCTAAGAACTGCTTTAGTTGTTAATATTGATTTGACTGATGTGCAGACAGCTAGGTTGCAGCAGCTTCTTGAATTGGATGAAAAGAGATTAGATGCCATTCACCAAACAACCATGATTCAACAACAAAGAATGAAGTGGCATCATAAAATTATCAAACACAAGCAGTTCCAAAAAGGTAATTGGGCCTTATTGTATGACTCTCGGTTTGAAAATTTTCAGGGTAAGCTACGTACACGTTGGCTTGGACCATATGAAGTAGATGTTGTTTTTCCTAATGGAACAGTAAGAATTCTAACAATTGATGATTCTAAAACACCTCTACTAGTCAATGGTCATAGGCTTCGTTTGTACCAGCGCCCTGTTTCTAAAGAGGATTTCAAGACTGCTTGCATGACTGATACACATTATCTTTTTTTAGGGGAGTCTTCTGCTCCTCACAGTATTTAATTTTCTGCACTGTATTTCTAGCATTAGATTAGATTTAAAACTAATAATCCCTGTTAAGGGTTGGCATGTTACAATTGAATTTTGCAGATTCTGGAAAAACTCATTAAGGAGGACAGATTCATCACAAGAAGATCTGAAGCTTCAATCACAGAAGCTTGTTCCCTTCATTTCAACCCATTTCCTAGCAATATCCCTTTTATCCCATTTCTACATTTTTCCCTTTTCCATTTTCCCACTTCTACCATTCCTGAAATATCATCCTTCAGCTAGTATTTCCCGTTCCTTACTGCTGAAATTATCCCTTAGAAAATACTTCCCCCACTTGTCTTAAACCCAAGTCATTATATCCCATTTTCCTGATTTTTCCCTTTGCTGAAACACCAGTTTCAGCAACATGTAATTCATTTTTCCATTGCTGAAACACCACTTGCAGCAACCTGTCATTCATCTTTTCATTATTAAAACACAATTTCTTTCCTCTGCTATACAAGCTTTTCAATTCTCCACTTTTATTCTTCAGATCCCTTGGGTGAATATTATTCAGTATTGAGCAGATCCTGATATGCTCCTGTTCTACATTCCAGAGAAATCTACAGATTCTTCCATTAATATCAAGCCATTATGAAGCACTCTATACTTCGAATTATAAAGACAAAGGTAAAAATATAAGGTATGTGGTTTTTATGTAATGCAGTTAAATAATATTTTAAAGAGAGGATCTTGTTCATAATGATTACAATCTCCGCACACTTAAACATCATTTCACCATACGTAAGGGGGGGAATTTCGAAAACTGAATCATCATTTCAAACCATCCAATCCTCCGTCACTCTTCATATCCATTATTTCCACCGTCATTGAGACTCCATATCCTCTGTTGCAACAATTAGCTTGACCAAATCCTGTGTTTCTGTTCTCTGCGCCTCTACGTGTGACTCAAGCTAGTAGCTATGGGAGGTTCGGCTATCAGACATGAGCCTGGTTCGATAACTCTTCTTGAATTTTTCCCGGAGGCCTACCAAATTTTTCAGCAGGCAGGATGGACAACATACTTCGAAAGGTTAGGAGAATTTGATCCTCAGCAAGTTTTAGAGTTTGCGCAGAATTTTCAGGAAGACTACTCGGTGGTTCAAGGGGTCTGAATTTCGGTCACAGAGGAAGATATAGCACAAGTATCAGGGTTACCGGTTACATGTGCTCGCTAGTTCAGCAGGAAACAAATCATTTTAAATGCGCAGCAAGACTTTCTTCTTCCAGAGGAACGGATTGAACATAAAGGCCGCGGTATAAGTCTGCATTCATTACCTCGCCCATGGCCAACAGTAGCTGAATTCATCAAGCACTATTTGACATGCGAAGGGCGTTACCACGTAGTCTATCAACACGACTTCGTTTTAATGAATCATTTGCGGCATGGTCGATTAGTTAATATTCCCTATTATCTGCTTGGTTGTATCAAAAACATGTCACATTACTGTAGATGGGTAAAATTCCCATTATTATCCCTTACCCATCATTGCTTATGTAAATTATTAATTCAGAGGGGTTTTGCTCAGCAAAATCCCCCTCTGAATAATCCACTCCTCATTCCCCAGCAAGCCGAAATTCCCCAACAAGCCGGAAGTTCCCAAGAAACTCCTGAGAGTTCTTATGAAAGGAAACTGGACGATATCCCTGACCCCCCAGTGATTCCATCCTCAGAACCAGTTGACCTACCCCCAAGTTCATCCCACTTAGTAGAGTCACCCCTTCCCACTATTCATATCTCTAGCGATGACTCTCAAACACCCCCATCTCCCCCTACTCATAAAAGAAAGAGACGAACCCCAACAGTCTCTGTCTCAAAACGATAAACAAGGGCCACATCCCAAGTTTTCACTTCTTCCGAAAGTCGTTCCCCTAGAAAAGAATCTTCTCCTACAAAGAAAAGGAAATTCACTGACTTCTCTGCTTTCCTACCTAGGAGGAAAATGAAAATGACTGTTGAAACTGAAGTCACTCCCATTTCCCCTGACCCTGCGACTATCCTGTTAAAACTTCAATCCTCATCACCATTCCAAATTCCCCAACCATTACCCGTCTCATCCTGTGGCACTGCTCCACAAGAACCAGTTACTTACCCAGAAGCTGAAACACAAGAACCAGCTACTGTGGTACAAAAATCATACACCAACCATGATAATACAAGGAAACCAGCTGTAGCTGCAACACAAGAACCAACTACAGATGTGGATCAGTAGACAACTCCAGCAGAATCAACCAGCACACAGGGTTCAAACACTATGGCATCTTTATTGGAGGAAAATGAGTTTTTGAAGTCAGAGCTAGAGGCCTATAAGAAGGAATTGATCATGGCACGAGAAGCCTTTGATAGAGAATTGAATCTCTACATGTTGGCACACACAGAATTAGCACAAAACAAGGATCCATGTAGAGAATACATGTGCCATGAGTGTGGTAACATTTACCAACAGGCAGGATACAAAATAGTCAAAATTCAGGTACCTGAGGCATCTACATCAGCTGCAATTAAAGAATAACGTCCTACTGTCACACAAGAACCAGTAGGGCCCTCAAAAAGTCTGGAAAAAGAAACCAAACCACAGATATCCTGCCCTGTGTTAGTCAGCTCAACTACTCAGACAATGCCCCAACCCAGTACTTATAATGTTGGGACACAGACCTTGCCATGGAAACAATTAGAAATAATGAATAACTGGAAGAAACAGTATGCTGTGGATCAAGATAAAATATTGCAGCAGCATAAGTTGGCCTGGCAGAATCACATGTATGCCAATTGGGATATTTGGGAACAGACACTGCAACAGCTCAAGGATTCTAAGAAAGAAGTCAAGGAATTAAAGGAAAAGTTGGTTTTGATGTTTTCATTAGTGCAAAAATTGTTGGCCACCCGTAAACCCTCCTTGAATTATTATCTCTTCCTCTCTGAACGTCTTGTTTATTTTCAATTGAAGGCAATTAAGGATGGCAGATCTCATGAATTGCTTACAGCAGAAAAATTTGTTAAAACTTTTGCTGAGGCCCCTGAAAGTGACCAACATTTGTTATGTGAACTTTATCTCCATAATGAGGCCATGCCTGAGAATAGAAAGGTCAATCTCACTCCAATTGTAGGTGATGTACAAATTAGGGCATTTGTTTCATTTCTTGCCAATCAGATCACATGGCAAACTGCTTTTATTGCAAGTAGGTATAATGAGGAGAATTGTCTCCTTTGGATTAGACCGGAACCTTCAAATCCGGCCATGTTTGTAGCAGAATATCACCGATTCTTGCAGAAGCCAGGAATGCACCGTTACATACAACAACTACAAGCCTCAACACTTCTAAAGTGTCTACAGCTAATCAGAGTGAAGGAAACTGCTGCATTGAAGGCCAACACTATGTTCTGGCAACAGTCATGTAAGGAAAGACAAGAGTATTGCCCTTTTAGCCCTGATAATCTTCAAGCTGCACTATCCAGGGTACCAAATTACATCAGATGCATTCGGCATAGTGGAGAAAACTGGATTGGTTATCATTTTCATTTTCCAATCCTATGGATGCCGACAGAAAAATACCAGTCTCACTACCAATTGGCTAACAGGGACGAGGCTGTAGCATGGTAGAAATTGTAGAACAATCGAGGATTATGAGCTTCGACAGAAGCCACCTTCTCCAGTTACTGCTTGAGCAACTTGCATGCACAGAGTCAGTACTCAGACTCTGACTCAGACTAGGAGTTGCCTGAGAACATGCAACCCTTTCAGCTGGGGGGGATGTTAGGACCTCACAATGTACCATTTTTACCATACATTTTGACACCACCTTACCCTTTATAACTATATTTAAAAAGGGTTCCATCATCATTTCATTCACTTTATCCAAAGGTATATGAAATCCTCCTCTTTACTATATATTTAATCTGTTTACATATAATTCCATATTACTCTTATATTTCATCATTAATAGAAGGTAGATTGTTTCTAACATAAGTCTAAAAGATCGCAGATAATTTATGTGTTGTGCTGAAATAATCGGCTGTTGCTGAAACAGTCGACTCCGTTGCTGAAACAATCAGCGGGCACGCAAATTCCGTCATTACTCGTGATTTGCGATTCTGGAAGAGTATTTTGGGAACAATGGAAATAAGATGAAGATAAGCAAGGAGTGGTTACACAGATTATTCTGAAGCCAGTACTTTTTCTACATCTGTTGTAACAATATATTTCTATGGAAAAATAGAATAGCCCTGTTTTAAGAAAGAAGAACAGATTTGGATAAAGATAGATTTGCTCTGATGTAACTGTAATAGATGTCTCCTATTTAAAAAGAGGAGACATCATCATTAGAAGGGGAGTTAGAAACTACAGGAGAACGTTGTTTTTGAGTGGAAAGGAGCTAGACTCCATTGTAATGTATCATTCCTTTTTGACAGATGAATAAAGGTTCCTTTTGAGCGCTTCAATTTAATTCTTTCCCTGGGGAATCTTGTGAGAAGGAAAGGGCCCGCCTTCATCACAAGATTCACTCGACTGTTCCTATAGTTTGTTAATTTTCTTTATGATATTCGCACCTTAATTTAATTCTGTTGCTGAAACATCAGTTGCATAGTTCTGTGATTCATTAAGCATCTTGTTTCCTTTAACACTGCATGAGTTTGGTACATTCATTCTTAAAAGAGCCAAGATATCTTTTCTGTTATTTGTTTGAATGTATGATTGATGTTGGGAAGCAGGTGCTGAAGATTCCTGTGCAAAGGAATAGGGTCCTGCGCCCATTGATTGACTTTCTTTTCCCTGCAGTGTGATTAGAAACAAGGGACAGGTGCTGAAGGTTCCTGTTCATGGGAATAGGGCCTTGTTATCTTGAGTTTATCTTTTCTACAGTGTGATTAGTGTCAAGAAGCAGGTGCTGAAGTTCCTATTTGAAGGAATAGGGTCTTGTTCCCTGTTATGGTTGATTGGTTTCCTTTCCTGCAGAGTAATTTCCTTTCATTAGGATTCTTAAAAGACTGCAATAGAGGAATTGCTTCTACTATAACATAAATAGACTTCAGCTTTGTTAAAAAAGGGTGTGAATAATTAGATTTGTATGATTAATAATTGTGTGACTTTTACTACAACATTATTTTTGCTTTTGGAATTGAGCATATCCAGTGCGTGGTTGTCTTTGGAATAAACATACCTTCTCGGGTTGACAATTTATGTGGAGCTTGAATTGTTAAAATAATTAAAGCGACCAACAATAGGGTCCGCAGGCTCTAGAGCAAACAGATGTGGTCCCGCACTGGTTACTTAAGGAAAATGCGAAGATGCCTGCACTGTGTGTGAAGACAAAGTGCGGTCCCCAGAAAACTTCAAGAAAAACAAAAAAGTTCTTAAAACGTTTGAAAGCAAAGTAAAAATAAGCTACCCAAGCTAGTATACATCAATCGAAAACCAGAAAAAACCATTTTCTCAAGTCAAAATAAAATAAAAACCAAAAATCAAATTCTTTCCCCAGCGGAGTCGCCAATTTGTTGGCCGGATAAATCGATCTTGTGGAGAAGACCGATCTCCCTAGTATCAGAAGATATTCTAGCAACAAACAGACAATTAAATCTATCTTTCTCTATATATATCATGATTTATAAGTAAATGCTACAAAGGTGTTATGATCCTACCTTGATCCAACGCATATTTGTAGTAGTCGTCCTTCAGTCGCCCGAAAGAGTTATCTTCGAAGATCTGCAATCAAAAACAAACAAACATCAAATAGCACCTGCATAGCATATATTCATAAATCATATCTATTATGGTGATCAAGGAATCCATAAAATAAAAAATCAATGGACAGCTTATTGAGAAAAACAAACTTATTTGTATTAACTTTGAAATAGTAGAAGAACCTTACAACCTTTTCAGCCTTGATGTTGAACAGGTCTTCCTGGGGTTTGAAGCAGGAATTTCCTTTACTCTGACAAGCCTTGCACTCTTCCAACTGAGATACATATAGGTATGTAATATTTCCTCATAAAATCTCAGCTAAAGGTGTCTAAGTTCCAACAGCACTTTACCTCAAATAATACTAAAGCTTGAACTCATCAATTGTTTTGTAACCCTTTGAGGCTGCCCTATGCCTCTTTTTATAGTGCAAAAGAGGAGGTTATAGTTCCACCTATGAAGGGATAGAATCATCCTTCAAAGGGATAATCTCCTCACATCAAGGGGTTAGCTCCTTAAGGCATGGGATACATGAACCTGAAAAGAGCGGACTTGCCACCGCAAGATTCCTTCCAGAAGCTTCTAGAAATGATTGAAAGTGAGATTTTTGAGTTTTACTTGTGCCTTTTTAATCTTTTACAGGGGTCCGCACCCTTAAAATAGATAAAGTGTGATTAGGTACGCAGGGGACATGACCATTAGGTGCGGGACCATAGGTAAGACAAAGAGAAAGTGCGATACCAGAGTTTTAGAGACTTTTGAGAGCTTTTCTCTTATTTTCAAGGCTTGATATGAGGAATTGATGTTTTTAGACTTGCAAAGGAGGAAAGTATGAGTGATAATGAGCTCATACGGACAACGAAATGTCAAGGTGACAATTTTCAGTGTAACACTTGGCAAATAAATACTGCATGGAGGCTTCATAATGTTTTTGGTTGATTGATGAGATAAAAACCTCATAGACTTTGAGTTGTGGAGAGTTTTTGGATTTGAAGCCTTGTAAATGTCTTGGATTGAATATCAATGGAACCAACACATTCATAGGATTCATGAACTCTGTTATATGGGGAGGTTATTCCACTCTTGTCAATGTTTTCATTTGTTTTACATTATTTTCATTACTTCTCTGATAATAGAACATAAAGTTTAGATTTAGAAATGTTGTTTTGGCACCTCAACTCTACCTATCATTATTATCTCTATGTTTTCCTCTGAAAGTAATAATTAGATAATTCTTAACTACTCTCTAGGGTTACTGGATTGTTATTTTGAGGTTTGTCTAGTGAAGTCTAGCTGAAGAATTCTTAACTTCTCTTCAGTTTTACTAATTTGTTGTCCTAAAGGCTTTCATTGTTTTTATTATAGTTAAAGGATTCTTAAATGCCCTTTAGTTTTACTAAATTCATAACTTACTGTCATCATATACTCATTTTATGTAAAGGATCCAATTGGCTTTGTTAACTTGCCCTATGAAACACCCTTGATTTATTGTTATAATTTTCAAACCTTTCACAAACCCCATAGCCCAATGGTTTGAATTTCTCTTACTCTATCTGTTCTACTTAACAAGCAACCCAACCAAACAAAAAAAAACAAACAAACCCTGCCATTATAACTAGCCTAAACTCAACACTTAAATCAATCAAGTCATATCTTTTATCAAATATAGAGAGAGCCCTCTCTGATTCTAGGAAGGCTAGGTCCTAGGACTCCAAAGTTGGTTTGATGTTACCCTTGTGTATTTTGTCTTGCCAATCTGACAAATTATAGGGACCTAACACCCTACATGACAACAACAAATGGACAAAGTTGTGGAGGAAAACAAGGACATTTTCTCCTCACCTACAGAGGTTCCTCTACACTGTCAAGTCAAGCATTCCATTGATCTAACCCGAGGCATGCTGGTGCCTGATATTTCCATATGTTATGTGACCACAAATACAAAATCCACACGTGTATTGTCTGAGATCCGCCAACAAGTCCATGACATCTTGGAGAAATCCAATGCTAAGTACAAGTAGTGCTAGGATCAACATCGATTGCCACACAAGTTCTAGGTGGGTGACACATTTTGGTTACATTTTCAGAAGGAGTGCCTCTTTAGACCTCACAACAAGCTACACCCACTTCAAAGCAGGCTAACTCCTTCACTAGGGAAAGTGGTTCATGAGGGACTAGGTTCAACAAAAATTTCCCTACCTCATGGAGGCTTTTTAGTAATGGGGATCATTTATTTCTAAGGCAGGAGGAATGATCCAAATGGATATTGGTGGCCACCCACCTATTCCACGTAGTCAGTTTCATCAGTTTTCTCATTTACTAGTTTTAGCAGTTTTTTGGTTCTTGATCTTCCGGATCCATTTTGAGGCCCTAAATGGCGTATTCCTCAGAGAGATATTTTCAATGAGGTATCATATGTGCCAAACAAAGATACTATGACCAAGTTACGACCCCAAGAAGTTGGCTGCCCAACTAACCCCAACAAGGCCCATAAACTCTTGGTGTTACATCTTTTCGGGTTAGGGTTTTGGTTGTTTAGGTTTTTCTCTTATTTTTCAATAATAAAAAGGCCCTTGAGCCTCATTGTAACACAATTCAGAGGCTTGTAGCCACCACATCTCTTCTCAGAGATAAGCTACCAACGCCCTAGATATTTTATTTCCATTCTTATGTAAACAAATTTCAGTCATTTCATATTAATGAAATGAAGTTTATTTCTGCTAAATCTCTGTGTTTATGTTTATTTCTATAATTTATTTCATTCCTGTATAAATCTAGATTCAGGTTACAACTCCATGAGGGCTTGAAACATATTTTAGTTTCAATGTTTTGAAGTAATATTAAGTAAACTTCATGCAAGTTCCACGTTCTCCACAAATCATGGTAGATAGTGAAAAATCTCTCATTTGAAAATATTTTTTATTATCTCAAATGGGTTTTTTACAAAATTTGATTCTGTTTCCCGGTTTGAGAGATATGAGCAATTGAAGTTACAAATGAGTTTTTGGAATCATTTTCTCACCCCACAGGTCATTAAATTTCAAGTGTCTTATATCACTAGAAATATCTATTCAATATCTCAAATGGGTCTTCGACGAAATTTGATTTCATCACCTATAGTAGAAGTTATCAGCAAAGTTGCAGCAAGAGGTCCATTTCAACCAAGATCTAGATCATTCAATCCACCTGACACCCATCTAGTAAGAAACCAAAAGTGTACAGCCATCCAAAATAATCATACTTCAGATCAACATCATCCCAAAAATACTTCATACCCCGTCTCCAGGGAAGTTGGTGAACCTTAACAAAGAAACTAGAGATCACCACCTGAATACAATCATGCAACCATCCTGTTGCCCAAAGTTCCCGCATCCCAACATCAACTAGCGGATAGCCTTTCATACCTTTCCTCCAAGATTTAAAGTAATCGCTATTAGGGAAATAACTAAAATTTGAAATAAATGGCCTCTCATGGCTATAGGGAAAATTGAAACTCAAATAGATAGAATATTCCTGGAGACTAGTTGACTTGATAAACATAATCACACTTTGTTCTCCCCAAATATTTCCCTTATTAGCCCACAAAAAATGTTTGATGCGAACAAGGTGATACACATTTCTAACATGCAACTCCCCAAAATGCAGATGATATGACAAGAAATAAGTTGTTGCATTGTCTATTTTTTGACATTTTACGACATAGTCAAGCAAAGGTCCATTGATAAATGTTGTTAGAGCCTTGTTAGCACTCCTCCAACTAGGTGACCATGCCCTTGCCAAAAGTGTATTTCTGGCCTTTTCAAATTCATCCTCTAGGTTTATATCATCTGATGGGTAGTTAGACACTTCACCTGAATATACAAAACCATGCATTTAATAAGCATATCAATAAGCAACTAACAAAGGTCGAGCTAGAAATGCAATAAAATGAGAAACTATGCTGTGCAATCTAGTCTAGACTAATCATGAATCTAGTCTATGCCTCTAGAGTTCTTAATCCTTACTAGTTGTTCGCAAGCACTTTCATTATAGTTTCCATATTGTAGGATACTAACTGTATCAGTTGATGGATGTGGGACAAACAATGATACACCTTTTGATGGGAATCACTGCTTCAGTAGCAGCTGATTATCATTTACTGAAAGGCACTTTAAGTAGTTTGATCATCTAAGAAAATGAAAAGGTAATGATTCATATCTTAATATTTAATAATATTATAGATATATTTCAAAGAAAATCTATTAGAGAAATGCTTTATAAGAAAAATTGACACGTTTGACTTCAATGGACATACCACTTATTGAGTAAAATTTCAAAATACTGAACTTATGGCAACAAAGTTCATTGTGCCAATAAGTATATAATCATCTGAGATATAAAGGTCCCGTTCTTGAGAGACATTGTAAGAAAGTTGAAATGTTTCTTGGTAGACCGTTGTTAGCTATCAACACCTATCGATAAAATTTCAATTCATAGATGTTCTGCCATGCTATGCCATGGGACTTGTATTGTTTTCAACTTTTCATACATCCAATAAATCTATGTTCTTGGGAAAAAGTGAATTATTTTATATCTTTCTCAATTTATGGATTCATATTGATTGCAAATGCGTAAACATTGAAGAAACATACTTTCAAAACATGACCAATTTTTTTTTCAAATCATTAAAATTATTTGCATTAGCTAGATTTTTCTTATCTCTGCAAATTGGATTCCTCATTGAAAAAAAAAATTATAACCATCCATTATGCTTGATATCCAAGGTACATCCTTGACATTATAGGTAGGTCAACAATTAAAAAATATTGATGATATAGCGTGGAATATCCATTAGTATGTTAAGGAACCACACTAAAAATTAATTATCAAATCAATTCAGGTCCTAGATCCCTGTCGCGGGTACTCAATGAGTGGCAATTGATGTATATTAACCTTGCAAATTATGTGATTCCTTAAGGTTCAACTCTACACTATATCTTTCAATAAGAGTCCAAATCTAATATGTCCAAAATAATGTAAGTTAATTAAAGGCTTCTCTATCTTGACACTCTATGACAGTCGACATTAACATGGAAAATAATTGTATGGAAAATAATATTGATAGTGCTATTTAAGAAAGAATCTAAAGCAGAGTGTGAATCAACAACAATCCTTTTGGGAGGTAGAAGGGGAGCCAATAGATCATATGGCATGTTAAGGAACTTATTCCAGTAAGCTTGAAAGGTATAAAATACATGTATTTCCTCATCATTGACCTCCTAGGGCACATAGAGTAAATATGAATTGAATGATCTCACCTGTATGCCTCAAGAAGAGAGATTGTGATTCAATTTATGATCAAAAACATGTGACAAAGAATCTGATTCACCAAAAATGCATAATGTAACATTAGTTGTTATAGTCTGATAGAGTTAAGTACTAACATTATAGGAAGCCAAGGTTTTAAAAACTTATAGAACCTCTACAATTATTTGTAGATCTGATATGCTCTAAAAATTGAGTAATAAGACAACACAAAATTTGGCATTCTATGATGGCTCTAACTTTTGAAGAATAAAAAAACTCTGAAAGTGATATTTATAATTTCCATTGTTCCAAGGATGAAATTGAACAATTGCAACACTCTAAATGTAAGAAATTTATTAGTGGATATGTTAGAAATCTTACACTAAGTGGCACATATAGTTATGGAATTAAATTAACTAATTGATGATGTTCCAAAATGTAATTTATTTCATGATAGGGCAATTTTTTTAAAAGATAACAATAATGATAGATGGTGTTCCAAGATTTCACTTTTATGACGCTTGAAGTAGGTCTTCTTTAGGCGCCTAGTAGAATAAAAGATGAGTAAGGGGTCACACAATCAGGACCCTATATCTAAAAATACCTAATATATTTTATACAGGTGAACATTATTACACTGATATACAACAAAAAAACATAAACACAATATTACCTATTATTTTATATCACGGTATCTGCCTCCAACTTCGATTTCATAAATAGGAATAGAATCCATGATGTGCCTCCCACAAAAAAGACCTTATAGGATCTTAGAAATAGTATCGGCTCACAATATTAGGACCTTCTATTTAAGTGACCTAATATATATTATATATAGAAACATTATTACATTCACTTCCATCTACAAAACCAAGCACAAAGAGATACAATGCTACCAATTAGCTTGTATGACATTACCACACTCTAGAGGCTAGATTTTATTAATTAGGAATAGAATCCATAATATGGCTCCATGAAAAATCCCTTATAGGATCTCATATGCATTATAGAATCACAAAACCAGGAACCTATAAATTTATTATTGAAGAGAATTAGTTTCTCCCCATCATGATCAACAACGAAATCCTAATACATTATAACAATTACTATAAATTAAAATTCAATTTCTACATAGTACAAATCACAAGTCAACCAATGTAGCATAAAATAACCAAATGCATAAAATTTTGAATATGAATATAAAGTTGTTGCTACTGATTATTTTGCTTACCTCAGAGAGAAGTTATAGGCCAATACTCAAAAGCAAGGAAAACTTCAATTTTCAACTTGAGTGGAATGTGAATTCTTGAAACATGTTATTCAGTGACTGAGCAAAGAGCATACAAAAATGAGAATCTAACCTGAGCTAATTATAGCACCAAACCACAATCCAAACAACTTACAAGCAAAACTTATAAATGATTCTAGACAAATTTCTGGTCTACGATATCTATCTACTCCAAAGGATGACATATAACAAAGATACAATTTCAATTGTAAACTGATTTTTTTTTATGATATAAACCAAAATAAAAATAAAAAAGTCAGTACCTATGTTCTAGGTCAATCCTCTACTCTATGGTATTTGTGTATCTCTTGATTCTTCAAGCTCACCCAAAACCTGTTCCGCAATACTCCCCTGATTAAATATTTTTCTGGAAGCTTATAAAATACATCCACATCCACTAAAATAGAAGTTGAAATTCATTTGACATGGTGGAGATATAGACAAAAATATATGTCAATTTGTAAGCAAAAAGGAAGAGGAAAATCATATGTTTAAATATCAAATTGAAGATATAATTAATGAGCTCTATGATGTTGAATTTGGATTAAAGGGTATCGAAAAGAGATGATGGTTTTATGAGTAGCTTATTTTGATTCATATTGAATCAAATGAAATTTTCTCCAATGCCTATGTTACTATTAATATTTCACTAGAGTTGTTATCCTTATATATATACAACTAGTAAACAAAACTATTAAATTTAATAAATGAATGCATATTTAGTGAAAAGCTAAACAATATAACACTATAACACATAAATTGATGTTGGAAAATCCCAACCTGAACTATAGATATGAAAAGCACATTAGAGATAGTTGTTATAGCCTCTTGAAGTTTGGAAATGTCTTGGTCAATTAAAATAATGTAGTTCAAATTCAAACTAACAAAATTTGAATAAGTAGGATTTTTGGCATTGAAGGCAATGGAAAAAAAGAAAAATTAAACCTTAATTTTCATAATGAAAAGAAAAAAATTTCCAAATGATTTATCAAAATTATGTTGGGAGCACAATCTTGACTACTGCTCTTAATGTTGATAATCTTATTTTCTTAGGCCTTGTAAATTTTGCAAAAACAAAGTTATATTTTCAATTTGAAACAAAATATATCATTTTTTTTTACAAACAAGTAAAATAAAATAGGAAGGAAAAGAAAACTTAATGGATGTGGAGAGAATGTTGACATATGAACCTTAGGCTAAGGAAAATACCTAGAGGATTAATATTTAATAAGAACTAGAATATAGTAAGCTGGTGGAATAGTTAATAAATTAATTGATTCTTAGTAATAATAATAACAATAAATGGTTAAACAATTAATTAAAACTTAAGAACCAACACATATTCATCTTAACTACGGATCTAACAAGTGCCCGGAAGAACCAAATCTCTTGAGATATAAACATTTCCTCAAGTTTTTCACTCAAAAATATGTTTGAATCTTGAGAAATTTGATCCCTCTTGGTACTTGGTAAATCAAGAGTTAATATGGAATAAATTTTCAAAATCATAGTTGTAGGAATCTCTGCTCCTGATAGTTTAATGGAAATGAAAAAATTTCACCTCTTTGCTAGAGGTTTCCTGGATCTAGTCCCCGTGAATTTACAACCTTAGGGCTGATCTGAAACATAATTTACATCAGCAAACAATAGACAATATGTCACTTCTTTTAAAATCCAATCAACAAGGCAATCCAAGAGAAAAGGTACCCAATGTTTGCCAACAAGTTTCAACCCTGTAAGGCAATCTTATCCTGCATAAACCAAAACTGAAATTCACTTTATGACATCAGTAATGAGAGTAGTAAATATTCCATAATGTCCTTAAATATCAATATTACTACTCTTAACATTTTCAAGCTTAACTTATGTCAATTCAACAAGAAATAAAGTGTTGGAAATTACCAAACCAAAAAGACATTGATAACTGAAAGTGAAATATGCACAATTTTGGACAGCAGAAAACATCAGATCCATACATATATAGTTCAAGTACATATTGTCATATTTAGTTACAATGATGCAACCCTCTATGCTCTCCAAAACACTAGCCAAGGAACAACATGAAAATCCTAGCTCCACAAAGTATCTTTCACAAGCTAGTATGAGCATAAGCAGATCTCCTTGGTTCCAAGCAATATGTCTTCTCTTTCCTCTTCTTCTCAAACAAGTACAACTCTAGGGTTTATTGTTAAACCTTAACTCATTTCATCCTTAAGGTAGAAACCTTAACCCTAGACTTCAATACTTCCCAAGAAACCCTATCACTCCAATAGAAGAGAGATGAAGTACAACAAAGAAAGAACAAGAAAGAGATTAAAGAACTATTCTCCTCACGTCTATAAACACAAGATGATGATGATAGAAAAGAAAAGACTCTCTCCTTCCTCTATATATATGAGAGGTAAGGGATGAAAACAATATGAAAATGGGCCTAAACCCTTACAAGTAACCTACTACAAACAATTAGGCCCACACATCTGAAGTAAGTGACACATGCCAAGCTCCAAGGTGATGATGATCCTCAAGCAAGGTTTGAAGGAAAGGGCACTCCTCATCTAAATTTCCAATTCTCTTCTAAGGGCTCCAATGATTCAATGGCCCTCCAAGTTAATGTTTTATATATGTCTCCACCCACCTACATCTCCATACCCTCAAATCAAGCTAGCATAAGTCAAGTACAAGACTCCACGTAAGTGATCTAAGTAAGCCAATATTGTCTAGGGCTCAACGCCCTTCTATGGAATGCGAAAGTATCCTCCTCCATTGTGTCCAAGATTTTAACTCCATATAGATTTTATAAAGTTTCTGGTTAAATTTTCATTGTTTATATGTTAAAAATATATATTTAGAACTATATTTGCTTGTATTTTAATGTAACCTTGGCCTTTCTCTAGATTGGTAGAGTTGAGTATTTTATGTGCCTTCTGGTGTAGATGAATTTTTCATTGCTTTTGAGACATTAGATGTGTGAATATTCTTAATTTTCAATGCACATGCTAAATGCACTATGTTGGTTGTATATGGAATGCTTATGATTATAGTGCAGTTTAATTATGTGTGATATTGTGTCGATATCCTTTTAAATCATTTTCTAATCCCTAAGGAAAAACACCTATTATATTTTTTCTTTCTTTCTTTTTTGTGTCTTTCTGGTTGATGGCTTATACGCAAATAACAACTGAAATTGTTTTTTTCTCATCTCCCTGTAACTTTTTTCTTTGGGATTCTCCTAATAGGTTTGTAATCGTTGAAATTTCATTTTGTAGGTGCTAGGGACTTCTATAGTGGTGGAAGACAGTGAATTCCATAGTGCACTAAATGAAGGCACAATACTATGGATAAAAGAGGAAAGGCAGTCATTGGGTTTCATAGATGAAGTGTTTGGGCAAGTGAAGATGCCACACTACCTTGTTTGTATAATATTGTTTCTGATGTGCTCGATTATGTAAGGGAAGGGGTACATGTTTCATATTTTCCAAAATTTGCAAAATTCATACTAAAAGATGACCCAAGTTTGTATAGAAAATGATATGATTCTTCTGGTGAACATGATGAAGAGCTTTTTGATGAAGTGGAGTTCTTGGATGATGAGAACGAGGTAGAATATAAAAAAGTAAGATCACTTGTGAAGACGGGAGCCAATTCAAGAGAAAATCTCTAGGAAAATAATTGTGGAAGATGTGGGAGAAAAAAAGACTTTGTGGATAGAAGGAACAAAGAAGATCATGGTGGTCACTTACAACACATTTTGAAAAGTGTAAATGGATTGAGGCATTAATCTCAGGTATGTAGAAATATTTCTTCTTGTTTAATATATTTATAGATTGATTATAGCAAGATCCTTATATTTTTTCTTGCAAATGGTATGCATACGGGATTTTCTTTGAAGAAACCATTTCATAATAGTTTGTTTAGATGGCCACCATCTGCAGCTGTACGCCAGATACAAAATTTCAAAAGGCCTAGAGCCCCAACTCCATCCAGATCCTCAACTGTCTAATCTCAATGCATGCGCCAAACTAGTAGAAACAACCTTAAATAAAAACCTCCTCAAACTTCAAGCTCCACAAGTGGTCCCTCAATACCACCTACAACTCTATTGGCATACTCTAGAGAAAAAATTCAAGTTTTGATTACGTTTGTAAGTGAACCTCCTCCTTGTGGAGAATTCTATACAAAGCCCAATCAAGATTCTACTGAAGGGATCATGTGTCATGCCTAGCCTCCTATTTTTGATGACATGCTTGTGATAGTAAATTTATGGCAAACCCAGTAAGTTTTGTTCATTCTAGTCTAGTATATGATCAAGCCCAATGGATCTACTCTTGGCAGCAACCTCCTACTAAGAATTTTCATGATCCATTCAGAAAAAACTCTACACTCACAGACTTTCTCAAGGCCTTAGCATCATCCAGCTGGAGGGATAAAACTAGGGAAGCCTTCTTCTAGCCCATCTTTCCCAGAATCTACTTGAGGTGTTCACCAAGTCAAACCCCTTGTTCTTGGTGAAACTATTCTTAGTGGGAGCCAGATGAATTCCAACCTCATGAATTACACTTACAGGCCAGTGCATTCTAATTTTATGGGAGAACCAACACAATGTAATAGCATTCATCCTAGCTTACCCAACAGAACTTGGACTGGAAAACACTCTGGACAAGTAGCTAGAGGGCCTCAAGTACCTTCATTGGATACAAATCAGAGGGATGTCAACCCTATGTTTTTTAATCAGGTGCAAACTTGTGTTAGATTTCCAGTCACACAAAATCTAGGGTTATATGCCAACATTAGAATGAATATTTGCAACATTGGATATCTTCCTGAAAAAAATATTTTTCCATGTGCCATGCCATGGGGATGACTTGCACGTATATTTCAGGGGAATCCAAATCAATAATTTTAAAATGGCATTAAGGAAGATAATGTGGGTGTTCCTTTCTCTCAGCCAAATAATATTTTTGGCAGTCATTCGAACAATATTTTTCCTTTATCTCAACCAAATAATATGTTTAGAAATCATTTCAATGGGAATTTTCCTTTTTTCTTTCAGACAAATAATATGTCTGTAAATAATTCCAGATCAATCCTTCGAGGTGGGCACCCACCCTATGCAGCCAATCATGGAAATTCACGGCCAAGTTAAATAGCTCTCAACAAACATTCTATAATTTCTATTAGTTTGGATTGAATGCAAACTTCCATAGGCACTTTGCATAAGCTAGTTTATGCACAAAACTTTGGCTCATCTTGTATCTTGATATTTAATTCGGGTAAAAAATTTATCTAGCTGTAGAGATAGTTTAAAGTTATGTTTCTTACCTAAAAAATAGAATTTGGTGTATCAAAGTACTATTTTTCTTATATGTATATTTTTGTATTATCTGCAAACTAATGGTCCAAGCATGATTCGTAGATGTTTCTGCTTCATGATGCACCATGTACTGGAACAATATAGCTAAAATATGTTTTAGGAGAGTGAGGTATTACCAACTAAGTCTACTAATAATGAAGATAATATATATAATAGCACAGAAAATGTGTGAAGTATGCATTATGTGCTTTATCACCTTTAATATATCTTGTTTTAATATTTTATTACGTGTGACACTAGTGGGAAGGTTCAGCATGGATTTTGATATGATTACTCTGCATGGCATATCAATACAAAAAAAAAAAATATTTTCTTAAAATTCTACATAATTTGGTTCCTAAGTGTTAAGTACCCTGAACAATATTAAACTCCAACTAATACTTTTCCACCTCAGTAGCAATTATTGAACTATTAATCTGTGACAAGAATTGTGAAACAAAAAATTTAAAATGGAAAAAGGATGTTCAAAGTATCATATTAAGCCCAGAAATTAAGGTTTCATATGACTCCTCATGAAAGTAGAGTTTATTTCTTGATTTTTTTTCTAATTTAGTGGAAATAGAGATCTATAAAGTACCATTGTGCAGTTCTATCTTTCATCATTCCAATGAGATTTTGAGCTCGAAATCCATCATGTATCTCTCAGTTTTCACTTATCAGTATCATTTCTACCATCTTATATTGGTTCACTCAAGCATCCTGGAGGAGCTTGATATCCTTTAATAAAATAAATACTTTACCAAATCATATTTCCAAATTAATGGCTTTATATTTTGTGAAGGTAGCAAGCAACAAAATAGTGGATTTTCCATTTGGGATATCAAGTCTACCAAACCTGCAAAATATTGATGTTTTGAATAATATATTAACCTCTTTGGAATCTTAAAATTTGTTTTCCAAGATGAAAATTAGGGAAATTAACATACATGAGGAATTATTATCTTATAAATTAATGGATTAATATGCATTGTATATTGCCAACTATTTTTAGCAGCATAATAAACTCTGCAAAAACTAGAAAATTAGTATTGGGATGAGCTGTAATTTGGAAGGAAACGTTTCATTGGAATAGGAAGTTGTTGAGTGTGAGCCAATAAACTCTTATATTGAGGAATAGGTCTTTGATTCAAATTTACGTAGAGAAAAAATAAAAAATCCATCTGAAGGAGATTCTAAAATGTCTTTGTCAAGCCTTAATTCTAAGAACATGTCAACTATTAGATATTCTCTCACATTCAAACCATTCTTCTAAGAGCATGTAAACTATTAGATATTCTCTTACATTCAGACCAAAAAAACTGTGGAAGTGGTAGCACCATTATAATCAACAATTAAAGGCTCGTCAAGAGTGATTGAACAATATTAGGAAGCTATGTGTTGAAGGTCATAAAGAAAGACAGAACATGACAATTATAATAGAGTGCGTGCCTATGTCAAATGGGAAATTATATCATGGACAAGAGAGTGGTGAGGCACTGATAAGAAAAATTCTTGAAGTGAAAAAGAACTGGATCCTAAGATACAGGATGTGGTAATTAAAGGAATGATCCAAGATCCATGTGACTCTAGGTGCATTAATGCCAAAGAAAATGATTCCATATCTCTAGTGAAAAAATCAACATTAAAAGGAATATTGCCTTTGGATGATCTTAATTGTAAGTTTACTGATTCCCTTAGTATTAATTTCGGAATAGTCATTTCTAATGCCATGTCGATTATAGATCAGAATGGAACATCCCTTGTTCTTATGAAGGAAAGTGGTCAATTATATTGTTGTTATGAGGCTAGAAATGATGATTTTCCCATGCCGAGTAAGCACCATGGTATTTTTATAAAACATTCTAAGCCCAACAAATCATGGGGGCTTCACTACTGGAGCAATACCATAGCACGTGGGTTCACATTGGGGGATATATAATAAGGAAAAAATGACATAATATATTGCAGGATATATAGGGGGTAAAGGGTTTTTATACTGGCAGGTATAAAAAATGGAGCTCAAAGTTAATGAAAAAATATAAAGGGGTATTAAAAATGTTAATGAAAAAATAGATACCTACAATATATAGTGAAAGTAGGGGATTTTTAAATTGGGAATGTGTATTGGTTTTATATTGGTAGGGGGTTAAATAATGCGATTTTTATAGGTATTTTCCAATATGTACTCAAATTAAGGGTATTGTTTAATATGATATGTTCACACATGATATGTTATAGGTTCATTGAGTGGATCCCCTATGTAACAAATAAGGAAGATCCATGGAAGAATTATCCTGGGCATCTCAAAAATATATCATTGAGTCTTTCTATGGCATTAATGATCGATTAACTGATGGCTTCTATGATGTTGGATGAGATCACCATTATAAGCCATTGATAAAATTTGAAAATGAGAACCTTTGCTTATATTCTCAGGAGATTATTTTGGTTTATAGAAGAATATATGAGGATTTGGATGCAATAGGTCTATCCACTCGAAAAAAATCTTGATTTGAAGAAATATAGTGTTACTACTTTCTCTCTCTGTCAAAATTATTTGGTGGAAATGATAAATCTTTGAATATATGACCCATGTGAACATTTGTTATCAAAAATTATAATTACAATACATCCAATACTAACTGTTGGAGAGGTAAATCCCCTCTGTGGATAGAGGCGATCCCTACTAGCCCAGATCGGGTCTAGCAACAATCATGTCACGCTAAGGCGCAAGTTCCTAATTACAATAGACCAAATTGCAAGAAAGGCCTACCTTAAGTCCAACACTGTTGTTGTTTGTGGAGAAGGTAGTGCTCCCGTTTCCTTGCTCAGGCAGATCACAATTCTCCCACTTGTCGCGATCGAACACCTGCACATACAAGAAACATGATGAACACACAAGCATAAAACCCAATATATGCAATTATGTATCAGTCAGAGAAGATACAACTCATAATCACAAAGTATGAACAATATGAGTGGAACCATAACCAAAGTCGCTAATCATTAATTAATACAAAGAAAGATACAACTTGCGCTCTAATGCTGGATCTTCCTTTGACGGGTCGACAGCGGAATACGTCTCGATAAAGCTCGTCGAGAATGGGACAAGCCTCTCTCCTCGGTTGTATTGACAATAATCTCCTTGCTACTGATTTGGCTCTATGAGGATTATCAAGGTTCTTTCAACATTCTTTAGGCTATTGAAGGCTCTTGAAAGCTAGCTTGCAAAAGGAAAATGGCAAGCTTATATAGATGGTGGAAGGGGAGTTGGGATCCCTATAATCATGGGATTGGCCCTATCCTCAAGGAAGCTTCCATGAGAGGTGGAAAACCACTTCCTCTACATGGATATCTGGAGCCAAACCTCCCAACTCAATTTAGAGACCAGTTCAGGAATTGGTTGGAGTCAATCTTCCGCCATTTATTTTAAAAAAAAACTCCTTAATAAGCTTGGTGCGGGTACAACACTGGAACAGTGCGCCAGCTGGTGTGCCCTATTTGGAGGATTTCCCCCATTGGCGCGAGGGCTGAATTGGCTAGTCGCGCCAAGGCCAAAAAGGCTATTTTTAGGGTTTTTCACAAGGAATTGTCTTCAGGGGAATGATTGTCCTTGTCTAGGGGGATGCCATGAAAGTGGTTTCAGGTCATGTCACTACTCACAGGTCACGGAATAAGCCCTCCAATGTGTGGGACGGGGGATTGTAGGGATGGTGAAAAATTGCTGTGTAACAGATGCCCCCTAAAGCATGAGGCCCGAGAGAGACATGGGTGAAATGCTTTACGAGAACGTGTCCAACTGAAAACACTGTCGTCAGAAAACCTGCATAGACAAGTACAACTGATATCTCAAATACATGATATATGTGGTATGGGCGCAACCATCCATAACAGAGTATATAATAATCTAGATCCAAGGTATGGACGCAGCCATCCAGTGAGGATCGATAAATAGACTTAGGTATGGTTGCAGCCATCCAATGAATGAGTCATGTAACCAATCATAATAATCCACAAAATCGTAGCCTGGATTCTAACAGACAAAATCCAGGGTCTTGCGCTCCATCTCGACCCGAACAAAGTACAAGTTCAAGCATGTGAATAAGTGAGCTGAAGTCGAACATGAAAGAACATCTCCTGATTACCAGCCAGTGATGAAAGCTATTAACAGACGCGAGAGGAACCACCAATAATGACAACGGCCCTCAAGGTACTATAGGTACAATCCACGACATGTGAACAATGAGCTGGCGTCGAACACCCGTAGAATCATCCGATTGAAGGCCAATGATGAAAACCTTGCGTTGAATGTGAAGAACCTGCCATTGAGGCATGCAGGCTCCAAGGTACCGAAAGGGAGTCTCTAGATCAACTTCCTGGATAATGAGCTAAATTCGACAGGAAGTGACCTTGATTGAAGGTGGGCCATAGTGTTTCCCACATCATCAACACGAGACACAGGAAGTGAATCAGGATCATATGAGAATCAGAGGAGGGTTGAAAATTTGCAGAGGTCAACTTCTCTTGAACGATTATATATGCATGCCCCCCGGCCAAATGAGGGTTACACGTCATGAAATCTATGCCCCATTTCCCAAAAGGGCCTACGGTAATGACAGGGTGCAGAGGGAGGGGTGGCGCGTGGATCTTGCGCTGAAAAACCTGGCACGAATGACATTTTCGGACTGCAACAATACAATCTTTGAATATCGACGACCAGAAGTAGCCCGCACGTAGAATCTTCTGGGTGGTGGCATATCCGAACATATGACCGCCACAAGCGCCACTGTGATATTCATTCAAGACTCTTTCAGCCTCTTCCAGGGTCAAGCACCAACGAAGCACTGAATCTACTCCAACCCGGTATAAGGTATCTCCTACAATGCGGTAGGGTTGAGACTGATGCCGAATCCGACGTCGGGCATCTTTGGTCAACCCAAACCGGAACGTTGATGTCTGAAGATATAAAATGATGTCGCCGTACCATGGATCACAAGTGCTAATAAGGAAGAGTGTTTCATCTGCGATATGATCCTCGGAGTGAGATGGGGTGGAGTCTGTTGGGAGGGAGCAAATGAGATCGGCAAAAACCAGTGATTTGGTCGACTTAGCAGTGATAAACTATAAATTGAACTCTTGAAGGATGACAATCCATTTGGAGTATTTTCCCCCTAGAAATTTTCGAGATAGAATGTACGTCATGGGGTTGCAATCCGAAACCATGGTTACTGTACGCAACAGGATGTAGTGGCGGAACCACTACACAGCTTGTACTGCGGCTAATGCTAGTTTCTCGACATGAGAGTAATGCGTTTCTGTGTCGAGAAGATTTCGTGATAGATAATAAACGATGTGTTCATTTCCATCATCGTCATCCTGCACCAGAACCATAGCTATGGTGCTAAACGCGGGGGCCAAGTATAGAGTGAAATCACGGTGATAGTATGGAGGACGAATCAATGGAGCATTAACAAGTAACTTCTTGAGCTTCTCGAAGGATCGCTGAGAAATCTCGTCCCAATGAAAGGGAACTTCCTGCTTTAAAAGACGCATGAATCAATTGGCCACTTCCATGTAGTTCGGGATGAAGCGTCATAGGAAGTTAGCTTTTCCCTGCAGACTCTGCAGTTGGTGTAATGAAGAGGGTGATGGGAGATTGAAAATAGCCTCGACCTTTAGGGGGTCAAGGAAAATTTCGTCCTTGGAGACTATGAACCCCAAAAGACGGCCAGAATCCATGAAAAAGACGCATTTATGAGGGTTAAGCCAGATATTATAACGTCTACAGTGAAGGAAAATCTGGCGGAGGTGTTCGGGATGGTCCTCTCGCCGAGTTGAATGAGCTAGCAGATCGTCCAGATAAGGCTGAACGATATGGCGTATGTCATGGAATGTGTAAGACATAGCATGCTGGAAAGTAGCTCCAACGTTCTTTAAGCTGAACGGGGGCCTTTTATAAGCAAAGGTACCCCACAAAAATATGAATGAAGTCTTGTGTTGATCGCTGGGTAAAATATTTATCTGATTGTACCCGGAAAAGCCATCCATCAAGGAATAAATCTCACTCCTAGCACATTTGTCAATGATTTGATCTATGAAGGGAGTGGGGTAATTTTCCTTAGGACAAGCCTGATTAATATCACGGTAATCAATGCAGACTCTTATAGTACCTTGCTTCATATCTACAAGGACAATGTTTGAGACCCATTCCGTGAGGGGAATCGGATAAATGAAGCCCGCGTTCAGATGTTTTTCAACTTCCACTTTAATGGCAGCGGCTTTGTGAGGATGCACTGGGCATAGACGTTGGCGCATGGGTTTCGCACCAGGATAGGTAGGAATCTCGTGCACTACTATGCTGGGATCAATCCTAGGAATCTCCTCATAGGACCAAGAGAACACATCTCTGAATTCCCAGAAAAGATTGGTATAAACTTGTATCTCATCAGGAGAACAAGTCACTCCCACATGTATGTTCTCGACTATCCCCGGTTTGACGGAGATGTCGATCAGAATGGTTTGAGTAATGTTGCTCAGGTTTCCCTCCAAAAGGACCTCATGAGTCAATATGGGTGTCTAGAGAGGTGGAGTAGGAACCTGAGATGCAAAATGCTCTAGAAAATCTCACATTGCCCCCAGGCTGGGCATGAAGGAGGAACGATGATGTCCATCGCTCCAAGGCAGCTCCTTAAGAGACATTGTTTCGACAATGGCTTCGTCAGAAGGGAAGATCTCTTTTAGAGGATCAGATGAGTCGGCCTCGCCAAGCCAGGGGGATTGGGAATAGATATCTAAAGCCATGCTTGAAGGAGAATGTTGAGGAGGAGGAGGATCGGATGCGGTGACAATTTCACAGTAATTAATCTCTACTGGAGTTAAGGGCATCGATTCTCCAAAATCAGTCACTTGTTCAGGCGAAGGGATGATCCATGGGTTGTCATACCTAGAGATCATATTAACTTGAATGGTGTGCGGTGGGGGCGCGGAAAAAATACCCATGAGGACGGGGTATTTGAAGAGACTGGGTCCTACACTATCGGGTGGATTGGGGATCTGATCCACGTAAGGAACGTTGTTCTTAGAGGATGAGGTGAAGAAAGACAACTGATCCATAGTAACGATTTTTCCCTCATGAGGGAACTTGAGAAGCCGGAAGAGGGTGGATGACACGCATAGCATGGCGTGAGTCCAACTGCGGCTGAGAAGAAGATTGTAGCTAAGCTTGGCTTCAACCACTTCTACTTCTATGTTGATTGTCTTCCCTTGTAACGTAATCGGAAAACTATCGAGAACACCCAAGGGTTTTTATTCCAGACCATCGAATGCCTCTAAGGAATTGGGAGACGATGAAAGAGCCAGAGAGCCAATGGCCTTCCAACAGGTGGATGACATGACACAGGTGGAAGCACCTTCATCCACAATGGCCCTATGGATGTTGAGGCCATTGATCCCGACTTGTATAATAAGATCAATTTGATGTGGAAGTCAGGGGGTAAAATTTTCTAGGTTGAAGGTGAGAAGATTAGAATCGGTGGGATTGATTCCACCGATCGCAGACAACAGAGCTTTTCGTTGCGATGGGAAACTTTGAAGGACTTCCAATGCATACATGGCAGAAGGCGCCTATGCCAAATACTCAACAATACTATAGTGCTGAGCGGCACGGGAATTTGGGTTGTAGGAAGATCCTCGCAAAACACCTTTAGAAGGTGGCCTCACAATAGGTTCAGCGTTGGGCTTCTCAATTTCCAAAGGACCAGAGATAGGTGGGGGAGGTGGGCCATCCATGACTTCCTTCCCAGCTGCCTGGCGTGATCCGGCATAATCCTTCGAACGCGTAGCAATTGAGACAAGTGCAGCACCATTCATCATAAAGACCTGGGACCCAAATGGTGCAGATGGTGAAGGTTGCTCAACCATCTGGGTCTGCTGAGACGGGAATGGTTCTTTGAGAACTGTCGGAGTCCCTTTGGAGCCTTTGAGAAGTTGACTAAATTTATATCGTCGAGGAAAATCTTTGGTATAATGGTCTCCTTCACAAATAAGGTAGGGGTACTTCAGTTTACGTTGGGAACCGTCATTAGTAGGAGGTTTAGAAGACTCTGGTTTAGGGGCGTCGGGTTTGGATTTTCCTTTGCTCTTCTTCTTTCCTTTGGAGGCATTTTCCGTAGGATTAGCCTGAATAGCGTTGACCTCCACAGTTTTTCCAAAATCTGGAGGGGCGGGAAGAGCAAAATTATTGGAAGAATTGGACTTTTGCTTCCCATTCGAGGATTGCCAAGAATTTTGAGAAATGGAACCAATAACACCATCCACCGCTGGGGTAGGTGGTGCTTTAGAGGTTCCCGGTCGTGGATCATTAGTCAAAATATCATAAATCGTGCCAGACTAAGAGTATACTAGATCCAGATACTGGGCAAATGCGATGGCTTGTTCTTCAGTCACACATTCCCCCATAGCAATATCTTGAGCTATTTTGTTAATGAAGGAGGTGGTGAACCAATGAGTTAGTATTTGATCAGGTATACCAAACTTGATCAATCTATGATGACGTCGCCACTCGTGAATGTGATCGGATATGTGGGTGGCTTTATCCTACTTCAAAGAAGTTAGGAGGTGCATCCCAGCTTCGTAGCGAACCGGTAACTAGAAGTGAGTCAGAAAATCCATTGCTAACGTATTGAAGTCTTGAAAGGCCACGGGGTAATTCTATATACCACTTAGCGGCAACACCAGTAAGAGTGCACTGGAAGAGACATAGACGAATTGAATCATCCACCCAAGAATTGGACGAACACCACAGATGGTAGGTCATTACATGAGCTTGGGGGTCCTCTCCAGCTTTACCCTCAAACTTAGGACAGTCATCGGGTACCTTGGTCGAAATCGAAGGCCAATAAGGATTGTGAAGAATCAAATCATTGGTTAATTTAGAAACGTCCAATAATTCCAAGGTAGCCAAGAACGGAAACTGCAGATTGAAAGGCATACCATGCCCTCGATAAGGACTTGTACCTGTACTCCACGCTGGTTGAGCATATCCTTTCCCCCATGGGTTCTGTCCTGGAGGATTCTGACCATAGGGGGTATAAGCCATATAACCAGTCTGATACGGCTACTGGTAACCAGTGTATGGGGGTTGATAACCAGAGTATGGATTTTGATTATATTTCGGCCCCGTTTGAGCAGTCTATAGATTTGGCTGCTGAGTATTGGTGTAGCCAGGTTGTTGAGGATAATAATGGGAACCTTGAGGCATGTTATAAGTTGGTCAAGATTGACCTTGAGGATAGTAACCACCTTGGGGTTGAGCGAGCTGATGATAGGTGGGACCCTACTAAGCCTGATAATTAAAGTGCACCAATTGATTCAGTTGCGACATCGAGTAAATCGGCTGTTGAGAAGGGTTGATAGGATGTGTAGGCTGGCCTGGTGGGACAGGTTGACCTGGTTGAACAGGCTTCCCTAGTTGAATAGATTGACTTGGGTAAACAAGTTGCATAGGTTGTACAGGTTGACCTGGCTGATGTGGGACACCAGGATAAGCTGAATGGCCCTGTTGGCCTGGTGGTGGAATGGGGTCAGGTTGTGCCTGATAACTGGTTTGACCTGTAACATGACCATAAGAGGGCCCTGGCTGTGCAACATTCAGACCAATAGGATACTGAGGTTGCTGAGGTTGCACCATAGGTTGAGAAGGTTGGAATTTCCCCCTAGGACTGTACAACGACCCTGGTTGGTACCTCGCTTGACTTGTGGGTCCTTGAGGTTGCCCTGGTTGGACCACAGGGTGAGGCTGAATATGTTGACTTGAAGGGTTGTAGGACTGTCCTTGCGGACCATATAACAACCCCTATGGGCCCAAAGGTTGACCTTGTAAGGGTTGACCTTGTGGGTCATAAAGATAACCAAGTTGTCCCGAAGGTTGGCCCTGGAAGGGTTGCCCTTGCGGGTTGTAGGGTTTCCCAGTCTGGTTAGACGGAAAACCTTGACCATGGAGATAAGCTTCCGAAGTGAGCAAACGTAAAGGGTTACCCTGCTCATCATATTCATATGGAAAAATGTAAACAGGGGTACCATCATGTGCATAATGCGAAAAATATGGACGGTTGGGATCTTGGGAGGATTGATCGACCTCGGGGTTCGATTGTTGTAGGGACAATTGATACTCCTCAGGAGAAATGTTCTCTAGCATAGCAGATGCTATATAGATGTCTTCAGGAAGTGACGTGGTCCTTACAGACTGAGTGGTAAAAGCGGGTGTAGATGCGGCCACACAAATAGTGGGCTTAACAGGTACTAAAGTGACCTGAGGGGATGACGTGATGGGTGTCCTTGGAGACATCCCCAATGAAGGAATAACTGACCTTGTAGAAGGATTTGATACCCCCATAGAGGCAACGGTGGTCATAATCTGACTTAAATATCTATATCCCGCTGTAAGTGAGGGACCGGGCGAAGACATGAAAGATAACTCGAAGTTTTCTTTTGGGAAAAACTGGTAATATTCACTAGACGTGGGGATTTCCTCACTAGGAGAATGGCTGGATGAGCCCATATCTGAACCTGCTGCTAGATCTTGTAGCAGACGGCGAGGACTAGGAGGAATAACAGTAGCTAGAAAAGGCGAACCTGATGTAAGAGGAGGGAAAAATCCCCCTACTCCAAATCCAGACCAAGCGTCGGATAAGGGCCAATTGAACTCAACTGGTCTTCCAAAGGGAAGCTTAGATAGAACCGGTCCCCCGTCAGGAAACTCGGAAATGATAGACTGCTGAGGTTCAGCAGAGGACTGAGAGACCTCTAATGAATCGTCTGTATACGGACTACCAGTAGACGAAACTGAGGGTTCCGCCACTATGAAAATAATGACAAGAGGAAAAGATCAAACAAACACACAAGCTAAAAATCCAAGGCACACAATCAAACGGCCGACAAGCAAAATCTAAAAGGGCGTGTGATCGCAGGTGATTTATTTTACCACATTGAAACTTAGAAACTTCATTGTTTCATGTTTTAAGAGTCGAGAAACGGATGAAAGGTGACTCTATATCTTTCAGTTTTGAAGCAAGCGTGAAAGGACAAGTGCTTGGTGATATTTTCAAATTTAAGGAGTTAGATAAGATCAAAATTATTGCTCAGGAATTCTAGGCAAAGGGCATACCAAATAACCGTGAACTACAATATACACCTTGGTTTCAAAATGAAAGAGAAATCAACCAAGGACTTAACGTACGTGCAGGCAATATCCCCGAATGCTGTGTCTGGTGTATCACGAGTATAGGGTGGAAGACTTAGCTTCCTATGGATAAAGGATAGCAACCTAGCGGGGTCTCCCTTTATATACGTGACGGTACAGGGAGCACAAGTCCGTACTAGCATTGTCTAAAGCCAAGAGGCGAACGACAACTACTAGGTTTAACGACGCCGGAACACATCTCTAACCTAGACCTCTAAATGTTTCGTTAATGTTTCAATGTTGCCTTAGTGTAAACTGAATAAATTTTAATGTTAATCTTCAATTATGTTTCAATTTCTAGGCCCTAGCGAGTGTCATGTCTCAAAATCTCTTAAATGCACACTACATGCCACAGTATATCATTTCATTCGATGAAACATAATTACGAGAGAGTTAAGATATTTTCATACAATAAAAAAATGACTAGAAAACAATCACTAATTTCTCTAATGCAAGCTAACGAAAACTAAAAGGATTTTCTTTCAGAGTTATAAATCACTAATAACACAGAAAAGATTCAATTTGCATTAACTAATCAAAAGCAAAAGATATTTTTTTTGTATTTTCAGTGTTTAAGAGCAAAGTGCACTAAACAAATGAAAACTAATGAAATGAACAATTTGAGAAGAAATAGCAAAGGAGTAAAAACAAGCAAGTTTCACTCAATGCAAACACACAATCAGACCTGAAATTGACAAAAAAATCCCTCAAAACCAAGAGAATCCCAAAGACTCAAATGAACCATGTAATCTAGGCCCAAAACGAGACAAGGTGGAATTCGAATGAGGAAGAAACCAATCACTCAAAGAACGCAACAAAATGATAAACAACCACCAAACGAATGCAGAGAAGCAATCACAAAGTTGACCGAACAGATAGAAACCAAAAACTCCCACGGGAGGCTCGACACACTATAGCACCTAAATGCCCTATGGCTAGAATGTAAAATCGATAGAAGAGGGTGAAAAACCAAAGGATGAAGGTCACAGTCAGTCAAACAAGGCTCCAGAACACTCAGGCAGTCGTAAAAATGAAACCAAAATCACAAATCAAGCTCAGAAAGCTCAAGACAGAGAAAACCCTAGCACATTATAGAATTGGCACGACTGTCAGGCTGCATCTAGCGCCAGAACAGGATTGGCGCGGGTAATAAACTTGCAACATGTGCCGATTGGCGTGAATGTCAGGCTAATAAGTGCGCCAGTCAAGTTTACTAATCAAAAATAAAAAAGAGTAATCCAAGAAACAAACTAGTGATGGTGAAGCTAAACAAAAGCCAAACACACGAAAAGAGCTAGCCAAAAGAGCTGATCAAGCAAGCAAAGTCAAGAATCGACCGAAAAGACAAGACAATACTCCAAATCAATGTCTCCCCAGTGGAGTCACCAATTTTTTGGAGAGGTAAATCCCCTCTGTAGACAGAGGCGATCCCTACTAGCCCAGATCGGGTCTAGCAACAATTGTGTCACGCTAAGGCACAAGTTCCTAATTACAATAGACCAAATTGTGAGAAAGGCCTACCTTAAGTCCAACACTATTGTTGTTTGCGGAGAAGGTAGCGCTCCCGTTTCCTTGCTCAGGCAGATCACAATTCTCCCGCTTGTCGCGATCGAGCACCTGCACATACAAGAAACACGACGAACACACAAGCGTAAAAACTAATATATGCAATTATGTATCAGTCAGAGAAGATACAACTCATAATCACAAAGTATGAACAATACGAGTGGAACCATAACCAAAGTTGCTTATCATTAATTAATACAAAGAAAGATACTTTGACGCTGGATATTCCGTCGGTGAGTCAACAGCGGAATACGTCTCGATAAAGCTCATCGGGAATGGGACAAGCCTCTCTCCTTGGTTGTCTTGACAATAATCTCCTTGCTATTGATTTGGCTCTATGAGGACTATCAAGGTTCTTTCAGCATTCTCTAGGGTATTGAAGGCTCTTGAAGGCTAGCTTGCAAAATGAAAATGGCAAGCTTATATAGATGGTGGAAGGGGATTTGGGATCCCTATAATCATGGGATTGGCCCTATCCTCAAGGAAGCTTCCATGAGAGGTCGAAAACCACTTCCTCTACATGGAGATCCGGAGCCAAACCTCCCAACTCAATTTAGAGACCAGTTCAGGAATTGGTTGGAGTCAACCTTCCGCTATTTATTTTTAAAAAACACTCCTTAATAAACCTGGCGTGGGTACAACACTGGAATAGTGTGCCAGCTGGCGCGCCCTATTTGGAGGATTTCCCCCATTAGGCGAGGGCTAAGCTGGCTAGTCGCGCCAAGGCCAAAAAGGCTATTTTTATGGTTTTTCACAAGGAATTATCTTCAGGGGAATGATTGTCTTTGTCTAGGGGGATGCCATGAAAGTGGTTTTAGGTCATGTCACTGCTCACAGGTCACAGAATAAGCCCTCCAATGTGCGGGACGGGGGATTGCAGGGACGGTGAAAAATTGTTGTGTAACACTAACCTTTAGGGGTGTAGGCATTAATCCTATATTTTAATTACAATATATCCAAAACTAACCTCTCCAAATCTCGGAATGACTTTGTGCTAAATGTGGGTGGATCTCTCTGGGCATTGGATTGGTTCCCTAAAGGAAATAAAGGTGATGGAAACTAAATTAATTGTGAGTACCTTGCAGTTGGAGCACATCCACATGGTTGTTTATATAACAAACTTGGTTAAATACCTATAGCTGAGAAAGGTATTGTTTAAATTCAGTCCATTTTCAATGCATGTGAGTGTAAAGGATTCACCTTCCAAACGGCAGAGGTTGAGAGAAGAAAAAAGAAAATGCATAGAAGTGAACCTGATTCTGAAGAAGACAAAGTATCTACAAGGCCTCTCCTATTTAAGGAGTCTATGGTAGGGAAATACTCTATTATAGAACTAGTAGAAGTTTTAGATAAAAAAAAAATGGTTTTCACGAGGGATCTAGTTGGAAAAAAATGGTTGAAAATGTAGAGGAAAAAATGAGGGAAAAGGGAATCTAAAAAATATCCTCGCCACAATATCAAGTGATCCATAAATTACTCAACCTTAACAGTATCTTAGTGCATATCAAATCCAACTTTGCATGGGCCTGTTGCCAATCTGAAGCATTTATTTTAAAAAAATATTGAAAATGCAATGAAGTACAACATGATTTTAGGCCATTCTTTAAAACAACATGAATTCAAATCAGAATTTGAATATATTTGTGAACCCTGGCCTAAATTTTATTATAGAGCTTACTTCGATGCCTAATTGTTAGGTATTTTACAAGAATTCTCCCTTGATAATTTTCTTGTGCCTAGATAAATTATATAAATATCACACACTAGATGGTATCAAGGGAGAAGTGTTTTGGAGGTAAGTTGGAGCTGTTGCAACTCCACAGCCAAATTTCATAGGATAAGAAATATCCTTCAATACCATTTCAACACCATTGAGACATTCCAACAATTGCAACTACAAGATGATTACCAAGGAAAAAAAAATCAAATCGTGTGTTAATAGAATAAATTCAAAATTGAATCGATAATTACAACATTCTTAAACAATAATGTGTTAAGGTTGGGTACTAATTATATATCATACCTGAAATGACTTGCCAATGATATTGTTAGAAGTGTTTGTAAGCTAAATAATTATGCAAAAACTCTCCCTCCATAGAATTTATGGTTGCAATAACATAAATTTGCAACCATAATTATAAGAAGATATGTGTAAGGTGTCAGCACAGTCTTGAGTCTAGCCCAAACATTAGAGCATCTAAATCGTATGAATTATAATAAACAACGAGGGAAGTCAAGTCTTCTGCCAAGCACCCTGAATGTAGGGTGTCATATGGATACTAATATGGCATTAATTTTGATATTCATAGGAATATATTTTATCTTTACAGTGTTACGAGGGTAGCACTAATTCTGATTTTCTCAAGAATTTCTGAAAGAATTTCTCTAAAACTATCCATGCCCTGAATTCATGTTCTACAATCAACAAAATCCTTTCCTGAAGTGGATTCAAAAGGATTTGGAGTTGATATCGTCTCTATTTGGAAGTTTCATTTTCATTATTTCTATCATTATGCCCTTGGTTGATCAGTTCACAACCTCCCTTAAACTTAAACTATGATTGTAGTAAACAATTAAAACTCAGATTATTTCATCTGATTGTGACACAATTTCAACAACAAATTACTTCCCAATATTCAATTAGGGAATGTAGATGAGCCTGAGAAGGGATTGGGTTTTCTATCACCTTGAGAAACTGACCTGCATGCACTCAGTTTCACTTGATCATAAAAATGTCGTGCAATGACTAGAAATCACTTGTGTCTTGAAATTCAAAGTAATTTTTTTCTCTACCACAACAAATTCTAGAACATATTCCATTATGTGATTGGGATTCAAGTTGTGGTGTTAATCGCCTCAAATGGCAGACTTCCATTGGTTATGGAAATTATTTTACAAGTGTCAAGAGTCCATAAATCATAAGTTGTTTTCCAATTGTTGCTACAAAATAAAATAAAGATATTTTCACTGCCTTAGGATTCTAGTCCTAAGAAGCAAAGAAATAACTAAATGGTTAGTAATGTTCTTGTGAACATATTTATTTTCAATAGCTACATATATGAATTTTCCTGTCTATGTGCTTTATTTTATCATTCCATATTAATTAATGTGTCATGGAATTATGTGGGGAGGAATTTTACCTCATTCAGGATTCCATAGGAAGGCACCTAACGAATTTTTTTTTTACGACGAGCAACGTGAAACCCCTCTCGATGAACGTAACAGACCTGCTACACCGGCTTATCTATTATAAGTTTTGAAAATTTCCCCTTTGGATGGACTCGATAGAGAGTTGTATCAGAAGTGTCAGAATCTGGTTCAGAATACGAAGCAATAATGAATGAGTAGGAGCATACACCACCTTATACCCTTTCAATTTTCCCCAAGATTGAATATCCACTGGGGGTATACCCAAACCATTGAACCTATTGGGAGAGGAAAATCAACGGAGTTAAAAGTACCCTACTAATGACTTTCCTTCCTCAAATACCCCTTTCACATAACTAGATTGCAAATGGATTATCAGTCCTGAGAAGGATGATCACGCACGACTTGTTTTTTTGGTTTTCACTCGACCCATTTGTTGAAAGTATAATAAACCTTCTGGTGTGATATGGCATCGAATTTCTAGGGCTCCTTCAGGCAATTTCTGAGCATGGAAGTGCATACATTTCCATAGGAAACCTAGTTCATTCCTTCTACCCTCCAGAAGGGGTTGCTACCATCACCTCCGTAGATCCCACTGTAGAAGCCATTCTACTCTGTTCTCTATTGTTTCCTATACACATTGCCCTCCAGAAGGGGGTTGTTTCCGTTGTTGTTGTAGATCCCACTGCAGAAGCCATTCTTCTATTTTATTTCTACTATTTTCTCTCTCTGTGCGTGTACACGCTGCCCTCCAGAGGGGGTCTGTTTCCATTGCCGCATAGATCCTAATACAGAAGCCATTCTACTCTATCCTCTCCAGGTCCCTGTACATGCTTCCTTCCAAAAGGGGGTTGTTGTTGTCATCGTCGTAGATACCACTACAGAATTCCTTCTATAGTCTTTTGCCTTCTCTTTCAGTCATCCCGCTCATCCTGCCCTATGTTCTCTCCATGTTCATGTACACTCTTCTCTCCAGAAGGGGGTTGTTTCCATCTTCGTTGTAGATCCCACCACAGAAACCCTTTGACAACATGTTTCCTTCCCCTTCAATTTATGTTGCCTCCCCGTTAAATCATGTCTCTCATTCTGCCCTCTTTGTCATCTACGCCCTTCAATCGTCCCACTCATTCCTCATGTTTCATGTTTCCTTCCCCTTCAATCATGTCTCTCATTCTGCCCTCTTTGTGGTCTACACCCTTCAATCATCCTGCAAATTCTGCCCTCTTTGTCATCTACACCCTTCAATCATCCCACTCATTCCTTTTATCAAAAGGCCTCATTCCTTTTTGCAAAAGACTAAGTCGAGAGGAAATGGTAACTAATGTCGTAATAGACTCCATAGTAACTAATGTCATGAAAAAAACCCCATGATAACTAATGTAACTAATGTGAATTAACATTTTGTAGAAAAATTTTGTAATATTTTAGTTCAGTGGAAATATTAATTTTGATTGTAGATACAAAAAGCTTTAATAAATCTTTATATTAAGGCACAAAGTATGTCAAAGCATATTTGTAGGATCTAAACTATATTAAAAAGTAAAAAAGGATTGCAATACCATTAGTAGCCTAAGTGTGCAGGGATTTATTAATTTCCTATGAAATGAAAATAAATTTTATTATAAGAAAAAATTATTTCAACCTATATATTTTTCAGTGCTTCCATTTCTTGTTTTACATGGAAATAAAAGTCATTTAAATGGAATTTGAAATTTGGAAGAACATTGTTAAGTCCTCGATTAACTCCCAAACATATTCTATGCCTACAGTCATATAGGTCCAAAAATACCAACCTTAAATATGGCAGCATGGAGTTATTAGTTGTTTTTAATATTGAAGAGAATTTAGCCTTTTAGTTGAATCTATTCCCATGCAAAACCATATCCTCCCTCTATTTCAATCTAATGTGCATTAATTTCCATGGCTTCATGGAGTCTAAAGCTTTTCATAATTCAAGCTATTTTAGACCATATATTGGATCACAAATATAATCCAACAAGTAGAATAACTCGACATTTTAGGAGGCCCATCAAGTAGAATAACTCAACATTTTATGAGGCTCATGCCGATATTGACATCATCTAATATTGAAATAGATCTTCCAAAACCTTATTTCTCTAGAAACACACAATGAAATTTTGAATTCAACAACCTATGCAATTTGAAAAGTAAGGCAACTAGACAAGAAGATTCACAAGTTTCCATTTGAAAACATGAAAACCTGGTAACAAAAAAATTTATTTACACTCAATTTCTAGGCCAGGGACAAATCAAGTCTTTGAGATGTCACATATAAGCAACTAACATTAATAAAATCCAAAATTTCAATAAATGCGAGAAAACAGATAAGTTTTCTACATCTCATGAGTCCATAGGTGATAACGCAATCCCAAAAAGAATATCAAAACTAGTAATCACTCCATGAAAAATATAAACCGGGCAATAAGAGTCCACTCCAGAGACAAATCCAACCCAAAAAGACAAAAATCAATTTTATGAGGGCTGAAAATGGCACCAAATACACCACAAAGGGTGTCCAAGCAGGTAAGAGTCATCTTCAAATAACTATTAACGTCTGACAACCATCTAAAATCATAATAATGTTGATCTTCCTTACAATGAAAGTTTCCTCCCACACGTAACCCAAGGCATCAACAGTTCATAAATATAGATAAGGCACCAAAGTATGGCCCTATTGAATCAACTAATGTAACATTATCCATAGGGATAAGGCTTTGTGACAACAACGAAGGCCAAGGGATTGGTGAAAATTTCACTCATTATACCCACACATTGTGAATCATAAGCTAAGCACATCAACATATCTTAAATATGAAAGAACACCTAACTCTATCATAGTATTTACAAATTCAATCTTCAACTTAAGGCATTGTTTCCCTATCTCTTTGGCCCACTCCATTGCCTCCCAGGATGACCAGAACCCTAGACAAACCTAGTCCACTTCAGTCGCACTACATACTTGGAAACTAACCAAATCCTCAAATCCAAAGCCTTTGCCATGATTTTGTAAGCAATGGTAAGAAAAGTAATAAGCTGCCAACCACCTATAGAGTCTCTCATTGCATTCTTAGGAATACGCTTCATCAGGCCATAATTGAGATTTGAGAGGCTCAAAGAGGAACCTAGAAAACAAAATCTACATCTAAACAACAAATTAAATTACCATACAACATTTGTTTGAAAACAAAAATTCAAATTAACTTATTTCCAATTAAATTACACATATAAACTCAATATGAAAAAACATCATAACCCTCCAAAATTAACTCAAAATATATTAAATTACCAATATTTATCCTATCACTTTACAACTACATATTTTAACCATATTTTATCAAATAATATTAATTTTGACTTTTATTTTACAATTTAATTAATATGTTTTATATAACTCCATCATAAAAATTTTGTGAAATAAATTTTGAAATATATATATATATATATATATATATATATATATATATATATATATATGCTATTATCAGCTACTCATTACTAAATTGGACAACAATGTAGGCTGATTCGTCATTGTTATTCAAGGAAAACTCAACAATCTGAATCACCCAGTTGGTATGTAAGAGACAACCTTTCAATATATATATATATATATATATATATATATATATATATATGCTATTATCAGCTACTCATCACTAAATTGGACAGCAATGTAGGTTGATTCATCATTGTTATTCAAGGAAAACTCAACAATCTGAATTACCCAATTGGTATGTAAGAGACAAACTTTCAATGAGATACCACTGGATGTTGGGCCATTAATCTGTTTCTTTAAATTTCAGTTAGCCAACCAAAAACAATTTCAAAGTATACTCAATACCAATATTTTACTAAACAATATCACTTTTTATTTATTTATTTATTTATTTTTATTTTTATAATCACGATACTAGTGTTTTATCACTTCTTTTTTTTATGATTTTTTTTTTTTTTATGATCACAATACTGGTGTTTAATTATTAAGATGCATCTCTATAAAAAATACATATGGGAATAAAAGTACCGGCCCTAGCTAAAAATCCATTTTGTGGAATTTTTATTTACCAACTTGTTAGTTAAAAATGTGAGAACTCAATAATATTTAGAATTATGATTTTCTTGGATTTCGTATTTTGGATTAAAATCTACTGAAGAATAGAAAAATATATTGAAAATCCACCTCACGAGATCAACGCATTATTTAGTCTGGTAGTCATTTCACAAGACCATATAGATCATTTTCGAGCGTTGTCTTGAGAGAAGGCACAGGGGTGCTGCATCTATAGTGCATCCTTCATCATGACTTAAAAATGATTGTCTTTCTTATCTTCGAAAAGATATATATAAACTTGTCAATCGCAGGCTAATACTCTCTTTTTATTTGATCCTCAAATTGTTTCAAGTATAATTGTAAAAAATAGTACAAGGTGGTTTGGTAAATTCATGAAATTTGTATTGAAAAATTTGTTCCTCGGGATAGAGGCTGGAATCCTCAAATATATAGTATAAGTTGAGTCAGTGAACATACTATATATTTATTTGAGAAATTCATGAACTTTGTATTGAAAAGATAAATTTTATAAACATCAAAATGAGTTTATTGTTTTCATTTTTATAAAAGCAACACAAGGAAATATTAGCAATCTAAATCTAAATTATTAAATTTATTTTCAATTTATTTATTTTTAAAAACCTTAGAAAACTACTGTTGTTTTTCGTACTGTATTAGGATACATGAGTTCTTACATTCAACCCAAACTTCATATTGAATCAAGCAATAAGTGAGATTCCTGAACCGTCTAGATGGTGTCAAATATTTTATATCATGATTAAACAGAAAGGGTTGCAACAAATCTGAGAGAACTAGTACAGGGTTTCTGGTTACTAGTGAAAAAAGTGTGATCTGAATAATGCATAAAACAACCTTGCTCATGTAACGGATAATGAAGAAACAAAACAAAAGGAATGTTGGTCTGCAATGTATTTAACAAGTAAGTTGCGTGGTGATTTCAAAATTTGAAGTTGAAATGGGAGGGAGGACACCGTGTGGGGTTCTCAAAATTTGAAATGAAAATTAGAGGGAAGCGGGGGAGAAGACAATGAAGCCATGGGTTAATGTTTGAAAGATCTATTCGAAATGCATTGATAGCACACCTATTCGCAAGAGGCTGGTCCCCTTAGTCTGTCACATCTCACCTGCCACGGATGCCCCATTGGTATGGGGTATGTATGTATGGGCCATTGAATATCACTCGCATTAAAGGTAAAATAGTAGGCCAATTATTTGTTGCCCATACGGCCCCCTCACATGATGCAATGGAGGGTGGTAGACATGCGGTGTCTGGAAACATAGCGAGGCTACATCCAATAGTTGACAAGGAAAAAAAACATTTGAATGGTAAACCGATCCCATTGACTTCGGTGACGAAACTACTTAGTTTAGGGCATGACATACTATGGGAAAGAGTTATTAGCTTCCAAAAACAACCACTAGTGGGGCGTTGTGTTTTCTCTGATTCACAACCACTGAACATGCAGGGTTGAATTAAAGTTCAATGGTTTCCTTTGCTTGGATATTCCCCAAAGGCGAGCAGGCTAATGAATTTGTGGTACTCTTTTCATTTTTTTGCACCATGAGGATCTGGAGCCCATCTTGAAGCGACCATGGGTGAGAGGGCAGAGTTACTTAAATTTACACAAATGGTATGTTGGCTTCAATCCATTGTGGGATATACAGAGGAACAAATACATCTGGGTGAAATTTCCTGGATTACCACTTGAATTATGGACTAAGAAAGTATTATTAGAGATTGAAAATACAATTGGTCATTTCATTTATGTGGATCTGAGGTTAATGGGTGCAGCATAAAAACGGGTGGCATGTATATTAATGGAAATGGGCCTCTCTAATTGTTGGCAATATGATGCCATGTGTTGTCCTTGATGGCAACCTAATTAATGAAGAACTTAGAACATACCATGGAAGGTAATGTATTGAAGACAGAATGACATGGGAAGATCATTGGAATTTTTTCATTGATGATAAAGGATGTGGCAAAGAAATTGGCAAAGGCATGGGCAACGAAGAAGAACAACAGAGTTGCAGAGATCAACGATCCGCAAGTTCAGCAGCAAAGAACAAAGAAAAAATGCATTTACAGAGACAAGCAGTACATTGAAGAAGAATTGTCTGAAGACACGGTTGATTTGAATTTACAGAAATTATAATCCCTGCGAAAGTTAATTTATGTATAAATATAATGTATGGAGGAGAAAGAAAATCTGTGTATGGTTGAGTTTCGGTGATACTCTATTAATACCCAGAGAAATTGGGGCTTTGATTGGTTCAATTCTCATATGATATTTCCTGCAACTCTGTGTGATGATCTATGGATAGATTTGTGCTTTTATCGGGTTGCTAAGGTCTCGGTACAGTGAGCCATGGATGCGTTCTGTATGTACATAACACATTATATATATATATATATCCTGCGAGTCAATAGTGAAGGTGGTTTCCGGGTTTCTTCGCACCAACTTTGGATGATAGGTGGTATTTACGAATTGGCAGCGATTCCATTTAGTATTCAACACATGTCCCAAGCGAAATTTCAAAACTACCCTTTAAAATGCGCCTTCGCGCATTAAAGCCCGTACCAGGACAGCCATCGAAATTGCTTTTGCGCCGTCGATCTGAAAGGGGGCAATCGGACGGTGATCGTGCATCAGACTTGCCCGGAGTTTAATCAAGATGCGCGAAGAATAACACAAGTACGACGCGCCATCGCGCGTTATTGCTCGTGCAAGATTCCCAAGCGATATCTGTCGATCTTGGAGGCTCGCAATCCAAAGGTGATCGGGCACTGGACTTGTGCGAAGTTTATTTTGGGACGAAGGGGTGCATATGTGGGCCAGGGGTCAAAGGTTTATTGAAATATTAATCTATTTGAAAGCATTGGATATTGTTTTTGTTTTTCAATTTCTTCGAAATTGATAAACAAATTATTAAAAAAAATATAAAAACCTCGCGGGCCAAACTAATGGAAATATTGTAAAAAGATTACCGTTAGCAGTTAAAATAGTTTTGACCCGTGGTTTTTAATAAGGGCGAAAACTATATAAAGTAATGAGAATTATGAAGAAGAGGGGGTGTGGAAAAGGTTGATAGAAAATGAATCACCTTTGAAGATATCTGAAGGAATAAACACTGATATGTCTAAATCGATGGTGCACGTGAAAATATAATGATTAGATCAACTAACGAAAGGATGGAGAACACGTGCATGCGTAAGGGTGATGAATGAATGAAGCTCTCGAAGGAATATCTGGATGGGCAAATTCTGTTCTTAACTGTAAAATCTGAATGAACCTCTGGTCTTAAACGACGGACGAAGTCATGAAGAACTGGTGCATGTCTGCTAAAAGAACACATATGAATCCGGGTAAGTTTTTGTAGATCTGGCCTGCTCTGCAAACATATTATTATTACAGGTCTATACAAGAACAACACGTATATATATATATATATATGAGAGCCATCTACATTGAAATTGCATATGACAGTTGGGGTTTCTGAAGATTAATATACACAGAAGGATACACGGGATGTTGAATGCATATATTCTCTGAAGTCTGGATTACTTTTGATGTATAGGTTACAATAGTTGCACTGTTCTGTTATGAAGAATTGGGCAAACATGTTTGTTGATAATTGAACAAAGGGTTGCATTGAACCAGTGTGAAAATTGATGAAAGGTGGTCTGCAGTGAATCAGACGGTTGAAACCTTCTATATATAGAAGCTGATGTTATGATCAGGGGGTTGTAGCTCCCTTCCAGGAGAGGCTGGTAAACGAGAGAAGGTAGTAGCCTTCTACAGGTGGGTGACTGCATGCTGGTATAAGTCTGCGCCAGCACAGAAATTGTAATATGTTTTCTTTGTAATAAAATATTGAAGACAGAGACTTCAGCAGCGGTGGTTTTCTCCTGAATTGGGTTTCCACCTTAAATCCTGGTGTTCATATGTGTTTCTTATGTTTGATGGCTTGTACAGTTATTTCTATTCATGCTTGCTACTTATCTGATGAATAAATGATGCAATGATCTAAGTAAAGACATGATAAGATATACGGACTTACAAGTTGGATGCAGTAATGTAACATATGGTTTTAAGAGAAAGGAAAACTAAAAAATTGTCAGTCAGATCTAAATACTGATTCACCCCGCCCCCTCTCAGTATTTTTCCCAACAATTGGAATCGGAGCAGGTCCTTCTGAAAAGGCTTAACCGCTAGAAGGAATATCAAGCAAGATGAGCAATCAAGATGGAACAACATCTATCAGGCCTCCACTTTTCAACGGAAACAATTTATTCTTCTGGAAAACAAGGATGAGATCTTATCTTCAGTCTCTAGGAGCATAGGTATGGGAAATTGTTGAAGGAGGATATCAATATCCAGCTGCAGTACCAACAGATCCAACGGAAAGAAAGAATTATGAAACAAATGCAAAGGCGGTCAATGCTCTACTGGGAAGTCTAACTGAATCAGAATTTGTCAAAGTCATGCAGCTGAATACAGCAAAGGCAATATGGGACAAGATCATTCTATGTTATGAAGGTGATGCAAAGGTAAAAAGTGCTAAACTACAAACTCTCAGAATTCAATATGAAAATCTAAAAATGGATAATGAGGAGAGCATTGCCAATTTCTTTTTACATCTTGATGATATTGTAAATCGTATGAGAAATCTGGGAGAAACAATAACCGAATCTACTTTGGTTGAGAAAGTCTTAAGATCTCTAACAACAAAATTTGAGTCAAAAGTTTCTGCTCTTGAAGAAAAGCAGGATCTTCAAAATCTTACTGTGGTGCAACTTCATGGCATACTAACTGCATTTGAAATGAGAAGAAGAGGACCATCTGAAGTCAAAGAAGCAGTCTTTAGAACTTCTACAAAAGGGAAGGAAGTACAAAAACCAGAAGGATCAGGATATATCTTCGAAAAAGAAGAGATAAAATTTGTAAAGAAACTTCAACTTGGGACAGGAAGGTTGAGAGGTAAGCTTCCTTTCAAATTTTTTGATTGTGGAAGAGTTGGCTATTATGTAGCTAAGTGTCCTTATAAAGAAATGCATCAAAAGGGGAAGGAAGTTGCAAGAAGGAATAAGAATCGTTTTAGCACTAAAAAGAGTTACTATACTCATGAAGATAGTGATGGGTTATCTGATAGTGAGGAAGAATGTGAACAAGATCTTAGACTTCTCATGGCATTTGAAAAATATTCTAGAGAAGAAAAGGATACTTTTGTGGATGCTCTAGCAGACAGTGATTTTCTTGATGAAAACAATAAACTCAAAATTTGCTTAGAAGAGAGTAAAATAACCATAGAGACTCTGAAAAATCAGCTTGAAGAAAAGGAAAAACACAATGAGAAATTAGAGTGTGAAGTAGTAAGCCTAAGAAAAGAACTTGAGAAAGTAAAAACTCTGAATCTTAGATTTGCTAAAGGATCTGAAACATTAGAGGAGATTATCAAGGTACAACGTTCTCCTCTTATAAAGACAGGTCTTGGATTTATTGGAGAATCTTCCCAGGCTTCAGCACCAAATTATCTAAAAGAAGTTACAGCTGGTTTACAACATGCTGCCACTCAACAAGGGAATAAACAATATTTACAAGTAAAACATGATCATCTCAATTCAAAAAACACTAACAAGAATGGCTTTCAAAGAAACACCAATCAACAAATAAATTCATATAGAGGATTTTATGATCGCAGAAATTTCTTCTTCAATGGACAATGTTTCTCATGTCACAATTTTGGTCATAAAGCTGTTCAATGTGTTGCATATAAAACCATCATGACAAGAGAAGCAAGAAAGAAAAGGATTGATATTGAAGAAAAAAGGAATAATTATAGCAACTTTTCTCCTCTTCAAAATGAAGTTGAATGCACTTATTGAAATAACTTTGGCCATGAAGAATCTGAATGCAGGAGCAAAGTTCAGCCAAAAGAACATGTTCCTTCAAGCTCCAAAGTATGGAAAAAGAATGAATTACAGGTTGAAAATTGTGGCATAGCGTTATTTGTAGAAGATGAAGAAAACCAATGGTACATTGATAGTGGATGCTCAAGACACATGACAGGTGATAAAGAAAAACTTCTTGCATATAGTGCTCTAGAAAAGGAGAAGAATGTTACATTTGGAAATGATACTCCTGCGGTCATTAAAGGAAAAGGGTCTGTTTTCCTAAAAGATAAGGTGAAAGCTAATGAATTCATGTATGTGGATGGATTAAAGCATAACTTGTTAAGTGTAAGTCAAATGTGTGATCAAGGAACTGAAGTTGTCTTTAATTCAAAAGAATGTGTGGTACGTGATCTTGATACAGGTAAAGCAAATATAAAAGGAAAAAGAACTCCAAACAATTTGTATATATTGAAGAACCCCAAAGAACAATGTTATTTGAGTAAATATTCAGAAAATTGGCTATGGCATAGAAGGTTGGGGCATCTGAGCTTCTCTCAAATCAACAAATCAAGCAGACTTAAAGCTGTTCGTGATCTTCCCAATATTACTCTACTTGAAAATATCATATGCAAATCTTGCCAATTCGGTAAGAAAACCAGGGTACAATTTAATGCCCAAGAAGGATCATCAAGTAAGCCTCTGGAACTCATTCATACTGACATATGTGGACCTATGAGGAAAAAGTCACCCCATGGTGAAGAATACTATATCTTATTCATTGATGATTTCTCTAGAATGTGTTGGATTGGGCTGCTTAAACACAAAGATGAAGCATTTGAGAAATTTTAGATCTTCAAAGCACTTGTTGAGAATGAATTAGAATTAAAAATCAAGTGTCTCAGATCCGATTGAGGAGGAGAATATACATCCAAATAATTTCTTGAATTCTGTGAACAACACGGCATAAAAAGACAGTTCTCTGTAGCTGGCACTCCACAACAGAATGGTGTTGCAGAAAGAATGAACAGAACAATTCAACAAATGGCTAGAGCCATGCTTGATGACTCTGGAACACCTGACACATTTTGGGGAGAAGCAGCACATACAGCAGCAAACATTCTCAACAAAGCACATGTTCATGTAAATAGTGATAAAACTCCATATGAACTCTGGTATGGTAATCCTCCCACTATAAAGCATTTTATAATTTTTGGAAGCAAATGCTTCATCAAGAATAATGATGAAAAACTTGGCAAGTTTGAACCCAGAGCAGATGAAGAGATATTCCTTGGTTACTCCTCTAGGAGTAGGGCATATAAATGTTACAATAAAAGACTTCGAAAGATTGTTGAATGTATTAATGTTGTTATTGATGAGTCTCCTGCAGCTCCAAAAGAAGAAAAGCAAACAATAGATGAAGATGATGATGACACATATCCTTCTACATCAAATAGTAATGATACAAACAGTGAACCTAGTGAAGAACCCGAAGATGGTTTGTCTGAAAAGGCTCCCTCCAGATATGTTCAAAAGAATCATCCAGAATCTCAAATTTTGGGAGAAAAGGGATCAGGTGTACAAACAAGAAGGACTCTTAAGGTATCTTCGAGCAATTTTGCATTTTTGTCCACTATTGAACCTCACAGTGTTAGTCAAGCTAGCAAAGATGATTGTTGGATTCAAGCCATGAATGAATAGCTTGATCAAATTGAAAAGAATCACACTTGGGAACTAGTACCAAGACCTCATGAAAAAAATGTCATTGGAACTAAATGGATATTCAAAAACAAGTTAAATGAGAATGGGGATGTTATAAGAAATAAAGCTAGACTTGTTTGCAAGGGGTATGCTCAACAAGAAGGTATAGACTTTGAAGAAACCTTTTCTCCTGTAGCCAGACTTGAAGCCATAAGAATGTTTCTTCGCTTTTCAAGCTTCCAACAAATCAAAGTCTATCAAATGGATGTTAATTCTGGTTTTCTCAATGGTGATCTAGAAGAAGAAGTCTATATAGAACAACTAAAAGGATTCATATTGGGAAATGATGAAAAACTTGTTTGTAGACTTAAAAAGGCTCTATATGGTCTCAAACAAGCTCTAAGGGCATGGTACTATCGTCTTGACAGATATCTTCATCAACAAGGATTTTCAAAAGGGTCTGCTGATAGCAACTTATACACAAAAACTGAAAATGATAAACTATTGATTATGGTTGTATATGTTGATGATATCATTTTTGGAAGTAATAAAGAGTCTATGAGTCAGAAATTTTCTTCTGATATGCAGCAGGAATTTGAAATGTCTTTACTTGGGGAACTAACATTCTTTCTTGGCTTGCAAGTGCAACAAGAAACAGATGGTATATTCTTATCACTAGCAAAGTACCTCAAGAAAATCCTGAAGAAGTATGGCATGGAAGATTTCAAACCTGTAAGTACACCAATGATAACCGGATGTAATCTCAGTTCTAATGATGATTCCCCCACCGTAAATCAACCAGAATACAGAGCTATGATAGGAAATCTACTTTATCTCACTGGGACAAGACCAGACATCATGCATGTAGTTGGGATTGTTGGACGATTCCAAGCCAATCCAAAAGAGTCTCATCTTCAGGCTGTGAAAAGAATATTCAAATATCTACAGGGAACTCAAGACTTTGGACTATGGTATCCAAAGAATGCTGATCTTACTCTTCATGAATACACTGATGCAGATTGGGCTAGAAGTGTTGATGATCGGAAAAGCACTAGTGGTGGTGCATTCTTTATGGGGCCCAGGTTGGTATCTTGGTTTAGAAAAAAGCAAAGCTCCATTTCTTTATCTACAGCAGAAGCAGAATATGTGGCTGCAACATCATGTTGCACTCAACTTCTTTGGATGATGCAAACCCTACAAGATTTTCAAATCAAATTTTCACCACCTATTTCCATTATGTGTGATAACATAAGTGCCATCAGTATCTCAAAGAATCCTGTTATGCATTCCAAGACCAAGCACATTCCCATCAAATATCATTTCCTACGAGCACAGGTGCTTGAGCAAAAGGTAAAATTGGAGTATGTTTCCTCCAAAGAACAAGTTGCTGATATATTTACCAAACCTCTACCCAGGGAAGCTTTTGAATATCTCAGACAGAAACTGGGAGTAGTCTCTGCCATGCAGAGGATCCGGTCTACTTAATTACAGAAAACTAAATTGGTTGTGAAGTGCTGGTGGGCATCTCTAAATGCACAGGCTAAGCGGAGCATTGGTCATATGGCAAGGCATGACCTTAGGGGGAGCATGGTATTGTCAACCTTTGCCCTTGATGTCAAAGGGGAAGAGTTTCATGATGTTTGAATCAATGTATCTATCTGCTGTAATGATCAAACACTATCATGGTTGCCATCAAGTCCAAAGGGGGAGATTGTTGGCAATATGATGCCATGTGTTGTCCTTGATGGCAACCTAATTAATGAAGAACTTAGAACATACCATGGAAGGTAATGTATTGAAGACAAAATGAAATGGGAAGATCATTGGAATTTTGTCATTGATGATAAAGGATGTGGAAAAGAAATTGGCAAAGGCATGGGCAATGAAGAAGAACAACAGAGTTGCAGAGATCAATGATCTGCAAGTTCAGCAGCAAAGAACAGAGAAAAAATGAATTTACAGAGACAAGCAGTACATTGAAGAAGAATTGTCCAAAGACAGGGTTGATTTGAATTTACAAAAATTATAATCCCTGCAAAATTTAATTCATGTATAAATATAATGTATGGAGGAGAAAGAAAATCTGTGTATGGTTGAGTTTCGGTGATACTCTGTTAATACCCAGAGCAATTGGGGCTTTGATTGGTTCAATTCTCGTACGATATTTCCTACAACTCTGTGTGATGATCTATGGATAGATTCGTGCTTTTATCAAGTTTCTAAGGTCTCGGTACAGTGAGCCATGGACGCGTTCTGTATGTACAGAACACATTATATATATATAACCTGCGAGTGAATAGTGAAGGTGGTTTCCGGGTTTCTTCGCACCACCTTTGGACGATAGTTGGTATTTACGAATTGGCAGTGATTCCATTCAGTATTCAACACGTGTCCCAAGCAAAAATTCAAAACCACCCTTTAAAATGCGCCTTCGCGCGTTAAAGCCCGTACCAGGACGGCCAGCAAAATTTCTTTTGCGCCGTTGATCTGAAAGGGGGAAATCGGACGGTGATCGTGCATCAGACTTGCCTGGAATTTAATCAAGATGCGCAAAGAATAACAAAAGTACGATGCGCCATCGTGCGTTATTGCTCATGCAAGATGCCCAAGCGATATCCGTCGATCTTGGAGGCTCGCAATTCAACGGTGATTGGGCACTGGACTTGTGCGAAGTTTATTTTGGGACGAAGGGGCGCATATGTGGGCCAGGGGTCAAAGGTTTATTGAAATATTAATATATTTGAAAGCATTGGATGTTGTTTTTGTTTGTCAATTTCTTCGAAATTGATAAACAAATTACTTAAAAAAAATATAAAAACCCCGAGGGCCAAACTAATGGAAATATTGTAAAAAGATTACCATTAGCGGTTAAAATAGTTTTGACCCGTGGTTTTTAATAAGGGCGAAAACTATATAAAGTAATGAGAATTATGAAGAAGAGGGGGTGTGGAAAAGGTTGATAGAAAATGAATCACCTTTGAAGATATCTGAAGGAATAAACACTGATATGTCTGAATCGATGGTGCACGTGAAAATATAATGATTAGATCGACTAACGAAAGGATGGAGAACATGTGCATGCATAAGGGTGATGAATGAATGAAGCTCTTGAAGGAATATCTGGATGGGCAAATTCTGTTCTTAACTGTAAAATCTGAATGAACCTCTAGTCTTAAACGGCGGACGAAGTCATGAAGAATTGGTGCATGTCTGCGAAAAGAACACATATGAATCCGGGTAATTTTTTGTAGATCTGGCCTACTCTACAAACATATTATTATTACAGGTCTATACAAGAACAACATGTATATATATATATATATATATATATATATGCGAGCCATCTACATTGAAAGTGCATATGACAGTTGGGGTTTCTAAAGATTAATATACACAGAAGGATACACGGGATGTCGAATGCATATATTCTCTGAAGTCTGGATTACTTCTGATGTATAGGTTACAGTAGTTGCATTGTTCTGTTATGAAGAATTGGGCAAACATGTTTGTTGATAATTGAATAAAGGGTTGCATTGAAACTGTTTGAACCACTGTGAAAATTGATGAAAGATGGTCTGCAGTGAATCAGACGGTTGAAGCCTTCTGTATATAGAAGCTGATGTTATGATCAGGGGGTTATAGCTCCCTTCCAGGAGAGGCTGGTAAATGAGAGAAGGTTGTAGCCTTCTGCAGGTGGGTGCCTGCGTGTTGGTATAAGTCTGCGCCAGCACAGAAATTGTAATATGTTTTCTTTGTAATAAAATATTGAAGACAGAGACTTCAACAGCAGTGATTTTCTCCCGAATTGGGTTTCCACCTTAAATCCTGGTGTTCATATGTGTTGCTTATGTTTGATGGTTTGTACAGCTATCTCTATTCATGCTTGCTACTTATCTGATGAATAAATGATGCAATGATCTAAGTAAAGACATGATAAGATCTCTGGACTTACAAGTTGGATGCAGTAATGTAACATATGGTTTTAAGAGAAAGGAAAACTAAAAAATTGTCAGTCAGCTCTAAATACTGATTCACCCCCCCCTTCTCAGTATTTTTCCCAACATTAATGGGCTCCTGGAAAATATAGACCTATAATGGAAATATCTATCACATAGACAGAGAATGGATTATTGGGGTTTACCTTTCATATTCTTAGTATACCACTAGACAAGACATATACTGGCGCATTATTGAGACAAATTTGCACAAAATCCATGAGGATTAATTCGGGGTGGACGGTGGAAGACCACACACAATTCAGGAAAGGAATGGAGGGCACTAAATTCAGGTACTGATACCTCTCCAAAAAAATATTTGGTTGTACATGATTATTATTCCCACTTTGAATCCCCTCCTTCATATCCATCCACTGAACATGTTTCCCCTGGGGATTGTCGGGTTTTGAATGGTGTTGCACCATAACCCTCTCCTCGTCCCTCTAATCCATTGATCCACGGCCTCAAGGAATAGGTATTATATTTACCTAATTCACTTACTAATATCCCATTGACTTCGTATCATAATTTTGATCCTTTTCCACTTGTCCAAGATCGGGTGGCTCCACATCATTCCTCTTCCACACATACCCCGAATTCTTCCACACTTTCTCAATCACCTCATAATTCAATTGGAAATTATATTGAATTTCTCATGTGAAACCCGGTCATGGATCTAGCTTCCCTTACTATTCACCATCGCAATAATTCTCCTATTCACATTAGCCCTGATTTGGCATGCAACATTACAGTGCATCACAAGGGGGGGGCATGGTTCCTGGTGTTGGCAATATGATTCCTATGTCTTAATATGTTGTCCTTGATGGAAAATCTTTGGTAAAATATGGAGTATATGTCTTCAGTATAAGCTCAGGAGTCCATCAGGAGAAATGTGTAATGTCTAGAAGAATATTTGACAATATTCATATTGAAGATTCTATACGTGGATTTGTAAAAGCAAATTCATGTATACACGCGGATAAGAACGATCCAAGTCGTGTATTCCTTTTGTGCTCCAAAAAGATAATATCAGGGGGCATTACCATGGTATTAGCCCACAGGATTGAGCGCCATGTCGTCTATTTGATTTCATCCAAGGATACCATTGGCAACGGTATGGTTTTGACTCATGGTATTGATAAAGGATAAAACTATATAAAGAGAAGAAGATCATAGTACAAAGGAGTGCATGTGTAAGAGCTATCACTAATACTTCTCTATGAAGTATATTTACATAGGATAAACTTTGTTTTATTGATAAATCTCAAGTTAGGATGCACCGTTGGATAGATTGATGGATCAAGATCTCTAGACCTGAAATGACTATGTTCTTTCATGATCCATTGACGAGATGATTAGATCTTAGACCTAGCACATGTTTGCTGAAGTGGAGTGAAGAAATCTGGGTAATTTATATTGATTTGAAAAAATTCTACTGAATTAATATTTACAGATCTATACACTAGTTCGTCTCAGTAAAAGCGCATGTATACGCGGGTTTGCTTCAGAAAAGGCACGTATGGAAGTTAGGGTTTTCTGAAGCTTATTGCAGAGGTTTTTCTGTTATTTCTTCTATTTTTCAATGAAGTCCTCATGTAGATTTGCATTTATTGATTGTTGTATATGCTACTAAGTTGATTATGTACAAATCTAATCAATGAGTGAGAAAATATGTGTTATGATGACTGAATAATCAAGGGTTCTACAATTCTGAAAGGATATCTAACTGAATGACTCAGATCTGGATCTAAGACAAATCATATTCTGAAAAACGGTATTCACGGATTTATACGCAGGTTGGTGTTAAGGAAATCACGTATACACGTGGGTTCAGTGAAGCAAAGTAGCGTATGATTTTTGAAATAATGAATTTTCAGGGTTGAATTTGATTCTTCATACTAATTCTGAAATCTGGTTATTACAGTGTTATGATTACAACAATCTCACAGTTCTGTTTGATGTATTGGGTGAATTTTATTATTGTTCATCTATATGAAGGGTTTTGTTGAAGTTGTGTGATCCAGTTTGAAAATTGATGAAATGTGGTCTGCAGTGATTATGAGGGAAGTAGAAGCTGGTGTTCTAATCAAGGGGTTGAAGCTCCCTTCTAGTAGTGGTTGGTAAACGAGATAGGGGGTTGTAGCTCCCTTCCAATTGTAGCTGGAAAATGAGAGAAGGTTGTAGCCTTTTGCAGGTAGATGCCTCCATACTCATATGAGTCTGCATCAGTAAAATATTGTAATAATTTTTTCATATAATAAATATTGAATACAGAGATGACAACAGTAGTGGTTTTCTCCCGAATTGGGTTTCTACCTTAAATCTCAGTGTTCATGTGTGTTTCTCTTCTGTGATGATTTATTTTGTTGTTACTACACATATTTACTGATTAAAAAAAAGATGCATGACTGATAAGCTGAGCTAAATATTATTTCTGAAAAGTTTTCTAACAATAAAATTATATCTGTATATGCAAGTTTCTTTTAGCATATGTGCGTGTATACACTAGTTGCGTTCATCAAAGTCGCGTATAGAAATCAGTAAAGAAAAAGTTAAAATTATCAGTAAGATCTAAATACTAATTCAATTTCCCCCTCTTAGTATTTTTCCCAACAATTGGTATCAGAGCAGGTCCTTTTGAAGAAGCTTAATTGCTAGAAGGAAGATCAGCCAAGATGAGAAATAAAGATGGGACAACATCTATCAGGCCTCCTCTCTTCAACGGAAACAACTTAATCTTATGGAATACAAGGACAAGATCCTATCTTCAGTCTCTTGGAGCAAATGTATGGGCTATAGTTGAAGGAGGTTATCAATATCCAACATCCGTTCCAACAAATGTAGCAACAAGAAAGAACTATGAAACCAATGCAAAGGTATTCAATGCATTATTGGGAAGTCTAAGTGAATAAAAATTTGTCAAATTCATGTAGTTAAATACAACAAAGGAGATATGGGACAAAATTATTCTAAGCTATGAAGGTGATGCCAAGGTAAAAATTACTAAACTCCAAACTCTCAGAATTCAATATGAAAAACTCAGAATGCATAATGACGAAAGCATTGCTAGTTTATTTTTACGTCTAGATGATATTGTAAATCGTATGAGAAATCTGGGTGAAACCATATCCGACACTACTCTGGTAGAAAAGGTTTTAAGATCTCTAACTCCCAAATTTGAGTCAAAAGTGTTTTCTATTTAAGAGAAGTAGGATCTACAAACTCTTACTATTGTTCAACTTCATGGGATTCTGACTGCTTGTGAACTGAGAAAAGGAGGTCCATCTGAAGTCAAAGAAGCTATTTTCAGAGCTGCTGCAAAAGGAAAGGAGTTAGAAGAACAAGAAGGATCAGGGTATGTTTCAAAAGAAGATGAGATAAATTTTGTAAAGAAGCTACAGCTTGGCACTGGAAGGTTCAGATATAAGCTTCCTTTTAAATGTTTTTCTTGTGGAAGAGTTGGTCATTATGCTGCTAAATGTCTCCATAAATATAGTCATGAAAAGGGAAAGGAAGTGGCTAAAGGAAATAAGAAAAAATTTATCAATAGAAAAATTTATTATACTCATGAAGATAGTGATGGTCTATCAAATAGTGAAGAAGGAGAATATGATCAAGATATTAGACTACTCATGGCTTTTGAAAAGGACTCTAGTGATAATTTTATGGATGCACTAGAAGAAAATGACATTCTTGAAGAAATAAATCATCTCAAAATATGTTTGGAAGAAAACAAGATTGCCATAGATACTCTAAAAAATCAGCTTATGGAAAAGGAGAAGCACAATGAGAAATTTAAATGTGAAATAGTAAGTCTAAGAAGGAAATTGAGAAAGTGAAAACTTTAAATCTTAGATTTTCTAAAGGATCTGAAACCTTAGATGAAATTATCAAGGTACAACACTCTCCTCTTATAAAGATAGGTCTTGGATATATTGGAGAATCATCTTAGTCTTCAGCACCAAGTTATCTAAATGCAGCTAAAGCCAGCCTGCAACATTCTGTCTCTCAACAAAAGAACAAAGAAACTACTCAGGTAAAGCATGACCACTTTAATACAAGGAAGAAAAATAACAGAAATATCAATCAGCAGGTAAACACAAATAGAAGGTTTCATGATCGCAAAAATTTCTTCTTTAATGGACAATGTTTCTCATGTCATAATTTTGGTCATAAGGTTGCTCAATGTGTTGCGTACAAAACCATCATGGCCAGAGAAGCAAGAAAGCAAAGAAATGAGTCTGGAATAAAGAAGAATACTTATAACAACTTTTCTCCTCTTCAAAATGAAATTGAATGTGCTTATTGCAATAAATTTGGTCATGAAGAATCTAAATGTAGGAGCAAACTTTAGCCAAAAGAGCATATACCTTCAAATTCCAAGGTTTGGAAAAGGAAGGAATTACAGGTTGAAAGTTGTGGCATAGCGTTATTTGCAGAAGGGGAATAAAATCAATGGTATATTGATAGTGGATGCTCAAATCACATGACAGGTGATGGAAATAAACTCATTTCATACAATGCTTTAGAGAAAGAAAAGAATGTTACTTTTGGAAATGACTCTCCTGCTGTAATTAAAGGAAAAGGTTTTTTTTTTCTAAAAGAAAAGGTGAAAGCTAACAATTTTATGTATGTGGATGGATTAAAGCACAACCTGTTAAGTGTGAGTCAAATGTGTGATCAAGGAATTGAGTTGTCTTTAGTTCAAAAGAATGTGTAGTATGTGAACTTGACACAGTAAAAATGGTGATAAAAGGAACTAGAACAGCAAGCAATATGTATGTATTGAAAGGTGGCCAAGAACAATGCTACTTGGGTAAATCTTCAGAGAGTTGGTTACGGCACAGAAGGTTGGGACATTTGAGCTTCTCTCAAATAAGCAAATTCAGCAGACTCAAAGAAGTTCGTGATCTTCCCAGCATCACTCTACTTGAAAGTACCATATGCAAAGCATGCCAATTTGGTAAGAAAACTAGGGTGTGATTCAATGCTAAAGAAGGATTAGCAAGTAAGCCTCTTGAACTTATACATACTGATCTATGTGGTCTTGTAAGGAAAAATTCACCTCGTGGAGAACAATACTATATTTTATTTATTTATGATTTCTCTAGAATGTGTTGGATTAGTTTACTGAAACATAAAGATGAAGCATTTGAAAATTTTAAGATCTTCAAAGATTTGGTTGAAAATGAATTAGATCTAAAAATCACATGTCTCAGATCTGACCAAGGAGGAGAATATATATAAGATTAATTCTTTGATTTTTGTGAAGATCATGGCATAAAAATACAGTTTTATGTAGCTGGAACCCCACAACAAAATGGTGTGGCAGAAAGGATGAATAGAACAGTTCAACAAATGGCTCGGCCTATGCTTGATGAATCTGGAACTTCCGATACCTTTTGGGGAGAAACAGCACATACTATGGCAAATATTCTGAACAAGGCTCATGCTCGGGTGAATAGTGATCAAACTCCTTATGAACTCTGGTATGGAAATCTTCCCACCGTAAAGCATTTTAGAGTTTTCAAAAGAAATTTTTTTATCAAGAACAATGATGAAAAACTTGGTAAGTTTGAACCTAGAGTAGATGAATGAATATTTCTTGGTTACTCTTCTAGAATTAAAGCATATAAATGTTACAATAAAAGACTTCAGAAGATTGTTGAATGTATTGATGTTGTAATTGAGGAGTCTCTCTCAGCTCCTAAAAGGGAAATAACAACAAATGAATATGATGATGATGTATATCTTCCTGCATCAAATAGAAAAATTATAGAAGGTGAACCCAATGAAGCATTAAAAGAATATCTATTTGAAAATACTCCACCCAGGTACGTACAAAAGAGTCATCCAGAATCTCTAATTTTGGGAGAAAAGGGATCAAGTGTCCAAACAAGAAAAACTCTTGTAGGATCTCCTAGCTATCTGGAATTTCTATCTACTATTGAACCACAAAATGTCAATAAAGCTAGTAAAGATGAATGTTGGATTCCAACCACGAATGAAGAACTTGATCAAATTGAAAATAATCATACTTGGGAATTTGTTCCAAGATCTCATTACAAAAATGTGATTGGAACAAAATGGATATTCAAAAACAAGTTAAAAGAAAATGGAGATGTTATTAGAAACAAATCTAGACTTGTCTGTAAAGGGTATGCTCAACAAGAAGGTATAGACTTTGGAGAAACATTTGCTCCTATAGCTAGACTTGAAGCCATACTAATTTTTCTTTCTTTTTCAAGTTTTCAACAAATCAAATTTTATCAAATAAATGTTAAATCTGCTTTCCTCAATGGTGATCTAGAAGAAGAAGTTTATATAGAACAACCAGAAGGATTCATTATGGGAAATGATGAAAAACTTGTTTGCAAACTTAAAAAGGCTTTGTATGGTCTCAAACAAGCTCCTCCAGCATGGTACTATCGTCTTGACAAATATCTTCATCAATAAGGTTTTACAAAGGGATCTGCTGATAGTAACTTATATACAAAAATAGAGAATGATAAACTGTTGATTGTAGTTGTATATGTTGATGACATCATTTTTGGAAGTAATGAAGAGTCCATGAGTCATAAATTTGCTTCTATTATGCAACAAGAATTTGAAATGTCTTTACTTGGGGAACTAACATTCTTTCTTGGCTTACAAGTGCAACAAGCAACAAATGGCATATTTTTATCACAAGAAAAATATCATAAGAAAATTCTGAAGAAGTATGGTATGGAAGACTGCAAACCTGTGAGTATGCCAATGGTAATTGGATGTAACCTCAATTCTCATGATGATTCTCCCATGGTAAATCAACCAGAATATAGATCCATGATTGGAAGTCTGCTTTATCTAACCGAGACTAGACCAGATATCATGCATGCAGTTGGGATTGTTGGACGATTCCAAGATAATCCAAAAGAGTCACATCTTTAGGCTCTAAAAACAATATTAAAATATCTACAAGGGACTCAAGACTTTGTTCTATGGTATCTAAAGCTAACCTCACTCTTCATGATTACACAGATGCAGATTGGGCTGGAAATGTTTCATCGAAAAAGCACTAGTCATGGTGCATTCTATATGGGGCCCCGATTAGTATCTTGGTTCAACAAGAAACAAAGTTCTATTTCCTTATCTATAGCAGAAGTAGAATATGTGGTTGTTGCATCATGCTGCACTCAACTCCTTTGGATGATGCAGACTCTACAAGACATTCAAATCAAGTGTTCACCTCCCATATCCATTTTATGTGATAATACAAGTGCTATTAGTATCTCAAATAATCTTGTTATGTGTTCAAAGACTAAGCACATTAATATTAAGTATCACTTCCAATGTGAACAAGTGCTTGAACAAAAGGTTAAATTGGAATACGTTCCCTCCAAAGAATAAGTTGCTGATATATTTACTAAACCTCTTTCCAGGGAAGCATTCGAATATCTCAAACAGAAGATGGGAGTTTTCTCTACCACTCTGGTCAAATCTTCTTAATTTCAGAAGTTTAAGTTCGATACACAGGTTTATTAAAGACGAATCGCGTATATACGCAAGTTTTTGTGCATAGAACCACATATGGGTTTTTCTTACATAAGTTCTCTGGGTTGACGCTCAGAACATTTTTGGTGTTGTTGGGTAATCTATGTTGTTGATTACAGGATTCATATTTCCATATCAATCTATGATGAAGATTCTTTGATGAATTTGTTGTTGAAGGTGTTTAAGATGCATCAGCTTAGGGGGAGCATCTGTCTTGCTGGAAAGGATGCATTGTTGGCATTCTGATTGGTTTCTGAAATATGATCTCTCTCTTGAGATCTTTTGGTCCTATTAATGAGATATCATTTTTGTAATTTGATGGAAAAAGGATGTTGACACTCATGATGTAATTTGTTCTAATCATTCATGTAAGGACGTGTTCTATTTTGTAAACCCACTTGGTTTGGTAGTTGAGTCATGTACTTCATTGAAAATATCTGAAGATTCAGCATACTCTCAGGGGGAGCATGGTCAAAATAGTGCCCTATGCTCTTGATGTCAAAGGGAGATAGAATTTTGGGTGTTTGAAGTATTTGAATAATGCTTTAATGTATCTGTCTATTGTGGTGGTAAAACACCATCATGGATGCCATCAAGTCCGAAGGGGGAGATTTTTGGAAATATGATTCCTATGTATTAATATGTTGTCCTTGATGGCAACTCTCTGGTAAAATATGGAGTATATGTCTTTAGTAGAAGCTCAAGATTCCATCAGAAGAAATGTGTAATGTCCAGCAGAATATTTGGAAATATTCATATTGAAGATTCTATACGCAGATTTGTAAAGGTGAAGTCACGTATACACGTGGATAAACACGATCCAAGTTGCGTATGCCTTTTGCACTCCAAAGGGATAATACCAGGGGGCATTACCATGGTATTAGCCCACAGGATTGAGCGCCTTGTCGTCTATTTTATTTCGTCTAAGGATACCATTGGCAATGGTATGGTTTTGACTCATGGTATTGATAAAGGATAAAACTATATAAAGAGAAGAAGATCATAGTACAAAGGAGTGCATGTGTAAGGGCTATCAATAATACTTCTCTCTGAAGTATATATGCATACGATGAACTCTATTTTATTGATAAATCTGAAGTTATGATGCACCCTTGGATAGATTGATGGATCAAGATCTCTAGACCTGAAATGAATATGTTCTTGCATGATCCATTGAAGAGATGATTAGATTTGAGACCTGGCACATGTTTGTTGAAGTGGAGTGAAGAAATTTGGGTAAGTTCTATTGATCTGAAAACATTCTGCTGAATTAATATGTACATATCTATATGCTAGTTCGTCTCAGTAAAAGCGTGTATATACGCAAGCTTGCTTCAGAAAAGGCGCGTATGGAATTTAGGGTTTTCTGAAGCTTATTGCAGAGGTTTTTCTGTTATTGTTGCTATCTATCAATGAATTCCTCATGTAGATCTAGGCTGCTTGATTGTTGTATATGCTACTAAGTTTATTATGTACAAATTTGATCAATGAGTGATAAAATATGTGTTATGATGACTGACTGATCAAGGGTTCTGCAATTCTGAAAGGATATCTTATTAAATTACTCAAATCTAGATCTGAGACAGATCATATTCTGAAAAAAATTATTCATAGATCTATACGTAGGTTGGTGTTAAGGAAAACATGTATACACGCAGGTTTAGTGAAGCAAAGTGGCATATGCTTTTTGAAATTATGAATGTTCAGGGTTGAATTTAATTCTACATACTGATTCTGAAATCTGGTTATTAAAGTGTTCTAATTACAACGATCTCACTATTCAGTTGATGTAGTGGGTGAAGTTTATTATTATTGATCTGTATGAAGGGTTGTGTTAAAGCTGTGTGATCTAGTTTGAAAATTGATGAAATGTGGTTTGCAATGATTCTGAGGGGAGTAGAAGCTGGTGTTCTGATCAGGGGGTTGAAGCTCCTTTCCAGTAGTGGCTGGTAAACACGATTAGGGGGTTGTAGCTCCTTTCCAGTTGTAGTTGGAAAATGATAGAAGGTTGCAACCTTTTTCAGGTAGATTCCTGCATACTAATATGAGTCTGCATCAGTAAAATATTGTAAGCAGTTTTCCATATAATAAATATTGAATACAAAGACGACAACAGTGGTGGTTTTCTCCCGAATTGGGTTTCAACCTTAAATATTGGTGTTCATGAGTGTTTCTCTTGTGTGATGATTTATTCTTCTATTACTGCACATATTTACTGATTAAAAAACATATGCATGACTGATAAGTTGAGCTCAAGATTGTTTCTGAAATTTTTTCTAATAATAAAATTATATTTGTATACGCAAGTTTCTTTTAGCATATGTGTGTTTATACGCTAGTTGCATTCATCAAAGTCGCATATGGAAATCAATAAAGAAAAAGTTAAAATTATCAGTAAGCTCTAAATACTGATTCACTCCCCCCCCCCTCTTAGTTTTTTTCCCAACACATGGCACCTTAAAAAGAGTTAATTGAAAAAATCATTACAATATTTGGAATCCTTTGATTTACTGGACATTCCCATATTATCCATTCACTTATATTGGGCCCTTGGAGCATAGATGCGTGCAAAATGGGGTAAATAATGAATTTTCTTACTTTTAATTGCAGAGGTTTGGTGGATAAGTCCAAAATACTTTCCTTCAAACAACTTTTAGTGTCAATTAGACCTTTTATTATATTCTTGCAGGAAACTATGACATCGACTGATAACGTTACTTCATATTTTGGGGATATTATACCGGATTGGCATATAGTTGTTGTGGATTCCCACAACCTATCAGGGGGTATGGTGGTTATATGGGATCCTAGATGGACCAAGCTTAAGGCACACAAATTTTTTGGAGGTATATTAGTTACTGGACACATTCAGGGATATGAAGACAGAATACATTTTCTCAACCTCTATATGCCTTACAAAGAGAGAATCACTTTCTGCGAAAGTTTGAAGACATGTGACATTCTAAAAATTGGGTCCCTCATCATGGATGGATATTACAATATTACCATGTCCAAGGATGAAATATGGGGTACCAGATGTAAAAGGGATCCAATGGCGAAGAGATTGATTTGTGTATTCGCATCTAATCATATGGTGGATATTATGCCATCCCCACTGACCCCTACCTGGAGTAATGGTAGAACTAGTGAACAATATATTTGGAAGTGGCTGGATAGATAAATGGTGCACGAAAATATGGTCAATGTATGAGTAATTGGTAGTCATGGGTGGAGAATTAATTACTCTCGGATCATCTCCCGATGGTGTTACAATGGAGGATGGAAGGGTCTCGAATGGGTATCCCTTTCAAGTTCAACAAGGTTTGGCTTGAGGATCCATACTTCAACAAAATTATACAGACTACATGGAGGTCGGTCACAAGGGCTACTCTTGTCTCCCCGATGACAAATATGGTGGAAAAATTAAAAATTCTAAAGAGTAAAGTCAAGATTTGGGAGCGCATAAGAAAAAAGAAATGTGAAGGGAGCTCACAAACATTATAGAAGAGATGAAACAAATAAGGAAGGACATGGAAAATATTCCCCCAACATAGATCATATGGGAATCTTTGAAGGCTCTAGAAGAGAGACGTCGTGAGATTCTGAGGATACAAGAAATCACATGGAGATTGAAAATCAAGGCATTATGGATTAGGGAGGGTGACAAAATACCTGGGTTTTCCATAGATTTGCAAATAATCGCAAAAACACCAACCTTATTTGGTACATATTGGAGAGAAATGGAGAGAAGGTTTAATCTACTACTGAGATAAAAAGAGAGGTTGTACATTATTTTGAGACTTTCTATCAGGCACAGACGAACGTGGATATAGAGACACAACTTTGGGATGTGAGGGATGTTCCTGTGATGTTTAATGAAGAACAAAAAAAAATATTTTATTCCATGTTTCGACAATGAATTTCAGTGGGTACTTACATCCTTCACAAAGTAAAAATTCCCTAGACCCGATGGATGGATCGTGAAGTTATACATACATTTTTTCAAGTTAATGGGAGTGGAGATGCGGGACATGGTGGAAGAAGCTCGCAAAACTGGTAAGGTCTTGGGCTCTATGAACTCGAACTTTATTGCAATGATCCCAAAGATGACTAACAAAAACTAATTCTCGGACTTTCGCCATATTTCCCTCTACAATACCTATTACAAACTTCTTTCAAATATAATTTCTGAAATGATAAAGGAATCGTTGTCCAAATACATATCCCTGGAGCAATTCAGTTTCCTTCATAATACGCTGATACATGATGCAGTTACAATTGCACATTAGGCCATACACACTATACATACTAAGAATTTAGAGGCTTTGGTCATGAAGATTGATTTAAGGAAGGCCTGCAAATGTGTGGATTGGTCACTCCTAAGGCTCATTCTCAGTAAAATTGGCCTCTCTATCCAAATGTTGGAATGGATTATGGGATGTGTCTCCACAGTCCAATATGCAGTGTTGGTAAATGGTTACCCATCGATTTTTTTAAAGCAAGGCAGGGCCTGCAATAGGTTTGTCCCTCTCGCCTTTACTCTTTCTATTAGTAATGGATGGACTCAGTCTCAAAATAAATGAAGCACAAATTACAGGTCTATTCAGAGGTATTAAGGTGGGAACACAGGCTCTCATCACTCACAGTTTCTTTATTAATGATTTTCTGGCCTATGGGATGGTGGACAGAGCACAATGGTTGGTTTTGTACAATATAGTACAAATATATGGAGTAGCAACATGAATGATTATTAATGAAGACAAACCACTTATTAGTTTCTCTGATGGTGAATGGGAGGAGATACAAAATATTGCTACTTTATTTCATTTTTGTACACATCCCTTGAGAGATGATTTCACTTACTTGGGGTTTCGGCTGAAACCAAACAATCACCAGATAGCATATTTGAAGTGGTTAATTGATAAATTCCACATGAAACTACATTTATGGACACACAAATACTTATCCCTTGGTGGCGGATTAATTTTGAATCAGGCAGTGCTAAAATAACTCATGGTATATTGGGCTCTTCTTTATATACTCCCTGCATATATTTCTAACAAAATCAACAATATTGTGGCCAAGTTCATATGAGAGGGTACCGATTCCAAGTGAAAATTTCATTTGACTAGATGAGAAATGATTAATGTCCCAAAGGAACAAGGCAAATGGGGTATACTTAATATCAAAGTATTCACATGGGCACTTATAATGAACTCAATTTTAAGAGCGATGTTCAGGGATGGTATGTGGCGAGATATTATTATATCGAAATATATGAAACAAAAGAGAGTTTCAAACTAGATCAAATCTAGATAGTTTGGAGTAACAAAGTGGTCTTGTATATGTAATATGTTCCACAAGATAAAAAATTGTTTTTTTCGGACGATAGCTTGGAATTTTGGCAATGGTAATCAAATTCTTATTGGCAGTGATAATATATTGGGTGTGGAAGGATATCAGATATTATCTGATCAAATGTTGCATGCAATTCATACCAGGGCATTATTTGTATTAGCACAGGTTTTACACGGATGGCATGGGTCTTTTCCTATTTGGAGATGTGTAGAATACATGGTATTGATAGGTACAGTGGCAATGTAATGGAAGACATACATTTCTTCCTTAGGACGCGTTGGACTATCCAGAAGAGCGGAAGGTGACCAACTTTCCTAGGCAGGTAGGCTGAAGGAAAACGCATTTGTGGTTGCTTAGGTATATAGATATATTATGCAGTCCATATTCACAATTGTTCTAATCTGGTTTTCTAAAATTTTGAAATACAAGGTGCCTATCAAAATAATTTTGTATACCTGGTTAGTCTAGCACAATAGAACACTGGCATGGGATAATATATGGAGAAGGGGAATGCATGGCCCTGGAAGATGTGCAATATGAAAATCTGAGATGGAGACAAATACACACATACACCTAGAATTTCCCATCACATTACAAATCTGGAGACACATTATGCTACAATGTAATATACCATTTAGACGTTTCAGCTCCATTAAACAATTTCTGAAGTGGTGGATGGACAGGGGGGGAATATTATAGCCTGTACCACTATATAATTTTTGGGGTATATGGAAGGCCAAAAATGCTCTGATATTTGAAAATTATGACTTTGATTACCACATGATTATCATCAAGGTCGGTGTGTGGATGGAAAATCATGGTTTGGGCACACAACACGAAAGGGATCTCTCCATCTGGTACACTCCTACTCTGATTTCATTTCCTTCTAGATTTTTTGATGGTGTTGCTCAGAGAGGATACTTTGGCTTCGATGTGTGGCTAAGGATAAACCAAATATCACATTACAAAATCTCTTGGTATGTTTGTGAAGGTAAAAATACTTGTGCTGAGGTATTGGCACTCTAGGATTTATTATGGTTTTCTAGAGTATTGAATAACATTTTACATATTTTTGGTGATTCAAAAACACTCATAGATGGAATCACAAACAATACTTCATTTGATCCTCCTCATCTAGATGGTTGGATAACTCACATTAATATGCTCAGATAATCCTTCAACCATATCTCTTTCAAACATATATATAGGGAGGCCAACACATTTTTTGACTCACTATCAAAGAAAGGATTTTTGGAAGCCCCAAATAACATGTTTTACACTCATTTGGAAGACAATATCATCAGAGAGGAAGGACACATAATTTTGCCTTAATTTTCAGTTTTTTGGATTGTCTTTCTTTATGATTCCTGGACTAGATACTGATGTTAAATTTTGTTTAAATATGTCTTCTATTCAGACTTCATGATTTCATTACTTCTATATTATGATGTAGCTACATGAGAAGTGAATGGTTAAATTATAGAGAGAGAGAGAGAGAGAGAAAGAGATGTTTTAATGAAGGGTCAACCATATACAATTGGAAACGTTGGATTGAACTGAGGAAATCATATGAAAATTGACCCAATTACACACAGATTGGAAATATTTTCATCAAAATAGAGAATTTCTTAATTTTAAACCAATTTGTTTCACATTTTTATTGAGAAATTCTTGGAGAAAAGTAGAAAAAAAAGAGCAAGTGAGCCATGCTATTTTAGAATCTATTTAAACAAAGGCTTGAATCTGTATGAGGGGGGTGGGCGAGAAAAAGAGAAAAATAATTGCGCTATCATAATTTGTTTGCCAACCTAAGGGGTATTAGAATCATGTGACAAAAGGGAATACTTTGCAGATAGTTTTTTATTTGCTACATTATTGTAATCTAAGGGTGCTCACTGTAGGGTTGAGATTTTGAGCTTTGTAAGGGAGTGTTTTGAATTAATGTAATGTCATTCTCTATAAGAGTTCAAAATTTTTAAAAACATGTAAACTACAAGACCATCGAATTTAATTACAAATCTAATTTTTCTCACACTCTTGTAAGAATTTTTGAATTTCTATTATTTTCGTGCCTTAAACCAATTTTGATTTAATTCCTTCACCAATTAGTATATTAAAATTCAATCAAATCACTATTGTTTTGTTGATTGTTTTATGCATATTGTTGTTCAGTTGAAGCTTTCTTTTTTAATGCTAGAAAAGTTTATGTCAAGGTTGAAAACGAGTTCATGGAAAATAATTTGTAGTAATAAATAATTATTCATTTGTTACTTGCATATTTGTTTTGCTAAATATTATGTTGTGTAAAGAGAAATATTTCCCTTGCGCAATATATAACTTCAAAATGAATTCAAATTAAAATTGGATTTAAATGTATGTGGAAAAAGGATTTTAGTAACTAATTATTCAAATCATTTTTCTGCATATTTGATTAAACAACTTATAGGTCATTAAACTACTTTAATCACATATAGGCTCATATTTATTTTAGATCCAATTCCATATTCTCCTCTTCTCTTTTCAATAATTTTCTCTTGAATTGGGAGTAAGGCTATCATTCTCCTATTCTAGATAGGTTCATTTTTCCATTATTGAATTTTAGCATAGGCTTGCATTTAGATTAGTTTAATGCATTGCTAAAGACCTCGAGGAAAACATATATCGATTGGTTTTCTTGTTCGGTCTTAATCCTATATTTGCATCAATAAAGGTCAAGCAAATGAAATAGTAAATTTGTACGCATAACTATCGGTCTTTAACATAATTTTCCATTTTATGAGCTTTGTAATTATTCTTTTATAATAGTTAATTTTAATATTTAATAATATAGTATTAAAACCAGTAACATGTATTTATCTATGTACACCTTAGAATAGGAACACTAATTTAGCATTAAATTTTGTCTTTATAATATTAATATTATGATATTATTATAAGTATAGTATATTTAAAACTTATAATAATATATTTATATTATAAAATTGTAGAACATAGTTAATGTAGCATTACATATTAGACTTAGTGTTACATATATAGTCTAGGTACGCATTAACCCATAGTTAGACATATATTAGGTAATACTAATATAAGTTTGCATATGATAAACTAGTAAAGATATGATATAGGAGATTTATATTAACTTATATTAATGACTAACATGACATTAATATTAGGAATACAAATTAGTATTAACTTGACATAATAACACCTACGTTAGTATTAACATATATCTAAAATAATATCAAATATGGTTAACATAGTAGGATTTGTATAGATTAACACTTAGTTTAGGCTAGCCTTAGATGAACGGGTAACTAGGCCCATAACTAGTCAGAACCACCATCCCAAATGGAAAAGGGTCTAATTTAGGGCCCTAACTGGGTGGTCTCCCACGATGTTGATGGAGGTCATTTTTTCCCATCAACAAGTTTGAGAGGATGTCACGACAGCCCCCATTACTCATGCAAAAGGGGGTAGCCGCATGGGGACTATGAAGAATAATCTAAAAGGATTAAGTTTGTAACTTTAGTTGAGAATTAATGGAAACAATCTTGACCCATTTTTGGTTATCAAGCTATGTTATAACCAAGCCACCATGAGGAAAATGGGTTCGATTCATTTTGATTGTATCTTGTTCCATAGTAGACATAACAACTTGTGAGTGGAATTTAGAGAGAATAACAAAGGGGGTTTAGTGTTTTTAGTATCATATCAAGCTACATGTCTTAAGTAATTCCACAGAGATTTATTTCTCCTTTGTACTTGTAGTGTTTTTACTATAGACAAAAGAGAGTAGAGAAACCTCACCTTCTAGTTGAATTTTCTCCCTTGAGGGATTCCCAAAGTATATATTGTGTGCATTGTGTTTTTTATGTGATTTTGTTTTATTATTCTCTATTTTTCCACATTTTATCTATAATCATCCACGGGGTCTTGGATAGATTATGACTAGGTGCGTTGTTAAGGAACTCCTAGATGTTAAGTCACTGGTTCAAGTCTCCACCCTATTAGGTTTTTATTCTTGGACATGACTGTTAGGTCCCTATATTACTATTATAGTCCCTTATTGTTGTTAGTGTAACCCCCTTATTATTATTATTGTACCCCTGTAACCCCCATATTTTTATTATTGTGCCCTTACATTATTATTGTTAGGTCGGTTAGGATTACATTGTGGGCCTGTGGACTCCTATATATAGAAAGGAGGTTTTTTCAATTGTATCATTGAAGAATTTTTCATTCATGTAATGTATTGGAGGTTTCCCCCTCGAAGAGGCTTATTTCTAAGGCATTTATATCTCTTTTCTTCTATTTTTGGAGCTGGTATCAGAGCTTTGGATTCTAGGGTTTCGCTACACCAAATAGGTCATTGTGGAATTTTCACTATAAATTTGTTTCTATGAAGGTTCAGAAGCTGAACACTTTAGAGCGCGAAGCCGAAATCCTAAGGAAGATCATCGCAAAATTTCAGAGCTTGGTTCACAATAGTTTCGGAGATATGATGTATGGAAGTTAGGTCTTTTTTAGGCTCCTGAATTTCATCTCAAAGAGGTGATCGTGGGAAAATATTCACAACTCTCTCTGAGCATCGGATTGGAATTCTGTAAAAAGTTTCTAGAAGTAAATGGACTTTAGTTTCTTGGCTATCAATTTCACAGCCGAAGGAGCAAACAGTGACACATGGAAATTCGTACAAGTTCGCTCTACTGAACCGGTCCATAATTAGGTCATGTGGGAGATTGGAGATAAATTTGACTTGAAGAATCCAAATCAAGTAAGACCTATGGCATTCGAAAGAGGATTAAGAGGGATACCTCGGGGAAAAATTTCAGATATTGAAGATTCGTAATCACAGAGATAATTCAATTTCAATATAGAGCTCCTCAAAAGCAAGAAAAAGGTGTGTATTTTTTTCCAAATTGCATAAGTTTTGTTTGAAGAATCAATTTGAATTGATTCCAAGGGCATATTGTAGAATAGATATCAGTATTGGGTTCTAAAATGCCCCCTAAAAATAATTCAACACCCATTAAGCCTTCAGAAGGCTCTACTATGGCTCATGAAGATGAAGAAATGCAACATAACATAACAAAATTACAAGAGCAAATGCACCAAATTTTGCTCTCGCAAAGAGCAAAAAAATATGAAATGGATGTTTTGAAGAAAAGCGTGGAAGCTAAGATGGATGGTTTGAAGAAAGGTATGGAAGCTACGATGGAAGGTTTGAAGGATGGTATGGAAGAAAAAAATGGAAATTTTGAAGGAAGACATGGAATGTTTGAAGGAAGGTTTGTCAAATTTGATACAAGAAATGATTCCTAATGGTGAAAAGATAGTAGAAGAAACTCACGATGAGGAAAAAACAATTGTTAATCATGATTTCATAAGCTCTAATGTTGGATTGAAGAACCACCATATTCCAAATATGGATATGAGGAAATTTGATGGCTAGGATATCGTAACATGGATACTACAGATGGAGCAATATTTTGATCTCAATAATGTGCAAAACACACAAAAGGTACACATTGCAACTTTACATTTATAACAAAATACATTTGTATGGTATCGATGGCTTTTCTCCCGTAAAAAAATTGTCACTTGGTCAATTTTTACGGAGGAAATGATAGCACATTATGAGGATACAAAGAGCAACACCTTCTTTGCCCAATTGATAAATCTCAAACAAAAGGGTTTAGTGGGGCAGCACATTGAGGACTTCCAAAAATTGAATATAAGGGTAACTGATCTTACAGAGGAACACAGGATTGATCTCTTCCTAGGCACTTTAAAGGATAACATCCAACATGAAGTTCTCGTTTTGGAACCTGATTCATTGGAGAAGGCATTCAGGTTGGCAAGAAAAGTTGAATGTAAAATTATGGCGACAAGGAAGCCTACCACTCAATTCTATAAAGAAGGAAGTGTTGCTACGCCTAGATTTCCACAACCTACAAGGTTGACACCACAACAATTGGAAGAAAAAAAGAGCAAAAGGGCTTTGCTATAGTTGTGATAGCAAATACACTAAAGGTCATAAGTGTGCTGAGAAGAAATTATTTTACATAGATTGTGAAGAGGAGGAAGAAAATGAACAAGAAACTTCAAAAGAAGAGGATATACACCAGGAAGAAACCCTAGAAGAAGAATAAATGAGTCCGACCATATCATGTAATGCATTGGCAGGAATTACCACTCCTCAAACTCTCAATATAGAAGGACATATCAAGAAGAAAAAGGTAATAGTGTTGATTGATTCTGGTAGTACCCATAATTTTATTCATTGTAAGGTAGCCAAGGAATTGAATTGTTTCCTATACCCAGCACCAGAATGTCAAGTGATGGTTGCAAATGGAGGAACTATAAATTTCTCTGGAAAATGCCATAATATCAAGCTAACCATGGGGGAATATGTATTGAATATTCTAATGCTTTCCATTCCTATGGGAGGTGCTGATGTTGTACTAGGAGTACAATGGTTACAATCTTTGGGGACGGTAGCTTTTAATTTTCAAGAACTTTTTTTGAAATTTTTTTCAGAAGGAAAGGAAATTTGAATGGTCAGGTAATTTATGGGAATACAAGAAATAGTAATAAGCTCTAATGTCATGATAAAGCTCTAAGAAAGAACAATGGGGCGTAGTTTCACAATTATGCTCACTAGAAGTTCCAACATCAAAATCATCTATCTGCATTCCAAAAAAGTCTTGGAAAAATCATTCCAAGGTGTTTGATACTCCCAAAGGACTCCCACCTATTCGTGATCATGATCATGCTATTCATTTGATTCTTAGGAAGTGTTCCTCCAAACATCAGGCCTTACGTATATCCCATGTCCAAAAGAGTGAAACTCATGTGAGGACAGAGAAATGTTAGAGGTCGGTATAATTCAACCTAGTCAAAGTTCTTTCTTTGCCCCAAGAGACAGCACAGTATGTGGCACATGTGTCCGGATTATAGGGAGCTCAATAAGCTCACCATTAAAGATAAATTTCCCATTCCTGTGATTGATGAATTATTGGATGAATTACATGGAGCAATTTATTTTACCAAGTTGAATCTTCGTTCAGGATATCATCAAATTAGAATGAAGACTGAAGATATTCCAAAAACAGCATTTCGAACTCATGAGGGTCATTATGAATTTTTGGTCATGCCTTTTGGCCTTACCAATGCACCTTCTACATTTCAAGGGTTGTTGAATTCCATTTTCAAACCCTTCCTTAGAAAATTTGTGCTAGTATTTTTTGATGATATACTAATCTACAGCAGGTCTTGGAAGGATCCTGTTCAACATGTTGACAGGGTTTTCAAACTATTGGAGGAGAAACAATTATATGCAAAAACATCCAAATGTTTCTTTGGAGTACAAGAGGTGGAATATCTGGGTCATATTTTATCTCACGAGGGTTTTAAGGTATACCCTAATAAAATTAAAGCCATTAAGGAATGGAAAGTCCCCACAATGATAAAGCAATTGCGCGGATTTCTCAGGTTAAAAAGGTATTATCGCAAGTTTGTTAAGAATTATGGGAGAATAGTAGCACCTCTAACAACATTATTGAATAAAGATGCATTTTCATGGACTCTTGAAGAAACTAAGGCCTTTGAACATCTTAAAGAGGCAATGTGCCTAGCACCAGTCTTAGCTACACCAGACTTCACAAAAACCTTTATCGTGGAATGTGATGCCTCATGAAATGGAATTGGTGTTGTTTTAATGCAAGAAGGAAGAACCATTGCTTTTTAAATTCTTTCAACCAAAGGAAAGTATTTACAAAAGGCTATTTATGATATGGAAATGTTGGAATACTACATGCACTAAAGAAATGGAGACCTTACCTAATGGGAAGACACTTCAAGGTAAAAACTAATCATGATAGTCTTAAATTTTTTTTGGAACAAATACTATCTTTAGAAGAGCAACAAAAATGGGTCACAAAGATGTTGGGTTATGACTTTGAAATCATCTACAAAAAAGGGAAGCTAAATGTTGTTGCAGATGCACTCTCAAGAAATGATGAAGAGGTGGAAGCATTTCTTTTTTCCATTTCTATTATCCAACCAACTGAAGCAAGGGATGAATGGAAGAAGGATGAAGAAATGTGGACACTCATTCAAAATTTGCAGCAAGATCCTAGTACGAACTGACGAAGGGTTATGTCATCTTGTGTTTCCTCATATTACACCTGCAGCGCTATTTTAAAAAATTTTCCTCAAAAAATTATTCATAGTTATTGTCATGATACATGAGGTCATTAAAAATGTCAATAAGTGTCCTAGGTCTTGGTGTCTAGGGTTTTTGAGTCATTTATATACTAGTCATAAAGCCTGCAAGGTGAAGAAAGTCCAGCACTTGTGATTTCTATTTTATTATCATCAGCATTTTCTAAAAAAATACATTTCTAGTCCAAAACTCTGTTTTGGAACTAGAAATTTGTCATTATCATTTTGTAATAAATTTGTAATTGTTCCACCATGAAGACATTGTAGAAGCAGACCCCTGGTCTTTCCTCTAGCTAAGACAACCATATCCCTGCAAAAAGACAATAAAATCATCAGTATCGACCTCAGAGAAGCCAAAGCAAAGTTTGTATTTAAAAGCCAAAGTGAAAATAACAAAAACATTTGTAATGTGGGTTTAAAGTTAGATTTGAAATGAAATCTGATTGGGAAGATATTTGTGAAGTGTATAAAGGCCAAACAAGTTCATTTGAACCGATTTCATCGCTCCCAAAACGTATTTGCAAGATTGAAGGCCGATTTTGGATTTTTGGAAGGCGTGGACAGTGTTTTAGGGCTGCGCGACCCAACTTGAGCCTGCGCGACCCACCTGGGTTGCGCGACCCAAACAGAACGGGTTTAGCACAGTGGGTTTGCACCTGCGCGACCCACCTGGGCTGCGCGACCCAAACTAAGCCTGCGCGACCCACGCAGAGACAGCATTCCGGAATTGTGTTTGAGCGCTCAGATTGACTCCAGTTGCCTTCAAAGCAGGTTTTCTTCAATCACTTGGGGTTTGCAAACGTATTTGTGTCATCATACATGATTCTAATATGCAAATGAAGGATTTGAAACCCCACCGTTATAAGATTATTGTTTTCTGTGGTTTGCAACGGAAATGAATGGTGTAAAGAGTGTGTTTGCTATTTTAAACAAAGGATATGTTTTGCCTTCTATACAAAATCAAAATCAATTTGTTCATGAACCCATAATACCAATCGCTAATCCCTCATAATTATTGCCATGTTTAAACCCTTTGAGTCACATTCCTCATGTTTGTAATGAGTCACATTGCCTAATGTTAGCATATGCTCATGTCTTTGTTTCGAATGGCCCATTGAAACCTTTATGGTCATAACTCGTAGACAAACATATCACTGTTAATACCATGCTCTCCTTTGACTAGATGTGTTCAAACTTTTGAAGGTTGCCTGCTCCTATTTTGTCAAAATTTCATTTGCATTCAAAACAGAGATGGTGCCTTTTCAGTCCATTTGAAGCAGAGATTTTATCCATAATTTGATTCCTTGATGGTGCTTTGGCGGTGGGATATTGGTTGAGTGTTAAACATACATCCTAATTTTGCTTTCACTGCATTCATATCAGTGTACACATTTCCAAAAGTTTAATCAGAGATATGTCAGAGACAGAGTCAGAATATGAGCCAGGGTCAGGCAGTGATTCGGTGGCTGAAGGTAATGTGCCACGGAGTTCTCGCAGAGAAAATAGAAGTGGTGATCATCGCAGAGAGGAGCCTACTTCTTTGGCTCGGTTGCAGGCATGTCCATTAGCTATGGATTGTTTTCGATTCTTGTCATGTTTCAGATTTTGTGAGATGGTTGTACAAACTCGACCTCATCGTGAATTAGCACGTCTGTTTGTTCTTCATTTACGGGGTGATCGGGTAAACCTTGCTGGGGTTGATTTCATTGTATCACCTTTGACTATTGCTCAAGCCACTGGCATACCGAACATAGGCGAGGAATGGAGCAAGGGTAAGCAATTAGAGAAATTTCACTATGAGCCATACATTAAAACTGGATATGTGGCTTACTTGAGCAGAGTTTTTCCATTCAGATTCTTGAGAGATGAGTATGCACCACTCATGAGGCTCATTATTCAGTATTTCAGTTGTGAAGGCAGGTATGCCCGTCTTTTCTCATATCATGTTCGTTTGCTGATGCACTTCACAAGGGTGCGTATGATGAATATTCCTTATTTCATATACCGCAACATAGAGGAGATGGTTACATTTGTGCAGAAGAAGACGAGCCCAGTGCAGCAGTACAGGAGTATATATCATTTCGCCTTGATCAAAATCTTGGTGTCACATCAGTTGGCAGAGCAGGGCATCACTTGGGAGGACTTCATTTCTAGAGACTTTTTCAGAGTGCCACAGCAGCCTCCCGAGGCAGTTTATGATGCAGGAGAGCCCTCACACCAGCCGGACATGCTTGAGGTTGGGCATATCATTACTCCTTTGGTTCATACATATCAGCGAGGCCACAGGGCCTTATTTGCAGCGACACGGCGGGTACTATCTCCACGTGAGGTGGAAGGGGTCCTGCCGACTTCATCGACACGGCGAGTACTATCTCCACGTGATGTGGAAAGGGTCTCGTTTTCTTCTCCAGTGCAGGTACAGGTACAAGACAGGGGCAAGAGGCCCATGCATGATGAGGGCCCATCAGGAGGCCGGGACACCGATATGACAGTCATTGATGTTGATACGGGCTCTCCTAGCTCGAAGCCGAGGGAAGTCATCCAGGAGCAAAGGGCCGAGAATGACCAGCTGAAAGACCAATTGCAGAAGGCTCAGTGGGTGATTAACTATTTGGAGCAGCGCAACAAACAGCTCGAGGATGAGCTCACATTTTATGAGGTGCGCCAAATCCGTGAGGACAGGCAGTGGAATCAAAAGAGGCCCGATGACATGACACCAGCTGACAGAGATACTGTACTCACGCGGGTGAATATACATTTGGAGAAACTATTGGCGAAGGCCAATTGCGACAAAGACATGCTTCGCCACATGAAAGGCCATTACTGGGCTCGCATGCATGTTTGCAAAGCGAGGATGAAGATCATGAAGAGGAGGTTGCGCAAGGCACTTCAACGGCGGAAAAGGCCTAATCCACTTCGGATTTTGGCCGAAGCTTCATTGAATGAGAAAGACACATGATGGAGGACCTCCGCTCCGAATTTGGGCAAATTCGGAGAAAATTTTGTCATTTCCAAATTTTTGGTTTAAAAAACAGGTTTTGTGGCTAGGTGGGTCGCGCGCTCATGCGCTCACATTTTTTTGAGACACTTGCTGGAGGAGATCTTTACATTTTTGGATTTTTCATGGTCAAATATGCATCCTCTGAAGTCAACTTAGCATTTTGACAAAATCTGGATGGTCAAACAGCTCAAAAACACCATGAAAACCACCTTGCTGCCACCTTTTGCACCAACAGGAAGTACCTCTGGGAGAATGAGGTTTTGGAGGTTCAAATCAACTCCAAATTCATAAATTCCACTTGGGTTGGAAAGTAGACATCCAGGGCTTTCCAGCAAGCTATCATGAGCTCAATTTGGATGCCGGGAGCTACCTCAAAATCAGCCTGGAACATGAGCGACCCACGCAGTTCAGGAGCGACCCACCTAGAGATTTTTCTGAATTCTCAGCTGCCAACTCAGTATTTCGCCTATTATGGACCAGTTTTGCTTGTGGATAGAATTTTTGGGTTTTTGTGATGTAAATTCATGTTTGGCATGTACTTTTGGCTTGTTTTTATCTCTTCTAGAAGATTCACTCTCAAATGAGTAAAAAATCATGTAATGGATCAGTTTCCACTCTTTTAGAGGCAAGTTGTTAGCTGCCTAGATTGTAGTTCAATGATTAGAATTGGTTGAAACTGATCCCTGAAGAGGGAATTCGACCCCTAGAGGTGGGGAAAGGTGTTAGAGTGATCTATATATTGTAATTTCTCAATCATTTTCGGAGGTTGGAGAGGTTGGACTCTTGGGATACTTTTGATATCATTGTACATATTTTTCATATTTTGGCTAAGGAAAGATCAGGGGTTTTGCGGCACTTGTTGGGATCCTTGTGGTGTTCTGTTCCTGATGATGTTTCTCCTTTGTTTACTGTAAGTTTCTTCATGTTTAATGTATGCCATCGTTTCATTATGCTTCTGAACTAAGTTGAATGAGTGATTAAGGTTGAATCCATTGTTTAGAGTGCTTGGCCTTTGAATTCAGTTAGTTCTATATGTTTTCTGCTGTTTGGAGAGGATCCAAGTTCTTCTTTGCCCTCTTCAGCTCCTCGTCAGTCTAATCTATCCATAAAATCCAATTCAAAGCATCAAGATCATCACCTACCTCGCCCCAGCTTGAACTCTGCAAAGGTCTGACCTTATCCCCGGACCCAAAATTTGTTTTCCCATTACTCCAGCGAAAACCCAAAAAACCAAAAATCAAACATACCTATCTCTTTACTAGCCTAAAATCAGTTCTTATTGTAAGTCATCTCGCATTCCATTGCTTATTTTCTCGAGATTGACGGAGAGAGCCCTCTCCTGTCCTCGTAGGGCTAGCTACGAGGCTGAGCGTGGTTTGATGTAGCCTTGAGTTTTACTTCATTTCAGCCTGAGGTAGATTTGAGTGCTAACATAGTGGCGACCATACTGGGGAAAAAATCTCAATGGTTTGCTTGTTGATGTGTTTGTCCCACGAGTCTTAGACGGAGTCTAAAGTCACGCCAGGTAGCTTTCGAAACGCTTTTGTTATGCATAAGCGGAAGTAGATAAATGCTGCTTCAGTCGATCTCCGGTAAGCTTGTGTGTTCAGTACCTGATTTGTAAATCACCCCAGTATATTTATTCGTTCTAGACCTTTTGGATGATTGAGTCTAGAAGTCGAAAGGCTGAAAATAGTTGATTGTGTTCCTTGTAATTTTTGTTTTCCGAGAAGATCAATACACTGGCTTCAAGAAGAAATACTAGGGCGAATCCTGACCCTGATCCACCAACAATCTTCGAAAATCCGAATCTGATTCCAAGGACCCTTAGAAAACAAGGCAGTCAAGAAAGTTCTGAGAGAGAAAGCCAATTGAGTTTTGAGAGTTCCAGAGTACTTACCCGATCTGCATCCTGTCCTGTCAAAATCATATATGTTGATGAAATCCCCTTTGATGCACAGTTTGAGACATCTTTGTTTGTGAATTTTTCCGAAACTGAATTGTCAAGATTAGTCCCAGATCCATTGTTTACTGAAGATTTGCAATATAGATTTGTTTCACAGTACTTGGATAGATAGCTGCAAAGTTCTATTGAGGATACTAATACTTTTGAATTTACTGAATCTGCTTCACAAGTTCTTGACCCATCTGAAATTTCATCAAGTTCACGGATCCCTACTGAACCTCCTTTTGTCCCTATCATTCCGGTTCAGCCTGAGTTCTCTGATCCGCAATCAATAGTATTTTCTCCATTTCCATTGAATACATCTCATAGACCTACTACTCCTACTCCTCCTGTATCTCCTCGACAACAGATTGTTTTCAATCCACCAAGAGCTATGGCTGCTCGTTTTGCACCCCTTGTGTTACCCCAGCAGTTGAATGATATGCCCGCAGAATATTAGAGTAAGATCCCGACATTTGATGGCACTCCACAGAGTCTTCCTGCACAACAGCATGTAGACAATATGGCAGATTTCTTTGATCGTTTCGAGATTGATGAAGAAAATGTGACCATGAGGCTTTTTGTGCAAACCATTGGAGGAGAGGTACGGAAATGGTTCAGAGCCTTGCCACAAAGAAGCATAGATACATTGGCAGAACTTCAGAGGCAGTTTTTAGACCGATGGGAGATGAAAAAGGATCCGCTGCAGATTACTTCAGAATATACAAACCTCAAACATAATCCTGGTGAGTCTGTTCAGGATTATATCATTAGATTCAATACAGTGTATAATGCTATTCCAGATGATTTGAGACCGTCCAAAAAGTCTGCTCTCCTTAAATTCCCGGATGGCTTTGATCCGGAGATGGCTTATTCCCTTCGTGATAGAGATCCACCTACTTTAGAAGATATGCAGAAGGTCGCCGTTAGTGTTGAGGCAAATTTGAATGATAAAAGAGCACGGTTGAAAGCAGAGAAAAGAGTGACAATAAAGGAAGAGCCTTCTACATCTATATCAGAACAGCACTTAGCTCGTGAGTTGGAAAAGGATTTAAGAAGAATAAATCTTTGGATACAAGGTGGAATTCAGCTAAATCCAAATTTCCGTAATAAATAAAGAAATTTATTAAGCAATTTAATTAAGGCTATGAACAAAGAGCCTGAGCCACAGCCCCCAACAAAGAAAGTTAAGACTCACTTTGCAGCACTTTGTGAGCTTCATCTTATGATGAGTGATGATGTGTCAGAGCAAAATCATTTCTTTACTCCCCGATGATTTGCCTATTTATATTACCGAGGAAGAGGAGTAAGGGTAGTTCAGCTTGTTCGTAAAGATGAGGATTTTATCCCAACTAATGATGCCTACTTAGAAGAAGAGTCGATGAATACCAAAGAGGATATTTGAATGGCCGATCGCTTTGTGCTAAACAATATTCGTCATGAAATCGAGATGCCTGGCAACTCTATCTAGAAAGAAAGGAAGTTTCAAGACCGAAAACAAACATTCACCAATACCACAGAAAAGAGGGAAAGAGACAATTGACCCTGCAGCAAGTAAAGTGTCATCAGCTGAGAAGGTAAATCAGTCAAACATAGTGAAAGACAAGGCTGAAAAGAAGGAAATTCCAGCTAAAGAGGTCGAGAAGGTTTCAGCATTTAGCTTGGAAAATGAAATTTCTAAACTGAAAATATCCATTCCTTTGACGGAGATTATGAAGAACAGCAGCTACCGTAGTCAAGTCACCAAAATTCTGAACTTTGATCCAATGATTGACACAGTGAATGTTGAGGATGATCAGCCGGAATTGATTTTTGGTCCTGCATTGAATGGTGAGTCTCCTGACAGTAATGTTCCTCCTTTTTACATCAGTTTGAGGTTGCATGAATATATATTGCATAATGCTATGCTCGATTCGGGTGCTTCGCACAATTTGATGCCAAAGGCAATCATGGAGAAGTTGGGATTAGACATTACAAGAGAGTATCATGATTTGTATTCATTCGATTCCAGCCGGGTAAAGTGTATAGGACTCATCAAATATTTGGTGGTAAGTTTGGATCAAATTCCAGCGAAGAATGTTTTGATGGATGTGGTGGTTGCTGACATTCCTCCACGTTTCGGGATGCTTCTTGCAAGATCTTGGGGGGCCAAGTTGAAAGGTACACTTCAATTAGATTTCTCTTATGCTACAATTCCAGTCTTCGGTCAAATGAGAAAGTTGTATCGCGAGCAGAAGATGAAATACATGATAACTAGCAAAGAGAAGCCAGTCAATCATCCTATGAACTATGTACATACTGATTTAGAGTCGTTTGTGTTGCTTGCTGATAGTTTTAATGATGTAGAAAGTCAATTAGTTCAGGCAGAAGACATACCAGAAATAAATGAGAATTTTAGAAAAGTTTTGCAAAAAGAAAGAAGAGAAAAACAAGCTGTTTTGGAGCAATCAGCTGAAGACAATGGGCAGCAAACAGGAAAAACAGAGCCGACACAGTTTCAGCATTTAGAGGATGATGAAGATGGTCTTTGGACCATGGATTTTGACGGTGCAGTGGGCAGCGATGGTGCTGGGATTGGTGTGTGGATTCGAAGTCCATTTTCCGCTCCTGATAAAGTTCCAAGCAATGTGAGAGTGTGTTCTTACAAGCTTGCATTCGATTGTTCTAACAATGAAGCGGAATACGAGGCTCTTATTGCTGGTCTTAAGATTCTCAAGAAGCTGAACGTGAAAAGGATTGCGGTATATGGTGATTCAGAATTAGTGATAAAGCAAGTTAAAGGTGAGTTTCAGGCTAAGCATCCTCGCATGAGGGCTTACCGAAATGCAGTTTTGGATATTTTGAAGTTATTTTCTGATCATACTTTGACATGTGTGCCCCGCATACAAAATGGTGTTGCTGATGGACTTGCTAAGGCAGCAAGCAATCTTAAGATTCCAATGAATTCCAGCAACAAGTTTGAAATACATGTGAAACACCGGCCCACCGTTCCAGACAATCAGCGATGTTGGCAAGTTTTTGAGGATGATGAGGAGATTAGTGAATTTCTGCAGAATAAGGGTAAGTTTAAAGATACCTCCATAGATACAGAATTTGATGATGGTATTGATGACATACAGATAAATCAAATGGATGTCCTGCAACTGAAGGATAACATCATTCCTAAGGGATTGATTCCTTTGGAAGAGTTGTTTGATCAAGATGATGTAGCTCGTAAGCCTACATTGAGGCCAACAGAGAAAGGTGTCGAAGAGGTAAATATTGGGACAGCTGAGAATCCCAAGATGGTGAAATTTTCAAAGTCATTGTCACCAAAGGTAAGAGCAGAATATGTGAAATTGTTATCTTCATTTTCTGATGTGCTCATATGGGATTATTCAAATTTCTTAAAACATAGATACCAATATAATCCAAGATACTATTCCCATTAAACCAAATCAGAAGCCTTTCCGTCAAAAGTTGAGGAGAATCAATCCAAAGCTGCTACCATCCATTGAAAAAGAGGTAAACAGGTTGTATAAGTCAGGAATCATTGTGCCTATCCGATTTTCAGATTGGATATCAAATTTGGTGCCCGTGAGAAAGAAAACAAGTGAGATCTGTTTATGTATCGACTTCAGAAATTTGAATAAGGTATCATTAAAAGACAATTATCCGCTGCCAAAAATGGACCATATATTGCAGCGAGTGGTTGGAGCATCAAGGATGTCACTACTCGACGGCTACTCAGGATACAATCAAATCTTAGTGCAGGAAGATGATCGTGACAAGACTGCATTCACCACTCCTTGGGGACCATTTCATTACGCAAAGATGCCATTCGGTTTAAAGAATGCAGGCGCTACCTTTCAGCGTGCCATGTACATGGCTTTTGCCAATGAGAAAGATGTGTTTTTGGTTGTTTACCTTGATGATCTAACTGTATTTTCTAATTCTGATGAAGAACACTTATATCATCTAAAAATTGTTTTCCAGAAGTGCAGAAAATATGGCATTTCGCTGAATCCAAAGAAGAGCCTTTTTGCCATGGATGAAGGCAAGCTCCTTGGCCACATCATATCAAAAGATGGCATTCGAGTTGATCCTGCACGTGTTGAAGCCATACAGCAGATTGAACAGCCCCGGAACAAGAAAGAAATACAGTCATTTAATGGTAAAATGAATTTTCTGCGTCGTTTCATTCCAAATCTTGTAGAGCACCTTAGAGAAATCACGAACATGCTGAAAAAGGACAGTCAGGTAAAGTGGACAGAAGAGGCGGTGAAATCATTCAATTTGGTAAAGATATCTCTTTCCTCAGCCCCTATTTTAATCAGCCCGGATTACACACAGGACTTCATTTTATTTTCTTTTGCTTCTGAGCACACATTGGCAGCTGTTTTGATGCAAAAAAGGGATGGAGTTGAGAAGCCCATCGCTTTTTTCAGTCGGATCATAAGAGATGGGGCATTGAAGTATAATATCATTGAGAAACAAGCACTTGCGCTTGTAAAGGCTTTGAAGGATTTCCGTGTGTACATATTGCATTCCCATATTATAGCATATGTCCCTAACGCAGCAGTTAAGGATGTTTTGGTACAGGCAGATCCAGAAGGAAGAAGAGGTAAGTGGATCGCTGCATTGTTAGAGTACGATGTGGAGATTAAACCGACCAAGCTGATCAAAGGACAAGGACTCGCCAAGCTCATGGCTGAAACAAATCTGCATGCTCTAGACATAAATTTGATCGCTGCCATGTCTGATGAAGATGAGGAAAGTACGTCAGTTCAGGTATCCGATATTTTTGTTTCTTCTCCTTGGTATACTGACATTTTATATGTGCTTCAGAATTTGTCTACACCGCCTGGTATACCTCGAAATAAGAGTAGAACATTGAAGTTAAGAGCTGCTAAATTCTGCATTTTAAATTCTGCATTGTATTGGAAAGACCCTGGGGGTATGTTGTTGAATTGTTTGGTAGAGGAGGAAGCTCAAAAAGTTTTGGAGGATTTTCACAAAGGTGACTGTGGAGGTCATTTGTTTTGGAAGACCACAGCGAATAAGATCCTAAGGGCAGGGTATTATTGGCCTTCTTTGTTTTTTGATGTGTTCAAGGTTGTGAAAAATTGTCATGAGTGTCAAATATTCGAAGGGAAGCAGAAACTACAACCTTTGCCTCTAAAACCAATTGAAGTTAATGCACCATTCCAGCAGTGGGGATTGGATTTTATCGGAGAAATCCACCCAGCATCTTCCGGACAGCATAGATGGATCTTGACAGCTACAGACTACTTCACGAAGTGGATTGAGGTGATTCCCACTCGACAGGCCACTGATGCGGTAATTATTTCTTTCCTTGAAAACAATATTCTGTCACGCTTTGGGTGTCCTAGTAAAATAATCACAGATAATGCAGCAGCCTTTAAGTCTAAGAGGATGGTTGATTTTTGCTTTAAGTACAATATTACCTTGGGACATTCGACCGCCTACCATCCGCAAGGGAATGGCTTGGCGGAATCTTCAAATAAATCCTTGGTGAATATCATTAAGAAATTGCTGGAAATCAACAAGAAGGCTTGGCACAAAAAGTTGGTAAATGCATTATGGGCTGATAGGGTAAGTTAGAAAAGGTCTATTGGTATGTCTCCTTTCGAGTTGGTGTATGGGACGGATACAATTTTTCCTACTTCACTTGCTGTCCCGGTGGTCAAATTGCTTCAAGAAGCGGGAAGTGAAGAGGATCCTATGCAGCGGAGGATTAATGAGATGATTCATTTACAGCAGACACGAGAGGAGGTATTTCAAAATACTTTCAAGTTGCAGGAGCGCATTAAGAAGATCTACGACAGAAAGGCAAAATCAGATAAGTTTCAGTTGGATGAAGTAGTTTTGAAATGGGATGCCCGGAATGAGGACAAGGGAAAACACGGCAAATTTGAGAATTTGTGGAAGGGACCGTTTAAGATTGCAGCGTATCGGGGGCAGAATGCATTTCTTCTCAAAGAAATGAATGGAGATGATTGTCCTGGTGGACCGATCAATGGTCGGTTGCTGAAGCTCTATTATTTCTGAGTACTTGCTGCTGATCTCATTTTCATTGTATATATCATTTTACTTTGTTTCATTGCAAGAGTGCACTGATCTCTCATTTTCGGTCTGGGGCCTGGAGCGAAGGCTATAATTCTGGAAATAGAGGTTGGTTGGTTTGAGATTGTAAAGTTAAGTTTATCAGTCTTCTTGTTTAAAGTCATGTCAGTTTGAGTCTAGTCAGTTTTGGTCAAAATTGCAGTCTATCATTAGTCAAATCTGCAGTCAATAAAGGTGTCTAAAGTTTGTCTTGTCAAGTTGAAATAATGATTCCATCGCCCAATGGATGAGAGGCACTGTCTGACTCCCCCAGAGATCTGCTGTTCTTGGCATCTCCATGGAGCCACCATCCCCATTGGGGCCAATGTTAGAGTCAGCCCTTGCTGCCCTCCGTCAGTGATCATTTCGTCTTTTGCATTTTCATTATTAGGTGTCTCACTTGTTTCACTTCTTTGCATATCACTAGGATCATGCCATGAACTGACGAAGGGTTATGTCATCTTGTGTTTCCTCATATTACACCTGCAGCGCTATTTTAAAAAAATTTTCTCAAAAAATGATTCATAGTTATTATCATGATACATGAGGTCATTAAAATTGTCAATAAGTGTCCTAGGTCTTGGTGTCTAGGGTTTCTGAGTCATTTATACACTAGTCATCAAGCCTGCAAGGTGAGGAAAGTCCAGCACTTGTGATTTCTATTTTATTATCATCGTCATTTTCTTAAAAATACATTTCTAGTCCAAAACTCTGTTTTGGAACTAGAAATTTTTCATTATCATTTTATAATAAATTTGTAATTGTTCCGCATGAACACATTGTAGAAGCAGACCCCTGGTCTTTCCTCTAGCTAAGACAGTCATATCCCTGCAAAAAGACAATAAAATCATCAGTATCGACCTCAGAGAAGCCAAAGCAAAGTTTGTATTTAAAAGCCAAAGTGAAAATTACAAAAACATTTGTAATGTGGGTTTAAAGTTAGATTTGAAATGAAATATGATTGGGAAGATATTTGTGAAGTGTATAAAGGCCAAACAAGTTCATTTGAATCGATTTCATTGCTCCCAAATCTTATTTGCCAAGTTGAAGGCCGATTTTGGGGATTTCCTTTGGAAGGCGTGGATGTTGTTTTAGGGGTCGCGCGACTCAACTTTCTGAGCCTCGCGCGACTCCACCCTGGCCGCGCGACCCAAATGTGTAACGGGTTTAGCATGCTGTTTGCACCGCGCGACCCACCTGGGCTGCGCGACCCAAACAGAGCCTGCGCGACCCATGCAGACACAGAGTTTTGGAATTGAGTTTGAGCGCCCAGATTGGCTCGGAATCGACTCCAGTTGCCTTCAAAACAGGTTTTCATCAATCATTTGGGGTTTGCAAACGTTTTTGTGTCATCATGGGTGGTTTCTAATATGCAAATGAAGGATTTGAAACCCCACTGTTATAAGATTATTGTTTTCAGGGTTTGCAACGGAAATGAATGGTGTAAAGAGTGTGTTTGCTATTTTAAACAGTGATATGGCCAGCCTTCTATACAAAATCAAAATCAATTTGTTAGCATACCCATAATACCACTGCTACCATTGTTAGTGTTATGCCATGTTTAAACCTTTTGAGTCACCTTCCTCATGTTTGTAATGAGTCACATTGCCCAATGTTAGCATATGCTCATATCGTTGTTTCGAATGGCCCATTGAAACCTTTATGCTCATAACTCGTAGACAAACATATCACTGTTAATACCATGCTCTCCTTTAACTAGATGTATCCAAACTTTTGAAGGTTTCCTCGTCTTATTTGGTAAAAATTCCATTTGCTTTCAAAATGTGAGATGGTGCCTTTTCACCCATTTGAAGCAAATAGATTTTATCCATAATTTGATTCCTCGATGGTGCTTTGACGGTGGGATATTGGTTGAGAGTTAAACATACATCCTAATTTTGCTTTCACTGCATTCATATCAGCATACACATTGCCAAAAGTTTAATCAGAGATATGTCAGAGACAGAGTCAGAATATGAGCCAGGGTCAGGCAGTGATTCGGTGGCTGGAGGTAATGTTCCACGGAGTTCCCGCAGAGAAAACAGAAGTGGTGATCATCGCAGAGAGGAGCCTACTTCTTTGGCTCGGTTGCAGGCATGTCCATTAGCTATGGATTGTTTTCGATTCTTGTCATGTTTCAGATTTTGTGAGATGGTTGTACAAACTCGACCTCATCGTGAATTAGCACGTCTGTTTGTTCTTCATTTGCGGGGTGATCGGGTAAACCTTGCTGGGGTTGATTTCATTGTATCACCTTTGACTATTGCTCAAGCCACTGGCATACCGAACATAGGCGAGAAATGGAGCAAGGGTAAGCAGTTAGAGAAATTTCATTATGAGCCATACATTAAAACTGGATATGTGGCTTACTTGGGCACAGTCTTTCCATTCCGATTCTTGAGAGATGAGTATGCACCACTCATGAGGCTCATCATTCAGTATTTTAGTTGTGAGGGCAGGTATGCTCGTCTTTTCTCATATCATGTTCGTTTGCTGATGCACTTCACAAGGGTGCGTATGATGAATATTCCTTATTTCATATACCGCAACATAGAGAAGATGGTTACATTTGTGCAGAAGAAGACGAGCCCAGTGCAGCAGTACAGGAGCATATATCATTTCGCCTTGATCAAAATCTTGGTGTCACATCAGTTGGCAGAGCAGGGCATCACTTGGGAGGACTTCATTTCTAGAGACTTTTTCAGAGTGCCACAGCAGCCTCCCGAGGCAGTTTATGAGGCAGGAGAGCCTTCACACCAGCCGGACATGCTTGAGGTTGGGCATATCATTACTCCTTTGGTTCAGACATATCAGCGAGGCCACAGGGCCTTATTTGCAGCGACACGGCGGGTACTATCTCCACGTGAGGTGGAAGGGGTCCCGCCGACTTCATCGACACGGCGAGTATTATCTCCACGTGATGTGGAAAGGGTCTCGCTTTCTTCTCCAGTGCAGGTACAGGTACAAGATAGGGGCAAGAGGCCCATGCATGATGAGGGCCCATCAGGAGGCCGGGACACCGATATGACAGTCATTGATGTTGATACGGGCTCTCCTAGCTCGAAGCTGAGGGAAGTCATCCAGGAGCAAAGGGCTGAGAATGACCAGATGAAAGACCAATTGCAGAAGGCTCAGTGGGTGATTAACTATTTGGAGCAGCGCAACAAACAGCTCGAGGATGAGCTCACATTTTATGAGGTGCGCCAAATCCGTGAGGACAAGCAGTGGAATCGAAAGAGGCCCGGTGACATGACACCAGCTGACAGAGATACTGTACTCACGCGGGTGAATATACATTTGGAGAAACTATTGGCGAAGGCCAATCGCGACAAAGACATGCTTCGCCACATGAAAGGCCATTACTGGGCTCGCATTCATGTTTGCAAAGCGAGGATGAAGATCATGAAGAGGAGGTTGCGCAAGGCACTTCAACGGCGGAAAAGGCCTAATCCACTTCGGATTTTGGCCGAAGCTTCATTGAATGAGCAAGACACATGATGGAGGACCTCCGCTCCGAATTTGGGCAAATTCGGAGAAAATTTTGTCATTTCCAAATTTTTGGTTTAAAAAACAGGTTTTGTGGCTAGGTGGGTCGCGCGCTCATGCGCTCGCATTTTTTTGAGACACTTGCTGGAGGAGATCTTTACATTTTTGGATTTTTCATGATTAATTATGCATCCTCTGAAGTCAACTTAGCATTTCAACAAAATCTGGATGGTCAAACAGCTCAAAAACACCATGAAAACCACCTTGCTGCCACCTTTTGCACCAGCAGGAAGTACCTCTGGGAGAATGAGTTTTTGGAGGGTCAAATCAACTCCAAATTCAGAAATTCCACTTGGGTTGGAAAGTAGACATCCAGGGCTTTCCAACGAGCTATCATGAGCTCAATTTGGATGCCGGAAAGTACCTCAAATTCAGCCTGGAACATGAGCGACCCACACAGTTCAGGAGCGACCCACCTAGAATTTTTCCTAAATTTTCAGCTGCCAGCTCAGTATTTCGCCTATTATGGACCAGTTTTGCTTGTGGATAGAATTTTTGGGTTTTTATGATGTAAATTCATGTTTGGCATGTAACTTTGGCTTATTTTTATATCTTCTAGAAGATTCACTCTCAAATGAGTAAAAAATCATGTAATGGATCAGTTTCCACTCTTTTAGAGGCAAGTTGTTAGCTGCCTAGATTGTAGTTCCATGATTAGAATTGGTTGAAACTGATCCCTGAAGAGGGAATTCGACCCCTAGATGTGGGGAAAGGTGTTAGAGTGATCTATATATTGTAATTTCTCAATCATTTTCAGAGGTTGGAGAGGTTGGACTCTTGGGATACTTTTGATACTATTGTACATACTTTTCATATTTTGGCTAAGGAAAGATCAGGGGTTTTGCGGCACTTGTTGGGATCCTTGTGGTGTTCTGTTCTTGATGATGTTTCTCCTTTGTTTAATGTAAGTTTCTTCATGTTTAATGTTTCCATCCTTTCATTATGCTTCTGAACTAAATTGAATGAGTGATTAAGGTTGAATCCATTGTTTACAGTGCTTAGCCTTTGAATTCAGTTAGTTCTATATGTTTTCAGCTGTTTGGAGAGGATCCAAGTTCTTCTTTTCCCTCTTCAGCTCCTCGTCGGTCTAATCTCTCCATAAATCCAATTCAAAACATCAAGATCATCACCTACCTCGCCCCAGCTTGAACTCTGCAAAGGTCTGACCTTATCCCCGAACCCAAAATTTTATTTTCCCATTACTCTAGCGAAAACCCAAAAAACCAAAAATCAAACATACCTATCTCTTTACTAGCCTAAAATCAGTTCTTATTGTAAGTCATATCGCATTCCATTGCTTATTTTCTCGAGATTGACGGAGAGAGCCCTCTCCTGTCCTCGTAGGGCTAGCTACGAGGCTGAGCGTGGTTTGATGTAGCCTTGAGTTTTACTTCATTTCAGCCTGAGGTAGATTTGAGTGCTAACATAGTGGCGACCATACTGGGGAAGAAAAATCTCAATGGTTTGCTTGTTGATGTGTTTGTCCCACGAGTCTTAGATGGAGTCTGAAGTCACGCCAGGTAGCTTTCGAAACGCTTTTGTTATGCATAAGCGGAAGTAGATAAACGCTGCTTCAGTCGATCTCCGGTAAGCTTGTGTGTTCAGTACTTGATTTGTAAATCACCCCAGTATATTTATTCGTTCTAGACCTTTTGGATGATTGAGTCTAGAAGTCGAAAGGCTGAAAATAATTGATTGTGTTCCTTGTAATTTTTGTTTTCCAAGAAGATCAATACACTGGCTTCAAGAAGAAATACTAGGGCTAATCCTGACCCTGATCCACCAACAATCTTCGAAAATACGAATCTGATTCCAAGGACCCTTAGAAAACAAGGCAGTCAAGAGAGTTCTGAAAGAGAAAGCCAATTGAGTTTTGAGAGTTCCAGAGTACTTACCCGATCTGCATCTTGTCCTGTCAAAATCATATATGTTGATGAAATCCCCTTTGATGCACAGTTTGAAACATCTTTGTTTGTGAATTTTTCCGAAACTGAATTGTCAAGATTAGTCCCAGATTCATTGTTTACTGAAGATTTGCAATATAGATTTGTTTCACAGTACTTGGATAGACAGCTGCAAAGTTCTATTGAGGATACTAATACTTTTGAATTTACTGAATCTGCTTCACAAGTTCTTGACCCATCTGAAATTTCATCAAGTTCACGGATCCCTACTAAACCTCCTTTTGTCCCTACCATTCCGGTTCAGCCTGAGTTCTCTGATCCGCAATCAATAGTATTTTCTCCGTTTCCATTGAATACATATCATAGACCTACTACTCCTACTCCTCCTCTATCTCCTCGACAACAGATTGTTTTCAATCCACCAAGAGCTATGGCTGCTCGTTTTGCACCCCTTGTGTTACCCCAGCAGTTGAATGATATGCCCGCAGACTATCAGAGTAAGATCCCGACATTTGATGGTACTCCACAGAGTCTTCCTTCACAACAGCATGTAGACAATATGGCAGATTTCTTTGATCGTTTCGAGATTGATGAAGAAAATGTGACCATGAGGCTTTTTGTGCAAACCTTTGGAGGAGAAGTACGGAAATGGTTCAGAGCCTTGCCACAAAGAAGCATAGATACATTGGTAGAACTTCAGAGGCAGTTTTTAGACCGATGGGAGATGAAAAAGGATCCGCTGCAGATTACTTCAGAATATACAAATCTCAAACGTAATCCTGGTGAGTCGGTTCAGGATTATATTATTAGATTCAATACAGTGTATAATGCTATTCCAGATGATTTGAGACCGTCCAAAAAATCTGCTCTTCTTAAATTCCCGGATGGCTTTGATCCGGAGATGGCTTATTCCCTTCGTGATAGAGATCCACCTACTTCAGAAGGTCGTTGTTAGTGTTGAGGCAAATTTGAATGATAAAAGAGCACGGTTGAAAGCAGAGAAAAGAGTGACAATAAAGGAAGAGCCTTCTACATCTATATCAGAACAGCACATAGCTCGTGAGTTGGAAAAGGCTTTAAGAAGAATGAATCTTGACAAGGCAGAAACACAGTTTCGGAACCCAAATTTCCATGGCCAGCAGCAGCCACAATTTAGAATTAAGCAGCGTGAACAAAGAGCTCAAGAGCCAGCAGCCCAACAGCAGGTTAAGACTCCACTTTTGCAGAATTTTGTGAGTCATGATTCCGATGATGATGATGATGTGTCAGGTGAGCAAAATCATTTCTTTACTCCTGATGATTTGCCTATTTATATTACCGAGGAAGAGGAGTATGGCGAAAGTTCAGTTGTTCAGAAAGATGAGGATTTTATCCTAACAAATGATGCTGATTTAGAGGAAGAGTCAGATGAATACCAAAGAGGATATTTGAATGCATTGACTGCCCAGCAGAAACAGTATTCATTGAGAAATCGAGATGTGCCTATAAATCCCATTCAGAAAAGAAAGGAAGCTTCAGCACCGAAGACAGATTCACCAATACCACATAAAAGAGGGAAAGAGACAATTGACCCCGCAGCAAGTAAAGTATCATCAGCTGAGAAGGTAAATCAGTCAAGTATAGTGAAAGACAAGGCTGAAAGGAAGGAAATTCTAGTTAAAGAGGTCGAGAAGGTTTCAGCATTTAGCTTGGAAAATGAAATTTCAAAACTGAAAATATCCATTCCTTTGACGAAGATTATGAAGAACAGCAGTTACCGTAGTCAAGTCACCAAAATTCTGAACTTTGATCCAATGATTGACACGGTAAATGTTGAGGATGATCAGCCGGAATTGCTTTTTGGGCCTGCATTAAATGGTGAGTCTCCTGACAGTAATGTTCCTCCTTTTTACATCAGTTTGAGGTTGCATGAATATATATTGCATAATGCTATGCTCGATTCGGGTGCTTCGCACAATTTGATGCCAAAGGCAATCATGGAGAAGTTGGGATTAGATATTACAAGAGAGTATCATGATTTGTATTCATTCGATTCCAGCCGGGTAAAGTTTATAGGACTCATCAAAGATTTGGTGGTAAGTTTAGATCAAATTCCAGCGAAGAATGTTTTGATGGATGTGGTGGTTGCTGACATTCCTCCACGTTTCGGAATGCTCCTTGCAAGATCTTGGGGGGCAAAGTTGAAAGGTACACTTCAATTAGATTTCTCTTATGCTACAATTCCAGTCTTCAGTCAAATGAGAAAGTTGTATCGTGAGCAGAAGATGAAATACATGATAACTAGCAAAGAGAAGCCAGTCAATCATCCTGTGAACTATGTACATACTGATTTAGAGTCGTTTGTATTGCTTGCTGATAGTTTTAATGATGTAGAAAGTCAATTAGTTCAGGCAGAATACATACCAGAAATAAATGAGGATTTTAGAGAGGTGTTGCAAAAAGAAAGAAGGGAAAAACAAGCTGTTTTGGAGCAATCAGCTGAAGACAATGGGCAGCAAACAGGAAAAACAGAGCCGACACAGTTTCAGCATTTAGAGGACGATGAAAATGGTCTTTGGACCATGGATTTTGATGGTGCAGTGGGCAGCGATGGTGCTGGGATTGGTGTGTGGATTCGAAGTCCATTTTCCGCTCCTGATAAAGTTCCGAGCAATGTGAGAGTGTGTTCTTACAAGCTTGCATTCGATTGTTCAAACAATGAAGCGGAATACGAGGCTCTTATTGCTGGTCTTAAGATTCTCAAGAAGTTGAATGCGAAAAGGATTGCGGTATATGGCGATTCAGAATTAGTGATAAAGCAAGTTAAAGGTGAGTTTCAGGCTAAGCATCCTCGCATGAGGGCTTACCGCAATGCAGTTTTGGATATTCTGAAGTTATTTTCTGATTATACTTTGACATGTGTGCCCCGCATACAAAATGGTGTTGCTGATGGACTTGCTAAGGCAGCAAGCAATCTTAAGATTCCAATGAATTCCAGCAACAAGCTTGAGATACATGTGAAACATCGGCCCACCGTTCCAGATAATCAGCGATGTTGGCAAGTTTTTGAGGATGATGAGGAGATTAGTGAATTTCTGCAGAATAAGGGTAAGTTTAAAGATACCTCCATAGATACAGAATTTGATGATGGTGTTGATGACATAAAGATAAATCAAATGGATGTGCTGCAACTGAAGGATAACATCATTCCTAAGGGATTGATTCCATTGGAAGAGTTGTTTGATCAAGATGATGTAGCTCGTAAGCCTACATTGAGGCCAACAGAGAAGGGTGTCAAAGAGGTAAATATTGGGACAGCTGAGAATCCCAAGATGGTGAAATTGTCAAAGTCATTGTCACCAAAGGTAACAGCAGAATATGTGAAATTGTTGTCTTCATTTTCTGATGTGTTTGCGTGGGATTATTCAGATCTTAAAACATATGATACCAATATCATTCAGCATACTATTCCCATCAGACCAAATCAGAAGCCTTTTCGTCAAAAGTTGAGGAGGATCAATCCAAAGCTGCTACCATCGATCGAGAAAGAGGTAAATAGGTTGTATAAGTCAGGAATCATTATACCTATTCGTTTTTCAGATTGGATATCAAACTTGGTGCCCGTGAGAAAGAAGACAGGTGAGATCCGTTTATGTATTGACTTCAGAAATCTGAATAAGGTATCATTAAAGGACAATTAGCCGCTGCCAAAGATGGATCACATATTGCAGCGAGTAGTTGGAGCATCAAGGATGTCACTACTCGATGGATACTCAGGTTATACTCAGATTTTAGTGCAGGAAGATGATCGTGACAAGACTGCATTCACCACTCCTTGGGGAACATTTCATTACGCAAAGATGCCATTCGGTTTAAAGAATGCAAAGTGCTTACCAAATAAGGTACATGGACATGGCTTTTGCCAACGAAAAAGATGTGTTTTTGGTTGTTTACCTCGATGATTTAACTGTGTTTTCAAATTCTGATGAGGAACATTTATATCATTTGAAAATTGTTTTCCAGAAGTGCAAAAAATATGGCATTTCGCTGAATCCGAAAAAGAGCCTTTTCGCCATGGATGAAGGCAAGCTCCTTGGCCACATCATATCGAAAGATGGCATCCGAGTTGATCCTGCACGTGTTGAAGCCATACAACAGATTGAACAACCCCGGAACAAGAAAGAAATACAGTCATTTAATGGTAAAATGAATTTTCTGCGTTGTTTCATTCCAAATCTTGCAGAGCACCTTAGAGAAATCACGAACATGCTGAAAAAGGACAGTCAGGTAAAATGGACAGAAGAGGCGGTGAAGTCATTTAATTTGTAAAGATAGCTCTTTTCTTCGCCTCCTATTTTAATCTCACCGATTACACACAAGATTTCATTTTATTTTCTTTCGCTCTCGAGCATAGTTATCATGTACTGCTTTGATGCAAAAAAAAAGGGATGGGAGTTGATGGTCTATCGCTTTTTCTGGCCGCGGATCAAAAGAGATGGGGCATTGAAGTATAATATCATTGAGAAACAAGCACTTGCGCTTGTAAAGGCTTTAAAGGATTTCCGTGTGTACATATTGCATTCCCATATTACAGCATATGTTCCTAACGCAGCAGTTAAGTATGTTTTGGTACAGGCAGATCCAGAAGGAAGAAGGGGTAAGTGGATTGCTGCATTGTTAGAGTACGATGTGGAGATTAAACCGACCAAGCTGATCAAAGGACAAGGACTCTCCAAGCTCATGGCTAAAACAAATCTGCATGCTCTAGACATAAATTTGATTGCTGCCATGTCTGATGAAGATGAAGAAAGTACGTCAGTTCAGGTATCCGATATTTTTGTTTCTTCTCCTTGGTACGCTGACATTTTATATGTGCTTCAGAATTTGTCTACACCGCCTGGTATGCCTCGAAATAAGAGTAGAACATTGAAGTTGAGAGCTGCTAAATTCCGCATTTTAAATTATGCATTGTATTGGAAGGACCCTGGAGGTATGTTGTTGAATTGTTTGGTAGAGGAGGAAGCTCAAAGAGTTTTGGAGGACTTTCACAGGGGTGATTGCGGAGGCCATTTGTTTTGGAAGACCACAGTGAATAAGATCCTAAGGGCAGGATATTATTGGCCTTCTTTGTTTTCTGATGTATACAAGGCTGTTAAGAATTGTCATGAGTGTCAAATATTTGAAGGGAAGCAAAAATTACAGCCTTTGCCTCTCAAACCAATCGAAGTTAGTGCACCATTCCAGCAGTGGGGATTGGATTTTATCGGGGAAATCCACCCAGCATCTTCCGGGATGTAAAGACAGATGGATCTTGACAATACGTAATTACTTCACGGCGGATTGAGGCGATTCCTACTCGACAGTGCCAATCGATGCGGTAATTATTTCTTTCCTTGAAAACAATATTCTGTCACGCTTTGGGTGTCCTAGTAACATAATCACAGATAATGCAGCAGCCTTTAAGTCTAAGAGGATGGTTGATTTTTGTTTTAAGTACAATATTACCTTGGGACATTCGACCGCCTACCATCCGTAAGGAAATGGTTTGGCGGAATCTTCAAATAAATCCTTGGTGAATATCATTAAGAAATTGCTGGAAATCAACAAAAAGGCCTGGCACAAAAAGTTAGTGAATGCATTATGGGCTGATAGGGTAAGTCAGAAAAAGTCTATTGGCATGTCTCCTTTCGAGTTGGTGTATGGAACGGATACAGTCTTTCCTACTTCACTTGCTGTCCCTGTGGTCAGATTGCTTCAGGAGGCTGGAAGTGAAGAGGATCCTATGCAGCGGAGGATTAATGAGATGATTCATTTACAGCAGACACGAGAAGAGGTATTTCAAAATACTTTCAAGTTGCAGGAGCGCATAAAGAAGATCTACGACAGAAAGGCAAAATCAGATAAGTTTCAGTTGGATGAAGTAGCTGAAAATGGGATGTCCCGACGAGGACAAGGGAAAATCGACGGCAAAATTTGAGAATTCGTGGGAAGGACCGTTTAAGATTGCAGCGTATCGGCGTAATGCATTTCTTCAAAGAATGAATGGAGATGATTGGTTCCGGTGGACCGATCAATATTTTCTCAGTGTCAAGCGCTATTATTTCCGAGTACTTGCCGCCATCTCATTTTTCTATCGTATATATCATTACTTTACTTTGCTTCATTGCAAGAGGCACCGATCTCTCATTTTCAGTCTGGCGCCCGGAGCGAAGGCTATAATTCTGGAGATAGAGGTTGGTTGGTTTGAAGGTATGCTTTTGATGACTATTTCAGTGGCTTTTTAATAGAATTTGTGAACCTTTTTGTATCATGAATTTGGAAAGTAATAAGGAACCATAACAAAACATGTGAGAATTGATATGCAAGACTTAGCCACTGATAATGGTTATTTTCTGTACAGGAAAAGGAGAAAACGAGGAATTTCCGTTCCAAAGGAAAGGACAAAGTCGAGATAACTGCTGTCCCTCTGAACGAGAACCGAATGCAAACAAGGCTAAATAGATTACAGCAAATCGGCTCGGAAAAGAAGGAGAAGACACCAGCTCGGCGCCAAAGAAAGGAAAGGATGAAGAATTAACAGTTTGGCGAATCCCTCAGGATCTTCGATCCTGAGGGATCGCTGCTTTATTTATCATGTTACTTGGACATCTCCGCCATCACCTTTATATAAAGGGACAACACTGTTAGCTTGATAGATAGGATACGCTTTTATGTAATTTTCTGTAAAACATCAACTTTGATTATTGAGTCTCGTTGAGAACTGGTTCAATGTATTTTTGACCGATGCATTAATAAAAGCTTGGTGATTATTTCATCTCTGCGTCTGGATTAACTTAAAGCGGTGTATCCTTGGAGGCTAAGGGCCCGGCCCCGAAGGACACTTGCTTCTGTACCATTACGACTTGACTTTTGTGTGGTTTGTTTATCATTGTTATTTGGTAATTTGATATGCTTTATAAGTTCATATTACATGCTTTGTTAAAGATTGAATCATTGAGGTTTTTTACAGATAGAATCGTGTGTTGACTCCGCATCAAGTTATTAATCCTTTCAAGAGTTAATTGCATGTTCTTACTGTTTTGTTACAGAGCTGTTATACTAAACGTTCGTGTTGTGCGCGTTTCTGATTTATCAGTACTGTTCCATAATTCATTAATAGTTATTGCTGTTCCATTAGTGTGATTTGTGTGAATTGCTTTTAGAGTGAAAGAATGTTATTTGATTGCAAAGAATGCATTTGAGTTAATAGATTAAGTTTGGTTACAACCTGCGGGACTTAGTTATTCAATTGCTGTTCCATTTTAGACTTGCTGTTCTATTTCAGAATTGTTGTTCAATCCTTTATTTGCTTTGCTATTCCAT